>CM077304.1:150986684-152306221 GCA_039655065.1 Glossophaga mutica | reverse complement strand
TTCAAAATATAAATTAGGTATAGAGCTTCTTTTTATTGGAATAGGGTACTGGCAAATGACAGGTTTTTAATATTAAGTTAAATTGCCTCATTAATGTTTCAAGTATGGGTATCAGGCAGCAATGGTGTTACTCATAAACATTAGTGTGCTTAAGTCCAGTAATCTGTGCTTCACCTTATATTTAATTTACATGTATAAAAAGACTTTCTTATATTTATTATATACTGTATTATCAACTATTCTGGACTGGTCTTAAATAGACTATGAAAGAAAACCCTCTTTTTGGCAGCTTCATCTAGTTATTGATATTGCTTTAGTTTTTTTGTATGTTTTTAAAAAGATAGGTTATTCATTCAATGGCTTAAATGCTAAAAATTACTATTCATTTTTCCTTATTAAAGTCATACTTAGTGTAATTTATTCATGGCTTATATTCTTTGTGTTTTATATAGGAGGCACATTATCCCCATATTTCATTTCCCTTTGTTCAGGAATTTTAGGCTACAACTTACTTGTCTAATATTTCTGTCTTCTAAATGAACAAATCAGCATCATTGAAAATATTTTAGTGATATCCTTTGGATCAGTTTCACTCCAGAAGTTTGAATAAACTTATGGTGCTCAAGGATTCCTGTACAAATACATTGAATTAATTGAGAAGGAAAGAAAAGAGAGAGGACAGATTAGTTTAAAAAAAATGTTTATATAGTACTTTCATTGAAAGATATTGGAAAAATATTAACTGTTTCTGAACTCTTACATATACGTACAATAAGAGGAGTTGTCATAAACATCATTTGGATCACAGCATGATTCTCTTTCAAAACTGTATAACAGAACTCTGCCCTGGAATCAGATTTTTAAAATAGCATTTAAAAATTCTCTTTATCAGAATAGAATTTAGAAGATGCTTTCTTTTTTCAATGTGCTCCATAAAATTCGAAATCATTTTACTATCTCCCAGGATGGACTTGGACACCTCGTACTGCTCTGAGACATAGGTGCTTATGTAACGCAGTGCGTTCTCTGTTACACAGTTGCCACTCTCCTTCTCGTTCGAGATGCGTGTATGCATTTTTGGAGACAGTGACTCCAAATTTGAGTGAACAAATGCCTTAATTTTTGACTGATTTTTCCCACTAGGTTCTATATTTCTGAAGTTCAAATAATCATTTTTATTTTCAGAATTTATTTAAAAGCCAGAGAGAACATTTTACAACATAGAAAATATATACCTATCTTTTCACTTTTGCTTTATGAAATGAGAAAAATATCAGCAATTTCTCCAAAAAATATAACAATAAATTAAAAATAATTAAAAATAGAATTTTTCTCTTTCATATGTTGTTTTGATTTTATATTTATTTTATATATCATTTGTAGATATCTGAAAGTTATCAACTTATTTGTGTTACATATATATATTTTAAACTCTTAAACTTCAGGTACTTTATTGCATTTTTTCCATTACCATTTAGTCCCCTTGTAACCCCTCCTGCAGGCAATCACCACACTGTTAAATGCTGTGGAACTTATTGGTAACTCACATGGTTCTCTTAGATGATAATGAAATGTGAACCTGGGCTTATTTTCATGTGAGAACAATCCAAGCAAAGACTAAAGATAGTGGCACTCTCAATGTGAGAAAGCTGTTGCTGCCTATTGAGGGAAGACTGTCCTGAAACTCATTTTTGTGGTTGTCATCCTGATGAATATCTTGTTATTTGACCATGTAGTTAATTTTTCCCCTTGTTAAATAAGAGGAGGGGAAACTCAACTTCGTTAGGCTCTGTGACTTTGCTATGGCTTCTATCTTTTTAATTTGGTCATGTTAGGGAAAAGCAATATGTAGATTTCACACACAAAAAATTCAAACCTAACTAAGCCTTTGTTTTCCGTTGTTTTCCATAAGGTTTCATTTTGAATCTACTTGACGTTCATTAAGCTATTTTTTTATGAGGCTTAGGTAATCAAGTGAAGGACATTATTTTATGATAGATGGTCACATAGCATGAATTTCCAAAAGTTGTCTTTCTATTAGAATATCTTTATAAACTTAAATATAACCTTGTGTTCATATCTTATAATCATAGATTAAATTCATAAAAGGTTTTTCTGCCAGTTTTAATATAGCAAATATGATTTCTGGAACCAATAATTCCCATCTGGTTATGAGGTCCTGATGCCCCCTTAGGAATATCTGAAACACAGGGCTGAAGGAAAGCATTTAACAATCAGGGCATATACTGAGGAACAAATCTCAGAAACTATACAACTGTTGATCAGATTTCAAATGTAAATTTTTTTCTTTTTTTAATGCTTGTAAATTTTATTGTTGTTCAAGTACGGTTTTCTGGCTTTCTCTTCCACCTCTCCTCCCCACCCCAGCCATCCCCGTCTCCCTCCCCTGATTCTACCCCCTCTTGGTTTTGTCCACGTGTCCTTTATAGGTATTCCTGAAAACCCTTCAAATTTTATTTTTTAATGGTCATACTTGAATGATAGTGTGGATTTGACTACGAGCTCTGTAAATATTTATAGTAAGTTCTGAGTATTACACCCAGTGCTAAAAATTGTTTAGCAACTTGATGGATTTCTTAGGCTTCAACGCACCCTTATTAAAAGTTTGGCTTGGAGGTTTCTAGGAACAGACACAGAACAATGCATGATTTCCTCCGTGACCAGGGACAGGCACCCAGAGGCTCAGACTGGCTGATCTCAATTTGGCACTAATAAATACCCACTCGGTTGACTGATAGTTGGAGCTTTCACTATACAAAAGTGAGTGCTAAAAAATGCTTTATATGTCTCTAGACTTCTTTGTCTCTAGATAGTCCCCCAGGTATCTTGTAGTGTGAGGAAGGATGGGGCATAGAAAGATATGTGGATATCTTATCTTGAAGAGGGCGAGATTTTCCCTTGACAGGGAGAGAAAACTTTTCCTAAACATGATAGTTGTTGTTACTGATTCACAAAGAATACACTAAGAATACTAAGCCATAAGGTATTCATTTAAGTTTAGCCTTGCTCTTTTCCTCATCCTAACTACAAACACCTTTGGAGAGATTTGTGTATTCAGTGTTAGCTTTATATGGGGAAATATAGTATACTCTCATTATTCACAGTAATTTTGTTCTGTAAAGTTTTTGGAACACTGACTTAGCAAATACTGTCTAAGAGTCCTGTGAGCCTTTGGTCACAACATTTTTGTCAATATATGAATTCAAATCCTTGTTTCTGTATGATTTCTATTTGAAAACACAATATTTAATATATATATTGTTGATTCATCAACATTAATCTCATGGCCAACAACACTGTAATTCATATGTGAATGAACTTTATCTAACACATATATCAATATTTTCTCCCTAAAGCACATCACAGCCTTCTCTGCTTAGGGGTACTAGACAGGGCTCCAACACTGTGCTTGGGGCCATTATAAAGATGCATAAAAATGTGAAAATGTGGCTGTAAATACATCACAGCTCAGAATGTGTACGTTGGGTAACTCTCTGAACATGTCCTCACATGACCCGCAAAGCACTGAGAATCAATTTTAGGATTACAAAAAAATGTTAGCGAGATGTGATTTTGCAAATTGCAGAATCCAGGAATAATGAGGATCAACTGTACCATATGTTGCCAACCAGAATGATTTTGAAATGTGTTTGTGCCTGTGGTGACTGTATGGAGCTTTCTCTTAATTCTGGGAAATAATTATAAAATTTTAAAGTTGCAAGTGATCTTAGGAGTCAACTAGTTCAAACTCCCATACTGTGTAGGGATTTCCTGTTAAATATCTCTATGGAATTGACATCAAATTTAAACTTTAACATGATTTACCAAATCACAGTACCTTATGAATTTTATATGCACTGATTATGACTTTTGGCTGTTTTAATATAATCCTTATTAATCACTTCTACTTCTCACCTTCTAAAGCTGCAGAACATAGTTCTCTTCTAGGTTCAAATAAAATAAGTCTTTTAGATATTCCAAAGTTGCTAAATATTAATATGCTGATACTTCTCTAAGTTAAATATCGTTTTAAAATGACTCCCTAATAGTTGTATTGTTTTCTATGCCTTTCTTTAAATTGTTGATTTAAAAAAATAAAAGTTGAATAGGACGGTCTCATGTACAAAGTTTTAAAGCTTTCTACTGTGGTCAACTATAACAATTTGCTCAATATTCTACAAATCAAAATACTGATAATAGTTGACTTGTTTTGGTCTTCAGTTGCTCTGTCCAAGTACGTTTATGAAAACCCACACACACAAAACCTTTGTATTCATTTTTAGCCACTCTGGTGATGCTGCCAATAGGAAAAAGGAGTCTTCACTGGTGAAATTTAGTCTTACAAAGGATTAGCTTCATGTGACTATGCTATATTTCACGCTCAATGCACTTTTCTTAACCAAAAAAAAAAAAAAAAAAAAAAAAAAATCAGATGCGGATTCTCTTATTGCTACAATCATACTAACCTTGATAATTTAATCTGTCCTTGGAGTTTAATGAAGAAATTGGGGTGAATTAAATAATAACTCTTTAAGATGATCTATTTGGATTTCTATGTCCTTTAATTAGCCATGTGTCATTCTGTTTCTCTTTACTTTTCTTTCTTGATCCATTTGAGTCTTCAGCTTCTTTAGAGTTACTCAAAATCATTTTCAAATATTTGTTTTTCACTTCATACCAAAAGTTATTTTATCTGTGTCCTTATTCAATATTTTTAATATTTTATCTTTACCTAATTTTCTTTTGTATCTCCTACCTGCCTATTTATGTGTCACAATCTCCTGGAGCATAATTTAACAGCTTACAATATCCTAAACTTGTGAACTTATTTTTTAAAAATTCATTTTTTAAGATAATAATAACTATCTAAAGATCAGGAAGCAATTTATTTTTTCTTGTTCATTTAGAAATGGTCATTTGTCAATATGAATATCTCTTTTCACATCTCTGCAGAATGATAACTATTTATTTTGCAGAGGTATGTTAAAGATAAATGAGATCAGATTCATTATACAATAGGATTAAAATCATGACAGTACTTATCTTCTAGAAGGAACTGTTGATATTGATAGCTTGATGCAGGAAAGGGATATTAAATAACTTTAAGCATTAATATCCTCAAGATTCTGATCTCTTTTTCCCTTTGGACACAACTTATTTCATGTGAAATTAAAATAAAATACTTAAATATCCTCTATCTCAAAGCCTGAGTCCATTCAGGTTGCTATAACAAAAATACCATAGACTGGGTAGCTTTTAAGCAACAGAAACTTGTTCTCCCAGTTATGGGAGCTGGGAAGTCCATAATGACGGCATTGGCAGATTTGGTGTCTGTGAGAGCAGGCTTCTTTCTCACTAATGTCACCTGGTGGAAGGGGTGAGGAATATCTCTAGGGTCTCTTTTAAAAGAGCACTAATCACACTTATAAGGGCTCTATCCTAATGGCTGACTCTGCCCCCAAAGGCCACACCTCAAATACCATCTCATTGAGGGGATTAGGTTTCAACTCATAAATTTTAAGGGAGCAGACACATTCAGTTTACAGCACCCTCTATACAAATATACCGGTGTATATTTGGCATGTACACCTGCTTGCAAATACCTAAAATGCCTTGCCTTCAAATATCTGATTAACATTTGTAGAAACAATCTGTTAAATTAAAATTGCTATATATTTTGCTGTAACTCCAATCTATTTGAGTAAAATTGAGGTGGCTTCTTTGATAAGTATTTGCTAGGTAAACCAAAGCTTTTTAAATTTCATTGAGCATTATGACTATATATTCTGTTGTTAGGATCATAAATTCTTTTATTGTGACATGAGTTGCTCAATCTGATATTTATGTTACTCTAATTTTAGTTATAAATATTTTAAGTGACCTTCTTCCCTAATTATTGTATACGTCACTAGTATTTTTTTCTGGCCATGCTCTTTGCCCCCCTTTCCTCTGTGTCTGCTATACATGTATTCTGTTCTTTCCCAGGGATACTTCTTTAGTTCTGCTCCTCGGTGTTTTCAAGGTTGCACCTCCTGCTGTGTACTGTCATATACCTTTCTGTCAGTGAGTAACAGCAAAGAGGAATTTCTGAGACTCTTGATCTTGTTGAAGTCAGTATTACAAAGATCAGAATTAGAGTCAGTTTCACTTTCCAGCTCATCATGATCAGAAAAAAACAAACATGTTAAAAGCATACAGATTCACTCAAAAGAAGCATAGACTGATCAGTTTTCAGATATCTTTTTTGAAGTACCGTATTTCTAAAACTAGAATTTATGTAGAGAACACTTGTTAGAATATGCATTTTCCTTTTTTTCATCTTTGTTTTTTTATTTCTTTACAATTTTGGTTTTCTAACAAGTAGCCAGCGAACATTTTAAAGTTGAAAGTATCTGTGTACAGAGTTGATTAGCAGAGTTATTAGGAAATGGCTTTACCTGCTTGCTTTTGAGACCTTCCTCATGACAGAGGTGCATCTATTATCCGCAACTTGCAGTGGCTAGAAATAAAACAGCCAAATAGTAAACATGATGTTCTAATTCTTCATTAATGTGATTTCTTCCCAGTCCAATTTTTTCTTTATTCTCAGTTTATTTGGTATGAAATGACATGATTTCTAAGAGTTAGAGAAAAATCTACTTCAGATTGTTCCTTATTAAGAAGTAAATAATTGTTTTGCTATGATAAGCTATTATTGTTTTACTTTTCAAGGATGAGATGCTTTTTACAAAGGTCTTACAACCCAGAAATTCTGTGAAAAAGCTTGAAATTAGCTGCAAGCATTAACATAAGATGGCTAAGAGAGAGAATTCACCATATTTGGTGAAAGATAAGGATCAGACAGCAAAGTGAAATCTATTTTTGGAATTCAAGTCTTTTGTTGAGTCTCTTAGGCCATTAGAGTTAGCAAGTTTTATTATACCAGTCTGTTACAAATGCAACTACTTAGACTAAAAAAATAGTTTTCATGCTCTTTTTTCCCCCTGCTATAAGTATTACTTACAGAGTGTTCTGCAGTAATAAAGGCTCCCAGGGAATTCTTTGGTGTATTATTATACAAATAGCTCTTACTTTACTGTTGGAAACTTTGTAAGGAAAAATATGATAACTAAACTCCTAATTTTAAACAATAGCCCTGGAAATAAGATGAACATTTATGCTTTTACAATTTTATTACTTACCATATGGCCCTGAGATAGATGGTTTAATTTACCTGTGTATGTATGTTTCCTCATCTGTAAACTGTAGATAATAAGCTAATTTGAATGTGTAAACTGTAATTATAGCTTCCAGGTTGTAAAAGTACAGATCTCTAGTAATTATACAGACAATATCTGTAGGTCAGATGAATATTTTTTCAGTTCATAAACTTCTAAAGAAGTAGTTTTCAGTAGCCATTCTTTCAAAAATTGTGTTCTGGTAACACAATATTTTAAATAATTGAGTTATTGATTACTGATAACAATATGAAGTCAGGAATGTTTTTTAGTTGGCCATTGTGTTTTACTAACTTTTTTTCCAAATATTTCCTAAACTATTTAGAGTATTGGTTGTAGATGAGGGAAGGAAAAGCTACTTTTGTTAATACGCGCACATATCACTAAAAACAGCTTTTTCTCATTTCACACATCTTGCATTGTTTTTAACTAGGCTCTTGTGTCTCACCAAAGCAGACTTAGTACTCTTCATTCATTCAGTATTCAAGAAGTATTTTATTTGTTTTATGCTCTTAGAAACTGAAGATCAAAATAAAGTGATGCCCTAGCCCCCAAAAGTTTAACTTTTATTTTATGTTTTTCTGATTTAATTTTAAAGTTACAATTGGCATTAAATATTATTTTATGTTACTTTCAGGTATACAGCATAGTGTTTAGACATCTATATAATTTATGACACCCCCATAAGTTCATTATCTAACTGGCATGTATGTAGTTATTAAAATATTATTGACTATGTTCCTTAGACTGTATTTTATATCCCCGACTGTTTTCTTAATCCCGTCACCTTCTTTTACCCAGTTCCCCAACCCTCCTTCTATCTGCTTCTGTTCTGTTTGTGTATTTTGCTCTTTAGATTCCCTATTTAAGTGAAATCATATGTATTTGTCTTTCTCTGTCTGACTTACATCACTCAGCATAATACCACATAGGTTCATTGATGTTGTTGCACACAGCAAGGTTTTATTTATTTATTTATTTTTACTTTTAATGGCTGAGTAATAGTCCATTGTATATATGTATCATACTTGTTATTTATTCAGTCATCTACTGATGGGCACTTAGGTTGCTTCCATATCTTGGCTAATTGTAAATAATGCTGCAGTGAACATAGGGGTACCTATTTCTTTTTAAATCAGATTTCTTGAGATAAATTCCCAGAAGTGGAATTTGCTGGCTCACAGGGTAGTTCCGTTTTTAATTTTTTGAGGAGCTTCCATCCTGTTTTCCATACTGGGTGCACTGATGTAAAACCTCATTAACAATGCTTGAGGGTTCACTTTCCTCCACAACTTCACCGAATCTTGTTTGTTGCTTTATTGATGATAGTCATTCTGAAATGTGTAAGGTGGTATCTCATTGTGGTTTTAATTTGTTTTTTTCTGATGACTAATAATGATGAGCATCTTTTCATATGTCTATTATCCATATGTCCTCTTTGGAGGAGTGTATCTTCAGGTCTGTCACAAGCGTGTGTTCAAGATAGAGTCTTTCCTATAAGTCAGCTGGACAGCTGCTCAGCTAGCTGCCTACTGAGCAACCCAGCACAAAGGAATCGGCAAGAACCATGCAAGGTAACTATGCTATTCACTCAGATTTATTGAATGCAGGTTCACTCAAAGTAGAATCAACATACATTAATATCCTACTCACACTCTAACAAACTAAGAGAAATATAACAGACACACACAGAGCAATCAATGGGAATAACAAACCTGAGTCCCAGAGTTTTAGCCTGCAGGTCCAGGAGACATCACGGTGGGCAATGGAGTTGTCAGCATCTTGCATGGGGGGATCTCTGGAGCCAGGTGGGCAGCAGGGCAGGCAAAGTCCTCATTCCAGCAGGGCAGAGCCTCCAGTGGCTGATGCCAAGGAGATCAGTGTGGCCTGGAGCAGCGCTCTGATATGTTTGCTCAGCTGTCTCAACAGTGGTCTGGAGCCTGCCTAAATTATACCTCAAAAGTGGTATACTCCACTGTTCTAGGTTTCTTGATAAGTATCTTTGGCACCGCTGACGGCAAGTGGGGAAAATCCCCAAGAGTCTATCTATGGGTGGTCCAGCTCCGCAGACATGCTGTACTGATCATGTGTGCAGATATCTTGGGTGTGTCTCCTTGCCACACATGTCTGACGTAATTTAGGTAGTTTCACTCTTGATCCAAAATGTTACTCCATTTGGTTCACGTTAACCAAGGTTATTCCATCTTGGTTACAAAGCATGAGTGACTCCATTTTGTTTCACATACTGTATCCTACTTTGACTGGATCAATGCCATTTTATTGGTCCTGCTGTCCCTAAGGTTCTCTGCTAATTTTTGATTGGATTGTTTGTTTTATGCTGTTAGTTGGAAGAGTCACTTATAAATTTGGATGTTAACTCCTTAACACATGTATCATTGAAGAATATAAAAAGCTAACCTTTTAAAAATGACACAAAAGTCAATAAAACAAGCTATGTGAGGCCATACAGCCATGATAGCAGTAAACACAAGGTACTTATGAGGCACACATGTGGGTGTCTAACCTCAATTAGAGGTCATCATAAATTAAGGGCATTTTTTTGGCAGGAAATTATCTGAGCTGGTACTTTTGATGAGTGGTCTTTAGCCAGGCAAAGGTGGAAGAAATATGTGACCATTTGAAGGCTCTGAAGCAAAAGATGAATTTCAGGTAGTCACTTTATCAATAATTTGTATCCACCTAATATATCCAAATAGGTTTTGGATCCAACTGGGTTTTGGATCCAACTAGGTTTTGGATCCAAATAGGTTTTCATCCATTTCATGAAGATTATGAGGCCATGCTCAGCAATCTGATTTTTTTTTTTTTTAAGGATATGGGATAGTACTTACAGATTTTAAGCAGTGCTAAAATTTTCATGGCCAATTTTGTCTTTTCAAAGCATTCTCTGGGAGCAATTTGGAAGACTGACTAGAAGATGGTTAAAACTGATGTCTGGGAAAAGGAGGATAATTTGATGAGTTAGTAGGACCAACTGAAAATGAAAAGTGAGCAGCTGAGTGCTGGTCTGAAGCTCAGAAAATGTGTCAGTCTAATGTCATGAGAAACAATCCATGTCAGTGGTAAATTTATAGTCCCTGGAATAAGTATCTGGGCCACTTTTATTTCCATTGCCCTTGGTTATTAGAGATAGCAGAACATCTGATTTGAGACCAGTGTCTCAGATTCCAATATTCTGCAGAAGCAGTTGGCAAACATTTCCTTAAGGGAACTTTTAGTAAATATTTTAAGCTTCCTGGCCTTACGGTTTCTGTGGAAACTACTCAACATAGCTGTTATAGCCAGAAAGTAACTACAGACAAACATAAACAAATGTATGTGGCTATATTCCAATAAAACTTTATTTACAAAAGAAAGCAGCTGTGCTTCTGGCTGTAGTTTGCCTCATGGATCATGGCTAATAGAATTAAAATCGCAATACTGTGGCTTCACTATGTTTAGTGGACAGGGTAGACTTTTGATTTCAGTACATGTACTGTTATTAAACTGTTTGTTTTCTCTCTTTTATACCATTAGTTTATGCCATGGGTCACAGACAAGATGACTCAACCATAGGGAAATAAACCGGGACAAATTCACTACCCATTTAGAATAACAGCATTTTAAACATTCATACAAATGAGCCAGCAGCATTGTCTGAGAATCCAAAGTCCATAAATGGCATAACACAAGTTGTTTTGCTAAGAAACAGAATCAGATGATTCTAATATTTTAAAAAAGTGTTGGTTTTTGTTTTATGTATATATGATATCCAGCCATGAAATATGAAAAAGAGACATTTATTGAAGAAGATACAAGAAACATTGTACATAGGAAAGTGAAGCCTCAGTCCCCTTCAAAGTAGACACGTTGAGACCTCACAAATTTCTTCCAGTTGCCATCAGCTGCCCCATCCTATTTTCCGGAATCTCATCAAAGGTCTGAAATCTCTTCCCTTACAAAGGTGATTTTAGATTTGGGAAAATCCAGAAGTCATAGAGTGCCCAATCTGGGCTGTCGTGGGGCTGAGTCACCTGGGTGATTTGATGTTTTGCCAAAAATTTTTTGCATGAGACACGCTGTATGTGTGAGTGTGTTATCGTGATGAAGCTGCCAATCACCAGCTGCCCTTACCTGTGGCCTTCTGAATCATCTAAATAGTTTCTGTGTAGGTGTTCAAGCTTAATGCAAAATTTGATGCAAATTCATTACTCTACTTGCTCAGTCATTTTCAATGTGATGGCCACTCAGTATACATGCTCAACTCAGCAGTATCTACTGCCGGCACTGCAGTAGTACAGTAAAGTTATCATTGTTCATGCACGCATGCTCCAGGTTCCAGTCCACTGTCCTTGGTTGCTGAGTTATGTCCCATGGATGTTACATAAACTATTCTTGTTATATTAACAATGGGTGGACTTTTTCTGGACAAACCTTGTATAATCTACCCTTTCATTATATTTCAAGGTGAATGTTGAGGTTAGTATTGAAGGTTTATTTTTAAAAAGACTGTTATAATAATATCAAGAAAATGAAAAGATAAGTGTAAAAAGGAAATCACTCATGCCAATATCTTAACTTGCCTTCTTTGTTTAAATATGTATGTTCTCTCTGTGTTTTAAATTGATAGTGTAATTTCTCTTTATTTTGACATCATACATCTCTGCATTGAATATTGAATATCCTTTAAGGTATTTTCCATTTGCCATCAGTCCAATGATTTGTTGCTTAGATTTGAATGCTTAATCAACTTCATTGATTCTACATGTTTGTTGCGTACATACTTAGTGATGACTGGAATTTTTCAATGACAGTCTTTTCTGCAGTGAGGGGTCATATATAAAATAGTAAGAAATATAGACAGAGCTCAAGAAAAATTTATTTATTCAATAACTATTTTTATTCCCTACTCAGATAGTTTGCAAGCTTGTGGTGAATGTGAGACAGTGTATATTATTTATGAATTTCCAGACTAGTATAGAGGTCATCAAGCTCTCTTGCACAGGGAGAAGTAGTGAATATTTTTGGATTGTGGGCCATATATTCTCTGTGGCAGCTATTCAAATTTTGCTGTTGTGTCACAAAAGCAGCCACTGACAATTAGTAAACAAATGAATTCGACTATGATATAAAACTTTACAAAAACAGAAGGTCAGTGTCCAAAACTTCTCAACCTGTTAGAGGGGGCAATAGGGACACATGAAGAAATCATTGCATTTAAATGTGATAGTACTGGAATGGAGGTATTCAAATGTTTTCAAGTTTAGATATGTCTGAGGAAATATTTTACACAGAATTTGGTATTTTAAACAATCCAAAATAATGTGTAGAAATTAACGAGCTAGAGGAAATGGAGAATAGCAAATGAAAAGCTCTGAGCACAAACACAAATGGACCATAATGTTTTTAAACAGCCCTTAGATATGGCATTGGAACATAGCATGTGTGTCTGTAGATGAAGCTGGCAAAATTGTTGGTGCCTCATATGAAATCCGAATAAACTTGATGTCTATTGAATAGCCATCAATGATCTTAACACCAAGGGTGTGAAATGACGTTTCTGTGTTAGGACAGCACTCTGGTAAGGAGTGGAAAAGGAAGGGCCTGCAGACAGTCACTGGCCTGGCTGGCTTGGTCCAAAGAGCTAATGAAATGCAGAATTTATGAGAATTTGCGACTAGGGTTGGATATTCCAGGAGATTTCAGAATGGCCTAATAATTCTTTGTAGCTGTCTAAAAGGAATAACTGACCCTGGCAAGAATCCATGGCTTTGGGATCCACTGGTTCAGCTCTCTAAGACACTGTCATTGTGCATACGAACTTTTTTTTCCCACAGAGATATCAAGGAAAGTGGGCTTGGGGCCTGGGGCTCATGTTTTCCATCTCTATATTTTTAGAATAGAGATGAGCCTGACTGACAGATAGCCAGTGAAATCTAATTTAGTCAGCACTTTAGAAGCAGGGTAACAAGAAAAAGAACGACGGAGGTAGTATAAGGAGGATCAGGGGAAAAACATAAAGTTGGTGAAATTTGTTGTTGGGATACCCATAGTTCTGGTTTTCATTGCTTGAATAAGATGTTTCTAGTATATCTGTGTGAGACAAGCAGCCTAGATGGCAGGAACGTTTTAGGGCAGTGTTCTCAGATCTTTCTTGCAAGCCTGCTGAAACTCCTTTCCCCTTCCACCTGGGAGAGTTTGAGGAAAAAGTGGGCCTGAATTTTCTCTCATTATATTTGTTGTTTCTTCTACTATACAGGGTTTCTCTTGTCTGATATTTTTATTCCCTCCCTGCAGACTCAGACACCTAGAGATGTAGTGGTTTCAAATGCTTACTAGAGAACAATATATAAGAATTATCTGTGAGTGATAAAATCTGCGTAGAAAGTAGATTTTATCTGAATGGTAGACCTACTTAAGTCACAGCTCAAGAGGAATCAGAAGTGCTGTATTCTAATTTCAGAATTTGCAATTACTTAATATATAACTTTGGATAAATCACTGAACTTCTCTGATCTTCAGGTGTAAAATAAGAGGATTGGACTAGATGGCATTGATTTCAATCACTTTATTTCACTTTTGAATAAATACCTATATTTGGGCCTTGGCCACATCTAATTTTAATTTTGAAAATATAAAATATTCATTATTTCAAACCCCCCAAAGTCATAGAGTGACCTGTTGACCATTGATCAAAGAAAACTTAGAATTACATATTTTTACAAGAGCACCTCATTATATTGGTATATAGAAGTTGTCTCAAGAGGAATTTTGAAGAAAATAATGGAAAATGCCTTTTAAAATGAAATCTCTAAAGAATATTTTGCTGTTTGGGAAAATTGAGTAATTAGAAGAACTTTTATTAAAACAATGCAAAATCCTGATATATTAACCATTAGAATTATAATGATAACCCCTTCCACCAAGAAAAAGAACATATGAAAATAGCACAAAAACTGAGGTTAAACCAACCCAGTAAAACAACACAAGAAACTGAAACCTTAAAGTTTTCAGTCCAGGAATATCAAAACCCTATATTTTATTATAGAGGTACCAGCACTATAAAATGAACAAAATAATCACATTCAAAGCTAAGTGTTCTTCTACCTCCAGTATTCCATGACTTCATTACTGAAGCTGAAGGTGAAATAAAATAATCCTGTAACTCCTGATTCCAATCACTTAGGACTCTATTAATTCTTGGCATTAAATGTACTGTTAGGATTAAAAAGAAGAAAAAAAAAACTTTATTATACCTGAAAGTCTCCTTGTCTCGGCTAGCCAGACTGTGACCTCTCTTTGTTTCTCCCGTCCTATGGTAGATATTTAAAGATCGTCATATGCTTTAGACAGTTGATATTTTTATCTCCCTAAATATACTAGTTAATTAATATTGCAATAGACATTACAAAAATAATTTGAGGATTTTTTATAAACTAACTGAAATCTTTTTCTGCAATTTTCCAAAATCACTATTTATATCACTTTTGACACTCATTTTCTGACCTGTTGTATACTTACTAATCTACTTGATTTATCTATCATTATAGTCTGTAATGTGTACACATCTACTCATCTTTTTGTTTCCTTTACCACTTAGCAGGGTGTTGTATTCAGATAATATTTTTATTTAGGTAGGGCATCCTCCTATAATTTGCTTATGGGCAGGGACTTGGTGAAAATATTTACTGCTCAAACTCCAGAATTAATTACAGCTCCAGAATTAACTCCAGAATTAATAAATGTCAAGATTAATCTTCTTGAGTATGAAATCATATATAGCATCTTGGAAATAATTGTCACCTTAAAAATAATGAAAATGTGAATTCCATGTAGCCTGTTGTAGCATATGGTGATTTCTTTCTGAAGTAAGGTATGCAAAAGAAAAAGAAACAAAAATAACCATCATGCTTATTTTCTACAGATGCAATAGAATTTAGCAGTCTTCTAACTATCAGAATCAGAGCACAGAGAATTATAAATGTATGGAGCATGACGTATGCTCGTTGTTTTGAGTGGAAATACCATTTATACATAGAATATATTCAGTTATAACAGGTTAAATTATCAATTCAACTCTTGATTTAAACTCTACTAAAGAGTTTAGCCACTGAGATATAATGGCAAAGATCTATTTCTTGATATTTTAAAGGAAGGAATATAAAAATTATTTTTAGTCATGAAAATTTTACATAGTTTCACTGAAAAACATGAAAGCATTGTTATGTCGATCTTTGTTGCAGTCAACTTTCAGAAAAGACGGTGGGCAGTGGGCACTTGGCTGCTACCACGTCGATGATACATCTCTTGTAGTAGTAAACTGAAAGGCTTTTCCAGTTTTTTCATACTGCTTATTTCTTTGAAAAATACTGTTTTTCTTCCCAGGTGGTCTAATGTTTATTTCTAAAATGTTTATTATCATTAATTTATACTGGTTAGCTGCTTAAGACTTTAATTTCTTACGATACAAAATAGCATATATGAAGATAAAATATACATATATTCTAGTATTTTTATATTTACAACATGCAAGAGACTCTTTATTTAAATGTGATAACATGATACATTATATAATATTTAAATAGTTTACTTAGTTTTCAGTAGTAAAAACATATGCAACCACTTGAATGTTTTATGTGTGTATATATATATAAAGCATAAAAATAATACAAAAAACTCAGCTTTCTTCTAAAGTAGTTATTACATATTTAAAAAATAAATGCCATATAATGAATTCAGTTAAAATTTATTTCTATATTATAAATATTGTAAATCATCTAATATTGACCTTGTTAATAAAATTATAGTGTCATAATATCATTTAGAATGATGGAGCCAATTATCAGCATTGCTGAAGGACGAATAAAAGTACCAAGATTTATTTCTTTGATGTATAGTGTACATTTGTTCTGTTTTTCATTGGTTTCCTAGGTGGAATATATTGGATATATCCAATAAAGTCAATATTAAAATTAAATTAAGGTTGATTTTTAAGGTTCTAAGCTATTTTTGAAGGCTGAGCCTTGGCATAATGGTGAATATATAATAATATTGATTATATGTAAAGTATGTTAATAAATCATTTTTTTGCACTGTATGACCTAACCCACCCAGAATTCCTGAAACAGAACTGGAAAATACATAATAAGATTCATAGAATCATGGAGAAGAAAAACCTACAGACTGTCTTTGGCCTGTAGCAAATTTAAAAACTGGGTTCAGGCAAACACAAGAAGAATATCTGGGAAAACTAATCTATTTTATCTTTTTGTATGACCTGTGGCTCTTTCCTGCTATGCCCAAACTGCTGTTGAAAATTCTTTGTTTTTGATCTTCACCTAGACATCGAAACTTACCTGGAATCCTTATTTTGAGAACCACTAGTGCAAATAGAACCTGATCCTCAAAACATTTCGCTTTAAAAGAAAAGTAAAATAACCTGCGGTTGTTACAGTTGTATGAAACCCAAGAAGTTGAATCTTTAGAAGTAAGGGGTTGTAATTGCTTTTACTAAATAGTATCTAAATTCTTATGAAATTATTTTCAGGATATTTCATTAATGTAGTCAATAAAACTGTTTTAAAGATTATATTATTAATTTTATTATAAATGGGTTTAATTGAAAAGTTTCTGTGTATTGTATAGTTAAATAACAAATTATCCCAAAATGTAGCAGCTTAAAACAGTCCCTTCATTTTCTCACTCAGCTTTTGAGGGTTGGTGTGGTTCACGCTGGATTACTGGCTGGCTGTGGTCAGTCTCTCACAAGGTTACAGAGGACAGTTATCTCAAGGCTCCAGAAGTGCTTCCAAGCTTATTCACTTGGATGATGGCAGGTTTCAGTTTGTTGTGGGCCTCAGTTCCTCACTGGCTTTTGGCCAGAAGTTTAAATTGCTAGCCATGAAGCTTTTGGCCAAGACTACCTATAACTAGAAGCTTGCTTCTCCCAAAATGAGAGCGACAGAGAGAAGGAGAGTGTCTAAGATGGAAGCCATCATCTTTTATAACTTCAGAAATGAAGTATCACCTCCTCTGCTATATGCTATTGGTCACACAGAACAAGTCTAGTACAGTTAGGAAAGGCTATGTAAAGGCATGAAGACCCGAAGGTAGGAAGCACTGGGAGTCATTTTGGAGCCTGTCTGACCTGTTCTAGTTCTCATGATTATTTCTTAGAAACACAAAATCATCATGTAACATAATTCATAAAGAAACTTTTACAGTTTGAAAATATAATACTTTGCTTTTGAAAAGCCAAACAGCCAACATGTTATCAGGGCATTACATTTTTCTGCTACATATACACATATGAGCATATAGAGAGAACTATATGCAATTTTATGTAGCTTTATATTATTTTACTTAAACCAGAAAGAAAAATACGGAGTAGTTTCTGTTGTTGCACTGTGCATTGGAAATCTGTGGCACTGTTGAAAACTAGTGTAACAAGTTATAATGTACTGAAATTTAGTTTCTTTATTTTTTCCACTAACTAAAAACTTACTTTAAACACACTTAAACTTACTTTCATGTTTAAATTTACTTCTCAGAAGGAATTTGCCTCATGATTACCTAGTTCCACTCAAGTTTTACTGCATACCAATCACCCCCCCACACAAACACTGGCGTTTTAATTGTTTCTAAAAATAATACCTTACAATGAATGTGTTCCTGTGTAAATGAATATTTTTATAGTACTCTGTATAAGATATGCTCAGAACTTGTTGAACACAGATATGATTATTGTAATGACTGCCCACAAGACACCTTGAATCATCTCTGAGCAAAGAGCATTCACAGAAGATTTTATTTGACTGAGCTAAGTATCAGGGGAAGTAAAAGACAGCGTTTTGTGGATTCAAGGAAGAGGATTATCAAATGTACTTTGACAAGAGAGAGAGAAATCATTTTATGAAGTAAAGCTCCTTTCAGCTAGGTCTTAAAAGGATGATTAAGGTTTCCAAAGGGGTGAGCTGGCATGGAATTCCGAGGTGGAAACAATGGAGCCTGCAGGAGTGGGATGGTCTGCAGCATATTTGGGGAATGTAGAATTGTCTTGCTTGACTGAAGCTTAATGAGTAGTTGTGATACAGTTATGAAGGCATCTCTGAGGAGTATCAAGAATGCTTTTAAATGCTCATTTGAGGAGTGAATACTTAATTTAGGAGAAATGGAACTCCATTTTGAGCAAAAGAGACAGGAGGTGTTTTGTGCTTAGATTAATATAAGAACATATATCTGAATGAATTATAATAGAAAAGGGTGTGAGAAGATTCATTAGGCAAAGAGACAAATCCCTGAGGATATAAAGTAACTGTTAAGTAGAGCATATTTATTCCCATACTGTAAGCACAGTACAATGAGGGCCTAACCTTGAGTGTTCACAGTGAGAATAGGGAAAAGTAAGCTGAAATGAGAAACATGTAGAAACACTAATTATATGAATAAATGTTTTTAAAAATAAACAAAAGTAAAAAATCCAAGCAATTCCAAATGTTTGGGGCAATCAAAAGAAAAGGAAATGAGAAGATGGTTTATGGGATGTACAATAACTATGAGTTTGAATTTTAGCCCGAGATGTAGGACTCAACACACACACTCCTTTGCATACTCTTTTCAAATAGATAAATAAATACCTGTCAATCTGTGCTTCATGAAAAACTTAGAGCTAGAGTCGAATACCACAGTGTTGAATGAGGTAAAATGAAGACAAGTAGGAATGGAAGTGACCTACCTGAGTGAAACAGCAACCTCAAGGACTCTTTATGTTGTGAGGATGGTGGGTCTAAAGACACCCACCAAAGAGTGAGATGGAGCATTTGGACAAATCGGTTCTTTATGGTACACCTAAGGTGCAAAGTACTTGAAGGAGCAGGTAATCAGTAATTTGAGATGCTACAGAGAATTTTAGAAGGTCGATAACAAAGACACAATAGCTAATTATTTGAAAGCAGCGGGGAAGAAGTAATGGAAGGGGAGCCTGTATGGATTTAAAGAAGTAAACAGTAATAAATGGAGTTCCTGGAAATACGATTCTTTTTCAAGAAGTATATGTGAAAGGAAGAGAGAATACAATATTATGGGGACATATTAAAGTTGAAATTACTTTGCATTTCTCTTGAGATTAAAAACAGATTAAATGTTGGAGGAAGAATAGAATATTTGAAAATATTCCCAATGCAGGTTACTTTGGTATGAAGCTGAAACTGTGATTTGACCTAGCAATATATTCTAATGTTGTTTCTCACTTTTATCGTCATGTGAAAATACATGTTCCCCCATTTAAATTCTCATTTTAGCCATAGGAAAAATCATTCTTATCCTGATGTAATTTTGTTAAATACTAATTTAAACTCTAGATTTAATTTTATATATTTCTCCCTACATTTCAACAAAATCCTGCCAACTAAGTTTTTGGATAGCTTTTCTTACCTTTCTGGACTTTAAAATATATTATTGCTTCTATAACTATTTTTTAAAAAAAGTTAGGAATGTAAATACATCTCTGTAAAGTAAATTTTTAAGTTAAACACAATATTGTGTTTAAGTTTCAGTCTTGTTTCCATGATTTGGAGCAAAACAATTTTTAGGTTATTTAACGTGAGGTTTTTATTTTGTTACTATTACCTGGGTTAAATATTTTTAAAAAATTTATTTTAATTGTTGTTGTTGTACAGTTTTCTGTCTTTTACTCTCAGCCCCCAGCCCCAATCCCATCCCTCTTCCCTCCCATTTCCAACCCCCCCCAGTTTCTGTCCTTTATATTTGTTCTGTAAACCCTTCCCCTTTTCTCCTGAAAATCCCTCCCCTCTCCCCTCTGGTCACTGTCAGCCTGTTCTCTATTTCAGTGTCTTTGGTTATATTTTGCTTGTTTGATTGTTTTGTTGTTTAGGTTCCTGTTAAAGATGAGATTATATGATATTTGTCTTTCACTGCCTGACTTATTTGGCTTAGCATAATGCTTTCCAGTTCCATCCATGCTGTTGCAAAGGGTAGAAGCTCCTTCTTTCTTTCTGCTACATAGAATTCCATTGTGTAAATGTATCATAGTTTTTTGATCACTCTCCTTCTGTGTTCTACCATTGCATGTTATATGTGCTACAATTATAACTCATGCTATACAACATTAAAATTTACTAATGTCCTTTGTCTCACTGTTCTTTGAACCCTCTTAAGGTAGATGACATGTCTGATTCATCGATATATATTCACTTGTGTCTACACCATTAAATAACTCAATAAATTAGAAAAATGTGTGTGTAAAGAAAATAATACACTTCATCTGCTTTTATCTTAATTATAAATACTATGCATTCATTAACACTCCTGAAGTGTTTGTTATATTATACCCTCTTCTTATTTCATCATATGCTATAGACCCTATTTGTGCTCCCAATTGTTTGAAACATCTATTATAGGAATTATACTTGCAGTTATGATTAAATTTTTCAATTGCTGAAATATTTTCAGACTAATTCAGAGCATAAGCAAAGTGAATATTCCTAATTAAAAAAGTTTTAAGTGCCATTAACGTGGAAGAGAATTGCAGAAATGTTTGATTTTTTTTTTTTTAAGTGAATTCAGATTAGATTCTAGAAAGAGGCATACCTAAAATTTTAGTTAGTTTTTTGTTATTGCTGTTGGGTTTTTTTGTTGTTGTGAGGTAGGATTGGGTTTGGGGAATTTTTTTTTCCTTTTAATATGTCTTCTATCTTATCAAACATACTTTTCATTTGTGATTTCTCAGGCACTTTTTCTTCTCGTGCTAACACAGGGTTGTATAGATTGTTCTCTTCCTGAAGCAGGGCTGTATAGCTTGCACCAATTTTATGTTTTTCTCCACTTGCCCTGTCAGTTGTCCCAGTAGGTTTATTACTAGTTGTACAGATTGGGTTCTTTCCTTCCCAAGTTTAGAGGAAAATGGCTTCAGCCTCTCTCCCTTTACTTAAACTGGACTTTTTTTTTTTTTTTACTATTGACACTTTAATATATTTCCAACAATTTTCTATATACACTCATGCACACACATTTTTATAAATATAACCACCAATATATTCAAACTGAGAATATAATGTTTCCCTTACTATTCATACATAACTATTAGCTTTAAACAATTAGAATAAAATTTGTAGATTGTTTTAAAATAGAATAAGCACAAATCCCTTCTAAATAAAATACACATATGAATATTCCATGCATTTTAGTTACCTATTTTTATCAGGATTTTTTTTTAATTTAGTTTTCTGTTTTTTTTAATGAGATGCTTGAAATAGCTGAGGTCTCTCTGTTTTATTATACATATTTTTCTATGGGCTTAAAAATATCATTATCTAGAATTCATAATTCATTATTAGTAGTTACAAGAGTTTGGGATTTGCTTCTCTATCCATGTAATACACATGCAATAATATTTTCAGAAGTTTTTTGATGTCATTTCCAAATAAGAAATAAATTAATTTGTCTTACATTTTATGTGGGCTAACTGTGAAGTTACCCAGTATATATTCATTTTCACCAGCTATAGCACTTTTATTTCTGTGACTTGAAAGTACAGGACTGGAGGACCCTATTCACACAATGTATAAAACTCATCTTTTTCTCTTCTGATATGAGAGTCACGGATATCTTACAAAATGTGTCATCAAAGGAAAAATACAGATAACAGTAACTGCCATTTAATAGTGCACACTAGGGGTCCAATAATGTCTTGTCTTCTTTCATTTCATCCTCATGTAGATTCTTTGAGGTGGGTTGTATTACTTCTCTAATTTTATAGACAGCAAAGGGAAGACAGCTTGGGGAGTTTAAACTCAGTTGCTCAATATTATATAACTATTTAATGTAGGAGTCAGAATTCAAAATCTGGATCTCTCTAATCTCAGAGCCTGTTTCCTTAACCATCATCCTGTATAGCTGATGCAATGATCATTACTAAATTATTAAAACTTCTGGTTATGCATAGGATGATCATTGCTTCTATGCAAGCATTCCACTTTAATATTTTATCAAAAATAAAATTATACTCTTATCCACATAAAATATATTAACCATATCATAAAACCACTTATGACATATTAATATAGATTTGTAGTGGGTTATATTAAGGGTGCAATGTTAGAGTATTATAGATTTTTTGTTCTTTAAATGTTTCTAATATATGGAATTGCTAATGAAAAAAATTGGCTAATCAATTATTTTAAAAAAAAACACTAAAAGTGTTAAGTAAAACATGTAAAAGAAGCAATTTATGATTTGTGTGTACATTTATTTCATTCAGAAGGGAAGTATTGGTTAATATGCAATATACAATAGGTCTATTGAAAGCTCATGTAAATATTCAAGGAATTAGGAAACCCAGTAATTAGTTTAAGGCACGCATATGTTTTAGTTGAAGTTTCTTATTCTTACTGTTTCATTAAGTAAAACTCTGTATAAATGTCATTCAACATAAAAAAAAAATAGTATTTAAGCCAGGTTTTACGATAACTAATTAAAACTAACTCTTTGTCAGTTTAGACTAAAAAAAAAGTTACTTAACTTTTTTATTCAGTTATTTTCAAAGTACAGAAATTCAGTGATCTGTAAAACCATGAGGTAATTTCTGTTTAAGTGAAACACGTTTTTTTTTTTTTCCCCCATGTTCCAGTTGAGTAAGTTAAAGTTATTTTTGTTTTATATTATTGGACTATAACTTCTGGCTGTATTCTTTAGGTTCTTGTCAGCTTAACTGAGGCAAAGTGGATGTAGTCATAGTCAAGAAACTTGATTCAAATGTCAAAATCATGAAAGTCTGGACGTACCCTTTATTAACTGTGATTTAGTACAAGTTCAAAGACGTCGTGTTCTTTACTCTCTGGGGTAATTTGTTCTCTTTCTCTTTTCCATGAATAAACTTTAGAAAATATTATTCTTATTTAACAAAATATTAGAAAATATTATTCTTATTTAACAAAATATAGCCAACAATAAGATATATTACATCACCCTAACAATTTGGCCTTGATAGATTTTGCCCTAATCTTTGACAACTTTGTATGTCCTCTTCTGCTTGACTGTAAATGTTCATAAATATTAAACACTAGATTAATATATAAGTTGTTGTAGTAATATATAAGTTGTTGTAGTGCATTTGAGTTTATAAAGTACTATTACACATGTCAGTTCCCCTGGTACCCAAAATATCACTGGAATAATCATTGCAGATTATTGCTCCTAGGTTTGCTCAAATGGTGGGATGGAGTTCATATTAAACAAAGTCACTGTTTGCTTTTCTTTTTTTATTGTTGTTCAAGTACAGTTGTCTCCATTTCCCCCCCACTCTCCCCACCCCACCCATCCCCACCTCCCACCCTTGATCCTACCCCCTTCGAATTTGTCTATGTGTCCTTCATTGTGTTCCTTGATGACCCGTCCCCTATTTTCTCCATTTTCCATCTTGCCTCCTCCCCTCTAGTTACTGTCAGTATGTTCTTTATTTCAATGTCTCTGGTTATATTTTGCTTGCTTGTTTGTTTTGTTGATTAGGTTCCATTTATAGGTGAGATTATATGGTTTGTGTCTTTCACTGCCTGGATTACTTCACTTAGCATAATGCTCTCCATTTTCATCTATGTTGTTGCGAATGGTAGGAGTTCCTTCTTTCTTTCTGCTGTGTAGTATTCCATTGTATAAATGTATCACAGTTTTTTTGATCCATTTATTTACAGATGGGCATTTAGGTTGCTCCCAGCACTTGACTATTGTAAATTATGCTGCTATGAACAGTGGGGTGCATAGATTCTCTTGAATTGGTGTTTCAGGATTCTTAGAGTATAACCCCAGCAGTGGAATTGCCAGATCAAAGTTATTGTTTCTTAATGATTTTTACTGCATCTTGTTTTGTAAAATATATTACTTGTAGATTCTAGAGACAGCAGAGAGCTTTTGGATCATTGATCTAAACTTTTCTTAATGGATGAGAAAAATTAGGTCCTCAAGAGTGTAGTGAATTCCTCAGAGATATTAATGATTTCTGCCTCTCAGCCTCATTTACCTTTTTCTCAGCTTGCCAACACATTATTCAAAAGTAAAGTGTAAGAACTTTATGGTCTCAGACTTGTAAAAATAAGTTTAGAATAAACATTTTCTTTCAGAACATTTATATTATTGTCAAGTGTAAATTTTCATAGCAAATTAATATTTGAATTTTTAGATTTCCAAAAATAGTTTTACTGTTTTACAATAATATCCATTGTATTAGGTGAATATCACATGTTGCTTCCCTTATAAGAATACATTGGTTACTTAGTCTAATTGTAAGCTAGTTGCTAAATGAAACTGGCAGAATAATGATTATTCTGGTTTAAAAAATACAATATTTTGCAAATATATTTATATGTAAACAATTGCAGAGTTTTCAGTCTGATTCAAAAATATTTCTAATAAAGCATTTCTAATTATTTTATTTGCTGTTTAACTTGATAGATTATGAAACATTGAGGTTAATTCTCCTTGTAGTTTTGTATTTTCTCCAAATTATGATAATTTTCCTTTGTGTATGTACTCCCAATACTCATGATTTATTACACAGAATTGAATTTTAAGAGAATCTGAAAACACAATTCATTGGTGAAGCATATCTTCTATGTGTACCCCAAAAGGCAATGTACCAAAAATTGCAGCAGTTCTTGAAAACGTACTTAATTGAATAGAGAAGTTGCCTAGGGGCAACTGAGCAACAAGTTCCTTATTGTCACAGCTGGCAACGCATTTTAGAGAGCATTTTTTTTTTTTTTTTTACATTGAGTTGAAATCATGATAGGCATATAACTAACTACATGTTCTGCATTAATCTGCTTTTTTTGAAAATGGAGATACTTGGCTTTATTTTAAAGATGCTAGTATGAAAACCCTGTAATAAATTTCTTGTAAGCAACTATTTTATGTTACTACCTAATTTATGGCAACAAGAGACTAAGGAAATTTAGGCATCTGCTTTTTGCAGGATATCTTTTTTCGCTTAGTGTTCTTGATATTTATTCATGTGATGTTTATAGGACACTATTCTTAGCTCTTTAAAAAATCTCTTTAGCTAAGTAGATGGAAAAACTGAGAAGTTTCATTTGAGTAAATTTTTATGCTACAAATATGCAATTGTATTTTAAAAATCAGGTTTATACTTGACTTATGTTTTTCTGTATTTCAGAGTATATTTTATCTTCAGTATTTCTAAATTTTAAAATGAGCAAAATATTTTTTTACAAAAATACTTATTTGAATTTCAAAATCATAATATCAGAATAATAAAATCAAATGTTTTCAGATAACCTACCTTAAGCTAGACATTATATAAGGAGCCTTTCATTAAAAATTTTATTGGGTTCTCCAATTAAACTTCTGGGGTAGGTGTATTGTAGATATCAAATCAGTGAGGTTAATGATATTTCCCATGATTTCACAGTATCTTAGTAGCAAAGAGGTTTTGAGTCCAGGTCTGCTGCCATATTTGCCCAAATGAGCCTTAACTTTACCATCAATCTGTATTTTAAAATTAGTTCCCAGTAGTTTTATTTAAAAATGCCCTTTTTAAATATGAACATTCAGATCCTTTCTTTTTTTCTTCCCAATCATGTTGCTGTTGCATTATTAAATACTACATTTTTAAAAAAAGAAACAGAGATGAATAAAAAACCCAAATACTTCTTGAATTCCTGGTATATGACAGCCACTATGTTAGTTCTTTACATAAATTTTTCATTTAATACTCTGTAGCATTCAGTAGTTTCAAATACAAATTCATCTGATTTTAAGAACTCTGTAACCTTGATTTTGGGGTTCTTTTAAAATGTATAATAAAAAAAAAAAACATAAAAGAAATGCCTGGCTGAGGTAATACACAAAAAGTGTTATGAATGATCACATTCAACATGTCAATGAATGAATGAACGATTGTAGCTGGGTAACATAAGGTTATAAGTGTGAAAGTTATCACCAAGACTGGGGATAAAGGTAATAAAAGAGGAGAGAAATAAAAGACAATACATCAAAAATGTAGAATAAGCAAATATATTTAAGTATATTTAAGGAAGAGAATAGGAATCTGGTGATACTTGGTGTCAGTGTATATGACACTGATATACTTGGCTCTGTAAGAATTAAGAATCCCATCTTTCTGTTAGATAAGTCTGAATTTTTCTAACGGAGTAAAAATGTGAACTCAGGAAGCAGGGTCAAATGATTCTCTTGTCACTAATTTCCACAACAAAACTGTCGTAAATTTGTCATCTAAACTTTTTTTTTTCTTTTTTCTTTTTTTAATCAGTATTTTTTAATTTTTGTTATTGTACAGTTTTCTGTCTTTTACCCCGCCCCCAGCCCACCACCCCAGCCCTCCCCACCTTCCTCCCATTTCCACCCCCCATAGTTTTTGTCCATGAGTCCTTTATACTTGTTGCTCTAAACCCTTCCCCTTTTCCCCTGAAATTCCCTCCCCTCCCCCTCTGGTCACTGTCAGACTGTTCTCAATTTCAGTGTCTTTGTTTATATTATGCTTGTTTGTTTGTTTTGTTGATTAGGTTCCTGTATTATCTCACCTTTAACAGGGACCTAATCAACAAAACAAACAAACAAGCATAATGTCATCTAAACTTTTAAAAAATTGAAATTGTTATCCACATTCCTAGAAAATGTGTAGCTTATTAATTGGATATTCAAATTTATTCTCATTGAGTTTTATTGAATTATAGTAATTTAAGTAGGTTTCAATACTTTTTATAGCATTTATTTTCTTTCTCACTCATAGACTTTAGACTAAAACTTGGCTACTTATTAGCTGTAGTTATTAAGTAGAGTTATACTCTAGAATTCTATTTCAGTTTGAAGAACTAATTATCTTAAAAGTGTATTTTTAATATTTGGAAGAATAAATTGTGCTTTTGCTTTTTTGGTTTAATTAACTTTAGTATCGAAAGGTTTGTCATTTCACTGGTGTTCTGTACATATAATAGTAAATTCACCACAGTTTATTTAGGTATCACTGCCATTAATTCACTGAATTATTCATTATGCCTGTCGTTTCCTCAATCCAAATGAAATGTTAAGTGTAACTAAGATACTGATTTTTTTATAGTGTCTCATGGTAATTTCTTGAGGTGGGATGAGGGTCTCTTTCTTGAGGCTCTGTCTCATAAATGATGTCCACTTGATAAAAGTGGATGCTAATTGTTCTCTTTCAGTTAATTTACTTTGCTGAATGGCAAAAAGCAAGAAAGGGTGTATCTTGGACAGTAGGGATCTTGAAAGGAAAAGCTACCAGCAGTGGCCACGGGCACTCTGTAGGGATTCTGATAATATAGTACAGAGTGGATTCCTCACCCCATGATCTTGAAGTGGAATAGTCATGCAGTACTCAAGTTTAGTGGGCCTTTATCTTCAGGATTGCCATTCTTATTCAATTCAGGAGTCACTCTTTAGTTCTGTAAACCTGTTCATCTCCCTTCATACTGCTGGTACTCTGCTCTCTGAAAACCTTCTATTGGCATCAAACCGAATCCTTACCTTAATTTGACTAGTGATACTTGTTGTCTCCCACCCAAGACTTTCAACAGGACATTTCCCATGTGCCTTCATACCTAGCATTTTACATAGGTGGCTGAGATGATGTTCTAACAGCATTTATTTATCTCTTTACTCTCATCCTTCTAAATTCAAAACTGAGCTCATGCTAAAGTATTTCAATTTTCTGCAGATGTCAAATTCTTAACTTTCACAGATTGGTTTTGTTGTTACCTCCTCTGCTCCAGTCTACTTCAGTAACCCATTTGTTTGGTCCCAAGAAAGTCCCCTTCCCAGAGCTATAATGTTTTACATGTAATATCTTAAACTCCAAGATCCACTCTCTGACTGCTTCTCTCTGCCTTATTTCATCTCTAAAAACTTAGACCTCATATCCTAGTCATTCAACTTTAATTTCTTTTTTTATGTAACCAGAATCACATGGTAAAACAATTGCTCTCTCATCTGGGCTTTCCTTTTCTTTTCTCTCTTGTTGTCATCCTTTAGCCAATCCCAGTAGATGAGCCCTAACTTCATATGTGAGACACTGCTGGGGAAAATGGCCAGGTTCTACACAAACCCACATATTATGTATGGGTGATTTCCTACCTCAGCTCATTGTTAATTTTTATCATTACCATTAATTTATTCCTTTTCTCCTAATCAAAGTCATTCTCATTCTTTTTAACTTCAAAGCCTATTATCTGCTCCCTCAGTATGTAAGAAATTACCATGCTATCTACTTAACAGAACAAATAAAATTTTTCAAACATGATCTTACTTGACTTCCTGTGACCCTCCATTATATGCATATAGAGTGGGGCAAAAGTAGGTTTACAGTTGTGAGTATGCCGAACAGAATTTATTCTTGTACAATATTATTATTTATTAATTATCATTATTTCCATATGAACAACTGCAAACCTACTTTTGCCCCACCCTATATAATAAGTACATATGTGAGATCTATTCAGAAAAAGTCTTAACCATCATTAATAGAATAAGAATGGATTGCGGAACATCAATGTAACCTAGCAGGCAAAGAGTGGACTGGAATGTACATGCATGAACAATGATGATTTCACTGTACTAGTAAGTGGGGGTGGTAGACACCATTGAGTGAACATGGGAATTGTGTGGCTGTCTCATTTGGAGTGACTGAGCAGTAGAGCAATGAATCTACATCAAATTTTGCATTAAGCTTGAATATTCCTCCATGAAACTAATCAGATGATTCAGAGGCTGCAGCTATGGGCAACTGATGATTGGCAGCTTCATCATGACAATGCACCCACTCATGCATGATGTCTTATGCAGAGTTTTTGGCAAAACATTGAATCAGCCAGGAGTCTCAGCCCCACCTACAACCTAGATTTGGTGCCCTGTGAATTCTAGCTTTTCCCAAAACTAAAATCACCTTTGAAAGGGAAGAGATTTCAGATTGTCAATGAGATTCAGGAAAATATGACAGTGCATTTGATGGTGATTGGGAGAACTGTGTGAAGTCCCAAGGTGTCTACTTTGAAGGGGACTGAGGTGTCATTATTATATGTTCAGTGTTTCTTGTATCTTGTACCTTCTTCAATAAATGTCTCTACTTTTCATATTATATGGCTGGAAAGCTTTTGGACAGACCTCATGTATTTCTTCAGTCTCAGAAGAGGAGAACTCCATTTATAGCCCACACCTTTCCTATCTTTAATCCTGGCTTGCTGACTCCTTCATAATCTTGGTTTGTCAGTTAATTTCTCTTCTGTGAAAGTCTTTGTTACTCCATATGTCACTTCCACTCAAAAAATCTAAATCTCTTTTCATCTTGTATATCACCCTGGGTTACACCAAAAATAGATGGTATAATAAAATTAGTTTAATTTGAGTAGAATTTTAGAATGGTGCCATTCGCAGAGGTATAGACAGGATGCAGAGAAACCATAAGGGACAGTAAAGTACCAGGGACGTAACAGTGGGGCACTTGACCATCCAGGGGCTAAAAATATGAGGGGAGTGTATATCATACTGACGACCAGGAGAAAAACAAAGCACCGCTGGGTAGTGGCTGTGACTCTTGGTTGATGAATGCAGCCACTAAGAGTTATAGAGCTAGGGCAGTAAATACCAAGAACACATAATCCTAATCTCTCTCCTTTCTTTGGCTACCTATCAGTGCTTCTCCTTGACTTAACCAATCAAGCAGTCATCTGACAAGGCAGCTGACTGAGTTAGTATTTCAGTCTTACAGGGCATAAACCAGGTTAGAGAAGGATGGGAGTTGAATCCAGGTGGGCAAATGATAGATATTCACCATATTTTGATTTTCTTTACTGTTTTAGCTTTTTTGAACAGCTGGTTGCTCCCAGAATATAGACTACTCTTTGGGGAATCTGCCCAGTTAGCTGTATGTGTTCCCCAGCCCAGGTCGATTTTCCTTCTCAAGCTGCTGAAGCCAAATTATTTTCTAATATTATTTCCTCATTATTACCAGGAAGTTAATTATTCCCCCTTCTATCTCTCCATAAAGACTTTACATATCTCCAGCATAGAAAAATTTTCATTTTCTGATCCAGCAAATAGCTTCATACCAATGACTGCATATCATTTATCATTTGTCTCTATGAGTTATTTACTCGTGGTTGCTTGCTTGGTTAGATCCGCAAAAGTTAGGTGTCTTATTAATTTGCATGTCATCTGTCTTTCTTCCAGTACTGAGACCTTTATTGATAACTACTGTACTAGTGTTACTTCTGTGCTTAATATGGTTTGATGTGGGTAATCTGTTTAGGAAATAAATAAGTGGCTATATTTAACATGAAAATCACTTTCTAAAAGGTTTAGTAGTCCCAGTCCCAGTTACTATGTTTTGTCTTGAGTTACATAAATTGGAAAGGATGACCTGGAAACAAGGTCACAAAGATGCCATTGGCATTAAAGACAATTCAAAGGAAGTCATGGGCAGAGGTCCACATTGCCTCTTTGAAAAAGAAGCCTTTCTTCTTTCAGTGCTGTTATTGCAAAAGAACTGAGAGAAGGAAAGTTATATAGGGACACTCAGAATCAAAAGAGACAAATTTACCACTAAAGCCACATGCTGAATATACTAAATTTGTGGTGGTGTTTATGGAAAAATGTGAAATTATCTAGTGCAGTATAATGGTTTTGATTTAAATACATAAATTTTAGTCTACTGTACATTTCTCTCTTTAATGTCACCTATCAATCATTTATGCTTTACAGTGATGCATTTAGCTGCTTCTCCTTTTAATTACCTTAGAAGGAGTCTACATTCTTGTACTGAGAACTGTGCTCAAGTAGGTTTTGTCAAGTTGATCATGTGGAATATCATCCTTTGACTTTTAGGAATGGTCCTCCTAAATGATTTCATTGTCCGCGTGCTACACAGGCATTCTGCATGACTTACCTTAATAGAGAGAATGAAATGGACTAAATATGTGTGCTGTGACCTCAGTGCCCTTCCTCGCTGCCCAGTTAAGGAAAGATCCCACATTAACCTTGCCATGGCAATTGTGAGAAAAGCTATTTTTTTTAATTTCTAATAAGCCCTACCTTAGCTTTTTCTCACATGCTAAGATTTTGCAGTATATCTTCTCTCCATGTATCTTTCCTTCATAGCTCTCTGTTTTGTATTTGGAAAGGATAAGAAAAAAGTCTGCTTTTTAAATTTAAATTTGCAGATAAAGAAGTGTAGGTGATATTTTATTTTTATTTAAGCCAAATTGAAATATACGTTTCTATTTTTATGTGCTATCGTTATTGCTTTTAAAGGTGGTAAAGTCACCTTTTGCCAAAAAAAAAAGGTATAAAATTAACTAGTTGTGAGGACTATATTCTCTAGCTATCAACAGTAATTAAAAGGTGGTTTTATTCCCTAACCACACATTACATTTCATACTTTCCTGATTGGATTTTACTCCCAAGGTGTTCATTGAATGGGAATTAAAAGTTTATTTTTAGGTATTTTAGGTAGCTCCTTTTGCGTTTATACTGTTTACTTCCAATTTTTTGGAGACTGTCATAACTAAATGTCAGCGTAGAGAATTTTCAGCTCTAAATTAAGTTGCTATGTTTGCTGAAATATGTCCAAGGCAAGCATCATCTAGTTTCTCTGCTCCGTAGAATGTTGATATAGAGTCTCTGTGTCGTTCTCTGCGCTCTAATCGGGCTCCCTCTACTTCCTGACGGGGTCATGATCCCAGGCAACAGAATTACCAGAGCATACAAAATGTTAAGGAAGAAATTATCTTAAAAAGGGAAAGTTTGTAATGGAGAAATTAGTGAGATATAAGAATGACATTTTGAGGTTTTATTAAAACATTTTGAGAGCAATAAACATTTATGGATATGTGTGGCTTGTTTGTAGGGAAAAGAGAAAGACAAATACAACAAATCTGTTTCAAAAAGGCCTAAATGGTTAGGAATCAAAAGCACCCGGAGGTTAGCCATGCTCAGAGTGCCAAAGGGGTACAAAACCCACTATTGGCTGGATTTTCTTTGATTGTCTAACCAGGAGACCATGGGTATATCACATCTTTATTTGTATGCGTCCATTTAAAATATGTTAATATTGGTTACCCAATGTTTCTGGTCATTATACTTATGTATTCTATTTTTCAAATATTAAGTCTTCTATAGTTTTCCAATATTTTTCCTGTAAGATGTTTTTCAGTAAAACATGCATTAATTGTCTTAAGAAATCTGGAGTTATAGAATTAATAAAAATAACTACTGTTTTTTGTAGTACTATTTGTACTTTAAAGTTTGAGTCATTAAAATTCAAGCAACAGTTATAGTATGTGATTTCATAATTCTTTATGTATTTACTTTGTTGACTTATTATGATAAATGCAAGCTTTCTTTTAGCCCCTTTATTTTTTTTTAATTAAACTTGTTGGGATAAGATGGGTTAATAACATTGTATAAGTTTCAGGTGTACAATATAATACATCTTCCGTATATTCCATTGTGTGCTCATCACCCAAAGTCTAGGCTCCTTCTGTCACCATGTATTTGACCCTTTATCCCCTTTTTCTCCTCCCACCCCCATTGTTCCTGATATGTATTATCTATTGCATTAACTTTAATGACCAGGTATTACTAACCCCAGTTTACAAATTCTGCAGAAAGTGAATGCCATAATCATGACATGATTATCATGTCTTGTTTATGTTCTATTCTATTTCATTTTCCTTTTGTTTTCTTCTGTGGTTCTGAAGAACTGTTGATAGATCCAGCATAATGCATTGCATTTCTTTAAACCACCTGGAGAACTTAAAATGGAGGCACATATGAAAAAACTCATTGTGTTAAAAAGGATGTTTGTGAATAAACAAGATAAATTTTAAATAATTATAAGCAGTTCATTCAGGGGTAAGGAGGAAAAAAGTAAGGATCCTGAATTATTGGCAAGTATAATGGTTATAATTAACTTGTCTACTCAATTGGGAAATAAAGATAATTGTTAAAAGTCTATTAGATCATCTCACTTAGTTCAGATATTCCTTCTAATCTAAATATTTAAAAAGATTCTTTTAACTGAGGGGCAAAGAAGGCGAGGAAAACTACATCCACACTGGAATTTCTTATGTTTCTGGTAAAAGCACAACATGGAACTGCTATTAACATACAATTCACTTTTATGTCATTGTGGTGTTGGCTGTAGCCAAGATTAGTTAGGGCAGTGTGTGTGAATGCCTTCTCCCTCTATAGTAGCATGGAGGGTGAGAGTCTCTATCCCTGTCTCTTTAAAAGAATGTTGTCCAGCCCTGGCTGGTATGGCTCAGTTGGTTGGGTATTGCCCCCCAAACTGAAAGGTTGTGGGTTCAATTCCCAGTCAGAGCACATACTAGGTTGTGGGTTCCATCCCAGTTAGGGTGTGAACAAAAAGCAACAAATTAATCTTTCTCCCTCACACCAATATTTCTCTCCCTTTCTTTCTCCCTCCCTTCCCCTCTCGCTAAAATAGCAGCAACATGTCCTTGGATGAAGATAAAAAATCTATCATCCAGTCTGACGTGTAGTAGACCCTTCGTCCTTACCAAGAAGGCTTTATGTCTGTTTCCTTTATCGTACTACTTTATATGTTAGACTTGGGACTGAGCCTGCCTATGAACTTTGCTACTTAATTTCAAACACAAGTCTGCTCGTAGTCTCTGCCTGTAAGAACATTGTCCTCCTGTCTAGATGTGACTGTGGGTCACAGCCTCCCTTTTATTACTCTCCATTTCTTCCTTTCATCTTTCTTTTCTATCTCCCTTTCTTGCTTTATTTTTTTTTCCTTCAATTTCATACTATTCTTTAAATACAAACGCAATTACTGGGGCTAATATTAGCCCCATCGGGATGACATGAAATCTAAAACCTAACAACTGAAAAAGAACTATTGGGTTCTTTGGGGTCAAAGTTAGGATGAGACAAAACTTCTTAAAATAGGCAAAAGAAAAAATATGAAGGCCTGGTCTAGTTTGTAGTCTCTTCTCAGCACTTAGTATTAAGTACAGTTAAATGATTCCATCATTTACTTAACTTCCTCTGAAATTTTGAAAGATAAGTTCAATGTCGACATTCACAGATATTAAGCATGCATGAGTTCAGAAGAGCCAAAAGAGCAGTCTGATGGCCAATTTGTGTGATCTTAGGCATGTCCTTCACAGTGGTGCCTTTACATGGAAAGTGAAGTGTACTTGTGATAAGAGAAAGTTAAATAAGAAAATACTTGACATGTGTATAGTTTAGTTCATGTTCTACAACTTAAGTACTCAAGACGAAGGCAGTGTGGCTAACCTATTGTATGTTATTAGTGCAAGCCGTGTGTCTCAGAGGATACATGATGTTAATAAAGAAATTGGGTAGTAATAAGAATAAAAAGCATTTATTTGAGCATAGGAGGGATGCAATCAACGGCACAGATTCAGGTGGCAACATAAATTGTGCTCTGGTGAAAACAAAGGCAGGGTTTATAAGGGCAAAACCATGAGAGCTGTTCTCACTTAGGTCCTCCATGTAAATAAAGGATGTTAGCTAGGTCATTTGGGTTTGGTTAGGCCCATTCTCTAAATGAAGGATGCTTGTTGTCCAAATGGATTGATTCTTCTCAAGGTGAAGAAAGCAGATGATCTGCTCACCATGACAGAGAGGTGAGCAGAGGAAATAAAGTTCATCCATGTCTGCTTAGCAGTCGTTGATCCAGGATGTTTGTTCTTCACCATTGAGCTGGATTTAGCAACAGGTCAGTAGTGTAATAATAGTTCCAAAACTGAGACGTGAGAGTTATAGACACCACTTTCTCAATGGTGTCCCAACTCCATTTTACTCCATTTTACTTTACTCTCTTAGTAGTGCTTATTCTGTTTTATTTGCTTCATTGTCACTAGATAATACCTGTTTAAGAATTACTAAATGTATTTGTTACAAAGTACAAATATTCTGTGTCTGATATGGGATTCAGGATCACACATTTTAAATCAATCCCAATAGGTTGTTCTAATAGTGTTGCAAGAGAAACCTCTGATTAGGTGCTGAGACATGGGGTTTGCACCTTCTTGAGCCCAATCCATCTTTGAGGCTTACTACATGTTACCCTGATCTAGTTATTGAGACACTTTATGCTTATTGTAATGGGGATAATGAGTTGCATACTTAACATAAAGTAAACACTCAGCAAATCACACAATGATAGTCTAGTGGGAATATTTCTATGGAAATAAATAATTTGATGACCTCCCCAGAGATGACTATAACACCAAGTTTAAAGAAGAAATACTATTTTTACCTGGGATTATCTATGTAAATATAAATGCAACAATTTTTCAATCCCCTTAACATTATAAATCTATACTTGAGTGGGGGATTTTTTATCAAAGATGGGCTTCTAAAGGTATTTTCAAAACTCTTTCCTCTGTCATTTTGTATACTTTATATTTTTTCACAAAAGGATAAAACATAATATATACACCGTGAGCGAGCAAGCAAGAGAGAGAGAGATGATCTTAGATGAATTCATTGGGCATATTTGTATATACTCAATGTGGTAAGATTGTTGACATAAGAGAACATTAGGGAAACATTTGGCCAATTGTGCATTTTTTTGTAATTTCTAAAATAATGATATTCTTTAGATTTAAATTGTAAGAGGATAAAAATCTAAATACCTTAATTCTATTTTATCATCTACATCTCTGCCGTTATAGTTCTAGTAATTATCTTCCAGCTTTTCACAAATAACTGATATATTGTGTAAGTTTTCTGAGTTATACTTACTTAAAAATACAAATAAATATAATGATATTTAAATGACTTATAGATACCCAAACTGTAGCTTTTACCTGTTTTCCTCTCAACCTGTATCTTCCTCTCTGAGTCTCAATACTATCCCTCTTGCAAGACAATGAAGAGGCTAGTAGAAGAGTTTCTTCCATCATTAATGTTGCCAGTATCTAGTTAAGTTGGATATTAAAGAAGAAACCAACTACCTTCTCCTACACTTTGAGCATCAAGAAGCCCAGTGTCATTCTGAAACTTGCTGACCCTCATCCTAGCTGGCAACCCGTTGGCAATCACATTGAAGAAGAAAACAAAATGTCCTCACCCAGCCATACTGACTATTTCTTTTAGACTAAATAAAAAGCAAATGTTCAACACCTTAGATTGATTTCATTAAGACTGAAACTTTGGGCAGTATAAATTAATGGAGCTCCAAGATTCTCACTTCACAGGGGATAAAATTCCACGAGTTCTCAAATAACAAGAAATATGGGCACATAAGTATTGAATAATCAGGAGCCTAATAATGAGCCTGAAAACAAAGGAATACTTCATGCAAAGATTTTGAAGAGAACAAAGAAAATGTGACCTCTTCGGAGTTAAAATTACATTTTGGTTTTGTGTTTTTGAAAAACTGAAATTACTAACTGCATGAAGTATTTGAGCCAGTGAAAATTTCAGGCTCAGAAGCTGATCAGAGTAGTATGTATACCTTACCTGGAACATCCTTTAAATAACTTACTTGTTTCTTGCCTTTGTTAGCTTGTTTGCTTGTTTGTTAATTTGTAACAAGTCTATTCTTGTTCCGCTGCTTCTGTTACCTGGAGCTGAAGTGATAGAGATTTATTAATGCAGATTAATGTCTGAAAGTGAACAAAACTTTTGACAGCAATTCTTGTTTTCCTTTCCAAATATTCTCTTGAATGACAAAAGGCCAAGGGGCTAGTTGCTAGAGGAAAACTGAGGCACCTCCAACAAACAAACAAACAAACAGTAGTTTAATCCTTTTGGACTTTGGTGTTTAAAAGGAGCTGACTGCCCTTTCCTGGAATAGATGGCCTGCTACTTTGCATTCTGTGTATGTGAGCTGATGGCAACAACACTAGCACACTTCCAAAGTTTAATAATGATGCATATTTTCATTCTTTCAGAAACAAAAAAGATAAATGTTCACTATATTTAGCACTTTAATCTCTGCTGAGGTGGCTTGCTTTAGATTGAGCAGAAAGAATACATGCATCAGAATCTGTGTGCAGGGAGATTTTAGTAGATGAACATTTTATTACATGATGTAAGCAGGTATACTACAGGAGTTTAGCATAAAGCCAAAACTCATTGTACGAGATCAGGTTTAAATATAGTATCATGTTTTAATCTATTTTTGCCTTTGTCAAATTGACAATCATCTTTTGTCTTGTAATTAAATACTCAGTTTGGACCCTCAGGCCTTTGAGACAAATTGGTTGTATTCTTATATGTTAAACACTGAGTTAATTCAGTTCAATCTTTTAATTCTTCTTCGTTTAATTACTTAGTAGCTCAAACTAATAACTGGTTTTGTTTCTTTAAACTTACCGTGTAGTCTTTCTAAAGCAAATTGCTATATCTGATTTCATGTGAATGCTACGTTGCTTAGCAACTTAAATCTGCCTTATATTTCATCTTTCTGCATGCTCTTTAATCTCTAAAGTGTTACCAGGGTTTAATTTTAGTCATATATCTATATTTATTCAATTTTTTTATTCACAGAGTCAGCAGTTTTCTGTTAACTTTGAGGGTGTGTGTGTGGGGCAGGGATGTAGGGGAAACAGAGAGAGAGACAGAGAGAGAGAGAGAATGAGAATGAATATAAGATACAAGAGGGAGTCAGAAGTACCACGTCTCTTGTTTCTAACCTCAAGGAGAAGGGATATAGTCATCTACAGTAGTGCCTGCACTATTTCATGCATAATTGGCATTCAGGCTCAAAAGACTCTTAAAACAGATCTGATTCAGAGCCTTGTGTGGCTTTATCCCCAGAGAGAAATTATCCCTTTAGGAGGTTTGTCTACTTTGGCAGGAAGAAAATGGTGTTACTATTTTGTACTTTCATTGTGTCCTGGCAGACAGACAGTGACTCTTCAGCCAGGTCCATAGGCTAATTGTAGAAATGATGGAAAATGTCAGAATTTAAAGAAAAAAAGTGTCTTCAAGTAAGTGACAGTTGTCACTTTGCTTATTTTCTTCTATTTGCTGTAATAGGCACCAAACTATAAAAGAACATTGGAAAGAGAATAAAGATTTGTTTCATACATACATAATATTGAAAGGAAATGAGCTTTAAATATTAGTGTACATTCCTTCAGAATGTAATTACCCTATATTACCCTATCAGTCACTCTTCTTTTATCAGGGGCCAGGAATAATTCCTCCAGCATCACCAGGCCCACTCTCATAAATGCATGCTCAGAGGTGTGTTGCTTACAAATCAGGAAAACAAATGGCGACAGGGAGAGTGAGCTCCCATTAATTTTGTGCTTTCTTTTTGAGAACAAATGCTTCAACCCAGCTATTATTTGTCTCAGGAATGAAAGCAAGCTTCATGCTTAACACTGAATTGTGGGCTTCACCTTCATTTTCTTTATTTTTATTTTTCAGGTTAGGGCTCAACTTAAATAAGATGGTAAACATTCTTGTTTAATGGGAACTAAATTAATTTTAGCTTTTGTTTGTTGAACTTTGAGGGTTTTTTGACATCCTGATGTTTTTTTAACTATGCTTTTTTAACATTTCTTTTGAGAAGCTCTGCAATGTATGATTAATTTTTTTTATCAAATTTCATTCCTTCTGCATCTGTACTCTTTGTAAAATTTCAAAATTTCTTTTATTTCAAAATGAATGGCATGTGAAAGTCTCCATTTTTATGTGCATTACAACAAAACAGTTATGTCCATCTCAAATGCCACCTAGCTTGATAGCAGTGTGGGGATAGTGGTCTTAGTCCTTTGCAAAACTGCCCTCCTGGTGATTTAAGTAACCTGAAGGGATGCGTATGACTTTATTTTCCAAAAACACATCTGTCAAGGTCAGCTCTCATGGGGTTCCTCCCCAAACCAAACCACTTGAAGAAACATTATCTCTGCCATTATCTGGCATGTCAAACCTAATAACCATTCAATAGCTATATCTAGATACTCCCCAACTCCTAATTCTTTAAGCCCCAGAAAGGAGCTCTGTTATAAATGGGAAGAGTGTGCTGTCTACAATTTCGTGCCATACCACGCCTTTGGACCTCTAAGTCTCCTTGTGCTAGAGACTCACAATGTGAACACACAGTGGTTCCTCAGTGTTTCCCTCGAAATCCTTGTGGCCTGTGTAGGGACATGTACCATTCTGTCCAGCAACTACCTGTGCATAGTTTTTCGTAGACTGAAATTTCTGTCATTCCACCTAATACTATGAAGGCTCCTGTGCCTTCGTAGGCACAGGACTTGAGATGAATACATTCTGGGGCTTCTGTGTTCAGTAGGGATGAGGGGAAACATAGTACTTATTAGTAAGAGCTGGCCCAAACCATGCTCAATACAGGGGCATACATATTTATTCAGTGGTAAATGGAATTAATCTCCAAAGAAGAGCTGGGGAATGTGAGATTTAAAATGCAATTCCCAAAGCAGTTTGGCTTTCCTGCTTAGTGATGATCCGTTACAGCTGAGTGATGAAAGTGGCTTCTGGCAAAGGATTTCAGGTCAGTTGAAAGGGTCTGTCCTCTCCATTATAGAGGGGTACATTCCAGAAGAAATTTGCTGGGGTTAGTATATCAACTTTCTAAAATTGCTTCCTCTCAGCAGTGAGGATATTCTTTGATGTAGGTTATATTTCTTTCTTATACTTTCTGCCAAGACTTTCTGGGCTGATATTGTACACTGTTTTTACCTTTTAGAAAAGACTTACCAATCAGACAGGGATGGTTCCAGGAAAGGCTGTTGCCAAGAAGAATCAGTGAAATTTTGGGGTGGATGTTTGGCACCTAAACTAGGAACATTCTGGTTTTAAAAAAGTTTTAGTATCTTTATTTTTTTGAAAGAATATAACAGAGGCAGCTAGTGAATAGATGTGGATTAGAAAAAAACAATCCTTTAAACTGATATGTTTCCAACACTCTTCAAAAGTGGACTCACGTAAAAAATGTTCTTTGGTTCATTACAGCTGGCACTATGTACCGAGCTTGGCAGTCTCTGAAATGTCACCGTGCCTTTATGTGGCCTGGTGTGCAGGGGTTATTCTTTATAAAAACCACCCCATCCTTGACTACTAATCTGGACTGTGTACAATTGTTTGCCAGCAGTCCATTGCTTTGTCCCATTGTTTGAAGTTGCTGTTCAGTGTATCTTTCAAATATTTATTCCAATACCTAGCTTCAATAAGCCTATAGTAACTCTCTGAATAATGGGAGAAATCCTGAACCTGCATATACTATTCATGTAGCACAATGAGTCATTCACTTGGCATTCTTGTTTTCTTCTATAAACTCATGTTAGAAAACCTGACCTGGCAATATCATGTTGGATATTAATTACATAAAATAAAAGTTTAATAGTAGAATTTGGATGTTCTACTGACTTAACCCTTCAAGAAATGTCCGGTTTGGGGTCCAGCTCACTTACTCATTGCCCTCATTGTTTCATGCTTCTCGATGTAGGTATGCTGTGTTTCACAATGTGGGCCCTGTAGAAGACAATCTAGCTCTAGTGTGAGAAAAATATAGGGAATTTTATTTTTGTTTATTTTCAACCCATCTTATTTTAAAATTGATTTTGTGTATATACCCATAATTAATAACTAGGATAGTATGTGTGTATTTTATAAATAAAAGTATGCACAGGTGAAGAGTGTGTGCAGACTTTTCCCCCCTATGGACATGCGATTGAATAATGATAGGAAACCAAATTGACGGCATCTTTCAAAACTGTTTTGCTAAGGAAATATATTGATAAATGTCCAGCACTCCCATGATGTAAACAAGTATATGGTATCAGTTTTATGGATCATGACTTAGATCTTTTCTTTTAAAAAGTATGTATTAGGGAAAGGTTCAAATAATTTAACTAAAAATTCCATTCTACATTCTCTTGTGTGTTTCTTAATATTGGTCTATTCAGCATCATTTCCTAAACAGTCATCTTAGGAACACAGATTAAGTCTTTTCCAGTTGAAAATGTCCCAAATGATTAAAAAGCTGGAGGATAGAAGAAGCCAGGACAGGTGGTTGTGGTAATTAAAACTGTATTATCTGTGTTTTGATTATACACAGTTGTTGATGCATTGGGAAACTGGTAAACAATGTGCACAGATCCCATTCCTGAGAGGTCTAATTATTTTTAAGGAAGTTTACTAATTCTGACTACACTGTCGGTCATAAGCCATAACTATTCAAAAGCTTGTGGTGGTACTTTTTTAAAAAAGCCAAAAGACTTTATCCTGTAGCACTATTCCAAAACATATACAAAGGTTCAGTGAACCAAAACTTTACTTCTCCTCCAGCTGCCATATTCCTAAACCCATTATGAATTTCTGTTATTTTTAAGAGATAAATCCATTGTTCATTGCTACCTTAGGCACAAATTAAACTACCATTTCCACAACCAACAGCATAAGCCCAAGGGGTCAATTACAGATATCAGTCTGTTTTGTTGATTGTGTTTTCTAAAGTGTAAAGTACAGTATATCGACTGCCAATATTCAGTTATAATTAAGTTTTTTAACATGTAAACATCTACTAATTAGCACAAAAATGCAAATTTGTTTTATCTCTGAAAGAATAAATCAAATCAAAGGATAAATTTACCAAGACTATAATTTAAAGATAACATCTTAAAATTCTCATGTATTAAAAATGACATATAACTTTGAAAACCATTAAATTAATGTAAAGTGGTTCTTTTTTTTTTTTTTTTTTTTTTTTTGCAATTACATTAAGCTATAGTTACTCTCATGGGCGGACTAACAGATAAATCTTTCAATTTTTTTAAAAGTTTACCTAACTGAGTTAAATGATAAAATATAGCTTTTAAAACACAATTAATTACATGTAAAGACTATTGTCATATTAGCTTAAGTAATGGTTAGGGTGCATATGCTATTTCAATGATTTAGTGCATTACAAATGAAGGTGAGAAGTTTTCCATGACCTTTGCTCACAAAATATCTTACCATTTATTTAGAATAGCTAACAAAATAAGAAAAATAGAAGTGTTCTCTAGATGTCTGTTTAATTGTGTATTCATGTCATAAAAATACATTTGAATAGGCTACGTGTTAAGTAACATCAAAAATATTTATATTCCATTCCCTCATGCCATAAATACTGTCTAATTTTCTGTCACCCTGGACCTTGGCTATAGCTCTTTTGTATTATTTCTGTCACTAGAGACACTGCATTTGCTTCTGTTGTGGATCGATGAAGTCCTTGCTGGCCACTCTTTCACCGTACTATTGCCCTTCATGGCCTGCTGATTTTTCATACAGAGCACACCCCAAAACACAATTATTATGAAAAGATAATATGTTTTGTACCTTGCTACTATAGGTCTCAAATGTCTTAAAATGGAAGTTGCAATACAAATCCTAATAATGGGTGCAGTGATTTTGGTCATAAGTAATAAAGCCTTCCTACTAATGGGACTTATAATAAGGGGCATCCCTGTGACTATTTCAATTTACCAGTGATCTTTCCAATACAAGTCAACTTTCACACACATTTATATATCACTCTATATTTTTAAAAGAAAGTGAAGGGAAAATCGATGAGCAAGAGCGTACTGTCTTGGGATGGAAATTCTTATATAAAATAGTCAAATGTAGTGAATACATACCATATGCTAAAGAATGCTAATAGTTTTACATAAATGATCTAGTCTTCAAAAATTTTTTTTAAATTGATATTACTTTAAACCTGAGGATAAGTTGCTAAAGATTTTAAAATATTTTACCCAGTGTTTTACTTTATCTCTTATAGTCAATTCTTATAGATCAAGTTATATACAGTCATAACTCAGCCATGACCATCTTTGAGTCATCAAGAAGACTGTGACATACAAATGGAATTTTTAGAAAAGTGAGAATTTACAAAGTCTATTACCCATCCTTTAACTTTTATACATCTGTTATACATTATGGGACTCATATAATATGCTAAGAACTATGTGTACTTTCAGAAAAAAAAAACAAAAGCTTTTTTTTTAAAGAAACTCTCAACTCGTTAGAGGGATGGGTTAGATTCAGTGTGTTCACTGATTAAAGGATGCATGGAGAACAGGTTATTGGTTCACAAATGAAGAAGTATATCATATTATAGGAGAAGGATTGAATTTGGCTTATATAACAGATGAATTTTGACATCTGTCTTCAAGGATGAGTACAAGTTGGTGGATGACAAGAATAGAGGAAAAATATTCCAGATGGATGAAAACATGTTCAGATTAATGCCTAACACTGTATTTGTTCATAATAAGGAAGAAATAGGCAAAGGCAACATTTCCCAGATCTTATGTTCCATAGTGAGAAGTTTGGACTGTGCAGGTACAAAATGATTGTGGTGGCAACTGAGAAAAACTATTCAGGAAGCAAATATAAAATATCATAGCAAGGGTCAAATTTAAGAAAAAGTTTGTTTCAATAATCAACATAAGGTATTCTTAGTATTTGAATTAGGATAATGCAATAAGGATTGAAAAGCAGTAAACAAAAGTTCTCAAGATAAAGTAATGTAATTGAGAGGTCTTAGTGACCAACTACATATGATGCAAGGTAAAAACAATTGTTGATGGAGCTTCCAAGATTCCAAATAATGTAAAAGAGAGGATGATAAGTTCCATTTGTGGATAGCTGAGTTTGAGATTCTGTGAAACACAAAAGAGATGACTAGTAGCCAGCCATGCATGTGGTCCAAAATGTGGTCTAGATTGTGAAAAAGAAATTAAGACTCCACCATGATAACTAAATTTGGGGCACAAGAAAATAAACCTGGAAAATTATTCCAAGGGAAACCTGAAAGAAAAGATAGCCAAGAATTGAATGTATGGAAATACAGAATTTAAGAAACATTAGGGAAAAAATAGTACTTTGTAGAAAGAGAGCCACAACCACTTAAAAAGAATAAAGTAATGAATGGAAAAAGTTACAGGAGAAAGGAAGTGGTTAATTGTGTCAAATTGTACAGTGGTTCATTGTCATGAAGGTAATAGGTAAGTGTTCATTTAATTCAGCATTTAGATCATTGGAGACCTTAGTGGAACAGTTTCAGTGAAGTATTAGGAATGGGAGTCATCTTCTCTGGGTCTTAAGAATTGAAAGAGAAGCTGTAGAACAATGAATATACTGCTTATCCAAGAACTTGAGTGTGAAAAGTAATAATTTAACTTACATCGGTTGAATGGTTAACATTTTCTTTAATTAATTTGTTTCCTTGCACTCTGAATGTATTATTAGCAATTCTTCATAAAATCTATATTTACAACGAAGATATGGCTTAAAAAATAAACATTAACACCTAGATAACGTGGTGTTCAGTTGTTTCTGAAAACTAATGATAGGGTGAATGTTAGGTAGGTAATTAAATTATCATCCAACTTTTTCAGTAATTCTCTGTGATTTATTACTAGCTTCCTCTCAACTATACTCTTGTATTTTAAAACTGCAGTTTAGACAAGTTTCTATAATATAGTTTTGCTTTGATACTTTGCCATCTTAAAGTATTATTTATCTTCCAAATAAAAATGTTTCCTTCAGCGTGAAGAAAAAATATAATGTTAAGTTTCTAATGTGTACAATTATAGTTATATAATGTAATATGCATGTAATGTTAATAAATAAGCTTTCTTCAAATAGCCAAGAGTTGAAGGTCACACAGTATAAGAATCAGAAGATCCAGGATTTGAATCCTCATTATTTTAAGAATTTGCATATAATCTTTTCAAGTTACTCAGCTTCAGTGTCCATGTATGAAAATAAGGACCTAATTTAAAATACACTTGTTAAGATTGAATAAAATAATTTATGTAAAATTTTGCATAGTTTTCAGAATAGAATACATGTTCAATGAATTATTTCCTTTTAACATTTTCTATCTCTGCAGAGTACCTGAGTTCTAAAGAACTGCTTCTTCTTATTTTTTTACCCCAAATAAAAATCCGTTCCTTTTAAAGGGATTGGTTAAGGCTAAATACCACATAGCCCTAGGGAAACTACTACTACTACTACTACTACTACTACTACTACTACTACTACTTCTTCTTCTTCTTCTTCTTCTTCTTCTTCTTCTTCTTCTTCTTCTTCTTCTTCTTCTTCTTCTTCCTCCTCCTCCTCCTCCTCCTCCTCCTTCTCCTCCTCCTTCTTCTTAACATTTATAATGCTTGACAAAGTATACATTTCATAGTAAGATAAATGTTTTTAAAATGACTTCATAAAACTTTTTTTACAACTTTATATGATACAACCCTTGCACAATCATTAAGTAGTGCTATCCACCTTTTCCACATGAAAAACATAGTAAATATAGATTTTTAAAAAGATTTTTATTTTTAGAGAGAAGGGAAGGGTGGGAGAAAGAGAGGGAGAGAAACATCAGTGTGTGGTTACCTCTTGTGTGCCATCTACTGGGGACCTGGCCCACAATCCAGGCATGTGTCCTGACTGAGAATCGAACCCTCAATCCTTTAGCTTGCAGACCAGTGTTCAATCCACTGAGTCACTCCAGCCTGTGCATAAATATAGATTAAAAAAAAAATGTATGTGTACTGGTTAAAACAAAGGAGATTTGGACTTTCTCTGAGTGAGTCTTGCTGAAAAAATTTTTTACATCATGTTAAATATTATAATAAAACTAAAAAGCATTTGAGATGATAATATAGGTTGAATAATACAATTTATTTGGAGTTTTATTGTTTTTAATGTAATCTTTGTTTTTTTTACATTAACTTTTAGTCTCCTTATACCCACTCCACCAGCAGTCATCACACTGTTGCCCATGCCCATCAGTCCTTTTTCCTTTTTCCCCAATCCCTCCACCCCATAATCTTATTAGTTGTTACCCTGCTCTCCATCTATGTGTATTTTTAAGATTTCAAATTTCTAATTCAATAGTAAGCTAGTATCAAATATTCAAAATATTGATGAATCTCTAATTTCCACAATGTAAATGCAATGTTAGAACTGCAATTTTGGATATAAAAAATAGAAGATCCAAGATGTCAGTGGGGTAAGTGAAAGCTACATTAATTAACCTTCTCCCAGGATCAATCTGGAATTACAACTAAATTGTAGGGAAATCATCTTGAATAACCAACTGAACACTAGCTGGAGAGAAGCCTTACAACCATAGATGGACAGAAGAAAACACTTCAGCATCACGTGTCTGGTAGGGAGTGTGGAGGAGACTCAAGAGGGCTGACTGGGCTCCCATGAGTGGCAGCTGAAGTGCTGGAGGTATGTTTCAGTGGGTGGGTGGGGTTCCCCTGAGAAGTGTGGGGTATTAACCCCAATTTGGGATCCTCAGCCTACAGCACTAGAGCCAGAAAGGAACCCAAATAACATCTAGCTGTGAAAAGCATCAGAGGTTCTGTCATCCAGGGAGAGTTGGCTGCAGATGCAGACAGTATTTCAAAGGGCCAAAGCTCAAAATTTTGTTTGCAGGAACTTACCCTGGGTGCCAGCAAATGAAGGGATGAGTGGACTACAGATGTTTGAGGAGAGTTTGGGGTTGGTAGCTCTGGGGCGAGAACTGAGGGGATGGCCACCAGGATCCATGTGCTGAGTCATCCCTCTTGCTGCAGGAACCATCTCTCTCAGGCACAGCACTCCTCTCTGAATGGCATCAGCCTGAGAGAAAGCAATAGCCCCACCCACAGGAGTTACTCTGCCCCACTCTGTGGTGTTTAATCCGGACTGCTGATCACAGATGGATTAGAATAACAATTGATCAGATTAATGGATGATTAGTCAAACATCTAAGCCTGAAAATATAAAGAATCAGCCAAAATAGGAAGACAACAAAATAGATACCAAATGAAAGAACAAGGGAATTTTCCAGAAGAACTAGATGGAATGGAAGTGAGCAATTTATCAGACAGGGAGTTCAGAGTAATGATTATAAGGATACTCAACAGCATGAAAAACATAGAAATCATAAAAAATGATCAGTCAGAAATAAAGAATACAATGTCTGAGATAAATAACACACTGAAGGGATACAAACTAGGTTAGATGAAGCAAGGGATATCATCAGTGTTTTGGAAGACAACATAGAAAAAATCAATCAGAACAGCAAAAAGAAAAAAACATTAAAAAATGAGGAAAGCTTAAGAAACATCTTGGACAACGTGAAGGGTAACAATATCTGCATCATGGGAACACCAGAAGAGGAAGAGAGAGAGCAAGGGATTGGGAACCTATTTGAAGAAATAATACCAAAAATTTCCCTAATCTGGTGAAGGAAAACGTTGCACAAGTCCAGGAAGCTCAGAGAGTCCCAAATAAGTCTGACTGAAAGAGGCCCACACCAAGGCACCTCATAATTCAAATGATAAGGCTTAAAGATAAGGACAGAATCCTAACAGCCACAAGAGAGAAGCAGGTATTTACCTACAAGAGAGCACCAGTTAGACTGATGTCTTGTTGGGAACCGTTCTGCCTGGTTTCAGGAGTTGTAACCCCACCATGGCTAAGGCTGAGTGAGTAACCTTCGGACTTATAAGCCACTAAGGAGACAAAGCTTATCTCCCTGGCAGGAGCACTGCTTCTGCTTCATCCATAACTGGCCCCCAGTGCTTGGTCGGTTAGCCAATGACGGGTAAGATTCCCTCAAGGGAGGCACGACCTAAGACAGGCACAACCACGTGGAAGGCCCTCAAGGAAGGACTCAGGGGGCTGCAGCAAAGAGGGAGTAATGGACCCTCACGCCACCCCTCTCCCATCCCCGCCAGCTATTCTGACATAGCCTGAGTCCCCAATCCATCCAGGAGAAGTTTTCCTTGTCTCTTGACATCCTGGTTCTAATCCACTTAAGCCTGAAACTATGATGGAGGGCGGTGCAGCCCTGTGCTAGCTAGAGCGGCTGCCTGGGTGATCAGGCATAAGAAAGAATTCGTAAAGTCCAGTGAAACGTGCTTTGCTAATAGTGCTGTCATTTAAATGATAAGGATGCAAGGAGGAAATGAGATTGTATCTCAAAATTTTGTAACCCCTTAGCTGACAGACCCTGACTCAAGCCCTCAGATTTCTTTGAAATGCATCTATTGTTTGATCCTTGCTGCCTGACAATGATTGATGAGCTTTACCTGTATTCCTGTGTATTATGAACCTAATAAAAACCATTGAGGAAGGGGCTCTTGGTCCTCCTCCTTTGAGAGATTGGCTACCTCTCCTCCCCAAGCAGATCATGTCTTGGTAGTTTTATTCTCATCTGTGGTGGATGGATGGGGCTCTGCAGGCTGAGCCCCCCCACAATGTCTGATTACTCATCAGAAACATATTAGGCCAGAAGGACATATATTCAAGGTTGATGAAAAGTAAGGACTGAAAACCAAGTCAACTTTACCCAGCAAGGCTATCATTTAAAATTGAAGGAGAAATAAGGAACTTCCCAGACAAGAAAAAGCTAAAGAAGTTTGTTAACACCAAACCAATACTGCAACAAATGTTAAAGGGCTTTCGAGAAAGAGAGGGGAAAAAAAAAAAAAAAAAAAAAAAAAAAAACAGAGGAAAACATTCTAACAATAAAATGACACTACACCCCTGGCTGGTGTGGCTCAGTGGATTGAGTGCGGGCCTAAGAACCAAAGGGTCCCTGGTTTGATTCCCAGTCAGGTCAAATGCCTGGGTTGTGAGCCACGTCCCCCGTAGGGGGCTCACAAGAGGCAACCTCACATTGATGTTTCTCTCCTTCTCTTTCTCCCACCCTTCTCCTCTCTCTAAAAAGAAATAAAAATCTTTAAAAATAAAAAAAAAAGGCACTACATATGTATCTATCAATAATCGCCTTAAATATAAATGGCTTAAATGCTCCCACCAAAAAAACAGAGGGTAGCTGAATGAGTAAGAAAACAAGACCTGTGTATATTCTGCCTCCAAGAGACCCATCTCAGATTGAAAGATACACACAGACTAAAAGTAAAGAGTTGGAAAAAGATATTTCATACAAATGGAGAAAAAAAGCTAGGGTATCAGTACTTATATCTGACAAAATAGACTTTAAAACTAAGGCTATAGTAAGAGACAAAGAAGGACACTACATCATGATAAAGGGAACAATCCAACAAAAAGATCTAGTAAACATTTATGCACCCAACATAGCGGTACCTAAACATGTAAAGCAAATCTTGATGGCTGTAAAAGGAGAGATTAACAGTAATATAGTCATATTTGGGGATTTTAACACCCCATTGACTTCACTGGATAGGTCTTCCAGGCAGGTAAATCAACAAGAAGACAGTGGCCTTACATGACACACTAGATCAAATGTATTTAATTGCTATCTTCAGAGCATTTCACCCCAAAGCAGCAGAATATACTTACTTTTCAAGTGCATATGAAACATTTTGAAGGATAGACCACATGCTAGGACACAAAAAATACTCAGTAAATTTAAGAAGATTGAAATCATATCAAGCATCTTCTCTGACCACAATGCTTGAAGCTAAAACTGTAATTCTGTGGTTTTCTTGGACACCACACCACAGCACACACACACATCCCACACACCTATACACCACAGCAGCAAATGGAGAACATTTCCTGATTTGTTTCAAGATGAAAATTCAGGGCAGCCACATTTAATTTAATAAGAATCCCCAGCTGATCTCTCCATCTGCCCAGTAGGCATCTGATTCTCTGTGTTGGCCTCCCCGCTTCTTGACCACTGAAAGAGTGATATTCTCCAGTGGTCCCATCAGCCCTCTCGGAAATCAGTGTACTCTGTAGAGGGCTGCAGAAGTGCCTGTTGAGGAAATAGCATTTCCCAAGGCACACTCAGTGTGGAGTGAAGAGCTTTGGATTATTGGACATTGTTCCTAGTGCTCACTGATAGGACCCTGCTGACCTACGAGTGTGATTAACTCTTGTGGCAGCCCAGAGGCTCCTTAAGCCTGAATGCCCCAGGTAGGAGGCTTGAACTACCTTTGCACCAAGGAGTCAGGGGATCAGTACCTTTAAGGACACCTGAATTCCACATGCAGGATGCTGGTTGGGCAAGTTTGACCCAGAATAAATAGGAAATGCAATAAAATAAATAGAAAATATATCAAGAAAAATAAAACTCTGGAAAATGACCAAACTTCAAAACCTGGCATGGACTAAAATGGAATTTAGTCCATTTATTTCAGGATTTCCCCATGACTTATTACAATAAATCAATAATAATTGGGAATGCTATAGTTTTTTAAGTATATTTTTATCTCATAAGATACTAAAACAAAGCCTATTAAGTAGGAAAGGAGGTGCACAAGTATTTTGCAGTTGAAGAAATGAAGAAATAAGAGATCTAAAAATTGAATGACTGACCCAATCATTAAAAAAAATCCTCTAGGTAGCAGACACACTGCTAGAATTGAGTTAATCTGAGTTATTCAGGCTAATTACGGGGAATCCTGCTATGGACTATATCAGTATATAATTCTGTATTCTTGAAAATGTAATATAGTTAACTTATGGAAACTATGTTACATTCTTCTTTCTTCCTTCAAATCCTTTAAAAATGATGACTGTAATGTGCAATTGCTGTCTAAAGAGAAAGGACAGGAAACTTTGAATTTTTCAAGTTACGTATTCCAGGCACATATGACTAAGGAGGCAGGGATAAGCCCCTCTTTCATGTCAGTTTAGACTTGGCATGAGGGACCATACACGGACTGTCGGAATTCACTCAACTGCTGCTGAAATGCCTGCCAGCCTGCTTCATGTTATTTTTAAAGGAATGAGCAAAAAAGCTCCAGGCCTTTCCAAAGCTTATAGGGAGACTAGCCAGGCTTCTGGGATTCAGAATGACTTGATGACTTTCTCATCTGTCATCTGAGCTGCTCTGACATTCAGAAACTCTGTACAAGTCCGTCTAGATGTAAATGTAAGGTCATTAAGTGACTCTAAATATAATTTGAAAAATTTAAGTCTTGCCTCATATGACCACCCACAAAATTATTTATCATGACTGAGGGCATTATGAAGGCTATTCTACTTTATAGAACATCTATCTTCACCATTTAAGTGTAGAATACTTCTGTATTTTTTTCCCTCCTCATAAATACCTTGTAATTATGTTAAATATGGAAATCTTCAGATATTTGCACATAGGCACTTTAATTGGAGTAGAGAAGAGTTGTTGGTTTAAACTATCACTAAAAATATTTCACAAGTCTCTTTATCAATGTCAAAACTGTTCCCATAGTATAGGCAACTGAGATGAATATCCAAAACTTTGTTTTGGAAAACTGGGTTGCTGGTGGTGTGGCAGAATCTTAGGAAGATTGCTGAAGGAAGAGGTGGAGGTGTCACTACCAATCATATTTTTTAAGTGTCAATATACATCTAAAGTACTCAGGAAGAACTTTCAGCGTCTTGTGAGAGCAAAGTGTACAGACATGCCCTCTACATTTCCATATGGAACCACCAACTCTCCTTAAGGAAAATGTGGATAATTTTTTCAAGCTGTTTCTCTTCAAAAGTGTTCCTAATATTTGTTTTAATTAAGTCTCATATTTTTAAAAAATGAGATATTGTGCCTGAGAAGTAAAACCAAAAAAAAAAAAAAACTATTTTTTGGGGGGATGGTTGGGGCACAAACTCCCCTTTGAGATACTGTAGAAGAAGGGAATTTTTCTTCTAATTACACCATTTGCTTTCCCGAGCCAAAACTTGCCTGACTGGATAGTGATGAGGGTAAAGCTACAGTTATATATGAATTGAGGATAATCTCTGTTAACATGGATGACTCTGTGGGAAGCATCCAGCTCTTCTATTACCAATATAGCAAGTGTGTCGTTGAATTTAGTTGCTATCCTACCCCACTGAACCTACAACAGGGTTCTTTACAGGTGCTCCATAAATATTTGCTTGACAACATTTTCCTGAAATCCTAATTTATATAACTTGTAATTTTAAAACCATTCTGCATTTAAAATACGCATTTCAATTAGTTTAGATTTACAAAATGTTTATGTTAAGTATATACAGTAATGCCTTTTATATTACAAAACCATATAATTACATTTTTAGACATGGAAAACAAATGAGTGCTGCGTTATAAGTGGTGATAAATTTTCTTGTTTGTTCTAATTTAAATGAATGGCTACAGTAAGCTTCCTTGGCACAATTCAGAACAGCTCATTTGGCTCTGAATACAAAAACTTCAGTTAGTGTGAAGAGACCCGTACTGTACTAAGGAAATGATGCCATGCTTTTAAGCACCTGGAAGACAAATAATAGTATTAAGAATTTCCCATCAAGAAATGTTCAAAATTACTAGTGTTAGGAAAAGTATTTGCCATGCTAGGAAAAGTGAATTAATTTATAAAATGAAGGCTACAATTTTTAGAGCTAAACCAAAAGTTTGTAGTTATGCAAAGCTCAAAAGTAATTAACTCCATCAAAATACTATCAAAAATATTAATGAGGACTTTGGGTGGATACAAGTATAATATCCTGTCACCAAAAGGTGATAATACTATTTTCATTTTGCTCTCTTTGACCTTCCCCATACAATCTGGAAACTGGTAAAGATGGTATTGACAAACTGCGTTACACGCATAGGCCAAGTTCCCGAGAAGCCACAGGAAAACAAATCCTGACTAATTAATTTTAAGAACTGAGTATTAGTTAGGAGAAGACGAAATTTCAGATGCCCAAAGGTATAGTTTTAAAACATTAGAGTGCTTTATTTAAAAAAAAAAAAAAATGAATGAGCCTCATTTCAAAGGCTAATGTTCACACGAGACAAGGAAATGTTTTAAAAATAATATTCTGAAAATTAGAATTATTCCTCAAATGAAAATGTTATTCTACATCTAATGAATTCCCACTTTGTGGAGGGGATCAAGTAGAATTTGGGATCAATAATTGTAGAAGAAATGATTCAGACATGGGTTTAAACTAGATGAACTTAAATGTCCCTTCTTACACTGAAGTTCCGTATGTAAAACTTTATATAAATATGTCTTTACCATCTGGAATGGCTGCCACCCTCATGTTTAACTGGGACAGCAAATCAAATTGTAAGGTCTCTTCAGATGGAAATGTTTTTTTAGTTAATTGAATTTCTTATTTTAACAGAACAGATTCCTGTAGTCCTCATGATTGCAATGAACCTTCTGTGATATTTCTTCTGTTAAAATAGCTAAGTAATTTCAAATGCTTATATAATTATCACACTAATCATCCACTAGAAGAATTGTATAGTTAAATGTGTTGTCATCAGTAACAAGAGCCTATTATGTATAAGGCAGATATTATAAAGGTTCCTTGAAAGAAGAACAATGTTATAGGATGCAAGGAGAAAGAGAAAAGTAAAGAATGAAAGATAAAGAAAAAGATTATCATTGGAAAATCACAAAAGCCTCATGAGGAAAGATGGGGGAGATGATATATAAAATAGGCATGAGAGATGGGAATTATCTGAATTGGAAGAAAAAAGGAACAATCTAAGTATAGGGAACAATCGAAGGAAATGGGAAGGAGGAAGACTACAAGGTCTAAAGTAAGTTGTGACTGCAATAAACTAAGAAATAACGCTGGAAGTAGGATTGGAGGATCTCAGGTATGGCTCTGTAAAGGTTTAGATATTTTGTGCTTGCTTCTGTAGGCACCAAGGAATGATTAAGGGCCTTGAGTGGGTGAGCCATAGGACTACACATTAGCAAGGTGAATGTTTTGAATTATGTGGCATGGATTAAAAGGAGGAAAGCCTGGATTCAGAATAACCATTTATGAGGTTATTAAAACTGTTTGACTAAGAAGATTAAAACCAAGGTGATGCTAATGGGAAAGGAAAAATGTGTACTTTGTTTCTAAGTCATGTTTGGAAACCCTTGAATGTTTTTGATTAGAAAAGATCAGGCCAGAGCAGCACTTATAACCATTATGGCCACCAAATATATAGACATAGACTTAGGAAGGATGTGCAAATATTCTTGATGATGAACAACACTTGCTTGAAAACACTACATAAAAGCATAAAACAATTGCTTCTCTTTGTGATGCTTGATGTACTTGAGTAAATAGCCCCAAGTCTATATGGATCTTGAGAGAGGAATATTTATTAAATATTTGAGAGGCTTCACTGGTGTGAAAAATGATTATGACTACCACAGCAAGCAGTGGTTGAGGCCTCATAAATAGGATGCTTAATGTACTTAATATCAAGTGCTGAAAGGGTTTTCATTTTGTCCTTAATGCACTGAAAGCATTTTAAATTGCTGCATTGGATGGGTCCTGTCACTGTACTTCTGCCGTGACCCCACAGTTCTGTTCGTTTCTCTCAGTGCATTCTTATCGAGCAGAAAAAAACAAGCAGAGCCACCCGAGGTTTAGATAAATGAGAAAGGACTCTGTAGTCTTAAAGCTGAGAGTTCAATGGACTGTTCGTATTATAGAACTATTTAAAAACCAGTATGACAACATGTTTTTTAGGGCTTAATCACAACATATGGATCGAGGACACAAAACTATTCATGTGACATGCTTGTTATTCTAATGCAGTCCTTGGAAACTTTCTTTTCCAAGTCGTGAAAAATCTGTTTTCAGACATATCATCAAGTTAATAAAATGAAATTGCATGCATGCCTTACTTTTCTCCCATCATCATCCACATTATTAGAAAGTGAGTGTCATCATCAAGTAGGATTTATTAAAAGCTCCCATGCACTAAGTGCTTTCGTTTTAAATTCAAGTGAGGATTCTCTTACATATTTTATATGCATATTTTGGCAGTATGTCTATTATTGAGCTTTTATGACAGTTTTTAGAGTCTCATGTAATTCCTGAATTATTGGCTCCTTATCACTGGGAGCCCTTGTAGCAGAGCGGCATAACTTCTTCCACTGCAGACATCTGCTTGTCTCGTGTCAGCTATACCTGCTTGTTTTGTATTAGCTTTTCTTTTTTTATTTTACAGACAATTTTATTAGAAGTTCCAGTTAAAGATGTTACAGGATGGTGCAATATGTTACTTGCTAGTCGAAGTGAGATCCATGGCTCACACTTCGAATAGCATTGGCCTCACCTGGAAGCATGTTTAAAATGCAGTGCCTCAGGCCCCAGCCCAGAGCTATTGAATCCAAAGCTGCATATTAATTAGATCCTCATGTGATTCATAAGCCCTGTAAGGTTTTAGAAGCACCACTAAATTTAGTTTGCTTTGTAAACTAGTTTGAAATCCAATTATCATAGTCAACTTTTGTAACAAGAGATAAGTTAGGTGCTCTTCAGTTCTCTGTGAATTTAAAATATAACCATATCAGTGTGGTGAACATTAATGTCTTTAGCCATAAGATTGTTGAACTGCTCAGTTGAAAGTTATTATACAAATTAATTATTCCTTAAGTGATAGTTCCTGAGTATATGTCTAGCATTTTCTCTTCTTAATTTCCACAATGCTCTCTCCTTTGAAAGGTAAGTTTTTAGATGATATTATCTGTTATGGAAATGCAGTACTAATTCATAAAAAATGAGAGTGGACCTAGTGGGAGAGTATAAAGAACCCAGGATGGAAGGAGAGGAGAAATGGTTTATAGTCATAACTCTGTTTTGCATTAGTTATGTGCTGCTCTGAGGCAAATTGAACACTTCAGAGCTATAGTTTCTTTAGCTTTCTACCGATTTAAGATGAGGGAAAGAGTTTGAACTATAATGTATCTAATGTTTGTCAGTTCTAAAAATTAAGAATAATATTCACAATCAGAATTAGGTTTAATTATGTGTACATACTGAAATCTTGATATTAATAGGGCTTTATTAATATAAAAAATGGAGTTAAGGTTAAGGATATGAGCTTTGGATTCAGACACACTTCCATTTACAGACTGTTTGTGGTACAACGCAATTTACTTTAGTTTTGTACTTAATATCTCCACAGAGATATTGTACGAATTAATGAGATATATATGCAATATAGCCCTTATACAGTGCCTTATACATAGAGGTTATTTAATATTGGCTATTCTAATTACTTTTCATCTTCTATAATTAAAATAGCAAAATAACAAAAATGTATTTATTTACAATACTTTGAAGGACATTACATTTAGACTTGAATACTCATTATTCTCTATAGCACTGGCATTTATAGTATATAAAGAGTTACTACTAAATATTTTTACAGCTTTCAGGAGTATCCAACAGGTAATCAGTATGCCTCTACTTACAAGATTTTTTTAAATTGAGTATATTCATCTGATTCATTCTTCATCCTAGGATAACAGTTTATTATAAGATATTTGATATTATTAGTTGACTTCTGGTGGAAGCTGAGGGAAGGAAACATAAAAATAAATAGACCTGTGGTTTTAAATACTGACTGCTGAAAGTAATCACCTGTGAAGGTTTTAAAAACACTCATGCCCTGGTCTTATTTGCATGGTTTCAGAATAAAACGGTCATGGTTAATTCTTAGTTACCAGGTTTTTTAAAGCTTGTATATAATTCTAATGTGCAACTCTAGTTGAGAATCTCTGGTACAGATATGCTGTTGAATTCATTGTTGGCAAATGCTATAAATGAACAGAATATATTGACAGATTTCTTAAACAGATGAAACTCAAGCCCTGTCAACAACTTGCATGTGAGTACACTTTACACTTATTATGCACAAACACACTCACCCATAAAATCTAAGGAAATATTTGGTAAAATCCAAACAACATATTTGCAGTTAAAAAATATCTAAACAACAGTAGAAAAAGTCATTTAAGGTTAATTATTCATTAGACACTCATTACTTTCAGAAATATTTTGTTGTTATAGGATCATCAAATTGGTCAATGTGGTGTTACAGTCCCTTCATTAAAAAATGTTCTATGCCATCCTCAATCTTATACAAACTCAGGGTATGCATGAGGACAGTCATAAAAATTATTAAATAAATGATTATATAAGGATATATAAATATTGTGGATATTTGATTTCTATTTAAATATAAAAAATTTCAAGAGTTAATATCATTTATGATTTGAATATAATTTCTTCATTGTTAACATGCCGTATAATGTTTATAATTATCCACACATATTCAAAGTTGAGCAGGGTGTAGCTGCTTGTTACAAATAAACAAGATGCAGAAAATTTGCCATAATTTGATCAAAAGACAAATTAGACCATTTTAATATAGTAACTTGTAACTGAAGCCTTATAATATGAAACACTGAATCCCCCCTTTGTTTCATGAGTCACATCTTGTTTCTAGAAGACTAATGATTAGCAGGTGTCTTGGATATGGATTATTTTATTGCAGAAGGCTTTTTGCTTAGTACACTCAAATTTTACTGAGAATGTTCTTGTTGTTATTGTTAATAACATTTTTACTGCAGGAATTTTTCTCCAAAGTAGATATTAGACATTTTTCAGAAGTCTTCTGACTATTAAGGTTTAAATAGATTCATTAGTCTTAAATTGGTGCAGCAAGAAAATTCTTATGCAATCTTTGAATGAAATTACCGTAGTGTCTCTGTCTCTCTCTGTTTCTCTTTCCCATATGTGTGTACACACATGTGTGTAAATTCAGGACAGAGTGGTTATTGGGCTGTCAATTTTAAAGTACAAAATTGGTTTGTGCAGAGAAATGAACTATAAATTTATTATAGATTTAGCAGAATGAAATAAACAAAAATAGTCACATAAGTAATTTTTAGACTAGCATGAAGAAAAAAACACTAATATATGAATATATATGTGTACATGTTGATATGAGTATAGAGTTCTGTGGATGTGTGTGTGTACACACACACACATACATGAATGAAACTACTTGCAAGTACATACACTCACCCAATTTTGAAATCTTTTTATGTCCTTAATTACTAAGAGTTCTTTTTTGTTAAAATGATTTTAAAAGTAATATGAGTTTTTTCATCTTATTAAGGATGGAATTAGAATAGAATCTTATTCCATTCTTGCTTAAGTTTTTATTAACTGGTATTTTATGTACTTAATAGATAAAAATAAGAATAAAATAAAAACAAAACACTACATTTCTGTAAAGTCTTATGGAGTCACTTTAGTAAAGAAAATGAGGATAAATGGATCTAGGATATCAGATAACAATTCATTTTATTGTGATTTTTTTCTCTTTAAATATTGCAATTCATTGATAAAACATGATAATAGACACTAGGGAGTAAACAATATAAATCAAAAGGCATATTCCTGATGCCAATGAGAAACATGTGGTTCAGCTTTTACTTTATTTGTAGGCTAATTATTATCAACAGGAAATAAAGTATGAACCCACAAATATGTAGATAGTTAAGGGGTGAGCCAGAGGTAAAAGTCAGTCCTTTACCTTCATATCTCACAATGTTACTTTAATTTCAATAACTCTATTTCAGTCATACTGATTTCCTTTGTCACATTCCCAGGGATTCTGAGTCAATATGCATTATACATTTTTGTACTCAGTGAGCTTTAATTGGTGCCAAAAGTAAATATTAGTTTAATCTGGTGTAAAACATCCTGAAATATATTCCAACCATAAAAGTTAAGAAGAATTTACTTTGTAGTCATCTTGTTGTAAATGAAAGTGTTTTGTTTAAAAAAATTTAAGACATATATTTTTGTTCAAATCAATCATTAAAACAATGATCATTCCCATAATTCTATTTTTCTGAAATTTAAAGCAAGGATACAAATCCCAGCCTTTAGGTATTACAATGTTCACCTTTATTTTGTATTGAAATAGCCTTTAATGTAAACATATTTTTAGAAAAGTAATGTTAAAAGTACTGATTGAACAAAGGGTTATTTTATTTAATTTTATACATTTAATAAGTATTAAGATGCCTATTAACAATTTAGAAACAGTAATTTTTACCATGATAGATAATATCCTCAATCATACAGCAGGCAACATAAAATTAAATGTGAAATGTAATGGAAATGTAAGTCCATTTCAACAATACAAGTGTGCTCTTACTGCCCTCTTTGAACATTTTTGGAGGATCAAGCTAATGCATTTAACATAAAATGTATAAAAGTTTTAAATATTAAAAAAAAGAAAAAGTGCTCTGTATTTGTAGATGCTATGATAACATCAAAATTCCAAGAAAATCAATGAACAAACTATTAGAATTAATAAGAGAATCCATCAAGGTAGATAGATACAAGCTTAACATCCTCAAATCAATACCATTACTTTGTATCAACAATAACCAGTTAAAACATAATAGGAAAACAACCCCATTGAAAATAGCAATACATGAGAATACATCTAACAAAGAAATGCACAAAAGTTTACTGAGCCAATAACAGTAACTGAAGAGTTAACTATTCATCTCTAATAATAATAACAAAGACTCACCACCAGAAATGATGGATACTCATTCTCAAAATGTTGCTTTAAAAATGAACATTTCTAAGTTATACTTTCTCACTGATTTTCATAGCATTGTAAGGAGTATAATTACTGGAAATTATGTCCATCCAGTATTGTGTGTATAGAGTGTGTGTGTGTATCTGTGTCTGTATATACCTGTCCAGAAGATATCCAGCCATGTAATATGAAAAAAAGACATTTATTGCAGAAGATACAAGATACAAGAAACATTGTACATAGGACAATGACCTCTCAGTCCCCTTCAAGGTAGAGACACCTTGAGACCTCACAGAGTTCTCCCAATTGCCATCAGCTGACCCGTCATATTTTTCTCAATCTCATTGGCATTCTGAAATCTCTTCCCTTTCAAGGGTGATTTTATTTTTGGGAAAAGCCAGAAGTCATAGCACACTAAATCTGTGCTGTTGAGGGGTTGAGCTACCTGGGTGATTAGATACTTTGCCAAAATCTCTGCACAAGATGTAATTTATGAGTGGGTGTGTTGTCTTGATGAAGCTGCCAAACACCAGCTGCCCATAGTTGCAGCCTTCTGAATCACCTGAAGAGTTTCCATGGAGGAATGTTCAAGCTTAATGCAAAATTTGATGCAGAATCATTGCTCTACTGACTCAGGCATTTTGGAAGGCAGCTATACTCACCACAATACCACCAGCACCTCTGGTTCAGTCATTTTGAATGCAAGGGCCACACAGTACACATGCTCACTCAATGGTGTCTACTACCCCCCATTGACTAGTACAGTGAAGTATTCATTGTTCCTGCATGTACATTCCAGTATTAACAATGGTTGGATTTTTCTGGACAGATTCTCTCTATATATATAGATAGATAGATAGATAGATAGATAGATAGATAGATAGATAGATAGATTTTATATAGATATATAATACACACACACACACGTGTGTGTAGTCTGTATTCTATACATATAAATGTAAATATTTTTCATTATCAAAATAAAGATTAGACTTAGTTTATATAGCATTTAGTAAGAAATAATTAGATTTTTGTTAAAGATAAAGCAATACAGACATTTCACCAAGTTTGGTCTATTTAAGTCTATTCAAGGACATATCTGGGTAGTCATAGCTTATAGCCTGTGAACAAGTCACAGTTGAAAGTCCTTACAATCTAAATGAAGAGAGAGGAGAGTTTTCATTATCATCACTACGGAGGGCTTCATTTAGTACTTTATTCTTTCAATCCAAATGTTAGTAATACCTCCTACTTCATCTCAGGCACATTGCTGACACTGTGAAGAATATAAAGCATATACACACATATATTGTATAATATATAGATATAAAGATAAAGCATATATAATGTAATATATATATATAATATAGGATACAATATGGTTTACTAGTATGTGATATGGACACAGAGTAGGTTTTTTTATTATATTTTCATTGCTTGTTGATTTGCTTAGCTGCATTTGTTCCTTCATAATCATACAGTATATTTGATAACAACGGTGTTAAAAAATCTTTGGGTATAACATTTTTCCTAAGGAAAAAAATATTTCAAGGAGTAGAGGATACTAGAGAGCAGAAAGTATCAGTTCCTAACTTACACACAGCTGTGTGTGGCTTACATATACACACACACACACACAGAGGTGCATGTGTGCCCACGGAGGCATGTGAACATATCCAGACCTTTTCCCAAAATGCAACTGGTTTCCAAACTTCTAATCAGTTCCTATTCTAGTATCTAGTTTTTAAAAGCAAAATAAATCTTGCATAGTTGGCACTATTCTTTAATATTCTATAATTTTTGGGGGAAAAACTCACAAATACAATATTTGTGAAGCATTGCAGACCTGTGCAAATCAAAACAAAAATAAACTTTAAAAATTACACTAAAATTTCCATAATTAATTTTGCTATTATTTATTGCACCAGTAATTAAGCATGTGTTTTAAAAATCATTTTTATATGTATTCTCACCCTAACAGATTTCAAATAAATTAGAACTATTTTATTTTAAATAAAGCAGAAATAATTAAAGAAAACCAATAAAATTGAATATTAATTTCAAATTATTTTATATTTAAAATAATTTTATTTAAATCTCTTAATTATTAAAAAAGCTCTTGAATGATACAGTGGGGTAATTAACCAAGTAATTGATATAAAGGTAAAAACTCACTAATATTTTAGGTTTTAAGAAGTGTGTAAGTACAACATTATCTTATTACTTTTCAGGGTTTTTTTTTTAATATTTATTTATTTTTAGAGAGAGGAGAAGAGAGGGAGAGAAACATCAATGTGTGGTTGCCTCCTGTGCTCCCTCGAACACAAGACCTGGCCCACAACCCAGGCATGTGCCCTGACTGGGAATTGAACTGGCAACCCTTTGGTTCACAGGCCAGTGCTCAATCCACTGAGCCACACCAGCCAGGGTGTGGCTGGTTTTCAGGTTTTGAAAACTCAGAACATTAGTTTAAATCTGACAACTGTGGAGGATTACTTGAACATAAAAATTCAGAAAATACTCATCCCAAATAACAGTTTTATGGAGGTGTTTTAAAATTAAATTTTAAAGTAATTTAATTTTAAATCATAGCTACAAATCATATCAAAAATATATTAGATACTTAAGTATGATATTCATTTTAATTTTGCTGTAAATAGGTTTACTATTGCATTGTTGGTTACTTTGGGCTATTTTGATTTAAATCAAGGAATCATTTAGGAAGTGAGGTATCTAAAATTTAAAATTTTTAATCCTCTAATAAGTACATAAACAAGAGGAAGTTGAATAAGTAACACAGTGGTTAGAAATCTCGATCTGATTTTAATTCCTCATGTATTTATCATCATAATCTACAGGTAACCTTAATAGTATATTACTAAATAATTCTCTTTTCTAATATAATGGCAATATTTATAAAAAGCCGACTTTAAAATGTTTGTTACATAACTTCTAAAGTAAAATTAACTCATGTCTGAGTCATGGAGAATACATATAGTTCTATCAAGCTGCAATACGTTTTTGATGGAAATTAAATTGAATTTTCTTGACTAATAAATAGTATTTAAATATCTTAAGTCAAATTCTCTCTAATTTAGGATATGTTTTCTTAATTTATCTCCAATGATCCAGTTTGACAAAATCAAAATAAACGATTTGGTGCGATAAGTAGCAAACGAAGCACGTTCTACAAGTACAGAGCCATGACATACTAAATGTCATAATCACAGGCACGTAGGAGATGACCTAAGTCTTACTGATGATCAAACTTGTATATTTTAAAACCTCCAGGTTTGGATTATATGATATGATAAAATTGTGAAATTTAAATCATAAATTAGAATAAAAGAAAAGTAGTATGTAACAAACTTTCAGTGGGCTCTTCTTTTAGTTGGCTTTGAAAAGAAATTAATCAGGTGCCTTTGGGACAAACAGAATTATATTTGAAGTGGACTACTTTATTAATATTTTCAAATGGAATAATGATTTTTTAAGAAAAATAGCCTATTGTCTGAAAATGAGTAGTTCTACCTTGACAAGCAGAATGTCTTAAAATAAACACTGGGGGTGTATTAAAACTCATTAGAAAATGCTTGGAAAAATTTTCCTGTTTCACTTGACAGCTCACTCTAACACATTAGCAGCTTCCTCCTGGGTGTTGGAATTAATTCTGCCACAAATATACTTAGTACCTTTCAGGTCCCCTCCCGAGTAAGTTTCCACACTTCTTTCTTCAATTTATTGCTGCTTTTCTATGGCATGTTCTGTGTAGAGAAATGATGAGATATAGACGAAAAACCATCAACTTTGGGTAGTTGACATAATCTGTTCAATTGTATTTGGTACAGGTGCTTCTTTTATCCAAGGAATTCTCAGAGCCTCTTTGCCTTTGAGAACCTTGCTCCTTGAAAAAAAATTGTATCAATTGTTAATGCATTCTGTTTTCAGAACACGATGAAATTGGACTGATACTGCTGCTGTCACTCATTCTCCAAAGAGTACTTTGTTTTATAACACTAAAATTATGATTTTGAGATATTTTTAAAAGAGGAATATTGGAAGTGGGCATATTCTAAAAATGGACAAGCCACATAATTCTGACACAGGTTTTCTTCCTTTTTTGTTTATGTTTTTGCTCAACAATGAGCAAGTGATTAACTTTTCGCTTGTGATCATCTATAGTCTTCCTTGATAGAATTTTTTGGCTTATGTTTTAGAGAAGATGAATGACATCTTACACAAAAAAATAAAAGACTTTCAGATATTTTACATAGAACTCTACAATTTGTAGTTGTTAAATAGAGCTATATATTTCCATAGGGTTTGTGGTCAAAATCACCATTTTTCTTATCTTGCCTCTTTTTGGACTCACTTTGTTCATAAAGAAGAAGGGCTGTTGTTCTTTGAGAATAGTTTCCTAACTAAAAAAGCATTAGAGAAATAAGTTTTAGAGAAATAAGTTTTAGAAGCATTGGTCATACTGGCAATAATGTATTTTTGATTGCTCATTGATCAGACTAGACTGCAATGTATAGTTTCATCTTTCTGTCTTCCTTGCTGACTGACTGAATAATGGACAATGGCTGCTCTCCTAGCGAGACAGAGTACACATTCTGCTGGTTTAATTGAAATCATCTTAGAATTTAACAGACAATATATACATTTACTCTTTACCAGCATACCTTATGTGTTGTATGTCGCTGGCTGGTTGTGTTTTCAAAATTGTACTTATGTATCACAGTATCTATAGAATATAATAAAAGGGGAATTAGGAAAGTTAGCCTTATTTGTACAGATATAGACATTAAAAATAATGTCACACAGCAGGGGTTGTAAGTTCATTTCTAATAGTTGTATTTTTTTCCTTTAATTTGCAAATTAGTAAACTTATTTGTCATTGAAATACCCAGTACAATGATGGTTGTCATCTGAAGTATTGTTACTTGATGATTCTCTTTGAGTAATTTATATTTAATTCAGGGATTTAAAATTTATTTCATATAGATATACAGAATGGAATCAAAAGCACTCATGGACACAGACAACAATGGCAATTGTTGTGGGGGAAGGGGTTGGTAGACATGGAAAAGAGTATAAAGACAGTAACTGGTAATAGAAAAATACAATACAATAAATTCAATAAAAATATACCCTTTGAAAAAAGAAAATATTATAATTTTATTTTACAAGTTAGACTGTTTCAGTTCAAAACATACTGGGGTGAATCTTATTCCAATTTAAAATTATTTTAATTAGCTCTTGATAATCAAGGTTTAATATTAACAAACTTTTTCTCTTTTTAAAAATCATTTTCTTTCTGCTCTTTAGATTTCTCATTTGTAAAAAAAAAAAAAAAAAAAAAAAAAAAATAGATTGAACAGAAAATCCCAAGCGCACCTTCATGTTGTAAACTTCCTTCATTAGAACCATGCTCATCAGCTGTGTCGAGCCCACAAGGAACATCTGTCCTCTCAAAGGATGGTTTCAGTGCATGTGAAGATTATTTTCCAGCCTCTTCAAAATCCAAATTTGCCCAATATCAAATGAATAAAAACTGACCTTAAAGGTTTGCTGATACTCATCCTTCTATTCATAAGCAGGTAACTTAGCCACAGAATATATGTCTAATTCATTCTTGCTATCTTCACAAAAAAATTATTTTTTTATCAATCCACTGCAGTTGTGAATACCATAGAATTAGATGCAGAACTTTACCTGTTCTGTACTTGGTTATGTAAATAATACAATTATTTACTATTAACAATAATGTTACTTTCCTTAAAACTTAATAACCAATTACTAAGCACTTACCTATGTGTACCATACAGCCTTCCAAGGGGTAGGCAAAATATCTGTGAAACTATCAGCCATGTTTTGTTCTCTTTGAAGTTTCATTTGAGTGAGTATATATGAACAGAGCGATAGTGGAACTAGGCAGTAAACAAATAGAGTAAAATGCTACAATACATTAAAAAAAAAAAAAAAAAAAAAAAAACTAAGGAAACATAGAGTAACTGACAGGCCACTTCAGATAGTGAGGTCTGTCTAGGAGGGAAGCTCTGAAGAGGTGACTTCCATTATCTCTTACTGAATGCTGTGCTGTGAAGGAAGGTCTCGTCACTGCCCCTGAATCTCACAGGTACGAGAGTGTAGTTATCAGGTTTGGGCCGTGTCAAAGTTTTTCTGCCTTTTTATTGCTGATAGACTGTAGCAGCTGTTCCTAAAGCTGGCTAACCATTAGAGACTTTGGGTGGAGCAAAACCACCCAAATGGATACACTTCAGCTAGGAATGGAACACTGGAATCTGCATTTTAAAAAATTCTCAAAGTGGTATGATACTCAACCATATTTGGGAATTTTTGGCAGTTCAACACGTTGAATGTGGTTTTGCCTTTCTAACCCAGCACTGCCAATCTTTTCATTCTCTCCTCCTACGGGCAATAAACACCCTCTCCCCAACACACTCATACAGTATGATGCACATACACTGATATATGTGTACCATCTCCAGGCTGTTATGTTTTCTCTGATTGTATTGCCATCCCAAGCAAAAACACCTTTCTCTTTGTCCCCTGCTGTATGCTTTTATACTTCATATGACTTCGCTACTTCCCTGATGAAATGTCATTGTCCCTTAAAATTCCAGTTAATTGTTACCTACTTTTTGATGTCTTATATGGTGGCATTTGCAATTCCTTCTTAATACCTTACTCCAATCTGTTTCATTAATGGGGTTTAGTGATCAGCCATCACAGTTACAAAATAATTTTTAAATGAAAATAATATAAAATGTTCCAATTTTTAAAATAATTTAATTCACCATTTTTACATCACCTGTTTTAGATAGAGTATTTCCTTGATATTTTACTGAAATTAAGATGTCCTATGGGATCTCCTATTTTCATACATCCATCATATGTTGAATTGCTGAATCTTTTTTTCTAAAGTAGTAGTACCTACCTTCGTATTGCTTGTCTTCAGAATAACAGGCCTGTAGTTCACACTTTATTTTGCATTATACTACTTTTACAGCACTGTTTTGGTAACAAGCTCCACCAGTATATTCTAAAAATCAACCTCATATAAAGTCCAAAGTTGCATCCCAGGTTTCCATCCTAATCTAGTTAAGCTGCATTTGATAAATATGTTTGTTTATTTCAAGGTAAGTCCCCTTTGCAAATACAGTCACACCTTAGTACTTGCTGGCTTCAGAACTTGCCAAACCTGCTACTCATTGCATTTTGAAGAAACAACATGTTTCAGCACTTGATGCTTGCCACTTGTCGCACTTTGCTAGATCTTGTATGAGTCATGATGCCACTCTGCAAGAGAAAATGCACCATTAATTATTGCATGCTCTCCACTTGTTGGAACAAATTAACAACATGTTCTAGTACCCCTGTATTCTGTAAACTACCTTAACCTAGTTTCACTTTGAGATATATATTATAGATTAAGCCATTCATTCTCACATCATTTTATACTTGTTCTTTGTTGCATATGTTTTATCTTATTTCATTCACTTCCTCTTGGTGCTACAGGAAGATTTGTTCTTTATATCATAGTGCTATATTAATATTATTTGGAATTCTAAGGTAAAGTATCAATCATTTGATCTAGGTTAGTATATAAAAAGCTTAGAAAATTGTTTATAAAATTTGCATTCCTTTCTTAATTGATGTACTGATATATATACATATATATTTAAATTTTATCAATTGATTACACTTATTTGACTGAATTTTCTTAACTGCAGTTGCTATCTGAATTTTCATTAAGTATTCATGAAAGTATTGCTGCATTTTTAGGAAAGTGCAACTAGTATTATTGTGGTTGCCTGCAGTACTTCTGAAGCAATGCACACCTGATTCAATGTGTGTGTGCACTTTTGTTAGTACATTAAATATTCTGAGTCCAAGGACATACTGCAAGAGGAACAAAAAATGTTGGCTTTTCAGTGTATTGTGAAGCATTGGTTTCTAATCTATTTATTCTAAGAGTTTTAACAGCAACCCTTATTTCATTTATGCTTGGAAGTTTATAGATTATATTCATAATTCTTTTTTAATGAAAAATATGAAAAGAGAGAGAGAGTTCCCTAGTGGTTTTACCCAGAGAAGTGGGAACACTGTGCTATTTGGCAGCACTGTGGGCCACTGCAGTTTTTGTAGCTATTGTTACCTGTAGAGAAATGCCCTTAATGCCCAATCACAAGAGGTTCTTCTTTCTTTTGTCTTTGGCAGGCTTGTCAATGGAGTTCCATTTGCATTTACCATCTCTTTCAGGTGTTTGTGTCAAATAATTATTTCCCATCTAGGGAGACCATTTTCTGCATTGTGGAAAAATTTAGTCTAATACTGCCTTTTATTTTTGAATGCCTATTTACATTGTTTCTCAGGAAATTTAGTTACTGGAATTTTCAATAAAATGAAAAGTAAATGTAATGAATGTGGGCCATTTTGTGTACAAGCATTGTGCTATGGTTAGGGACTATTTATTTAATAATTTTACTATCCTGAGAGGTATGTGTGTATGTGTATTTCCTTTTCTTCGTTTCTCTCTCTTTCTTCCTACTTATTATTTTTAAAGTATACTTTAGAGAATCATTCTCATGGATAGGTAATAAGCAAGCCTCAACGATAATATTTTCCTGGCAGCTTTGACAGTGGAGAAATTGTGGTAAGAATATGTAATTACACATCAGTTCCTTCTCTAAACAATACTAAGCTGGTGTTCATCACTCTATCAATCAGTTTATCTGTCCTAGCATGTACTCATTCACCAGGGCCCCCCACCAAGGGCCGGGAAATACACACTAATGAGCTGAAGGAGCCTCAGGGACAGCAGTACTGCACTCTGACAAAGTCGAGGCTGAACAAGTTACAGGATCAGTACACCTCACTTGGAGAGCTCCATCTATTAAGTCAAATCTGAAGGTTGAAATTTAATCTGGGAAACACAAAATTAGGATTTAAACATTGAGTAAATAAGAAATAATCTCGATGGCCTACTTAGTCAGAAAACACATTGAGAATAATACTCGCCAGTAGTTCCTCAGGCACCACGTGATCTAACTTAGTCATGGTTACAATCTCCTACAGAATCCCTGATGTAATGGCAGTTGGGGAACCATTCACATAAGTGGTCAGGGTGAAATGACTTTCTCATTACAAGTATCTAAAACATTTTGAGAGCATCTACAAGATACAGGATATATGCTTCAAGGAAGTTTTGTTTTTAGTTAGGAGCAGTGTGGAAAAAAATGTGTGTGGAGACTTTAACTTACTGTACCACATCATTTTCTGAAGATTGTCTTGTGGAAATGAATCACTTTCATGTATGCTAGACTCAAACCAGTGATTGGAGTAATAGAATCTTTGTCTCATCAATCTCACGAACCATTTAGTCCCCATTTCAAGAGCAGTTTTAAGTCTATTTCTAAATGTGTGTTCTATTTTTATATTATGTCAATCAAATATGCTCTCAAAGGAAAACTGAGTGAATGGCTCAATTATGGCCATTGGTGCCTTTCCCCTTGATTTCAGGACTAGTGCTCCTGAATTACTGTGGGCAAAACTTGGATGCTCTCCATGGGGGAAAATAATGGAAGAGAGAAGGGAAAAAAAGATTTGATACTATAGATTTAGAGTTCAGTATTTAGTTTAAATCTTTGTTCCATTGACTGTCATTATGTTATTATAATATTCATTTGTGATTTGCCTATGATTGTAGGACATTATATTTGTTCATTTGAACATTAAAATAGTTGTCTCTGCCAAACATGTCATATTTTTGCCAAAATAAGCACACATATACTTTTGCATTAAATATGTGTATCTGTGATAATAGAAATGTGATGCAGTAAATGAGAATAATATACTCAAAAGCTTTTAAGGGAGGCAGGACACTTAAGAATAATATAGACATGGAATAATTCACTGTTGTTTTAAACCTTATAGTAACTACCAAAATTTTCCTTTGATTATGATTTTTAGCCAAATGTTGGAAAGTCAATCCTTAACTACCATATTTATAAGGCAGAATCCCAAAACCCCTGAAATTTATTTATAAAAATGTATGTATTTATTCTTACATGCTAAAACTTCAGTCATCTTCAAAATTCTGTCCATTTGATGCAATACACCTACTGAAATGTTTTTTTCCACTGCTCAAAACAGTTTTTATTTTTTTTTATTTTAATTGTTGTTCAAGTACAGTTTTCTGCCTTTCACTCCCATCCCAGCCTACTCACCCCCAGCTCTCCCCACCTCCCTCCCATCCCCCCCCACTTTTTTTTGTCCATGTGTGCTTGTACTTGTTCCTGTAAACCCTTCCCCTTTTCCCCTGAAATTCCCTCCCCTCTCCCCTCTGGTCACTGTCAGCCTGTTCTCTATTTCAGTGTCTTTGGTTATATTTTGCTTGTTTGTTTTGTTATTTAGATTCCTGTTAAAGGTGAGATCATATAATATTTGTCTTTTACCGCCTGGCTTATCTCGCTAGCATAATGCATTCCAGTTCCATCCATGCTGTTGCAAAGGATAGGAGCTCCTTCTTTCTTTCTGCTGCATAGAATTCCATTGTGTAAATGTACCATAGTTTTTGGTCCATTCATTTACTGATGGGCACCTAAGTTGCTTCCAACACTTGGCTATTGTAAATTGTGCTGCTATAAACATAGGAGTGCATAGATTCTTTTGGATTGGTGTTTCAGGGTTCTTAGGATATAATCCTAGCAGTGGAATTACTGGGTCAAAAGGCAGATCCATTTTTAGTTTTCTGAGAAAATTCCATACTGTTTTCCATAGTGGTTGTTACCAGTCTACAATCCCACCAACAGTACACTAAGGTTCTCTTTTCTCCACAACCTCTCCAACACTTGTTGCTTGTTGCTTTGTTTCTGATGGCCATTCTTACCTGTGTGAAGTGGTATCTCATTGTGGTTTTAATTTGCATCTCTCCTGAGATACTGAGGATCTCAGTAGCTATACTGAGCATCTTTTCATGTGTCTCTGGATCCTCTGTATGTCCTCCTTGGAGAAGTGTCTGTTCAAGTCCTTTGTCCATTTTTAAAAACAGTTTTTTATCTCATCAATTTTGGTGCCTTTTTGTGCTTCTGCCATTTTTTTGTTTCACCTCCTCCACATTGGCAAAACATTCCCCTCTGAGGAGTTTTATCATCAGGGAAACAAACAAACAAACCAAAAAAATTGCTCGGGATGAAAGATTAGGTGAATAGGGGGAGGTAGGGCACAGTGAAGGGTCTTTCATGGGGATTGAGGGGGTCACCAAAAACTACTGAACAGTTCAGTGGGTAGGTGTGCTTATAAATCACTCATCATGAAATGGGCAAACATGTTGAAAGAGTCTTCAAAAATTTTAGTGAAGCCAAATGCAGCCTCTCACAACAGTGCCAGCTGGTACGCTGAATCAGATGGGTTCCTAGAACACTCACCTAGCGGGGGCAGCCTGTGCTACAAGGGACCTGCCCCCCTCATACTTTGACTTTCTGTATTTACTATTTGTAATTTGCACTGTAATTACTGCCTATAAACAGAAATTATTACAAAGAAATGGATAAGAAATGGATAATCAGCCATGCCTTTGACAAATTATAGTTCTGTGAAGACTGCTGTTAAATAATATGAATGTGTAAGCTACATATAATTTTTCTTATTGATCAGACATGCACACCATTAGTACTGTTTCATTTATTTTTTGCATATCATATCTGAATAAACCGATAGACTAATCCTAAACATGATAATGGGCTGGTGTAAGCTGGGCTCGTGTTACTACGTTCTGAGGGTCTAGGACTCAAGTTTGTACCATCATCCTTTTTTTTTTTTTTTTTTTGTCAAATTCAATAATTACACACTTGTCTTATAACAATATTCTAATGCAATCATTTGACAATCATTGTTTTCTGTTCAACTTTTTAAAAGTTATCAATTTTTTATTTTAGATATGCAGCATTTTTCAAAAATAATTTATTGTACATAAATTTTCAAAATGTGCCAAATACTGACATTTTATTATATTTTTTATTATATACTCCCTCTGATTTTATCTAGGCACTGTTCTGTTCTTTCCCTTTCTAAGCAGGGCCCTTTATCTCAAATTGTGGTGATTGTGTAACCTAAAATTATTGATTTTTTTTCAGCATGTGCCGAAATGGCTTAATGTAAAATATGAACAAACTAGAGTAAATTGGTGTGAATTTCTCTTGTATTCATTTAACATGACTTCCATGTATGCAGCTTGGCTATACTTTCTATCAAATTATTCTTCTGGAAAGACCAGATTCTATTCCCCTAGGTTGTCTGGAACCATGTGATAGTGCATTTAATGGGAAAATTAGTTTTATCTGTTACCTTTTAAACACTTCAAGCTAAGAAAAACTAAATTTCTGATTTTCTTTGGAAGGGTTTCAGATTTCAAATAAAAAAAAAAACATTTCTATACTAGCAGGAAAAATACTTTTCACTATATCCTGAACTAACAAATGAAATAAGGTTAAATTTAAAAAGAAATGAAGTGTACTACTCCCTGCAACTGTTAGTAAATGCCAAAGACTAACACTCCTAAGGTATGGTTTAGAAAGGAAATATAGTTTAGTTCAAAACGTTTTGAATATACTTGTAAACAACAGCATCCTAAATGGTTCTTAAAAGAGGCTGGACTAGAATGGTTCTCTAAAGCTAATATCAGGAATATAGCATTTTCTGTATGGACTAAATAAATTAGCATCTGACAATACGGTAATGTTATAATTGGACAATTTATTATGAGTTTTCAGAAGAATATATTTTCATTTTGTAAGGGGCTCTGCCATTTATGATAGCATCATAGTGTAATAGTTAATAACATGGATCTGAGTCGTACTGCCTTTTTTCTAACTGCGCCCCTTCCACTGAATACTGTGATCCTCAGCAGGCTGCTAAAGAGTTCTGTGCCTCAGTGTCACCATGTGTCGGAGTGGAGATATTTTTATTATCAGCTTCATAAGGTTTCTATTTAAATATTTTGTACAGCAATTAGCATAGAATAAGCTCTCTAAAAGACTGTCAAATAATTAAACAAATATTAAAACATTTTCTAGAAGATTTTGCTTACAAAATAGAAAGCATATGCATTTATAGAGTTTTAAGAATAAAGTATATGTGACAGGGTTGCAGGAGAAGGAAAGTAGATAAGGAAAGAAGGAAGGGAACAGGAGGGAAGGAACGGAGGGAAGGAAGAGAGAGGGAGGATAGGAGGGAGGGGAAGTCAGGAAGAGATTTGCCTCAGATACAGTGGTCAGGACAAGTTCTTCTAAAATGTGATGGAGAAGGCCTGCTGTTTTTTGTGTAAATAAATTTCTCATGGAGTAAATTTCCTAAGTAGAAGTTTCCAATGATGCCCCCAAATTGTTTCCTGTCAAATGACAGGATCCCTGTGTTCAACTCTATACTTTCTTAAAAATATATATAATCTCAAAGATTCATTAAAATGTTTTCCCATAAATACCTTTAGGTGGTCTTGAGTTTGTTTCATTGCAGTGAATATAAAATCGTGTGTGTGTGTGTGTGTGTGTGTGTGTGTATAAAAAGATGTTTAAATGGGGATAATAAGTATGTTTTTCTTAAAAAGGGATGGATAATTAAATACAAATAAGTGATAACATCTGTAAAAGTATAGGTGACTTGAACCTAGAGCCTACGTTTAACTCAAAGAAAAAAACAAAACAACAGAATCTAACTTTTCTGTTATGTATTATGTATGACTCTTTGTAAAAACTGCTGATTTATGGTCTCTTTTAGAGCAAAGAGATATGTTTAATTAGAAATCATAACTGTAAATAACTTCATTTTCTGGTGCTTTTTAATAGCCATAGTCAGGGAGCATGGGGTTAAATTTTCTTTTATACAAAAACAATATTATATAAATATATAAAATAATACACTATAGTAAAATGTTATTTTTCATGGCATCTTCTTCAAACAAAAAATATATCAAGATGTGTAAGAGGTCAGTCAGTACCTAAATTAGATCATCTTTAATTTTACACCTGATGATTATTTTCAAATAATCTTAATTGTTATAAGAAGGTTAAAATATCCTTTTCCCAGATATTATGAACCAATATTAAATACAAATCTATCCTTTCACAACTGTCACATTTTTTTCCACTGAAAACTGAACAATTTGTAACTCCAAAAGGAAATATCTTAGAAAGATTAATCTATTTTGTGTTCTTTAGTTGGTTAATAGCTTTCACTTATTAAATATTCCCTGATGAGAAATTATTGCTTTCAACATGCAGCCCCCTATTTTACAGGCCCTATTTCACAGGTATTTGGAGAGATCTAAGTGAAAAATAAGCCCAGTGAATGGCTGTTCAATTAGGGTGTAAAACCTTTTTAAGTGCCATTTCAAAAAGTCAGACTATATACTTGATAGAACTTGGAGGAGGTCATGTGCTAACGAATTACTCATAATGATTTAATTCATTCATTTCAGAGATTACAGTGTCTGCTCTTCTGTTGATGCACAGTGGATTTATGTATTCAACGCCCATGAACACTGAGTTAGATTTTTTCCCCATAAAAACAGAAATACATTTAAAAGAAACAGTCTTTTCTCCTTCAGTATTTAACCCCTTTCCTTTCTAGAGCTATTAAAAAACTTGAAGTTAGGCAAAAATTTTAAATGTCCATGATAAGGAAATTTAAATTAATGTCAGATTTACTTTAGAGGGATCTCTTTATCATTTAAATTCTTCTTAAAAGGATTGCCTTACAGATAAAGAGATTTTTTTTTTTCTGAATTCAATTATTTGGGACTAATTTTTCATGATACTGTATCATTACAGGATATTGGAACCTTGAAATTGAAAACAAATATATTATAATGGATAACTGAAAACTTGAAAACTACACTTGCCCCTGTTTAAACATTGCAAATAATACTTTTCCATCATGTTAGACTATATTTTGACTGTAGCTAACTTCTTAATTCCTGGTGGCTTTAGTGTAGACAATAATTAAAACTCCGATGACAGTGTATCCAAAATAATTTATCTGAGCCATGGATTGCAAATGCAAAATGTATGGACATTTTTGGTGAGCCACTGGATGTGTTACTTGAGAATTACAATAAAGACCTGGACACCCTCTGTAATTTGTCTCTGGGAAAGGCAGACACAACATGCCAGTGTTCTCCAGACCCAGGGCGAGTCAGGGTGGGGGGTAACATACAGTATTTATGTAGGCTATCCTTCTCTGTCACGCTTTGATAAATTTAGAAAAATGTATAATATGATTGGAAACAGAGATCACTTCTTTATTTAATCCAATTCATGACTTATTTTTTGCAATATACATAAAGTATATTGCAAATATTAATTTACATGATGGGTATAAATGAGTCACAATTAAATAATTGATTTGAATAATACATTAAAATAGAAGTAAAACATAGCTGTTATTACTTTTGCTGAAAATCCTCTAATAGATCACCATTTCATTCAAAGCAAAAGCCAGTTTCCTTACAATGGCCTATAGTACTTCAAATGAAATATAATGAAAAATGCATAAGTAATTATACATCTTCTAGTGATTATATTAATAAAGACAAAAAGAAACAGGTAAAGTTATGCTTAATAATAAACTTATTTGAACAAATAATAAAGGAGAACTTCCCCAATCTGGCAAAGGAAATAGACTACCAGGACGTCCAGGAAGCTCAGAGAGTCCCAAAGAAGTTGGACCCAAGGAGGAACACACCAAGGCACATCGTAATTACATTAGCCAAGATTCAAATGAAGCAGAGAATTCTAGAAGCAGCAAGGGATAAGGGGACAGTCACCTACAAAGGAGTTCCCATCAGACTGTCAGCTGATTTCTCAAAAGAGACCTTACAGGCAAGAAGGGACTGGAAAGAAATATTTGAAATCTTGAAAAGCAGGGACCTACATCCAAAATTGCTCTATCCAGCAAAGCTGTCATTTAGAATGGATGGACAGATAAAGCGCTTCTCAGATAAGGTCAAGTTGAAGGAGTTCATCATCGCCAAGCCCTTATTATATGAAATGTTAAAGGGACTTATCTAAGAAAAAGAAGATAAAACTATGACAGTGAAAAGACAGCAAACTCACAGCTATTAAGAACCACACCTAAAACAAAAACTAAGCAAACAGCTAGAACAGGAACAGAACCACAGAAATGGAGATCATATGGAGGGTTAGCAACAGGGGAGTGGGAGGAGGAGAGAGGGGGAAAAGGTACAGAGAATGAGTAGCATAGATAGTGGGTAGAAAATAGACAGGGGGAGGGCAAGAATAGTATGGGAAATGTAGAAGCTAAAGAACTTATGGCACATGGACATGAACTAAAGGGGGGAATGTGGGTGGGAGAGGGTGTGTAGGGTGGAGGGGAATGATGGGGGAGAAATGGGACAACTGTAATAGCGTAATCAATAAAATATATTTAAAAAATAAAAATAAAAAATATATACATTATTTAAACCAATATATCCAAAGTATCATTATAATATAATCAATATTTAAAATCTTTGAAGTCCAATGGATAATTTTATACTTACAGCTTCTCTAAATCTGTATGCTATTTTACACAGGAATACTTGTTAGTTAGATCTCATAAAATGTACCATTAAAAGAGTGGATTTACTTAGTCAAGATGTTTTAAAATGCACCTTAAAATTTTCCCATTAACTGATTTAACTATGGGGGGAGGAATCCTAGTAATATCTGGATCCATAATGGCAAGTGCTTCAGTTTTAACATATAAATCAATGGAAATTATATAAAATAAAAATTCAGCTCCTCGGTTGCATTAGGCACATAGAAAGTGCTCAGCAGCCACATGTTGCTGGTGGTGACCAAAGTGCGTAGGGCAGCGTTACTGACTGTGGCTTCAGTTATCACATTATCAATCTGACCTGATTTTCTACTGCTCCCTTTCCGACTTCTCTCCAGGCACATTGGCTGTTTTCCTCTCCCTTAACTCCTCCTCCTCAGCCCCTCATTCTTTCCTGCCTTGGGGACTGTGCACTGTCTGTTTCACATGCTTTTCCTCCAGATAGCGACATGGCTAACTCCCACAACTCTTTTCAAATCTTTGCTCAAATCTCAAAATCTCAATGGGGCTTACCGGACCCTGCTGAGGAAACATCACTCCCCAGCTCTATACTAATCCTACTCTCATCTTTTTCTCCTTGGAACTTATCTCTTGCCAACATCCTCAATGATTTACTCTCTTTTTTCTAATGTTGATTATTTAATTTCTTTCTTCTTTAAATAGAATATAAGCTTTAAGATGATAATGATTTTTATCATTTTTTTTCCCACTGACATATAACAAGCAGCGAGAATAGTGTCTGGCACATATTTGATGTTCAGTAAGCTTTTGTTGAATTAATAATTAAATAGCTTTCTACAGTTTGGGCTTACATACTGAAGAGTAGAATATAGTCCCTATAGAAAAGGAACTGTTTCATGATAATTATGTCTAAGTCAGCCACCCATGTCCTTCACAAAACACCCCTTGAAAAGAAAAGCATCTGGGAGCATTGGAGAGATAGCCAGGAGACCTAATTGCTGTTCTCTGCTCTGTGGCTGTGTAACCTCAGGTAAGCCGTGCCACAGTTCCAGGATTGAGATTTTCTTTCTGTATACTATAAGAAAAATGGAACAAGCAACACCGAGTTTTCTTCCATTTCTAAAAAATCCTACTCAGAGCTACTCCTCTCAAACAACACTTCCAAAAAGTTTGAATAAATCCATCCTCAGGGAGCAAAATGCAATTTAGTGTAGCTCAGTGAGCAACCTGATGCTGTACCTATTTGCAGTGCTCTGCACTTCGGAGAGCACCATAAAAGCAGAGCCTGTAACGGGGAAACAATGAACAAATAAATGAGAGGAAATTGGCATGGGCAATATTGGAGACAAAGACTAGGGAGTTTATGATGGTGAAGAGCTCCTCTATTGAGAGATGAGGGTGTAAAACACATTAAAATATGTTTAATTTAGTGTTCAGGTTCAAACATTTTTAATACATATTATTATTGGAGCCAGTAGAAATTTAGCAAAGCCTAGAAATTATATAACTTGAAATGTTATAGGTTATATAAGTTTTGTATGCCATGGAAGATGTGAAACTAATTACCTGCAATTAGAGATCTTTTAGTTAAGAAGGGAACATTGGAAATGGTAATATAAGGCAGAGTGTACAAATTTATTTATGAAACAAACACAATAACATTCCAGGGAGGTAGGGGAAGTTACTCATTACAGAAAAGGTAAACTTCATTTGAAGGATGTTGTCAGAGCTGTTTAACTTGTCTCTATGTTACATTTACTTAACATTTCCATTTTTCATTGTTAGTATTGTTCTACTCTCCCCCTAATGTGGTAGTAAATGCTAGATGTGTAACACTTTAGGAGCCAGAAACTAAAAGTAAATTTGTTTTATAATTATAGCACATATTCTTTCCAATATGTGTGCATATGTGTGTATATAACACATATAATTATGTTTTTCATGTACTTGTAATTTTAGTCATAATATAGTTAGTATAAACTATGCAAGGAATCTAGTAAAAGGTGATTTTTCTCATTTTGTTTAATAAAGGGTGATAATTCCATGTTTGAAAAGAAAATGGAGAAAAATAGTAATGGTAGAAAAAACCAAAGTTACTAATGTTAAAAGTGCTTATTGTGTAATAGCATAATCAATAAAATATATTTAAAAAATTAAAAAATAAGGACAAAAATAAATAAACTTGAATGCATTGAAATTCACTATTGATGCAATAAAAAAAGTGCTTATTGTTATAAAGCTGAAGTTTGTTGGCTTTTAAAATTCTTTTAGAAAGATTCTTACTAAAACTGTAAATTCCATCAGTACTAGTGAAGGATAATCAAACAATGAAGTATCCACTTAATAGTTAATGTTACCTATATTGCTAGGACTATACATAAGGTTGAGTCTGTTTATAACAGTTGTAGGTTTTCAGTGCAGAATAGAAGTCAGGTTAGCATTTCTTAAATGTGAAGACTCTTGGATCCATCTTCTCTCTGTAGTAAGCCAAGGTTAGGACTTCAGAAAAAAATCCATTTCTAAGATTTGGCAGTTATTCTTAGGGCAATTGTATATTTGATGCTATTGTTATTATTGGTGTTGTTATTTTTGTTTTTATTTATTGATTTTTAGAGTGAAATAGGAAGTAGGAGGAGAGAGCGAGAGAAGAGAGTGATTTTTTTATTGCCCTTATTTATGCACTCATTGGTTACCCTTTGTTCTGGGTTCTAATTTCTAAAATGAGCTCAAATTTTAAGATAATAGTATTCATGTGGAAATGCAAATTAAATAGGTCCTTTTTAATGTACTGCTAACATTACTTAGCCAAGTGTGGCTTTTCCACATATGTAAAGTATCCTTAGAATAGAGGATTTTAAAGCCATGTTGGAAGTGAATCTCACTTTACAAAAGAAATCATTATTTCTTTGGGGGGAAATGTCACATTATAACATAGCAAGTTAATTTTCTTGCTAAATTCAACTCAACTATTGCATTAAAATTTAATAAATTCTTGAGAGCTTATGACATGCCAGCAGTATTTTTCCATATACCCCTTTAGATAATGACACACAGAGGCATTGTTACAGAAGAAAGCATGTTAGAATGGATTTGAATCTGAATGATAATATTTGCAGTGCTTAACAGTAAAGAGGCAAGGTATGTTATTTAATTAGTGTGGAAACATTTTTTAAAGTGTTTCATGGCATACCTTTTAGAAGAAAAAGTCAAGATTTTCGTCAGTTCTCTGTCTCTGGTGGGGGAATGTTGATGATGGGAAATGGGGAGGCTACGCTGGTGTGGGCACAGGAAGTAAATGGGAAATCTCTGTACCTTCGCCTCAGTTTTACAGTGAACTTCAAATTTGCTGGGAAGCCTTGAGAAACTGTCACAAACTAGAGAAGACTAAGGTTATTCTGATGACTAAATGTAATGTGATATCATAGATGGGAGCCTGGAACATAAAAAAGACATGGGAAAATCTAAAGAGGTCTGAATAACCTATCAAGTTTGCCTAATAATGTATTGATACTGGTTTGTTATATGTAACATGTGTGCTACAGCAACTTAAGATGTCACCGATAGGGGAAGCTGGGTGCCCAGTGTATGGGGACTTTCTGAAGGGTCTTTGAAATGTTGCTATAAATCTAAAACTATGCTAATATAAAAAGTTATTTAAATATATGGAAAAAGTCAAGATTCTTTAGGTTTTATAATTGTTTAAGTAGTTACTATGTGGCCAGTACCTTTCTGATGCTCGTCTTGAATGATCTCATCTGATCATCACATAAATCCTATGGGGCAGGTTCTTTTATTATTCTTCCAAATACGAGAAAATTAAGGCACTGAGAAGTTAACGTCTTCACATTAGTGATGCAGCCATAAGTTTTGCGGTTGTTGTTCACACAGTTACTTGTTTTCATGTTTGTTGGAGCAAAAGATCAGACATTTGTTACAGTAATTTCTGTCAAAGGTGCTAGCCATAAAAACTTCAGTTCACCTAAAGGGCCATTCCCTGTGAAAGTGACTGATTTTGCCCTTCACATCCACTTTATAGTATTTAAGAACAACCAACTTAACCTTCTTTCTCTTATGCTTATTCTCCTTGAGTATGGTGTAAGTCTTCTTTCTTTTCTTAACAAACAGGATTTTAAATTAGAAAAAATTGATTTTAGCCACTGAGATACTAGCTACCAAACTACAAAAAAAGGAAGAAAAATATTGAAATAGATATGAATTTTATAATATATGGTATATGTTTCATTTAAAATGCACCATCAAAACTCCTTGGGAAATCAAATTTCAGACTCTGATTAATGCTTCTGTTTATGGAAGCTAGAGGATATCTCAGGATCATTAACAGATCCAAGAGCTCTTTACCTAGAGGTTATCCATTGCATCTGGCCATGGTCAAAAGTAATTAAAAATTGTTTCCATGTGTTCAGTGATTACTATAGAGATTCATTTGTAATATTGCTGTAACATGAAACATTTTATTATAATAGAAACTCTTTTATTGGAAACAGTGACTGAGGTTTTAGTTGTAAGAGATACTTATGAGATAAACTTTCAGTTTTTCTCTGACTACTAAAAATTGTCTTTGGGGACCAACATTCTTTCAAGATATCTTTATTTTTTTAAATAGGGTGTGCAGTCCTATCATAATGGTTATGTTCAGGTACTAAATTATTTAGCCCTTGCCGTCTTCTGTGTCACCTAACAATCATGAGTGATTCATTTTAATATGGTAATGACTATATATCAGCATTTGCAAATTAAACTATAAAATCGCCATTGATTTATTTTACATATATACATATATATAATGCATAATTACCATTTCTTTAACTCACCCCAGATCTCCAATGTAAAATTATCTAATAATCTCTCATTAAATATTTTTTTTAATTTTAAACAGATTTTGAGATGCATTCCTCAAGAAGAAATGAGATTAAATATTTAATTCAGTTTTGACACAAAATTGTGTATTTTTTGGCCAATTGCTATGCTACAGTTGTGTTACTATAAAAGCAACTTATTTTTAAATGGAAGTTCATATTAAGCCAAATTACATACAGAATACCATTTTTTAGTAAAGCACAACTAAGATATTTAATGTCACATGATGTGTATTTTATTATTTTGTAGAAGCAAAATCTAAATTTCATGTTTGGTACACACAAAGACTCCCAAGAAAAATAATTACCTTTACAAGTTTTGTTCCCATTACTGTTTTCATTGTTTAACTTTTAAATGCAGATTTATGTGCATCCGTTTTTTTATAAAACATGTATGGAAGTATGGCTTTCATTTAGGAAGGGATAAATGCCTGGTAGATGTTCTCTAAGCATTTTTAGCTTTTGTTTTGCTTCCTTTTAAAAAATGATCCTATTTTTAAAAGTTGTCTTGTAGAGAGGAACAGAACATTCATATTTAGTAGTCAACCAATAACGATTGCTTTGTGTTTTTTTGGGTATCTCAGAAAGCAAATCATATTGCGCTACATGGCATTAATACAGATGAATGGTTCCTGCCACAGCTAAAAGGTAATGAATGTGATATGGTATCACCCACCATCTTTTCAGAGCTAAGAAGAGCAAAACAAAGATGCTTAATTTTGGATTAATGCAGCATCTTGTATAATACATTTGTATATAGTTATATATAAAGCTGGAGTAAGGACACTTTTGTAGCATTACATCATTAATGTAAAGCTTTACAGGAATCACTGAAGCAGAGTATTCATGTGAAGATTTCTTATCTGCACAAACCCCAGAAACTATCTCCCAATTTTACATTCATAATTTTCATTCACAAGAACCTAGTGAATAGATTTTCTCTGAAATTCTTCATTATTATTTTTTTCTTCTTAAAATGAGCCTTTATAATCTATTAGGAAAGATATAGCCCTTTTCCCCCTTGGGTATGTTCAAGTGCATGTAGGGTATCACCTAATGCTGTTTTCAACATTGTTTTTTCTCTCTGATCAAAGCCTTTCCTTTGTTGTTATTCTTTCTGTAGGGCTTTAAAAATAAACTTTAGGACCTTGGCTGGTGCGACTCACTGGATTGAGTGCCTGCCTGGGAACCATAGGATCACCAGTTTGATTCCCAGTCAGGACACATGCTTGGGTTTTGGGTCAAATCCCCAGCAGGCGGCTCATGAGAGGCAACCACATATTGATGTTTTTCTCCCTCTATTTCTCTCTCCCTTGCCCTCTCTAAAAATAAATAAAATATTTAAAAAAATAAAATTTAGGTACTCTGCACTTCTGGAGTGTCTGACATAACACAGAAATGTTAACAGTGTATTTTGCATCATTATGTTATAACCACCTACATAAAAAAAGTGAATGTTCTATGTAGTCTGATTTTACCACAGTTGTTCCTGTTTAATAGTCATGTGTTATTGATAACCAAGAAAATGCAGTGAATTCAAATAGGTTAAGTGTAAATTAGATTATTAGATATAACATACTCTTCAAAAATACAATCCTTAATGATAACTAATATTTTGTAAACCTAGATATTTCTATGAAATAGTAGAAATATAAGTATATGAAAATATCTAATTTGAAAACAGTAAAATAAAGCTGTTTTAATGCACATACATATTATACTATTTTATGTGCAACAGACATCTCCCTGCATATGCTGGGACACTTTGTGGAAATGCAGCATCATCACTGGTCTTAGGACATGTAATTTCAATTTCTGTGGCTCCTCTTTCCTTGTCTTTGTGCTATAAACACCAAAATAGTGTATTGTACAGTCATAGGCTTGAGATGATAAGATTCTCACCATATTTAAATATCTTCTAAATTTATTTATATTTTTATATAAAGGCTTACTTTTCTAAATAATAACCTTTTGGAGAATACAGTAAGCCACAGGCTCAAGAAGACCATCATTATTCTAACAAGCTATTCAGACAGGTAAATCCAGGAACCTTGAAGAATTCACATAATTCATTTTTGTTTTTTGATACAGCAATGGCAAAACATATATATAATTTCAAAATATGTAGGGGTAATTGTAACTATTGGAGAGTCAAGAAAGAAATTTTAAAATATACCAAACAAATATCATACTATTTTTGTGAAATCATGTGAGGATTTTTAAATGTCTGGAAAGGGAATGTGACATCAGGTACATCAGTTAACTTCCTCACTAGTCTGTCCTAAAGCTGATCAGAATAACTAATGGTTATGATCTTATGTATAATATAGATAGGAAGATAGCTACCTTTAGAAATTTTATTGTATGCCTTTTAACTACTATTTTATATAAATTTTTCACTGTGCAACACTTTAACAAACCATGGATTCATACTTGGTCAAAACTCTGGCAAAGGCATACCCTTTCTGTTTGGATGAGGTGTCAAAGTGATTTAAATGCTGAAAGAGCAGTAGGACTTCAAAGTAGCCAAATACTATCTACAAGTCAGGCTGTTCCAATGATACTGGTTCAATTATCATTTACATCAGCAAGATTATACATCATATAATCACAGTGATGAACATCTCAATTCAGATTGTCAATAGAAATATTAAAATAGAAATTGCAATGGATTTAATGTTACCTCAGTTTTCTTTCTCAATGAATGTAACAAATACCTGAAATATATGTATGTAGACTACATACCATTATCAATGTTGTTTCTTTCATGCTCATGACACATTCAAATGAAAAAGGGAGGTGTTTTTATTGTGTATTGTATGTTTGAATTTAAAAACTCTCAGATGACTGCAGACTTGTTCGCTCCAAATGTAGCTACTTAATTTACATAACCTCATCTGTACTATATATCATTTTGCCCAAGGTTTTTATTCCTATATTTTAAAAAAATCTTAAAGTACTTTACTTTCATAAAAAATTATCATAATATAAATTTTTATAATATTTAAAAATAATATTTATATATATTTTAAAATGCTGTATTTTATCTTTATGGTAAAACTATTTAAGTAAAATCTGGGACTCTATATTATGTGTGTAAGATTTAGAAATCAGAAATATTTCCTCCTGTGTAAAAATTAAAAGTTTCTGAACTTAAGGAGTCTGAGGCACTACCTACATTTTATTTTACAAGTCATATCAACATGCCATAATTCTGATAATCTTAAAAATGTTATAGAAGTTTTTATTTCCTTCATCAAAAATTACAGTACAGTGTGTATCATGTTGGGTGAAAATGTCCATAATGTTGACTGAATTGTGTTTTATTTTAGGTTCATTTTCTACCTAACCATTTACTCTTTTGTTAAAGTGGTAACTGTTGTGTCAGACAGGAGTGTAATCAGCCAGCTACTTACCTGCTGTCTATGGGCAAGTTTCAGTGTTTCCTGGTTTCAGTTCACTTCTGTCTAAAATTCCAGTGTTCCCACTCCTGATGCCCTGTTCATAGTGTGTAACTCCTGTGGGGACACAATATGTGGCAATACCCTCCACTCTGTGATTCTGTTTTGAAAGTGATTTATCAAATTTGGGCTAGTGACTTAAATATAAATATAAGTATGAATATGAGTACAAATATAAGTATATTCTACGTTTTGTGGATAATAGTTTTCTTTAATTTCTACTTAGAAGGTAAGCTGGTGAAATGCATTTTCAGGTTTAATCATCTCAATGATTCCTTTTGTGTTTGGGAGGTGCTGTGGTCTGAATGTTTGTGTCCCCCCAAATCCATGTCATGAAGTCCTGCCGCTCCAGGTGATGGTATTGGAGAGTGGGGCCTGAGGATAATGAGTAGGATATGAGGGCAGAGCCCTCATGAGTGGGATCAATGAATGCCCTCACATGTGAGTTTTAGTGACTGCAGAGGAGGACATGGGCTTTCATCAGACTTTGAATCTGCTGCTGCCATGATGTTTTCTTTCCAGCCTCCAGAACCGCTGTTGTTTATAAGCCACCCCATTTATCAGTCTGAACAGACTAAGGCGGGAAGATAAGGAATACCCCCTGTGGGTGTGGAGGGAAGGAAAGCCTCTTCCTGCCTGCATTCATTTCCTCAGCTTCAGCTTAATAGCTCCACTCAGGGCTTCAGGGAAGAAAGGCCAGCACGTTCCCTCCCCTGTGCTTACAAAGCGGGCATGTGGGATCACTCCAACAGAGTGTGTCCTGGTTGTGCTGCAGATCTGTCTGGATATAAACAGGAATGTTTCAGATGTTTCAAAAAATAAGAGAAAAAGGAGCCTGAGTACATAGCAAAAAATAATTCCTCTCCCCGTATCTCATTGCCAAGTGTTTATCAGCTTGATGCTAGATCAGTAGTGGAAGATGCCTGAGAATTAATATCACACAAAAACTTTCTTAAATAGCACCTGATTTTTTTCTCACAGCTCTGAAGTTTTATTGTGACATATATATTACCCACATTTATTAGAGGAGAAAGGAGAAAAAGAAAAGTTATTAGCTCAAGTTTGCCCAATTAGTAAATGATGAGTTCACATCATAAGTACATCTCTTGTCATCCATGTTTACCTCTTATACATACACACTGCAAGTAGATTGCTCTCTTGAAAAACCAAGGCAAAGAAAAAGCTTTGTAAGAAGGGAAGGGGAAGAGTAGTATTTAATGGGTGGATACATATTTTCACAGGGCCTTATTAAATGTCATAGTTTTGCAAGATAAACTGCATGCACATTATACAAGTAGTTGAGATTCTTGCTGTACCCCAATGCGCAGGACATATTATTTTTCAATACGTGAATATAATGGGACTTTTTATGAAGGACAAAATTATTTCAGTTCTAAAAGGCCACACTCTTTCTTTAGAACACTGACTACAGATTGAAAAATGCAAAGCCCTTTGATTCCCATAGCTATTTTTCCTCTCAGTTAATGGCATAAATCGCTGAACTTTTCTGAAACTCAACAAGTTTCTTAACCTGTGACATAGAAGTGACTTGATAACTAGGTGCCTGGGTGCCTGACTGCACAATGATGATGAAGGTATTCTTATAGATGTGTAGACATTAAACAACATGGGTAGGAGTTTTTATATAGGTGGACATGGTGATTTTCCAGTAGAAGCCTGAACAAGGGCATATCACATTATAGTCTGAAAAACATAATCTGAAATAACAAAGGCATATTTGAGTATGCAGAAGTGTGTAGTAATGTTAGTAGCAAACACAAAGTTTCCTTACCCCTTCCTCAAACACATGCTATTCAGTGGAATCCAACAAGCTGCATATGTCTTAAATAATTTTTAAGAAATATGTTTATGTAAAAAGTCTCCAAGTTGTAATTTTCATGTTTAACATATTATTTTGTAACTTTGAGAATGCTGTATTTGGTAGATTATAGCCATCTGTGTGTTTTCTATATCTCTGAAAAATATACTGCACACACACACACACACATATATGTGTATATATTTGTGTATATATGTGTATCATATTTCTGTAATCCAGACATGAAATCTTATTTTTCAAACACTTGGGATATAAGTGTCAATTCTTGACCTTAAAAGGACCAGAACAAGTAAAATTAGGATGCAACTAGGGTGTTGCCTAAAGAATAAAAAGGGAATTTTCATCCTTCATCTTTCCTTTTGTCATCAGAGAATTCCTCATTCAATTCCAATTAAGATATTAAGAATGAGTGGATTCCATGTAACAAATATTACTTTTCATTCCTTTCTCTTTCACTCAACTTGGGTAAGGATTATGGACACTATAATTGTTTTTGAAATGCTGTTTTCTCCTTTTATATACATGATCTTGGATATAAATGGATAATACCCATAGAAGAAACAGTTCTTAGTCCGTGCATCCTTTCCTGTTCCTAAAGGTCCAACTGAGGTTTCCTACTGTAAAATCTGCTATTGGGCATCTTACGGTATTTAACTTTGGGGAACTCAAGTCAGCAATGAGAAAGTAATCAAAATGTTTTTCTCTACATCCAGAGAAGCCACACTTTTTTTTTCCTTTGTCTTTTTTGACCCATTTTATTCCAAATATTGTGGATAAAAATATTGTACAAGCAAAATAAAGACTTATAAACACAAACTTTCATAAATTTATGTGCTTCAGTTTCATAATGGCACAACATGTATTCCATGGAAACAGAATGGTGTTAGTGTTGAGTTTAAGCTCCTGTGGGAAGAAATAACCCATTAAAAATGATCCTATAATGATCGATCATATTTCTACTCACATGAAATACTTTCACTGATACACTGACTGAGTCATTAGCATGAAATGAAGCACACAATTATTATCTGCCCTGCTGTTCTCAACTCTTGCACATTGTCAGTCCTGGGTTTGAAGTGAGCTGCATTATGTAAACGGCGTCATTCTTTCTGTGACTATCTGCTGAGTTGATGCACTTGCTGACTTCCTTAGGCTTTTCTTAAGTTACAAGTCAATGCTAACAACATGATCCATGCTTTTGGTTTTAAAACCATTTATATAGCAAAAGAATCCTTATAAGTTTTTCTTTATGTTTTCCAGAGTTTATTTCTGTTTATTTTTTCCATAGAACACCTAAAATGTTTTTTTCTTATTTATTTATGCTTGTTTGTTCATTCAAGTATAGTTGTCCCCATTCCCTCCCCTACCCCAACCATCCCCACTGCCCACCTTCATTCCAATTCCCCTTTCCCTCTTTGGCTTTGTTCATGTGTCCTTTCCCAAAGTTTGTTTGTTTCCTAAATAAATTATACAGAAGTGATAGTTGGATACTGAAGGACCTTAATTAAGATTACATGCTATTCACACACACTGACCTGAACAAAGATTGTTCATGTGCCTTTAGTTAAAGGAAACTTTGTTTTATGTTTTTAAACAGTGAATGATCTTTGTTCAGGTCAATGCGGGTGAATAGCACGTAATCTTAATTAAGGTTCTTCAGTATCCAATCATCATTTCTGTGTAATTTATTTAGGAGAAAAAACAAAAGAACTTCAGGATGGGAACATATTAAACCAGTAGTCCTCAATACAGGGCTGCTAGCCACTGAGCAGTTCAGCTGCAGCTAGTCTGAAATTGAAACTAGTGTGTATGAAACAGAGAATGAAAAACATCTCACTCATAAATTTTATATTAAGTGGTAAAATATTATTTTAATAGATTATGTTAAATATATGTCAATAAACAAGTTTACTTGTTTTTTTTTTTCATTTTTAAAATGTGGCTACTAGAACATTAAAATCACACATGTGGTTCATATTCTGTTTTAATTGAACACCTCTGTATTTGACAAATGGATTAACTATGATATATTTTCTGTATATCTTTCAACATGAGGTTGATCTTGTTCATTCTTAAGATTTTTAGAAACTTTTGGTACTAATTTCTGTTCATCAAGGAGACATACTACTTTGCTTCATATCATTTCTCAATTATTGTTTTCTTTACAAGTATCTTTCTTTTCCCCCATTAACTATTTCATACTTTCTTGTATTCTCCAGAACTGTCTTCATATTTGTGTTGTGGTTCTAAAATACAAACTCACAATGTGGGTGTAATACATAACGAAGTTGGGCCCCTGTGAATATTCAAAATACAAGAAATTCTCCAAACAACATCATGCTCGTTATCTCTTATATTTCTTGATTTTTTTTTTTTTCAGTATGCCTATGAGTGGCACATCGCATTCACCTGGGAACAAGTAAAGCTCAGTTGCTCCAGGGTAGGGTGTCAGGGTGAGCGTTACGATCACAGGCAACCCTTACTGTAGGAATAGTCTAGATCTGAATTTTATTTTTTGATAAATTGCAAGGATATACAGGGCAATAAGTTTCCTAATGCCCACATATAATGCTTAAAAAATTTGTCTGCCTCTAATGACATTTTAATGTAAGTTTTAGAATAATGAGAAAAAGTCCAGAAAAGTACCAAATAGGAAAAACAAGATGGAGTACTGACTAGACATTGCTATTAAAATGTTTCCAGAATGAGACTTCTAGCCCAGCAGTAGTTTATCAAGAAAAAAAGAGTAAGTTAAATATATTTTATGTATATTAATTTCTCCAACAAGCAAAATTTATTTTATATTTAATATTGACTCTGGTGAGATGTCTAAAAAGAAAGCCAACAGAAATACTTAGAGAATGAATTCCATGCCTATCCCATCTTCTTACCATCTCATCCCTGTCCCCAACCCCTAGACCAAGTCTTGTCAGAAAACAGTGCTATACATTTCCTGTCTGGTATAATCAACTAAATAATACTTATTTTTTAAAAAAATATGCATTTATTTCTCCTAATGAATTATCATAACATAAAAGAATAAATGCATTAAAAATACTGAATCTGCCGTTTACCAGAGCATATCCAATGTCAGATCTTTTTTAACATTTTATATCTGCTGTATTTGTTTTTAAGAAACTTTAGTTTGTATTTGACAACACTAAATATTTGTGCAGGTTTCTTAGATCACAAAAGTGCAAAATGGTTACAAACCAGCACAGAGATGATGCTTCAGTATAAGAAGAATAAAAAAGGAGTTTTGTGGCCTGTACACTAAAAATATAAAGATAAAATTGGAATTCTAGAGCAGTTTCTTGAGGAAAGAAACAGAAAGGTCAAAAACTTCCAATGACAGCAGAAAAAGGTAATCCTTTTTGTAAGATCTAAAAGATGATCCTTGTGCCCATGAATCTCAGTTAACGGAAAGGTCAGTGAGTGGTTTACGGACTACCTCAAGGGCTTTGGCTACATGATGCCTGATGTTCGCATGTTTCTAGATATTTATAGAGTTGGGATAAGATAAAAAAAATTCTTGGTAATTATAGTACTTTTTTCTCTTTCCACATAGATACATTTGTCATCACGTAAACAAATCCTGTGTAACAGTCATTATAAATTATCTTACTCATATCTTATAAGAAAGTATAATTATTTCACTTTAACAAAATAAATTTAAGGAAGGTTTACAAAATCAGTTATTAATCTTATAGGATCACTGATACACAGATTAGTGTTGGAAATACTCATTCCTTTTTGCCTAAATTCAGTTCATTTTGGACTTTGACCACATTTTTTGTTGTTATGTAAAACAAATATTAATTAGAAAATAGTCTCCGTCTTGAAGACATTTCTCAGGTTCATAATTTATTTTGGGATATTTTTTAATACAAATGATCTTTGTATTTCTCTGAGTAATTGAGAAGCTTCACATGTTGCAATCATTTGTTGAGTGCATGTTTCTTGATATATAGAATTATTCATTTCTTTGGAGGGAGATATTATTTCAGAAGGAGGATTCTATCCTTCTGCAGAGCATCACTTCCTCATACATTCTTGAGTATTCCATGAAGCCCAGGCACAAATAGCTGCTGAGCTCTCTAATTTTTCCAATATTTCCTTACCACTTTCTACATAGTTCTGCTACAGCATATGATATGTTATTTTAATTACAGTAAATGCCTGTTCGGCTGCAAACCATGTGCCTTATTACTTTTAATTTTTCCCACACATCGTAGCATTCAGTAAACATTTGTTTATTGGACAATGATTATTTCATAATCAATCAGAGAGACTGGATAGGTTAAACATAGAATTTTCTGTCTACTCCTGGGTGAAGCTTTTGTTACCTACAATCCTTTCTGACAGGTCTGTCTGTGAAATCTGTATACTTTGCCCATTGGATTAACTCTGCTTGCTGGCCCAAGCATTGGATTCACATCCGTTGCTGCCACTCTCCTCACATGCAGTGTAATGGCCCAATTCCTAAAACCAGCTGGGGCACATGTATCTAAGGAATAAAAATCTTTGGAAAACTTTGATTATAAAATTCTTTACAGAACCAACTGTATAAAGTTTAAAACTGTGCATAAACACCAACTGCAATTTGGTGTGATGAACTCTTACACCTAGTATTTATAATCAGCAATATTAAATGTGCAGGGCTTGCAAGAAGAATCTGAAAGACTGATTTTTTGTCAACATTAATAAATTTTGTCTGAAATCATGATTTATGTGTATTGACACATGTGATGATACCCTTAGAATCAGAAGAGTAAAAGCAAAATACTGGTCCTGCTTAGGAAACAGGCTCCGGAAAACAACTGCACACAAGTCTTTATTTGGATCAAATAAACAGAAAGAGGAAAAACAGATTTGAAGATTATAGCTAAGGCTCATGTAGTCAGAATTGAATTACCTTATGAGGGCATTGCACATAACTAATGTGCACTGCTGTGACATGAAAATCTTTTATAAAGACAAATGGCACTGCATTATACTACACCTATTTATTAAGAGATGAAGCTGACATCATTGTTTCTATTGACGATTTCATGATCAGGAAGTATTTTAATTGGTACTCAACTATCACAAAATGTGTTCTTCCATAGCATTTTTTTTTTTTTCCCCAGAGTGGTGATCATCAGATATATTTAGTAAGCATGGAGATGTACCAGACTAGGAAAACTTGTTAATAGGCAGGAGTCTGTTGTTGACTTAAATAATGGCCTATACTATAGAACTCTACACTGTGTGAAACATCAGTCGTAAAGCTGAATCATATCTGTATGATTATATTTAATTATTAATTGAAAGTATACTCAGCAATACTGAGACAATCCAGTGTCTAAACTTAAATATTGATCTCTAGGAGGTTGTCTATATTCTGAAGACATCTTTTGATGCAGAATCTTGGACTTTGAAAATGTAAATGTAGTTAGTTCTCCAAGAATGATTTTTTATGTTAGAAATTAATTTTGATGTTAAACTCTCTCCCCCAGAGTTAAAGACCTGTCTTGATTCCCTAGAAAATCCTCCCATTTTTTTCTCTTTAATATTTTGCAACTGAACTACAATGAATGATTTAAAAACTTGATACAATGCCTTGTTCCTCACATCCAAGTCATTTAAATTCTTTCCTCAGTGCCTGTTTTCCACCAGAATGTGTCCAAGTTCAGTTGTTTGGACCAAAAGTTCATTATCAACTGAACTTTTGACTCACATAAAAAAAATTTCAATAAATTATAATTAAACATATCTGGATTAGCCCTGGTCAGAGGGGTTTCTATTTTGATTGTTAGAATATCATATTTTAGGTCTGTGGATTTAACAGTATTATTTCCACCATTCATCTAGAACTTTGTTTTTTTGGTCTTAATTAGGGTACATTTATTTACTTTTAGGCTTCCAGACTATCTGTGCTGAAAACAAGCTTCGGGTTTGAATTTTTAATCCCCTAAAGAAAACAGAGTGAAATAGGACAGCATGAGTTGTTCTTGCCCACAGTTCTTTTCTTTTGGTGTTATGTTTACATCATATACTGAAAAATGTTCCTTTTTCTGCATTGAAATGTTGTTGTGCCAAACAAATTGAATTTCTCTTTCCTTCCACATCTCTCTTGGCTAGAACAGGAAGTTTCTCTGGATTTCACCATAACTTGTTTATCAGTGCATTTCACTCTTGTGAACTGGTTCAGCATTGCTAAATGCTAACACTTCAACCTTTTAGTTTTTGATTAATTAGTGAATATTTGCATGCTAAATTAATAGTGGACTTTTCTGTGCATTACTAATAAAAACAGAAAAGATGCCATTTGTTAACCTATAAGCACATTTGACTTCAATTCTAGCAACTTCTGTGCTGTCCACCCAAAGAGTGCTGTTTCCGCTTGCCCCAGACTCCTAGCATGGTGAAGCAGTATTGCTAAAGTGTGGATGAGGGTCACCAGGTGATTAACCTGGGATGCCTGTTAAAATGCAAAATGCATGGATACAATACTGACCTGATCAAACAGCAAATCCATTAAATCTATAGGTTATTCCTGTGCACATTAAGTTTTGAAATACCAATCTAATTGACCTTTGCAATCCACCTCCTTGAAATTCAGAGTGTGTTAGGCTTTATTTTCTAAATCCTTTCTTTTCCACACCAGCACCTGTCCATATATAACTACAGTGTTTATCATTAATATCTACTTTCTCAATTTAAAATTTGTTATATTCCTGGATATGCCCAGGAAAATTTCAAAGGTCCATCATCCGACTGTATAAATCATAGCACTGTACTTCCGTCACAGTAATCCTCAGCTTCACTGGTGCTGACAGGGAATGAACGTGATCCTTTCACCATGAGCCTCATATGACCCCGTAAAAACACATCCCTACAAGGAAATATACCTCCACATGAACTGTCATGTTTTGTGGTGATTATAAATTTAATTTATAAAACATAAAAGAAAATAAAGGAATTTTGTGACGTTAGTAAGTTATTGATGAAAAGGAAAATCAAATATCAAATTTAGAAATGTGTTTATATAAAATAATGTTTCCAAGCACAAGTCCAAAACTATTGCTGCTAGGGCAATAACCAGTTCTATTAAATGAAAATTCTGCATATCAAATATTTACACTAAGTCTTATATCCACTCTACCTTTATGACAGTAAATATGTTATTTTAAATTGAGACAGGTTTGTCAGAAAGTGGTTTTGTCGACTTTCTTCGGGGAGATGTGTGTGCTGGGAGAGGAGATGATTAGGGGAGGATAGAAACACATCCTTTCTTGCAGGAGGGCTGACATGTAAAATATTGAAGGTAAAGTAATTAGCAAAGCTAGGTGGGAGGATAGGGGCTTCTAGGGCAGTTCCTGAGATGAATCTGTAAATGATATCCCCATTTGTATACTGGTGTAATAGGTTTCCATTTAAGATGAAATTGAAGTATAATGAAGCAAATTTGATGGATGCCAACTTTGCTGATAGGAAACATTATTTTATAAAATAGGGATCCATTGCATTTACTCACACTTCTCAGCTGAGCCGATACAATGTAGAAAAGTTAGAAGTTTGGGGTATGCCCTTGTAGTTTTTATTCCAATTCCAACAGGGAACAGACATGTGTGTATTTTTAAACCTGTTTCATAAATATATTCCTTGTAGGAACTTACCTAGTCATTCTACCTATACATTACTTAAGAAGTAATTTTAATGAGTTCAAGACAATGAATTAAGTTCTGTATTCAGCTAGTAATATTATTGTACTGAGACAATAAATTATTCACTTTCTGATGGTCAACCATTTTATAAATGTATTTTCATAAATGCACATATATTCACATATTAATAAATATACACATCAGCCCTGGCTGGTATAGCTCAGTGGATTGAGCGCGGGCCTGCGAACCAGAGAATCGCGGTTTGATTCCCAGTCAGGGCACATGCCTGGGTTGCAGGCCAGTTCCCGGCAGGGGACACACGATAGGCAACCATACATTGATGTTTCTCTCCCTCTCCCTCTCTCCTACCCTTCCCCTATAAAGATAAATAAATAAAAAATCTAAAAAAATAAAATAAAATAAAATAAATATACACATCATAGCTGCATAGCTACATATACAAAAGAGAAGCAGAAGTGGGGGTAGTAGAGACGAACATTGCTGTGGTTTATTGCTGGAAAAATGTGAACAAAAAAAAAAAAACACTTTAAAGCCATTTTGTTCTTAAACATGGGTCAGTGGTTTCATTGTTTTCTTTAAAATGATGGTAGCTTTTTATATTAGCAGAAAGGTTTTTGTGAATGACAAATAGTTCAACAAAATTTGGTGAACAATTTTATTACAAAATCTATCATTTGCATGCAATTACTGACTTTTCTTCTAGGGAATTATAAGTTGACTTTCAGAACTTTGTATACTTTTGCTCAAGGATATAGTTAAACTGTAAGACTCTCCCAAATGGTACAAGGTGAGGACACATTAACTACTTTATCAAATGAGTTATTCTAATTGTGTAACTCATTTTGTTCAACTGTGAGCAACTAGTTCACAGTTAAGGAAAAATTGAGGTGCCAGTATTTATGGGAGATCATTTTTAAAAGTAGAAAAGCTTCCAACATAAATTGAGATTTACTGTGTGCCAGATTTTAAAGAGCCTTTTATTTGAGTTCTTGACTTAGTAGAATTGTGATATCCCTTTCCTCAAATTTGTATGAAATAGATTTATCCCATTTTAGTGGGTTATTTAGAGACTATGGAAAGGCATGCCCTATGGATGGATACTAATATCTTTATGTGGTTTACATAATAAGTTTTAAACATTTTATTTATAAATAGAAAGACCATGAATTAATAAAATATTTTATTTGTAAATGAGTTCAAGACAGGCAAGATGAGTTTTGCTCCTTCATGTTCTTGTTAAAGTTCTGAAATGTGCAAACACAGCAAAATTTGGCCCCTGCCATCATTCACAGCACACTAGTGGAGCTCCAGGAGGCTGAGGTGAGATAGTCTCAAACACAGCTGCTCTTTCAGCTTGTATCACATGGTGTGGTCTAATTATACAGAACTTGAGTATTATATTCCTAGGTTAATGTGAATAAGTCATCTTATTTGTCTAGTAGGCTGACAAAGAAACTATGTGACGTTTTCTTATTCTTTCGTTTTTATTTTCCTTTTTAAACACCTGGACCCCTGTTTCATCTACAAGTTGGATACATGCTTAATATGTAAATGGGACTCAGACACCGGCTTGCAATGTCCTGGGCATTATGGCTGAGATATGAGACAAATTCACATGGACTACCAAGTCCAGTGGAGGACAAGGGACGGCACGGCCACTCTCTCAAGAGGAGAGCACCCCTACCCTTGCCTTGACAAGCTTTTATTTGGTTCAATTTACACAGGAATGCAGGTAAAGCTCTTTAATCATTATCAGGCAGAAAGGATCAAACAATAGATAGCATACAAAGAACTATGAGAGCTTATTCTGAGTCAGGGTCCATTAGCTAAAAGGCTACAAAACTTTGGGAGACAAACTAATTTCCTGCTTGGACTCTTATCATTTAATTGAGAGCATTCTTAGTGGAGCAGGTTTCACAGCATTTTATGTATTCTTTTTTAGGCTGGGGAACCTGCCCTTTCCAGCACAGAGCTGCACCGCCCTCTGTCATTGTTTCAGGCTTAAGTCAGGCAGGGGACGTAAGGCAGCCAAGAGATTAGGAGACTTCTCGCACACAGAATGAGGACTCAGGCTATGTCAGAGCTGAGGCTCCATCACCCCCTTTTGCTGTAGCCCCCCAAGTCCTTCCTTGGGGCCTCCACATGAGCGTGCCTGTCTTAGGTCGTCCCCCCTTTAGGGAATCTTACCCGTCATTGGCTAACTGACCAAGCACTGGGGACCAGTTATAGATGAAGTATAAGGAGCAGAAGCAGCACCCCTGCCAGGGAGATAAGCTTTGTCTCCTTAGTGGCTCATGGTCCAAAGGTCACTCACTCAGCCTTAGCCATGGGTGGTTACAGCTTCTGAAACCAGGCAGGGCAGTTCCCAACATAAATGTACCTTAAGTTTCTGAAGCACAGTACTAGGTTTTATAGGGAACAAATAGTCCTCACTTAAAAGGAGCGTATTATGAACTAGAAAAACCAAACTAAAAAGAAATCCACTTTTTCCCTCATGCATACTAATGTATATCTATTGACTTAAACCTTCCTTGGCCCAGCAAATTTGTTAGAAATTTCTTGCTAAACTAATGTGCTTAAATTTAATTCAGTTTTTCAAAATTATTCACCAGTGGGTGTGTTTGTTTTTCTCCAGTCTCTTTTTCCTGTGCTGTGTGACACTAGAGTGGCTTGAGCACATCTGGCAGACGAGTGGCAGACCTTAACTTGAGTACCCAATTACAGAACTCCACAGGAGTCATTTAGAGTCTCTCTCTTCCTATCTTCATTTGTCACGTGTCGGATGGTTGCACTAGCTGCTCTCTAAAGGCTCCTAGGTCCAAGTCTGGATGATTTTGATTACTCCATGCTGCTGTCAGTGTGACAGATCTGGAAGTAGAGAGATCAATAGGATTGATGCCTAATAGATTTGTTTTATAGGAAGATAGACTCTTAATAAGCATTTTTAGATGTTAATTCTAGGATATCAGATAAATAAGTATTAGATTTATAAATTTTAGTTCAATAATTTATATTTAGCATATCAATGTATCAAAGATATTGTCAGAAAATCAATATATCTATGAAAGAGTTAATGCAGTATTTCTGAAAAATAATTTTATATAATCTTCATAATAGTGTCATTTTTATGTCAAATAGAGATGTGAACTATTCTCAAGCCAGGGTAAAATGGCTGGTGTAATTGTCAGAACATTTCAGTGAATTTATTCTTCCCAGTACTATAGTTTACTCCGTAACAATGTATAATGCATACTAATCTATTACTTCTACTAGCTAGTCAATGTCTTCTGTATTTGTTTTTTAAAGATTTCATTTATTCATTTTTAGAGAGGGGAAAAGGAGAGAAATATCAATGTGTGGTTGCCTCTCACACGCCCCGTACTGGGGACCTGGCCTACAACCCAGGCTTGAGCCCTGACTGGGAATCAAACTGGTGACCCTTTGGTTCGCAGCCCGCACTCAGTCCACTGAGCTACACCAGCCAGGGCAATGTCTTCTTTATATACATCTCATTTTGCTCTACTGTCTTGTCTTTAATCACCAGATAATTTGGATTGCCAATTCATTCATTCATTGTTATTAGTTTTACCTTCTATGTTTCCAGCGAGAAGAAAGATTTTGAAAATGCTGACAGTAGGACTTCAGTCTGAAAGTTTCTGGTTTGCATATTTTTGATCTGGTTTCCTCTCACTTATTTTGATCTTTTCATTATCTGTCCCATCAAATAGATACACCAAAGAGGAGGATAATCTTAAAATGGAATGCTTTATTGTGTTGTCCTTTCATTTACGTTTTCTCGTTCCTTTGCATCCATAACAACTCCTAAGTTAATCATTCTTAAGTTTTATTTCTCATCAAAGTCATCTGGTATGCTTATTTAACATACATATTTCTGTTCCTCATTCATATAACTTCTAGTAGCTAGAGCCAAATGACTTGCTTTCAAGAAAACAAATGTCCTATTTTTATTGAGTTTCACCCTCAACTAAAAGCTATGGAATATATCTGAAAAAATTAAAAGTAAAGAGAAAGTATACTAGACTAGGCCAAGGAATCTTAATTTTCTGTCTTAACCTACCACTTACCAAATTATAAAACCTTGCATAAATCACTCTACGTTTTTGGACCTTAGTTTCAAAGTTGAATTCATGGATTAGATATAAAAATGCCTTTGAATTTTATATACTGAATTTGGAAGTAAAAGAGAGATCCGTCACTGTAATTTATTTTTCCCCTGTTTTATAGCACCAGGATATTCAGTTTTATAAGAATTCTGATATGATGCTAAAGGAAATCTACGAATTGCTAATTTTATAAGTTTCCTACATACTTTTTATTAATAGTTAAATTATTTTCTTTTTGTATACACAGCTATTTTCATCTTAACATGTTTTCGTTTTTATAAAAGTCTATTTATTTCAAAGTTTCTTAAGTGTATCTGACCCCATAATATAATATGCAATGGAGTTCAGTATTGAGAATATAACACTGAAATACTAAAACTAGGGAAATATAGATCTATGCAACATTAACTTTGGTTTTTAATAAACAAGATGAGACTGTATAAAAGAAGAGCAAAACTTAAAGAAGAGGAACTTTTAGGCTTCAGAGAAAACTCAGCATTGATTATAGTCATAATTAAAGAGTCATGACTAATAGCAAAAAAGTAAACTCATCACAAGCCTAATGTAGGCTTTTTACCCCTCAACTATTCATAAATACAATTTATTAATTATTCATTTTTTAAATCTTGGTAAGCATTTTTGACTTTATGGGAAATGTTTCTGTTTTTTTTTTTTTTTTTTTTTAAATAGAGGAGGGGTAATCAGTACTTGAAACTGTTGGTTTCTGATGAAGAGTAGTAGTCTCTTCTTAAACACTATATCTCCATTTCTTTCAAGTGGTCATAAGCACAGATACTCAACAGAAACTGTGCTGTAATGGAAGAGAGTATGTTAATACTGTTCTTGTTGACTGGAGTTGGACCTCCTCAAAAAATTTAAACAGAGTATCAGACTGTGCATGTTCTATGCAGACAACATAATGCAATAATGCATTCACCACCAAGGAAAAGCCGTCACAAGGGAGTGTTTCTGCAAAATGCAGAGGAGGAACAAGGCGGTGTAAAGAAGAAATTATCTCCAAGTCCAAAAATCTGAAATGTCACAAGAGGGTTGATTGTTTTGTCTGCATCTAGATGCTTCTCTGGAAGCACAATATGAATAAGATAATCAAGGGGAATATGTGAGACACTAATGAAAATATCTTCCTTGGTTTCAATTACTTTCAGAACGTGAATTGATTCTCTTAGTAAAACCTACTACATACATAAAAGTATATGGTGTCACATAGAATTAAAAAGTTTTCATTCTCATCCTAAGAGGAAACATTTAATTATAATATTTAAATTTAAAATATTATTAACCAACCATATTTGTGTGGCCTCATATAAATATATATTGATACAGATTCCTCTATTAAAATATTAGAATTATATCTAAAGAGTAAGCAGAAAATAATACTGAAATTGGTATAAGTTTAGATATATCCTCTAGGAAGTGCTAACTGATCTTGAATAGTTAATAAAATTTTAACTGGAATTTAAAAATCCCTTATATTTCATGACTGCCTTAAATTACCTTATTATATTGAGGATACTTATTTATAAATCGAAAAACTAAATATATGGAAAAATGAAGTTTTCTGTAAAAACATTTAATTATTAATATTCATCTAATAGGATACATTTGAAGTTACAAGTGATTGACACATCTGTAGAGCAATAGAAATGACAGAAATTGATGAGTATAATTTGTTGCACTTTGTTTCATTTCTGATAGAAATTCCTAGAATATTTAAAAGATATTTATGTATATTCCTATGTGTACTACCTACCTACACCTATATAATTATTTATATACTATGACTGAATGTGATTTATGTCTAATATTAGCATGGCATTTTTCACTTTTGGTTTTTTTACACAGAAAGCTGATGCTCTTTCTGTACAACTAGGATGGTAATCATGGTATTCTTATCAAAAGAAAAAGTTGTTTGAGTTTGTATATGAAGAAAAGTTATGCTCAAATGATAATTCCCAATGTATTTTATTAAAGAAATGAAGAGATAAAGTATTATTAATCAAAGTATAAAAACTACTGGAAATATCTTATGTTTTCTGAATGTTTTTGTTGTTAACATAAGCCAATTCATTTAATTGGTCATTCATTTAAATTTTTTTATCATTATTTTAAGCATAGAATTGTCTTTCATTTATTATTCATCAGACAAGTAAGCAAATGAAGTATATCCACTCTCAAATTTCAATCAAATATGGTATTAGGTGAAAATCTTTTGTGAAAATAATAAATTTATTAATCACTTAGCAAAATAAATCTATAATATACAATTTATGAAATTAAAATGTTAACTTTTATAGACTGTAGGCAAAACATTTTTTAAAATAGCCTTTAAATCTATTTTTATTTACTTTTTCAAAATTCTTAAACAGTAAAACATTTTCAAATGCAGAATATTTTCGAATGCACATCATTGAATCACAAAGCCTGTGTGAGTAGCTTGGCTCTTTCACTCTAGATATTGAAGAATAAGTTAATAACAGTTCCAATTAAAAATAATGTTTACTTTCAGAAGATGAAGTTTATTTACATGATATTCTTCAAAAAATTTCCTTGACATTTTCCCAAATGCTTATTATTAATGAGCATATTAAAAAATGTAAGTTTAAGAGCTAAGAGGTTTTTCATTGCTATTCTCCTGTATTGGGAAGTTAATAATTTGGTCATTTCAAGTTCCACCTAATTAATTATTTCAGCTAGCATTTATTAATCATGTACAAGGTAGATGAAGATACAAAGGTAAAGTTAACCGTTTCATTTTTTCATGTTTAGAGATTTGCAAATGTTAAAAACTTTTTGTATCAAGTCCGATATACCTGATTATTGCTCCTAGTTTTGACCATAACTTTCAAGTGAATTTCATCATAAACAAAAATGTTAATTCTTCTCTTGGGACTTTTTAAACTTGAATTGTATGAATATTGGACAGTCTTACCTACAGAATTTTTCTTAGTTCTTTGTTTTCAAAGATCATTCATTATCTGAAAATGCACTAATTTTTCAATATTATCAAATCGACAAATTGGTTGTGTGAGAAGACATAATACTCAGATGTTGTCTGCCAGAACTAAGTGTAATAGAATTCTTTAACTTCCCAAAGTCCAGAATAATTATTCATGTAGCCTGAACCTGTTTTATAATTCTCAATACCTTCATCACATTGCAATACATTAATGAGAAATATACCAAGATGTTCTTTTTCCATAAATGTTGTCAAGTAATGCCATTTCTGCTCTTTAATTGTAATATTTTATTAGAAATAAATATAAATAATAGCATCGTATACACTAAATTTCATCTTGTTCCCCTGGGCCTAGTACGACTATTCATTTTTCTCTTTTGATTTTGCTTCATATTTTATTAACTGCAGTCAATTCTGCACCAGCTTAGTGTTATAAAAAAATTGAAGAGCTTGTTTTGTCTTCATTCTAATTTCTTTTTATTATTTTAACTTGCATTTTTCAATTAGGTTACATTTAATATTACTTTGTGTTTGTTTCAGATACAGTATTGTGGTCAGACAATTATATACTTTACAGTGTGATGCTCCAATACTTCATGTACCCATGTGGCACCATGCAGAGTTATTACAATATTATTGACTACATAATTTCTTGAATATTTCTTTTAACAAGTATCAAAGACTCTTGCATTTTCTGCCCCACTGCTTCACTACCCATAATTGGGCATATCTTGAATAGTCGTTGAACCTATGTGTACGTACCAACCCAGTCTACATTCCTTCATCTAGTCCACTATTGAGCACATCTTTCTCCTTCTTTAAATAATTTGTAAGATACATTTTGTGACTGATTAATGAAGACAGTATTTTAGGCCAATGCATTAATCCCCAGTTTCTCAGCCATTCTCTCATGTGATTCTTTTCTACTTAAATGCTTTACAGCCTAAATTTCATACTGTTAAGCTTTCTTGGAAAGAAGGGAACCTGAGAAATAGGGAGTTTACATTAAGGTAAATCTATCATTGCTCATCTTTGAAATTTAAATTGAATTTTTATTTATTTCATACAGTTTTCCTTATTGCCGTGCTTCTCCTGCTTTCCTGCTGACTAAGGGAGCCTGAAGCAATCTGCTTTCTAGTCTCGAGGAGCCTCAGTGACTTACACATTCTCTCCTAAGGCTTATGCTGCTCTAGATTTTTTTTCGGGTAAAACACTGTTCTACTAAAAAAAAAAAAAAAAAATCCCCAGTGATGGCTTCATGGTTTTCTTGTCATGCTTTTATTTCACTCTAAGACACAAACATACATCCAAAATAGCTGCAGAAGCTAGGGCATTTGTTACTATTTTAACTCACATTATTTCTACATGTCTAATTCAGTTCTGCCGGTCTACATAACTGACCAGTCATAAGTTACCATGTTAAACAGGGAATAGCACTCTTTCAAGTTTATAGTAATTAGTAAGATTATATATTATTTTCTTATAATATTTTTGCTCACTACATTGTTGCAAATATTCAAAATTTGCCAAAACATGTCTTATTTTTGTAAGTAGTTTTTTAAAAAACCTGTAACCCAAATTAAGATTTAGCTTCTAATGAGTGTGGTAGATTTGAAAGTTGATGACTAGGCTAAATCTCAGTGAATCACATGTAGTTTTCTATTGGGCCTTTTCTGTAACTATTAACCAAAATATATTTAACACTTAAAAAAAAAAACATAGTCAAGAATAAAACAAATTTGTATTTGTAACTTGTAATTTTAAATTATCTTTCTTAAAAATGCTAAGATGTAGGAGACTTAAACATATGCTGAAATGGATCTCTTGCAGCTGCATAAATTTTATAAATAAGAATTATCACAGATAAGAAAAAATGGAAAAACCCTCATCAACTGCATTTTCGTAATCAGTATTTTTTGTAGTATGCACATGCAACTCAAATTATTTTCAGTGGCATCATATGTGAATTAGATCCTCTATAAAGTGGTCTTAAAATCAAATAGAATTATTATATCTTTGTCAAGTACAATTAATTCTAACTGCTGAATGTTAGGAAAAAGTCTCAAGCAAAGAATAAAATGTCATGCATATGAACACTAGTCAAATTTTATCTCATGTTGCTGGTCTTCTGCAGTTATTTTGTAAAATAATATTATTCTGTCAGGATATGGCATATAATATACTTCTTCCAAAGATAAGAAGCAGGTCATTTAACTATCTTAAAACGTGGTCTGTAACAGTTTTAAAACTAAATTTAGTTTATTACCATTCTAATGTTACATGAGTTTTATCTTAGGTGCATTATTCTATTAAAACCATCACACATAATAAATGATGTAGCAAATGCATATGTCTAATGCACTTTATTAACATTTTTTTTTAAATCCTGATCTGTTTCAAAATTTCATGACTAAAGCTTAGAAGTGTTATATTTCTTTTTTTTAAATATTTTATTGATTATGCTATTACAGTTGTCCCGTTTCTCCCCCATCATTCCCCCCACCCTGCACACCCTCTCCCACCCACATTCCCCCCTTTAGTTCATGTCCTTGTGTCATAAGTTTTCTAGTTTCTACATTTCCCATACTATTCTTACCCTGCCCCTGTCTATTTTTTTCCCATTATCTATGCTACTCATTCTCTATACCTTTTCCCCCTCTCTCCTCCTCCCACGCCCCTGTTGCTAACCCTCCATATGATCTCCATTTCTGTGGTTCTGTACCTGTTCTAGCTGTTTGCTTAGTTTGCTTTTGTTTTAGGTGTGGTTCTTAATAGCTGTGAGTTTGCTGTCTTTTCACTGTCCTATTTTTGATCTTCTTTTTCTTAGAAAAGTCCCTTTAACATTTCATATAATAAGAGCTTGGTGATGATGAACTCCTTGAACTTGACCTTATCTGAGAAGCGCTTTATCTGTCCTTCCATTCTAAATGACAGCTTTGCTGGAAAGAGCAATTTTGGATGTAGGTCCCTGCTTTTCAAGATTTCAAATATTTCTTTCCAGCCCCTTCTTGCCTGTAAGGTCTCTTTTGAGAAATCAGCTGACAGTCTGATGGGAACTCCTTTGTAGGTGACTATCCCCTTATCCCTTGCTGCTTCTAGAATTCTCTCCTTCATTTGAATCTTGGCTAATGTAATTACGATGTGCCTTGATGTGTTCTTCCTTGGGCCCAACTTCTTTGGGACTCTCTGAGCTTCCTGTACGTCCTGGTAGTCCATTTCCTTTGCCAGATTGGGGAAGTTCTCCTTTATTATTTGTTCAAATAAGTTTTCTACTTGTTGCTTTTCTTCTTCCCCTTCTGGGACCCCTATAATTCGAATGTTGGGACGTTTAATGATGTCCCAGAGGTTCCTAAGCCTCTCCTCATTTTTTTGAATTCTTGTTTCTTCCTCGTTTTCTGTTTGGTTGTTAGTTTCTTCCTTCTGGTCCACTCCATTGATCTGAGTCCCAGTTTTCCTTCCATCTCTATCGGTTCCCCATGCGTCTTCCTTCATTTCACGTATTGTAGCCTGCATTTTCTCATCTAACTTATGAGCAAAATCAACCAATTCTGTGAGCATTTTGATGACCAGTGCTTTGAATTGTGCATCTGATAGGTTGGCTATCTCTTCGTTGCTTAGAGGAATTGACTCTGGGGTTTTCATTTTTTCTCCGGTTTGAGCCATTTTTGGTGGGGTTTTTTGTTTTGTTTTGGTTTGGTTTTAGTCTGGTCACAGCTATTACGTATGAGGGGTGGAGCTTTAGGTGTCCCTCAGGGCGGGGCAGCCCAGTCGCTGGGTTGTGACGCTATAGGTGGGGGCGGGGTCCGTGAGGGAAGAATGGCCCCTGTTCCGCTCTCTTCTGGACTCCGGTCCCTTCTGCTGCTTCCCCTTCGGCTGGATTATCTGCGCATGCGCGCATGCTGTTACGTAGTGAGGGGTGGAGCCTCAGGCGCTCCCCAGTGTGGGGTAGCCCAGTCACTGGCTTGTGACGCTCTATGTGGGGGCGGGGTCTGAGAGGGAACAATGGCGCCTGCTCCGCTCTCTCCTGGATTCAGTCCCTTCCGCCACTTCCCCTCTGCCTGGACCGTCTGTGTGCGCGAATGTGGGACCCCCTGGTCAGCCAGCCGCCTTGTGCATCCTCACTGGGTCTGCATAGTTGCCCCCCTGTGCCCGGGGTCCGCCAGCTGCCGCCTGTGCGCCCGAGGACCGCCAGCCACTGCCTGTGCACCTGGCAACTGCCAGCCGCTGCTACTTGCGTTCCCGGGTCCGCACCTCCACTTTTTCCTACCGCGACTCTGCCCCTCTTACCAGTCTGGATGAATGGTTGTTGGACCTCCGTACAGTTCAATTTTCTATAAGTTCTGGTTGTTTTCTTGTTTCTAAATATTCGTTGTCCTTAATTTTGGTTGTGAGAGGAGGCACAGTGTGTCCGCCTATGCCTCCATCTTGGCCGGAAGGAAAAGAAGTGTTATATTTCTAAAATTACATTTATAAATGAGTGAACACTATAATTTAATGACACTTCCTAGTATAATCTAATATTTAATCTTTACTTCGGTTGAACAACTTTGAATATACAACACATGATGATTGAGTGAATAGGGTTATACATTTATTATATACGAACACTTGAGCCCCTCCTTCAGAATGTTAATAATAGTCACAGTTGAAATCTGTGCAGATTCTGACTGGTGAAGGGCTAGATGGAAAACATGTTTTCCTTCCCTGCAATGGTAACTTGAGGCCCACAGTGTCTATTGACCTCTTCAGGAGTCCATTTTTCCACAAGGGAACTCAGGTCTGTCTAAATAATTTGGCTGATTGAGGAATGCCCTTGCTTCTTAAAGGTGTAGAGTTCTCAGGGTGATCACAGACACCTAACTTTATAAGGAAGCACAGTCTATTAAGGAAGTTAACTTTGTTCAACAATGTTTACATTTAACAAGCAAATGGAGTTGTAAGCAAATTATTATAACTAGTATATCACTGAGTTTATTTATTTAAGGCTGCATTGATAATGGTATAGTTTTCTTAAAAAAATAGATTCTATACATAAATATAGAATAAGATCTGCTTTCCTCCTTTCTCTCTCTCATATTTCAAAGAAAAAAAATAAATGCCACAAGTTGCCTGAGATAAACTAGTTACTACAGTTAAACAGGGTCGCTTTTTAGTGGTAACTTACTTTAGTGGCTCTTGATTTTCTTCCCATTGGAAGGTCCTTAGCTTGCAATGTCCTTGACAAGTTATTTTGAGGGTTCTTAGGAGGTGTATCAGTTGTGCTAAAAAGAAATTTCTCTAGTTACCAGGGACACTTGCAGTTTCTTAGTTGCCTGCTCAATGCTACCTTCCTGGTATTGTCTACTCAGACCTCCACCATCTTCGTGGACTCTGTATGGATGCTCAGTCTGCCTGAAGCCTTGTGGAACTTTATTCAATGAGACATCACTGCTGCCCATTTTAGGCACTTTGAACAATAGTAAACATCACCTCCTTTCTATCAGGATCCACTTTTAACTTTTGATTAAAAGTTTTAATCAAAACTTTTCCACTTCCTAAGTAATGTCCTGTCATTAGGCACTCCAGTTGAACATAGCCCTTTGGTGCAAGGCAGAGTTGAGTTCTACAGTGATTTCCAGTATTATTTGTTATAAAGAATAGCAATTACTATACCTTATGAATCAAAGCCTTCAGTTTTGGTAAAATTAACACTCTCTTTTAATATATAGCTTTCTTTTTTCCTAGGATAGACCAAGAAAACAATATGTGAGGAGGCATTATATTGCATTCAGAATCTTAGTCCACATCCAAAACGCAGAAAAATTGTATACTTTAATTGGGGCAGAAAATAATATAGATCTAAGGTAGATAGCAGGTATATTTTTCTTTTCCTTGAATGTGTTATTTTTGATGGAGCCTCTGGGTCTCTAGTGTAGACTGATTGCGAGCTCTCTAGACACAGAGACATGTCTCAATCCCAGTATTAGTGATAAACTGCCCTAAAACTAGCAACCATTTTACTTTGAGGACACATTTGTTCAGAGAGGTGGGGTAAAAGCTTAAGAAATATTTTTTTTTGTCTATTCACTGGTTTAAATTGAGATATACTTTACATATAACATTGTGTAAGTTAAAGGTATAAAACATGTTGATATGATACATTCATATATTGCAGTATGATTACCACTATAGTGTCAGCTAGTACCTCTCACTCCACATAATTATTTTTTTTTTGTAGTGAGCATATTTAAGATCTGACCTCTTAGCAACTTTGAAGTTTATGATACAGCATCGTTGACTATAATCACTATGCTGTGCATTAGATCTCCACAGCTTGTTCATCTTCTAACTGCAAGTTTTACCATTTAACATCTCCCTAACTCCCCCATTCCTCTGACCCTGGTAACAAGCATTCTACTCAGCTTCTTTAAGTTCATCTTTCTTAAGATTTTATATGTAAGTGATATCATACAGTCTTTGTTTTTCTCGTTCTGACTTATCTCATTTAACATAAAGCCTTCAGGACTCATCCATTTTGTCACAAATGGCAGGGTTTCCTTTTTTCTCATGGCTGAATACTACTATTCCATTGTATAAGTGTACTCTATGTTCTTTATCCATTCGTTACTGATGGGCATTTAGATTGTTTCCCTGTCTTGGTTGTTCTGAAAAATGCTGCAATCCACATGGGATGTTTCTTAATAAAAGAATGTAACATAAACCACCAGTATTAGTAATTAATATCTCAATTATGCTATCTATTTAACAGTCTTAAGTGGATCATTGGCAAGTGCTTGTTTGCAATTTAATAAAGGATGATTTATCCAGAAAATTTCTAAAGTGTTGATATTCTATATGATTTATTAGAGAGGAGTAATACACATACAAACACACATCTATATATACAAGTTGAACACAAGAGGTGATGATAATATGCTGTAAAAATTTTGGAGCTTGATTTTCAGTCTTGCTAAAGAATCAGAAGAGCAGGTAGAATTCTGATATGTTTTAGCATTATAAGTGGCCTGTGCTGTTTTCTGATGCTATAGAGCTTAATTTTGCTTTGAGTTCCAACTCTTACTATTCCTATGCCATTGGCCTTATGTATAATCTTATTTACCTTTTTTTTTAGTTATAGTATTGTGACATTTCTGTCAGTTCCACATTTGCATGGAATATAATTAAAGCAATAAATGTATGGGTTACGAATTAAAAAGATAATTTTATAAAATTAAATAAATATTGCTAGAGAGACAAAAATAATTGATGATGCTTCTGCATTATTGAAGTAGTTGCTAACTTCAGAGATAAACACAGATACCATAGGAAAAGATCCTGATACCTAATGTACATAATCATGATAAAAAAGAAGGAACATTTTCCTTGTGTTTTCCACATGATCTTTGCATCTCTCTTGTAGTGTGTAGTGGAGAAACAATGGAAACAATACCATTTTTCAATCTCAAAGAAGCCCTCTCTGGAAAGTACTTGAGATAGATTAGTGGAAATTCAAGTTGAAAAAAAAAAAAAAGAGTTTTGACCACATTGCAGGGAGGGGATGAGAGCTAAAATGGCATATTAAGGAGATTGTATAATTTCTAAGGGAAGAAAGGTCCACGAATGATTTCTGGACAAGGGAGAGTTGTTTTGGAAGATCAAAAATCTGTAGAACCACAGGAGTGGGACATAAAAGAACAATTGGGAAGCCATTTTATTGATCCAGAAAAAAAATATTTGACCCATTAAAGTGAAAGCAGAGACAATGGGGATGGCGAGTTAAGGAACATTATGGCATCACTAAGACATAGGAAGTGATGACATTTCAGAAATGGGGATTTTAATATAAAAATTCCAGGGCATTAAAACCAGTACCAGAAAAGGCAATAAGTGAGGAGGGACAAGTTTGGAAGAGAGGATATTTTCTTCTGTTTGTAGTATCTCAATTTGAGGTATTAGTGAACCATCCAGAATGAGCATGCCAACACATAGTTTTCAAACAGATACAGGGACAGAATTTGTACCCACATCTCTTATTCACTTATTTCACAAATAAGTATTGTGCTCTGTTACGTGCTAGGTGCTGTGCTAAGATATGGGAGAATGATGATTAATGAAACACAAGTTTCTCTCAGTGATCTAACCTAAACAGGCAATTACACTTAAGTATGTGTAGGTCATGATTTGGAAATCCAGAGTTCAGTGAAAACAGGCACAGGGGAAGCTCAGTCTTAGCCCATCAAGGAACATGCCATGGCCGTAAATTTTAGGCAGCTTAAGAACTGTAAGAGTTAACCAGGCAGAGTAAGAAGGGAAAGGTGGAGGAAAAAATGGAAAAAGGAAAGGAAAGAGGCAGATTAATATCTATATTCAGCATTCAACAAACAAATAACTTGTCAAAGTTAAGGGAAATCATTGCTTGTCACAACAACTAAGTGTTTAGATAGGTAAGTTGTAAGTTTTGATAGTTGTAGGAAGAAAAAGAATTACAAAAGATAGAAGAGATCTTAGGTTAGGTAAATCCTATGGGAGTATATACATAAGGTGCAAGGAATATGAGAAGGAAAAAGAGAAGTAAAGGCAGGAAGAGAGAAGTTGCCAAAGTTGTATGTTACCAATTGATTTTCATAAGGAGGATACTATTTTACCCTGCTGTCACTGTCCCATTTTACAAGGACATACCATCAACTGAGAATTTTCAAAGCCACTGGCACTTAAAATAGTATTAGCACTCTTAAATGTTTCTGGAATATGAGGTCTGTCCAGAAAAATCCCAACCAATGTTAATATTACAAGAAATGTTTGCGTGACACTGATGTAAACTGGCAGCCAAGGAGAGTGGACTGGAATGTGCATGTGTGAACAATGACAACTTCACTGCACTAGTCTGTGTGGGCAGTACACGCTGTTGAGTGAGCATGTGCACTGTGTGGCTGCTGTAATCAAAATGACTGAAGGAGTAGAGCAACAAATCTGCATCAAATTTTATGTTAAGCTTGAACAGTTCCTCCCTGGAAGCTATTTGGATGATTCAAAAGGCCACAGCTATGGGCAACTGGTGACTGGCAGCTTCATCAAAACAACTAGCCCACTCATGCATCAGCTCTCATGCAAAGATTTTTTGCAAAACTTCAAATTACCCAGGTGACCCAGCGCCCCCCCCGCCCACCATAGCCCAGATTTGGAGGCCTATGATTTCTGGCTTTTCCCTAAACTAAAATCACCTTTGAAAGGGAAGAGATTTCAGACTGTTGATGACATTTAGGAAAATACGATGTGGCAGCTGATGAACATTGGGAGAACTGTGTGAGGTCCCAAGGTGCCTACCCTGAAGAGGACTGAGGCATTATTGTCCTTTGTACAATGTTTCTCATATCTTGTATCTTGTTCAATAAATGTCTCTATTATTCATATTATGTGGTTGAATACCTTCTGGACACATCTCATATAGGAATGTGGATGATGGTGGAGGTAGAGAGGTTGAAAATGTTTTGCAAAAAGAGATAACAGTATACATGAATATTTTGTAAGTTTTGGTAATAAAAAGGAAGAATGAAAGAAGATCTACAAATATTTAATAAGCACATGAAAAGATGTTCATCACTAATCATTATGAAACCAAAACCATAGCAATATTAACTTCACATGCATTAGGATTACTATCTAATAAGTAAATTAAAAAGAAAATAAGTGTTCATGTGGCTGTGGTGAAATTGGAGTGCTTGTGCATTGGTGATGAGACTACAAATTCTTTTCCACAGTTACTATGAAAATAATATGGTAACTCCTCACAAAATTAAATTAAGATTACCATAGGATCCAAAAATTCCACTTTTGGGGTATACACCCAAAATAATAAAAAATAGGGACTCAAACAAATATGTATACATCCATCTTCATAGTGGCCTTGTTCACAACAACCAAAACCTTAGAAGCAGTTCAAATATCCAATAGAGGAAGATTGTCTGTACGTATAATGGTATCTTGTTCAGCCTTCAAAAGAAGGAAATTCTGATACATTTTACGATATTACTAAAACGAAGACATTCTGCCAAGGGAAATAAGCAAGAGCAAATGTTATATGATTTCACTTATATGAGGTACCTAGAAGAGTCAATTCATAGAGAAAGAAATCAGAGTAGAGTTTATGAGGGGCAGGGAAGAAGGGTAAAATGGGAATTGCTGGTTAATGGGTACAGAGTTTCATTTTGAAATGACAACCTTCTGGAGATGGATGATGATAATAGTTGCACAATAATTGAATGCAACTGAAATGTACACTTAAAGTTTTTAAAAATAATTTTTGTATCATGTATATTTTACCACAAAAACAAATTAAAAAAAATATATAAGGCAAGTTGAAGAGTAGCTTCAGGATATTTAAATTTAAAAAGAAATCATTATAGTAGTTTAAATAAAAAATAATTAACCATATTTTTAAAATTGCAGAGTAGTAGAGTAGTTTGTTTGTTTTTAAACAGGAAAAAATATGGAGATGGATCCTTGGAAGAAATCAAGTTAGAATCAAGAACACAATTCTTTAAACTTACTTTTTATTAGGCTAATTAGGACATAACTAGATAGTTAATTAAGATCCTAAATAAGAAGCATGGGACTATTAAGTTTATTACACCAGCTGCAACATCCAGTCGGCCCTCTGTATCTGTTGGTTTTGCATCCACAGATTGAAGCAATTGCAGATTGAAAATATTCAGAATTAAAATGTTACATGTAGCTGATATGTACTATGTAATTAGGCCTGTGATAATTGCATCTGTACTGAACATGAACAAACTTTTTTTTCTTGTTTTTATTTCCTAAACCTGTGGTCCCCAGTCTTTTTGACATCAGGAACTGCTTTTGTGGAAGACAATTTTTCCACGGACCAGAGAGGGCTATTGTTTTATAGCCTGCCACCAGATGCAGCTTAATTGTCACTCACTACTCACTGATAGGGTTTTGATATGAGTCAGCAAACGATTTATTATTTTCTCTGTGAGCTCAAACCTCTCTGCTAATGATAATCTGTATTTGCAGTCACTCCCCAGCACTAGCATCTCTACCTCAGCTTCAGCTCAGATCATCAGGCATTAGATTCTCATAAGGAGCACTCAACCTAGATCCCTAGCTTGTGCAGTTCACAGCAGGGTTTGTGATCCTATGAGAATCTAATGCCACCACTGATCTGACAGGAGGCAGAGCTCAGGTGGTAATGTGAGCAATGAGAGTGCTGTGCACCCTGCTCACAGCCCTGTGATTCCTAACAGGCCACTCATAGGTACTGGTCCCTGGCCTGGAGGTCGGGACTCTGGTCCTAAACAACACAAATATTTATATGGCATTTATGTGGTATTGTAGAGATTATTTATTTAACTTTTTTATTCTATTTTTTATATTACCTTTTAGTCCCATCAGACCCTCCTCCCCCCAGCAATCACCACACTTGTCCATGTCCATGAGTCCTTTTTAGATTATTTAAAGTTTCGTGGAGCATGTAGGTAGGTTATATGCAAATACTCTATTATTTTATATAAGGGCCTTGCACATTCCAGGATTTCAGTATCATCAGGGGTCCTGTAACTAATTCCCCATACATACTACGGACCCCTGTATATTTAACAAGTTTGTTTATTCAGCTTGACAACATTCTGGGCTTTAGGAAGAATCAGGGAAGAGATGGGAGGAGGAGGAAGTGGTTCCAATCAGGTTACTTAAACAAAAACAAAAACAAAAAACAAAACAAAACAAAACAAAAAAAAAAAGCAAAAACTCTCTGGTGTATTGCAAACAATTAATATGCAAACAAATTAATAAACATGAACTGTCTTGGCAAAAGCTATACACTCAAGTTGACAAATATTCTTTATATCCATTATTTTCCCCAAAACCAGGATTTTTATTTATTTTATTCTCCAATCAGGAATTGAGGGTAAAGGTAGATAATAAAAGTGCTATTGATATTTATATACACTGAAACATCAGCATACACTGCTCCAGTCCCTGAAGAGTATGGTGTGGTGTTAAAGCTAATTTTGAAATGTATCAGGGGTGAAAAGAAATTAAAGTTTCAATATACCATTGCTTAAAAATCCTGAGCTATGAACCTATTTAAATGGCTTAATAATCAATAATGAGAAGGTATGGAAAGAATAATCTTAATTGAAGTGCTACTCTGAAAACAACAGCACTTTATGATCCTCATTATCAGGGAAAATGAAGCAGAAGAATAATATCCCATTAGGCTCCAAACCTTTGGCTTTTAAATAGATGAGGGAAAAAAAGATGCTTAGTTAGCATATTACTTTCAAATACATAAATTTTTTTGATAAATAGACTGGTAATTTTATGTACAATTTTTGGAATATTGGTTCACCATGTGTCATGGTTGGGGTTGCTATAATGGTACCATAGAAAACGGCTTATGAACAAGAGAAAATATATCTCACAGTGTTTGGAGGCTAGAAGTTTGAGATCAGGGTGCCAGCAAGATAGGGTTCTGTTGGAAATCATCTTCTAGATTTGATACAACTGTTTTCTCCTTGAAAACTTACATGGCGGAAAGGGAGAGTTAGAGCTCTCTGAGGTCTCTCTTTATAAGAATACATATTCGATTCATGAGCGTTCCACCCTCATGACTTAATAATTTCCCAAAGGCACTACCTTCTTTATTGTCACACTGTGGGTGAGAATTTAATCAAGTGAATTTTTGGAGGACACAAATGTTCAGTTTGTAATACCATGTATAATCATTATGCATAGGAAATTTATGTTTATATAAAGCATTAATGTAGAATTTTATAATTTTATTCTTTATAAGATATTGCTTCTCATATCTGAAATTTTTGATGCTAAATTTTTGATATGAAGTGTATCAAAACACTTGAAATGAAAAAAATATAATGCACCTTAAAATAATTCTGTTTACCTAAACATTGAAATAAATGTGAGTGATTACAAACAAAAATTAAGGAGCATTGAGAGACAAGTACTCATTGTTGAGGATGTTTTAAAGTTGTTGTAAAAATAGTTTTATCTCAAGCAGAGCTCTCTTCTATTTTTTTATTAAATCATTTTTTTAAATTGGTATTCTATTACAGTTGTCCCAATTTTTCCCTTTTGCCCTCCTCCATACATCCCACTCCCCACTCCCACAGTCAAATCTCAACTGTTGTCCATGCTCATGGATCTTTTGAGAGAAAAAATGACATAGGCAAGAATAGCTTTATGAAAAGGAGAAAACAATTTAGATGGGCCTAATGGTCAAATTATCACTTATTGTTCTGTTTTTACTAGGAGGTTTTTCAAATAGATGAGACTCAAAATAAAATAAAATAAAATAAAATGAAATGAAACAAGGAGGAAGAGTGAGGGCAGATTTCATTTCTACAGGCTCCATTCTTTCTTTCTCCACACTTTTTCCACCTTTGATCTGAACAGAATCAAGAGGGAGACATTTCTTAACCTGTTACCTTCCAGCACCTTTACAGTTACCTTCGCTGAAACACATACAGTACTGAAAATAGGAAGAGAAGGACAAACAAAGGAGGGAATGCTCATAGTTAAAAATTATTGATTAAATACCATATATTATAATAAAAAAGGTATAAATCCACAAAAGACTTTTAAAAGATCAATGATCATGCTTTAAAAAAAGGCAGCACTGTTGGACTGTCAAAATAAATATATATTTAAGGAAATTTGAAGGCTTTTCTACTTTCTTCAGTTGGAGGAGGACAGATCTCAAGCCTCTTATTCTTGAATGATTTTTCAAACTGTCCCATTAGCTGTGATCTGTTTCTTTCAGTTCATACAAGAAGCAAGTAAACCTGGGACCATTGGTTTATATTTATAAATACACAAAATTATTTTCTCCTAACATTTTAAGAGTTTTTAGAAGGTTTTTTTTTTTTTTTTTTTTAAATTATTCAGGATATCAGTGTGTCTTTTTCCCCTATACTTTTCTCTCACCAGCCTTTCTTGTAGGTGATGATGTAGCCTTAGGAACTTTTTGTGACATCAGAGCACTTTGGCAGATAATATTAACTCCAACTGTCAGACCAACTTGCATCTTAAAGGAGTTCACCTTCCTTATGAGCATTTGAAATTACATAAGTATGAAATACTATTTCAAACATTTATAAATGCCTTTCTCATTGTATCTGGAGCAGAAGAAAGTATAATTCAAATCAGATAAAATTCAAGTACTTATGAGATGGTCCAGAAATGTTTTAAATTGTTTTTAAAAACATCTAACATTTTCTTTCCAATTTTTTTAATCAAGAGGCCACATGGTTTAAGAAATTGGTTATAAATTTACTCATAGCTTATAGCACAACAGTAATAACTAGAATTTATAGACTACTTTAAAATGTATATGTAATTACGATGCCCCTGCTTTATTGCACTTAGTTCTCCTGACTTTACGGTCAAGTTCATTCTCTTAGAAAAGTTAACTTGTTCAAGGTGATGCAGCCAGTTTGTGTAGCCAGGGTTCACATGTAAGCTCTTACCCCAGAACTTGTATTCTTTACATTGCACTGACCTGCTTATTGTCTATATCCACACAAGAATTCTGAAGCATTTGAATGAGAATATGTATTAGTGTTTCTTAAAAATGCTTCTAACTTTTAAATTATATTTTAACATTATTAAAATATATCAATAACAGCCAAATTATGGTTTCTACTTCCCATTTACTATTCTGTGCTTCACTGATGCCTAAAATGAATTGCAATGGAAAAGGAGAGGAAAGAAATTCCATTAGAGCAGCTATCTAAAAATAATGGCTAGTTATAGATTCCTGAACACTAAATCTCTTATTAAATTCTAACCTCTTAATAATGTTTACTGGTTAAAAAGCATTCCTTTAAGCCACACCTCCTCAAAGTTTGATTTCAAAATTTTAGGTACGTAAGAAAAAGGTTCTTAATGGTAACTCAGTGTAGAATTAGACCGTACCTCTTATTTCACAAGACACTCAAATGCATAGACTCATTTATATTTCTTATGACCACCTCTGAAAACCGACAGCCATCTTCATACCTGCCGTCTCAGGTGTGTCATGTAGACAACCAAGTTGCCATATTTACACATAAAATTCCAGGATATTACATCTTATTTGAAAATTCTTTGAACGTTCTAGAATATCTTCAACAATTAAAAAGAAAATATGCTGTAACAGTTCAAACAGCTTAGAAAAATATATGACTTTATATATCTATACAATTTATATTGTATATGTGTATATATTTAACACCTTCTTAAATTATACACTGCTGAGTCGAATTGCTCACTAACCCTTTTACATGTAAATAAACTCAGTATAAAATCTTTGTGTCTGTCAGCTCTTACACTTTTCCTTCCAGTCTCGACTTCATTGTGTTCTTTAGTTTTCCGTGATCTTGAGGTCTCTTGCATTTCTCAGAAAAACATATGAGTCTGTTCATTTATTTACTAGGTGATCATTTTGTTTGGGCATAGTGCCAATCCATATCTGTATTTCCTGAATAAGGAATAGGAAATGCCAAGAGATTTGGCTCTGCTGCCTCAGTAATTTATAGGAGATAAAATTCAGGTTGAAGCAGGCTTAAAACTAACTGATTTTAAGCAATTTAACTGAAAATGAGTTAATACCTTCCTCTTGGGATTATTAATAGACCTAAATGAAGAATATAGGTGTCTGAGACCTACTAGATGCCACTCTATTTTTCCCTGGGTGTGGATAGAATAAGCTAGAGAAAAGAGGTCCATGGAAGTAATATTCTAATGCTCTTAGGAGTAAGAAAAAAAAAATCATTCTTTCCCCTGGCTGGTGTAGCTCAGTGGATTGAGCATGGGCCTGCGAACTAAAGGATCGCAGTTTGATTCCCAGTCAGGGCACATGCCTGGGTTGCGGGCCAGTTCCCAGCAGGGGACAAACGAGAGGCAACCACATGTTGATGTTTCTCTCCCTCTCTCCTTCTCTTCGCCTCTAAAGATAAATAAAATCTTAAAAAATAAATTAAATTAAAAAATGAGAAACTCTTAAAAAAATCGTTCTTTCAATATCAGTTTAAACAGAAATCAGTCAAAGATAAAGCAGAATTATACTATATAATGTTGATATTGAATCTTCAGATTATATTCTAAAATATATTGCATTATATATTTTTCCATGTAACTAAGACATTTTTGACATTTATTTATTTATTTATTTATTTATTTATTTATTTATTTATTGCAATTAGGTTATCATACTTATCCAGAATTTAATGAGAGGTCAGCCTTTTCCCAGTCTGTACCACTATGGAAATGACAGTAGAATGAGAGGAAGAAGTATATTTAGCATTGTTAAATTTATGATATACTGTAGCTTAATGGTCACTTCATTATTAGTTTCAAGTTGCTGAGTTTCAACAGTTCTGGTAAGCAGGTTGATGGCATAAGAGAAAAATAAAAATAAGACTTAGTCTCACACACATAGTTAATCCCCCCTTTGCTTTAGATTCCTTCCTGAACTCAATAATTAAGTCTAATATTCATAAATAATAGTCTCGATGTTACATTTGTTTATTATTTTTGTCTGATAACTCTGGAGCGTGGCATTTATAAGTAGTGGCTGTGGAAGGATCTGCAAAGGCTTTGGATTCAAGCTCTGAGAAAAACTTCCTGTCTCTGAAAACATCCTTCCTCTACAGTTAGGGTTGCAAGTTTCTTTCATCATGATATGGGTGTGTGAGGAATTGGAGGATAGATAATGAATAAGCGTGGGGAAACCCTGTGATGTGAATCGATGGGATGGAAATATGAGCCGTGGTGAAGTTTTATGTGGACAAAGAGGGGAGATAAGCGTTCTCTGAGTAGGTATGGGGATTTATGAGTTTAGCTAAACAGGATTTATGAGTTTAGCTAAACAGTGAACAGTAGGTACTCTGATCTCCCTATACTTACTTACTCAAGACACTGGAAAATTAGGTTTTAGTTGCACATCACCTTCAAAGATGCATTCTGGATGTGGAAATTACTGGAAGTATAATTAGTGAGCCCAGACATGGCTCAAAATTCTGATTCTGAACAGGACTTGGCTATGCTGTGATGAATTAGCTCTTTGTGTGTTAAATTCAGAAAAATCTTGGTAGTGCTTATTGTCGGTAATTGGCTTAGATAGTTCACTAGATTTGGTGTGAGAAAGTTCTGTGTTTAAATACTTGCTCTTCCACCTATTAACTATGTGACCTCCAACAAGTTACTTAAGCTCTCCGAGACGTGGTTCCCTGATATGTGCAATTGGGGTAGTAATTTCCATGCTTGTTAATAGACTCCTTGACACTTAAAAAACACTCAGGACTTTTTCTGTGACCATTCATTATGATGAAGGAAAAGGACTGAGAGAATCTGGATCTTTGCTTATATACAGGACTATTTTATATAGGCCCTTTAACTATTCTTAAACATGATCCAAACTCTTAATGAAGTCCTAAATGTTATTTCATTTATATCTTCCTGGAATGCTTAAAATTTTAAATGAGAGAACAGCCAATGATGATTTAATAGCCAATTTACTTCTGATAAGTTTCTACTTCTTCTTTAACTACTTCAATGCTCTTTTTAATAATGTTCTACTTCTTGTTACCCAAGAAGGCCTGATCTACCTTCACTTATTCCTGGAAATGACAGTCAGTCTGAGAAGGGAAATGCTGTAAGTTAATAAGGATAATTTAAAAATGACCCTCAAGAGCAGCAGATGAATTGCTAATTAGAATTATCACTGTTTCCTCAATAATACTGTTCTAAGGTATGAATTATATAAGGACATAAAAGCGAAATTTCATTAATATTTTTAATGCATATATATTATTTATAAAGCAAGTCTGAGCTGGAAGCATAGACTTGAGTATATCACCTTATCCTCACTGCCTGTCACCCTTTGTGGGAGGAAAAGTAGAATGGGCATGATTCTGCAATCAAATAAAGTTCAAGATAAGCACGTAACAGTTGCAAGACCTTGAACAGGTGATTTGGTCTTTGTAACCTTCACTTTCTCATTTGTAAAAATTTAGGATAATAGCTACCTCATGAGTTTATTATGCCAATTTAAAATGTTTTAAATGGCTATATTTCGCTTGCTTGTTTGTTTTGTTGATTGTAACCAGAGACATTGAAATAAAGGGAAAAAAAACTGATAGTAACCAGAGAGGAGGTGTAAGGGGATAATGGAGGGGGGAGGGAGAAGGGTCTTCAAGGAACATGTATAAAGGGCCCATGGACAAAGCCAAAGAGGGGTAGGATCCAGGGTGGGAGGAGGGGGTGGGTGGGATGGGGGGAGTGGTGAGGGGAAAAATGGAGTCAACTGTACTTGAACAACAATAAAAAAGACAGAGAGAAAATACAATATTTTAAATGTACAATTTCAATGTTTAGTAGTTGATTATCTGTACCTGGTTATGATTGCGTGCTTGTTATCTTCACAGTGACTGCTTTCTTCTTAATCTCAATAATAAAGCATTTCTTTTCATAGCGAGATACTGTTAGTGACCGTGACCCATAGCTAAAGTCCAGTAAGCTCATGGCAGTGACAAGTGTGTGCTGTATTAGGTCTTTTGCTCTCATAGAGTCTCTCTTATGTGCATCTTGGAACAGAATATTTTTGATATGAGTGGAAGCATAGATGATTCTATGAACTGAACTACATTACTAACACATTCATGACTTTGTTTTGATTAACAATACCATCCAATAATTGACAACTCACAGACTTTGTAAAAAACACATGCACATGTTCTTACATGGAGGAATTCACTATTTAAACTGTAGCAGTAGTTTAAAGTATAAGAAAATTGGAATAATAAATGTCAAGCTTCCAAGATATCAAAGCTAAGTTTATTTTTATACACTTAATAATTACTGATAATTTATACTGCTATGAATTAGTGAAATTAGTGAAAAGTAATGAAAGGGTTGAACAAGTTGATTGTGTCAGGCTTCTCAAAAATAATCATCACAAAAATTATGTTTTGCCTTAGGAATTTTTATCTGGTGTATGGTGAGATATGAATGCTTTTACTACCAAATAGCCAGAGATATATAAATTTTATGATTCTCTATTTAAATATGATGGCCAAAAATGATTCTCAATCTTTCAAAGATAGTTAAGGATGTTTTAAAAATAGATTTAAATGAAAATATATATATATATATAAATAACTATAAGAAATATCATCTATCTGTGAAAGGAAGCTGAAATATTCCAAGCTTGAATATGGCTGACTTAATTAAAACTCAATTAACATTGTTATTGTGTAACTAATGGCTTGAAAATGGCAATGTCATGAGCCATCAATTATGAATTAGTGTAAAACAGGGTAGTTGCTGTAGCCTGGAATATCACAATAAGCCTTTTTTTTTATTATTTTTATCTAAAGTATATTTGTTAGACATTAACATAGCATTACAGTTGGTTGAAAATGACAAACATGATTTAATTAGTGAATTTTTTTACTAAAAAAAAACTTGTTTATAGGGTATTGATAAGAATTACAGTATTTTTATCAAGTAATATATTTTCCCAAACTGAAGCAATCAATTCCATCCTATTATAAGAAAGTTTTGTGAAACTATGGTTCCAGAAAATGTCATCCCTTCCCCACTTGGCTTCCTGTGCCTTCTATGTTGAAATGTTTTGCTAAAGTATTTTCTTCAAACTCTCTTCCATGGACAATTTCACCTTGTTCTTTAAAACTTTTTCTATTTTACCTTATATAAATTTTTCTCTTTTCCTTGGTAAGCTGTAAATCTTTAGGGAGTATGATTTTAATCTATTCAATTGTTAATTTTCTCAACATTTTATGTGCTTACGCAAAAAAAAAAAAAAATGAACTTTCAAAAAAGGAGCTTAAACTCCTTGGAAAATTCATCTAGAATCCAGAGACACTTGGAAATGCAAACAACCCACTTGATATAGTAAACAAATACCCATTAGTGTATATACAATATTAACTTAAAATTAATGTATTAAAATATCACAATACATTTTTATTTTATAATAAATTGATAAATGTGTTATTTTCTGTATGTTCAATATAACCATGCTTTCCATGGAAAGTTCAAAGAGGTTAAATAATATCCATTTGTTTTTACAAATGAAAATAACTTTCTTTGGCTCTGGTGGGATCTATACAATTTTTAGTTAATTTTTGGTTGTTTAAAATCTAGAATTTATTAGACTGTCAGAGTAATGGAGTGTCTTACAAAGCAGACCATTTTTTTCTGACTATCTTATTCCATTGTCTTAATCTTTGGACTTAACTTTTATTCCTTTAAAGGGTTAAATAATTGTTTATTTTGGCATTATGCATTTGTATTGAGAGGTTCCCTAGGACAGGCGAAGAGCTATATATGATAGATGGCCCTACATATCCATATATCTCAGCGGGGCACAAGCTGTTGGAAAATCTTCATTGTAATAAAAGGCAATTCTAGTGAAACAATGTGAAACAAATTCCAAAATTGATCTTTCAAGGAAGGAGCCTAAACCCCTTGGAAAAATCATCACCTAGAACTCAGAGATACTTGGAAATGCAAATGACCCACTTGAGGAAAGGGAGCACCTGTTGTTCTGCCTTGATTATGTCTTAAAGCTTCAATTTCAATAAATGAGGGAACAGAAGGAAGGTGTTCCTTTGATGAGCTTGTCCTCAAGGTAATATAAGTAGTGGGAGAAATGCTAGGTAGAATTCTTTCAGAATTCCTCCCTGGCCATCAGTAATTACAAGCAATTACTGTCATTCAGATATGTGTGTGTATAGGTACAACTTTTGTTATATGCTGCCTGTTTTTCCAGAGGCTTTAGTAATGAAACTGAAAAAATGAAAGAGGACTGATTTGCTATCTGTGGATCAAACAAAAAAGTAAATCCCAGGGAAGAATTCTCATACACTCATATGGGTCTTGAGGGTAGAGTGTGCGGTGACAGCAGCCGAGAGGCTGGAAGGAAGAGGTCTGCAGGAGATAAGGAGGGAGGGAGAAGTTGGGGGTTTGAGACCTGAGAACAAGTTTTCAGGTTTAGCACACAAAATATGCTTATGAACTATTAACTCAAAGATGTTTGCAAATGATCCAAGTGATTTAGATGTAATTTCTATTACTGAGTTTTCAATACCGTCCATCAGCAATTTTACCTATCTGTGGGCAACACTTGCATTTCCCTATCTGACTATATCAGCCATCTTCTTGAGCCTCCTTTTCACTCATATTTTTCTCTCTCCTAGCATGCCAGCAAATTAAAAAATAGAATTATTAAGTATAAGCTAAGATAGTATCCTTCCTCTTTTCAAATACACTGATATCTTCATTAATCTCCCATTTTTCTTCACTTCTTATCTCACTCACCGGAGATGAGGTGATCCTTCCCTTGATCGAAGCCAGTCTTTTCAAAATTATACTTGATGTCATCCCCTTTCTTATTAACAGGGTCTTTATTCCATCAATGTCTCCTCTATTTCATTTATCTTTTACCTCTAACTCTTCCAGTCATTTCTCTCCTCCTGAATTTAGATGAGATCGGGTACGTTCAGGGTGGTATGGCCGTAGACTCTCCTCCTGTATTTAAAAAATTACCTTCTTTCTGTTTTCTCATACCCTTCTAAATTTTTTTTTTTAAAAAAAGCTCTTTTAACTATATATACTCTTTTAACAATCACAAATCTCTCCGCTTTAATTGATTCACCCATACACCACAATACATTTTAGTTCATAATTCCAATTAAACATGTAAAGTGTAGTTCAACAATGACTCGATATGGCCAGATCCAGTGAGAACATTCATTCACTTTACTGAACTTCTCTGTTATATTCTGTTTGCCAAGCATGACCTTCTAGAACTCATTACTCTCTGGAATATGTTTTACTATTCACTCTACCTACTTTTCATTTCTGGGCTCCTGCTGTGCCTATCACTTGAATGTTAAGGTTGACCACAGATCCCTCAAATTCAAAATTCTTGTCTTGTTCTGGGCTATCACATCTATTTTCGAGTTTTATGCATGAACCATGGATGGCTTCGATGATTCCCAAGTCTACATCTTCAGTCCATACCTGTGTCCTGTCCTGCTTAGGGATGGGGATGCTGTACATTTGGAGAAATTCATCCTTAGTCAATGCCATTGTATGGACATCATATGTAGCATATACTTACACAAATCCAGGTGGTAGAGCCTAGCTACACACCTAGGTTATCTGGTATAGCTTATTGCTCTTAAGATACAAGTCTGTACCATGTGTTACTGTACAAAAAAAAAGGGGGGGGGATTAAATCAAACAGAAGAGAAAATGCTGCATTTCAGAATGTGCTAAACACAAGAAGAATGAGGCTGTAACACAGTAACATATGTAACATAACGTACTGTGTTACAGCAAATTTTTTTAAAGTAGGGTATACTCTAATGATAAAGGTATAGTGTAGTAAATACATAAACAAGTAACATAGTTGTTCATAATTACTATCAAGTAGTATGTACTGTGCATAATTTTATGGGCTATTTTTTTTATACAACTGGCAGTGAAGTGGGTTTGTTTACACCAGCATCACCACGAACATGTGAATGATGCAACCATACTAAAATGGTTACAAAGTCGCTAGTAAAGGTTGTGAACAAAAAGTCATTGTGTGGCACATGAATGTATATATTTATAAATGAACATGTCCACTCAGAGATCTCACAGCCTTCTCAAACACATCCACCTCCACCTATTTTCTTCTCAGTCTTTGCCTGACCCTATTTGATAGCACCATCTAGTCACTCAAGAAAATGCCTCACTGCCATGCTACAACTATCTCCAACTTCATTGTTTGGCTAAATCCTACTCATTTTTCATCCAGATATGGCTCCTTTGGGGAATTATCCCTCTCAGAAAACCTATGAAGTCTCAGATAGAGTTAAGAGTTCTCCTCTGATAGCCCATGGATATCTACCTCAGTGAAACAGCACCATCTTCATATATGACCACCTACCTAAAGAGGGTATTTTTCAGGACAAAGGCTGATGCTTTATTCATGCTATCTTGGCACCTCGCATTAGCTGACACAGCTTTGATAATCAACAAATGTGTATAAAACTGATCTGAATTTAATCCATCAATATTAAAATTCCCTGTCTTTTTCTCCTTAATTAGAAAAAAGAAATAGAAAAAAGAAAAAAAAATAGCTTCTGGGAAAGTTAACTGACATTGCATTGTTGGATCTGGTTTGTTTGTCAATAGCTTCAGAGTGATGTTGATACTGGAATAAAATTAGTAAACAGCGTCCTTTTCTGTCTTTATAGTTTAAAAAACAAAATAAGGAGGTTTCTTGAATATTAATTATTTTGATTAATCATTGGTTTTTGATTCAGGATATTTTCTCGAATCAACAAATGGTCATAAAATTTTCTTTAAAAAATTATTAATTTTCCTTATAGAGGTATTACTGAATATCGCAAACTTAAAGGCCCCCAAGCCCCAAATCTTAAGAGCCTTCCATTAAGAATAACTTTCAGATACAAATTGCTCAAAAATTGATGTTATTATTTTCTCAAAGAAATCTGATCTGTTTAGGTATTTAAAGATTATTTAAATGTTAATAATCTTTTTTCCTGGAAGTATATAACCGAAAGGAGAAACAGTCTTATATAGATATTCAGTAATTTGTGGTCACCGATAAACAAGTTTTTGATATATAATTATGTGTGTATATATACATATGTGCATACGTGTGTATAGAAATGCATATGTATATATTCCTTTATTTCTTTATTTATTTTTTCCTGACATTTCTGGGTCTTGCCCCACAGATGTTCTGTGGTCACAGCATGTTACCAAAGTTACAGGGGATAATTGTGTTTAGGTATATTACATTTCACATAGATTGTTTCAAAGTTAAAATTGAGCAGGGCAACATTAGGTAAATAAAGATTTTTATTCAAGACTATTGCAGTAGGAGACAAAGGCCATATGTAAGTCTGAATTCAGCTCTGCTGAAACAGTTGGTGGGAAGGTTTTTAAAAAAGTACTGGAGGACGATAGGGAGCAGGTTGATCAAAGAGATGTGTGGAACACAGGGAGTTACTTCTTCAGTCTGCTAATGTTTTTCTCTGGTTTAGGCCATCTGTATTTCCTAACTGGTGCCTGTGGAAGTTAGGCTTCTACCCTCCAGCTGAGACTGGGAGATATAGGGATTGGGATGCTATCTTCTTTGATGACTACAGAGGACTCTCCCAGATCCTTGAAAAGACATTTCTTGGTAGTAAAACAGACAAGAGAATTTGTAAAAGATTTACATATATCTCAAAGGGGCAAAAAAAGGAATTAAAATTTCAAGTTTTCTAAAGAAAATCTGTTAAAAAAAAAAAAGGGAGGTCAGGCCTAAAGTCTAGCCAAGCTGAGGGAAATGTTAAGTCCATCCTGATTAATGAGCATCTTAAGAATATACAAAATCCATAGATTCATGTTGAGTACAGAAATGTGGTTGAAATTTTATTTTGTTATGAAATATTCCTCAGAGACACAAAACTCAAACACCAGTTAGGAAGAAAGCAACATGATGAACCAATTTACATTAATGAAGAAATGACAGACTAACATTTCATACGTTTTCGTATTTTAAGAGTTTATAGGAACAAATATAAAGGACACATGGACAAAAACTAGGGGTGGGTGGAAATGGGAGGGAGGAGGGGAGGACTGGGGCAGTGGGCTGGGATGGGAGTAAAAGACAGAAAACTGTACAAGAGCAACAATTATGGTGAGTTAAGAAATCCAAAGAATCTAAGAGCATGCATATCTTCCTTTTCCTCTGAAATTCTTTTTTTTTTTTTTTTAACTTTGTCACATCCATTATGGTGTCACCTACATAAACTTTATTTAAAAAATTAAAATAAGCCCTGGCTGGTGTAGCTCAGTGGATTGAGCGCGGGCCTGCGAACCGAAGGATCGTAGTTCGATTCCCAGTCAGGGCACATGCCTGGGTTGCCAGGCCAGTTCCCGGCAGGGGACATACAAGAGGCAACCGCACATTGATGTTTCTCTCCCTCTCTCCTTCCCTTCCCCTCTGAAGATAAATAAATTAAAAAAATCTAAAAAAATAAATAAATAAATAAAAAATTAAAATAAAACTTAAAAAAAAGGAAAAGAAAGTTTATGTAGGTGACACCATAATGGATGTGACAACGTTAAAAAAAAAAAAGAATTTCAGAGGAAAAGGAAGATGTGCATGCTCTTAGATTCTTTGGATTTCTTAACTCACCATAATTAGCTGCTTCTGTGTCTTATCTGCTGCCTACCTAGGAGACTCAAAATTTAGTCTGCAAAAAATACTGCATTTCATTAATAAAGAAAAAATGCTACATTTAAAAATGTGGTTTCCACTTTTAAAATTTCTCTAAGAGAAATTTTAGATTTTTAGATTATCATTCTTAGATTCTTTAAATTATCTTTCTCTAAAAGATATTTTTTCCAAAGAGCTATAAAAGTTTCAAAAGGAAACATACCTTAGCCAAATAAAATAGGCAGGGGTTCATATTTTCATCCTTTTAAAAAAATCTTTTTGTTGTTGAGATATATCACTCTTATTTATTTACATTATACAATGGGTAAGGATATTTTTTAAAACATTAAGACAAAACATTAATTGATGAGAGGTTCAAAATAATGAGAAGCTGAAATTTGCAGTAGATTCTTCTGCATATGGGTTTATCTGTTTATGTTTTACTAACATACTAATTTCCATCATTTGTTTGATATTTGCTTTTGATAGTTATATAATGGCATATAACAAATATACACATATGCAGAGAAAATATTTATTTGAGATAACACAATTAGTGAATTCATTCAATTTTTGAAACTGGTTTATTTCCTGATTTGAAGCATAATGAAAATAAATAAGATTACTTTCATAATTGAAAAATATTACTCTACGTATCACATATGCATCTTGGATTGAAATCATAGTACACACAAACAGTGTATATTTATTTAGCTCTAGTTGCAATAAGTAAGAAATGAATTTAGAATAAAATTTTAAATTGCTAAAAATTTAAAACTTTTTTTCTTAAGTATAAAACTAATCCATAGGTTAAAATGTCATTCTTTTGTTTTCAGAAAATTGTGTAATATTTTCATTATCTGTCTATCTTTAATACCTTATTTTCTTAAAAACTGCAGAGGAAAAGTAATTGTGTAATTTCAGAATCTGTAATAACACTTATACATTCCCATAGCTTTATTTAAATATAAATAAAATAATGTTAATTACCTTTTGAGTGTGTAATACTATATATTTTATATGTATAGTCACTGCTTTTGGATAGCTTCATTTTAGATAAGAGTTTCAAAAATTGGTGTATTGTTGGGAACCACCCTTCCTGGTTTCAGAAACTGTAACCCTTCATGGCTAAGGGTGAGTAAAGGACCTTGGGACCTTAAGCCATTGAGACAAAGCTTATCTTCCTGGTAGGGGTGACACCTCTGCCTGCTTTCACTTCAGCCTGCTTGGCCCTGGGTAGATGACTGGTTAGCCAATCACGGGTAAGATTCCTTGAGAGAGTGATGTAACACAGGCACAGTGGTAAAGGGGGGGCCCTCAGGGAAGGTCTTGGGGGGCTACAGAAAAGGGGGCTGATGGCGCCTCGCCCCTTGGCTTTGACATAGCCTGAGTCCTCATTCTGTCTGCCAGAGGTCTCCTAATCTCTTGGCTGCCTTACTTCCCCTTCCTGATTTAAGCTTGAAACAATGCCAGGAGTGGGTGTGGCCCTGTACTAGGGAAAGGGCAGGTTCCCTAGGGCAATCAGGCCTAAGAAAGAATGCATAAAATCCTATGAATCCTACTTTGCTGATACCCTCAATTTAAATGATAAGGGTCCAAGCCTGAAATAAGTTTGTTTCCCCAAAGTTTTATGGCCCTTTAGCTATCTGACCCGGACTCAAAATAAGCCCACAGAGTTCTTTGAATGTTATCTATTGTTTGATCATTACTGCCTGACAATAATTGATGAGCTTTACATATATACTTTATGTTCTTGTGCAAAATAAACCCAATAAAAGCCCATTGAGGAACAGGCTCCAGGTCTTTCTTTTTTGAGAGATCGGCCACCTTTTCTTCCCGAGCAGGTCATGTCTTGGTAGACATATTCTCATCTGCAGCAGATGTGGCGGGGGTGGGGGGTGCTCTGCAGACAAAGCTCCCCCACAGTGTATAGGCACTGTTTCTCCCTGAAATTGTAAAAGGTGGAATTAGGGTAAATAGTAATTATTTTCTATAATTCAAAGAATATTTATTTTCCCCTTACTATGTGTGAGGCTCTGATTTAGGAGCTGGGGCTACAGCAATAAACTAAACAGGGCCAGATCTCTCATTCCTAGTCTGGGGAAAAATAATAAAGAAACAATAGAATATATTTTAAGGTTGTAAGTGCTATGGAAGAGAGTCATAGATTAGGTAGCTCAGGAGTTGCATTTAAACTTTTTAACATAAGGAAACATTTTCTTCTGCAAATTGCGTGTATATTTTTAAAAAATATACTGCCTTTAATTTTTTTTTAGCTTAGGTTTTTTTTGTTATACTATACTTTATGCTATTATTTTCACTCCTATTATTAAAGTACCTATTTTTGTATTAACCATATCTGGCATAAATAGTTCAGAAAATTACAATGATTGTTCTTATCAGTCTATTTTTTTTAAATTTATAATGTCAAATATGAAACATTGTGGTATATTATAAGTTGTCATCATTCTAAGACAAACTCAATGAACACAAAAATGAGTAGATTTTATAGAATTTTTTATTATATATGCAGCTTTATCTTTCCTATTTGGTGGTATTTTTAGATAGAGGATTTTATTGCTGTCAGTTATTCCATTAATTTATTTATTTTTCTAGTATAGAGGAAAAGCACCTGGACCAAGAGTTTAAAAACTAATTTCATTATGCAAATAGCTGTATGGTATGAGCATACATTGCATGTTATTTTGATATTAAGTATCTGTCAAGAATGTTATGATTTCATTATGCAATAAATAAGATTCAGAGAGTTCCAAGATGGCACAGAGTGGCTGTAAATTCCCTCTACTTGCTCCTAGCCCTGCATCAGCCTTGCAGCTAACCCACAGAGCATTCAACTCAAAAATCCATCTGAGTGTGAGTGAGAGCATGTGTGGGTGAGTGTGTGGGCATGTGTGAAAGTGTGGCCCAGGCTTTCCTGGTGGAGAAGGTGATGCTCCCCAGCCTGATTCCTCTAGTGGTACAGATTTTGGGTGGGAGCCATTTTGAGAAATTTAAAATATCCTACCTATGAGGAAGCCTCTGGAGAGCCCACACCTGGGCACCCCTCCTACTCAGGCAGGGTCATGCACCCTGCTTCTGCCAGGAGCAAGGGTCCAGGAATTGCAGTACTTACTGGGGAGGGAGCTGTCATGTCTTCACCCCAGGATGCATGGGAACTGCGAATGAGACAGAGTCTGACTGAGGAGGTTGGTGGCAGAGTCCACTCTGGGAGCACAGCAGCACAGCTATGGTGGCCCAGCAGTGGGAACCTGACTCAGCTGTGGGAACCTGAGTCTGACTCACTAGAGGGAAGTGGCATGAGCACTCCCTGCCACAGCCTCATATTATAATATAGCTGTTGAAGCCATCCCTTCCTTCCCCGACCCCATCTGGATGATATGAGACCTGAAAGAAGGCAATGCATACAAGATATAATCTATTAATTTGGGAGAGAGGAAAAGAGGCTTGGGTGTGAGAAAGAAGCATGGATAGGTGGCCTCCTACATGTACCCTGACTGGGGATTCTACCCATACCTAGAAGCCCTCTCAAGGTACAGGGGGTTGTGGTGGGGACTGAGCCCTTAGATGGGGGAAAGCTCCCACCAATGAGCAGACTCTGCCTTGGGGAGAGATGAAAACTGTGGGAGACAAACTCACCACCTCTTATTTTTTCCTCCCTTAAAGGGTCAAACCACAAATTTTGTGTGTGTGGCTACCCGCCTTGGGTCTCAGTGAAGGGAGGGTGGTGCAGTCTGGAGTCATGCGAGAAGAGTCAGGAGTGGGAGGCACTGGGAAGAGAGTCTTGGGGCAGTGGCTTTGGAATTTCCCAGGCCTGGTGTTCTGGACTCCACAACAACCATCTTTCTTGCAAAGAGCTAGCCTGTCCCAGAAGGAAGTCAATCACCTTACCCTTTGATATAATACTCCCCCACCCTCTCTAAATCTCACCAGAACCTCTGTAAGCCTGTTTACTCCACTCAGCACACTTTTACCCCTTTTTTGTTGTCAGTTTTGCTCTGCCTTGGTATTCTGTTTTTTTTTTTTTCCTTCTTTTTTCTGCTTTCTCTCCAAACCTGCATCTTAATTCTTGCTGAGATGGCAACATAAACAGACTCAGGACTTGTCAGAGACTGGCAGCAGGACACAGCCAATCCATACACTATGCTGAGAAACAGACTGGGATGGCCCTCTCATGGGAGAGCCACAGAACCACCCTTCCAGCATTCAACAGACCCAAAATCTGGGCTCAGGAACCCTAATAGGGGCCTCACACTGCTGAGTACAGAGAAATAATCCCAGAGAGACTCAGACTAGTGGTTTTGGGGAGGAAGAACAGACCCTCCATCTTCTCTGAAATCTGAAACAAACCTGCCATGAGAAATTCACGAATCACACACCCTTGTTTAAGCTGGAAGCCCTCTCAGAAATCGTCTGGCCTGAAAGTAGGCTAAGACTGACAGTAGTCCAGCAGGCAGAGTCTGGCAGGGGTGGATCCTATGGTGATTTGGGACATTTGCTGACACACCGTTGGATCCAATGCTGATAAAAGTCAGCTTTGCAGAACATCTTGACCCAACCTAGGAGCAGCCAGGCCCAGAGGAATCAGCCACAAACTGTGCATCATTTGTAGCTTTGAAAAGGTAGCTGAGAGCCAGACATGGACAATACCAGACATTACAGTGTTATTCAAATGGAGAAATCAGAAAACAAGATCTAAACTGTGCTGAGACAAATCCACTCAGTACCTTTTTCATATTTTTCTTTTTCATAGCCATTTAATTTATAATTTTATCTATTTTTTCTTTTTGCTACTCTAATTTTTCTTTCATATCCCCTGTTCTACTCCTCTCTTAGAGTACTCCACTCTTCCTTTCTTTTCTCCATTTATTATTTTTGTTACATTTTCTTTGTTCCTTTTCCCTATTCTCCTCTTTCAATTAATTATAAGTAGTAAGTCTCTTCCCCATTCTCCTCTCATAATCACTTTTGTGTTTTGAAGGTCATTTCATAATACTTAAGGGAGTAGTCCAAGAAGAATATATAATTCTTATAAACATATGCACCTAATGTAGGTATACCTAAATATATAAAGAAAATATTGGAAGACGTTAAGAAAGATATAGATAGAAATAGAGTCATCGTAGGGAATTTAAACACCTCACTGTCAACAAAGGATAGATCTTCCAAACAAACAAACAAAAAAAAAATCTGCAAAAATATTGCAGTATTGAACAGAACAATATTCTACATCAATTGGACTTAATTGATATTTATACAGCAGTTCACCTCAAGAAGCAAAATAAGCATTCTTCTTAAGTATACATGGATCCTTCTCAATGACAGACTACATACTAGCACACAAAACAAGCGTTAACAAAATCAAGAAAACTGAAATCATATCAGGCACATTCTTGGATCACAATGGCTTGAAACTAGAAGCGAACATCAAGAAAAAAAACATATATGGAGGCCAAATTATAGGTTATAAAATAATGCATGAGTTAATAATGAGATCAAGGAAGAAATCGAAAAGTACCTGAAACAAATGAAAGTGAACGCACAAGAATCCAAAACCTGTGATACGCAGACGAGGCTGTACTGACAAGGAAATTTATAGCAGTACAGTCCTACTAAAGAAGATAGAAAAACCTAATTACACATCTACAAAAACTAAAGGAACAACAACAAACAAAGCCCAGAGTAAGCAGAAGGAAGGAAATGATTATGACCAGAGCAGAATCAAACAACATAGAGACTAAAAAATAATTCAAAGGATCAGTGAACCCAGGAGCTGGTTCTTTGAAAAGATAAATAAAATTGATAAACCTTTAAGAGGATTCATCAAGAAAAAAAAAGAGAGAGTGGACCCAAATAAATAAAATCATAAATGAAAGAGGAGAGGTAATACCGGATAACACAGAAATACAAAGAATTGTAAGAAGTTACTATGGGCAACTATGTGTCAAGAAATTGGACAACATGGGTAAAATGGATAAGTTTCTAGAAACACACAGTCTTCTAAAACTGAATCAGGAAGAAATAGAAAACCTGCATAGACCCATAATAACTGGCAAAATTGAAGCAGTAATCAAAAATTACCGACGCACGAAAGCCCTGGACTGGATGGCTTCACAAGCTAATTTTACCGAATGATCAAAGAAGAATTAACACCAATCCTTCACAAACTATTCCAAAAAATTCAAGAACAAGGAAGACTCCCAAACTCTTTTCACTAGGCTAATATTATCCTAATCCCCAAACTAGGTAAAGACACAACAAAGAAAGAAAATCATAGGCCAGTATTTCTGATGAACATAGATGAGAAAATTCTCAACAAAATAGTAACAAACTGAATCCAGCAATACATTTAAAAGATCATGAACCATGATCAAGTGGGATTTATTCCAGGGATGCAAGTGTGACACCATAGTCACAAATCAATAAATGTAATACCTCACATAAACAATACAAAAGACAAAAATTACATGATTCCATCAATAGGTGTAGAAAAAGCATCTGATAAGGTACAGCACCCATTTATGATCAAACCACTCAGCAAAGTACAAATAGAGGGAGCATACTTAATAAAGGCCATATATGAAAAGCCTCCTGCAAACATCATACTCAATGGTCAAAAACTAAAATCATTTCCTTTAAGATCAAGAACAAGACAAGGCTGTCCACTCTCACCACATTTATTCAACATGGTACTGGAAGTTGTAGCCACAGTAATCAGATAAGAAGAAGAAATAAAAGGCATCCAAATTAGAAAAGAGGAAGTAATACTGTCATTATTTGCAGGCATGATAGTCTACACAGAAAACCCTATAGGCTCCACCAAAAAACTACTCCACCTAATAAGTGAATTTGGCAAAGTAGTGAGATACAAAGTTAATATTAAGAAATCAAGGACATTTTTTGTACACCATCAATGAACTATCAGAAAGAGAAACTAAGGAAAAAAATCCTATTTACTATAGCACCAAAAAAATAAAAATAAAATGCCTAGGAATAAACTTAACCAAGGACATGTATGAATGACCCATGGACATGGACAATGGAGTGCGGATGGATTGTGGGAGCAGGGAATGGTACAGGATGGAAGCAGGCAGAGAGGGAAAAATTGGGACAACTGTAGTAGAATAAACAACAATAAAATAATTAAAAAATAAAAGATTCAGATAACATTATTTTAAGGACAATTATAGTAGATCCATAAAGAAATCTAAGTTATAAGAATTATTAACCTTTAACTATTTAAAATATTAATATTGTCATTTAGCATGGAAAATCCATGTTCTAAGCACAACCAAACAGGAAAAATCAGCTTTCTTCCCTAATGTGTAGAAAATATGTACTAAAATATATTTATGTTCATGAAGCTATCTCTGAATAATACTTTAATGGAATAGACCTACTAGGGAATTTTTTTTAATAGAAGCTAAGTTAATTTTGCTAGAATTGTGGTCTTTATCATATCATATGAATTATAAAACTACATGTTCTTAGTAAAGGCACTTTTTAGAATGTATGGAGTTCTTGAAAAGTGTGCTCTTGAAAATGGCCCAAGAGCCAAATTTCAACCCCAACTACAAACTAATATCACATGGTTGGCTCCCCATCATATACAATAATATTGACTTCAAAGGAGGCTTCGAAGCCAGCTCAGTTTTCAAAACAATTCTGTGTGCATTCAACTCTTTATAAGTCTACCTGCAGAAAATTGAAAATACCTTTAATTATTCCTTTCATTTAATTTATATTTTCTTTTGCAAATTGCTCCTTTTTTTCTGATTTTTCATTTATCCTAGGATCCTTATACATTTAAGGATTAATTTAGGTCATACATTTTTCAAGGGATATTCCCAAGTAAGAAACATGCTTATTTTTAGAGACTTACTTATGACTGCTACATTTATATAACTATGCATGATTTTTTTCTCTTATAGATGTAGTCAAATACTATCAGTATTTTCATTTCTATTTACTAGCCTCTTTTTACTATTTAAATGTACAACTAATTATTTAAAATACATTGTATTAAAATTTAATTTTTCAAACACACCAGCCCTAATTTAGGTTCTCAAAAACCACATGTGGCTACTTGTTACCATAAAGACACAGAACATTTCCGTCATTGAAGAAAGTTCTGTTGAGCAGTGCTAATTTATATTATTCTTAGTATTTAATAATGCAAGTGAATTTTAAATTAAAAAAATCTGCCTAAATTCTTCACAGATCTGTGAATAACAAAGCTAAAACTAGACTCCAGTTCTTCTGATACCAAATAAGATGCTTTTTGACAGTTCATATGGACCAGGAATATGAACCATTTATAATACCACATTTTCTATTTTATATTTTTTCTTGCTTAACCCTACAACACAGGAGAAAGTTCACAGTTAGGTTCATTTATACAAAGAAGATAATTATTAGGAGTTCCAGAAATTATATTTAATTGTTGGTTTAAATATGTATGAATGATTCTAGAGTCATCAATGCGACCTAAATATTTAATGGTGTTTCTTAAAATATCTACATAGTTTAATACCTTTAACAAGCTTAGTGTAGAAAGATAATAGGATATGAAGCAAGCTAAGTTTAATTTGTGTCTCAAAGGCCTTAGATTAGTCTAATAAACCTCATGACTAGTCAGAGGTGAAAGGTATTAAGGTAGGTCACATAGAGGTCATAAATATATACCAGTGAATTTCTCTTCTTTCTTTGTTGTGACTCAGGTCTGGGGTTAGACCCCTAAACATGTACCAGATATTGAGGGTTAAAAATTAATTTACCTACAAGCAGAAATGGCCTTCCTCATTTTATATGTGCTTCCAGTTGTAATTTACTTTTCCTTCTTAGCCTATGTGTTAATTTTCTTATTGACACGCAAAAATGTATGTATACTCCAGTGATGTGTATTGCAATAGGGGCACTTGGCCAGGACTCCATTTCAATAATTGGGCCCCAAAAGATCAAGTTAGGGTAGCTAAACACAGCATCTGGGAATAGAGCCTTTTCCCATATTTTTTCTGGAAATGGTGATCCTTTTTAGTATAGCTCAAGTTCTTTCTTGTTCAATAACCTTTAATTTTTTTGTACTTTCATTTATTACCAATTGGCCCTCTTAACTGCATACCATTTGTATTTCATTTTATTTATTTTCTTCATTTCATTTCCTGTATTTAGAATTACACGTTTAAGGAAAATGACTTTAACTTCTCCTTTGTTCCCTATAATTTACTAAATCTGTAAAAATATCTAAAAACTCAGGACTTGTCACACTTCATATAATTTGACTGGGGCATTGAAAGCAATGTACTTGTTTCAAAGCTGGTATGCTTGAATTATGTTACTGCAACTGTAATTTATAACTGGGGACACACTCATAACAAGTCTTCATTTTTTACCAGGAGCTTTGTGGAGGAATATTTTGTCGATGCCTTCCAATTATTTAATCCAGAACGTAGCTTGGTTCAGTCTGAATAGGAAAGGGATGAGAAATGATATGCTGGCTTAAGTTAGCCATTAGAAAATACCTTTAAAGTTAATTCATTTATACTCATCTGTAACATTATGTGAATTAAATAGCTGATTTATTCAGGGACTAGCTCAGCTGAGACTAGAGTTTCACGCTAATAGTTTTGTAAGTGTAGATATCTTCAGACATGATCATCATGCTCTAACGAGAACAGCAGTCAGGAGATAGCCCGAAAGGGAATGAAATACACAAAGACAGTGCACTTGTATCAAGCCAATTTAACATTGTAAACAAGTTATTAGTATTTTAATAAATTATTTATAGTTAAACTTGTCCACTCTTACAGTTTCTACTAGTTTTGACTCAATAACTAGTATAAGACATTTAATATGATGTTTCATACTCTGGATAAAATTGCATATAGGAATGCAAATATATTAAGATAATTATTTTTATTAATACTGCAATAATGTGTTCAATTCTGGAAACAGTTTAAGAGGTTATAAAACAATTATCATTGGTTTCTAATAGATTTTATTGAACATATAATTAAATTTATTTAAGATGTATAGGTTTCTCAATTAAAATACTTTAATAATTAAAGTGTAGATAATTGCAACTTTCACAATGACTTTATTTATCATTAGGAAAACATTTTTTTCCTCCAAATCCTAGCATCTTTATGTCTAGGAACTGAGGTAATCAGTCAGTGACAAGTTCATGTTTATAGTTGACCAGTTGCCTATTCCAGTTAACTAGTTTGGATAAGCAAAATGTGATGTGCCTCAAAAACACATGATGCTCTTAAGGCAAGAAGTTAACACAGTGACTTATAGACAAGTGACCATCCACTCCATTGTGACTTATAAGGCAAGTAAATCATTCATTCAGTCTTTCAAATATTGTTTATTAGACAAACATTACTTTTCTTGTAATATACCAGTAAGGAATAGAATGCTAAATAAACAAATCATAAAATACAAGAAATAATTTAAAGAAATATTAACATGTAAAAGTTAATGAATATAGCTCAACTTACATTTCCCTCACTGTTTCCCAATTAATTTGAAAGTTTTCTATCATACAGTGGGATTGCAAACTTCCCATCTACGATGACCGCTGCATTTTTGCCTCCCTGCTTGCTAGTCTAGGTTGCATATGTAAGGTTCTTAGTATGTGTTCTAATTACTATTTTTTAATTTTAATTTTAATTGTTGTTCTTGTACAGTTTTCTGCCTTTTACTCCCATCCCAGCCCACCACCCTAGCCCTCCCCATCTCCCTCCAATTTCCAACCCCCCCCCGCCAGTTTTTGTCCATGTGTCCTTTGTACTTGTTCCTGTAAACCCTTCCCCTTTTCCCCTGAAATTCCCTTCCCCTCCCCCCTCTGGTCACTGTCAGCCTGTTCTCAATTTCAGTGTCTTTGGTTTTATTATGCTTGTTTGTTTTGTTGGTTAGGTTCCTGTAATTATTTTTCAATTATCTCTATGGTTAGCAAAATTCAATTTTCTAGTGGATCTGGGTTTTCTCCTATTTGTTTCAACTTCTAACCAAGGTTGTTCTCAGATCTTTTATTTTGAAAAAATATGGTGAACATGCCTGTCTGCTTATTACAATAATTGCATACATAGTTCCTCCATGAGAACATAACCTATGAACTTTGTTTTTATTTCTTTTATATTGATTATCCAGTGAAAGCTATTTGAACAAAAAGATGAAAGAATGTGCAAACCTATACTGAACCCACCATATACCCATCCAAAAATGAGCCCGATCTATTTTTATGACACCTTTACTCTACCTGTGCATTCATGATTCTCTTTATCATAATATAGGGAAAATGTTTTCCTAAAACTGTGCTTAGTGCCATGATCAGAGTTATTGTTGAATAGAAACAAAGTTGGACTTGTATATAAAATTTTAAAACTTTCTGTTTTCCTGATGTCTCAACATTCCCATGAACACACTATGAGCACCTACCCCACTCAGGTGACCAGCGGAACCAGTATGATAAGACTGGCCCTGGTCAAAATTTCCCCTTCTTGCCCTCCCCTGACTATGGCCTAATGATATTCAGACATACTAATGAAGTCCTCTGATGAGTTTGCTTGCCCTCTGACCCCCCTACTCCCATAAACATAGTTGGGGCTCCTCCCATTTGGTCCCTTGTGTGGTGTTCTGCAGCTCCCCCCTCTAGGATCTGTGAAGAAAAGCAATCCTTTAATTTCATATGCCTCTCCAAGTGAAATTTCTGCAGTTGTGTTTTAGTGATCTTTTAAGACCCCAAAATGGGCATTTACTCCCCATTTAAAATACTGCACTATTAGAAAAACATTTTTGATATATTTTTCCTAACAAATGTATATATAAAACAAAATTTTATTTTATATTTTTGAACATTCATAGCCTATTTTTATTTATTTATTTATTTATTTTTTAAAGATTTTTTAAAATTTATTATTTATTTATCTTTTAGAGGGGAAGGGTAGGAGAGAAGGAGAGGGAGAGAAATATCAGTGTACGGTTGCCTCTCGTGTGTCCCCTGCCGGGAACCGGCCTGCAACCCAGGCATGTGCCCTGACTGGGAATTGAACCGCGATCCTCTGGTTCACAGGCCCGCGCTCAATCCACTGAGCTACACCAGCCAGTCATAGCCTATTTTTATAGAATACTTTTTACATGTGGAACTCTATCCACTATATAGGAATTATATGAATATTGCACATTCTCTTCTGGTTTATCAAACCCATTTATACATATTTCTTAGTGAGACTCATTGTACATACATATACCAAAGCCAGAATTGATTTAAGAAAAATAAAAGCAATTCACCAACTGCAAAATACTTTCCCACAATGAACTATAGTCACCAGCACAGAGTAATCTGCAATATTGTCTGAATTCTAATTGCCAACTGTTTTTTTTTTTAATTTTTTATTGTTGTTCAAGTACATTTATCTCCATTTTCACCCCACCATGCCCCTTACCCCACCCATCCCCACCTCCTACCCTCGAACACACTATTTTAAACTGCTACATAGGATTGTTTTCTCTATATTTTTACTTTAGTTTTCCTATTGTTAAAAAAAGAAATCTATTGTCACAAAGATAAATTGCCTAAGCCTGAGAAAATTTGCAAATGTAGAACCAATGAAGTCTTCAACCAATGTTTTTAGCAGAATCTCCAAAGTTTTAATTAAGGCCAGTTCCTAAGTAACATGTAAATTTATTCAACTTAAAATTGATGAAGTTAGATGCAACATGGTGATTTATTATGCAGTACTTCTACAAAGTTTTCAAGATAAAGTGGTTAAATGTCTCTGTATAAAATAATTGGTCATATGGAGTAATGTGGGTGAAAATAATTTATTTATGTTCTAATATCGCAGTGTTTCAAATTAATAGTGGACTCTTGAAATCCATTGTTTTCATAAGCAGACTTACCTTCTCATTTGCTATAGAGTATCAATAGAAAGTTAAAATTACTAACCAATTTTTTTAATAATTAGTCAATTTATGTGAACTCTTACATGTAATATTTTAATGTATAAAAATGATTTTACAAGGAGTGATAAGAAATTAGATATTAAAATAAATTTATACCATCTAAATTATAAAAAATAGTAATAGCTATATTCAGTGAATATTTTAAGATAAGTTGAAATTGTCCTTGATGCTCAGAAATTATTGTGTTTTGAGGAAGCAAGATAAATAGGTAACTGGAGAGATAAAAAGAACGTGAGAACATGTAAATATCTCTATTGCTAAAATTACGTCCAAACAAGACACATTGAAAAGATTGCTTCCTGCATTGTCATCGTTCACCAATCTATATTAAACTACTTAAAGAGAATAAATCTTATTTATTTGTATAGCACTCTCCAGTTTTGAAACATCTTTCAAGTAGACTCATAATATCTCTATTAGATGATAGGGACAGAAGTTCTCATACATATTTTGCAAATAAATCAGTGGATTGACTACTGTATACCAGGCTCCATGTTAGTCACCTTATATACATTAATAGTCTCAGTATTTCAGAGAACATACGTAACTTAACAAAGCATTACACTTTTCTTTATATCACAAAAACCATTTTGAAAAGTAATGATTCTTTTTAAAATGATTTAATGAAAAGATTCACATTTACTCTGTTATTTGACAAATTGTTTGTATTTTTGAATTAATGTATTATGATTGAAAGATACATCCACAGACATGTCCATTCTATTGAATTACATTTAAAAAACTAAAATTTAGTATTAACAATGAGCCTGATTAAAAGTCCCTAGGCAGTATAGACAAATGGAATAATCAGATAAATAGGCTTAACAGTAGCAATAGGTAGTTACTTTAGGACAGAGTTTGAAGATGGTATAAGCTCTATCGTATATAAATTAATACTTGGCATATGATTTTATTGTATCTTAGAGGCAATAGGATGAGTATGTTTATCTGAAATGACAATAGATAAATGTAGTGTATTTTTAAAAATCTTATTAACACATTTTCAAGAACACAATTGTAAATCACAGTCAAGTTACATTTGTCTTTTTAGTCAAGAAGGTTGATTTCTAGTTTCTAGCAACTCGACAAAACTTAATTTTCCCTTGCAGATTGGCTTTGGGCCAGTAGTACCTAATCACTGACAATAAGAGCAAAGTGGTTCCACAACCAGCTAAGAAAACCTTTAACTCAACGTGTAGAGTCTGTTGAAAATGAACTTTCCAGGTTGTGTCTGTGGATAGAATGCAGTAGTTTAATGAGAACCAGTTTCTTGGAAGCATTGAATATTTTTTGTTGAATATTTACTTTTATAAGCTGAGATTTAATTAAGTGGCACCTGGCAGGCAAGAGCTGGTCTGGGCTTGAGATAACAGATTCTATTTACAAAATCACCCCTCAGAGGGTTTTCCTTGGGTGAATTTAGCTCCACAACCTACCTTTTAAGTGCTTTTGCATATAAACAAGTAGTATATATTAGCATTTAGGAATTAGACCACTTTTATAATTATAAAGATCCAATAATAAATTATGCCTTAATTAAAGAGGTGCCATCTAGATAATTTTTATCTGTAAATGCAAAATGCTCATATGTAACCACACATAAAAGTAAACTAAACCAGGAGGTGTTTTTGAATAGTTTTCATTGTAGCTGATATGGTATGTTGTATGATTGTTTGCCATGTAAAACAGCCTTAACAGCAATTGATAAGTAGCTCTTCTATGAGCTGCTTATACGTATAACCCATTTTTTTGTGATTACACATGTTTAATACTGAGTATCTGTTCAATCTTTGTTATAACTTCTGTAAAAAATTCTTATCAGAATGCCTCTTTCTGAAAATGCAGTGAATATCTTTATTGAATTCTTACTAGATGCAGGCAATAAATTGTCCTAAAAAGACAAGCTAGAATTTTGACATAGAATTTTAAAGTGAATTTAAAATAAAATAATGAAATAAAATTGAGTCATAATTCTAATGTAGCATTATTTAAAATAAAATATTTGAACTATTGAAGGATTTCACTTATTTGTAATAATACTGTGTTTGCAGTCTCCATAACATGGATTTCCATATTTTCAAATTAAACAAACTACGCTCTTTCAGTACTTTCAGTGTTGCTTATTATGTTGGTACCTTATAATCTGAAATTGTTATAAGAAAAAATTCTTGTTTCCCTAAATAGAATGAATGATTCTCATGACTTAATTTGATTCATAATAAATTATTATTATTAATTTAAACAATTTTTCCAGTATAAGCAATAACTGAGGAGAAAATTTTTATTTCTAATATAATTATGTATGTAGAGATACAAAAGAACACATGGTTCCTATGATTAAATAGGTCCATTCTTGTAAACCCTTCCCCTTTTCCCCTGAAATTCCCTCCGCTCTCCCCTCTGGTAAAGGGTGTACAGGAACAAGTATAAAGGACACACGGACAAAAACTATGGGGAGTGGAAATGGGAGGGAGGTGGGGAAGGCTGGGGTGGTGGGCTGGGGTGGGAGTAAAAGACAGAAAACTGTACAAGATCAACAATTAAAATAAAAATTGAAAATTAAAAAAAAAATGTCCATTTCATTCCTGTGAAACAAACTGAAAAATTTCATTATAAAATTTAAAAAAAACTAAAATGCAAGTTATCCGTAATCTTTCACATAGATTTTAAAATTATAAAACTAATATTCCATAAACTTTTAAAATGAAAAGTCAACATCAAACTCAAAGACCAGTAACTACTTTGTTTGATCCATTATTGGTCATATAAACTCTGGAAACAAGTACATTTACAACTTCAGAATCCTTGGGAATTTTTTCCTTCTGTAATATTTATTACAATGAACTGTAATTACATTATGTAATGAGGACTATTTAGATTTGCTCATCTGTTGGTACAATATAATTCTGTAATGTAAAAATAAATTTAGACTTTTAAAAAATATTACTATCTTTCAAATGTATATCACTGTACAATTTCAAAATCCTTTTCCAAACAAAAGTGCATATAGTATTCATCCTTGTAATAAGAGATTGATGGCCCCGGCTGGTATAGCTCAGTGGGTTGAGCACGGGCCTGTGAACCAAAGGGCTGCAGGTTCAGTTCCCAGTTGGGGCACATGCCTGGACTGCAGGCCAGGACCCTGGTACGGGATGCGCTAGAGACCAACACATATCAGTGTTTCTCTCCAGCTCTTTCTCTTTCCCTTCTCCGCTCTCTGAAAATAAATAAATAAAATCTTAAGAATAAAAATAAATTGATGAATACCATTACCCCATTAGAGGTGATAAAAACTAGTGTCAATAAGTTTAAATGACTAGGCTTAGGATAAGAGTTTACAAAAACTTTTTCTACTATTAGCTGCCTGCAAAAAAATAAAACAGAGAAAGTAACTGGGAATTAATCAGTTGTAGAAACTATAGCTTTCATATTTCCTGATGAACTAGAGGCAATTAGCTGCTGAGTATTGCATGTGTGTATGTTTGCCTGCACGCATATGTGTGCACACACTTGTGTTCAAACAAAACTATGCATTTCTCTTGTTAGTACTAAGAGAGGAGCTTAACTGTTTATCCATGCCACCTAAGATACTTGATGTTGCAAAGTCTGGAAATATAGTATTGCATTTAAAAACAAAATATTTGTGCCCTGGCTGGTATGGCTCAGTGGATTGAGCAATGGTCTGAGACTCAATGGGTCACCAGTTCAATTCCCAGTGAGGGCACATGCCTGGGTAGCGGGCCAGGTCCCCAGTAGTGGGTGTGTGAGCAACAACTATACATTGATGTTTCACTCTCTTTCTCCCTTCCTTCCATTCTCTCTAAAATATAAATAAAATCTTAAAAAAAAGTATGTTCAATATGTTTTTTAAGTATATTTTATGGATTATGTGATTACAGTTGTCTCACTCTTTTTTCTCCCCTTTATGCCCCTCCCCTGGGTACTTCCATTCCTTCCAGCACTCTGCCTTCTTATTCCATGTCCATGGTTCATACATATAAGTTCTTCAGCTTCTCCATTTCCTATAGTATTCTTAACCTTCCCCTGCCTATTTTGTACCTACCATTTATGCTTCTTACTCCCTGTAACTTCCCCCCATTCTCTCGCGGCTGATAACCCTCCATATGATCTCTATTTTTGTGAATCTGTTTCTGTTCTAATTGTTTACTTAGTTCATTTTTTTTAATTCAATTGTCGATAGTTGTCAGTTTGCTGTCATTTTACCATTCGTATTTTTTATCTTCTTCTTTTTCCTATATATGTCCCTTTAACATTTCATATAATAAGGGCTTGGTGATGATGAACTCCTTTAACTTGACCTTATCTGGGAAGCACTTTATCTGCCTTTCCATTCTAAATGATAGCTTTGCTGGACAGAGTAATCTTGAATGTAGGCCCTTGCTTTTCATGACTTTGAAAACTTCTTTCCAGCCCCTCTTACCCGAAAGGCTTCTTTTGAGAAATTCGCTTATAGTCTTATGGAAACTCCTTTGTGGGTAACACTCTCCTTTTCTCTTGCTGCTTTTAAGATTCTCTCCTTATCTTTAACCTTTGGCAATTTAATTATGATGTGTTTTGGTGTGTTCCCCTTTGAGTTCAACTTACTTGATAATCTCTGATCTTATAGAACGTCTATGTCTATTTCCTTTGCCAGATTGGGGAAGTTTTCTTTCATTATTTTTTCAAATAAGTTTTCAATTTATTGCTCATCCTCTTCTCCTTCTGGCACCCCTATGATTCAGATCTTGGAATGTTTAAAGTTGTCCCAGAGATTGCTAAACCTTCCTCATTTCTTTGAATTCCTGTCTCTTCATTCTGTCCCTGTTGAATGATTTTTTTTCTTCCTGCTGTTCCAAATCATTGGTTTGAGTCCTGGTTTCCTTCCTTTCACTGTTTGTTCCCTGTATATTTTTCTTTATTTGTATAGCATTTACTTCCTTTATTGTGCGGCTATACTCAACAATTTTTGTGAGCATCCTGATTACCAGTGTTTTAGACTCTGCATCTGATAGTTTGGCTATCTCCTCATCACTTAGTTCTTTTGCTGTAGTTTTGATCTGTTCTTTCATTTGGACCACATTTCTTTGTCTTGGTGCACCTGTTAAGTTGTAAGGAGTAGAACCTTAGGTATTGCCAGAGTGGGGCAACCCACTTCACCACATGGTAGTACTGCATGTGGGGAAGGGCTCAAAGAGGGAACAATGACAGTTGTTTAGCTCTTGCCCTATTTTCCAGAGACTGGAAATTTCTCCTGTCACCACAACCTCCACAGGTTTTTATAGCCAGAGGTTCTGAGGCTTTACTTTGCCTGCCCTGGAACTCTGGGTTGCACGGACTGTCTCACTCCCCAGTTGTTCCTCCCAGTTTATCCACAAGTGAATGTGGGACCTCCCCATCCACCAGTTTCAGCCTCATCCTTCCTGTGTACTAGCTGCTGCTTTGACACTCATCCTCTTCACCAAGGTTGACTATCTCTGCTCCTCCTACCAGTCTGTATGAATATTTCTTCTTTAACACTTTTGTTGTTGGTTCAATTTTCTGGTAGTTCTGGTTTTCGTTTTGCTTTTAAATTGGTTTTTCTTTCTTTTGGTGTGTATAGAGGCAAAGCATATCTACCTATGTCTCCATCTTGGCTGGAACTCTAAATATGCTATTCTTCATTATATAGAAGCCTTTCTGAGTAAAATACATTTAAATTTGAAAAAATGTTTCTGAAAGCAGTAAATACATTATTTTTCCTTTCCCCATACTATTAGATCCACTGTAGTGTCTTTTTTGTTTTTTAAAAATTAACATCTGGAACCGATGCTTGAAATTTAGATATATTTCACCTCATAATGTGTCTTCAAGTTAAAGAAAATCTTATGAAGCCTATTATTTATGAATGCAACTAACTTTAAGAAAACAAGTCAACTAATTTTCAACAAGCTTTTGGGTGAATAATTACCACAAAAATAAAATTTTATATGTACACACTCTGAGCCCACTCTTTGTTTTAAACTGAAATTCATAAACATATAAAAACACATTCTGAATATACCACATTTTGACATTTTTATCATATATATGGTGTGAATTTCAGTTTTTATTGTAGCAACATTATCAATGCACTGCTATTGTAATAGGCCACATCTTTTGTATTTAACATTTATGCAAATAAGATACTTTCCACAATTAACACAATTAATAAAAAGATATAAAAACTTCGATTGCTTTCATAGCCCAACTGTGAATTATATTGGGGTATCATAACATGGAAGTATAAATAATTAATCTAATCTACCCAGGATAGCTTTGGAATTGTTTTGATTCTATTTTCCTGAGGGCATGACACATCATTAAGAAACCAATTAAATCAATGAAGTTAATGAACAATCGAAGATTCTTAATTTTTAAAACTAAGAAAATTTAGTTATATTTAAATTAAACAATTATAAGGAAACTTTAGCCTATGAAAATTCGCATCTTTTTACTCAAGGATATTATTTTTATTGTCAAAATATTATTAGTATAATAATATATTATTATAATATTAAACTTTATAATTTTAAAGTTGGAAGATATTTGGCATATTTTTAGAATATCAAAAATAATTTGGCTGAATACTGTACAATCTTTTAAAAATGATTATATGAAGTTAATGAATACATTAAAATAATGTATATTTTAAATATTTTAATTTTTTGTTCTGGATGGGTGGCTTACTTGGTTTGAGTGTTTTCCTGCTCATCGAAAGATGGGGTTTGATCCCCAGGTCAGCGTGTGCACAGGAGGCACCCAGTTGGTGTTTCTCTGTTTCATTGCTGTTTCTCCCTCCCCCTTGCCCCTCCTCTCTCTCTAAGTCAATGAACATATTCTTGGGGGAGGATCAAAACATAAATAAATATTTTAATTTTTTGTTGTAGAATATTTAAATACAAGATTATTAGTATCTTTAATGCTGAGGCATACATTTAAAATTTTTTTCTTTTATGTGAATATACATTTTTATAAATAGACTTAAAAGATCGGATGTTTTCTGTGTTGTCCTCTACCTTATCAAAAAGAGCAGGTTGAATTCATTTTCATAATTCCGAAGAAGAAGTGGACTTTGGTTACTGGTAACTCAGAAGGTGGAGCTGGAATTCCTCAGTGAGTCATGACACTGTTTTCAACTGTTCTTTCTGTTCCTCGCAGGGAAAACTGCCCCAGTGCAATTTATCTGGGGTGGTATGAAATATATACTTATACTTTATTCATTATGTATTCCCAGTAATGGGTTACAGAGAAAACTCCAGAGTGAGAAAGGTGCTCTGACATGGAAATGACACAGAACATTCAAAGTGTTAATACAGGCGAGACTCCTTGGTTTCCTTTAGGGTTTTTGTTTGTTTGTTTATGATATTATTGAATGATTGACACTTCGTTTTTTAAAAATTAGTTGGACATTTGTGTTAATGGATTTATAGTCCATAGGTCATTAGGCAAATATATCAAGTGAAACTAAGTTTTAATATCTAAGAAGTTATCTTTATTTCTTTTCAATGCATTTTAACATTACATGGGATGCAATTTGTGCTTGCAGTTATTGGTTTATGTCACCATACCAATGATTTCAATCCTAAGGACAAAAAATCAGGGTGTCAGTAGTAACTGGTAAATACAATGTGTAAAAATGAATGGTAAATACCAAAAACTATTTTGTCTTAATAAGGGTATTATATTCTGTAATACCTGGGTACTAGAATTTACTCACATCACTTTGAGTAATGCATTTATATTTGCTAGGCTTTACTTGCTTTGTCAAAGTAAAGAAAACAAATAGTAAGCTGTAGTTTTAAATGCTTTTATAGTCTGGCTAGGTGCGGTTTCTATAATCTGCATTCAGAAGCTAAGGGAAAATTGAAAACCGGCAGGGAGAGTGAAAGTAACAGGCCGGATTTGAGTTCCACATGTTGAGTTCAGTAAAGGAAAAGGCACCACATGTCCTGCTGGTGTCCAGTTGTGCTGGGCAATTATCTGGGTGGTTGGAGTATGAGGTACAAGCACAGTGCATAGAACCAGCCCTGCTGCTAGCCCTTCTGAAATAATATTGCTATTCCTGTTGTTCTTTTAAAATTTTATTTCTTTAAGAGGCCTATAATAAATTTAAACAAAATTAAAAGCATCACTCTAGATGAGTAATGATGGTTACCATCTCTGTATATACATTTTATTTTATTTTTTTTCCTTTTTTTAAATATATTTTATTGATTATGCTATTACAGTTGTCCCGTTTCTCCCCATCATTCCCCCCACCCTGCACACCCTCTCCCATCCACATTCCCCCCTTTAGTTCATGTCCTTGTGTCATAAGTTCTTTAGCTTCTATATTTCCCATACTATTCTTACCCTGCCCCTGTCTATTTTCTACCCACTATCTATGCTACTCATTCTCTGTACCTTCCCCCCCTTTTCCTCCCACACCCCTGTTGCTAACCCTCCATATGATCTCCATTTCTGTGGTTCTGTTCCTGTTCTAGCTGTTTGCTTAGTTTGCTTTTGTTTTAGGTGTGGTTCTTAATAGCTGTGAGTTTGCTGTCTTTTCACTGTCATATTTTCGATCTGCTTTTTCTTAGATAAGTCCCTTTAACATTTCATATAATAAGAGCTGGGTGATGATGAACTCCTTCAATTTGACCTTATCTGAGAAGCGCTTTATCTGTCCTTCCATTCTAAATGACAGCTTTGCTGGAAAGAGCAATTTTGGATGTAGGTCCCTGCTTTTCAAGATTTCAAATATTTCTTTCCAGCCCCTTCTTGCCTGTAAGGTCTCTTTTGAGAAATCAGCTGACAGTCTGATGGGAACTCCTTTGTAGGTGACTATCCCCTTATCCCTTGCTGCTTCTAGAATTCTCTCCTTCATTTGAATCTTTGCTAATGTAATTACGATGTGTCTTGATGTGTTCCTCCTTGGGCCCAACTTCTTTGGGACTCTCTGAGCTTCCTGTATGTCCTGGTAGTCCATTTCCTTTGCCAGATTGGGGAAGTTCTCCTTTATTATTTGTTCAAATAAGTTTTCTACTTGTTGCTCTTCTTCCCCTTCTGGGACCCCTATAATTCGAATGTTGGGACGTTTAACAATGTCCCAGAGGTCCCTAAGCCTCTCCTCATTTTTTTGAATTCTTGTTTCTTCCTCGTTTTCTGTTTGGTTGTTAATTTCTTCCTTCTGGTCCACTCCATTGATTTGAGTCCCAGTTTTCCTTCCATCTCTATCGGTTCCCCATGCGTCTTCCTTCATTTCACGTATTGTAGCCTGCATTTTCTCATCTAATTTATGAGCAAAATCAACCAGTTCTGTGAGCATCCTGATCACCAGTGCTTTGAACTGTGCATCTGATAGGTTGGCTATCTCTTCGTTGCTTAGAGGAATTGACTCTGGGGTTTTCATTTTTTCTCCGGTTTGAGCCATTTTTGGTGGGGTTTTTTGTTTTGTTTGTTTTGGTTTTAGTCTGGTCACAGCTATTACGTAGTGAGGGGTGGAGCTTTAGGTGTCCCTCAGGGCGGGGCAGCCCAGTCCCTGGGTTGTGACGCTTTAGGTGGGGGCGGGGTCCGGTCTGGATGAATGGTTGTTGGACTTCCGTACAGTTCAATTTTCTATAAGTTCTGGTTGTTTTCTTGTTTCTAAATATTTGTTGTCCTTAATTTTGGTTGTGAGAGGAGGCACAGTGTGTCTGCCTACGCCTCCATCTTGGCCGGAAGAATGTATATACATTTTAATAATAAAAACTGAGACATGCACACATGCACACCCCCATGTATTTTCTAATGTCAGGAGAACAAAATCCTTAGTGTTTTCTGTAATTATCCCAAATCATAGCTTCCAGTGTACTAATACAGGCAAGATAATTCAACTTTATGAGGAGTTTTATTTAAATGTCATATTTTAGCTTTTGAGTTATTTCTTTGTATTGGTCAGTATCCATTCATAATTATATTGCTTTATAGTTGGCATATGCTGGCTTCTTGTCTCGGAGTACTTGTGATTTACCAGCTTATACAACTGATAAACTTTTGATTTATTTTGGCATTAACACTGCAAGTTTTCCTTTGTAGTTCAGATCATATATTTTTATTATGGATATATTTTATTTATAAGAGATATTGATTGCCATGTAGAAAAGCTACCAGAAGCTTAATGAGAATATGAAAAAAAAACAAAACTCATTATTAGTGAATAGAATTAAAAATGTAAGTTGAGCTGTGACATCCAATGTTAACAAACTAGGAATTGTGCCCGTTTTTATAGATGTGTCAGTTTCAGCAAAATGAGAGATGACAAGTTGGGGGCTCAGTACTACATGTAAAGTTGTTTTTCAAGGATATGTTACCTTATGAGGAGGGAGAACCGTTTTATCTGTGGAGTGATGGAAGGAGTGTAGGAAGTACAAGACAGCAGTGGGCAGCTATCTGGAGGTGAAAGAGGACAGTGAAATGGGACTGCACAGAAGAGATGATGGGTTTAGGTCCAATCTGGAGTTCAAAACCAGTGGCCAGGAAGGGCTATGAGCACATGGTCACAAATATGTAATTACCCAATGATGAGATTCCATAACCCATTGGTATAGCTAAGAATCAGGAAATAGAATATCATCAGGTTAAATATGTGCTCTCAGTCTTCAGAAATCTATACATATTATCTTTCTTAGAATTTCCCACTCTACCAAGTTTTGTGTGCTTATGCATAAAATTACATAATAGTTCTACAACTTACATGCAGGAGATTGTAAATATTTTTTGTGCAGCAATTTAAGCACATTATCCTTATCCAGTACAACTGGGATTCACTAATCTTTGAGATGTAAAAACTAGAGAGTTTATAGTTAATGTTAATACAAGTCAATACGAATGAAATTCTATATGCGCAAACTAACTTTTTCTATGAAGGTTCTAAGGGCAGGACAGATGTAGTACTTCACCATGCAATCAGTAAGTCAAGAGGAGGTTAAAATTTTATGCCAAATGGAAGTTACATGGCAAATAAAATGTATAAAGCAACCTAAATATATAAATTGGTGGTATATGTTAGAATAAGCATTTAAAACATAGCTGTATTCTCAAGCATTGTTAAACTCTGTCCTTATAAAGCCATTATAGATAGAAAAATGTCTGAAACCGTCCAAGTGCTTTGAAAACATCATCTCAATTCTGCATTGATCCAAGGTAGCATTATTAGTATCTTGAAGTATTAGTGGCTTAAAAGAATTAAATAATTTGCTAAAATTCACATATCCATGGAATAGAAAGTTATTTAGATGATTTGGACTTAGAACAAGGAAGTCCTTTTAAAGTTGCTGCTGCTTCTCAGATGTTTGGCATAATATCACAACGTGTTTTTAACCTGGCAGGAATCATGGTCTTTCTTTTAATTAGCAAATGATAGAACTTATCTAAATTAGCTATTCTCACTCCTTAGGGGTGTGGAACCCAGAGTTTTTTCCTTGTCTGACTCTACTCTTGAGAACACCCGGGCTGCCTCTGAAATATTACATAGAACTCATGATGACTGATCCATGTCTGTCATCCTGATTTCTTGACAAACACAGACAAATTCAGTCAGGGACTAGATACATGGATTACATAGAATTCAGTCTGTCATTCCCCTCTATCTAGCTTAATCTTCTGCAAAACCCTGGATTTCATATAAGAACTGGTTATTTATTTAATGCATTGAAAGAAATTAACTGCTAATCCTTACTGAGCAGCAGTAGATTATAGTTTTTAAAAGCACTGACTCTGGAGCTAAAATGCTTGGGTTTAAATCTCAGTTCTGCCAATTACTACCTGTATAACACTGGAAAACTACTTAAACTGTTTATGCCTCAGTTTCCTAAAATCTCTTAAATTGGCGTAACAATAGTGACTGTCCTGCAGGATACCATTTGTAAGGATTAAACACTTAACACAGGTAAAGTGCTTAGAGCAGGGTGTCACATACAGGAAGCATTGTAAAAAGATTTGTTCTGTAACTATTACTAGAGCTATAGTGGTAAAGTAGTAGTTTTTATAGGCAAAAAGGCTTTCTGGACACTACTAATACACTTTGACCAAATTCTCTTACTTGTTTCTCAAGGGTAAACCCTATTATGTATCATATTTCAAACATTAAAAAATATGCTTTTATCTATAAGACTTTAACAGTAGCTATAATAGGCTTTCAACCATTTTTTTTTTATTCTAGCGTATTCTCTAGAAATATGGATATAAGGAGATATGGTAATAAATATAGTATAAAATTCCATCAGATAAAACACACAATTATCTAGAACTCCCCTTGACCTCATAGTATCCTATCTTTGGGGCAATTTATCATATTTTCACATTTACTATAGCTACTTTCTCTAGTCTTGTTACTTCATGCTTCCTTTAGTAAATGATATAGTTACTTGCTGTGTCTGTACAGTTACCACTGTACAACCACCAAATCTATTCACAAGCCCCCAAATCTCAGTGGCTTAACTCGGTGGAGGTTTATTTGTTATTTCAGTCAGATGGCTCAATGAGGGTTGGAAGACACATTTGTTTATTTTGGCCATTCAGGGATCCAGGCTCCTGAGAGCCCACTTCAGCATGTGTTTTCATGCTTCCTCCCTGATCCCAGCAGAGGGGAAGTTGCTGAAGCAGAAGTTCTCAAGCTACTGACAGGGGGAAACTCACATCACTGCTACCCATGTTTCATCAGTCAAAGAAAATCACATAGTTATACCTCACTTCAAAGGAAGAACGGGAATGCAACTCTGTCAGAAGGGCTCTTGCAGGAAGCCCTGGTGCCCTTTGTACCAGGATCAGGCTTACCTTCTCTCTTGCACTGTGGTCTTAGCTGCATAGCCACTGGCCTTCAAATGTAACTTTCTGATCAAATTTAATGTATACCTTGAAACAGTTAAAAATAAATCAACTCTTGATTTGAATATGGAATTTTTTCTTTACAGTCACTTGCTGTACTAAGCATGCTTTATGTTCAGGGATATGAAAATATGAATGAAGAATGGAAATTATCCAAAAGTATTTGGTGCTGGCAGAGAGCCTTTAGCACTGTGAATGCTTGTGGGAAAATTTGCGCCCACCTTCATTGCTTACAATATGTGTATAATTGCCATGGATATTTTTGGATTATTTTTATTGAAATAGTTTAAGTGGTTATAGACTTACAGTTATTATGAAGAAGAAAATGAACTAATTATTTCCAGTGAGTTAAAGTGAGGATAAATTGCCTCAAATTTAGGTGATGATCTACCTTTCATCCCTGTAAAATGAAAAAGCATAAGCTATGCACCTTTTAACTGAATCTCTTCATGGAAAATGAACAGGGCAAGGCAGAGTCAATCTGTTAATTTCAGTTATATTAACCAGCCATGAGAATTCCTGCACAGTGTCTCAGAGTCAATATAAATCAGGATGATGACCTTAATGAACAGATTGTCCACCAGTTAGTAGGGTTCGCTGAAGTGTAAAGGTGAAGATTGTATTTTGTGTGTTTAGAAAGTAATTATTTTTCCAATCTATCTCATTATATCACTTGATAATGTACTTAAAGACATATTATAAGTTATCTTAGCAAACATTGTAAATTCTCTTAGGGAAGAGATTACAATTACAGGCTAAGAACCACAAGCAAATGGTGAGCAAACCAAAAGTATAAAAATGAATAAGAGTTTACAACTTAAATGCTAAGAAAACATTTTAGTTTTAATTGTATTATAAAATAATTTTAGGTAAAATTAAGAAAAGTAAGAACACTTCCATTGTAAAAATGAATACATATGTTTGAGAGAGTTTCTTTTCAAAGATTATTTTGATCTAATTAACTGAAAGACACTGGTTATGGTAAATTTCTAATGGCATACCACAAATTCTTGTGTGAATGATGAGAACTTCGCATTTTGCAAAAAAAAAAAAAAAAAAAAAGTTACAGGGTGGGGCAATTGTTGTGTTATAGAAAATAACACAACAATTAATAAATAACATTATAAGATAAATTCTTCCCTTTACTCACAACTGTAAACCTATTTTTGCCCCACCCTATATTTCTCAAGCTATTATTTATGTTTCAAAAGAAGTCCAAAAACCAACTTCTAACTTCTAACTCTATGGTTTAACTTGTAAATCATCATCACTAACCTGGAGTAGTTCCTTAATTTCCTAAGTGGTCACCCTATTTAAACTGTGTTCAGTTTATTTTCAATATCGCAGCCAGCATCTTTCTGATAAAATGTACATCAGAACACATAATGCCATGATTCAAGCTCTCCAAATGTTCCCACTTCACTTAAAGAAAACCAAAGTCCTTGCAGTGGCCTATGAGGCCACACATCATCTGACTATTTCTGACCTCATCTCCAGTTAGGCCTCCTATACCTCCCTGTGTTCAGCTCACACTGGTCTCTGGTATGCCAGGAGCATACATAGCTCAGCTGTTTCTTCATTAGGCACTTTTTATTTGCTGTTTGTTCCCTTAATATTTTGTTATCTATTTGGATTTCTACTTCACCAAATGCTTCAGAGCCTTGTTCAAAATATACTCCGTCAGCCTTTTCCAGACAGCCCTCCTGACACATTTTAACATCACCTGATCTCCTTACCAGCTTTATTTTCTACTGCACTTAGGGTCATCTGACAAATTCTGTGTTTAACTCACACACACACAGGCACACCCACACAAGGTCTTTCTCACTTCTCTAAAATACAAGCTTCACGAGAACAAGATTTCTTGGTCTGTTTTGTCCAATGCTGTATCTCCAATGCATGAAATAGAACTTGATAAATATTATTTATTCTTTTTTTTAAGATTTATTTATTTATTTATCTTTAGAGGGGAAGGGTAGGAGAGAGGGAGAGGGAGAGAAATATCAATGTACGGTTGCCTCTCAAGCGTCCCCTGCTGGGAACTGGCCTGCAACCCAGGCATGTGCCCTGACTGGGAATCGAACCGCGATCCTCTGGTTCGCAGGCCCGCGCTCAATCCACTGAGCTACACCAGCCAGGGAATATTATTTATTCTTGAGTAAATGTTTTTGCTTGAAGATCAAGGAGTTAGAGATGTTTTCTTCATTTGATTCAAGAAAGTCTATTAAGAGTGATTTGAAAGATCAACAACAGTCATCCTAATTACTGCTAAAAATTTGAAGATAGGTATCAATAGGAAGATGTGTAGCCATAAATGAAGAGCAACCTTTCACCACTGATGAAAGAATTTCTCAATTTAAGGTAGATGTATTGTGAAGCATACAATGTTCTAGCCCAAGTGTGTGTCAATCATCAGGATAAAATGCACACATCTTTCAATAGAAGTGAATTTGACATCCGAAAATAGGTTTTTGCATACAATGGGTGAGTTAAAGCTTAATTCCAATTCCTATAGAATGTTTAATGATCTCTGTTAAATAGAAAGTATTGTGGAAGTTTTTCAGAAGCATTGCTTTAATACACCATATATTTTTTTTTAGTTTGAAATCGATTTACATGGATAGATGCTTATTTGGTCACCTACTATGGACACAAAAATCAGTACTACAATGATAAGATTTCTTTTAATACTTTACCTCCTTGTATAATTTCTTAAAAATTATTGGTCTGGCTTTGGTCAAGTTCTTAGTACAATGCCCTGTACATATTCATCACTGTATCTCATCTACCCACCTACCAGGTTTCCTGTGTTTTACATGAAGATTTTTCTTTTCTTGGTATTATATGTCCTTATTGTCCATGCATAAAATGACAGCAATCCTTTATTAGTTTCAATAATGTATGGTGAAGTATAGGAACATTGTTAAATATAATAGCTTTCATGATTATCATAATATTTAAAAAAGTAAAGGTAGGGGAGAATATTGAGTTATGGCTAAAGACCATAATTTTTTATATTAGTATGGACTATCACCCTTTGGTTTGATAGGCAAGAGAATTATCCCTGTCATATTTAATAACATAGGCAAGTAGACATAATGGAATGATATAATTTAAATTGACTTATAGTCAATTAAATCTAGTCACAATATTTAGCATCCTTTAATTGTGTACATGTATATGAAAATAAGAAATGTAGAATATTTTACAATATATGACCTTTAGAATAAATTTAATTTCCATGGAACAATTAAAATTTTTTCACCTAATCTACCTAACATATTGAATAGCTGATATTGACATGACAATAGAGATTTTGTGCTAAGGAGATTATCTGGACAAATATCAAACAGCAAAGTTATTTCAGTTTGGCATAAAAGGTTAAATATAGACAATGAAGATAAATTTCTGGGTTTGAATTCCAGCTTTGTTACTCAGTAGCTCTATGACTTCGGGCAAATTTTAAACTCTGTATGCCTTGAATTCCCCATCTGGCAAATGAGCATTATATTTACACTTCTTAGGATTGCTGTGAATTGATACCTGTAAACATTAAGAACTGTGTCTGGCATGTACTATGTCAATAACTGGACTTGGCACACAGTTTCTTAACGCAGAAGCAACCAGATAAGTTTCTTGTTGGCCTTTCATGATAGTAACAGTAATTTTACTGTAGTATCTCTGTGCTTTATATCAGGGTCTTAGTTAACATATTTTGTGATGACTCTTGTTGATGAATACCTCCTTAAAGCATCAGCATTCCTTTGTGGGTTCTTCATCAGGCCTTTGATTTATGTTTGGCAAATGAAAGCAAGTAGAATTTACAAACCCAAGCAAATTAGTCTCCAATAAATGTTGTAAATCTATGAGCTTTCTTTTGGCTTTATTCATGTATTATTACAAATATTAAAAGTTATTTTAAGAATAATTAATGTTAAATATCTTTTATGAAAGTAACCATTAATTTATAGAAACAAGTATTGCATTATAACATTGTATGTGGTTTTATATTATTGTATTTGGAATTGTATTTATTTCAAGTGGAATATCTAAATAAAATTGAGATATGAAATATTGCTTTTGCAGAAGCATAGACAGCTTGTGTGGGACTTTCTGTCTGAAAGACATACAATATAAATGAGTTGTTTTTAAGGTATTACATCAGCGAGGCAGGAGACCAGTTGTATTATGTGACACTCCAGAATTTACTTCACAGGGTTTGATTTGTGAGTTGTTATTGCTTATATGCCACCCTGAAAGCAAGGAATACATAAAGACATTGAAAAGGCAGGATTGCACTTGAATAAAATAATGGATTGAGGGGGAAAAAAGCATTAAGTACTAGGTGAAGTAGCACATTAATAGCGAGCCAGAAATTTCATTGCGGGGGTGGGGGTGAATGGATTGTTTAGGCAGTGTTCAAAAGGCCCAGGATTGGAACAAAGAAAGTAAGGCATTTTCATAAGAGAGCTCTAGAGGTAGATCTTGGGATGTAAACTTTTCTGTTAAGGTACAGTACATGGATACCCTTTGTAAACTACAGGGTGGTAAGAATAATGAATATTAGTCTAACAATTACATTTATTTAAGTAAGTAAGTAAATGTCCCTTTATTTAATACCATTTACTTATCCATGTTGATTTTTATATATGTTATGCTGTTTTCTTTATCGTGTAGTTTGAACTGTTCACAACATTCAGAAATAATTTTTATTTGCCAGAGTATGAAAACAACATAGTTCAATTGAATGTACACCAGTTTGGCATCAACATATCTACCTACGATTTTTTTTTTCTTCAGAATGTTCAATAACTAAGAATTTCGTATGTATTGATCAATTTATGCTGTTCCCATTTATATACTTAACAATTTACAAATTGCAAATGACAAATTACAAGCATATGTATATTGAAATGAAGATGAATATATGAAATTTGGAAATAGAGAGGCATTTTGCACTTTTAATAATAATTACTAACCACTAAGTATAAAGCAGAATATGCATATTGTGGTAAAATGGCTCTGTTAGTGATTTAGGTAATTGGAAATTATTTTAGAAATATATAGTCACCCCAAGTTGCCATTGTTAGAGTGATGCTCATACTTAAAGTTATGAACTTTATACTTCAGATGTTGCAGTATTCACACTTTTAGTGTTAGACATAATATTGAGCTAGCCTCATCTACACAGGTCATTTAATGAATATCACTACATGTAAATAGACATTTTCAGTCCAAAAAAGAATGAGCCTAAAATGAGGTCAAGATAGGTGTATTCTCTCAACTCTACAGAGAGCTGAGCCCTTCTTGAGTTCCAAAGTTAAGCCTTACAGATTGCAGAGCTTCCCAGGCTTCCAAAAAGGGAGCTCCTGAAGTGATAACTGGACCATTTCCCCTCTCAGTACTGCTTGAGAAGAGGTGCAGCATGTTGCTTATCTCAAGAAGCTATGAAAAATATGGCTAAACAAATTGACAATCTCACTTTTAATTGATCGTCTTTTAATTGATAGTTTGCATATGGTGAAAGGTGAGACTAATTTTAGTCTAAATGCATGGGTACCACTTGTCCCATACTCAGTTTGTGAATAGTTCCCCTTTGCCCATACAGCTGCAGTGCAAATTCTGTCATGCATTCCAGTTGCATTCATGGGTTTGTTTCTCTCTGGGCTGTATTCTGCTCTGTTGGTCAATATAGTTATGTCTTCCCAAGTACCAGAAGCTGTGATCACCACAGATTGATAGGAAGTCTTGATAACTTGCAGGGTCACATCTTTGCAAGAATAAAAAGAATTCCTTTGCAGATGAAGGAGCACTTCTTCAGGAGTTCTTGTCATTCTTTGGGAATAGGCTCTATTTCTCAGCCACTTTTTCCATCTTGCTCGGTGAGAAAGGGCAGAAGAGAGAGGATGACTGTATCCTCAGAGAACTCCCCTGCCCTTTGAGACCAGCAGTGCCTCAAAAAGTATTCCATTCCATTGTTCTGTTACTGGACATAGTAAGCAAAATGCTAAAAATGGATATCCATATTTCAAATAGTATTATTTTTTAAAGTATATTTTAAAATAAGGCATCTAAAGGATTAATAGGACATTATATGAGAGGGAACCCTCCAAAAAGAGGAATTATCTTCTGGAGGATAAATCCCTTGTAGTACAGGTTTCCCCTCCTGGGTGAGTGTTCTAGGAACCCAACTGTGTCAGTATAGCTGCTGGAATTGTTGTGAGAGACTGTGTTCAGCCTCAGTGTATTTTTTTTGAAAACTTTCAATGTGTTTGCCCATTTCATGATGGGTGGTTTACAAGTATACCTACCCACGTTGCACTGAGTATTCAGCAGTTTTGGCCCAAAAGAGGGTTAAAGATGGCCCCTGTTCTCTACCCTCCCTATTCACCCAATCTTGCCCCAAGTGACTTTTTTGTTGTTTCCTGGATGAAAAAACTCTTCATAGGGGGATGTTTTGCCAAAGTGAAGGAGGTGAAACAAAAAATGGCAAAAACACTAAATGGCATCAAAATCGAGTTCAAAAACTGTTTTGAGCAGTGGAAAAAAGTCTTGATAGTTATATCAAATAGAGAGTACTTTTAAGTGACCGAAGTTTAAACGTGTAAGAATAAATGCACAATCTTTTTATAAATAAATTCCAGCTTCTTCGGGTTTCCCTTGTAAATATATTTACCATTAATATTTTTAAAAATCTCTATTTGGTCCACTTCATTTAAGTCATCTGCATGTGCTTATTTCTAATTAGTCTGAGTGTGTTAAATAGCAAATCAACTCATATCCACAGTATTATAGGGTCACAATTCTTTTAAACACATACTATTTCCCCCTCTGTTTTCACAATGTCTTAACAATGGATGTTGGTAGGCTGATTTTTTTTTTTTTTTTTTTTTTGATAACTAGAAAGAAACTACATGGTCTTTTCTGGTACACCAGCATGTATATCTGAGTGAAGGTTAAGGTTAACTTAATTTCTCACTTCAGTTGAAAATCAATTCTTCCACCCTTTTGTCATAATCCTATCAACTACATAGAGAAACTGTTCTATTATTGAGTTATATTTGAATTTTCACAGGGAATTAAATTTTAGCTTTCAGAAACTGAGAGGTTTTATAGGATGACAGTACCTCTTTGTCTGTATTTACCTTAATAGGTAGTGACCCTGGAGTACTAAAGGGGCGTTCATGTGGGGTCCTTGCTAAGAATAAAGGGTGGTCAGGAGAGGAAGGGAGGGTAGATGGTCTTTATTCTGGTGGAAAAACGTGAACAAAAGGCATTGCTCCGCTCACACAGAAAGAAATACTGCACTTTTAGGGAACATTTAAAATGTAGGTGTTAGTAATAAAATAACCATTTATAGTTATCTGACAGTTTTTTGTGAGTTGCCAGAGACTCTTCCATTGAAAGGCAAATAAATCCTTTACTAAGTTATACAACAGTTAGCATATAGGTATGATAAGTGCTCTTACCAATTTCCTGAGACAGAATTTTAAATTAGTTTATTAGCTAAAATTCAGTCCATTAAGAAGCTTCAGAGAAATGCAACGTGGATACACCTATTTGATTGTATGAAAAGCCAAAGTTCTCCTTTGCTTATTGAGGCTAACCTAACATCTTGGAATATATTCCTTCAACTTTAATAAGCAGAGTAATGATAGATTACAATAAAAGAATATAATGAACAAAAGAGTATGGACATGAATTTAAACAATAGCCCTAGCTTAGTGACCAGATTAATGTCCCTGATTTGGAGAGTGGCTTGGATGCTGATCAAATAGCTGTGTACAAATTCTTCTCTTATATCATTTAATTTTGAGCTTTTATACAAAACACTTTACATTCAAGAAAACATATACATATAACCGATTCACCATGACCATATTTTATACTTTTCTCATTTAATCATTTGTATTGTTAATCTCTTCAATATCAGTAGACTTCAAAAATAATTTTGCTGTGATTGCATAATATACTATCGTAGCAATAAGACTTGTTATGAACTATTCTACTGTTATTTACAGTTTGTATTATGTAAAGTTTTGTAATATACACTTTATATAAATATTTAATTAGAATCTCAAGTGTTATTCCAAAAAGGGAATTATTATAGCAAAAGTGTATCTATTAATTAAAAAAAACACTTTCCATAATTTTGTCCCAATTGCTTTCCAGAAAGTTTTATAGTTTGAAATTATTTTCAGCAATTTAGTATTTTTACAATAATCAGTAACATGATTAAATACAGATTAATAGATATATGTAGATTTGAATATCTGTATACATACATGCACATGTGTCTATGTAAGGAGAGAACTGGTACCTACAAATGATATCCAGATATAGTTTATTAATATTGAGATGGAAAATATACTTTTATTTTCTTCTTCATTCTGAACAAGGGTTTTCAGTACTTTCAGAGTTTTCTGTTGCCGTCCAATAAATCGATCCAGGAATTTCTTCTTTACTAAGAAAAAATTACTTAATGAGGTCCCTTACTAAATTCTTTCTTATTATAAAATTAGTTACCTGAATCTTTTTCTTCTATTTCATTTCTATGGCTTTAATTTTCTCACTCAAATCTTTATAATACATCTGGAATTCATTATAATAAATAGAAAACAAGGGTCTCTATTATGTTTAAATGAAGCTAATTTTCTTATGAAAATCAAAGCTGCTTTTAGCTTGGTGTGCAAGTTTCCCAAATCTGTGTACATGAACACATGCAAATAGACACATGGGTGCACAACTGCATATACATCTAGGATCATCTCTAAGATTATCTACTTGTTGTCCATATTGGTAGATTTTAAAACAAGATGCAATATGGAATCCTTCCCATTCATGATCCTTCTCAAAATTTTTCTTGGGTATTTACTCCTGTTTATTCTTTCAGATAAAATTTAAAAGCACTCCTTCAATTGTTTTTTGTCTAAGCTTGCACACATTTTAAATTTGTTCTCAAAGAATTGACATTTATGCAATAATTAGTCATCTCTTGAAGGAATAAGGCTCTGAGGAATTACCTAACTAGCAAAGGAATTCAATAATTGAAAGAACTTCACATCTAATGGGAGATAGAGGAAATAAATATTACTTCTGTCCTGAATGTAAAGTGAAAAAGACTGAATAATTTGTATCATATATTTGACATAAAGCCTAAATTATTAGCCGGTTGTCTTTTTCTGTGGACTAAGTCCATCTCAGAGGCAAAGTGAGCTTGTAAATCTACAGGACAGATGTACATCTCAGTAAAGCCATTTTTTGTCTTGGTCCCATTAAATATAATACAGATGAAATATGAATTCTGTTATAGAAACCATGCTCTCCTGATTTCTAATATTGATCAACTTAGCTGAACCAGAAAACATTTTATATCACAGAACTTATTGATTGGTTTTGCTGAAATGAATTTCAGTATATTCAAATTTTAAACGTTTACTTTAGAGCTGAGGAAAAAAGTGTTGCATATAAGTTTTCAAGGATTTAGCTAGGAAGATGAAGGGGCAGGTGTCAAATAGCTCATTTTGCCAGATTGAATGTTTATGTGGAGTCTGAGAGGCAGGTCACAAGTGATCCTCCCTTCTGTTACAAAGGGATGTTCTAGCTTCTTCATTTATTCTGTTGTCTCTATAAGTCCTGGTATTCTTCAAGTCATATTATTTATAAAGATGGAAAGATGGGTATAGATATACAGTATTAACTCAGGATGTTGAATAAAACTAAAGAGAAAAACTAAGTAGTTTTATTTTTTATCCTTGTATGAGGACATTTTTCATTGCTTTTTTTAGAGAGAGTGGAAGAGATAGAAAGAAACATTGATTTAAGAGAGAAACATTGATTAGTTGTCTTTTATACATACCTCAACCAGGGAAGGAACCTGAAACCTAGGCATGTGCCCTGACTGGAAATCAAACCTTCAATTTTTTGGTTACAGGACAACACTTGCACCAACTGAGCCACACTGGCCAGAGTAGTAGCTTTATTTTTAATCAACACTATTTGTTGCATAAATATTTAGTGAGCTCCTTATATGAACCATTACTGCTCTGTTAGGCATTCAGTAGTTCACATAACAAGAAAGTTCCTGCTTACATTCTGTGGTATATAGGTAGAGTCTTCCAGTTTAATCTTTTAGTAGATCCTAAAATCTATATTATTATTAGGATGAGAAAAATTAATATATGATCAAAGAAATGCTCCTCTAGAAAAATATGTGTAGTTTAGCTTTGTACAAGTAATAATAATTACAGGGATTTGTGTAGAGTGCTATCCATTGTTTCTAAACACCATGGAATAAATGACTTATTTATATTTATAAACATCATAAAATTGATGTATGTTTTTATAGGTTTACACTTCTAAGTATTGTTTATTTTAGCTTTTAAATTAATGATTCAGGTAGTACTGGACTTAACTAGAAATAATAATTTTTGAGGTTTTAAAAATGTAGTGGAAATTTACTTAATAGATACCAGCTATTTAAATAAAATTGTGGTTAGATTTGTATTTCTAGGATTTATAATAAAGGCTTATGTACAGATCACTCCAAATTCCAATGAGATTTATACATTGTTTATTTATTACCATAGTATTATATCTATTTTACATATTATATTGTTACTTGTAATTTGATCTTGGAACTCAGCTTTTACTTATAGATTTGAATTACACAGCAAAAATATTTTCAAAAAGTTACCAGGATTTATTTTTCTATCAATCATATGCATCAACAGTGTTTTTGGCAACAATATATTTACAAATGTAAATAATGCCACAAAATCAAATAACATTGTATATTGTGACTGGAGATAGAAATATTTGTATAGAAAATAGACATATATGGGACCTTTGAAAAAATTATATAATTTTAGTTATCTTTCTCATAAACAAATGGAAATTCAAGTGACCTCAGTCTCAAATTTACCAAATAAATTTGAAATACACATAATTGCATTTCAATTGTCAGTCTCTATGCAGCATAGTTATTGTGTTTCATATTCAATTATAACATTATAAATTTATAATTAGTGTGATCATGTTATTAACAAAAAACAATAATATATTATTAGATTTTTGTGAGTAGCAAATCTCTAGTCCATGCTAAAAAGATTGTAAAAAACTTTGAAAGTGTTTGTAGAATGAATGTTTCACATGCAGTTTATTTGTTAGCACCCATAACTGGGTAAGTAGGGATTTGCCAGATGACATTTGAAATAGATCTAAATTTAACTCTGGTAAAAGAAAATTGTAGACAAGATGGGAAGGGGGATGAAAAGCATCTTGGACATCAGGAACCACATTAAATGAAGTGGAGAAGCAGGAACAGTTCAATGAACACTGAGTACTACCCCTTAGCTATACCAAAGATAAATCAATATGTCAGTGGCTGTCAGGCTATTGACAGACTGAATGATACAGAATTTGTAATTTATTTGAAGAGCAAAAAGTACCCTCAGGACTTTATACCTTCAGAACATAAAGCTGTATATTTAAGATATAAAAATAAAACCCAACTATATGTTGCATTCAGGAGACACATTTAAATTGCAAAGGCAAAGGTAGATACAAAGCTGAAGGGTGGAAAATGATTCTCCAAGCAAATATCACCCATAGGAAAGCAGGTGTGGCCATACTTATATCTGATAAAATATAACTCGTGATAATAATGCCTTCCAATTCAATAATCTAGAAGAAATTGTTTCTAGAAATATATAACCTTCTCAGACCGAATCATGAAGAATTAAAAAATCTAAATAGACCAATCAGCAGTGGGGAAATTGAAAGAACCATCAGAAACATCTCAAAAATTAAAGTCTAGGACCAGATTGCTTCACTAATTAATTTTACAAAAACATTCAAAGAAGATTTAATACTTACGATTCTCACACTCTTCAAAAGCTTACAATGTTCTCTAACACATTTTATGAGGCCAACATAACTCTAATAACAAAATGTGTCAAGGATAAAACACAAAAAAAGGAAAACTAGAGATCAATACTACTGTTAATACAGATATAAAATACTAGACAAAATACTAACACATTGAACGTAACAATATATTTTAGAAAATAATACATCATGATCAAATGGGATTCATTCTAGCAGCACAGGGATGGTTAGACCTATGAAAATCAATCAATGTAATGCATACCATTAAGGAAAAATGTATAAAAATCATAGACCTTCTCAATAGATGCAGAAGAAGCATTTGATATGGTACAACATACATTTATGATTAAAACACTCAATAAAATTGGTATATAAGGAAAGTACCTCAACATAATAAAGGCCATATATGACAAGCACTCGGCTAATCTAATATTCAATAGTGAAAAACTGTTAGTTTTTCCTCTAAAATCAGGAATAGGACAAGAGTACCCACTGTCACCATTTTTATTCAACATAGTTCTGGTAGTCCTAGCCAGAGCAATTGGGCAAGAGAAAGAAAGAAAAAGTATCCAAATTAGGAATGAAGAAATAAAAGTGACACTTTTTGCAGATGATGCAATTCTGTATATAGAAAATCCTAAAGACTCCTCCAAACACTATCAGAAACAATGAACAAAGATACAGGATATAAAATCAATGTACAAAAAATCCAGTGCTTTCTTGTATACTAACTGAAATTTTAGGGGAAAAGGTGAAAAAATTATTTCACATTTGCAACCAAAAGAATGAAATACCTAGGAATAAAGTTAACAAAGTATGTGAAGGACCTATATACTGAAAAATACAAATCACTGTTAAAGAGATTGAAAGACACAATGAAATGAAAAGCTGTTCCTTGTTCATGGATTGGGAGAATCAGCATATTACTCAAAGCCTATACAGATGTAATACAATCCTCATAAAAGGCCTAATGTCATTTTTAAATTAAATATAACAAAAAATCAGATTTGTGTGGAAGCAGAAAAGACCCCAAATAGCCAAAGCAATCCTGAGAATAAAAAAGAATGAAGCTGGAGATATCACACTACCTGACTTAAAATTGTGCAACATAGCTATGATAATCAAAACAGCATGATATTGGCAGAAGACCAGACATACAGACCAATAGAACAGAATTGAGAGCCCAGAAATAAAACATGTATAATGGCAATTGAGTTTTTTACAAAAATGCCAAAAACACACAATGGAGTAAAGAAAGGCTAATACATAGTGCTGGGGAAATTAGAATGCCGCATACAAAAGAAGAAGATTAGACTACAGCTTTTTTTCCATGTACAAAAATTAATTCAAAATGGATCAATGGAGTAAATATAAAATGTGCAACAATAAATTACATAGAAGAAACATAGGTACTAAACTTAAACACCATAGTTTTACAGAACATTTTATGAATTTGACCGCAAAGGTAATGGAAGACCAAAATAATTGAATGAGACAATATTAAGCTAAAAAAAAAAAAAAGGGTTTTTTTTTTTTTTTTTTTTTTGCAGCAAAAGAAACCAACAACAAAACGGAAAGGCAGCCAATTGAATGGGAGGTGATATTTGCAAACAACAGCTCTAACAAGAAGTTAAAATCCAAAACATATTAAAAAACTCATACAAGTAAACACCAAACAATCAAATTTAAAAAATGGGGAGAAGATATGAACAGACACTTCTTCCAAGAAGACATACAAATGGCCAAACACATATGAAAAGATTTTCAACTTCACTAGCTATTAGGGAAATACAAATCAAATGAGATAGCACCTCACATCTGCTAGAATGGCTATCAATAAGATAAGTACATAATAACAGGTGTTATTGGAGAGGTTGTAGAGGAAAAGGAACTCTCATTCACTCCTGGTAGGAACATAAACGGGTATAGCCACTATGGAAAACAGTATGGCAGTTACTTGAAAAAGTAAGAATGATTACCATATGATACAGCAATCCCTTTTCTGGGTATCTATCCCAAAATCTTGAAAACATATATTTGCAAAGATATAGGCATTCCTGTGTTCATTGCAGCATTATTCACAGTGGCCAGTCTTGGAGACAACCAGTGTCCTTTGATAGACGATTGGATAAAGAAGGTGTGGTACATATGTATATGCAATGGAATACTAATCAACCATAAGAAAAGACAAAATACTGCCATTTGTGACAACATGGATGGATGATGAGAATATTATGCTATGCAAAATAAGTCATCAGAAAAAGCTAAGAACAGCATGATTTCACTCACACGTGGGATATAAAACTGAAACTCATAGACAGATAACACTGGTAGTTACCAGAAGGAGGAGGGTTGGGAGTGTAGTAGAAGATAAAGGGGCCAAATATATGGTGATGGAAGGAGATTTGACTTTGGGTGGTGGGCACACAATGCAGTATGCAGATCATGTATCACAGTAACGTGCACTTGAAACCTATAAGATCTTATTAACCAATGTCACCCTACTTGATTTAATAAAAAGAAGATATAAAAATAAATATGTAATATATCCACATACTCCTGTTTCTCCAAAATGAGAATTTCTATATGTTCAAATATAAAGACTACAAAAACATTTATTTGCCCCTTCACTTTTGTTTCACTTAGTTTTTATGGCAAACTGTTCTTAGGTAATATCTTAGAAATAATTCCTATGCGTTGTCAAAATTTTTGGTGTAGATTTTAGTACATAAAATCGATGCTGATAATTGTGCATGCATTGTATTTGAAGAAATTGCTACTGTTAATTGAATAGACACAAGATTAATTTTGTCTTCAGATTTGTTTTCTTATATACTTTACATATGTAATTTTGGGATAGCTATATGAAGGAGAGCTGGATAATGATGGAAAACAAGATAACTAGTAGACACTGGCAGGTATAAATGTTTACTTTCTGATGCTTTTTCAAATATTTTAAGGAGATGTTGTTACAGATCATAACAAGATATAGTTTATTATTCTCCCTCCAAAAGAGAGGAGATATAAGGACTTCTGAGAAATGGCTGCATAAATCTTTGTTCCTGCTCAAGTCCCTTTCTGACTCTAGCCCACATTCCCAATCAACTGTCAGGCACAGACCATATTTTCAAAATCCTAAATAGCCCATTGCAGTCCATTGGAGAATGCCTGGCCTCACTGAATTCCAACTGTTAAAGTTTCCTCCTTTCCTAATAGGGGTGGTGTGGTAATACATCTCCTGATGCTTGTTCAGAATGTAATCAGGCATGTCTTGATTTGTATAGGCAAATCTCTGCAATTGCTTTATTATTTCTTTTAAAATGAGATTCTGCCCCAAATGAATAAACACCTTAGAATATGCCCTTCATTGGGGATTTATCTTTCACATGTTCGAACATGATATTTATTACTACTATTGTTATTATTTAGTATATTTGACATGAAGTATTTATGTCCATATTTAATGACTACCTTGCTTTCAAACTTGATAAGACCATATGAGATTATTTTCAACAAAATATGTTATATAGCAGTACTCACGTGTATGTTGATTATCAAATGTGTTCCTTCTCTGTCTCTGTTTCTATCTCCCTTGTGCACACTCATACACCCCCCAAAACAAAACAAAACCAAACCCAAATATGCATTTAATATCAGTCCAGATCATCACATGGAATGAAAATGATGAAAAGTGCCTATAAGTCCAAAGGTCAGCAGTTACATGATAAAAAGTCCCAGAATATAAGGGAATGCTTGTGGGGGAGCATTTAGTCTGTTGACTGGGGATTGCAATAAGCTCTCCCACAAATTTTATAAGTTTATTTCTAGCTCTTGATTTACATTTATCTTTGCATATATGCAAAACATATCATAAGGATAGATGTCACCACATCACTTTCATGAGATGATATTGCTTCCACTAATGATATTTATTGGATAAAACTAAATATACTCACAAATCTTTAAAGAGAAATAACTAAGTATTTCTAAAGTGGCCTAAGAATATTTTAAGAACTTAAGAATGCACTTAAAAAGGAACTCCCAAGCTATTTTAAAAATTAGTCCTGATGCTTATACTGCTTTAGCTGTCATGTAATAAATCTGTGAGAGGAAGTAAGTGCTTTTCATATTGATATAATGTATTCTTAAGGTTATACAATTTTAATGTGTTTCTTCATAGTGACATATACTTCTAATAGCAAAAAACCCTTCTAAATACTTAAGGATCCCTTTGCTTTTGGACATTTTAGGTAATTAATAAATGTGATGTATGTGTAATGCATGTTATCCTTCGAGATATAGCATTCATACTAAATTAAGAAGTTGCATTGTTTAAAAATGGAGGCAACAGTGTTTAAAATGTCCAAGTTTCATTTTAAATCAGTTACTATTTTTCTCAGGATGAGAGTGATATAGTATTTGCCTCTTAGGAAAATTAAATTACTAACCAGTAATTATAGTTCTCTGAATGTAATATTCTCAGTGGATTTGTATCAACTATCTTGGGGCATTTTGGCACAAGAGATGTGTGGTGTAGCTACATTGTAAAATAAAGAAAATTAAGTTCTGATAGATTATATCTTAAATTTGTCTGGTATCTTCCTGTAAAGGCACTCTTATATTTTTCCTTCCCAACAGTCTTCTGCAGTAGATTTCTGTAAGGCACAGACAGTTTGAAATATAGGCCCAAGATCTTACTGTCATTTATAGAGCTGGAATTAAAATCAGCTCTACTCTTAGTGAAGCTTTACTCTGTTGATATTGAGTCTGCCTTTGTATTGCTAAATTATGTGGCAAAGTGACATAAATGGAATGTGCTCATCTTTAGAAGACAAAACACCCCGAACTCACACTACCCCATGTGCTGTAAATTTTTGAACATTTAATTCACTGAGACATATAATAAATTAAACTGTGGATTACTTATTTAAAATACATTTTAAAAGTTAGATATAGCATATAAATTCAATTATTCTGTAATGAGATAGAAAGCAAAATGTATGACAATTTCTAAATTCTATAGTAAAAATATTGAGACATAATTGCTCTATTCTCATTTTTAAGAACAATAAGAAATACTTTAACCTTTGAGGAATACTAAATAAGAATAAAGTCCTAAATTCCAAATGGTTGCTTACTGTTGCAAAGTCAAAATTTTGTCTTTCATTTTGTTCAGATAATAAGTTTTTATATTATTTTTAAAGCATATGATTTCATTCATCAAAAAAGAGATGGGATTACTGGAGAATATCATTATGTTAGCTACTTAGGTAAAAATGCTAATCATGCAATGAATTTTATCTCCATTTATTTAAGAGCCAGATTCAATGGGGTTTTTTTACATTATATAGAATAAAATTAATATAAATTTATTTACTTATATGATAATCTGGAAACAAAATTTTAACTAAGAGAAAATAGTAACTCAAGATTAAAAAGTAGATTTTTATATTATTGAAACATGCCTTAGTTTTTATAGAAGTAAAGATTGCATGATGAAATCTCAGTGTTTTCTAAAGACTTTGTCAGTATTTATATTTCAAATGAAAATTTTAAGGAATAGATGGTTTCAAAATATTCTATTATAGTAAAAAGTGACTTCCAGGTGAAAGTTTTGAAGCTCACATTATTTTTTCCCTCCAGTAATTCAGTATTAAGTAAAAAATACAGTATGAATTTGAGTGACTATGTCCAGCCCTAAATTCCATTTCAAATTTAAGAAATCTTTTATGATATAGTCACCCAAATATGATTATTTTTGCAGTATTTCTTTACTGTGTTGGAAATCAGTAGACAAGAAAATGGATGTGAATTTAAGTGTAAGAAGTCTAATGTTTAATATGACATTTTATGATAACAATAAAAGCAGCTAGCACTTGAAAGCAGCGATGAGTGCCAAATACTTTGGAGGTATTGTTTCACTTCAGGTTTCCAGCAGCTTTGCATGGAGCGGGTAAGTGATCCTAAACTAAGAGATGGCAGAACTGGAGTTCAAACCAAATTGGACTTAAGCCTAAAATGCATACCCTCAACCAATGTGCTGTACTTCCCTCATTAATTTCATAATAAATATTTAAATCCATTTCCAAATTTGTATTTATCAAAGTTATTTTTACATTCAATGTTATTCAATATCTATCTTTGAAAGAAAACATTTTGTCTTACTACAAAAGTAGTACATACTAATTATAAAGTATACAAAAGTGAACATTAAATCAAAGAAAGCTTTTTAAAATACTTACAGTCATACCTTCCCAATTGTATTAACTCATGTACCACAGACTCCTTGGACTCTCTCCATGTGTTAGGAACAGTTAGATCCATTTAGGCTCATAGAGCCACAGACAAAGGGGCTCTTGTCTGTGATCCATCCAGGATCTTGGAGTCTGAACAGTGATAAGTGTGAAGACTGAATAAAACCTTTCTGCTATCACATTCAGAGTGATAATGTTAACTGTCATGTTTATAAGTTGATATCTTCAAAGCATTATAGTGTGTATCAGTTTCCATATTGTCAATTTTTACATTATTGGTAATACCTATATGATATTCCAATAAATGCATCTATTAGAATTATTTTAACAGTTTCTCTAACTGTATCACCATTTATATACCATTTCAAGAAACATAATTCAGACATTTGAAAACACAATTTTATTGTGTAAAACAACACAAATTTGTACTGATTACATTTGGTATTCTTTAAAACAGAATCTTTCCTGCCTGAGTTTTATCTAATCTGTAAATTTCTCTAGCTGGTACTGATGCCCAAGCCATCATTTTCTTTCTTCCCCATCTCAGTCTTGTTTGGTGGTTCCCAGTAAATAAGCTATAGATTCTGAAGTAAGACTAAATGAATATATATCACACTGACTTTCAATGGCATCCGGGATTTCCTTTTGTAATAGTCATCACATTTGTCATTGCTTGTATTTCTGACTGGGATATTAGCGACACAAAGACAAGTTCTCTGTGTAATTCTCTGGCATGTAGCAGGCATTTCATACATATATGAAATATAAATGAATATGTATAATAGTTTTAGAATGTATTCCTTGTTTACTTTTATTAAGATTTTATTATCTTTTGTTTCTCTTAAACATGGGTCCGTAAATCTATGTCTATTTACATGATTGAAATTTTAAGAGTCCCCTTTTCTAGTTCAATCTTCACAGTGAATTAAATATATTACCTATTAGGCAATTTTTATGTGGACAAATCAACATAACTTGAACAGTAAGCAATACCCGGCACTCTTCATGAAGATTATATTGTAAGATGATTTCCTCATAGGAAGTTAAATGTCTCAGAATTTATATTTTTCTATAAACCACCAAAGGGCATTTGAAATAAGATCGCTGAAAACATACAATGACTTTTAGCATATCGAGGAAACAGTTCATCAAGTAAGACTATGATATTACTGTTTTACTGTGGAAACTTTTTGTCACAATTATTAATTCAGTGAAAGTGTTAAGAAGATTATATTTCTTTGTCATAGAGAATTCAAAAGATGTGTTTTCTCTTATGCTGATATGGTACTATTGCCACAGACTAAAGAAACATTAACAGAAAAATAGCCCTACTATAAGAAATAGTAATGTGAAATCAACTACTTCAAAATTAAAACAGCAACTATTTTAGCTGTCTCTGTTAATTAATTGGTATCCATCCAACATTTATTTACATGGACTAAGTTATTTTTTTTACCTAGGAATACCTTTTGCAATCAACTTACCCTAAAACATCTGAAGAAAAGGTATACTGCAAAAAAAAAAATACATGTATTCTGGGTAAAATACTGATTTTTTCAATGAATTTGATGGTAAATTGATCACATCTGCTTTTGAAATTTTCTGAGAGAAATTCTCTGTACCCTTTCTCTGCAGTGCTGATCTTTGAAGCTTTGTATATTTTGTATATTTATTCATCCTTATGTTGGATGGAGCTGACCCAGATCTGCTCTTAGAGGAATAAATTTCTTGGCTCAGGCTGTTCTCATTAAGCCAATTTACCTGAGTAAGTTGAGTATCCAATCACAAGTTTTGATTAAAATCCTTTACATAACAGAGTTGAATTTCAATGCTATTTCCAGCTACCAAGACCAGAGAATAATATAAACTTGGTATGATTTGGTAAACAACATGACTGTTTTGTACAGGTATCAGAAGCCTGGAGCTTTTGTTCTACACTTAGACCAAGGAGAGCGTCAGAGCAGTGAGTTTAGATGAAAATGCTTTGATCCCTGAAACAATTGTTACACACACATACACTAGTTATATTAAAAAAAAAAAAATAAAGGTACTATCTTCTAAGGTTAACCTGAATTTACAAGTGTTTAGATTAAAATGAAATTGTGACTGTCATTTTCTAGTGCATTGTTTGTTAATGTCTTGAGTCTATATGGACACATTACATACAATTATTCTTAACCTAAATAGCTATTATTTTATAATGTGCTAAAAAATAAACCAGGCAATCTTTGAAATACACCAGGTCTAGAAAGAGGTTTCAGAGTGACTGTGGGCATCATGATAATCAGCTAAAAGTATGTTGAGATTTTTCTATTGAAATAAGAAAATCATTGTTTTTCATGTTATATATTTAAGGTTTTTTTTTTAGTTAGTACATGTTGAAAATAACAAATTATTCTTAGAAATGTAGTATTGAATATATTTACATATATACACAGCTAAAATAGTTTTTTACTTTTAAAATGCTTTATGCATACTAATTAATCTTTATGACCTTACACTGAAGTAATCCTTATTATAGAGATGAGACACAGGATGCTTTATCTACCTGCTTATTGACACGTAAACGAGGACAGAGTTCAGGCCAATCATCTGTGTTTGGTTCTTATGTAGCCCTAGGCAATCTGATATAAGTAACCATTCTTATAAAGATACTTAAAGATTAAAGAATACTATATGCATGGTTATATCTTTTATTTGAGTGAAAATTTAACACAAATATGAATAATTTCCTTATTCATTGAAATATAATTTTTAATAAAACAAACAATATAAGGCAACCTCATGGTGTGATGTTGAGTCTCAAGCAGCAACTGCATATAAATATTGTGTATACAGTACCCAACTTATTTTTGTGTCTCTAAAATCTCATGATTTGTCCAAATTCACATTCTAATAAGAGAATATAATTGAGCTGATATTGCATAATAAACTTCAAACTTAAACTAGAAATATTTTTTACTTTTGTGCAATTTATAGAAATCTATATAAGAACTATAGTTAAATGCACTGTTCTAATAAATTAGTCTCGCATTCGTGTGCCTTTAAGTAATTATTTTTGTGCTACAGTTGCGGAGGATTGCCTGATGTCCAAAAAAATTAGGTTACCTGGGGATGAGTATTCTCTAATGGCAAGATCACCAGACTGCAGTTCTGGGTGAGCCCCAGATTCTATTCTTAGAATCACCCAATAATGCCCAGCCTAATCTTCTGCAGGACTTTTTAACAGTCTTCACTTTTGTTTCTTCAGCTGTGAAAAGAGTTCAATTAAACCCACATTTTTTTAAATCTCTTACTAGTAAAGTAATGTAAGCAAAACAAGGGGGACAGAAAAACTAATGCAAGGTGTAATCCCTCGAAATGCATTATAGAAAAAACTATTCTAATAAAGTCATAGAATTTATAGAATTTAAAAAGGGGGGGTGACTTTCAGATGGTGAGCTTAGACATAATATTCCTGGATAGAAGAAATTAGGTGGCATTTGGAAGATTTTGAAAATGATGGGACATTGACTGATAGAAGTGATAGGAAGATGGATGTGGGTGGAGCAGACAACATCAACAAAGGCTCAGGACCTGAAATGTGTATGGCATTTGGTGGTGGTGGCCGGGGTATGTGGAGGGAAGAGAAATCTTCTGGAGCTAATTGTGAAAGTCTTTGAAGACCGGGCTAAGAAGTTCGAGTGTTATTTTCCAGGCAATGGCAAAAAAAAATTATTTATTTATTTATTTATTTATTTATTTATTTATTTATTTATTTATTTATATTTTAGAGAGAGAGAGCATTCCATTTATTTAGAAATTGAAAATATATATTATATATTTATACATATGTGTGTTTGTGTATATGTGTACATATATAGAGGTTTTAAAGGATCAATATAGGTAATCATCTGCTCCAGGATTGCTGCTATTGCAAGATACCCTAAAATTGAAGTATCTGGACTAGGACAGTGGCAGTAAGAAATAAAAGTGTGTGTGTGTGTGTGTGTGTGTGTGTGTGTAATTTTTTCAACCTCTGAACCTGGAAACCTGATATTTATATATATGAGTGTAATTATATATACATGCAATTTTTATGGTAACCAATTCAAAACTTTAAAAACTTTAATTTAATTATAAATTACAAATAATGATTTTAACTCATTCATATAACAATATGAAATATCTTAGTCACTCCTTGCCAGTCACTCACGGAGTCCGACAGGAAGTTAGAAACCTGGGTCCCCAGGGAAACAGTTTGCTCTGCTTCCAGTTCCTTCTAATGTAAATATGTCTCTGCAAATGAATATGTATTTGTGTGATTTCTTATCACCCCATAAAATATATCCCTAAGGCAAAAAAAAAAGAAACAATATGAAATATTTTATTTTTGAGCAAGTTTTTTTCCTCTGATCTTAGTGTTACTAATTTGATTCAGTCTTTCTATTAGTGATTCTTGAGTTTTCTCTTGACTAAATATAATATGTCTTTCTGATATTTTATAATATGGAGTATGTTTTTGTTGAGTGACTGACAATTTGGTACATTTCTAGACTATTGTATATGCACGTACATATATATTCGGTAGTACACAAATAAAAAAAGACACTTTAGAGTATGGAATTTTATATTATTTAAAGAAAGTCTAGAGAAGCCTAAGGGAGTGCAACTTTTGAGCCCTGCAGTAATAAGAACAATTCCATTTTTAAAACTGCAGCTACAAGGAAAACCTCTTCTTAAATTCAGTTTATTTCAAATAGTGCCTGATTCTTTTGTATGTAGAATTCATACCTACATATTTTAGGTGTGTTGCTGTTAGCAATCATTTTGTTTATATCTGACTTGGACTGTTTGTTCCTTAGGGTAATATCTTTGTCTCTTTATTATTCTACACAATATTTTGGATAGCCTTAAAATCAGAGAATCACAGGAATAAAACCTTCTATCACAGACGCTTGCTCCTGGCTTCTGATTCTCTTGTTTCTCCTTGAAAATGCACCAGGAGCCCACACCATCCCAAAGCAGCCTATCTCATTATTGTGCCGTTCTCAGGATTAGAAAGTTCATTATGAAATTAATCTGGATGTTGTTTCATTTTAACTTCTAAGCATCGCCTCTATGCTTTCTTGAGAAACATGGTTTAACTCTTCTTTGCTATGAAAGGCTTTCAAACAGTGGAGGACCGCTCTCAGTGCCCTGCAAGAAAGTAAAAAGTACATATGAGTGGATGCATGTCAGGTTTGCTGTTCTCTTTTATTTATTTGTTTTCCAGCTAGAAATCCTCAGAAAATTAGGATTCACTGTTTGTTGGAAATTTTTATTGTTTCCCACTGCATGAGTGTGGGTTTGTTTTTCCTCATAAAACATTCCTGCTAATGGTTCTTATTACCAGGTGACTCATTTCTGACTTTAAAAATTGTTTAAGTGGTCAAAAAAGGCATAACAGTGAATTTAAGGGATCCAAATAACTGAAGTGTTTTCAATTAATATTAAGAATTTTTGCCTTCTAATTGCCCTTACTTAACATAAAAATAAATTTACTATAAAAATTACCTATTTTCTTAAGTGTACTAAATTTCAGTACTGCCATTATGAGATTTGGAGAAATATTTCATGTTTACATGTAATACGAAGAAACAGAGAAGACAGATGTGAACTACATCGAATAAAATGATGCATCAGTATCAGAAAGTAGAGACGATAGTATACCATTTATACCCAATGGATTAGTTTGCTTTGTGATTCTGTACTCAAGAGATTGTTTCTACAACTAAGAAAAACAACTACAAAGCAAAACAAAATAAAAAACTCGATTAACAAATGAGCAAAAGAATTGAGTAGACATTTCTCTAAAGAAAATATGCATATGTCTAGTAAGCACATTTAAAGATTTTCAACATTACTAGTCATTAGGTAAATCCAAAATAAAACCACAATGAGATAACACTTCACAATGTTTAAGATGGATCTTATATACATATAACAACAACAACAAAAAGCATTCAAACAAATCAATTCCCAGAAAACAACAGTGTTGATAAGTTGATGAGGATGTGAAGCAACTGGAATCCTTGTGCATTGCTGGAGGGTGTGTAAAATGGCAAGTATTTTCCTTACTTTCCACTATGATAAAGTGATATCACAATACCTCAAAAAATTCAACATAGAATTGCCACATAATTCAGCAATTTCATTTGAGTGGATACACTCAAAAGAAATAAAAGCAGAAAGTGGAGAAGTTATTTGCACACCATGTTTATAGCAGCATTATTCACAGCCGCTAAAAGGCAGAAGCAGCAAATGTGCATCCACAGAAAAATTTCTAAGCTAATACAGTATATAAATACAACAAAATATTATTAAACCTTAAAAAGAAAATACAAAAACATACTACTGCTTTTGTAAACCTTCAAGGTATTATGCTAAATGAAATAAGCCGGACCAAAAAAAAAAAAAAAAAAAGACAAAGCTGTGTAAGTCCTTTTACATAAGGTTCCTAGAGTAGTCAAAGTGATGAAAACCTCAAGCAGAACGGTCGTTGCCAAGGACCAGGAACAGGGCGGGTGATGAGGAATCAGTGTGGAATGGATACAGACTTTTAGTTGGGGAGCATGAAAAAAGTTTCTGGACTTGGAGAGTGGTGACAGTTACACAATAACATGAAATTACTTAATGCCACAGAATTGTACGCTTAAAAGTATTAAAATAGTAAATTTTCTGTTATTACAACTCAACCACAATTAAAAAAAAAATGGATAGCTGTTTATCCCAATGAAAGATGAATGCAGAAATGAGAGTAGTGAGAGTAAGGGAAAATTTAATAAAAGTGTTTGTGTGTGAGTGTTATCTGACAACTTATATAAACAATATTAGAGTAGATCTGAGTCGTTCCTAATCTTATGACACATGGAGCATTAGATAATGGAAATAGGGAAGAAGACAGATCAATAAAATTTCAAACTGCGGATCAGACCAATACACAATCTTGATAGATGCTTTTTATGGGTTTTGAAATAGTCTTGAGCACTCTAAGAAAGGCTTGTCATCGTGATTCAATAGGCTGCTTTGTCCGTTCGCAACACTACATGTACTTTTATGAGCCATAACCCCTTGGCAACTCATAAGGATTAGCTGTAGACTTATACTCACCCCTCTTTTGACATTTTTTGTTATGCAGGTATTGCCTTTATTCTTGGATTGCATAGACTAAAGCAGAATTAGGTCAATCTGTTAGGAATAATTTTTGAAGTGATAGCTTTGAGACAGTTTTATTCAATGAGATACTTTTAGATGAATGTCAGAAACCTTTTTTCTATCAGTGATGTGCAGTTTGCTGTAGGGTTTTATTATTTTCTGAAACTGAGGACTTGATTGCATTGGGGAAATTCACATGCAGATTTTACCTTTAAGCATCTAAAAGCATTGCTAAGTGATGGATCAAGTATAATGGGATTAAGGATTTTTCCTTCCTTTTTATATTAACCATCTACAAAGAGAGAAAGTAATCACCCTGTCCCTGACTAATGCTCTGAAGACTTTTGATATCTGTATGATAAAATTATCACAAAACATAAAACTGGAAAAATTTTCTGTTTTTAGATATGCATATAAGACTGGAGTTGGCAAGATCTGAGTTTCAGAGAACAAATGAATATGAAGTGATGAGATGCCACATTGAATAGAGAAGCAAGACTTAACAGCTGCCTTTGATGTTAAAAGATATATGATGTGTGTTTCTAAAACCAAAGGCATATGGCCCATTAATCAGACTGCAGCCATAAATCTGGGGTGCCTTGAACTCTGGCAAAGGGAGGATGTGCATATAAGATGGTACGTGCTCATTATCCATCCATGGCGTAGTTTGTCCATCACACTTAGGCCTAACAAGTCCTGGGAAAGAGGAATGGTCTGATTTTTTTAAATAACAAGAATACTTGTTCTTCTGTTGTGACTCACTTCTATATAAAGGTACAATAATTTTGCTTTTTTTTTTTTTTTTTTTTTTTTTTTTTTAGTTATTCCATGTACAAAGTGATACTCTAAAAACCACTAAGGGAGAAAGACACTCCATTAGGTCCTCCTAGTATAGGGGACTAAGTTCTCCTCTTATATATGAGTGAGTGGCCATTTACTTTTAAGTCATTTTGTTTATAATGTACTCTGGATTAGAGATTTAATAATAGGCATGGAAATAAATTGTCCATACTAATGTTCAGATAAGTTTATAATCCCATATCTAGTTTGCTACAATCTGGGAGTGATAACAAATTTATATGACACTGGGAGATTATATGTATGATATGAGGACAGTTTTTCCCTCCATTTATGTTTATTGATCAATAAATATAGCACTTTGTCAACTATGTATTGCAACAGCTTAAATTAAAACTATTTACCTAGGAAGCCCAACTAAATATAACCTGGAAAAATTGTTTTACGTTTATGAATTTCAATAATTGCTAGATATTATATATGAGAGTTATGAATCCTAGGGAACTTAAACATTACATGTAAAATATCACTTGAATTAATGTATTTAGATTATTAAAATAAACTTTATAGTATTAATAAATTACTGAATTCTGTTCTTTACTATATCTTTTAGGAAACATTTTTACCTATTAATCTATAATATACTATACATTTTTAAAGATAAGAAATTAGACAAATTTAGAAATTTTAATAGTGGAGGCCCATGTTTCACATAATTTCTTAATTCTGAAGGTTTTGAATAAAAGCCTGCAGAAATTTGCAGAAAAGTTTATTTTGCTTATGTTTAAGTCAAGAGTTTTAATGCAGTACTGGTTTGTTTTAATAGGACATAATTAAAACAAATGAACCTAAAAATTTAAGCCATCTGCAAACCAGGAGGTGAGCCCTCACCATATACCAGACTTACTGAAATGAATGTTTGATTTTTCAGTCACACAAAAATAAAATAAAATAAAATGAAATAAAATGTAAACTAATTAAAAATAAAATTGCTAGCCTTATTTTTAAATATTTAAATGATCCTATTTGTATGTATATAAACATTTTTAAGATACAAAAAACTATAAAAATTCATGAGTCTACTCAGACTGCAGATAACCAATTTAGTTCTGAATGTTTCCTTGTGAATGACAAAAGCTATCATACTGTGATAACTTCTACAAAAAGAAACATATTTTACCATTCATTCCCGGAATGCTATGCTTGATTTTTTTTTTTAAAGGCTAAACTTATACTTTTGAATACAGAACATACTAATTTTGACACAAATCTGTTAAAATATACTATACATTTCCATGACTAACAAATGAGATCAATATAATCTTACTTTTCCTGATAATTCAGTGATTACTAATGTGTAAGTAAGGTCTTGGAAAATGCTGTGATACATTACCTTCCTATGAAAGTGTCTGGTTGTCTTCTCCATATGTTATAAAAATGTTTAAACACTATTTTTTTTTTTAAGTTTCTTCTCAACCTTTCTGAGCACCTTTCCATTGACCCCATAAGCTGCTGTAAATGAAATCATCTATTTTAGGATTTTATCCTTTGTAGAAGCTGTTTCCAATTAGTGAACAGGGAACACACATATATAAACTTGTGTGACTTTAGAAAAATTAAGGAAAAATATGTGCATAAGAACATGGCTTCCTAAAAGTATGTAGGATTTAGTAAGTGGCTTTTATAACAAACTGGATATTTGAAGGGGTTTTTGTTTGTTGCTTTTTTTGGTGTGTGCTTTTGTTTTCCTTCTTACATTTGTGATCTGAAAAATATGGATTGCTTTTTAAACATGAAAGCAAATCAATGCAAAAATATAATTTCCACATAATTTTTGTCCTCTAATTTTCCTGATTATATAGCTTCTAGGGTCATGCTATTAGGACAGTATTTTCTCTGAATAAATTAAGTGTAGTAGGGTATGTTTAGAAGGTGTTACTATCTATTTCAAGTCCATATACTGAGATCTTTCTAAGATAGTTTTTGGATAGATTCCTTTCACATATGCTTAGAAATTGACACCAAATGGTCAAATATATAACACAACTTAAAACCCAGAACTAAATTTGTTTTCTATTTTGAATATATAATTCTAAACCAGACATCTTAGTGTTATGTTGAGATTGTCTTTTTCATTTAATAGGATGTACAAATTCAGCTTCAGTAATTTAAGAGAATTACCATAGTACTTTATTCACACAGTACTTGTCTCATTTAGAATCCCAAAAATATATAATGAGCACCTTTGATATGCTAAACAATACAATAAACACCGAGACTATAGATATGTACAAATTATGGTCCTGGAAACATAGAAACATAAAAATGCATGTTTTTTGATATTATATTACAGTACATAATAAAATAGTAATATATCTTACATTCTATCTAGCTGGGCAGGCAGGCAAATACACATAATAAATATGTACAATAATAGTAGTTATATATGGTTAAGTGTCTCATTAGCAAGGTTACCTTTGGTATCTGAAAGAAGTGTGGAATTGGAAAATATCTTTCCAAGCTGAAAAAAAAAAGGTAAAAAAAAATACCCAACTTACTCTTTTCTCAGTTGTCCAGTTATAAAAACTTAACTGTCATTTTCCCCTTAATTCAAATATTTAGATTTTACTATTGCCATTTATAATTCAAAAAGTTCTACAGCATTTATAATATACTACTAAAAATACCCCTCAACTGGAATATTTTAGAAGGTCAACATTAGGCAATACCTATATGAAAAATTTAGGAAGATATAAATGTAAATTGTTTTGTTAAAGCATAATGAACGGGAATACAGTTTAGACTTCAAGTACAGTGCTATTTTTATGTAATTCAGATTTTTATTTATCATCTAATTTAACATATAATTCTAAAGAAGGTTTTTGCTGAGAAAGAGATCAATCCTTAGGGAATTTGTTATACTGTCACATCCAGGGTCTAGGTGATTGCCCCCAGAAGAAAATACGATAGAAAAATTTCATGGAATTATGAAGGGGAAAAAATGGAGGGTTTATGTTTCATATCTGAGAAAGTTGTACATAAAGTAATGTGCAGTAACTGAACAGAGAGATACTAAAACTTTACTTGTAGGGTTTACTTGTAGCAATTCTGAACAGAAAATTGATTGATAATATATGAAATAATCTAATGACAGTTTTATGAGGACAAAATAGAATATGCAAACAAATGAGCATAGCACATCCACTTACAGACTGAGGTAGGTTGACTTATTAAAATATTTTATTTTATTTTTCAATCACAGTTTACTTTCAATACCATTCCACACCAGTTTCGTGTGTACAGCAAGATGGCCTGAAAACTGTGCACTCTGCAGAGTGGTCCTCCAGCTGTCCCAGGAACCCATCTGACCCCATACCCAGTCATCTCAACATTATTGACTACATTCCCCACGTGGCACACCACATTTCTGTGGCTGTTTGGCAACTACAAATTTGTACTGCTTATTCCCTTCACTTTTTCACTGAACTCCCTAACCAACTACTATGGAAAACAGTGTGAAGCTTCCTCAAAAAATTAAAAATATAATTGTCTTTTGACCTAGCTATTCCTCTTGTGGGATTATACCAAAGAAAGCCAAAACACTGAATCAAAAGACTGTATGCAACCCTTTGTTCACTGTGTCACTATTTACGATAGCCAAGATCGGAAGCTGCCCAAGTTCCCATCGGCAGGTGAGTGGATAACAAAGCTGTGGTGCATCTGCACAATGGAATACTACTTGACTATAAAAATCAAGAAATCTTACCTTCTGCAACAAAATGGATGGACCTAGGGATCATTGTGTTAAATGAAATAAACCAATCAGAGAGAAACAAATACCATGTGGTCTCACTTATATGTGGAGTTTAATGAACAAAATAAACTAACAAGATAGAAACAGACTCATAGACACAGAGAACAGACAGCTTTCAGAGGAGAGATAGGCTGATGTTCGTAAGATGAAAATGCAACTGGAAATTTTACTAAAAAATGTTTCCAAGACACCCATTTCGTGGTTCTTTAATTCATTCAATTAATCAATACATGGCTTTTATTGTGTTGATGTACTTTCCTTCTATAACCCATTTTATTGAGTCTTTTAGTCAATAAAATATATTGGAAGACAACTAAGTGGCAGATACTGGCTCCCTGTTGGAAGATGAAGCAAAAAAAGATAAGATTCATGTCTTCTGGAGCTTCTCTTCCATTGAGATTAGAAAAAAGAAACAAATAAGATGATACTTGCTAGAGAATCGAGTAATATGAGAGAAAGTGACTTGGGGGGCTAATATATTGGATTGTTAATGAAACTTTTGAGGAGTTAAAAATTTAATGTAAATATCACTCCTTTGAAAATCTTAGGAGAAAACCTATTTACTGATAAGTAAATATTTAGTGTAAAATTTGTGGAGGGTAGGTAAGGTTCTTCAATGGGCAAATTTGCATTTACTCTATTCACTATTTTCTTAAACTTCCGTAGAGCTATGAATAAGTCTGTAAACACATTTTAGCCCATTGATTTCTTTAATAGTATTTCATTTCTCCTTATATAGAAAACATTGCTTTCAACATACCACATAAGAATTCTGTAGGTGCTATGGGGATAAGGTGATATAAATCAATGGCTGAGAGAAGGATTAAAAGAATATATATTCTTTATATAGCATATTCAATATATGTCACTATTTACACTAATAATGCATCATAATACATATATACTCATATATATGTCAGTATTGTTAGGAAATAAATGGTAAATTGAATCTGAAATCATGGCAAATCTATATGGAAATACAGGTTATACGTATAGCCTCAAGTATCTTTCCCAAATTATTTATTAATAATTGTGGTGCTTTTATATGTGTCCACGATTCTTTCATACTACTGCCTCCAAAAAGAGGAGCTAAAGTTTTCTCCTCTTGAGTGAGGGCTGGATTTAGTGACTCACTTCTAATAGAGTCTGGAAAGAAAAAATATAATAACCTTATACTGGAGAAGTTTGATAGATACTGCCTAACCAAGATATCCAAGTTAACTGGTAATGTAACATTGCTCTTTGTACCCATGATATATTATGATAGGAAAGAAATCATACCTTTGTAGTATTCTCCCCTAAAATCCATAACCCTACCTATCATGAGAAAATATTAGGCAATCCAAAATTGAGGGTCATTCTAAGACATAGCTGACCATTTACTCTTCAAAAATGTCAATTACATGGACTCCCCCATTGGAAAAGATTTGAGATATGACAAATAAATGTAACGGTATATCAGTTTGGAACCAAGGAGATAAAATTTAATTTTGATAAGTATATTACTGTCTTATAAGATGCTAAAATTATTTCAAAATAAAACTTTAAAAATAGCAATGTTTATGGTTGAGTCCTTTAAAATTGTAATTCTCTCTCTATAAGTTATTTTCTGATAAAGTTCTCATTTTTAGTCTAGAATGTTTCCTTGCTTACCTTTACAAGCATTATATTGCTATTTATAAGCCAAGTTGTTTTAATTTTAGTGACTAGTGTTTCAACTTTACCATTCAATCCTTTTTCTAAAAAAAAAAAAAAAAAAAAAAAAAAAGTCCAGTGAATACAATTCAATTATGTAAAAATGGCTTTAAAATGTATGCTATGCATAATTGCAATTTACACAAGATGCACTCTGAATCCTTTCCAGACAACGTAAACAAAAATGATACTCTCAAAGTAATACTTAGCTTTTCAGAAATTTCATCAGTGATGCTGGGAAGGATTAAGGCCTTAGAGGCTAAAATCTGTCAAGTGTGGTTATGCATCCGAGATTCATTTACTGAACCATAGCGATACTTTTATATTATTTTCCATGAAAAAGTCACTGTATAAGTGAATGTTGCATGTGATTATTAATACCAACAAAGATAAAAACAGAGCATGTTTATACAAAACATTTTGTTGTTCTTATTTGTAATTGCAGTTCTGAAATACATTCGTATGAGAAAGAATAATAGGATAATATCTTTTCCAAATATATTTAGAGATTTCACAAAGATAAAAAGAACAAGTACCATGTGACATTATGATGTATACATAGCCGGGTGTTGGACATGCCAGATATATAGTAATTTCCCTGCCTGAGATACCTTCTAACTTATTGAGGATTAGCAAGCACAATCCCACCAGAGCTCTTAGAAAGCATTCTGCTGAGACAGCTATTTGCATTAATGGCTATTTTGTGTATTTTTAGGTTTGAAAATAATAAGCCAATCTTTTCATAGACCTTACTATTTCATAAAAGTTAAGCTATACAGTGCATTATAAAATGAGAAATACTTATTATAGTAATCATATTTAAGCCCTGAAGATTGCAAAGTCTGTAATGTGAAACTTGATTTTCAGAGCACATTTTGAAGTAAGAAATGGGGGTGTTTTTCTTATGATAGTAACAAATTATACAGTAAGAGAATGATGCATTCAATGCAGTTAACAAATATTCACTTAGTGGGACTTCAATTAAGGAAGAGTGAAGGTTGTGCCTTTTTTACATAAGGCAATAGATAAAATATTGTGTTAGCTGGAAAAGGTATGAGGATAAAGATTAAAAATAGATAAGTTGTTTAGGTGTTTAAATGACAGGCCATGAATAAAACAGCAAGTAGATGATCAGAGTTAAGGAGTGATTTGAGAAAGTGAGATGTCACAAAAGCTAACAAATGAGTGGTTTAATGTCTACATGTGAGAGGCAAACACATCAAGGACACTGACAGAGGTAAGAAATGAGAAAGATATTTTTTTTCATGATGAATGATCCTTTTTAATGTATTATGTTACATTTTTTAATATTCCGTTGAGGGCTTTGCCTCTTTATTTTTATTTTTTTTTTTTTACTGTGGTTCAGTTACAGTTTTCCCTCCTTTTCCCATTGATCTCCCCTGTCCCCTCCCCAACCCCTGATCCCGTAGTCAATCCCCAAACCATTATTTGATGGAGAGATTGTATGGCCTTTTCTTTAAGAGTTTCAATAGATTTTTAAGCATGTTTCCTAATAGTTAAGAAGCCAGTAGTTTGCAAAGAAATGTGAGTGTAAGCATGCATTTTGGTAAATGCGATAATGCAGAAAAAGAGTAGTTGTCTTAATGCCAGTATTCTGGCATTAAGGTTGTTAACAACCGATTACCTTTTAGGTCTGAGAATGATCCAATATTTTATTCCATTGTTTGTTTGTTTGTTTTTCTGTAGTGAAAAAATACCAATGTGTTTTGTTTCATTTTGCTTACTATTTCTAGTTCTCCAAACAATTGATACAATTCTACTGTGTACAAATATAGTCTTAGGTACTGTGGATGGTATTAAAAAGAGCAAGATATGCCTTTGTCCTTAGGGAAATAATATATTTTGTGAAAGCTATTTCAGCCACAGTGGCAAAGAGTACAGTGCCAAGAAAATCATGGGAAAAAAAAAAAAAGCAGAACATAAAAGTATTCTATATATGCACCCAAGAGGGAAAAATACTTAGAAAATTTGGTTGAAAAGCTAAGAGCTTTCAATGCCATGCAACAGCATGTGAAGTTTATTGTTTAGGTAATAATTGCATAATTTTATTTTAGTAAACAATTATTTTTATGTTCGTGAAGTCTAGATGATTGGACTGATCAAGATAAGCATCCCCTTTTCTACCAGTACGATGAGCTTTGTTCAGAAATTTGAGCAGTCCTAAGCTTTGCTGAACCTAAGGAAAAACAAGTATCTTTTGTAGTATCCTCCGTAGTACTTTCGACAGACTTGGCATTTTGACTTTGAAACAACCTTACAAAGTGCTAAAGAATTCATCTTCCTATAAGAAAGAAAATTGTAACCCTGGTTCCAAGACACCTGTCAGGGTATTCTGTTTGATTTTCCAAAGAGAATGTACTGGAGTACTCTTCTAAGTCCCAAGGTGGGAAAAATAGAACCTACAAGGGTTCTCCAGAGAAGATGCTCTACCTTTTTTTTTTTTTTTTTTTTTTTTTGCTGGGATAAATCTGGATGCAGTTCCCAGCAGTACAATGATTAATATTCTTGGAAGCAACCATCTATATATTGATCCAAATAAAGAATATTTATTTTAAGATTGGCATATAACTATTCTTTCTGCTTCTCAGGAGAAAAATGAAAAAAATGTGGTGGTCCTTATTGGAAATAAGATCCTATTGTTTCCCAAAATATAGTAGGTTTTTGTATTGTCTAAGCTTTGATATAAACCAAAAGTGTAATAAATAAAATATGCTCATTTGATATATTATACAGTACAAACACTTAATATTTATAGAACTTTAAGAGGTAAATTTGCATCATTTATTATTTTAATATGAGTGTGTAAATATACTTATTTATAGTAGTAATATGTAATGACATATTTAGACATACCATATTTACTCTTCATGTTCCTTCCCTAGTTATAATGGTGATGTTTTATTGAGAAAATGAAAAAGGAACACATTACTCTTTTTTCTGTATAATGGAACATGAATCTCTTCCACATTGGAGCCTCTGGGGACTTGGAAAGAGCAATTGAAGAGCTGTGAACTGCACTTAAGCATCTTAAAAATAAAAGTCTTTAATAAATGGAAGTCATTTGCTTCTCTACTGCCCTTAAGAATGACAGCCCACAAGGGGAGAAAAATAGAAAAATGAGTGGATGCTTAATAAATATTTGTTGATTTGAATTGAGTAAGTAATTGACTATTTTTCAACCACAAAAAACAACCTTGAGCTTTTAGAAAAAAAGTTTTGCGGCAATTTAGCTCGATCTATGTGGCATTCAGTAGAGGGCCTGGTAGGTGGAGGTCCTGCATAGGAAAAGCAGCATGCCTCAGCATGGAATGAGATGTGACACAGGCATCTGAATGTGGTTGCAGGGACATAGTTGATGGCAACATGGAAGATTAAAGCTGTATATTTTAAAACAAAATCAAAGGAGATAGCAGTTCCTGACATATTTCCTTAGGTTCATTATGAATTTTATTTTTCTCTTTCCTTTTGGGGTTGAAAATGGGACAGATTCCACCAAATTATCAAGTCCTGAGCATCTAGGAAAGAGTTGATTATGAATGGCCTTCCAGCAAAATAGTGGAATAGTTTTACTGGTCACAAACTTATTCTGAAAATAGGAGCTAGAATACCTTATATTCTAAAACTCAGCAATTAATGAGCAAATAACATAACGACACTAGCATCCCCATTTTTAAAAATCTGATTTTTTAAATTTGTTTTCTAATAAGGAAAACCTGCAGATCATTTTTACCTTTTCAGATATATTTCTTTCATGATTTTCATTGTAATTCATCTATTTGCATAGTTTAATGACTGCCCACTGAAACACCTAGGTGATGCCTCTCTACTACAACACAATTGAGGGGCTGGATATTCCTTGTTTTGAGGACATTCTTGTACATTTTAGAATGTTTTGTAGCATGTCTGGCCTATACACACTAAGTGCCCGCAGTAGACCCTCCCTAGTCTTCACAATCAAAAATGTCTCCACACATTACCAAATGACCCCTCTTAGGAGCACAGCTAGGCTAACTGATAAATTACATGTATGCAGTTCTATTTAGTTGTGTGTTTATCTGTGAAACTAAAAAGAACAGATAATTTCTGTGAGAGTATATATAAAGGAGGTGAGCCTTACTTGTTTTAATATACTTGGCAAAATTCAATTGCTATTGCATTAGTATTTATTGAGTGATCACTACATGAAGTTCTTGTTATGCTCTTTTTGAAATAATGCCAGTTCTTTTTACAATGAACAGCAGTTAAAATTTAGACACTGAAATAGAGTTTTTACACAAATTACTTAATTTCAAAGAAGCAAGTGTGTAAAGAACGTATAGGACATCAACTATATTGTTGAAGGTCACACAGCTAGAGCAGAGAGTCAGCTCTTATTAAAGCAGGTAGTCTTTCTTCAACAGTACAGCAGAATTGCACAGTTTAGGAAGCTAGGAAACACATTCTGTCATATCTAATTTTTGTAGGTCTCCACAATAATGTTTAATCAGCCATTATTTTAAAGATTTCTCAATTGTTTAAGACTTTCCAGTCATTGAAAATTTAAAACAATTTTATATTGATTTTTTCCAAACTTTTAAAATGTTTTTCTTGGTAATCTCTCCAAGAATGTAATTCAAATACAAAAAAGAAGCATCCCTTCATAATGTTTTAGGAACCTCTTTACTAAAACCATATTACATTTATTATTTGTGGGAAATATTGGGTTATATTACTTATTTGTAATTGTGGTTCTTTATCATTTTCTAAATGTTACATTTGCTAATTTGTGAACTCTTTCTTGCCTGAAAGAGCCAAGGTAAATTGCTATGGGAAGTTTTGGAAAGGAGTTTAAATTAGTTTCTCTCATGAGTAAATAAAAAGTGTAATTGATGTTCATTAAAAATCAATGTAGATTTTTACTAGTACATAAATAGAAACTCTTGTCTTAAAAAAGATAGTTGAAAATGTGATTTTAGTGGACTTTTTAAAAGAATAAACATTTTATCAAATCTCGGCAGAACTTAAGACTTTTTTGCAGTATATTGTATAGACATATAATTGTCATATTTATTGAAATAACATACACACTTTTTTAAATATCAGAACTCATGAAACACCTTATAATCCCAATTCTGTCAGAGTTTAGTTGGTATTTTTCTCTTATATGTACATAATAAAATAAGAATGTAAGTCAAAGTTTATATTTAGCTTCAATAACTTATAAAATTTAATGAGACGTATCAAAACATATCAATGCTTAAAATTTTGATCCTAGAAATACTAACTCATATGTTAAATAATTTAAATAATAATATTAATTGATGTTGTAATTTCTATTATGCATTATAAGTTTTCTGGACAGAAACCTATGAATGATATATATTTCTAAAATATTTTCAGCATAACTTTTTATGCTGTCATACTTTGACAAGTTATATGCTCTTCGTATTATTTATTTTAATGCTATGTATGTACACAACCTTTTCTAAAAGGTATTTTTAAGTGACCACAAAAATTCTATATACTTATCAAGTAAGTTAACAGTTATAATGGTATTTTTTGGTCCATTGTTGGTATTGAAAATGTAGTGACTAAAAAAAGACAATGATAAGTATACACAGTTATGATTATTTCTGTATTTTATCAGAATATCTTCAGCCTATTTTTTTCATCTCACTGATATAGGAATTCACTGTATTGATAGTCACACACTTTATTTTTTAGAGTATGTCGTATTCAATGAGTGTTTTTCCTTTCTGCATATTTGTATATCCATTCAAATGTCCTATACATGTCAGTATAACCTAGTTTGAAGAAGGATATTATCATAGGATTACTTTTGATTATGTCTTTTTCTAAGCATGAAAATAACTCGATATATCTTTTAGGCAAGCATTTTAAAAGTGAACAGCAAATAGACAAGGGTTTTGAAGTTTGCATCTGTTGATGCATAAAGTAAGCTATTACTATTACTTACATTCAAACTAATCACAATTTATGGAATTGATTGTAAGTGAAACCATGTAGAATAACAGTTCATGCTCTTGATTCTTGTGATTTGAAAGGGAGATGTTTTTCTTTGACAGATTACAGAGGATTTGGTATCAACTTTCCGTTTCTTGAGTTTAGGTTGCAATTTTTTTAAAGTGATAAATAGAAGAAACCTGAACCATGATAAATAATTTTTCATACCTAATAATCCAAAGCTAAAGTGAATCAGGGATTTGAAGCAATTGTTTAGGTAATTGAAGTTTAAATCAAGTTAATTTTGATAGAAAATCCTATTACAGTCATCAGGAGGACACATTAAATAACCAATATGCATTTATTCTCTGAAAAAACCATGTACCAAACTTACACATTTCTTTGCCTGTCTTCTAGACACGTACTATTTTAACAGAAAACTCATAGTGTAAATAAGTATGAATAAATGGAACAAATGATAGTGTTTATGAAACAACGGATATTTATTATCTCATGGTTTTTGTGAGTCAGCAATCTAGGCAAGTCTTGGCTGGGCCCCCGACTGAGAGGCTCTACCAGACCTGCCATCATTGCACTCACGGTGCAGCCTGGGGCTACAACCATTTCCAGGCTCAGCCTCAGTTCCCGCTCAAGCTCTTGGCTGTATCAGGTCATATGGCTGCTGTCCAGAGCATTCAGTTCTCCACTGGGCAGCTCACACCTAACAGCTGGTTCCCCTCCGCAGGAGTAAGAGAGAGCCAGAGAGGTTGAGCAGGACAAAAGCCAGAATCTTTTGTATCCTAATCTCAGAAGTGACATCCCGTTATTTTAGCCATATTGTGTTCTTTAGAAATGAGTCCCTAGGTCCAGACCACACTGAAAGGAGAGGATTATCAAAAGGTATGAATATTCAGAAGCAAGGATCACTGGGAGTCATTTTAAAGGCTGTCTATCACCGCACTACCAGTTCTTAATAGGATTCCTGTTCTCTTTGAAAGTTATAGTTTTTCTTTTTCTCTCTTTTTTTTTTTGTAGTTATGTTCTTTTATCCCCTTCACCTCTTTTTTCCAAATTCTACAAGGCATCATAAACACATTGTGTCAGTCATCCTAATGTGAGACTTAGCAGGTACATTCATTTGATAAAACTGATACTCTGGCTTATGCAGTGTTGGAGTCCGCATGCAATGGCTGGTTTGCAGTTGGACTGAAAATGAATTAAGAAAATTAATAAATGAAATTTGCCCACTAAATTCTATTACTCTCCAAACTCACACTAAATCAACACCTGCAGAAATTTAAAAGAAAGGCTGATAATATTGAGCAGGGTATTTTCAAAGATGGCAGAGAACAAGAAATGGTAGGAGAGTATTGAGCAAATTAATGTACATTGACTCTTATTCACTGAATGTAACAAGGGAACGTGTCCTCCTATGAGCTGCCATCCTCAACTTGTAGCATGCAGTGATTATTACTTTGTACCAACTTCCATAAGTTTTAATTTCCCTTGATGAACTAGGATTTACTGTTCTCATAAAATTTTCTTAATAAATGCAATGAAATTGGTAACTGCTCCAATTAATTAGTCAAGTACATACAAAGTCCCTAGTGTTCATTTAACTTGATCTTTAAAAAAGAGTCAAAACATAGATATGTAAAGAGCTAAAATGTGTACCAACTCTTATTTCAAATATTAGTTTTTTAAATGAAATGTATAGTTTATTATGCTTTGTAATCAGTATAGGAGAATGATATTTTATGGGCAAAAACATGTATATACAAATAGAAGTCCATAGAGTAGGTGTCAGAGAGGAAGCGAAAATGTATCTTTTTTAAAATTAATAGCTATGTTGCCTTGGACAGTGTGGTTCCCATTGGTTGGGGTGTCATCCCATAGCCAAAATGCTGTGAGTTTGATTCCCAATCAGAGCACACATCCACATTGTGGGTTCCATCACCAGTCTGGGTACATATGTGGGAGCAACCAATCGATGCTTCTCTCTTGCCTCAATGTTTCTCTCTTTCCCTTCTCTTTCTCGAAGCAATAAAATGTCCTCAGGTGAAGATAAAAAATAAAAATAAATAAAATAAAATTAAGTTCTATGTAAAGTTACATTCTTCTAGAATTGTTTACTACTTTCTTTGTATATAACCTAATCCAATGTTTCATTTGTCACATTTTTTTAAAGATTTTATTTATTTATTTTTATAGAAGGGAAGGGAGGAAGAAAGGGAAGGAGAAAAATATCAATGTGTGGTTGCCTCTCTCAAGCCCCCTACTGGGGACCTGGCCCGCAACCCAGGCACGTGCCCTGACTGGGAATCAAACCAGTGACCCTTTGGTTTGCAGACCAGTGCTCAATCTACTGAGCCACACCAGCCAGGGTACATTTTTCTTTATTCATATACTTTTATATAGCTCATACCTTAGATTTTCATCAACAGTAAGCAACTTTTACAATGAATGCACATTGCTTATAATAACTTCATAATATATTAAATATTACTGTAGCAAATATTTATTTACTATTTACTATGTTATAGAACTTTCCTTAGTGCTTTCATGATATTAATTTATTTAATCTCCAAAAGGTGTTTTGACAAAAATACTGTTATAATACCTACATTTTATTTATTTATTCATTTATTTCTTTATTGTTCTTCAGTTATAGTTGTCCCGCATTTTTCCCATTGCTCTCCCCTTCCCCATCCCCACCCACTCTCACAGTCAATCCCCCCCATTCTCCATGCCCATTTAGATTTAGATGAGAAAACTAAGACACAAATAATTCAAGTAATTTAATCACAACTGGGACATTAACCTATACAGTTTGGCTTCATATTTTTGCTCTAAGTAGATTGTGATTTAATTACAAAGTCATAGTGGCTGATATAACAGCTCTTTATAAGAGCACCGTAAGGGCAGATATTTGGCCTGTTTTATGCTCCAAATACATTTATATACTCAAATAGTTATTGAATGAATGAGTGAGTGAATAAATGAATTTATAAATATGTGATTAGCTGGAATATAAGGCATTACTGAATTCAGAAAGCCTCAGTGATGGCAGTTTTTCCATATGCAAGCCATCAAAGAAATAATTTTGTTATTTTCTGGACGTGTTTATGTTGAACTAGCTCAAAGTCCTGCAGTCTATGGAAGGCTTCCATATAAAGGGTCATCACATTTTACTTATAGGAGAGCAGGTTCTGAACAGAGCATATGATGAGGCAGCTGTTTTTTATTAACTACATAAAGCTCAATCAAACTTGTTTTCACAATGTCTCATAAACTCAATTGTTCAGATGAAATGGAATTTTACTTGTAAAATGATATATTTATTGACAACTTATAATAAAGCATTCATAATAAGAAAAAATATCACATTGTCAAGAAATGTGTGCATAAATTAGAGGCCCATCAAACAAACTGTAGGATGCAAAAACTGGTACAATTATGGTACACAAAATTGAATTTTCAAGATCTTAAGTAGTTCTTTGCTGGGAAATTCTAATGCTTCTTCATAAACTTTTTAAAAACAGAATTCTTAGAATTTAATTAGTAAAAAGCACTCATCTTGTTTTGCTCAATAGTGGATTTTTTTTAATTTAATTTTCCTTTTTTATTGAATTAATTCGAGTGGCATTGGATAATAAAATTATATAGGTTTCAGGTATATAATTCTGTAATGCACTATCTGTATAATGTATTATGTGTTCACCACCCCAAGTCAGGTCTCCTTTCAACACCTTTTATTCCCCCTTTACCCTCTTCTACCTCCCTCCCACCATGCGTTTTTCCTTCTGGTAATTATCATACTGTTGTCTGTGTCTATGAGGGTTTTTTTTTTTCTTCTTTTGCCTAATCCCGTCACCTTTTCCACCCAGCATCCCACCATCCCCCTGACAGCTATCAGTCTGTTCTCAACCTATGAAATAATGGATTCCTGTGTGTCGTGCTGACATTAAACTAAAATCACTTGTCAAATCCTGATGTTTTCATGATTTCCCTGAGTGTCATTGTTTCACAAGAGCTCATCTTCCCCTAGTCATCACAAAGACAGCATACCGAGTGCCTGGCATGTTTTAAATGCCTTGCTATATGCCATTTGGGATGCCAAAATGTGGAGGAGCACAAAGGGACCACAAAGAAGTTTAAAAGTGAAATATATAAAGTTTCAAAATAAATTTGTGTCATAGAAAGTCAAAAAGTAGTGATTAATGTGAAATAGGAAGAGCTGGAAGTATCTGTGGAGGAGTTGGGGAGTACGAATTTTCACCATGCACTTAAGGTGCCCACATAACTGACAAGAAGCAGGACAGAAGGAGGCAAGAAAGTAGCCAGCATGTAACCATAAAATTAACCTAACCAGGGTCATGTTGGAAAGCAGAGTTAACACAAGTATATTTCTGATGGCTTAAAAAGGCCACATTTGACTTAGATGAGCAAGACAACACAACCATTGTTAAGTTCTTTTCAGATGAAAGCAGCATTTTAAGGAGGTGGATTAAAGAAGTAGAGAAGCTATGTAGAAAGGGAGATGCTTCAGCCTTTCATGGACAAAGTAAGGAATTTTAAAGTTTCCAGAAATCATATTAGTGTAAATAAAAAGTGCAGCTGTAAATCTAAGAAATTATACATGGCATAACAATTATTAAAATATCAGGTATATATGGTATGGATAAGACACTTTCTGTAGAATTCACAGGACTTTGTAAATTAACTGTATGACTACATTTTCTGAACTGGATAGTTAGGATGATACCAAGGTTATAATAGCTCATTCTCCTTGTTTCAATGTCCACCTTTATGCTGATGATGCTAGAGTTTGAGCAGCAGACTTGGCCATAATAATTGTAACAGGTTCTTGTGGAGAGTTCACTCTTTCGACCATGAATTTGAATTTTTCTCCAAAATCTGCCTCTCTTTACATGAAAAGAGTTTCCTGATATCTCACTCTTCTTGTTCCTTCATATCTACTTATTATGATTCCCATTTAGTATTGTATTTCTTTCAAACATTGCTATTCCCATCCCACAATGCTCTATCCCATTGTTACTCTCCTTCTTTGGACCCTCACTCTTTCTAGTCTAGACTTACTGGTAGGTTATGTGCCTCACCGACCTCTTTCTTCACTCCCAGTCTATTTTCCCTCCAGTGCAATCTCGAGTTGCTCTGAAATGTGTTTCTGCTTCAGAGATCTGATCATGTTACACCCAGCTTATAAAACTTGACACCCTCTTGTCCATATAATAATTCACAGTTCCCTAGGGACATAAAGAACCTTTTTAAATCTTTCATACGTATATTCAACAAATATATGGACTGATCTCCTAAAATGTGCCAACCACTGGCTAGGAAATTCAGAAAAGCTCAAGCTCACCTGATTTCTGCCCCTGAGCTACCTAAGTCCAGTGGAGGAAGCTGACACTAATCAAATAATTCCGTAAGAAGTGTAAAACTGCAGCTGTGAATAGAGTCATCTAGGAGTTTGAGAGCATGCATAACAGGGATTTTCCCCAAGCAGAGAGGTCAGAGAAGACTCCCTAAGGAGATAGTTTAAGAGCTAAAAATGGGAGGATAACTTAGTAAAAGAAGAGTGGGGTTTTCAAAAAGTAGCATTCTTGGAAGAAGGGTGTTTGCAAAGCCCAGTTGATGCAGAAATATGCTAGGTGAGAGGGACTTAAAATTTCTGCTATTCTGGACAGGAATAAGAGGAGGGCAGAATGTCACAAAATGAGAGGAATAGAATACACAGGGCTTTGTAGATGAGTGAGTTTATTCTGAAACATTGGGAAACTAATAAATGATCTTATGTAGGAGGGTGGCATGATCAGAAATGCATTTAACAATGAGCAAGGATGATGGATTGGCAGAGAGCTATCCAGCTGGGCAGACCAAATAGGCCGATGATTGCTTGCTAGAACAGATATGATACTGGTTATCTTAAAAATCTAACAAGAAAGGTGTTATTGTGTGATGACCAACATGTGGCAGTCATCAGCCAATAACTATAGTGTAGAATGAAGGAAGAATAGAGATAAACAGTAGACACAAGGGTAAAAAATAAGCAGACAGAATGAAGATGAGTGGGAAGATAGAAATCATAGAGGCTGCGGCAGAAAGAAACCTATGCCTGTTACAGAGAATTTAGAATCCACACCTGTTAGAACCATCATGCTTGCTACCTTGAAATAACTGTTGTCTTAGCAGCTTTGCCATAAGTTTTGCAATCCCATTTTTTTCTAGGAGGCACCATATCACATTTTAATTAATCAGAGAATCACCTGTATTTTTTTTTTTTTTGCATGAAACATAAAAATATCTCATGCACAGGGACAGACCCTACATTCTGCATTTGTAATAAGTCCTCCTAGTCTTCTTGGTGGAATCTAAACTTTGAGAAACAGTGAAAAAAATTCAGTTGAAATCATGACAAACTATGTGAAAAAGTGTGGATTTCATGTCAAAAGTTTAAAGTATAGCACATATCAAAAACTGCACATGCTCAAAACTTTGAAAAACTTTGCTTCTACAAACAGATTTTCAATTCAGACTGTAGTTGCATAGCTTCACTGGGTAACATTGTGTAAGTTATTTAATTTCTATGGATTTCAGTCAAGAAATTTAGGTATTGGCTTTTTCACGTCTCCTGCCTCTCATTAGTCAACAGTAAATTTCCTACTGTTCTTTGTTTTTGTACCCAGGTCTGGGAAAAGCTTTAGGGAAAGTCAGAGTCAGATCTAGTCAGATCTGGGTACTGTGAAACCTCTGTGTCTCCCTCCTAAGCTCCTACCTCATTTATGGAAAGCTAGATACTGGGGTCCTTCTCCACTCTCTTAGCAAAATGCCAGTCTGTATTGTGGGAAGTACTTAAACTAGAGTTGGTGCCTAAAGCCTCATGAATTAAGTGAATCTCTTCCTCTATTCTACTGACATTGAAAGGTTTCCATCTGGTTCATTCCCACCCACATGTCCATTTTTAAATACAGAGGTAATACATTTTTGACAGTATAAATAAACCATGAACCCCAATAAAACATACACATACATTTTGTAATTGATTCAAAGCTGTCAGTAGAGTTAAGTTTATCTAATCATTGTAAGAATCCTGTCTGCAGTCTGTACCAAAGCAGGCTGTACATTTACATAGAGGTGCTAAGAAAACTGGGTGGCAAGCATATGGCCACCTAAAATGGTTATGTTTCTAGCAAGTCAGTTTGTCTTCTGCTTGCCATAGTAGATATCTTTAAAAACTGTAAAAATGTAAATATCGCTTCATCACATATAGTCAGTTATTTAATAATTGTTAAAAGTTTATTGGACTATAAAACAATTATCATTTTAAATAAGACTATTCCAATATTTGAAATATATTGAGAAATACAGTTATTTTTATTTTCAAAATTAATAAAAGTTTCAGCCATGTCATCTTGAATACTATTGTTCCCTGGAAAATTTCAATCGGAAACTGACAATTATGCACGTGGAAAATCTCTGTGCTGGGTTAGAGTGTCCCCAGCATGTGGTGTAATTATGATTAATGATTTACAATTCTTGATTATTCAGATTGGTAAATGTGCTGGAGCTTTTTAATTGCCAAACTCTTTTTACCCCCAGCTTGCTTTATGACAGCTTGCCTTCATTTTAAACATGTCATTATTGAACATGATTTGAAATGAATGCCAAAACTATGAGGTGGCTTCATGCATTGACTATTATGGGCAAACACTCTGTATAAGCTTTTCTTTTGTGTTATCAAAAATGAAAATAAATTATAATTTTTTGATAGCTTGCTCAATATATGTAGATTTGGAAAAGGTAGTTGCTACTAGTTTTTTTAATCTCTTCTATCATAGTTTGTCATGAGTTACAACTAAAATGTAATAATACCCATTTTACCATAATAAGATACCTATATTTTAAAATTATAACTCATCAGGAAAGTAGTTCAACTTTAATAATATTTGGCAAAGCTGAAAGGATATAGTAAAGTTATAAAGAGTTTTAAGGTTTAAAATGGTTTATCCTAAAAACAGATAAAATAAAGCAAAGTATTGATTTCTATTTTGAAGTACATGAAAGCTTGTTTTTGTTGATGACAGATGAGAAAAATACATAGAAAAACTCAATGTGTAGCAATAATCCTATTCTTAGAAGACCTTGACACCTATTAATTATCATCTGGGAAAAGTCACTTAAACATTTCTGTGCTTTTGTTCGTTAATCTGTACTTTGAAGCTAAAAATAGCTGCCCTAATTATATCACAAGTTCTTTGAGAATCAAATGACTCAATTTCCTGCAAAATTGTGGGCATGATGTGGGCAAGAACTGTCTTGCTTTAATTCCCTGTTAGATAAGAGATACTTCAGTGTTTGTTAATGAATGAATAACTCAAATTAAAACATAAATGTGAAAGTGAAGTATAAATGGTAAAATATTATGTTTTGATCTTTAATGAAGAAAGAAATTTTAATTGACCTAGGGAAAACCTTCTCTGTGTTTTAGGACAATAATTGATAGTTATTAATAACATAAACTCTTATATCCCTAAAAATCTTATAAAAATCTTTTGTGTATACTTGTTCTTTTTAAATCTTGAAAATAGGATCTAAGGTACTGAGTGTCTTATCTTATATATTATACATATATTTATTGAGTTACTGAAAAAATGGACTTGGATCTTGGTCTGATGGACTTATGTCTAGTTAAAAGCAGAGGAAAAACTCTATGTAAATAGTTTTATAATCACAATTGTGACTAATGCAAGTGTACAATAGAAGCTTCACAAGGTAGTATAACTCTACACCCTACAAAATGGATGACAATGTATCAGAAATGTCATAACCTTTTTTACTCAATAAAACATTTATTTAGTGTATACTTTGTACCACTGTTTGACACTGGAAATATGTGAATGAATAAGAGAGAGAGACTGAGACAGCATTATATGTATGTATTGTCTCCATTTCACAGGCACAGAAATGAGAACTTGAAGAGGTTCCATTTCTTGTCTAAACCATACAGATAATTAATTTATTGGAACTCTAATCCAGGTAAGTTCTGTCCTCTAATTTGTTTTTAGATACTGAAATTGGACAGGTATTGTTAGGGGTGCTTCCATTTAAGGAATTCAATGTGTCCAATGTAAATGACATAGGCCAGCACAAGAAAAAATGTCTAACATTGATTTCATCTTTTCCAAATGCCATAATGTTTGTGTATGTTTTGTCACGGCCCTGTCCTTTATTTTACATATTTTTTTAAAGAATGTCTCCTAGGAGTACATATAATGTGCTCATATGGATAAAAGTGTAATCAGCCCAACTTACCGTTCTCAGTTTTTGAAGGGCCTATTCCTGCTAGAAACAGGTCTGCATTCATCATCTGTGTGTAGTCTTTTGTCTCAGGACAGATTATATTGCTGATGACAATGGCTTTCTCACAAATTCTCATCACTGCTTCCTTCCATAACTCTTTCCCTGATATCTTGACTTGTCCTACTGAGTTACCCCAGTGTGTAACTTCTGGTATGACTGATTTAGCTCTGCTTCATTTTCCTGTTATCCTGTTTAGTGTTTAGCATCATGTCCTTTTCTAAAATATCCTGTTTAGTGTTTAGCATCATGTCCTTTTCTAAAATATCCTAGCATTGTTACACTTAGTCCATTTATTAGTGCACATCTTCAAAATGACTGTCAGTACAAAAAATAGCAATATTAAAATGCCCATTGGTATTCACTATAGGATGGATTTCTTCCAATTATAATCACTTATATGATTATTCCAGGTCTGCCCAGAAAAATTCCAGCCATTGTTAATATAATGAGAACAGTTTGCATGACATTGATGTAACCCAGCAGCCAAGGAGAGTGGACTGGAAACACATTCATGAACAATGACAGCATCACTGTACTAATCAGTGGTGTGGTAGATGCTGTTGAGTGAACATGTGTACTGTGTGGACATCACATTCAAATGACTGAGCAGTAGAACAGTGAATCTGCATCAAATATTGCATTAAGATTGAATACCTCTGCAGAAACTATTTGGATGATTCAGAAGGCCACGGCTATGGGCAACTGGTAATTGACAGCTTCATCACAACTATGTGCCTCCTCATCCCATCTCATGCAGAGATTTTTTTGTAAAACAACAAATTACCCAGGTGACTCAACCCCACTACATCCCTGATTTGGTGCCCTGAGACTTCTGGCTTTTCCCAAAACTAAATTCACCTTTGGAAAGGGAAGAGATTTCAGACCACAATGAGATTCAGGAGAATACAATGGGGCAGCTGATGGTAATTGGGGGAACTGTGTGAGATCCCAAGGTGCCTACTTTGAAGGGGCCTGAGGCATCATTGTCCTATGTACAATGTTTCTTGTATCTTCAACAAATGTCTCTATTTTTCATATTACATGACTGGATACCTTCTGAACATACCTCATATACCCTCTTTCTGTGCCTGCTCACAACCTAACTTACCTCAAGTATGTGCTCACCATGCTAATACTATTATTTTCTTTAGCCTTTTACATTGCAATAATACCCCTCAATATATGCTATACTCTCATTTAGGCCCAAATCATACTAGCAGCATCGTGTGGCTAACTTCCTATGACAAACTAAAAGAAGATCATTTAATTTTCACATATGATTCTATAGTTTGATCTTCAAAAAATATATTTTAATTTTAAATGGCTATTCCTTAAATCTTTATCTATACCTATGTATCTATCTCACAATAATAGGCATATCACTTCTTTAATCTGTGGGCAACAAAATGTATTGATTCTTTTATTGTTCTTGACTGCATTGAGATAAGTTCACTTATTTCTTCCCATGTGAATTAAATGTTGTCTCCACTTTTCTTTAATTGCTGTGTGGTTCATTTTTCTCCACTGTAGGAAGCCTCCTATTTATAGGTTTAACTTCTATTAGATTTTTTTCATCATTTATTTTTAACTGATCCATTATAGTGCATTGTCCTTCTGTGATCTTTGTGGTCTTACACTTATTCCTATGAAACTACATGTTTTTAATTGACATTTTTAATATGCACCTTAGTGTGTGCATAAAATATTAAATTATTTATAATGAACAATTGATGAGACTACTTACATTCATATTATAATATGTGAGCTATTTTTTTCTGTAATTTTATGATTATGGTTATCAGTGTGGGAGGGAGGGAGGGAGGGCCAGAAACTGCATCTGAATTAATTCTGTGTGTGTGTGTGAGAGAGAGAGAGAGAGAGAGAGAGACAGACAGATAGACAGAGACAGAGAGAGAAGCAAGGAGGTAGAGAAAGCCACATCAAAAAAAGAAAGAAAGAAAGAAAGAAAGAAAGAAAGAAAGAAAGAAAGAAAAGAAAGAAATAGATAGAAACTGACAAACATAAAGAGAAAAAATAATTGTTTCATTAGTTTTTTAATTTATTTCTATTGAACTTAATATTTATAAACTTTTACAAATAAACATTTTTATGCTTATGTGTTCCTCTGTATCTAGCATTATACATGTGCATGGCAAATGTTTTATTTAATACAGGTGAATTAAAGTTATAAATCTCTAGCATATGTGATGGAAGACTTGAACCATAATGTATTTTCTGATAAATACAACAATGCTCAAATTTAGTAGTTAATTGGATAAAATGGGAAGAAACTACATAAGATTCTTAACAAGCCTATCATGATCAAATGGGGAAAACAAATCTGGAGTCAAGCAATTTTAACTACTCTTCCAAAGCCCAAGTCTGAGATATGTAAATATTGAAAGTTACTGTAGAGGAACATATGACCAGCTGTTAAAGAACAAGTGACATTGTACAGATGAAGTGACCATTCTATTTCTTGACATATATATATATACTTACAATAGCTGATCTATCAAACCCATGGTATATTTTGCAGACAAAATTACATCATGCATGTGTCAGTATTTAGTAAATTTCAAAAAAATTCATGCAAATAAATGATGTGGTAATTAAAAACATTTATGTTTATGTCTTAATTATGGTTTCTAGGATTAATTGAGAATAGTGTAAAGGATCAATATGGAGTCCTTAGCTAAAATATGTGATTTTAGGCAAATCTCCAAATTCTTGGAAACTCATGTTCTTATCAATAAAATAGAAAGTAATGAGGATCCCCTTGCAGAGTGTTTTTTTTTTTTTTTTGAGAGAAGTTTAAAAGATTATAGATATAAAGGGGACACTAATGATAGTGGTATGCAAAATTGTTAATTTCCCATGGTTAATCAAGGTCATTAAGTAATTCTTGCTGAGAAAATATATTTTCATTCATTCCTTGAGCATGTTGAGTACCCATTATTTACAGATGCTGGTAACATGGCTCTTGGGGCTAAAGATAATTGGAGTTCACATTTTGGTTAGGAGAGAAAAAAGGCCTATTCAATGAAAAATACTTAGAAGTAAGGAGAGGATGTGCATCTCACTTGTACCAGGTATAATAGTACAGTGGTTCTGAAAGTCATTACAGAATAGATAAGCCAGCAACATAATTTGAATCTCTACTATGTCATAAGGTAAAGTTGAGAGAGTCAAACCGAGGTAATAAGACAAGTATGAGGTTGATATGAGATTGTGAATAAAAGTGACTTTCATAACCTATTTAAAACACATTTTGTTCATATACTAGCAGGCACAATGGATAATAAGTGACAACATGCTTATAAAATGAGATATAAGAAGTTCTGATATTAAAGTTCATAAATAATTTGGTTATTTTAAAATGAAAAGGGATGGTTTCACCTGATAAAATGAACGAAACCTTTGTCTTTCATGGTTATATCATGGTATGTTTAACACTAATTTTAAGAAGTCCCTAATAATTTTTTATTCATTAAAAATTATTTTATGCAATTGTGAATCTTTAATATTTTTGATATTCAGTATAAATAGGTTGTACACATATTGGTATATATATATAAGGAAATTGGCTTAAATTAATTTGTTGCATTTTCTAATTCATTTTTATTATATTTTATTGATTTAATGCCAAAGTACTGCAGAATTAATATAAATCCCAGTTTAATTATATCCCTCTAATAGTTTACATTCTAGTAATATCGAACCACCTTTAATAATTTTTCCAATAATTTTGAAAGTAATGTCCTATTTGGGCATCAATACTTTAATTAAGTTCCATCTCTTCCATGAAACTCACTTTTACCACTACATAGGGAGTAATTACTCCTTTCTCCCAATTATTTATGCATTTTATGTCGCTTACAAAAGTGCAGTATGCTTTAATTAATTTACATTTTTTACACTCTCTGAGCCCCTGCTACACTAGAACATCTTTTTTTTCTCTGCAAAATCTAGCATGTGCTCAAAAATTATCCATGTCATGAAATTGAACTGGTAATCAAAAATTGAACACACATAGTAAGCACCTATGCTTAATATTGTGCTAGTTTTGATTATATGCAGATATGTGCCTATAAAATCTTATTTTGCTATTTTGACAGCTTAATAAAAAATTGGAAGTACCGTGAAACTATGGACGGAGACCTTTCCTTTGGCAGAAGAAAATCATAGGAGCATTTGAATTCAGAAATAAAACAAGTTTAAAGCAAATGACAGAAAATAACTTTTGAAAATAAAATGAAACAGTTTGATAAATGATTTTGCAATTATAACTTCCCACTGATCAAATGCAAAGATATCCCAGATAATATAAACATATATCTTTGACACTTCATTTTAATCATACTTTTGAAAGTCTATAAAATATACAAGTATTTATTCATAAAAGTATAAAATATAAATATGTGTATTCCTTTTATATTTATTTATCTGTCCATCTATCTCCCTATACTTTGAATCAGAATTTATACCTAGATCCATAAATAAACATTATGTAAAAACTTTATGTAATGCTGTTTCTGTTAGATTTTCCTGTGTATTTCTGTGGTATCTGTGTAGAAATTTACATTAAAATGTATCTATTGAGATCTAGATACAATGCGGAACAACAAATTACATTAATATTTAATTTTGAACTCAAATCAAGATCCCTCTGATTATTGATGTTCCCTTCACATCTTTAGATAGTTATAATTGTGATTCTTGTGATATTTAATCCCCATTATGTATAATTTTCTTTGAGAAATACTTCAAACTAATTTAAAAAAAACCCTGAAGCAAACAATAATGATTAAACAAACATTTTTTGAAAAACAGGAAAACAAAACAAAACACTGAAATCCCAATGAGGTATAGTCTAAGAGGAGTTCTGGATTTTTAGTTTGGTAATCTATTTGTCAGTTCTGACTTTTACTTGACACCTAGATTTATTTTGTTTTTGTTATTGATGATATTACTTAATTTTTCTTAACCTCATTTTTCTCATCTGTCAAAACAGGCATATTTGATCATGGATGTCATTATTTTATTATAAGTGAAATCTTAACTTCTCAATTCATACAATCAAATCACAGTAGAGGAATATGTCATTTTATAAACTGATTTAAGTGGCTTTTCTTCAGCCCATCATAATAAATTAGTTACATTGTTTTCAAAATTTAAGCTTTTGTTGTTTTTCTAGTTATAGAGTCTCAAATTTATTTTATATTTTATAGGTTGTTGAATTTTTTTTTAATTTTAATTTTTATTGTTGTTTAACTACAGTTGTCTCCATTTTCCCCACCCCACCTCCCACCCTCAATCCTACCCCTCTTTGGATTTATCCATGGGTCCTTTATACATGTCTTCTGACCACCCTTCCCCTCCACTCCCCTTCTGGTTACTGTCACTTTGTTCTTTATTTCAATGTCTCTGGTTATATTTTGCTTGCTTGTTGTTTTGTTGATTAGATTCCACTTATAGGTAACATCATATGGTATTTTTCTTTCACGATCTGGCTTATTTCACTTAGCATAATGTTTTCCAGATACATCCATGCCATCATGAAAGGTCGGAGCTCCTTCTTTCTTTCTGCTGCGTAGTATACCATTGTGTAAATATACCATATTTTTTGATGCAATCATTTACTTAGGGGCACTTAGGTTGCTTCCAGCACTTGGCTATTGTAAATTGTGTTGCTATGAACATTGGGGTGCATAGGTTCTTTTGAATTGGTGTTTAAGGATTCTTAGGGTATAATCCCAGCAGTGGAATTGCCAGTTCAAAGTGCAGTTCCATTTTTAGTTTTCTGAGGAAATTCAATACTGTTTTCCACAGTGGCTGTACCAGTCTGCATTCCCACCAACAGTGTACTAGGGTTCCCTTTGTTCCACAACCTGGCCTTCACATGTTTTTTCATTTTTTTTGGTATTTAAAATATATTTTATTGATTATGCTATTACAGTTGTCCCATTTCTCCCCCATCATTCCCCTCCACCCTGCACACCTCCTCCCACCTACATTCCCCCTCTTCAGTTCATGTCCATGCATCATAAGTTCTTTAGCTTCTACATTTCCCACACTATTCTTGCCCTCCCTCCATCTATTTTCTACCCACAGTCTATGCTACTCATTTCTTTGTACCTTCCCCGCCCCTCCTCCCACACCCCTGTTGCTGACCCTCCATATGATCTCCATTTCTGTGGTTCTATTCCTCTTCTAGTTGTTTACTTAGTTTGCTTTTGCTTTAGTGTGGTTGTTAATGTCTGTAAGTTTTCTGTCTTTTTACTGTCATATTTTTTATCTTCTTTTTCTTAGATAAGTCCCTTTAACATTTCATATAATAAGGGCTTGGTGATGATGAACTCCTTGAACTTGACCTTACCTGAGGAGCATTTTATCTTCCCTTCCATTCTAAATGAAAGCTTTGTTGGATAGAGAAATCTTGGATGTAGGTCCTTGACTTTCATGACTTGGAATATTTCTTTCCAGCCCTTCTTGCCTGGAAGGTCTCTTCTGAGAAATCAGCTGACAGTCTGATGGGAACTTCTTTGTCAGTGACTGTTCCCTTACCCCTTGCTGCTTCTAGAATTCCCTCCTTCATTTTAATCTTGGCTAATGTAATTATGATGTGACTTGGTGTGTTCCTTCTTGGGTCCACCTTCTTTGGGACTCTCTGAGCTTCCTGGACTTCCTGGAAGTCTATTTCCTTTGCCAGATTGGGGAAGTTCTCCTTTATTACTCAAATAAGTTTTCCACTTGTGGCTCTTCCTCTTCCCCTTCTGGTACCCATATAATTTGGATGTTGGGACACCTAAAGATGTCCTGGAGGTTCCTAAGCCTCTCCTCATTTTTGTGAATTCTTGTTTCTTCCTTCTTTTCTGTTTGGTTGTTTTTTTTCTTCCTTCTGGTCCACTCCATTGATATGAGTTCCAGTTTTCCTCCCATCACTATTGGTTCCCTGTGCGTTTTCCTTCATTTCACTAATTGTAGCTTTCATTTGTTCATCTAATTTGAGAGCAAAATCAACCAATTCTGTGAGCATCCTGATCACCAGTGCTTTGAACTGTGCATATGATAGCCTGGCTATCTCTTGGTTGCTTAGATGAATTGGCTGTGGGGCTTTGATCTGTTCTCCCATTTGAGCCTTTTTTGGGGGGGTGCTGGGGTCTGATTGTGCCTGTTACATAGTGAGGGGGAGCCTTAGGTGTTCCCCAGGGTGGGGCAGCCCAGTTGCTGGGTAGTGACGCTGTATGTGGGGGCAGGGTCCGAGAGGAAACAATGGTGATTGCTCTGTGCTCTCTGGGATTCCAGTCCCTTCCACTGCTTTCCCCAAGCAAATCGGGCCCTTCTGGTGATGATTTCTGTGTGGGTGGGCTTGTGTGTGCTCTAGGATGCTGTGCGTCTCTCCAACAAACTCTCCTGTGAGGCTGGGAGTCTCTTCCGGCACCTCAACCCCAACAAGTGTTTTCAATTGGTGCTTTTAGGCTTTATTTTCTGGTTCTGGGGCCTTGGGTGGTGCAGTCTGTCTTGCTGACAGTTTTTGCCTGGTTTATCTGCGCATGAATGTGTGACCACGGTCAGCAGCCTTATATGCCTGGCTTGGTCTGCTTGTTGCCTCCCTGGGCCCGGTAACCGCTGCCTGTGCACCTGGGGTGTGCCAGCCACCACCTGAGCACCCAGGACCACTAGCCACTGCTTTTTCCTGTCGCGATCCCTCTCCTCCAGCTGCTGACTCCGCCCCTCTTACCAGTCTGGGCGAATCGCTGTCAGACTTCTGTACAGTTCAATTTTCTGTCTGTTCCGGTTGGTTTTTTGGTTCTAAATTTTTGTTGTCCTTAATTTTGATTGTGAAACGAGGCAGAGTGTATCCACCTACACCTTCATCCTGGCCAGAAGTCAGAGTCTCAAATTTATTTAACCTCATCTATTATATATCTGTTTATATGTTATATAAAATACATTTTCATATTTTTATGTCTTATAAACAAACTATTGAAGATGGTAAATACTATAAAGTTGTTAAGAAAAACTTTGGATTGGACATATTTTTAAATGAACTTCATAATGTTTAAAATGGAATTTTGTCATTCTCTTAGATTCCTCTAGAAAAATAATATTTAAGATTCTACAGAGAAAAGACATTGAAGAAAGGTACTACTAGGCAGACCTAGTTACTTAGAAAAACATACACAGATATATAATGACTAGAAATGATCACTATTACACAATATCAGGTTATTTTATTTTATGTTTTAATATATTTTATTGATTATGCTATTACAGTTGTCCCATTTCTCCCCCATCATTCCCCCCCACCCTGCACACCCTCTCCCACCCACATTCCCCCCCTTTAGTTCATGTCCATGTGTCATAAGTTCTTTAGCTTCTACATTTTCCACACTATTCTTGCCCTCTCCATATTTTCTACACACCATCAGGTTATTTTAAAATTGAGGACTTATATGTTATGTGTTTAAATACTGGCATGGAATGTGTTTTAATGCAATCACATAACCTTTTGTTAAAAGGATAAATTTTATTGGATTTTATTTCCTTTGTAAAAGATAACCCTTTTTATCCCTCATGATATTAATCCAAACTGTCTGTCCCGCATCTCTCAGGATATGGATGAATGAATGGGTCGCCTCTGGTTGTTTGCTTCATCTTCTGAATATTTCTTTTCATATTTAGAGGCTGTTCTGCTTCATATACTGAGTAACTGACATTTCCTTTTATGAAAACTATAGTTTATTAAAGTAAAACATATTTTGGATATATATGTACAATATCTAGAAATTCTCCTTATGCCTTTGAGTTTTATTTCATATCATTTGTGTGGTACAAACATTCTTCTAAGAAAATCTTGAAACTCATTACTATTCTTTGAGCAGCCACCAATTCTAAAATTCAAAATTATAATTCAAAATTATAAAGTATACTTAAACATTCCTCCTGACTAATCACTGTGTCTTAGTGGTTTAATAGTGACCGGAAAAGAACAATGAATGTAATTTAAAGTACGTGTAAAAGAAATAAAGACATTTAAGTGCAGTTAAAGGCATGAATAACAGAGTCACTTCAAAGTAAGGAAAACAATAGGCAAAACTTTAATTTAAATGTAATTTAATTTGACAAGCATTTGGTATATTATAGTTATAGAAGCTCACCTTGAGAAATTAATAAACTATATCTCTTGGTAGGACTTTTTAAAAATTCTAGGTTTAAGAAAATTCCATTTCCCTCCTTTTGTTTCAAGGATTTTCGATACTGTTATTATTACTATTATTATTAACCTTTATTATAGTTAGATACATGTGTATTTTTCTAATAAACTGTAGGTCTCTTGTGAGAGTCAAGACTGTTTTTTTTTTTTTTTTTTTTTTTTTAACTCTTGCTGCTCTTACAATGCCTAACACACAGTGCCCTGCATATAGCCTATGCTCTGACACTGTATGAGGACTCAAAAAAAAAATGCCATCCAAAGGCGTTAAATATTGGCATTTCAAAAAAGCCATTTGCCTTGCAGTTTTCACATTATTGATATGTTTGAGTTTTCTTTCTATATATGACCTAAATTTTCCAGGCTCTAGGTCAATTCACACACATACAGAACTCAAATTTAATTTTATGATTTAGGGATACTTTGTTATAATACCCTTTTATGTGATGTTAATAGAAATGTTTTAATAAAAGTACAATAGCAAGACTACAACAAAAAGGTAGCAATACTGAAAGGTGTATGGCTTAGTCAGATAAGACTTGCCATAAGGAAAATAGAGTAGCTTTAATATACACACAGATGGAAAGGAAACCAACAGTGAATTGAAAAATGCTAAGTTTTGCTCACAAGGTGACCTGGGAGAAAGACAGTCAGTGGGGGTGAAGACTGTACTGGTGTAGTAATAAGTATACATAAGTAATTAGTTTTTGACAATTTTAATGACAACCCAGCCATGGGAGAAGATAAATCTACATATTGAAAGAAAGGAGTTAAAATGTTGACTTGCAAAATGACAGAGGTGACGAGGATACATTTAAGTGGAGATAGGCAGCTTGTCTAAATATGGGTAATATTAAATACAGGTGATTATAGCATTTGAAATTGAAATAAAAATAATCTCTGATATTCTTACTTTAAAATTTCCAAGTCCTCTCAGCTGCATATTTCACCAGGTGCTGGTGCAGTTGGAACAACAAGCATATCCAATGATTTAAAAATAACATTCACGGGCGTCACCTGATGTCACTCCAGATAAGAAATGCTGTTCCCAATTAGAGAACACTCTCTGGTGTTCATCCTAACGCCTCCCAAACCCATGCTACATAGTTATGTCATGCATTTTAAAATAATGTTTTGGATTGTGAACATATTAAAAAGATTAAGCTTTCTGAAAGTTTTAAACACAGAAAAGAAATGGTACATTTTGGTTTTAGGAATCTTATGCATGTACAGAGAGCTCTCATTTCATGATCTGGTTTAAAGAATATACAGATGTTTTGATTTTTTTCCTGCAAATACTACAAACTGAGTCAACCATTAGTGTATTATTCAGGATTTCTTGTTCCTCAAAAAGTTATTTAAAGCCTACAATTTCAGGTTATTTAAATATGTAACCTAAATATATTTGTTCAGATTTGGGGAAGTAAGCAAACATCTAGCAAGATACTCAGGTAAGAGATGTGTTTTGTTTTCCTTTATGTTTCCCAATGTAAGTCCTATGAGGAAGATATTTTATCTATTTTAGAGATACAGTAACTGGAGTCCAGAAAAGTTTTGATTTCCCAAGATCAAAAAAGAAAATCCGCAACAAAGACAGGCTTGACTCAGAATTCTCTAGAAAGCATAGCTCTTTATTTATGTACCTAAAGATTTCTGTAAGGATTGTTTCTCAAATTTATGTGGAAAGAAAACTGTTACGATTTTTTAAACTCACTGATGTTACCTGTTATGACTCCCTACCGTTGATTTGATTTTATAGCCTGACAAAAAGGATCAATAATCATAAATGCATTGATTCCTATTGCTCAAATTGCAGATTGGGTTTCTTTAGCCATGTGTAAAAAATGGCTTTCCATGAAATGTTGTTGGATATTACATCCACTTTCCATTGTTCCGAAATGAACATAGCTGACTTAATTTAAAATAGTACCAGCTTTGTAATCTTTAAAATTATTGAGCAGATCATGGACAGAGACTCCCTAATCTTAACAAGTAATTCTAGGAGGAGGGGTTGTAATTGAGAGGCTCATAGAAGATAAACCACCAACAGAAGAAAATAAATAAACATAAAATATCTAGTAACAATAATTTTTGTGATGATTAAACACTTTAAAAATTTTTATTTTATTGTTTAACTGTCTCTCATCCCTGGAGGTCATGAAAATGTTGGTGATAACTAAAACTTGAAGGGAAATATCAGATGGAAAACGTCTAATATTGCCATATGCTACTTAGAACTTTTCAAAGAAATTGGAGACTTTAGGTGTAAATAACTCATAAAAAGCACTAATCACTTAATTTTGATTTATTTTAATGATCATGTTAGTTTGTAGAGATCTCTGTGCAACCAGACGCTTGGAATTTTGACAATCACTACTAACATCATTTTCCATCAAATACCATAAAGAATAGTGTTATTTTCCTCTTTAACTAGTTAATAAATTAAAGAAGACAATTAATTATTAATGACTATATTACAGGAGAAAAACACTTTTGGAAGTTCTTTAGCTGTTCCTCCCTTTCAATTTGACATTTGTGGTGTCCCTTCATTAGACCGTCCTTCAGTTTGGATTAAGCCCATCAGTCCAGTCAGTTTTCCTCACATCCAGGCTATATTTCTTCATCTTGCATACAAGGTTTTCTGGGAGATGTTGCCGACTCCTTGCTGAGTTCATATATATCAAGGTGACTACATTTTCCTGAAACTAAAAATGTCAAAATAGTAAATAAAGCAATATGACATGATATAATAAGGTGAATTCATATGCCTTCTTTGACTGGTCAAGATAAGAGACCTTTCCTGCTTAAGCGGAAGAAAAAGGAATTAACAGCAAAACAAAACTAAAGAATTATACAAGCCTGTTTCAATTTATATTGTATTTATATAAGAAGAATTCTTATTATAAAAAACTGAAATGAAACTGAAATGATCCCTTTTCTCTCTCTTTTGATTTCCTACATTTAGATACTTAAGATTTTCAAAAAAACCATAGAATATGCTTCTCTCTCAGGAACATGTCTTTTGTAGAGGTGCTCTAACTAGTTACCAACCATACTTAGTGATTATGCTACCAACATTTTGTTTGACTAAGTGGAGAAAGTAGAGAGAGGATCTTCCTTGTGTGAACTGACATATTACAGTGGAACTCTGCAAGCCATTCCTCAAAGAATTGTACAGTTTGTGTGTGTGTGTGTATGCATATATATAATGTTATATTGTGTATATACATATACATGCACATACATATATACATGTGTATACACACACATGTACACACATATATATGCATGCTGGCTTCCATATTTTGGGGACATGAAAATTTAAATAAATGCATCCACTGTGGAAAGCAGTGTGGAGTTACATCACGAAATTAAAAATTGACCCCCTTTACTACCCAGTGATTCCACTTCTGGGAATTTTTCCAAAGATACCTGAAATAATAATTCAAAAGAATATAAGCACCACTATGTTCATTGTGGCATTATTTACAGTAGCCCAAGTGTCTATTAGTAGGTGAGTGGATAAAAAAGCTGTGGTACATTTGCACAATGGAATATTACTCTCTCCTTTAAAAAGAAGGAAATCTTACCTTTTGCAACAGCATGGATGGACCTGGAGAGCATTATGCTAATTGAAGTAAGCCAGTCAGAGAAAGGCAAGTACTGTATGATTTCACTTATATGTGGAATCTAATAGACAAAATGGACTATAAAGCAAAATAGAGACAGATAAAGTAGGATGATAGCTCGGTATGGAGGAAGTCTGGGAGCAGTTGAAGGGTTGATCAAAAAGAGAAAAAATTCATAGACATGGACACTGGTGTGGCGATTGCCAGGGAGAGAGAGTAGATAGAGGTAGAGGAGTGTATGCGGAGATAAATGGTGATAGATTGTGGGGGAGGCTCTGCCTGCAGGGCTCCCCTGGCCACCATGGATGAGAATAAGTCTACCAAAACAGGATCTGCTTGGGGAGGAAAGGTGGCTAACCTCTCAAAAGAGAAGGGCCAGGAGTCTGTTCCTCAATGGGATTTTATTGAGTTTATTTGCATAGGAATACAGGGTGTATAGGTAAAGCTCATCCAGCATTGTCAGGCTGTAATGATCAAACAATAGATAACATTCAAAGAACTCTGAGGGCTTATTTTGAGTCAGGGTCAGATAGCTAAAGGGACATAAAACTTTGGGAAAACAAAGTCATTCCTTATCATTTTAATTGAGGCTATTAGCAAAGTAGGTTTAACAAGATTTTATGCATTCTTAAACCTGATTGCCCCAGGGAACCTACCCTTTCCAGCACAGGGCCACACCCACCTCCGGCATCGTTTCAGCCTTAAGTCAGGCAGGGGAAGTAAGGTAGCCAAGAGATTAGGAGACTTCTTGCAGACAGAATGAGGACTCAGGCTATGTCAAAGCCAAGGGACGAGGGTCCATCACCCCCTTTTTATACAGACACCCAAGTCCTTCCCTGAAGGCCCCTTAGTGACCGTGACTGTCTTAGGTCATCCCCCCCTTGAGGAACCGTACCCATCATTGGATAACCAGTCATCCTCCTGGGGCCAAGCAGGGTGAAGTAAAAGGGTCAGAGGCAGCACCCTTACAAGGAAGATAAGCTGTGTCTCCTTAATAGCTTATGGTCCCAAGGTCTCTTACTCAGCCTTAGCCATGGGGACTTACAGCTTCTGAAACCAGGCAGGACACTTCCCAACAATAGATGGAGACTTCAGGTGGTGAACACACAGTGCAGTGCACAGATGATGTGTTATGGAATTGTGAACTGGAAATCTGTGTAATTTTGTTAACTAGTATCATCCTAATAAACCCAACCAAAAGAAAAAAATAAAATTATAACTACCTTTCTATATTATTTTAATGGAAAATAATCCTCCAAACTATAAAAAATATATTTATAAACTACCGTTGAAGACATAGCCTATTATTTTATTTTTTATTTTATATATTTTTTATTGTTTTTATTGTTCAAGTACAGTTGTCTCCATTTTACCCCCATCACTCTTCCCCGACCCACTGGCCCCCACCTCCCACCCTCAATCCTCTTCCCCTTTGGCTTTGTTCATGGGTCTTTTATATATGTTCCTTGACAACCCTTCCTCTTCTTTCCCCCATTTTCCTTGCCGTCCTTCCCCTGTGGTTACTGTCAGTTTGTTCTTTATTTCAGTGTCTCTGGTTATATTTTGCTTGCTTGTTTATTTTGTTGATTAGGTTCCACTTATAGGTGAGATCATGTGGTATTTGTCTTTCATGACCTGACTTATTTTACTTAGCATTCTCTCCAGCCTATTATTTTAAAACAATTTATATAAACATTTTATTTCCAAATGAGGTTTAAAGCACCTACACAAAATTGGGAGACTTGCCTTTATTTGTATTAATTTGTAATGATTGATTATATTCTTCACTTCATATTCAGAACCATAGATAAGATGCTTCAGAAAGTCAAATCCTTTGATATGATAAATCTAAAATTTCAGAGTGACAGAAAGCTACAAACTGTCAGCTCATTGACACCAATATTAGGTAAATATAACTGCTCTGGTCATTATCTCAGTCAACATCTTGGTAACAAAAGCTTATAAGGCAAACTTTACAAATGTGCCATTCCAAAAAGATTAAATAATTGATATTATCCTGCTATAATGATTTTATTTATAATGATGTATAGAATTTTAACTATTGCTGTCATTTTTAATACAAAGATAATTTTAATGGGATGACCAGCTGTAATAAATTATCTTATTATAGAAAGGAAGAAAATATAACAAAAATGTAATAATGGTATTGATGAAGAGTTTATTATAATATTTTTTCCTACCTTTTTTCAAAATTTATACTCATATGTCTATCACTTGCATTATCCAATTTCAATGTTTCCTGGGAGAAATACAGCGTATAATTTAATCGAATAACAACATATTCTTCCTGTAGCTCTGCATTACCTAATAATAAATAAACTGGACAAAACAAAGTTTACTATTCCTTTAAAATATTAAGTGATTGAAAAAGATCAGAGTTCTTAGAGAATAGTAAAGAAAACCATTCTTATGGAAGATCATCCATTTACCTTATATGTATCTTTACTGTTCACTTATAGCATTAAGATAAAAGTATAAAAAAATCATTTGCTGATGTTTATTGTCAAATCCATGATACAAACATAACTGATTTCATTAATGCATAATAAAACTGAAGTTAAGGTAGAAAAGTATCAGAAAATGTTTGTCATTATAGACTCATATGAACGTATAAGAGAGGAAAGATGTGAGCATTTCAGCATGCATAAATATCTTAACCCAAGCACATAAAAATCAAGTTAAGTAGCATCTATTTAGAACTATAAAGCTATTACATATTTATTTTCAATTGAATATAGAAATTATTTTTCATTTTACTGAATTCATTGGGTTGACACCGATGAACAAAATTATACAGGTTTCAGGTGCACAATTCCACAGCACATCATCTGTACACTGTATTCTGTATTCACCACCCCAAATCAAGTCTGTGTCCATCACCATTTATTTCCTTAAAGTGCAATTGTATTAGACAAACATTAATACCAATTCACCTATATTTGCATGTTAAATATGTGGGACTTTCCTTTTAAATAAAAGTCAACAGTCTTTCCTGCATCAAAATGTTATAATAATTGATACAGGCATTCTAGCAATTGTTAAAAACAAGTTAAGACAGGGAAATCAGACACTTAAGGAATCACTTATAGCTATTTAATGCCATCTTTGGGCTTGTAAACATAACGCTTTCAAAATTTCTTTCAAATTATAGTCTATTATGTTGATCTAAATTTTCATGAAAATCAGAAATGGGGTTTTAGTCCAGGGCAAGTACAAGTGGCAAATAAATGAAAATAAATAACTGAAATGTAATGATAATAGGATATTATTCCATTTTCAAAAGACTGTTTCAATCAATGATAAGAAATTACACTTAAACATTTATATAATTTTAAAATGATTCAGGTTTTTTCTTTTCCTCCTAAAAAACCTTTTCATGTATTTGGAAATTAGGCATTCAGTTATGTATCTGTAAATCAAATATTTACAAATATTTCCATAAAAAGAAGCTAACCCCCCCCCCACACACACACACAATACATATTTTGCCATTGATTGCCATTTTAGTGTCTTTGGTCATTTGATGATAATGTATTTTATTTATAATATAATTGCCTTATAGAATAAATAAATTATGCAAATGCAATGTTTTATTTTCAAAAATAAGCGTAAAAATGGAAATTGTATGGTAGCTTGATGTAAATGAGAAATAACTTGAAAGTGAGTCATTTTCCAGATTTAGCCAAATCTATTAGAACAATATAAAAATAAATTAGAGAAGCAAAAACCCCATTATCCTAAAGTTTCCAATTGTTTAAGTGGTTATAAAAGATCTCTAGCATGGGAGAGTAAGGAACCAAACAATAATGAAGCAACATTTCTAATGTAGCTTGCTCTCCTATTTTCAGAACTGTATTTCCAGTGCAGAGCTCATCAGCTTGCTTTTTAAGTGATGTCATCACATCATAATTTCTGTTTGTTCCAGGCAGCCCTTCAGAGATAATTAGGAGCAATATACAGTCGACCCTCCGTATCTGTGGGTGTGAAACTCATGAATGAGGAGGGCCAATTAAGGAACTTGAAAATCAGTGTATTCTGGTATTTGCAGGGGGTCCAGGAACCAATCCTGTGAGGATACTGAGGGGCAGCTATGTTAGTATCAGTATGAGATAGCTGAAGGCATAGAGAATTAAAGTGTGTAAAAATATCTTAAATATTTTGTACAAAATTATGGGCAATTATGCAGTGATGACAATTTTTGTTATCAATATTTTCAATTAGTTTGATAACACAGGAATATAATCTAGTTATCCTGGTATCCATGCAAGTTAGTTGGCCTAACTTCCTATTTAAAACTTATAAAAAGTAAGATTAAAAAAGATTAAAAGCAACAATTAACTCAAATATTATAGAGATAATTGTGTAAAATATAAAATTATTTTTATATACCTTAAAGACTTATTCCAACAGCTATTTTTTTAATTTTTTTTGTTTTAATTTTTGATCTGGTACAGTTTTCTGTCTTTTACTCCCACCGCAGCCCACCACCCCAGCCCTCCCCACCTCCCTCCCATTTCCACCCCCCATAGTTTTTGTCCATGAGTCCTTTATACTTGCGTGGTGGCAGTATTGTAGCCAATGAGGTCTATCCAACAGCTATTTTAAAGAGAATATAGAATGCATAGAGGATGTTACAGTGGACGTTTTGAATTATGAGAAAAAAGAATAATTTAACATTGTGATACTCCAACTGTGAACTATGCATGTTAGGTGTATCAGGTAGAAACTTTATTTCCTAACTAGAGACCTCTGTTGTATTGCTTTGTTTTGGTATTTACTTACTTATTTATTTTATAAAATTTAATGGATTGAGGTATTCTCGACTGTAATGCCCTAGGAAATGGACTTCAAAAAAATACACTGATCTTGTTATAATCTAAAATGTTTACTTCAACACTTGTTGAATTCAAAACAGAACTACACATGTTATGTCACAGTGCTACCAGTAGTAATTTTATGGTAACTGTCACTTTAAAAGTAGCCATCAACCTTACCTAAATATACATTATTTTTATATAGAAACCCTGGTATCTTCTTTCAACATATATTTCAAAAAGAGCTAATATAGTGAATAAGCCTTAAAAGCTACTGCATTTCTCAGTTATGCTACTGTGAAAGAAAATTGTAGTCATTAGTAAAAAAAGTGAATAAAATTGGTTACACTATGCTACATAGTGACCTTGATATTGATTTTTAAAAATATTCTTCTAACTGCGTGATACCAAAACAACCACCATTCGCAACCTCACCTATGTAAAGAACTATTTTTCTCTTGAAAACCATTATATACTTAGCAGTTTAAAAAAAAATAGCGCATTGGCCAGAAGCATTTTAGTGGCTGGGATTCTAATGGAGGTAGAAATGATATTATTATAATAAAATTACATAAAATTTGAGGCAAATTATTTCTTTTAAATTTACATTAAGTTTTATGGACTTTTGAATAAATAGGAATACATATAAAATAGAACTTCAGCTTGAAATACTGTTATAATAGAGACTGATAAAATGGATATTGCCTTTTATTTTGTTTGAGTTGTCCCAAATTTTGATTAATAGTTTTGTAATGTTAACTCTCATTTTCCACATCTCTAGTGAAACACTGGAAATCCGTATTCCAGCAAAATACTAGTAAATTTTCTAAAAAAAAATTGTGAGTCTCAGGCAATCTCTAGGTCTGTTTTAGTTCCTGAGTTTTCAACTGAGAAAAGTGCTAATTAGTTCCAGTTTTGATGATGGTATTCATAATGTGGTGTCTAATGTGACAGGTTTGGTGACAAGTTTTCTCAGGATACAGACAAAGACCAATATACTCAGCTTGCTCTACCACTCTTTAAATGTAACATAGTATGACAATGACAACACATTTAAGTATGAAGTGAAAAAATGATACTTTTTATCATTGTCTCTAGTGTCAAACAGTGGGTCAGTTTCATGGAATCATCTCAATGTCTGACTAGTGGAACATTTTGGGTATGTTTGAAATCTGATTACAACATCTGTTGGCTATATTGTCCATGCTAAGAAAAGTCACAGTTGTCTTAAATTTAAATATCCTTATGCAAAATCATACCTGAAATATTATTTTCAGTCATTAGACCTATATTTTTAGGGAGACATTGAAAAAATGGGGCACAACCTATAGGATAATGAGCACAGTGGCTAAATAAGACCTTAGCAAGAATAATCATGGTTATTGAAGAGTTCACATTTAATAAAAGAATGGTGGTTTGGGAAAGAAATGTTTTTTTTTTTCCCCAGAAATAAGGAACATATTGTCCTGTGGATGATACTTTAACTTGAGTCAATAAGACATAAAAAATAACTAAGATCAGTGGGTAATGTTACTAGGAATTTCAATATGAGATAGGATTCCCTGAAAGTTACAGCTTTCTGAAATTAGAATGCCTTTTCATTGTTAGACGTCTTCAAAGATCAGATGATTCAAACTGCTGGAGACACTGTAGGGCAAGTCATGACTGGAATGAAAAATTGGATTAGAGATTTTCTATAGCAGGGGTGCAAACTCATTTTCACTGGGGGCCACATCAGCCTCACGGTTGCCTTCAAAGGGCTGGATGTAATTTTAGGACTGTATACAAGTAACTACTCCGTAACTAGGGGCAAGGAGCTCAACACTGCCGCGGGGTAGAAACAAGGAGCCCGGCCAGATAAAACAAGGTGGAGGGTTGGATTCCGCCTGCAGGCCTTGTGTTTGCCACCTGTGCTCTATAGATTCATTTGATTTTGATGTTCTATGAACTAGATAACTGAAATACTTCCTTGTAGTAAACATTTTCCAAATATTTGAATGTTCCAAATGTTTAAGGGAGGAATCTGTTATGTGGAAACAGGGAACCACCAGTGTGGTGTGCCCAAAGTTGTTGAACAGCAGCAATTTTATGTGGTTCATCTGCAGTCATAGTTTTCTAAGACTATTAAACAAAATAGAAATGAATGGGTCAAGAAAGTGCTGTTATTAATCTCCATCTTCAGAGTATTTTCTCTGTGAATATTGTTGAGATCAAATTTAGGAGATGGCGTGTGTTTCATTAAGTAGTTGAGTTGGCAAATGAATAAATAAATAAAGCAAACAAGCTAATTGCCAACATTCCAAACTTTCACCCAATTTTATTTCTCATAGTTTTTGGTCCAATATGGAGACAAGCAATAACTAAACCAAAAAACATGAAAATCAGATGATCTGGTACTTGTGAAAACTCTTTCAAATTGAAGACTACTATAGAAGTTATGCTGTTAACTTTTGCTACTATTATAATAGTGGTTCTCTATAGTGAGAAGGAGGGAGTGGATTAGGGCATGAGAGGGCTTCTTGGGTGTTGGTGATGCTCTTCTTCCTGAGCTGGCTACTTTGTTATACAGGTATGCTACCTTTGTGAAAATGTATTAAAATGTACAATTAAGACTTTTTCACTTTTCTGCTTATGCATCATACTTCAATACAAGTTTATATTAAATAATTATCTATGTAAAAAAAGAGTAAGCAGAGTAGGACAAATGAATTTATAAGGATATCATGATGGAATAATTACATTTAAGGAAAGTAAAGTGAGCTAAAATGAGAAATGAGAAAAAATGCAATGGTAAGTGGGGATAACAGGAGTCTGCACTCAATATCTGGGATATCTGCACTCAATCCCAACTGCCACTAACACTGTAATGACTGTGCAAGGCATGCCCTCTCTCATGGCCTGAATGAGCTTGTCTGTGTCATGAGTGGGTTGGACTAATTGATCTCTGGGCAGCTTTTGAAACCTAAAGTCTTATTACTGTTCGAAAATATTCAGGAATTATATCTATGTGTGTGTGTGTGTGTGTGTGTGTGTGTGTGTGTGTGTATTCCTAGTAAATGCAATCTAAGAAGAAGAAAAATTAATGGGACATCAGTATTTTATCATGACTAAGTTGATGTGAAAAAATATATAGAAGCTAAATTTGAGCTAACTCAAATTTATAGAGCTAACTGACCTATGATCCCAGGTTCTGGGCTCTAAAGTCCATCACTGAGGTTGGTGTGGAGGCCCCATTTGTCATGGGCTGTCCCAACCAATGACTGAACATGGCAGGGATATTAAGGCCAGCCCATTCTGGGAAGATACATGACTCTTCAGATGGTGATTCTAGCTTGAAGAATACCAGACGACCTTGCCAAAATTTTCTTGGAACTGCACTACCTTTTAAGATGATTCCATTCAGCTTTCCCTACTTAATCTCTTCCCTTTTACCCAAGGTCAGACTTACCTCACAGTCTGACAGTGCCTGCCTCGAGTGGCTCCCACCTCGTTAACTCAGACAGGTGTTTCCCTCCACAAATCTCTTGCATGCATAGCCCACTCTCAGAATCTGTTTCTTGGACAATTTGAAATAATAGGTTACTTAAATTCTTTGTATTTACTCAAATTATCTTTCTGTAAATTAGAGATAATATATAATTTGGTCATTATGCAAACTGGATATTATCTTATAGCACATTGCTTGTATAACAGTAGTATTTACTATCATGCTCTAGCCAAACTGCATCACTCATTATGCACTGACGCTTTTTCTTATCACTTTTGTTCAAATTATGCTCTCAACCTATATTGCCCTCTCCATCTACTTATACCTAATTCCCACATCACTTATTTGAATCATTACTAAAGCCACCTCTTTCACAGAGCCTTCAAATAGATGTACTCTCTCCCATTTAAGACGGATAGTATGCTTAAACTATTTTCTCTTGAATGGCCATTATTTCCTTATTTTTCATATGCTCCATTCTGTACAGAAAGCGGTATGTGGTAAGGAGCTCTGTCTTATCCATAGCGTTATTCCTTGAAATCTGACACCTAGGGCATCAGTAAATGTTAGTTAAATTTTAAGAAATGTTTATTTACTGGTAGTTAGGGGTCATATAAAGTATAAGTTGGTCATAGAAAAGATTTGGCTTTTCTGTTAAGTGCAGTAAGAAGCTGTTTATAGATTCTAAGCAGGGATTGACAAAATAGGATATGCATTTTATATTGATTGCAATGGATACTCTGTGGATAGCATATTGGGGTTGGGATTTAAGTTCTGTTCTAAAACTGAATGCTGCATTTGTTACGTCAAGGCTGTACAGCTGCCCTGTACTGATTACCACTGTAACTTACTAATCATGTGCCCTGCCTCTTTAGGAACAGTCACTCCATCATTTTTCAGCATTAATAACTAATCTCTAATCTAACCTGTGCTATGACACTGATGATAAAGACATTTGGATCTCGGGAAATGATGACCTTCCCCAATTTAACCCAGATCAGTAACTGCGATGCTAGCAAATCAATTCAGACTGGCAGTAGCAGGAATTAGGCAATGGGAATTTAATGGGGGAGCCCCTCCCAGACTCTGGCCTGGCCTGATAAATGGCATTTCTTTTTTCAAAACTTACAGGATTTATTTCCTCTTCCTACAATCTACAAGATTTATTTCTTGCTTCCTCAGCAAGAGTACACTACAAAGAAACCTGAAGCACAGGTGTATGGTGGTAGGCTTCAGGCATTCTGGTATTTGTTTTAAATACTGGAACATCATTATTTGCATGAACATGAATCCCTAGGCTATCAAACATGAAGGAACAAGAATACAAAACCTATTCCAAAGCTAAGCCTAAATGACAGTGTCTCAGATTATCTATGGTTCTTATCCCCTCCATTAGTGCAAGTAATCGAGTGTTTGAATTTGAAAGTGCAAGTTTATCTCATTGTTCCATTATAGGTAATAAAAGTGACCTAATGTGAGGATATTAGAGTAGTGCTTTTACTTAGTATTCACCTTATGCTTAGAAGGTGTGAAATTGTTAACTCGTTCAAATTAAGTCATTATCCAGTTATGTAACAAATAGACTTGTGCTTAAAAAGCTTAACTAAGCAGGTGCACAGAGAAAGGAGCAGCTCCATCAAATGCTTCAGGAGACCCTTTCTACTGCTGTTCTCTATTTTCACGTCTCATTAACAATAGTATTAACTATCACCCACTGCTCATATAGGGGAAATTGAGAGAAATTAAGCATCCTGCATAATCCTCTCAATACTATTTTAAGTACAAGAAAGAGTAGGTTTTTGTTTGTTTCTTTGTTTGTTAATAATCTCTAACCTCCCATCATTTTGAAACTTCTTGTTGCTGATAAGAAGATATATGAGCAACATTAGTATTCTAGTTTGCTAGGCTACCATGACAAAATACCATGGACTGGGTGTCTTCAACAACAGAAATTTATTTTCTTACAGTTATGGATACAATATGTCCAAGATCAAAGTGTTGGCAGGTTTGTTTCCTTCTGACACCTCTATCCCTGTCTTGCAGATGGCCAAGTTCTCTCACTGTGTCCTCACATGCTTCCCCCTCTGTCTGTGTTTTATTTCTGTCTTAATCTTTTCACATAATAAGAACACCAATCCTCTTGGATTAGGGCCCACCCATCTGACATAGTTTTACCATAATTACCTCTTTTAAGTCTCTATCTCCAAATGCAGTCCCATTCTGAGTTACTGAGGACTAGGAATTCAAAATATGAATTTTGGGTAGGACAAATTCAGCTCATAAGAACTGGGAGAAATTTTCCCATTCATTCAATGCATATTGTTTATTTGAAAAATGTTCTTCATTCACATGAAGGAGACGCTGTATGGTGGAAGCAGCTGCAACCATGCTGTCTCTATCTTCTCTTTAAATTCCCATAGCTACATACTTCTGTAACTTTCAGAGAGCTCTGCAGTATATTTAAACATGGAGGTAATAAAGAGGAGACTGAATAGTAAGTAAATAAGTAGGGGGATATCAGAAAATGAGCTAGGAATGGGCAAACACAGGTCAAGACCTCTAAGAGACCGTCATCAATGTTTCTCTTCCTGCATCCCATGAAGGGCACAAAGGTAGCGTGTTACTTTCATGCCCTTCGCTGACTACGATCAAAATAAGGAGATAAAGATGAGTAGCTTTTGTTATTCCTTGGGCTAAGGCTTCTAAAAAACAAAACAAAAAAAAATGTCATTTTGTCCTTTTTTAAAGGCGATTATGACCAAGGGGTTTGTTCTTTAAACTGGAGTATATCAACATAACAGTTTCTCGAGTCCACTCCCTTACATTCCTGTTTTTGTAATTTATCCTTTATTAGTGGACATACTGCAAAGCCACTAACAAATGTTACAGTGAATTATTTTCAAGACTATCAGAAAAAGGCACATAGGGACAACAAGATTAAGTAGCTCAGAGACATGCCTAGAAATACTAAAGCAAGACTTGATATGGACGACTAAGTACTTAATGCAAACGTGCCACCTCTTTATGGAAGTTTTTTCTGGGCTTATGTTTGTTTCTGATGTTTAATGGATAATCAAGTTTATTGTACAGTGTCTCCTTTGTAATCTTTTACTTTAAAAGTAGGAACACAAGACAAGCTAATTTTCTTCAAGACAAGTCTTGAAGAAAATTATTGCAAAACACACATTTGACAATAGATTTGTATCTGAAATATAAAATGAACTCTTAAAATTCAACTATAGGGAAACAAATAACCCAATAAAAAATTGGCAAAAGATCTGAACAGACATCTTACCAAAGAAGATGTGCAGATAGAAAAGAAACATGTGTTAAGATGCTCAACACTATATTCCTTCACAAAACTGCAAATGAAAAATAATGAGACACTACTACATTCTCCTAAGAATATTACAATCCGAAACACTGACCACACCAAATGCAACAGAAACTATTAGTAATTGTTGCTGGGAATCCAAAATGGTATAGCTACTTTGGATGATAGTTTGTTTCTCACAAAGCTAAACACAGACTCACCATATTGCACAGTGACTCCACTTCTAGGTATTTACTCAAATTAGTTGAAAATTTGTATGTGCACACAACCTATGAATCAGTGTTTATAGCAGCTTTATTCATAATTGTCAAATATTGAAAGAAACCAAAATGTCCTTTAACAGCAGGATTGTAAATAAACTATGATATATCTTTACAATGGATTATTATTCAGTGATAAAAAGATATGAGCTAGCAAGCCACAAAAACATATGGAGAAAATTAAATACATATTGCTAAGTAAAAGAAATCATTTTGAAAAGGTAGCTTACTGTCCATTCCAACTATATAATGTTCTAGAAAAGACAAAACTATAGAGACGATAAAATGGTCAGTAGTTTTCAGAGGTCCAGTGGTGTGTCGGTTGAGGTGAGGAATAGGTGGGTTACAGCGAATGTATAGGCTATTGAAACTATTCTGTATGAGTCCATAATGGTAGCTACATGACATTTTGCATTTTTCAAAATCCAGAGACTTTTACAACATAAAGACTAAAGCCTAACGTAAACTACAGACATTAGTTAAATATTATCTCAGTATCAGTTCATCCATTCCAACAAATGTACCATAATAGTGCAGAATGTTAATAGGGGAACCTGTAGGTATAAAGGGGTAATATAGAAACTCTACTTTCTGGAAATCTAAAACTACTCTAAAAATACAGCCTTTTAAATATATGTATGAAAGTTTAGTTCCCCTATTGAAAATGGAATTGCCTTTTGACTTGGCAATTACACTGCTGGGATTATACCATAAGAATCCTGAAACACCAATTCAAAAGAACCTATGCACCCTAATGTTCAAAGCAGCACAATTTACAATAGCCAAGTGGTGGAAGCAACCCAAGTGCCCATCCATAAGTGAGTGGATCAAAAACCTATGGTACATTTACACAATGGAATACTACACAGCAGCAAGAAAGAAGGAACTCCTACCCTTCACAATAACATGAATGGAACTGGAGAACATAATGCTAAGTGAAATAAGCCAGGCAGCGAGGGACAAATACCATATGGTATCACCTATAAGTGTAACCAAATCAACAAAACAAAAAAGCAAGCAAAATATAACCAGAGACATTGGAATAAAGAACAGACTCACAGTAACCAGAGGGGAGGTGGGAGAGGGATAATGGGGGAAAATAGGAGAAGGGTCATCAAGAAACATGTATAAAGGACACATGGACAAAGCCAAAGGTGGTAGGATCCAGGGTGGGAGGCGGGGATGTTTAGGGCAGGGGGAGGTGAGAGAAAATGGAGACAGCTGTATTTCAATAACAATTAAAATATATTTTTTAATTTTTTTATTGTATGGAACAACAGTCTCTTTTTTTAATCTGTCATAGGATATTTTTCTAACCAATGATGAAATTTGCACATTGCTTTTATGTGTATAGAGAGGCAGTGTAAAATTCAATCGAGTTTATTAAATATGGTAGACAACATATTATTTAATTGATAATGCTCCTTATAAAACAATGGCTTGAAAGTAAAGTTGCAGTGGCTTAGAAAATTCTTTCTAGAAAATAATATGGATGGTATTGTTAATTCAGACCTGTTTTACAAAATATATTATTAGTCAAATTAGGGGTTGTGAATGGACTACTAATAATGTTTCTAAAAAAGTTATTTAGTCAATAGTAAAAATATTCATAAAAACATTAATTTTATGAATATGATATTTACTATTACCACTCTTCCCAAACCAATACACAATTATTATTAACAATTATTTATTGAACACTTTACCTATGCCTAGCATGTTTCTAAAGTTCTACATGGATTATCTCAGTTAATCATCAAAATTTACTACATCTGACCAGTACAGAAATTAGTAAATTTCCCATGGGACCACAGATAAGTAGTTCAGCAAGGACTTGAACTTTGATTATAGAGTCTGTACACTTAACATTTCATACAGTGCATGCTAGCCTCCACCAGCCATGGTTGCAATGACTCTTGACCTTCTGTTTGAATACTTACCTATTTGTGGTATTGAGATAAAATGTCTATATGTGGAAACAATAAATGAGCAGCATAATATAGTAGAGTGTTTATAGAATTAGAAGTTAGAAGAACCTAGACCTGAATCCCAATATCTGCCACTTACTGGCTGGATGCATTACTGCAAACCTTTTAATCTTTTTAAACCTCATATTCCTTAGCTGTAAAAAAAATAATTGTCATCTCCTTTATTACTAGTTATTATTAGAATTAAGTAAAATATTTAAATTGAGCATTTGTGAACTGTGAAACTGGAAAAATATTTAGTCACTAATGTCTATAAATACGCATATTTCTGTGCCACAGGCCTGAGAGCTGCAAACTGCTCTATATCAAGAATAGAAACTTTTCCATATGTTGTAAATTTCCTAACATGCCAAAAAACATGCAAGTAAATACTGGTCAGTGATGGTAATTCGTATTACCTAAATTTCTCTTATGTGATGTAGAACTTTCCTTGGGAACAGTAAGTTTGGTCTTCTGCTATTGCAAACATGTTTACAAGAACATGGTGAATAAACCCTCAACCCCATTATATGGGGTCTGGCGGAAGTAATGCTGTAGGGTACATGAATGACTCTCACAATATGGAAAGCAATTTGAATATTTCACCTAAAATGTCATATCAGTGTGCTTGAGTGTGATATTCTTATGTTACAGAATTGTATGCTTATGATTTTGTAATAAAAGATTTTCATGTAATAAAAAGGGGCATAATTTGTACTGGATCTAATAGAGCAGGGTCAGTAAACTCATTTTCATCGGGGGCCACATCAGCCTCGTGGTTGCCTTCAAAGGGCTGAAATAATTTTAGGACTGTATAAATGTAACTACCCCTTAACTGTAAAGGCCCTTAGAAGGCAACTGCGAGGCTGACATGACCCCCAATGAAAATGAGTTTGACACCCCTGCTACAGAGTATAAGGTGTTCCTTAATGCCTAGTATAAAACATAACATTAGAATAAAGTGAAATAATCCAAAAGCTAATCTGAACTAACGAGCTCTGTCTCTGTGGTGAACACTGGGTATGTCAATCAATGCTGCCATTTTGTCTCTCAAACCTTGATTCTCTGGTTTACATTATTAGGAGCTTCATTCTAGTGTTCTGTTATCTATCTATCTATCTATCTATCTATCTATCTATCTATCTATCATCTATCTATCTATCTATCTATCATCTATCTATGACAAGGAGCAATAGAGACCATATTTCGAAACTGAAAAAAAAAATTGGTAAAATAGCCACATCCTTCTCTGAAATTAAATATGGGATCCTTCATGTGGATTGCTCTTTGATATTTGCACTGCACCAACACAGACCATTTTCTGATCACAGTCATTTGCTATATTGCTTTTTTCTTTTTTATTATATTTTTTATTTTACTTTTTGCTTCATTTATTATTCCCCTTATATTCCTTTTCCACCTCCCCCCACTTCCTCCCCCCACCCCATAATAACCACATTGTTGGCTGTGCGGGTGGAGGGATTGAACGAAAAGGCAAGAAAGGGGGGGGGAAGAGAGAGAGAGAGAGAGAGAGAGAGAGAGAGAGAGAGAGAGAGAGAGAGAGAGAGAATGAGGAACTCAGAACTCATGAACATGTACAGCTATATTGCTTTTGATCAGCTCTTGTCTGCCGTCGTGGAAATTTGAGGGACATTTGGCCTCCTGGGACCTCTGTGCCTTGGGACCTTTGAGTGATGTAAAGCTTGTATTGCACCCTAAATTCTAATTACTTACAAATGCTGTTGAATTGGAATATAAAAAGAACCACCCATATGATGTCCTCCAAAATGACTGTAAGTGTCCATGCTGTATTTTGGTGCAAGAATTATCAATCGCTAGGATGATAAATTGCAAAACACAAAATTGATACACTATTGGATGCACTGCCTTTTTTTTTTTCTCTTTGTCTCATTTGCAAACTTTTTTTAAAATATATTTTATTGATTATGCTATTACAGTTGTCCCATTTTTCACCCATCATTCCCCTCCACCTTGAACACTCCCTCCCACCCACATTCCCCCCTTTAGTTCATGTCCATGTGTCATAAGTTCTTTAGCTTCTACATTTCCCATACTATTCTTGCCCTCCCCCTGTCTATTTTCTACCCACTATCTATGCTACTCATTCTCTGTACCTTTTCCCCCTCTCTCCTCCTCCCACACCCCTATTGCTAACCCTCCATATGATCTCCATTTCTGTGGTTCTGTTCCTGTTGTAGCTGTTTGCTTAGTTTGCTTTTATTTCAGGTGCAGTTCTTAATAGCTGTGAGTTTGATGTCCTTTCACTGCCTTTAATTCTATTTGCTCTTCATTATAAAATTGACATATATTTATAAACTTTAATGCTTAATATTTATTTATAATAATTTCATAAACTTCCTCAAAATAAGTTATTAAAACTTTCATTGCAATTTTATTACAAATTTCCATATCCCCTCTTTTTGTTTTTTCTATTTTGTCTCTGTAATGCTATCTCAAGTTATATTTTTATTGTATTTTATGGTAGGTAATTTATGGTGTAAAATAGTATAGTAGATTTTTAAAAGTTGACTCTATAGGCAACCATGCTGAAAGCTCTTATTTTTCTCTGTACATTCTGTTGGAGTACGCCTGTAAATGCTCAGGGTACCCTGCCCTGCACCTGTTATTGACAACAGCTCTCTAGCCACATCAGGTTTTATTGCTACCCTGTTGTTACCCAATTGAAACCTGGCCCACATAGAGAGGTTTCTGTTTTTATTCTGCCTCACAATTGTTTTTCAGGATGGATTATATATCCAGGGTTTTGTGGGAGAGAAAAAATATATAACTCAGTTGCTCGAGCTCCCTTCTGACCTCCCTCCTGCTGCTCCCCAGGAAGGATCACATAGCTCTTTCACCTCAGGTGTTCTTACATGTGTTAATATTAATTACTTGGATTATTAATCTTCTTTAACATCTGTTGCATCTCTTAGATTGCTATTCTAGGCATAACTACAAAGTGAGTTGAATAACTTAATAAACTCTTAAAAGTGAGTAGAATAACTGAATAAAATTAAATGATCTTTGCCAGAGAGGGTTTTTTTTTATATCAAAGATTTATTAAAAATATTTCACTTGCGTATTTTTCTAAATTTACTTTTAAAGAATGCGAAGACCTGTGAAATTAGTGGCAAAATATGATGACAAATGGTGTTTTTACCAATAGGTCCTTTTGAGGATGCAATTGTCCTTTTGAGGATGCAATTGTGGTTTAAATATTTATTAATAATATTATTTCTATGTAGTTTCCATAATTTGGGGACCTGTGAATAGATAGAACTCTTATAGACATGACAAGCCATGCTATAAATAGGTCTCCCCTGCAAACCATCATTGGTTTGTTTCCTACACCTTAATGCATTCCAAGGTATTGATGGCTGTGTGAGAAAAGTCACTTTTTAATGTCAAATTGTATAATTTTCAGCCCAACTCCTCATCATTTTAATGCTTATCTGTGGCAGAGGGAAAATGGTATGGGAAGTAATCTGGAAAGAAAACAACGTGGTCTCAGACCACTGCAGAACAGCCAGTATCTGCTGTTCAGCTGCTGGAGGTTAGAGACGTGAAGTTACTGCTTCCCTTGGGATAACCTGTCTTTCCTCTGAGCTCGCTGAGTGCAGGGAAGAGCCCAAAGGGAATTGTCAACTGGCCAGATCAACAGTTTAAATGACCGTGAACAAATGCTTGACTATAACATTTATTTTACTGAAGTAATTTAATAAAAATTTGTCTAAGGTAATGCACTTGGTATATTAAGATGCTTTGTTCAGATTGCTAACCTGATTTCCTCCCAGACATACTTTTTTCATGTAACTTCACATAGAAAATAAAGACCTTCCTAAAATCTTATCAATATAAAACTCTCAAATATAATTTATTTTGTAGAATCATCACATAAATATACATATCAAATTATAAGGCAATAAGCAAAGGTCCACTTATATGACATTGAATATAACATGAAATATTAAGTACCTTAATACTAACCATTATCTATTTCTTCTCTCTCATAGGTGAGTAACTGAAGGTTAAAATCAGAATTCCTGCATATGAAGTATCATATTATTTATTTTTATTAATGTCCTGTGGGTAAGTAAAGAAACAGACTTGGCTTAAGCACAAGATTGAATGCCGAATCATGCAAAGACATAAAGTAGTGAGTGGAGCACGCTATCTAAGAGCTATTAGAAGTTGGAAGGATATTGAGAGGGAAATATTTTCTTATTCTTTATTTTTGTAATTGTGCCATTCAGAACTAGCACATAAATAAAGAAGGATATTGAGAGGGAAATATTTTCTTATTCTTTATTTTTGTAATTGTGCCATTCAGAACTAGCACATAAATAAATTAAGATGTTTAATACTTAAACACCAATGACCTGTTTTGACATAGCTATTGTCAGTGGATAATGGATAAAAGATAGTTTGAAAACATAAATGAAAATATGATTTTGACTATTTTAGCTACTTACAATAGTCAATAAAGTCATAAAAATAATATACATTAAAATCAGAAATAAAGACTTTTTACTGATTGTTTTCTTAACCCTTAAAATTTAGATTTTTTCATCTTGGAAATATGATGGACCTCATCTTTATCCAATATAATATCTAACATGTCGCAAATAAAAATACATTTAACTGTGGCTTAATGTTAAAAAGTTTTAAAGAGATGAATGAATTCTTCTAGTCTTAAAATTCTAATTGAAAAAATTTTGTATTTATCATTATTAAAAGAGCTTTGGTAGAATTAGAAAGTCGTTTTATTTTCTCAGCCACTTTTTAACAAATGATGATTTGCTCAAGATGTTAAAAGTATTTTTAAAAAGTAACTCTTCAAAAATTTTTTCAAAAGATATAACAGCTCTTAGAGTATAATCCAAATGTCAGGAAAGTCTTTTCATTAAATATTAATTATATTCATGGAGGTTATTAGTGCACATTGAAATTTATGAGCTGGAAATCTACTTTAAAAATTTAAGTATTAGTTCCCTTAAGATTTGATTATAGCATTAATAAATTATATTATTTAAAGAATATATTCCAGATAATGTAGGATGAATGAGATTTCTGACATAATTGCATGATGCCATTTTGTAAGAAAGTTCTCTTTTTCTCTGTCTCTCTCTGGTTTATTAGCATTCATAAAATGTTATACTGGATTTGCTGCCAAATTTAAATGTAGTATGATGAATAAATATTTCAGATAAAAGTTTAAATAACTTTTTTATATTGTTACTTTATTGAATATATTGTAATACATGGAAGTGGATGGAGGGAAAATAATTTGTTTTCCATTTCTGGGTTTACATTTGTGACATGCTGTTTCTTGTTATCATTAATTGTTTTTAACTTGGGGGGGAAAAAAATCAGACTGTGGTCCAGTAGCTCAGCTACTTAAAGCGCTGTCCTGATTCCCTGATTCCCCAATGCCGTGGGTTAAATTCTCTCTGTCAGGGCACATACAAGCATCAACCAATGAATGCATGTGAAATTTATTTGTAAAGGTCATAGAACTTACTTTAACAAAAATATGTATTAGTGCTATTATATCTCTACTTCTGGCGTAATGATTTTTGTCCACAAAATATTTAATTAGAACAACATCAACAACATATTCCATGTCATCAGACTAGGTCAATGGTGCTTGTTTTGGAAGCAATGAACATAAAATGAGTGACTGGGGGATCCTTCACAATAGGGAAGCAGTCTCTGAATTGGGCATAGCATTCTCTCTCTTTTTTCAAATTTTATTTTTATTGTTTATGCTATTACAGTTGTTCCTGCTTTTTCTTCCTTTCCCCACCCCACCCATTCTCAATGGGGCAAAGTTATTGGATTATGCAATATGAGATTAAGCTGTTTCAAAATCTTGTTTATTTGCTAAGTCTGCTAACATACCTAGTAACAATTAAAAAGGGTTTGTTTGGGTGATAAATACACTTATTTTGAAATTTTTATCATTTTAATATTATTACAATATTTACTCATAAATATGATAAAAGTACCAATATTAGATGAATAAGCATACATTTTGAGCATACTTAATAAAACTAAGTGTTGGAATTGAACTCCTTTTGTTATTTGAGAATGAGTTCCTGGGCATTCGTGTGTTTAATTATACATGTGTAGATTTAATTTACTCTTAAGATTGACAAAAAAGCAGCGATAAAATTTTATTAAGCACTATAAAACCAAAGAGTATGACCACTGTGTAATATCAATAAAAGTACAGTGCTTGATATGTAAGAGGATATTAAAAAGGAGATTATCCTATAAGATGATATGACATTCCTTGCTGAGGAAATATGATAAGGCTTTGACTGCAGAGAACATGTTGGCCTTATGAAAAGAATGCTTTTGAAGAAAAGAATTACTTTAGGCACATGTTTTTAAAAGAAAAAACTCAAAAGCAATAATCAGGAGAATTTAAATTCTTAAAATACTTTTTATTTATTGGAAATCCAATTTTCATTTCAAATGCACTTGGTTCTTCAGATGGACTCTTAGGATAATATCAACCAATTGAATGTTCTTTATGTTTTGAGAATAGACAATACTCATAGTTTAAATGTTCGGTTGGTCAATAAACTATAGTTGATGAAATAATTTAGGTTGATTATATTATTAGATAATGTCACTAAAATTAGTAAAGTATTTTTGTAGATAAACATTATCAAAATCCAATTTATATTATTTTCAAATTTGAAATAAATGAAATAATATCCTCATCACTTTCAAGCCTATGGCTTAATTTATAAATATTTTACATTTCTTGAGAATTTGATTCTTTGAAGTAAAACCTAGAGGATTCTGCTGTATATGAGGGGACTCCTAAAAAACAGAATTTATTTACAAAAAAATTGTGTATTTATTCTCAGATGTTTCAACTTCAGTCACCTTCAAAGTACTTTCCACTGGATGCAATACACTTATCAAGACATTTTTTCCACTGCTCAAAAGTTTTTGATCTCATCAATTTTTATGCCTTTTGGTGCTTCTGTTGTTTTTTGTTTCACTTCTTTCACTTTGGCAAAATGTTTCCCTTTGAGGACTTTTTTCATCAGGGAAACAAACAAAAATAGTCGATCTGGGCAAGAATCAGGTGAATATGGAGGATAGATCATGTCGGTTTTGGTCAAAAGCTACTAAACACTCAGCACAGTGAGAGCAGGTGCACTTTTAAATCACCCATCATGAAATGGACAAACACATTGAAAGAGACTTCAAAACAAATTCACTGAAGCCAAACATAGCCTCTCACAACAATGCCAGCTGGTACACTGATACCGATGGGTTACTAGAACACCCACCTAGTGGAGGAAGCCTGTACTACAAGGGGATCCACCTTCCACAAGATAATTCTGTTTTGGGGGTCCTCCCTCATATCTAGAGGTAATGTATAAGAGATTTTTCTTGAAAATATTTTTAATTCAGTCTCCCTCTCTAAATCTTTAAGTGTCTTGTGAAAGGTGACTCAGCTAATTATAATAGAATAGTTGTGTACCCAAGATAACATTTCTTAGTCAAGCATCGTAGTTCTTATATAGTTAAGGAAATCAGAATTTCAGTTTAAATATTTCCTATATAAAATTTGGGCATCAAAAGAGTCTTTATATAAAGTTTTTCTATGTATTCTCATGAAGCTGTATAAACCTTTGAGTTACAAAACACTTCTACACAGACACTTTGAGTATCTGTATATCAGTAAAATAAGATAGAAATAAATAAAATTAATATTAAAAATGAAATAACCCAATTAGAAAGAAGAATAGGCTTGTTTTCTCAAATTCGCACATAAGTGTGTAGAGAGAGATTTTTTAGTTAAAATAAAAAGTAAATTGAATTAAACAGAAAATTTTAAAAAACATTTATATTATTTTTTTATTTTTCAATAACATTGCATATTTTGATTTTAAATAGTTATTAATGGATATTTTAGAAAAAATTAATAAATAATATTTTCTAGAGTTCTAGGTATTATTCAATGAAAAATACTAGGCACTATATCTATATTTATAACCTCATATATCTGATTCTCATAAGATTCCTAAATTCTCATCAGGAGAGTAAGATAATGTAAGTGACAGTATACTACTTATCACATAGGTATGTGACCAAATGATTAGAAGGTCAAATCCAAAGAACCATCATCCATATATTAATATTGTCGAGTAGGTACTTCTTCATTACTAAAAGCACTAATTACCTCTCTGAAAGTAATAATAATTTTCATTTGTAAAGTACTTTATGTTCTTCAAAGTAATTTTGCATGCACTACCTCATTTGGTCTTGAAAGAGGGAGGCCGCACATTAAATTGTCATTGGAGTAAGGAAGCAGAGTATTCAGCCAGAACTACTGTCCCCTGAAACCAATGTGTATACATATGTAGAGACCTCTTTATAATGGAAGTAGGACAGAAGAGCATCCCCAGTCATAATAAGATCGAGATTTCTGGGAATATGTCTATTCTACTTTTCATGAACTTTGTATATATATTTTTTAAATGTTGTATTTATTTTTAGACAGAAAGGAAGAGAAACATCAATGCGTGGTTGCCTTTTGCATGCACCCACCTGCACTGGGGACCCCACCTACAACCCAGGCATGTGCCCTGACCAGGAATTGAACCAGCGACACTCTGGTTTACAGACTGGCTCAATCCACTGAACCACACCACCTAGGGCTGTTTTTCTCAAGTTAGTTACTGTCAGACAAAATTCAGGCCCTGGCTAGGTTGCTCAGTAACTAACAGTAATTAACATCTGGATGATATATCAAGGTTGCAGGTTTGATATCCAGTCAGGGCATTTACAAACAACAACCAATGAACACCTAAATCAGGGAAACAACAAATCCATGTTTCTCTCTCTCTCTCTCTCTCTCTCTCTCTCTCTCTCTCTCTCTCAAAGTAATCAATAAATAAATTCTAAAAAAAAGAACAAAATCTAGACAACTTATTCTGATAGATCAAATCCAATAATTTTTAATTGTCATTTAAATATTTAACAGACAAATATTTATATGGAAATATTATAGAGTTGATTATTTAAATCTAAAACACATTGTATATCCCTTCATCCAAAATCTTAAAAAAAGGATTATAGTAACTGAATATTGTTAAACATCAGAAGCTAAAGTTTAGAATATTTTCTACATTGGAAAGTAATAAACTAAGTCTTATGTTGCTAAGAAAAATGCTACTATCCTAAATATGGATTTCATTTTAAATATGTATAAAAGCCATTTTATCTATGAAAAGTTGGGTGCATGGTTAATCATGCTGACTACTTTTTAAGTTTCTAGTTTATTATAACAAACAGTGTGGCAGAAAATCTCAGGAACAGGCAAAGACTGTGTACTTGACTGAAGGATAATGTCTCTCTTGGGGCCTTTTGAATACAGAGAGGTAAAACCTCAGCATAAAACCTCTCGCAGTAAAAGATTTTAAAATAAGCATCAATTGGACTTTCTCTGGCTCAATTTTTTTGAAATAAAATGTGCAAATCATTTTATTTATCTATTTTTGACAGTTTCAGATTAAATAACATTAGATAAAACTGTACAGTTTTATTTCCGTTGTTTTATTGACCTTCCAAAAAGGAAAAATATTATGAAAACAGTTTCTGGATCAATACTTTGGATTAAGTGCATAACAATTTAATTATTATTTCTCATTTTCTAAGCTGTGGTTTAGAACAAGAGCATAAGTAGAAAACTTCAGACACAATTTTACTCCTTCCCACGGCAGGCAGTTTGCCATCCCTAAGCAGCTCCTTTCATAGGACCCTAGGGATGTTAGAGGTTTCTGTCATTCATTATGTTATATTTACTTGTTGAATAAATCCTCCCTCCCCAGCTCACCACTATCCTTCTACAAGCATTCATTTGATAAACTCTGAAAACTATAAAAGTAATATTAATAGGCTTTGATAATTCTTTAGAAAGCCTAGCCAGGTGTTGGAGTTTGGAGGATAACTAGAAATAATGAAAACTTTGATTTTTTTTTAACCAAAAAATAAATTAGAGTGGGTAAATCCCTATTATCGTATCTCCTTTACCAAAGACAAAAATAGTACCTGAAAAGCAGTATTAGTCTCAAGCCATACAATAATTATAACAAGCAGGAGTCTTGCCAGCAAAACCAGACAAGCCTCCACAGAATAAGGGAAATCCAGGCAACCATAATGGAGTTGCCATGTGAACCATTAAAGAAAAACACTCCTGGAGTGCTTTTTGTAAGTCTGGTTCAGAGCTTTGTGGATTCAAGAACATGCCATAAAACTGTAAAATATTTGGAGAATTAAGTTCTAACTGAATGAGAATTCAGTGGCTTTCCTCTCCGTTCTTCACCTTTCCACACAGGGGTACTTCTCTAGGAGGGTCTCCCTTGGAATTGACCCTTTGGTCAACATTTAAGAGTAAATGACTCTGCTATTCCAGTGACTTTGTAAACATACTTCTACCTTTCTTCCTCAAATTTAATGGCATATAAATCACGTGCAAATAAAAACGCCTATTTAGAAATAGCAGTAACATTGTATTAACTACCAAGGGCCAATGTACTACTTGCTTTGACTGCATTGTATTCAGCCTCCCAGGAGCCAAACAAATAGATAAATAATAGTGGCTCAAAGCGGTTAATTAAAAGCCAGAAGTCATCTAACTAGTTAGTGATGAGAAAGAATTAAAATCCAGATTTGCCTCATTCCAAAGTCCATGATTTTTCCTATATATGCATTATGTAACACAGAAGCTTAAAGACTGTTATTGTTAATGTCAATAGATTTGGTTAGTGTATATGTGTTTGTGTGTGTTTCATAAACACAACTTTTCAAAGTTTTCAAAGTTGTCATTGGTATTGAGGTATATTGAATAAAATCAATAGTATTAAATGACATGTAAGTTAAAATCAGGGATCATTTAACACTTGTTATTTGAAATGAAAAAGAATCTCCAGAAGAGCTGAAAAATATAAACTTATCTGATACAATGGAAATGTATTTAATAATAAATAAATCAGAGTTTATAGGAAGTTAACCAGATTTATAGTAAACATACTTCAAAAATACAGTTATATGTTTGAATAGACTATATATCTGATAATTAAGTCAGGTAATAATGTGAAGGAAATACAACAGTCAAACTCTTTACTCTCAGAGGGTAAGAGATTCAGGAATATTAACTTCTGACAAAGTTGAAGTACTTCCACTTTACATTAACTTTAGAATTCTAAAGTTTGCTTTCTATTTGTATGTTTTATTGGTGTTTGTATGTGAGAATAGAAAGTATCACTACAGCTCTTCGGATCTTTATTGATATTGTGTTTTATACATACATTGATTTGTTACAAAATCAACTTAACTTATATTTTAATCACTTCATGATATATTAATGTTTAATAGGATTTGTATTTTTATTACTTGACAGGGAGAAATTTTGTTTAAATTGCCAAGATATGTAACAATTTATAACAAGGAACACATTATTGCAATACGTATAGCACATGTAATTAGATATGGTAAAATAAGTTGTATCTCTGAAAACATGATTAACTTACATCATAATATAAAAAGAGCAGAGTATAGGGATGTAAAAGGATTAATTAATTAATTTCAGTGTAATTCACACATCAAAAATATCTACAACAAAACAAGTACAGTATTGTTAACTTTTCCCATATATTGCTAAAGAAAAACCAAATAAGGAATTTAAATATTCAAAGTATAAAACAGGCATTTGAACAATAACTTTTTTCTATTTACACTAGATATAACAGAAGTGTAGTTTAAACAGTTTTAAATATAATAAGAGAACTACAATAAGGCTATATAGCTCAAAAAATTTCAAAATTGAGTTTCATTCTGTATTGAATACTTAGAATTATAAAATAATTCCAAAGAACTTGTGTTTTTCTGAAAAACATGTAAATATATAAAACTATATTTTTGTACTTGATTTAACTATGTATTTCTATAAATTACTGTAGCTTAGTAATTCCTATCTTAAAATATATTTTCCTAAGTATCTAGAAATTGTCTTTTCACTTTGTGTGAATTGCTTTAGTTTTTATTCTACTTTTGACAAAGTCAGGTTTCTGGAATGTTTGCTGATGATGATTTAGCAAATTTATTTTATTCATTTATCATGATGAGTAATTGAAAATGAATGGAAATATATTCCTAATTAATTTCAATTCAACAGATGCTTATCAAGCAGGTATTATAATATAAACTATAGTGGATGCAACAGAGATGCAAATTCAGTGTCTTACATGAGCTTCTTGATATACATGAATAATTTCACTTTGGTTTTATTCATTAGAATTATTAAATTTAACCAAAAATGCATATTTCTATAATATTACAAAAATAAATCCTTATTTCAACATCTGAAAAATCCTCATTCAGAGTGGTCTATCATATAGCACAACTGTTATTTGTTTATGCATTTTTCTATTTTTTCTGGCAGAAATCTAAAACATCATATTTTAAATATATTAAAATTAATTACAGCATTTTGTTTAAACCAAATGTAAATAATCTTTTTGCATTGCATACAGCACAATTGCTTTCTGAATTTTCTCTCATATATCCCCATGAACTCCGCATAATTCATATTCGTATGTATTCATTTAACAAATATTTATTCATAACATGCTTGTTCAGTAACTGCCTCCTGTGACCATACAGCGTTTTCACCAAATAAGGGTAAAAGGCAAACAAAATTTTAAATCAGAACTAAGTAAGAGATATAACAGAAATAATAACCAGATTAAAATTACTTACAATCTATAATTTGATAATAAATAAAATGCTTCATGAAAATGTGGTGCATTGATTTAAATGAAACCATCAGATATAATTTTTTGGTGTACTCAGCAAATCAACTATCTCATGAGTGTGTTCAATTATAGAGAAGGCTGAATTTAATCTGGATGAATAGATAGTAAAAATTAAGCAACGTAGTTTGCGAACAGGAACTATTGTAGAATTAATAAAATATATGAAAAAGTCTTTAATTTGTAGAGTAATTACTTAACATCAAAAAATGTTCTTAGTATGCCCATTTAATCCTTGCTACTACACAATGTAATTGGATACTTGCTATATTATATCATGGGACAAAATAAACTGCTTGTATCAAATTATTTCCATATATTATTGTTTTATACTATTTTACTTACAGTTGATTTAATTTATTACATCAAATGTTTACATGGTAATATCTTCTACAAAACACAGATATTTCTATGGTTTATATTTAGGTCAGATTCTGAATTTTTAGCAGTTTTTTAAACTTACTAATTCTAGTTTACTGTAATTTTAGATATTTAAGATAAAGTAGGTTAATAACAATATGAAAAAAACTTACTTGGTATCCTCATTCAGAATATTCCTTAGTTTTTTTTCTTCTTTTTCTGTAGTAGCTGTTTAAATGAAATAATGTGTTCACAAAGCAGTCCTTGGAATTTTAAGCAACTGGGAAAAAATACTAGAATTTACAATACTTAGGGTAGATGATGATGATGCTTTACTAGCTAGTTAAGTCATCGTTGAATCAATATTTATATTGTCCATGTTAATTTACCCAAAATTGTCTTAAATCAATAATTTTACACATTGTCATATCTTCCCTTTGACCTTAGGAAATTATTTTTTACTCATTTAAAATCAAAATAAGATATTATAGGTATTCTTTTCTATAAAACAAAATACAGAAAGGCCACCGCATACTTTTGTTTCAAATTTATAAAATTAAAATTTATTATCTGGTGTTTTTTGTTTGCTAATAATTGCTCAGTCCCTTTGGAAATGTACAAGATGATAATTGAAAAATTTTAATGGTCAGGGTGTCCAACCTACTGCCCACAGGTCGTATGCAGCCTAGGATGGCTGTGATTGCAGCCCAACACAAAATTGTATATTTACTCAAAACATTTTGAGATTTTTTGTGTGATTATGTGTTGCAATGTATTTAATGTATGGCCCAAGACAACTCTTCTTCTTCCGGTGTGGTGCAGAGATGCCAAATGGTTTTACATTCCTGGAAAGTAATACTTGTGATTAATACATTCAAAGTTATGAGCTCTAATTCAGGTTATTTACCATAGGAACAGAAGTTAACTTGAAAGAGAGAGGGAGAGAGAAACTCTGTAAAGAAACCTCATTAAGTGTCTAATGAATTCTCTAATGATCATACTGGCAACCCCATAAAATTACACAAATGAAGTAAATTATTATATCTGAACATTTTAAATTCACCAGTATTTTGTTAATAGGTCAGTATGTTATTTTGAAAATCCAAACACACATTGTAGTATATTTTCCTTCACAGTATTTACCTTTTCTTTTTATTAACTAAGGTTAAAATATATTCTATCTGTTCTTAATTTACTTAGTAAAATTATTTCAGTAGCCTAATCTAAGCCCTCAGTAGTAAAGTTAGTCTAACTCCTGCCCTTCACAATAAAGAGGAAATGGAACTTTTGGTCTATCAGAAATTTTTATTCAATATATAAGTATGTAATTGCAGTAAATTATGTTATGCTTAAGTATATTATTCTGTTTAAGACAGCACTAATAGGCAGCCAGAAAAATTTTAATAATATTTTTGAGAAAAGTGAAAAATATTTTATTTTTCTCTGTATAGACAATAAAAGTATTAATGTTTTTACAGATACTTCAAAATAAGTTTAACACTCTGTAAATGAAAATGTCATTATCCAAACAGCAATACATAACTATGTAAGTTTGGCAAATGTATGTAAATATATGAGGTAGAGTCATGTGACTTTGCCAATCTTTAACCATTTCTGAAGTACAAAAACAGTATTTTCAGATAGTTTAATGTAATATATTCTGTCAGTGAAAGAGATTGCTTAGAAAATCATAGCTATGTATATCAAGGTGAATGAATAGTACTACTTATAAAGTATGGGTATTTATGAAATTGGGTAAGAACTCTAATTTAAATACAAATAAAACTGGAATGGTGTTACTGATCAAAATCTAAGATCTCTATTTTCATTGTTTTATTTTAATTTATTTTTATTATTATTATTTTTGTAAGAGTTTATTTAATTATTTTTAGAGAGGTAATGGGAAGGGAGAAAGAGAGTGGGAGAAACATCAATGTGTGTTGCCTTTCCCACACACACACACTGGGAACCTGGCCCGAAACCAGGCATGTGACCTGACTGGGAATCCAACCCAGCGACCTGAACCAGTGACCCTTTGGTTTTCAGGCTGGCATTCGATCCACTGAGCCACACCAGCAAGGGCTACTTTAATTTATTTTTAATTCTCACCCAAGGATATGTTTATTGATGAGAGAGAGAGAGAGCGAGCGAGAGAGAGAGAGAGAAAGAGAAACACTAATGTGAGATAGAAACATCCATTGTTCACCTTCCATATTGGCCCAGCTGGGGCTCAAACCCACATCCTAGTTATGTGCCATGACTGAGAATCAAACCTGCCACCTCTTTGGTGTAGGGGACATGCTCCAACCAACTGAACCACACAGCCAGATCTAAGATCTCAGTTTTTATAGATGGACATTTATTTTGCTTGTATATAATATTAAATACATATGGAATCTCTGACAATTCTTATTTATGAGTATTCTTAGTTTTAGTAACTGTGTGGGAAGTTACTTATTAAGTATACTGAATTCATTCAAATGAATAAAAATAGCATACTTAGTGGTGAATTTTCTAATGTGCTAGAGAAATGTGTTTATGTAAGAGGGTGTTTGTGTTGCTCTTTTTTTATTCTATAGGGTTATGAAGTTCCAGTGTTATCGTACATGTAAAAACTCTTTGTCCTATTTTTTTTTTATGATTGGATTTTTGACATTTAATTCCTTCCTATTTTAGGGATTCCTATTCCTATTCCTTCATAATTTAGGATTTATTTTGGCCTATAATGTTCAGTTGGGTTCTAAAATTTTTTAACTTTTGTTTAAAAAATAGTTATTATTAAATTTATTTACCAGTTATTTGTGTCATCTACTTTGCTTGTCTCTCAGCAAACATGGTGTTTAAATTCCTTCACTTAATAAGTATCCCCAAGGTTTTTATTATCTAAATTTTTCTTTTAATACATTTTCATTGATAAACCCCAAAATATATTATAACATATTCTGTGATCTCCAGATATAACTTGAAAATTACAGAGACAAAATTATAGAGACAAAAATATTTTTTAAATATATTTTATTGATTATGCTATCATAGTTGGCCCAATTTCTCTCCTTTTGCTCACTCTACCTAGTAAATTCCCTTCCCTCCTTCAGTCCCCCACTTATTTCATGTCCATTGGTCATGCATATAAGTTTCCATTTCCTATACTATTCTTAACATCCCCCTATCTATTTTGTACCTACTGGTTATGCTTCTTAATTCTTGTACTTTTCCCTCACTCTCTCCCTGCCCCCTCCCAGCTGGTAAGCCTCCAATTGATCCCCATATCTATGATCCCGTTCCTGTTATTTACTTGTTTGTTTTTTTCAGATTCAGCTGTTGATAGTTGTGAATTTGTTGCCATTTGAATGTTTATAGTTTTGATCTTTTTTTTTTTAAAATAAATCCCTTTAGCATTTCATATAATAAAGACTTGGTGATGATGAACTCTTTTAGCTTTACCTTGTCTGAAACCACTTTACCTGTCCTTCCATTCTAAATGATAGCTTTGCTGGATAGAGTAATCTTGGTTGTAATCCCTTGCTTTTCACCACTTTGAGTACTTCTTGCCAGTCCCCTCTTACCTGCAAAGATTTTTTTTTTTTTTTTGAGAAATCAGCTGACTTTTTTATAGGAACTCCTTTGTAGGTAACTCTCTGATTTTCTCTTGCTGCTTTTAAAATTATCTCTTTATCTTTAACCTTCGGCATTTTAATTATGATGTGTCTTGGTGTGGTCCTCTTTGGATCTAAATTGTTTGGAACTCTCTGTGATTCCTGGACTTGCACGTCTATTTCCTTTGTCAAATTAGGGAAGTTTTTTTTTTTTTTCATTATTTTTTCAAACAAGTTTTCAATTTCTTTCTCTTCCTCTGGTCCTTATGGCATCCTTATGATTTAGCTGTTAGTACATTGGAGATATCCCAGAGGTTCCTTATACTATTCTCAGTTTTGTTTTGTTTTGTTTTTTAATTCTTTTTTTCTTCTTGCTGTTCTAGTTGAATGACTTTTTCTTCCTTATGTTCTAAGTCATGTGAATCCCAACTTCCTCCCCTCTACTGTTGGTTTCCTATAGATTTTTCTTTATTTCATTTAGTGCAAACTTCATTTCTTTCTTTATGTTGTTGCCATACTCAATGGGTTCTTTGAACATTCTGGTCACCAATGTTTTGTACTCTGCATCTGACAGATTGGTTATCTCCATTTTGGTTAGTTCTTTTTCTGGGGTGTTTTTCTGTTGTTTTCATCTCAGCCATATTTCTTTGTCTTTTCAATATGGCAGCCTCCGTGTATGTGTGTGTGTGTGTGTGTGTGTGTGTGTGTGTTTCTGTGTATTAGATAAAGAAACTTTTGCTCCCTTTCTTAGTAGCATGACCTGTGTTAGAAAAGGCACCTATAAATTGTGTGGGATGAAGACTTAGGAAATCACCTGGGTCAGGCAACCTACTTCATGACTTTGTGGCTGTGTATCAGGGATGACTTGGAGAGGTAGCAATGCTGCTGCCTGGTTTCTGGAGCTTTGCCCAGCACTCACCCCATTTCCAGTCACTTCACCCACTCCCCATAAGTAACTGGTGCCTTTCCAGCTGTTGCTCTGTTGTTGAATCTCAGAGTGGGTAGATTTGTATATGTTCTAAGTCCATATGGGCCCTTTCAGCGGAGTCTCATGAAAATCTGGCAGTTTCTTCCACTGCCCCAATCTCCACTGGTTTTTTACAACCAGAAGTTATGTGGGTTTATCTTCCCGGGGCTGGTATCCTGGGATGTATGGTTTGGCCTGGGGCTGGGATCACTCACTCCCAAGGTATCCCTCCTGATTTTTATCCACCACTTGTGAATGTGGAACCACTCATGACAGTTCCTTGGACACCACTGCCTCACCATGCCACACTGCTTGTCCATGCTTCTTGCTGGTCTCTGCATCTCTATCCCTTCAACGCATCTGGATAAATATGGCTCCTCTAAATCCTTGGTTGGTAGGCTTCCATATAGCTCAGTTTTCTAATGGATCTGATTGTTATTTGTTTTGAAGTCTAGTTGTAATTCTTTCTGTGGTTGTACAAGGAGGCAAAGCTTGTCTACCTATGCCTCCATCTTGATCACAAGTCCATCTCGAGACAAAAATCTTGATTTAAATGGGTCACAAATAATATAAAGTGAGAACAGACTTCAATGAATTATTTTACCAATATTACAAACTTGTTTGTTCTTTTTTATTAGGTTTCATCAAACTACTAAAATAAATGTGCACATATATCTATAATAAAATTATTTGAAGCAATTAATACCATAGATAAAACTTTGTATTATATATATTATATCATCTCAACTTGCAATATCCTCCTTTGGTCTAGTGCTTATTGTGGAAATATAAAAACAAAACCAGTTACAAAACAATATCCCTTATGAGGCTAGAAAGTAAATATGCCTACTCATGCAAAGGAGAGAAACCACATTTTGTCACTACTATAGCAGTTTTATTTATCTTGATATTTTGAAATAATTCTCAGTTATTTTACATAGAAGGCACTCAAAGTCTTGAAGAAATCCTGATACCTTAAGATGACCTTTAAAAAAACATTGTCTAACTATAGAGTGGGAAGGATTATTGGGTCAACATGAATGGCATTATCTTTTCCTGGTAATTTATAGGTTTTTCTCCTAATGGTCAATATCTCTCACTACTATATCAGAATTTTGTCATGTTAGCATTCTCTATCCCATTGTCAGAAGGTCAGCATTTTCCATCAACTCTCCTAAGATTTGGGAAATTAGGTAATCAAAAACTAGCCCATAATGAGAAAAGTTGGCAAGTATTGCTCTGATCATGGCTATTGGCATTTCAAGCTTTTGTTTGCCCCTCTTGATCAACCACATAAGACAGCTACAACTTACGTAATTTATCCTGAATGCTTTAAACCAATTTGAAATGCTTATGTCAACATATAACACCAATTAGTTTGAGTTATACTCAAGGAAAAGTGGAATTCTGTAGGTCATCTTTAAAATCCCCAAGGCTCTAGATGATCACTTGACACCACCAAGTAATTTGGTAATAATGAAGAAGGAGTGGATAAGTGAGAATGAGCTGGATGTGGGATTTTATTAAAATATTGATTGTGTCATGTTCTGGCATTAACTGGCATCATCTTTTGCTTCTGAGTGGAAATTGAAATAATAATTATTAAAATATGAGAGCTAATATGTGAATATATTTAATTTTAATGCATAAATGTGTATGGTTCTCACAGTCCATCAGATGTTATTCTTAGTGTTTCACATACATTAGTTCAGTCAATCCTCATATATACTAAGGTAAGTGCTGTTATCATTGTCATCTTTTACATAAGGAAACAGACACAGAGGGTTAAACACTATTTTATCTCAAGGAATCTAACTACAGAACCTACCCTCTCCACGTCTGTCATCAAAGCTAATTTTATCTCTTTTGTAAATAACTCATCTACTCTCAGCATTATCTGCTCTATTATCTGTCCCTTCTGCTGACTGTGGAGTAGTTCCTCAAAATCAGACTGCTAACAAAGACAAAATGTGTCACTTAATTTAATGACCCTGATGTTATGTAAAATGCTATCCAACTTAGAAAAACAAAAGAGCACACATTCTGAGATCGCATATGTTAAGGTACTATTTTATTTTTCCCATACATTCACAAAATTTAACCTTCATTAAAGATTACAGTGGATTTTATAAGGTTTTTATACTTTTTTAAAAAAAATTATGTATTTTTAAGATTTATTTATTTATTTTGAGAAAGAGGGGAAGGGAGGGAGAAAGAGAGGGAGAGAAATATCAAAGTGTGGTTGCCTCTCACTTTGCCCCAACTGGGGACCTGGCCCACAACCCAGGCAAGTGAACTGAATGGGAATCAAACCGGTGACCCTTTGGTTCACAGCCCACGCTCAATCCACTGATCTACACTAGCCAGGGCTACAGTGAATGATTTAAAAACAACAAATATAATGAAAATACTAAAAACAAAAATAAAACAAAAATATTTTGTAGAGAATATCCCTCTGTACTTACAATTTTGCTCACTGACATTCAAAATATTTGGATATTAGGTATTGCTAGCAGGATATTTAGTTTTTCTTAGCACAGAGATGAGCAAACCTGCAGTATAGCCTATTAATATGTATACAATAAATGCAGGGTTGTAGAAGAAATGTATGTAAATATGTGCATACATATTATCATTTTTAATATCAAAGTTATTGTGTGATTATGATCAGTTTTCAGAAAATCAAATCGTATTTTCAAACCACTTAAGCTTATGTTCCTGGTAAAATCCTACAGTTTTGTTTCTCAATAGCCACCTCCTTTCCTCTCCTCTTATTATCTAGTTTACTGGATACATTTCCACCGTTCCTGGTTCCCTGCAAGGTAGCATCAAAGATCTATTTGTAGTTCCCTTTATCTTTGACTCTTTAGTCTTCCTTCATCTTTTACTCATCCTTGCTTTTGCACAGGATGCTCTTTGCCAAGAGATGTTTTTTCTGTTTGTTGAACTGATGAAATGCTGAAACTTTAAGATTCTGTATGAAACTTTTTTCTCATGTCCTTCATTTTCTGCTTTCTACTCCTTGCTGGTTAGCATAATGCACTTTTTAAATTGAACTGAACTTACTGGCTGTGTGATCTAGAGTTTTTTTAGATGTAAATTGGAAATAAAGATGCTGCTAGGGCCAGAGTCCTGCCATGAAACAGATAGGAAAATGTGAGTAATGAAATTGTGTTTGAGAGGAATTTAATAAAGGGTTCATTCATAAATGTGGGAAGGATGTTGTGATACAAGAATAGTGCAGTGCAATGTTGGTAACAATGGGAGGTTCTGACCATACCCTCACCCGAAATGGCTAGGAGGAGTAAGGTTTGTGGAAAGGAATAAGAAAAAAAGAAAGGGAGTTGCGTGGGAAAGACTGTTTGGTAGAAACTCTGCTTTTTGTTTGAGGGTCTTAGTGTATTTAGCATGGCTTTTAAAATAGCTCTCCCATCAGACTGGCTGGGTCCTCCTAATGCTGCAGAGTTGTTATTAGCCTGCATGATACCGTTGAGCATATCAGAACTTCATCCATTTAAGTGACGGATGCACTGTGACTTGATGAGTGGAGCATGAGGTGATTTCAGCCCTAATGGAACCACTGCCAGATTTCCTTGTGTAATAAATGGCCAACCCAGTCATTACAGGCAAGCCCAGAATTCAGAGCTTCCTCACTTCATAGCTGCGTAACATAGTGTACTTCCTCTACAAACCCATTTTATTTTCTGTAACACAGGGGTAATAGTAGTACCTACCAGGGGTAATAGAAGTAGTTCACTTCCTTGTTAGAAGTGAAAGAAGGAAGATATATATATATATATTTTTCCCATAGGGAAGTACTGGCATGCATTAAGCACTATATACATTATTTCACATTTGAAATGTGTTTTGATCTTTTGCCAGCACCCATTGTAAGGTTTATTTCTACCTAGACCATAAAAATAAATACTTATCCTAGCCTCTTCTTTGAGTCTTTTTCTACTTTTAACATTAATTCCCAATACAAAGAAACAATATACCTGCTACATCTATTTATTAGTATTTATTATTATATCTATACTTCTAGGAAATTCAACTTCTAATGTAGATATTTTGAAAATTCCCACCAGCTTTTAAAACATCCTAATTAATTAGCTTGATATGTGAAAGTACCTAGACTGTTCTGAGAATAAATACACATCATTGTAAGTTAACCGAAGTATACAGCACATGTTGGCAGCTCGTTCCCTTCCACTTGATACACTATTCCATTTGCACACTCCTGCTTTCTGATGTGGCTGCCCTCACTCCTCTGGGTTCTTGGTGTGAAGCTCTCCTCCCCTGCAGATCCCAGTTAGCAGTTCTGTTCTCCCTGTGGACTTCAACTTCACAGTTCCTCTCCCAGACCTTTTATCATCAAGATCACTCTCTTCCATTTTTATACCGTTGTGCTGTCATTCATAGTAGAATCTCCCAACAAGGATATGCCATTTTCATCAGCCTGGAAGATAAAATAAAACTTCCAGATCAGCAGTACCTGTAGGATTGAAAGTCTGCATTTATGAGCTATATATAAAGCTTTATGAGGCATATAAATCTGCCAGAGGAAATGCACCTGTGGAAACTAAGCAAGAGCTCCTATTCAAAATGCTGTGACTTGGAAGCCAAAGGCTTAAGATAAACAAATAGAAATTAAATTTTTGGATATTGACTTTCTACAAAATGTTATAAAATATTTCTACCCCTCAAAAGTAAATTGTTGAACTCCAGAGATTACTCAATTATTATCTTCACTCTTTTAGAAATCTCATTATTTACAAGTCCCTTTATATCTCACAAAGTCTAATTTTGATTAACACCAAAGTTTGAAGATTAAAAAGGCTCATTACAAATATATTAAAAACTTAACTGTGTATTTAGCACATGCCTTCCATTTTGTAACTGTTTTGCTCCCTCTTGTCCTGCTGATATTGAACTGATAGAAGCAGTATTTTACCATATGAAAAAGGCTTTGATTTTCTTCTGCCACTTAACTTCTTGGAAAAAGTAGACATGTTCATGCCAGGGTCTTCTGAAAACATATTTTACTTCAACAACATTTATGGAGGTGTCACTATATGCCAGGCACTGTTTTGATTATTTTACATGTATTAATCCTTTTTATTTTTTTTAACATCTCTAAGTGGTAGGCACAATTACTTAGTCAATTTACAAATAAGTGAATTGAGGAACAGAGAGGTTAAGTAAATTACAATGGTCAGACAGCCATGTGGAGGCAGGCCCAGACTTGAATGCAGAACTATTGAGGACCCTGCTCTTAACCACCCTTTTTGTGGTGCTGTCATTTTTTTAACCAAAAAGCATGCACAAAGCACTAGTGCAGCAGAATGCTTTTAATGGTATAAGGGGGCAAAAACACTAAAAAGTACTGCTGGCCGAAGATCTTAAGACAGATTAATTATTTTATGTGCATTAATAGCTGCACCTATGCAGTGTATTTCACTCCTTTAAAAATTCTACACAGTGTCATTGATTAAGACAGCACAAGTATACACATATAGCCAGGGAAGAGTGAGAAAAATGGCCAAAGGCAAAGACTAATTTATTCCCTCTACTGGGGTCTCTGTATTTTCTTTTGTTTATTTGTCAAATGTTGAAGATACTTAAAAGTATTACCTTCAGGGTCTGAAAATATAATTTTGAGTTGTTTTTCTTCATTGCCAGAAGAGAAAACTAGCACTTAGAGCATTCATTCCATGGACCAGTATGTCCCACCCCAGGGTCCGTGTGGGGAACATGGTCTCTGCCTGCTGTCGTGGTACCTTTGGCCGTTTCTTCTTTATCAGTGTTATGTAGAGGTTGTAGGTTTAAGTGATTTCTGTTATATTTTCTTGTTTTTTCAACTGTTTTTCCTCAAAATATTTTTGAAGAAATATATACAACAAAAAATATATTTGTAGAAACATAAACCACCAAAAAAAGGAAATGATAGACAAATGATACTATACAAACCTATTCAATGCAATATTCTAAATTATCATTCAGATAGTTTGCTATCATATAAAGTTTTCCCCTAAATCACAAGTTAGTCCTTCCATTTCAAAAAGATGTTTATTATACAGGTAAAATTATCAGAAATATACATGGAAATGTACAAGGTTCAGGAAAGGGTTAGGAAAGAAAGATTCCCTTTCTTTGTGGCATGGGTTCAAACTCCCCCAAGGGACTACCCATGCATGTGGCAGCATGGCCAAGCTGAATGGCCAACTTCTTGTGCATGGCTGATTAATCAGAATATTTAGAGCTGGACTTTGCCCCTGCAAAGAATATATTCTGTGCACACTAGAAGACTGTCTTTGCAGCATTAAGAAAAGTTCTGGCAGGGAATAAATGTTGTAAATTGCCATTTCTAGTAATTAATGCCCAAGCGATTCCCATGTTTTTTTTTTTTTTTTTTTTCCTTTTTTTTGTTCCAAAAACTTTTTTTCTGACATCTTGTGCTGTTACCTTGGATGCTTTTCTTCTCAAAAGCCTACTGACCGGCTGCCAAAGACAGGCAGGTTCACACCTTGCCTTTTTTCCAGCATGCTCTTCTGCTCCATAGAGATAGACAATACTCACAAAAGGAAGGGAAAAAAACCCTCACACAGTCCCAATGTGTGCATATTGGGTGACTTCCTAGCTGCCAGTTTGCCAGAACAAAGCCACAGGAGGAAGTCAAGATGCTATCCAAATCTTGAAAAGTGAACAAGAGTGCCATATCCATTAGAATAAAAAAAAATTGGGCTTTATAGTCTATGAATTTTTATTCTGCCACCCTTTCTTAAATGATTATGTTCCAGGTGAAACAGAGTGACAATTAAAAGAAGAATGAAAGATGGCATTTATATGTGTGCAAACAAGTTTTCTCCAGACTTTTTTTTCATATTAGAAACAGAGAGATAAGTAGGCTACTATTCCAGAATGAAAGCAGTGAAGTGTGGAACTCCCTGCCCCTGTCAGATTGATAGAGTGAAGATGTTGAATGAGATAATGGAAACTTTCTATTCAGAGAGGTCTGGAATAAAGAAACCGTTTCTAGTCATTCATCAGCATTGATTGCCTTAGTGCTTGAGGCACAGATCAGAACTCGGCCCTTACAAAGGGAAACTAAAACAAGTACAATGATGCACTTTAGGAAGTGTAGTTGGCTTCTGCTTATCATTTAGTACATAGCAATCATCATACAAGACAACAGAAACAGTTAAGCCATAGGGTGAAAGGCAACAAGAAAGTAGATATTTCTTCGGTACTCTAGTTCTGCAACATATGAATATTTTACTCCAATAACTGGGGATACCATGTGAATTCATATACTGTTTTAAATCATGTTTAATTTAGAAGATGTTTATTGGTTTCTTCCATCATTGTGGTGATCAAAATTTAAGAATTGTTTAATTTTAAAAATAGTTTAGTGATAAATAGCTACACTAAAATGCAATTTAGTGAACATGTGTGAGCCTGCATACTGTAATTTATTTTCTGTAAAGGAAGTATTGAAAATATGTAAATGGTACCTTCAGCAGTTTTCAGTTTTATTTTTCCATAAACACTTACAAACTTTATATACCAAAAAGTGTCTACATATTTTCACTGTACTAAATGAATCTGGTAGCTCATACATTTGTTTTGGACAATTTATACTAGTAAGATGAAGTGGAGAACTGAAACAATTATCCAAATCATTCAAACTAAAGGCACACTCTGACCTCTATCATTTGGATACAGAATTTCAAATCAAAATGTTTCTTTCGCTTGAATGATATGGACACTTTTTCCAGTGCTCCATTATTGCCGACTGTAGGTTTCCAGTGTGATTATAGGTCTAACATAAGATGGAAAATAATAACATATAATTGTGTTTTGAGAACTTGGCTCATTCCAAATCATTGCAGACTAGGGTTTCCTAGTACATATACAATTGAAGAGTTTAGTCATCTTCTAAAGATGAGTGAACTCTTAAAGCCACTTGAATACTATTTACAACAGAGAAGTAGAAATTCCTTCCTCATTTAGTTTGCCTCTTCAAAAACCCATTTTGCTTCAATGTATTTTAAGTATATTCTTTCTGATATGAATAATATTCCTCAGTTCAGTAGAACAATTCAACAATCCACATAATCATAACAATGAATGTAAAGAAATGATTTTAGCTTGTCAAAAATGTATGGGATTATACTAAGTCATTTTAGTTTGACTTATTAATTTGTTTATGATAATAGAGTAAAGCTAAAGTGTTCAGGAAATGATAATTGTTATATTGATTATGGACAGAAACAGAGGAAATACTTTCCAAACCAATACTTTCCAGTTTAATTGTTATTTTTATACCATCTTTATCTTTTAAAAATTTTCAGAAAAAGTCTGTATTCACCTGGAAAAAAATTGAATTATTGATAGCTTTCTCTGTGTTTATGACATTTCTTTTTTAATAAGAAAAATGAATGAATATTCCATATAGCTAAACAAATTTCTGAGGTGCTAATGGCATTCTTCACATTTATGGGCAATTGTTCGTATTGTAAAGTCATGTCTAAAATGCATTAATCACATTAGAGCTCACAAGTAATGGGTGATGATTGTAATGTTTCTCAATCTATTTCCCACCCTTAACAGATGCCATTCACATTTAAATCGTAGTACAATGAACTGCACCTCATAAGAAAGATCACAGGTCATGTGATTTGCAGTGCCTTATTTTCACTTTCATTTTCCTCTTCTATTCAAGCAACCCTGTGAATACAGTGACAAATATAATGTTTAATCTATTCTAAATAAATCAGAAAGCAAACCATTCACAAATTACGGCTTTTCCAGCTACTGTTAGTAACAAATACTTTGCTAAAATTGGTGACACCATGACTGTGGATCACAGGTCCTATGATAAGTCCAAGGGGTTATATCCACCCAGCGGAGTTTGCATCAGGTTCTCAGAAATTGGACAAGTTAATGGTGAATGGTCCATGGACTCCAGTTTGAATAACATTCAAGAAAATAGTTTTGACTTTTTTCATTTCTAGTGAAGAAAATGTTTTTATATCTTTGTTTTCCTTTTTTAGTGTCCTTCTCCATTATCCCTAATGTTCTCTGCCTTTCTCTCTAATAGACACTTCTGATCAATGTTAATCATATTTGCACCTATTTCATACTCATCTTAAACATAACAGCTCCTGAGAATCACTACTCTAATCATTTTCTATTCTTTTTCCATTTCCCATTAATAACTATTATGAATATTTTGCTGTGGTCTTCAGTATTTTAATTTTTTCTATAAAATAATAAGTTAATGTTCATTGAATATTTACATATAAAATCTAATGTTTCATTTGTTTTGGTAGCACTTAATCCTTTAAATAATTCTGAGACAGCATTTAGATATCCATGTTAAAGAAGGATTTCTGAAGGTTTACATTAAATTAATTACAATACAGAGGAGTATACAGGTGTTTTTTTGACAATTTAAGTAATATATATTTTTAAAACTCAACAACTTTTAATAAAAAATCCTTTTATTAGAAAATTGTTGAATCTGTGTTTCTGATTATTATTTTTCACTCTAGTCTTTGAAACATCATTGCATCTTATGAGATTTTGGAGACAGTAACCAAGTTACTCTGGGGGACTTTTTTTCCTTTAAGTCAAACACCTCAAAATCCTTAAAAAATATAACATAGATTTCATATGCTTTAACCTCGTCGCTATTTTCATCTCAATCGTGTAACTCAATGACTTTCTGAAAATGTTGCATCCAAAATGGCCATAATCATATCAATAAAGCCTGATCATGTATCTGCTGCTGAAGCTACAATATTAAACCATATTGTATTTGGGTGAAATCAAACTACATAGATTGAAAGTAGACCCAATTTCTCTTGACTAAAATGACATATTAGGAATATTAATTTTAAAATTCTAATTTGATTCATAATATATATTATAATTTTCCTTGAATACTTGGGATAGTTTTACATCTTAATTTTGGCTTCCAGTAGTGTAGACTCTTAATAATTGTGTCTTTTCTGACCTTAGTCAAATATTTTATTAAATATGCAAAAACAACAAAACTGAGGACTGATCAGACTGTGTTTATACGGGTTCTTTTCTTCGGTGATATTAAAGTTTGCATATGCCGTGAAGCTGAATTTATGATATTTTCTTGAAAAAGCCCATAAAAAGCCCAAGATTAAGTGAACATTTTATTTGAACGCTTCCACAGTAGTGCTTTTGTATAAAGACCTAAATTTATCTTCACAAATCCTAGGAACTAGGCAGTATGGTTCTTTTTAATTGTGTGGAAATTGAAACTCAGAGAGTTAAATAAATTATTAAAATTTAGTTTACAAATGCAGAACGGGGAATGAAGCATCTGAATGTCCGGGGAATTTTCTCATAAACAAGACCAGCTCCCGTGCTGCTCCTCCACGGAGCGCTACAGTCTGTTTAGAAAGGGAAACACACACACCAGAAAAACCTCTGCACTGATATGTGCACAAAGTGGGGATAAAATAAAAACGTGTGTTTATTAAATGACTTTAAAATGTCACATACATATATATAATGTATTATTTCAGATGATTATTAGTACTTTATTCATTGTTATAGTTATCTGATTTCATAGTCTTGCACATGAGGATATATATTTCTATAGACATATATTTGTGTACATGTGTATTTATTGGTATTCTATATAAAATATATATATGTGTTCTGTATGATATATTTGTCATGTTTTGTATGTATATTATATATACAAATTACATGGTCTGACCCAAATGAATAATGAAATCTAGTCTTTTAACTATTTACTATAGTACCATACCAAGTGCTTTACATATGATGTTTTATTTCACCCTCTCATCTGTTATATTATTTAACTTTCTAATATCATAATCGTTATATTAGAACTGAGGGAAGTAAGATTTAGAGATGTAATAATATTTTAAAATCATATAGCTAATAAGTACCAGTGCATAATTTAAATATAGGTCTCCCAGACCCGAATTTCAGTGCTCATATACATTAACATATTAATGAAGTAAATGAATTTTGTCCAAAAATCAATGTGTATCTAAAAATCCAATCAGAATTTTTCCCCATAATGGCATCAAGATCACTGTGTTCTAATGTGTAATAGTCAGCATTGTCCATTTTATTATTTGGAAACTTTAATATTTTTGGTCATTTGAAACTTCTCCATTTTTTAGAAATTTCTAAAACATTGAAAATAGTGTCTCTCTGCTCATATCTGCAACTAATCTTATTTTTGAAAAATTTAGACTGTAACTTTCTGTATGCTTATTCAAAATACCTATTTGTTTTATTAGTATCTCCTTTCTCTCATAATGCCCCTCAATTTCAATTTCAACTTAATTCTGGGGTAAAATATGGAAGGACAATGGGAGTTAGGAGTTTGAAGGTTCACTGTCATCTGTCAATATTGAAGTATATACCTATCATCCTCACTTTTTTTTTGCTCATTTCTTTTAATCATTATTGGGGAAAATATAATAAGTGATATTTGTTTTATTTTGTTTTAAAACATAGCACAGATTTTCTCTCAGAAATCTCACAGATTATGAGTTTTCCAGTCTTATCTTCTAAACTTCAAACCTGTATTCTGAGTATTAGTCATCAATACCAAATCTAAAACATATTTAAGCTACCTGAAACAGTTTTCCTGGTCCAACATGATGGTTATAGGGAAGGGCTATTGAAGCAGCTTGTCTTTATCTGCATTTCTCCCTCATGCTGTTGCCATCTAAATGTTTTATGCCCATGACCACATGCTGTTGCCGTCTAAATGTTTTATGCCCCGTGATAGGTAAAACACTATTTCTTTATAGATTCCAGTTCAATTACCTGGGGAAAATTCTATACTTGTTATAACATCAGTGATTTTATTTCTTCATTTTTTTCCTTTGGAACATATTCTTTCATTCCCCTGGTTTTAGGCAGTGGTTTTGCTCCACCATTCTTTCCTCAGATTCTTCTCTTTGGGCCTCCTTCCTAGATTATGTTTATTTGTTTGTTTTATTTTTACAACCCATCTAGAAACTAGTTATTCTCTACAATTAATTAAGGAATAATTTGTGCTAGATCTCTGTAGCTTCAGAGCTGACTGTAAGTGCACATGCTAATGCCCAACATGTCCCATTGTCCTAAGTTCTTGCAGGGACTACAGCTGAATAGGCTGGAAAGTGTCCAGAGCATGATGCAATGACATTTCTCTGCCTCCAACCTCAGAGCTTCATGACAACTTTTGATATGCTAGTGCCAAGAATGAATAAATGAACTTGTACTGGTTTTGACTTACCAGTACAACTTAAAATTGTAGTCTATGTTTCCAGGTACCACTCATATTAGGTGGGCCTGATAATAATATATTAATTTTGAAACAGGAAACTATAGTATGGTGTAAAACACCATCTTTCTGGGAGAACACATGATGTGTTTTAGCAGTTGGCTCTCTGGAAAAAAATATATCTATGTGTACATACATAAGATTATTACAACTGTATTTGTGAAGGATATTTAGCATACAGTTTTCAGATAAGAAAAAATGCAATGTTACTCATTGTAACATATCTATAGCCAAATTTTTCTCAAGTGATTTTTATAAATATTTTGTCCAATTCTTGTGCCCACAGCCATACCATGGTGGCAGTTCATGAAAAAACATACTTCCAATGAGACTATTTGCTGATAATTTTATTTACTTTAATGGATAAGCCATTACTGAAACAAGGAAAACACGTGTTGGCACTAAAATCACTAGTCAATGACATGAGTGACTTCTTGCTGAATTAGTTAATGGTTTTTGAATACTCTAACAATATATTCTTAACGCTTTTGTGCTATTCACTATGTGACAGCTATGAAGAATTTAAAATTTAGTTTTCTTTTTTTAAATATATTTTATTGATTACGCTATTACAGTTGTTTAGAAGTCTTCATTAATTTCCTAGTCTAGAGTTAAGGCAATCAACAAATGTGAATACAATCCTAAGTTATAGTATTTGTCAATTTCTACGGTTGTAAACACTTTCAGGATGGCAGATTTCAAGCTACTAAAGTGCTCTCAATGAACCCTGCGTCACAAAAAGCTACAGAGCAACACACTAACAGATAATATTTCTGCCAAACAAATAATAATAGTCATAAAAAAACCTCAGGAATATAGGTAATAGTTAAATAGTTAGGAAGTGATGAATTTTCATTATGTATTACCTTTTAAAATATAATTGAAATTTTACTTTTAATCAAATGTAATTTTAATAATGCCAGTGTTTGACAACAGACTAATGAAATTCCTAAAATTTTAATAAATGGCTCTCAAAAACAAATATAAGATGTTTCAAGCATTCCATTGCAGTAAGATAAAACCTGTTACTAAGTATTTTACTGCTATCTTATTTAGCCTCTCTGATCCATGAATTTCTTCATCAGCAAAAATTAGATTATAAAACATATTTAAAGCCCTTTGACTAAGATTCAGAATATGGTAAATACTAACTAGTAGATATTGTTTGGCTCCAAATAAAAAAAATATATTTATGGAGGTTATAGTAAGAAAGTCCAGAATCTATATTAATTTTAAATATTCCATATTAAATTATAGTGCCAAAATTTATGATTTGTTACATTAATTTAAAAATTGCATAAAATATTATTTTTATTCATTTTAACTTATGTGAGTTTAGCTATAAATATACCATCAAGCAATATTTTTTCTTAAAAATTGCATTCATGATTTTTTTCTGAAGACGTATATCATACTATAATACTTGTAAAGAAGATTCTAAATTATAGTGTATTATGTACAGTACTTTGAAATTTTACATGGGAAGAATAATTCCTATTCATAGCTTTCAGTTTTGCCAAGCTATGTTCTTTGTATCATTTAATAAATATATTTTCTGCCTACCTCTTTTCTCTACCCTCCAGTATTAAGTCTGAAGAGACTTTATTATTCATTCACATGTTTGAAGGTAGCTGTTTCTACCTTAACAGAGCCAAAATTGTCAAATTTTCAAACAGTAACTTGTTTTCTATGCCCTAAGGTTTGAAAGAAAATAGTCTCGTAATGGAAAATAGTAAGCTGACTTTCTGAATGCATAAATGGCTCGATTCTTTATCAGGCTATGTTGTGTTACCTGTCTGGAAGTGGTGAGATGGTGTTCTAGCAACAGGGAATGGAGTTTGTGGTTAAATATGCCATAAATAACAGTACTTGCTATTTCCCATTGGGTTTTTACAGTCTCCTCATTCAACTCTACACATCCATAGACAGTACTCTAAACTGGAATTATTTTAAACTGTAAGTATAAATAGATTTAAGTAGGATGCAAGGGAGAGAAAATGATGTTAAAACTATTCAATTAAAATATTTTGAGCCATTTCCAGGTAAATATATAATTGATACTATAGATAACACTATACCATAACACAGTAGAATAGATAATACTATACTAAAACATAGATAATTCAGACTATGAGAGAAGTTTGACAGGAAAACAGATTTGTTTTTAATGATCAGTCCTTATTTTGTTAACCTTAGAGTACAACTATTAATTAAAAACAAGGTCAATACTAGTTTAAAGTGATATATTTTCTCAGTGATTTATTCACATACACTAAAGATAAAGAAAAATGAAGAATTCTTTATTTAAAGGTTACAACTAAGCAAAGTCAAGACTATAAAGTTTAAAATGCCTCCTGCATATCTCTTAAAAATACTAGATGTTTTATAAAGCTAGAAATATAGGAAGAGATCCTGGGTATATCATATTGAACTGTGCTTAATGATCTATTTTTGTGACTTTCCTTTGGGTAATTAGAAATTTTATTGCTTTAATATTGTAGAAGTTCTACATTATTTTTGAAGGGGAAATAGAGGAGAAGACCAACATGGGATCAATGGCTTGACATTGCTAGTCAGCTTAGAGCATGAAAACATCCATTTAAAAATCTAACTAGCAGCTCTTCATCAGTAATCAACATCAGTGTTCTAATTAGGTAAAGAACTCTTTCAACATATTAGAGAGTTTCTTTTCATGTAGTAATGTACATGGGGATTTAACATTATAACCTAGACAAAAGTCAAAGGAAAATAAATTTAAATAAAAGTATAAGCAGTTATCTTTTCAAAATATTTTGAACAAATTACAAATGTTTCTCTTCTAAATTTTTTTAATTTAAAAAAAGTATAGTTGGTATATAATCTTATATTGGTTATATTAGTTTCAGGTGTACAATATAGTGAAATTTAATCTAGGGCATAGTTGGAAGATTAGTGACTTTAAGCAAAGTCAAATTTCTCTACAGAGTAGCATTTTTTATTGTCTTTTCATCTCTCAGTATAACTCACATGAAAGTGTTAAGGAAAATATGGAGCTTTTCTTTGGGTAGCATTTGAAATGTGGCCTAATCTGGTCACAGTTAAAATTAAGGATTTCTCTTCATCCCACCCCCTTTTGCTCTTTTGCAAACAAGCAAAAAACAGAAAAATCTTGCTTTTTTCATACTAACTTTTCTCTCTGCCATAAGACTCGGGACTGTCCAACTGAAACATGTTTCACTTCCTGACATCCTTCAGTCGTTAATTAAATGTCATCTACCCTGAGAAGCCTTCTTTGCCCACCATATTTAAAATTGCCAGCTTTAGTTATGTACTTTGTACACTTAGCATTATGCAACATATTTTACTTCTTTATTTTATTTGTTATGTGCTCCCAGTCCCAAGTGCAAAATAGTTTTATAATGGCAGGGAATTTTACTGTCGCCCCAATCCCTAGAGCAGTGTCTAGCATATTCTAAGTGAAATAAGCCAGTCACAGAAAGACCAATACCATATGATTTGACTCATATGTAGAATCTAATGAACAAACTGAACTAACAAGCAAAATAGAGACAGACTCATAGATAAAGAGTTGGGATGGGGATTGTCACAGAGTGGAGAGATCCAGGAAAAAGGAAAAAGGACTCATGGACAAGGATAACAGTGTGGTGATTGCAGGAAGGAGGAAAGTATAAGGGAATAAATGGTACTGGAAAAAAATACAATACAAAATAAATTTTAAAAATGGTTAAATAAACATAATATGCATGGCAAAAATGGAGGAGGCCATTATTGGACATAGACAAATACTGATCCTGAATAGACTTTATTAACCATAGATAACCAATTTGTGAAATAAGCCAGGCAGTGAAAGACAAATACCACATGATCTCACCTTTATCAGAAACCTAATCAACAAAACAAACAAACACGCAAACTATAACCAAAGACATTGAAATTGAGAACAGGCTGACAGTCACCAGAGGGGAGAGGGGAGGGGAGGGAATTTCAGGGGGAAAGGGGAAGGTTTACAGGAACAAGTATAAAGGACACATGGACAAAAACTAGGGAGGGGTGGAAATGAAGGGAGGTGGGGAGGACTGGAGCAGTGGGCTGGGATGGGAGTAAAAGAAAATTATACAAGAACAACAAAATAAAATTTAAAAAACAATTTGAAATTTATAAAAATATACTATCAGTAGTTTAAAATCCCATTTAGAAATAGGCAAAATATATTTATTTCACAGTTTAAATGTCCTAATTCTTATTAGTAATGCACTTCATTTCTTCATCGGTGTATTCATTTATTCAAAGGGTTATGGTGAAAAGCCTACAGTGTACAAATATTAGGCACTATGTGGATGGCATGGATCCAAATAAGCTTATAGCCAGATAGGGGAAAAGGTTGCAGATAATCTTGCCAAAAAATGACAGATGTTATCAGCAAATTTTATGAAATCTACCATAGGCTGATCTGACTTAGTCTGGAATACCAGGGAAGGTTCCCTGAGGAAGTGATGATTAAACTGATATGGGAAGATGAATTCATCACTCGGGAAAAAAGAGGAACAGGTAAGGATGTGTGGCAGACAGAGGAAAAATACGTGCAAAAGCATGTGGCAGGGTACAGCAACCTGAAGCACTAGACTGACTCCCATAGACATAAGCAATTTTATTTAATGTGAAATTACTTTAAACGCAAATAATTTTTCAATAGCATATACCTTCTGTGGCATATTTGTAATATTTATTATATCAAACTGAAAACAGTTTGAGCCCTCCCTTCAAATATGAAAAGTTGAAATACTGAAAGCTTTAGGAAGTTAGTAATTTCTGTTAATCAAGAGGGGAAAAGATACCACAAATTGATATTTTTAATAGTTAACTTCTTCAATTTTATAAATCCCTGTCTGCTTTGATAGATGTTTCTTTGAATATATACAATGTAAACATCCCATCTAAGCACAGCATGCCACAAATTTATAAATCATTTAAAATTTTAATGCACATTTTTATATATAATCTTATTTGGTACTTACAAAAATGAAAGAACTAATTGAATCCCATATTACTAATTAGGAACCAGAAGCCAACTAGGATCACATATTCAGATTTCTTTTAACTTTAAATTATTTTTAAGTATTTATTTATTTATTATTTTTTAATTGTTGTTCAAGTACAATAGTCTCCATTTTTGTCCCCTTCCCCACCCGCCCCCACTTCCTACCCTTGATGACCCTTCCCCATCTTTCCCCTATTATGCCCCTGCCCCCCTCCCCTCTACGTCACTGCTTATATTTAGTTTGATTGTTTGTTTTGTTGAATAGGTTCCACTTATTGGTAAGGTCATATGGTATTTGTCTTTCATCGCTTGGCTTATTTCAGATTTTATGACCCAAACTTTGTGATATGTCTGTAATGATGACAGAATTCTTTATCATTATAAATACAATTAACTACAATCAATAAAGCTGTGTTTTATGATGGGAAATTCTTTTCAAGTAATCAAATAGAATATAAATATATTAAGTAAAATATTTTCATTACTGTATAACACTCAGATTTGATTATATGAAGAAAATTTATTTGAATTACTTCATAATGATATTGTTAATCATTATTTTGTAAAAACCATTCTCTATACCACTAGATGAATCAAATTTTATGTTATGGTATCTAATTAGACATTAAAAATATCAACAAAAATCTAGTGAAGGAATTCATACTTCATAAGTAAAATAGAATAAAACAAATTGTTACTTTGATGAGCAATTATCAACTAAAGAATACCTAGGAATATTATTATTATAATAATTAGAAAAATGCAAATGCTCAGGGAGGAATTTCAAACTACAAAAAATACATTAAAATAGAAAATACTAGCTTTACAAAATTATAATTATTCACTTACACTGTAACTTTTTTTTTATATTTTGTTTTCATTTTTATTTAACTTTTTTAAAATTATGTCTATAATTTCTTTTTGATTCATCTATTATGTAGGAAAGCATTGTTTAATCTGCAAATATTCAGGGATAGTCTAGATCTCTGTAATGTAGATTTTTACTTTAGTTTTATTGTGGTCAGAGGACACATTTTGTTTAATCCCTTTCAAATTTAATGCGGTTTGTTTTATAGCCACATATGTGGCCTGTCCAGAAAAAGTCCAGCCATTGTTAATATAATGAGAGTGGTATTTGTAACATTGATGTAAGCTACCAGCCAGGGAGAATGCACTGTGTGAACAATGCCAACTTCACTGTACTAGTCAGTGGGGACTGTAGACACCATTGAGTGAGCATGTGTACTGTGTGGCCATTGCATTCAGCCCTGGACCAGATGGTTTCACAGGAGAATTCTACAAAACATTTAAGGAAGAGCTAACTCCTATCCTTCACAGACTATTCCAAAAAATCCAAAATGATGGAAGACTCCCAAACTCTTTTTATGAAGCCAGCATCATCCTAATCCCAAAACCAGATAAAGACATAACAAAGAAAGAAAACTTCAGGCCAATATCACTGATGAATGTAGACGCTAAAATCCTCAACAAAATATTGGCAAACCGCATCCAACAATACATTAAAAAGATCATACACCATGACCAAGTGGGATTCATCCCAGGGATGCAAGGATGGTTCAACATTCGCAAATCAATAAATGTAATACGTCACATAAACAAAAGCAAGGACAAAAATCACATGATCATATCAATAGATGTAACTTTTATTAAAAGTAAACATTCTCTTTAGGTTTAGCTTTTTACTTTTACTTGAACTAAAATTAAAAAATAGATACTTTAGTTTTCAAAGATAAATACGGAAAAATTATACCAAAACATAAGATAATCCATCTTGGTCTCAAATATTGAAGAAATAATACCATGATAAAAGCATTAATGTAAATCTGGTATCAGAGAAAAAAGTGTGTTCAAATACGGTGTATGAACTGAACCTCTCACCATGTGAACCTCTTGGTTAATTTTATAAACAGAACATCTATCTGGAATAGCTAATTTCACATTTTTCTGTGTCTTTTGCACTGGGTCCAATATCATTCCACTAGCACTCTGGGGCTTTCCTCCTAGGATCACCATGTGCCCTGTGACAGAGAGACAGGAAAAGACACATGGCCCCAAAAACCTCCATTTCACTTTCTTTGTCTTTTGAGGCCAAATCAATGCAAGCCATCTGTTTCAAGTGGAAAATGAATATTTTTAATTTTCTTTTTTTCTGATACTTCTATTTATATTTTTTGTCTTTTGAGTTTTATCTTTGTTTTTACTTTTCTAAAAAGTTTTAGTCACACTAAAATATATTATTTGCCAAGTCATCTTTCTCCTTATGTTGTGACCAATAATCATGCAAAAGAATAGTTTTTCATGACAGACAGGAAAGGTTTGAGGGGGAAAGTCGAGAACAGTCTTTATTTATTAATGATAAAAATTATTCTCCCTAAATGGATAGAAATTTTTCACCCAGTTGGTTAGAGTGTTGTTCCAATATACTAAGGTTGCTGGTTCCATTACCAATCAAAACACTTACAGTAATCAATCAATGAATGCATAAAAAAACTGGGACAACAAATTGATATTTCTCTTTTTTTTCTACCTTCTTCTCACTCTGTTTAAAAAATTACTAAAAAAATAAAAATTTTCAAGTACCACATAACTTGGATTAACTTACTGTACACGATATATCATAACATTTGACTTGCATTTTATAATTACCTCACAATTTTACTATTAAATCACTGAATATATGTATTGGCTTGAGATGAAATATTTTTAAATATTTTCAGTCCCATTGATACTTTTAATAATGAGAATCACTATTAAATATTTTATACAATGCTATTTTCAGGTAATTTCTAAAATATTTAGAGTTATATGAAAAATCAAGGAAAGTCTTGATTTTATGTAAATTTTCTAAGCTCTGGTTTGTCACCATATTCATTTGAGAGGAAAATCAGACCATGTGTATGAACATGCACCTGTGTGTGGGCTACATTCTAGACGTTCTGTGTGTGGGGTGCAGATAAAGAATTACCATTGTGTACACAGTTGTAGCCCCCCTTTTAAAATCTTCTGTTAGGACACTAGTTTTTTAGTGTCCTTTTAGCTTCATGGCTGACATGTGTGTGATTATGCTATCTTGCTGTATGTTCTATTTAGTCTTTGTCATTGACAGTTCAAATCTATGAAGCTGCCCATGGGGTGGTAAGAAGAGTTTGAGTGATTTTCGGTCTTCCACCAATTTTCCTGTAAACAGAGCGAACAGAAAGAATTCACATGGTGGGTCTCCACTGTTTCATCAGGGGCATGAAGCTCACTTTTAATCAGAATAAATTAATCTTCCGCAGCAACTCATTTCGCACATATCTATAAATATGTCTAAAGCAGAAGAAAGTGAAAGTTCTTTCAATGAGTCTGAACATGAAAAAAAAATAAATGGTCATTGCCAGGTCTGATTTATGGATTCAAACTTTGGTTTCCAATTTTATGTTTTAAATTGGAAAAACTTCATTGCTCTTACTCTTTCGTGTTTTTGTTATGTAACAACTCTGACTGGAATACCATATGAAAGCTTTTAGAGCCTCAGAGAGCCTGGTTAAAAATCAGTGTCATCTGAAAAGTTGGTCTTGAGAAAAATTGCGCTCGAATGGTAAATAGTTCAGAGTGACTTTATCCTCTGATATGAATATTGGGCTACAGCATAGTGATGTTTAAGTTTGATTTTGGTTTGGTTTTGTTATATTTTTGTGTTTGCTTTTATCTATTTAAAACATTTATCATCAGAGATAAATATGAGCTTTGGTATACTAATAAATTCCATAAACATTTTATAAAGGGATTTATTATCAAAATGCCTTATGTTTTTGGATGCAGAAGTGTGACTCAAGGATTTGTTGAAAGTAGGGAATGTCAAGATAGAAAGTACTATACTATGATTTAGTTGTGAGGTTTGAACCGAAAGGAATTTCTTTCAGTCTATTTCCTTTATTTCATAGGAACAGCACTAGAGGCTCAGAAGGCAGAAGTGAGTTGCCCCAGGTCATAAATGCTTTGTAAAGACGGAGACAGAATAATAACCATCTCTTCTGCCTCTACTTCTGACTTGTCAGGTCCAAGTGTCAGAATTTGAATAGTGCTACATCGACTCAGTCATTCCCAGACTTGAGAGCATCATGTATCTTTTAAATTAAAAATAAATGAAATCAGAGATTGACATAGGGTTGTCAGAGTTTTATTTCACCAAAGGCAAAATACAAAACTAAAATTAAACAATAATAAAAAGAAAGGACATACGAAAGCCATCTGCTATTGATCACCCGTTAACAGAAGATGCTTTACTACTAAAAACAAAACAAAAAACAAAAAAAACCCCAAAAAATATATATATTAAATAATAGAAAATAAAGCACATCACTTTGATTAATTTTATTCTATACACCCTATCATTCATTCTTATTTTTTTCTTATCCCTAGAACAAAGAATGTCCCAATGCTGGCCAATATACTTAATTCAGCCTTTGATTGAAGACTGCAGTTCTAAGTAATATGGCCTCATAACCACCCATTGAGGAAGGACAGGCTGGTGTTCACATTTTACAGATGAAAGGGAAAAAAAGTTTCCTGTGAATAATTCAACATCATAGGACTATAAAATGACAGAACCAGGCATACAAATGACATACTCCAAGACAAAAGTCTAATGGTCTTTCAACTATACCTTGAAAAAAAAAGAAAATATCTTACTTTAAGAATATTTTTTGATAAAAATATACCATGAAAAAACAAGCATATATAAAATAATAATGCTAGTAAAGATCATATATAACTTGAGCTACATTTTTCTTGAAGGAAAAAATGTATGTTACCACATATTGTTTTAAATCACATTTACTACTTTTATGCTGAAAAGAAAAACATTTAAATTCAAGTTATCATTACGAAAAGTGGCAGTTGCGTGTACAGTTCTTTTTGAAAAGATATTTATTTATTTTCAGAGGGAGGGGAAGGGAGGAAGAAGAGAGGGAGAGAAGCATCAACGTGTAGCTGCCTCCCAAATGCCCCCTAACTGGGACCTGGTCTGCAACATGGGCATGCGCCCGGCCTGACTGGGAGTAGAACCGGCCACTGTTTGGTTCACAGGCCAGCACTCAATCCACTGAGCCACACCAGCCAGGGCTACACAGTGCTATTCAAACAACTTTCTGTAAAAATGTTTTTCTTTTTTTGTAATTTTTTTTTAGTGTGGTTCAACTACAGTTGTCCCCATTTTTAAATGAGAGAATATAAAAAGATGATAACAAATGGAGAATTTTAAATGTATTTAAGATTCATAATTATGCAGTCATACAAATGGTGTTTTATCTCTTTGGAACTTCAACACTAGAATGAAACAACTGAAAGACAGTACCAAGCCTCACATGGTTTCCTCTGCACATTTACAGTGGCCTGAGTCGTGCCACTTTAATAGTTGTGAAAAGTTTCCTTCCAATTAAACTAACATTTCTTGTGTACTTATTCATCCATTCAGTCAAGAAATACTTATCAGTCTCCTACCATTTAAGCACTGGAGGTATAGCCATGAATAAACCAGACAAAAGTCCCTGCCTTAATGAAAGTTTGGAGACTAAACAAAGTAAATAAGTGGAATATATTTCATGGAACACAGTAAGTGGTGTGGTGAACAACAGCAGCAACAAAATCAGAAAAGAGGTCAAAGGAAGTGCCAAAGAAGTGGAGTTGGGGTAAGATTGAAATTCAGAAAAGGCCTCACTGATGTGATTTTTGAATGAAGTCCTGAAGGAGGGGTGGTCTGAGTCCCATGTGGATACTTGGGAGAAGAGGATATAGTCAGATGGAACAGAAATAGCAAAGATCTCATGGCAAGATAATTTTGAGTACACTTAAGGGACTGACAAGTAGCTCCTGTGAATGAGGGAGAGATTAGTGAGAGTTAGCAAGGTAAAAGTTAATGATAGCCTAATCTGATAAATTCCCATAGGCATTAACAATTTTTTTAAATGAAAGACACTGAAGTATTTTGAGTAGAAAGATTTTGACTATTACAATTTAATAGTCACTCTGACAGGTGTATTGAAAATAAACTGAAAAGAAGAGTTATCACAATTAAAAAGCTATTGCAATAATCTCAGAGAAAGATGGTAGGGGCTTGCATCAGTTTATTTGTAATGGGGATACTGAAAAGTAGATTCTGGACATATTTTGTAAATGTTGTCAACAGGATTTGCTGAGTGATTGGATAAAGAATAAAGGAAAAAAAAAAAAAAAACAGGAAAGGTAGGATGACTCCATGACTCGGATCTGAGCTCCTACATGTGTGACGATTCCATACATTAGGATAGAGGAAACCGTGAGTGGAATTGTTGAGAGTGGGGAGATCAGCATTTTGACTTTAGACTTACTAAGTTGGAGATAGCTAGTGTGTGTACATTTAAATAAAAATGTTGAATAAACCCTTAGATGTGTGGGCTTAGAGAAGAGTCCCATGTGGGAGATACAATTTATGAGTCATTATCATATTAATGGCAATTAAAACCTAACATCATACTGAAGGATATCACCAAAGGAGAAATGTTCATCAGAAGAAGTTATGTCCAAAGTCTGTGCTCTGGGATATTCTAATGTTTACAGGAGAGAAAGATAAGACAGAAACAGCAGAGGGTAGCATAAGGGGCCACTAGTAAACCAAACCAAACCAAACAAAAAGAACCAGAAAGGTGAGATGTCATAGAAACCAACTAGAGAAAGTGTTTAAGATGGAGTAAGATCTTAGCAGGGACAAATGCTATTGATAGGTCACATACAATGAACACTGACAACTGAAAATAACATTTATCAATGTGAAGACCACAGGTAAAAGTGACAAAAGCAATTTCAGTGGTGTTTTGAGTTAATGACAAAATGGGAGGAGAAGAATTAAAGATAATGAGTACACTCTTTTTAAGAGTTTTGCTGAGAAGGTACCAATATTTGTAGAGTGAAGTGAGTTTAATAGAAGTGGATAGGAGAAAAACATTATGTTTAAAGATGTTGGAATAATACAGTACAGAAAAAAATGTTGATGTAAGAAAGAGGAGCAGATCGATGAAGTGATAATGTCCTACAGTACGTGGGAGTCCTTGAGCAGATTACAAGGGATGGATCTAGGACACAAATGTCAGGGAGCACAGGCCTGGAGTTTGGGGCACATATCATCCATTCACTAAGAGGAAAGGTGTCTGAATATATAACCATGGATTCAGGATGCTGGGGGATGAGATGGTGCTGGCTTATACATGTTCCTTACAATTCTCTTTATAGTCTGAGGGCTTTGGAAGCAATGTTATCAGTTAAAAGTTAGGATGGTGTAGGAGTTTTGAAGTAAGACAAAAATCAAAAATAGTTTACTTAAAGAAGGGGAGGGAAGATTAACTTTGGAAATGCAGTATCTTTACTTGAAGCATTAAAGGTACACTTGAGTTGTGTGATAACGAACTAATTAAGAGGAGAGCATTCATATATGTGCTTTTCTGTGGCTACATTTAGCTGTGTGGATGCAGGCATGAAATGGATTTAGTTGGATTTAACTGTGGTTAGAGTTTGACTGAATAAATCTAGCAGCAGTGAGAAAGGACAAGGAAGGTGAAGGCATGTGCAAGGTCATGATTAAAATTGTAGCCTTGTAATTGAAGTGAATAATGAGAAAGTTTAGAACATGTAGAGGTTCCCTCAGATGTAGGTCTACATGCAATTAGAGAAACTTGTTCAAGTCAGATTAGAAGAAAAACTGAGATGGAGGGAAAGGGACTGTCATTAAAGAGTGAGGGGCTTGAAATTGAGATGGTGAAGAGTTGGCTGTGGTAGGTAAAGCAAGCTCTGTGGCACTAGCATTTAACTGAGTGTCAAAGATACTGGAAAAGAGACAAAATTAGAGGACAAGTGGCCTGGAACTAATATTCTTTGTGAAGTTTTAAACAACCAAGGAGCTTGCAAGAATGGAATTAGAGAAAGTAACACAGAGCCAGGTGCTAAAATATTTTTATGAAATTCAGATCGAGAATGATAACCAGATAAGTGGGAACTGTGGGTGGGATAATCTGACGAAATAAAATTTAAACCTTGATAATGGTAGGGAGGGGGAAGGCCAGTGGTTTGGCAGTAGCAAAGCAGAACACGTGCCCTCAACAAATGCTTTAGGCTCAGTGATTTTGGGAGTAGAAACTGCCATTAGAGACCTTCAGAGAAAGTGTTCTCAGTTAGAGCCAGGATTCAATAAAGTAAAGGAACTGTAGACATATTCCTTGATTAAATATTACAAGAAGTCAAGATTGCTTTCATACTATGTGTGTGTCTGTGTGTGTATGCTGTATCTATCTACTTATATACTATTTATACATATATAGTGTTTTAGTAAATTTTTCATTTAATGTCAGCTATAAGTATGATTACCTCTATTTTAATGTAAGACAACAATCTGAATGAGACCAAATTGTTTATCCAGATCACACAACTTGTAAATGGCAGAATTGGGACATAGACCCAGCTCCTATATACAGTATTTCAACAGAGACTTTTTTTAAATTTATTTTTCAATTATAGTTTATACTCAATATTATCTTGTTTTAGTTTCAGATGTACAGCACAGTGATCAAAAAATAATATACTTTAAAAAGTGATCCCCTTGATATTTCAAATACAAACCTGGCAATACACAGAGTTGTTTCAATATTATTGACTATATTTTCTATGCTGTACTTTACATTCCCATGACTATTTTCTAACTACCAGTCTGTATTTCTTAATCCCTTCACCTCTCCTCCCAAATATCCTCCTCTTTGGTAACCATCATTCTGTTTTCTGTATCTATGAGTCTGTTTTCATTTTGTTTGTTTATTTATTTTGTTCTTTAGATTCCACATATAAATAAAATTGCATGATATTTTTCTTTCTCAGTCTGACTAATTTCACTTAGCATAATACCCTCTAGGTCCATGCATGCTATTGTAAATAACACTGCTGTGAACATAGGGTACATATATTCTTTCAAATTAGTGTTTTGGGTTTATCGGCATATATATATATATATATATATATATATATCTCCAGAAGTTGAATTGCTGAGTAATAATGCAGTTCCATTTGTAATTATTTGAGGAACCTCCATACTGGTCTCTATAGCGGCTACACCAATCTGCATTCTCACATTCTTAATATTTTCCCCCATGGGACTTAGTCTTCTTACATGAGGTGCTAACAGTTATCCAAACATTGTCTACTTAATGTCAGTATTGTAGAAAGCATGATAGGGTGCATTTATTCTTTTCATGTATTATTTCATTAACATTCATTTTTTCTTCTCACATATCCATCCATCCATTCTTAAATATTCATTCAATAATTACTGCAGTAGCTACTGGGGAAACATCAGTGAACATGATGGGCAAATGTCTATCCTTCATGGAAATTCATGAAGTATCTGAAAGAGGAATTAAGTATGTAATTACACACACACACACACACACACACAAATACCATAGAAAAGCCTACAGTGGTAAAAGTTTCAGAGAGGTCCTAGTTTGGGTAGGGGGATTGAAGGACTTGCTGAGGAGGCAACAATGAAGGGGCAACAGTAAAACTGCATGGGATTTGGACTATGTAGAGAGGGGACTCCAGACAGACAATGTGTGGCAATTGAGAAGGGAAGGATCTTGGAGTCAAAGAGAAAGGCAAAGAAGCCTAGCTCCAGAATTTGATCAGCAAAGGAAAAGTTACAGGAGAATTAGCTAAAGAGAAAATAAGAGGACTCTTTTTTTTAAAAGATTTTACTTATTTGTTTTTAGAGAGATGGAAAGGGAAGGAGAAAGACAGGGAGGGAAGCATCACTGTGTGGTTCCCTCTCACATGTCTCCCACTGGGACCTGGCCCTCAACCCAGGTATGCGCCCTGACTGGGAACTGAACCAGCAACTCTTTCATTTGCAGGCCTGTGCTCAATCCACTGAGCCACACCAGCCAGGGCTGAAATAAGGGGACTCTTTAAGGCCATCTCAAACATTTTATTCTTTCTCAAAGCTCTAGCAAAAGTTTTGAAATACGAGAGTATCTCAAGCATTCTCTATAAATCAACTGCCTTGTTGATTTACTTCATAAAAATTGTGAAAATACTCAACTGGGTATCTGGTGATAATATTAGATAATTTTCTTCTGTATTTTGCACACTTAACATTTGCAATGGATACTTTATATGTTCCTAAGACAATTTCTAATATACTTTAACATAATATGTACATTCAATAGTCATCAACAGTTTAGTAGTAAATGTATATGTTGGGTTTTAGTTTTCTTTATTGAAATACAAGATACTTTAAAAATAATAAACTAAAATAAAATTGACACAGATTTTATAGTTTTAAAACTATTTTTCTTTTTGAAATTTAAGTGGGCAGCATATTCATAATTTTTGACAAATAACTTATTGTAAAGAACCTTAGGATCATTATATGTGAGCTATTATAGAAAAATGAGGATGATTATTGGAATCTCTAAGTAATTTAAAATTTCTTTGTCAAACAATGACTCAGGTACTAATATTTCTGCCAGTTAATCAAATATCACTAGTTTCAAGGAAAAAATAAGATGATTGTTATGCAATGATACCTCAACCAAACAGTGTCAGCATTACACAATTAGCTATTAAGGTGTAGGACCACTCCTCCCAATATCCCCATGAACCAAAAAACAAACAAGCAAATATGCAGGATCACTCATGTACACGTGGGTGCACACACATAATTTCTTCAATTTTGGTGTTCAATTAAGCTTGAATTTTTTCTCTTGACTACATTCAAAACATCCATTTCCGTGTGATTTTCTATAGTCCTTAATCCTAGTGCCTGGCTTCTGCAGTCCTTGCTGCTGAAACTATGTACTTCAGTATAATTGAAAATGAAAATCAGAACATTAAAAATGTTCTTTGTATCAACCACACATTACGGTTTTAATAGCTTCTATTATATTTCTGCCAATTGGCCATTCAACTGCTGTTTGAGAATTCTTAATCTCTCAAGGCATTTTATCATTGACTCCTCTCATGTATGTTTAGCAGAAACTTGTCTTCTCATATCTTCTCTCCTTTAGTTCTAGTTTTCCCACTTGGCCAACATAATAGTTTGTTTTTAGTTCTCAACCACTTTGAACTGCTCTTTAAAATGACAATACTATAAAACTAATGGTGCTAAATGCTACATGAATAAATGCTGAGAGGTTGTATAGTACCCTAATTCAAGATGATTTATAGAAAAAGTCTTGGACAAATATCAATATATATGGATGGGGTATATTTTAAGATGAAAAAAATAACATGCAGAGAAGAATATAAGTAGAAAAGTTGTTGTTAGGTCCAGGTGAGCAGTCTAATCTGATTTAGATGTTGACAGCATGCAGGGGGGTAATGGGGGTTGGACTGCAAATTCAAGTTAAGGAAATATTCCAGAGGACTATAAATATGTGACTAAAAGTTTTGAATTTTGTTTAGTACAAGGTCTAAATGTTTTGAAAATATTTAATATAATATTTAAGTATTTGAGTTAATCTTTATGAATATTAATGCTGAGCCAATATAAGGAATTAGCATGAAAAAAATACCAGTAAAACATTGTTATTAGTCACTGATAAAATAATGTTTGAATTGGGATGACTACGAGAAGAATTAACAGGATGGTTGTATTTTAAAATTAAGCACTAAATGCTACGCATTGAATAACCCTTTACATTCACTCTCTGAAACTATCTCTTGATAGAGGAACTCTGAGTATCTCCATTATGTATGAGAAAATTGAATCTTTGAAAGCTGAAAGAATGAGCTCAAGGTTATACAAGTATGCAAGACTACTATACAATGGAGAGTGAAGCAGGGCTAACTCCACTATCTGAATGGGCACACACATTCATTCTTTAGTTCTCTCATTTTCTATTTTTAAGTTTTTTAGAACATTAGAAAGTTTATTTATTGAGTGGGTTCACCTACCACTTTATAATATCCTGTCAGATTTATCTAGCCATAGTTTCTCATGCAAGTATAAATCTTGCATCAATCAACTTTCCACTGTAAGTTTCTTCTGGAATTTTGTACACTCTGAAATTTTAAGTGAAAAAAATCTCTTTAACATTGGTATGCAATGTTTTCTTACACACAAAAAAATTACTTTGCGTATTTCTTTTACTGCACTAGATAAAATCATCTAATACCATGGGTGATCAGTAAATTGTTTTTGTCCTTCTGGTGAGCCTTCATTCTGTGACTAGAGTCAACTAGGTACTTAGTTTTTTACATTTATAGTATTTTTGCCTTTAAAATTCTGTCTTAAGTGACCCTTGATAAATGATAGAATTGGAGGAATTGGATGAGTTTATAAATGTCTCTGAGTACTATTTCTTGCTCCTTAGGTAAATAACTCTGTGTCTAAACTTTCTCTTTTTGTCTGGAGTTCTATGATATTTCCACTATCTTAGGCTCAAATATTAAGAGCTATGGATGACTGTTTACTGCCCACATGTAAGTGGTAATCCTGGTGATTTTTCAATCACCCCCAGATCTCTTTCTTTCTATTTTTATAAAAAAAAAAAAAATCTTTTTCCTTAGGCTTCACAACTTCCTTTTTATTTCACTGCTTCTAATAGTTTTTTTATACATTTGTCCTGTATTATATACATTTGTTCTAAAATTTTAATTAATACATTTAATATATTAAGGTAAAAAAGTAATAGATATTTAATGCCTAACGATACATTTTATTATTGTTAGGTTGATTTTTTCAACATTGTCACCTAAAATTCTCTTTCTCAATAAATATAATCTGAACATTTTTCCTAAATATCCTTTCATTTCCATTCCGACCTCCATTGCTTTGTTTAACTGCTCATTGTGTATATTGCTACTTTGTTTTTCTCTCTACCCATACCTTCATTATATACCTTCATTAAAGCATATAATTCAGGCCACTTTGCAAGCCCTTGCATATGTCTCCTTTGAAATTTTTAGGCATAATAGGACTTACCTGACTCATTTGGCATGTAGTGTTTCATCAGTTGTATTGATGTTTTTAATTTCATACTTGTTCCTTTCTTCCAAAATATATCAGAGTCATCTGAGGTAACTTACATTGTTTTATTCTTTATCTTTTCCATGCCAAATATTGTGTCTTATGGAACATAGTAAGTCTTTTTAGTTTATACAATGCCTCAGGCTCTCTTCTAAAGCATATTCAAGGGATCTATGAATGGAATGTCATTGTTGTTATTGTTATTTTTTTGTATGTGTTTGTATATTTTAGGAAATACAGCAATGTTTTAAGCATCATAACAAAATGTTTTATATAGAGATAAAATACATGTCTTTTATATATTGGAAATGTCTCTAGCTTAATGGAGGCAGGTTTATAACCCTGGTTATGGAATAATATCATATAACAATACTGAGCTATGGTTTTGACTTTTCTATTATTAAGAAAATTGTTCTGCATACATGAAGAATAGATTAAATTTTGCAACTTTATATAGATTTTATTTTTAAATATTTTAAAAAATTATTGTATTTATTTTTAGAGAGGTGAAGAGAGGGAGAAAGAGCAGTAGAGAGAAATTGATGTGTGAGAGGAACATCGATTGGCTGCCTCCCGCATGCCCCCAAAGGGGGACCTGGCCCACAACCCAGGCATGTACACTGACTGGGAATCAAACCGGCAACCTTTTGTTTTGCAGACTGGTGTTAAATCCACTGAGACACACCAGCCAGGGTGCAAATTCATAGGACAGTTATTCAATAAACAAACAGGATGTTCATACACTGCTTATTTTGAAGTCCAAGGAGTAAGAAATTTATTTTGACTTAATTTAATAAGAAGCCATGGTAATTTCCTGGAATGATATAAATGCAGCATGTACTTTTCAGTGGTACAAATATCTGCTATAGAAATCCCAGTTTCTAATTACTTCCATAAATATGTTATGAGACTCTAGAGGTCAGGATAATCTTGTATTATTGGTAGCCTTTCTATAGAAACAAATGAATTGCTCTGAGTACACTGTAGTAGTGAATCAGTGACTCTGTTCAAAGAAGCCAGGATATTTTTGCTTACTTTGAATCTTTAATGATTGAAAATATAAAGCTGATATTTATATTTATCATCAAAATATTATGATAGATGACATAACCATCTCTCTAAAGTTGATTCAATGTGTACATGTTGGTGTTGATCTTTCTATTAATGGGAATGTTTAGATATTTATTGTGAAAATAAAATTTGAATTATGTTGGATTCAATTTCATATATTCTTCTGAAGAACTTTGTTTATTTCTCCATGTTTATGTATTTGTTAGCTTTTTATTCAGGTCTTCTGTTTATTAAGTCAGTAATACTCTTTAATATAATATTTATTCATTATTAATTTTTATTATATAAAGTTTCATTAAGAGCTCTGTTTTAAGAGTGAATTTCAGGAGTACTGAAACAAATATCTGACTATTTTATTTTTTATTTTTCACATTTTTTATTGTTCAAGTACAGTTGTCTACTTTTAGAGGTCACCTTGTAAACTAAGTGGAAAGTTATGAGGCACGAAAATATGACATTTTTTAAAATATATGTACTTCTAGTGCTCTAAAGGACAAATTCACAAAGACAATAAAAGACAAATTATTTGCACCACTGAAGTTTAAAATATGTGACTCTATTTTAAATATTTGGTGGCTCAAACTACTTCAGCCTGAGATATTTTTGTAATGTTAGAAAAGATAATTTCTAAAATAAATAAAAATCATAACTTTATTAGAGTTTATGTCAACTTACTCTTATGCTTCAGAAAATTCTTGGATAGGAAAACACACTACATTGAAATGATGATGAAAAGAGCCCATGAAAACCATTACATAAAACACCATAATAGGTAAAAACCATAGTACAAACTACTGTGATAACAGCAGTATGTTTCAAGGGAACCCTCAAGAAATTTCAAACACAGAAACCAGAAATTCAAAGCACCCAAAAACTACATATGCACACATCTCTAAGTCAATACTACTCATTTCCTGAGAACAGCTTCCTAAAGGGGTAGTTGGCCTGTAAAGATTCTAAGCGTGGAACATGGGGTATCAGCTCTAGCATGTATATGAGAAAAGACAGAATAATAAATTGGGGACCAAGATGAACAAAGAACTCTGGTGATCACAGAGAAAGTAAAATTAATTTAGAAAATAGGAATTTCACAATTTCTATTAGGCATCCTCAGAGTTTGTAAAACAACAACAATAACAACAACAAAACAACAACAAAACCAGGAATAGGCTGATAGAAAAAGAAGGATGAAAGAAATACTTACTTCCTGAAAATTATAAATACTGGGTTGGGCAAAAAGTCCATTTAGTTTTTTCTGTAAAATAAAAGACACATTTTTCATTTTCACCAATAACTTTATTGATTTGGATATTTTGAGTATGTCAGCTATCTCCTGTATGGTAAAACACTGATCATTATCAATTAAAATCTCAATTTGATTGCATTCAACTTCGATGGCCTATCTGACCATGGAGCATGGTCCAGTGAGAGATCTCTTGCACAAAATTTCACAAACCACTTTTGACACATTTGATCAGACACAGCACCTTCTTCATATGCACAAAACTTTTTTTGTATTTCAGTTGCATTTTTACCTTTCTTGAAATAAGAGGGCATATATGCTGATAATGCTGCATATTTCCTTTCATCTTCTAAAATGGCTACATAAAATTCACCAATTTTGATGTTTTTCTTTAAAGACATGCTGATATGACAACTGTCACAATACAGTCTAACACAATTGTTTCAAATAAAGTTAAACACAACTAAGTGCTACTAGAGCCATCAAGTAGCACTCTGTTTTAAACAAACAAACAAACAAACAAACAAACATTTTGGCAAACCCAATGTAATTGTCAAAATGAAAATATAGTTAAATTCCAATGGAATGAACAGTGTTTGAGACCAATCTAATAATCTCTTAGCTAAGGTTCAGTACTTTCCAGAAATAGAATAAAAAGGCCATAGCAATGTAAAATATGAAAAAAGAGATACAAATATATAAATTATATCTCAATGTAAATATCATTTAATTTTGTAGCTATTTCATTATTGTATTTACTATCTGTTTATCAAATTGATCTCTGTAAGTTGTATATTTCAAAGTCTAATTTACAAATGATATTTGTGACTAGAAACATTATTTAAATTTCATTTTTAGTAATGGATAAAGGTAACAAATGTGATAGAGTAAAATATGTTATACCTTAGAGAAAGAATGTCAAACAGTGTGGTAATTGTTCATTTAAACACATTTAAGCAAGTATGAGAATAGTCTTGCGCAACAATGATGTAGTGAAATATTCTAAGATAGTTTATGCTTTCAAAGATCTCACTAAATAGGTTTAACACTTTGATCATGTAGCATCAAATTGTTATTTGACTGCTAAATCTACTTTAAAAAAATCAACAGGAATTCTCAGAATGGTTGAATAGATGCAGATTTTGTATGTCATACCTCACATGTCCAAAAGCTTTCTCTCATTATGCAAAAAGTCATGAATAATCAGGTCAAGGCAATGTGCAAAGAAAGTTATCAGACTGTGAAACTAAGGGAAGGCCTATTAGGCACAAGCTGTACACCTGTTTACTTGTATCTCACTTTAAATGGTTTGTCATTTTGTTTATAAAATCTCATTACACAGAGAGTTCTATGAGTGAAGAAAAAATCTATTCAACAAAGCAAATTATATTTTTCTGAACAATTCTTCAAAAAGCTAACTTATGTTTGAAATGTTTTATATATATACATATGTATATATATGATATGAAATATATTAAACGTATATTTTAAAAATGTTAACCAATTCTTACAAGTTAATATGTCATTTTTTAACAATTCTGGATATATTTTATAAACCAGCATGCATTCTTGACAAAATATCCACATCATATATACATATGCATACATATGTATATGTGTGTGTATGTGTGTATGTATATAAATTTACCTTAAGCTTAAACTGATATATATTTCAACATAACTAAAAGTAAAATGTTATTTTATTTAGATGTTTTACATATTGCTGTTAAAAAGATGTATTTTTGCTCAGTCTATAGCTCAAAATAGCAATATTTTGTTTCCATTCATTCTCATATTTTACCTCATAAAAAGTAGTGATTGAATGCTAAAAATATGCAAGATTATTCTATAATCCCTTAAAATAATGTCATGTTAATATTTACTTATAACATCTTTGTATTAGAGATTTATGTTTACTCATATAGCTAGTTAAATTTTATATGAATAAGGAAAGATTTTCTTTGTATGTTTGGCAAGTTGTTATATTTTGTATTTTATGAGTTTATATAAAACCAATTTTTTCAATAAAAAAATTGAAATTAGATGTAGTTTTTCCTTTTCTTTCTTTCATCTTATTTTTCTGGAATAAGTTTAATAGCGATAGTACTCTTTTTTTTAATTCCTTTTTTTGTTTTAATTGTTAATTAAATTTTGTTTTAATTGTTGTTCTTGTACAGTTTTCTGTCTTTTACTCCCATCCCAGCCCACCACCCCAGCCCTCCCCTCCTCCCTCCTATTTCCACCTCCCCTAGTTTTTGTCCATGTGTCCTTTATACTTGTTGCTCTAAACCCTTCCCCTTTCCCCCTGAAATTCCTTCCCCTCTCCCCTCTGGTCACTGTCAGCTTGTTCTCAATTTCAGTGTCTTTGGTTATATTATGCTTGTTTGTTTGTTTTGTTGATTAGGTTCCTGATAAAGGTGAGAGCATATGGTACCACCTGGCTTGTTTCACTTAGCATAATGCTTTCCAGTTCCATCCATGCTGTTGCAAAGGGTAGGAGCTCCTCCTTTCTTTCTGCTGCACAGAATTCCACTGTGTAAATGTACCATAGTTTTTTGATCCATTCATTTACTGATGGGCACCTAGGTTGCTTCCAACACTTGGCTATTGTAAATTGTGCTGCTATGAACATCGAGTCTCTTTTAATTAAGTTAAAAAACAATTGTTTCCCCAGAAATTGTACACTCTCATAAATATGCTTTTCTAATCTTAGCATCTATACATTTATTCTATTCAATCCACTATCATTTAATTCTTTAAATGTGAGGATTACCCATGTATTATGCATATGTACTGAAAAATTTATTTTTAAGATATAGTGATACTCTTAGATTCACTTGATTAAAAAAAGCAAAAAAGATTCATTATATACCAAATGGCTGGTATTATATATTTTATGTTTATATTGTATCATGTTATAGTTCTTGCATATGCAAACATATGTATCAGATGAACATTATACTTTGGTTGTTCTTTTATTGTGGTTTTCATCAATGCTTTGTGACTCTTTATATGTAAGTGTGAGATACTTTAAAAAAAGCATGCAAGATATGAATATTATAGTTTGCCTCAAAGCTGTTTAGAATTTATCTGCAATGCACATTATGCTTTTAGAGTGTGAAACTAAACCCATTTATTCTGATGTAGAATAAGGTTTAGTGGGAGATTTGAGGACAGCCACGTAATAATTTGAAAGCCAATCATAACCTAGAGCTTGGAGAATAGCATATTAAAGCCTCTAAAGAAAAACTCTAGAAATGTCACTAAAAAGTTTCAAAGCAAACTTTTGAAGCTATAAGAATAATTTACTATGGTGTTGAGTCTATGAACATGAAGAAGTGGATAGTATAGTAGCTTAGTAAAAGATGACCAAAAGATTAATAATATTGCACTCTATAGCCTAAGAAAGGATATAACCAATGAATTATTTTAAAGTTTAAAATCAGATTATTACACTATATAAAATAGAATACATAACTAAGACTTAACATTTCCTTTCTTGAGAACATGGTCGAATTGCATTGTCCCATTGAGGACGTAGTAGATTACATGGATTGCTGAGGGAGGAACATTCTAGGTAGTGCGAACAGCAAATGATAGTATGTTGAGACAGGAATCTGCCTGTCTTATTCAATTATTTAGGAGATTCCAATTTTTGCTCTTTAGGATAGTCAGAGTGACCGAGTTAGTGAGTAGGAGATTGATATTGATAAAGTGAGCGATTGTAATGTGGGAGAGAGAGCAGTCAGGAGGTGAGGGTGAGAGCAGTGGACAGCAGATCATCACAGATTTTGGAGAACATTGTAAGATATTTTTTACTTTTAGTGAGATGGGTAATAATTTTGACAGGCTTAGAACAGAGGCATGCCATATTTTACATTGTAAAAACAATTTGGCTGCTGTGCCATAAATCCATTGTGAGTGGAAGAGTAAGGAGAAGGCAGTGGAGAGAGTAAGCAGATCAGTCTGTAGCCTACTGAAATAATTCAGGAGAAAACCAATGGTGTCATGGACCAAAAAGTATCTCTGAGATGGGATAGCAGAAAGATGGGTGGTATATTATGAAGGTACAGGTAGGATTTACTGATGCCCTAATGTGGGGTATGAGAGATAGTGAAATGATGATAGTTTGAGGGTGATTGGAGCAAGGAACAATTATAAGCACAAAGTTGCTATTTATCGTCAATGGGATAATCAGGATTTTAGGTTTGCACAAACGTGGTTTGAAAAGTTTAATTGACATCCAAATGTAAATATTAGATACATGAGTTAGGATTTCAGAGGTGAGGCTTTTTTTCTTTTCTGCAGATACATCTTTTCAATTTTCAGCACATATATGATATAAAAGTCATGTGGTTTAAATAGGTATCTGAGATATCAATAAGCAAGTGAGACTAGATGGAGAAGTGGTCAGAAGACCAAGACCTAGACATATATAGAGAGATAGGTTGTGACAGAAAGGTGGGAAAACCATTTAAATAATGAAGAAAGTCATGTGGTTCATATCCAGGATTTAGTGAAAAGGTAAAGATAAAAATTTTTATTAAAACTTAATGGTCACAGGTAATCTAATTTAGGATAGAGAAGCAACTGAAAGTACTCAAATATGAACAGCAATTTAGCATAAGTACAAAAGTAAAATTATGGTCACAAAATCTATATGACTAAGGTCTTTTCTGGTACTACTCCAAAATAAAAAGTACAGAATCTTAGTAGCAAATAATACAGGGACCCTGATATTTCACTGACTTCATCTCAGTAATAGATTGTCTTGTCATTTTTGACATCCAGAGTGAAGAGTTCTGTAATATTAAATATATTCATAATTTAATCTAATACCATTTCTGAAATATTAAAAGAAGATTGGAGAACTTTGGAGAACTATATGAAGTGAGTTGTATGAATAAAGAAGAATTTGATTTGAGGGTCTAGCTAATGATCTTATGTGGAATATAAATCAAAGCCTGAAAACAGAAATGCCCTTCCCTAAAATTAGATATTGTAAAATGAAATGCACAAGTGAGTTTTTGGTCTTTCCTAAAGAAAGATTTTGAGGTGAAACTAGTTGCAAAAAATCTTAGCCCCGAATAAACTGGCAGACTGGGCATTATTGGATAATATTGAACTACCTAATCCTGACACAGCTAAATCTCCACAAATTGAAATACTCTAGGATCCATGGGTCAATAATTTGATCTATAAATGTAGCCCATCTATTTGACAAGATTACAAACTTGTACAAGCATTTCTAACTTCTCAAGTTTATCTAAACTTTAATTCTTTATTTTAAACCCTAGGACCACATTAAGGCATGACATTCATAGGAGGAGGAGTTCCCTAACAAAGCAATATTTTCATCCCTCCCCGCAAGTCAGAGAAATTCCCATACTGGTGTGGTAATTTACAATTAGGAAAGTATAGCTTATAAGGGTGACAAGAACAAAATAGGGGAGAAAGTGGCTTGATTCAAATTGCGTGACATTGGAATTTAAGTAAATAAGTGGCAGTTTAAAGAGCTGCACACTCCAGGTTATCTAATTGTGTTGGAAGAAATTCTTATCCAAAATGTCACTCAGAAACCTCTTTAAATAAAATTCCAGTTATTACTGGTCCAAATATTTCTCTTATTTAAGTTGTAGCTTGGAACCAGTATCTTCCCATCTATAATTTTGTGACAAAACCCCAAACAAGTTAATTAATTGCTAAAAATTAGCCTGATCTTGAATTTTATTTTTCTGAGTACAAATTACATTTTTCTACATTGTGATGTGTTTCAAACTAAAACATGGGCTACTCTAAATAAAGATAAAAAAGTTTTATGATTTCAGATGTATATTGTAGTCATTGTTTAATATCAGTAATTTGAAGTCCTGGAATTCACACTTAGGAGCCAAACCAGAATGTTCCACTTCTCAGAAGTCCTCTTAATATTCACTCTTTATGATTTATATCTTTGGATCAAAGCATGTATAGAATTTAATTGGATGAATAGATTCAGGTTTTCTTCAATCCTGCTCTCAATTGAATTGATGACAACATCTAGAATAAGAAGTCAAAAGAAAATGCAATCAAAACAACACGTGGTTAATGAAATCTGCTGTTAATATCATCCTTGCATTGTTTCCCATCTAATCTTTTGACAAATTTCAAGCTGTAAGTGATTAGAGCAATACTATCCATATCTAGACTCTTCTTTTACAAGTAAGTCAATAATAACTGTTCCACGAAGTAATACATTCTTTATGAAAAGAATGTGCAAATTGATTTGTAATCATGAAAGAAATTTGACATCTTTCCTCAATAGTCTTATAAGCCAGTGTTTTAATTTAATCTTTACTGTATTTTTCCATTACATTTTAGTACTGCTATACCCCATCCCCCAACAATCCCCACACTGTTGTCCATGTCCATGAGTCCTTTTCCCTTTTTGCTCAGTCCCTCTTCCCCCTAACTGCTGCCCAGGTGTCGCCCTGTTCAGTGTCTATGAGTCTGTCAGAGTTTTATATTCTGTACTGCTCAATTTGTATCTGAATGGAGAAATGAGGCTGTTTGGCTTGCTAATTAATTATAGTAACAATAATTGAAGACTCAGAAGGTTTTATTCCCTTATCAGAATCAATTTCCTGAAAAATAGATCATTCATTTGTATTTATCAGCTCCATGGCATCAAAACAGTAACAAAGTCATTCTTCTTGTTTATTACAAATATTCATGGATATTTGCCAATATCTAACATTAGGAGATGTGAACGAGGTGTTTCACTTTAACAATTCTAGAATATGGGTGCATGAAATGTTTAAATTATTATTTCCTGTACATTTTCTAAAGAAATTTGATTCATATAATATGAAGAAACTAGCACTGGCAAATAACTTAGTCAGTCCTTGCTTTTAAATTTCAGATCAGGCTCTTGCTGGTTGTGGGACCTTGAGAAAACACATAAAGTTTCTGAACCTCTGTTTCCTCACTGCTAAAAAAAAAAAAATACAACATTCCATCTTTCAAGATCAGTGTGTAAACTTGAAGTAGTGTAAGGAGAGTAGTTACCTGACTGACAGGCATATTCTGGATTACAAAAAGTAAAGTGAAATTTTAGGAATATAATTTTCCTATATATTCCAATGCATGATTTGAATGAGATGGTTTTGCTAATATTGTTTTAAATATGTTTATATATATTTTTACACTATTTTCTTATAGATATGTGCATATATACACATGTACATATACATGTGTTCTGAAAAGTAGTGTAAAAATAATGTAAGCCCCTTTAAATGCATTAAATATGGAATAATTATTGCTAAATAAATTTATATTTCATAATTAGGAGAAATGCAGTTTTCATACTGGCATATAAATTGCATCTGCAGAATTTGTAATATGTTCAATTACACGCATATTTCAAGTATCAATAATTGTGTGGTAAAATGTAATGTTAGCCAGGCTGTACTTGAACTATACACACACATGCAAAATTCAAAGATAAGATACACATACAGAGTTGCCTGCTGTAGTTTAGGTGTGCATGCATTTGAAGATACCTCCATGAGAACCAGTTTTATTTGCTCCAGTATTATGCTTTACCAATGTATTACTTTTCCATCATGGCTAATTTAGAAAGATATAGATTAAAATGACAACCTTGACTGTTATTGTTTTCTTGATTATTTCTTGTTTTCTTCCTATACAGTACATTCATTATTTACATAGCCTCCTCGATAACCAACATTTCAGGAGATGCATACAAATCATATATTTTTATGCCTGGAAACATTAGCTTGCTGCTATAAATCTTTATTGCTTCCTACCCTGTATCATGCATTTTACCCAGAACCAAGAATCCTAACACAGAGTACTATGAAATTTACTTGACAAGTACCTCTTTCATATCATCCACCCAACTTCCACTTTACAAATTGAAACCAAAAAAAAAAAAAAAAAAAAAAAAAAGGTGCGCTTAACGGATTGGCTTTAATTTATACTTCTAGTTAGTTACAGAGCAATGAAGATGTTGAGTGTATCCTGACTTCCATTCAAATTGTAACTTGCTGTCTCCACATTACTAATTATGGAGGAGTGATGTACACAGACTGCATTTTCTTTTAATTCTACGAAATCTCTATGGAATTTTTAAAGATGAAGTTGGCATGGTAATGTCAATGGGTTAATGAAAGTGAAAACGACTGCACCTTTTATTCCAAATTCACTTTAGGCTTGAAATAGTGCATGGCACTTAGTCTAGCGCTTGTTTATATGCTTACAATATACCATTAAGAAAAGAAATGCCAATAATCTGGTTAATTTGTCAAAGTAGACAGCCAGGCAAGCCCCGACATGAACTTTCTTTAGTGTATATAATCAGAGTTAACTGTAGACATAGTTCAAATTGATTTGTTAATTGCTAACTTTTTCTTCAATTTGTTTCTTACAGACTCCAGTTGAAAAAAAGCAACATATGGCTTCTCTTTTTACTTCTCAATGTCAATCTCTGAAATCTGAAGACTTATTTACAAAATTAAATAGCACTTTGAGAAGAAAAATGCCTAGTATATAACAAATAGTATTTTTTTAAACAACCACTTAGTACTAAGCCTGTTGAAAGAATTTTACTTTTATTAACCCATTTAATCCTATCATTTAAGTACTAAAATTTTCCCATTTTCAAGATCAGGAAATTACAGAGATTAAATTAATCACCAAGGTTATATGTCTGGAAAGTAGTAAACCCGGGATATATATTCTCTCATGAAGCATGTCAAATGTCTTTACTTAGAGCATATGACTAAAATTCAATATGGAAACTTACATAATTAATAGATGATATTTGAACTTTTATTCAGTATAATTAATATCCATAATATACAAAAGATGGTTAACCTTTTTGAAAACCATAAAATATATAGAATAATATATCCAATTAGCCAAAATTTAAATGCAGTTATAGATAGAACATTGTTCCAGAAATACAAACAATACCTTTAAGAAAATAAATGTGTAGCTTGAGTTCATGAGACACAGCTAAGTAACATAAGTAGTAATATTCTAAACAGAAATAGAATTAGTGGATTCTACATATTGTTTATAGGCCATAACACATCTCGCGTATTCAATAACTTTTAGAGTTCTAAATAGAGATGCTTACTGTTATGTAACTGTGCTGCTATAATTATAATAAAAATGACTAAAATTACCAGATGAAAAACAACTTTAAGGCATATAATTTCAAATCCAGAACCAGAGCAGTGAATTTAATGTAAACACATGAAATGTGGTCTTTTAAATTTTTCCAAAACCAGAGTAACGCACCCAGATGCCACAGAAATCTGAGTAGATTATTGTACTTTAATCCACCAGAGGATGGAGTGCATTGTTGCAATATTTCTTTGAAACACTGTTATAATTTTAAAACATCACATTTTCTCTTTTTAAATCTGCATCTATATCTCTTTCTTTATGGTGTCTACAGAAACAAAAAAATGATTTATTTTTTTAAAAATTACAGTGCTTTTATTAATACAACAGAAATTTTATATTAATTTTCAGAATAAGTCAATACTACTTGGTAAATAAAAATGCCATTTAAAGGAAGTAACTTGTTACAGAAGAACCAAAAACATCTATGAATTAAGGAATGAGAATATTTATGGCCAACATAAATACATTCAACCTCCCATTATTAAAGATTTTTGTTTATAGTTTTCTAGTATCATATGGCATCCTGCAAACAAGTCAGTTCCTTGAATAAATCCAAAATAGAAGAAAATTCTTAAGCTGCTTTCTATTCTGTGGGGTTAATATATGTAAATATTCACATATCCTAATTTGGTGATAATCATAAAACTGTAGATCTAAGGGAGACATACAAAAGCTGGTGTGGATCAGATGCCAATTAAAATGTGCTAGTTCAGTTCACCCAGCAATGGAGACTCTACTTTAGAGCTGAAGCAGCAGGCCTCCTTGTGGCCCCTATCGCTTCCTTGGGCTGCTGGTGTGGGTAGCAGGAGGGGTAAGCAGGGATGGGGCTTTAAATGCAAAACAACCAATTCATTGTTTTTCCTTTGTCTTATGTTACTGACTTGTGATTGTTCCAGAAATATATGATATTTCTAGTCCATGAAACTCAGGTTATTTTAAAAGATTAATTGAGCAGAAGATAGATATGGCATAATTCCTTTTCTTGTTCTGCATTCCAAAAACTCAGATAAACACTGAAGTAAAAGTATTTTTTTCTTTTAAAGAACATCTATCAAAAGAACACAAAGTATAACAAAGATGACCAAGAAGATGACCAATATCCTCAACACTAATAACTAAATATATCATTTTCACAATGTGGTCTATTATTTACAGGGATCATTTTGTGTCTATATATGTGTGTGTATATATATATTATATATATACATATATTCATATACACACATATATGAATATATGTGTATATATAAATATATACATGTATATGTATAAATTATTATTTACTTCTCATGGAAGGCATGAGTAATAGATGTTTAACCCCATTTTCAAAATATTTAATCTTTATTATATTTTTTCCACTACCATTTAGTCCCGTTATACTCCCCTCCCACCAGCAATCATCACATTGTTGTCCTTAGCCATGAGTCTTTTTCCTTTTTGCTCAATCCCTCCACCCCCGACTATCCTCCCACAGCTAGCTGTCATCTGTTCACCATCTATGAGTCTGTCTCTGTTTAGCTTGTTAGTTCAGTTTGTTCATTAGAGTCCACATATGAGTGAAATCATATGGTATGTGTCTTTCTCTAACTGGCTTATTTGACTTAGCATAACTTTCTCCAGCTCCATCCATACTGTTGCAAATGGTAAAGTTTTTCTTCTTTTTGATGATTCAGTAGAATTCCATTGCGTAAATGTCCCATAGTTGTTTTTTTATCCACTCATCTACTGATGGACACTTAAGCTGCTTCCATATCTTGGTGATTATAAATAACAGTGCAATGAACATAGGGCCGCTTATGTTCTATTACATCAGTGTTTTGGGTTCCTTCAGATATATTTCCAGAAGTGGGATTACTGGGTCAAAAGGCATATCAATTTTTAATTTTCTGAGGTATCTTCACCCTGCTTTCCATAGACACGGCACTGATCCTCATTCCCACCAACAGTGCAAAAGGGTTCCCCTTTCTCCATATCCTCTCTAGCACTTGTTGCTTATTGATTTATTGATGATAGTTATTCTGACAGTGTGAGATAGTATCTCATTGTGGTTTTTATTTGCATGTCTCTGATGATTAGTGACCTTGAACATATTTCATATGTCTATTGGCCATCTGTATGTCCTCTTTGGAGAAGTGTCTATTCAGTTCCTTTGCCCATTTCTTTTATTGAGTTTGTCATTTTTGGTGTAGAGTTTTGTATGTACTTTATAAGTTTTGGATATCAATCCCTTATCAGATGTATCGGCAAATATCTTCTCCAATTCTGTGGATTTTTTTTACTTTGTTGGTGCAAAATAAAGAAGTTTCCTTTGCTGTGCAAAGACTTCTTATTTTGATGAAGTTCCATTGGTTTATTTTTTCTTTTGTTTCCTTTGCATGGGAAGATATATCGGATAAAAAAAAAAATTTAAGAGCAATGTCTGACATTTTACTACCTATGTTTTCTTCTAGAACTTTTATGGTTTCAGATCTAATGTTTAAGTCTTTGATCCATTTTTAATTTATTCTTGTGTGTGGTGTAAGAAGGTGGTCTAATTTCAATTTTCTGCATGTATCTGTCCAATTTTCCCAACACCATTTATTGAATAAACTATCTGTAGCCCATTGTATGTGCTTGCTTCCTCTGTTGAATACTAATTGACTATAAAGGTATAGATTTATTTTTGGGCTTTCTATTCTATTCCATTGATCTATGTATCTGTTTTAATGCCAGTACCAGGCTGTTTTGATTACCATGCCCTTGTAGTATAGTTTGATATTAGGTAGTGTGATTCTTCCAATTTTGTCACTGAGGTTCATCCTGATTTTTGTCTAAGCTCTTTTTACTATGTCACAAGCTATAATCTAAGTGTATATCTTACTAGTGATGTCAGCTCTCTGTTCTTGAGCTCAGCAAAGAAATAATTTAGATCCAAAAACTCTAGTGCAAGAGGAAGTATATTTAGCATGCAAAGTGAAAGTATACTTGAAGAGAAGATTCCATCAGGCTGCTCAGAGCGCTGCCTTGGCATTTTAGAAATAAAGTCAGAAAAGCAGAAGAATTGAATCCACTAGGTTCATGGATCCAGGAAAAAGTTATAAAGGCAAAAGATAGGTTCAGGGTATTAGCCTGTGACAAACCACAGCTACCCACTACTCCCCTGGTTTCAAGTCTTGTGGGGACTTTTGGAGCTCAGGAAAAAGAAAGTAAAGACACATACCTGAAAAAAGAAAGCACAGGTTCTAGAGAAAGAGCTCTGGGTTTTTTGTCGTAAGGCATTTTATCTAGTTTCTAAAGACAGGAATTTTAGAGGAGATCTCAGGGGATGATCTCATCAACTTTCCAGGTGTATCCTTTAATTTTCTCATTCATCAAAATGAATGTATAAGGTCAGAGTTGTGGTCTCTATTGATTGGTTGGTATTAGGGCAGGTTGTCATTGGTCACTGCACCTGGTTCCTGGTTCTGATGTCAGCCACACCATTGCTTCTGGTTTTGCTGCTTTTCTGAGCCTGGAGCTAAAACACAACTGAAGCTTAGATGTTATCTCTAATTTGACCAAAACTCTGTCTCTGTGGTAAATAGGCCTCAGGCTTTGTTCCCAAGATTATTTGATGTGGATCAGAAACTCATTGTGTTAAGTGCTTAATGCTAAAGGGAGTGGTTCTGCAAGACAGAAGGAGGGAGGTGAATCAGGGTGCTGGACCAGGCCAGTTTGTTCAGCTTCTGTCTCAGTTTCTGCATTCCACTTGCTGAGGGATTTTTCTAGCTTCTTACTACTCTGCCTCATATGAAGTACATTGTGGGTGGTATCCAAGTACTAGTGTCTAGACAGAACAGATCTCTGGAGCAGGTTTTATAGTTGTGCATGACAATGAGAAAAATCAATAGATTTTTAAGTTTCATATAATTCTCCATTCATAAGGGTTACACACATTATTCTGAGATTGTCCTTCCTAATTCTTTGTTGTTAAATTGCGCTCTTTTATAAGATAATATGATATACATGACGTTTATCAAGATTACTCTACCCAGCAAAACCACATTGCCAGATGGGAGGGGATTGGAAGGATTGGTAAAAAAGTAAAGGATTAAGAAGTACAAATTGGTTGGTATGAAGAGTCATGGGGATGTAAATTACAGCATAAGGAATATAGTCAATATTATTCTAATAACTGTATGGTGTCAGAGGGGTGTGAGATTTATTGGGATAGTCCTTAGTAAATTATGTAATGTGTATACCTGAAACTAATATGATAATATGTGTCAACTGTAATTGAAAAATAAAAAAAAAATAACTATAACAGAAATAAGATTTTTTCTTGGTAAATTTTATAAATATGAAGATTTTTATATGTTACTATTTTTTAATTGACTGTTTATAGAGTTATTAAATACAAGATCCATAGTACCAGAAAAATGTGTTGATAATAAAATTGTCACCCTGTACTTCCCAGACCTCTTTTGGACACTTGACATATTGTTGAGAGAAGATTTTGGCCCTTTCTCTGAGCAGCTATAATCTAATCAGTGTCTGAGAAAGATCCAGGATCAAGAAACCAGAGGTTGAGACCACATAAGGGAGAAAGCAGAAATGAGAGTCAGGCTGCTGGAATAAGAAACAAGGAAATCAATATCCCACAGGAGGGAAGTGATTATCAAAGGAAGAATCACAGGAAGAAATTCTAGGTTGTTCGATTATATTAATAAAACTATAATGGGCATCTGCAAAGAGAGAAGAGTGGTCTTATAAGTACAGTGGGTAGGAAAAATAAGACCTAGTCCAGTCTGCACCACAGAAGTCCTACATTTCAAGAAGTCTCACATAACTCCATCCCCCTCAGACTGGCTGTCGATGTCGATGCAGCGCCTACCATCCTTGCCAATTGAAATGAGACCCCTTCATGTAGTTCTTTTCTTTGCTTCCCAACCAATAATTACAAAGAACATAGGCTGGAGCAAGACATACAGCTGCTAAAATGGAATAATATTAGTCTTTCTCACTGTTCGATGGTGTGGGGAGGGAGGGGAGTAGAGGCAGGGAGAGGATGTGATTATATATAGAATTTTCTAAAGTTTAATACTTTCTCCTGTAATTTTTTCAATTTTAAAGCTACTTTCATTTGTCTGATAGCACATGTGCTAGAAGCAACCAAAAATGCTTGAGAAAGAAATAATCCATTGGACAAAATAAACTATAAAAGATGATTTCAAAATTTTCAGCTTCCCTGAAGGTAGGTGGGGGACTACATATGCCTGTGATTTAATATTATAGACACATAATTTGCTTTTCATGATAAAGTTGGTCAGATGCGCAAGAGTTTAAGGTGTCCTACAGGAATATAGTGACTGCAGAATACTATAGAATACTGCACTTCACAGGAGCTTGGCAAAGTAGCTGATGGGGTTGGTATGGCTATCTTATTATGGTATATTTATCTCCTCATGTAAGTGGGGTCAAGTCTCCTGATACACTTGTTAAAAAGGACTCATCAGATAGTACAATTTGAGGAGCATTTCTGGATATTAGACTTCAGGACAAAAAAGGGAGTGTTATATGTAGATCTTTAATAACTGACATTTTTATATGCATATATATTCTAAAAGAGTGTTTTCTTTCATTAATCTAAGTGGTGGTTCTTTAAAGGTGCTTTGTTGGAAAATCAGGTGTGATGATATTAGATAGAATAATGTATTCTGATATGTGTCATTGTCATGTAAACAACTAAATTACTGTAGGGGAGGAGCGTGCACCAAAGAATGAATAGAAACCTTTGCCTCTAGATCCATTCTGTTTGTGTCTTTGGTAATTCATATATCATTACATACTGTTTAAATATAAATGGCATACTTTATTTTTTAATAATTTTATTATAGATATACCTCAAATTGCTTTATTCAATTTTTAAAATTAATCCTTGAGCCTATTTCTAAGTTATTTTCCATATTTTAGATGAGTGCCAAAAATCTTAGCAATTTTTCTTTTTGTTTACAACTTTGGGATGATGTAGAAATCCTGAATATACTGATTAAAAACATGATGACTTTTCATAGCTAGAGGTTATATTATGTAGTCGGGGGAAGGCCGGGGTGGAGGGATTGAGCAAAAAGGAAAAAGCATTCATGGACGCAGACAACAGTATGGGGATTGCTTGGGGAAGGGGGTATAAAGGGACTAAATGATAAAAGAAAAAAAAATACAAGAAAGATTGAATAAAAAAAAGAAAATGAACAGCATAGACATTAAGAATTAAATAAGCAGTTGCTAATGTCCCCATACATATTTTGTCCATCTTGAATACTTGTAATTGTTGAATTGTAAGTTTTAATTTACACACTTTCCAATTAATCTTCTCCAGTATTTTTCATATGTGTAACCAAAGTTTAGACTGGTTAAATTTGACGCTGTTATAGATGGGTAGACTAGTATACATACATGGCAGTGTTTTTCTTAATATCACCACAGTATATCTTTTTGAGTGAGTCTGACAAAGCTTGTAATTGCTAAGGAAATAACCTGCACTTTTCTTCCTCAGCATCTATATAAGAATTGTATGTATTCACTAGTATAGTCATTGAGTACATATATTGAGAATCAAAGGTTAGATTTTGGTAAATGCTTTCATTTAAAAACCAGACAGCATTTTGTAGGAATATTAATCAGTGAAATCTGAGAAATTAATACCAATATTAAGTAATTACAATAATATGGAATTTGATTTTTTAAATGCAGTAAAATGGATTGCTTTTTTATATTTTTAATGCTCTTTTGTAGCTCTACATAATTCTTATAATGAAGTCTAGGCATTGTCTCTTATTCACTTCTGTTTGGACAATTTTTTTGTGTGTTTATGCATGTGAAAATGTACTTTTCTCAAAATATCAATTGTGCATTGCTGAAAGGCTTCCATAGCATGACATTGTCAGACTCAGATTTGGAAGTGCACAAAAAAGGCTCTATTTGTTGCCAGTCAGAGGAGTGTGTTTTCAAAACAAGGATAACATTTTATTTTTCTTTCTCCCCAGTTCTGCAGTAGTGTAAGTGTTAAAGCCTGAGAGGTTTAGAAAGCTGCAGTGAATGTGTTAAGACTGTTAATGAAGCTTCTGAATCTAAGGACAAAATTAGCTCTCACACCCACACTGCGCAAAGTACAGCAACTGCCTGATAGAAATGCATCATGACTTTTACCTGGGGACACGGGTATTATATTCCGCTGAAGTGATGAAATTGGGAAGACAGATGTGACCAAAGGACATTTTAAGAAGCTTGTACCTACATAAATTGCTTGTGAAAAATCTCTAAAATTTGAATAAGAAACCAATGTAAAATGCTTTCTGCCTGTAAACTTCAGGTCATATAATATACATTATCTAGCATATCCTTCAAGGAAAGAGAACATTTGACTTTCTCTGGGTATCAAATAGTCTATATAATGTCAACCCCAATGAAAGTTTATGTTTCTTTTTTCCTTTTTTAAAAAAAGATAAGTACTTAGGACTAGAGAGTTTAATGAGGGATGATAATTCTTGTATGTTGTTTGCTCAAAAACATTAAATTCAGGCTTTCCTGGCAATGTGACTGGCATATAAAGTAATGGATAGAAATAAATAATTTGAATAGTGTAACTCTTTAGTAAATGGAATCACAGAGTAAAAGCAGCAGTGCCAATGATCACCCCAAACAAACAGATTACTGAACACTTTAATCTAGGTCCTTAGACAGTGAGACCTGAGCAATCAATCCTGGTACATTCTACATGTCATGGAGAGAGAGATTATTACAAATGAAACTGTTTCACTCCATTCTTAAAACATATCATAAGAAAAATTTTATAGTACCTCCATACTATGTGGAGTTTCGGTTTAAAGTGGCAGCACTTAGATTTGTTTTAGGTTTGCTGTTCTAAAAAACGTGGAAAATAGTTGTCCAAAATCTGGAGACGTGTGATTGTCAGCAGTGATGTGAGCAGGTGGAAAAGGTAGCTGTCTTATTTTTACTTTACACCTTCATATAATCTTGGAATACTAGATGCTTATATAATTGTTTCAAACAGGAAATCATGATTATACAGAAATGATTTTAGTATCTTAGAAAATTCTAGAAGCTGGAATTATGCCTATGTAATTGTGTAAAATTTAATTTCTTTAAAATGTTAATTTTAAGGACCTTTAAAATACCAAAAAATATTAAATATATTTCTGAGTCCACTTCTTACGTAAGGCTTATTGATATTAGAGAGAAAAGATTAGGTCACCTTTGAAATTCATAAAACTATATAGTCCTGTCCACAAGAGGGCATGGGTTTTCCATAGGAAAAGCACAGCATTTGAATGTGGAGAAATAATGGTTATCAAAACTGACCTTTTTTTTTTTTTTAACTGACCATTCTCTTAACATTGCTTTTTAAGATATAACTTTAAAATTGATTTGCATAGGAACACCAATAACAATTTCACATGACTCTCAATTCTGATTTCATGCAGAATTAGTCTCTTCCTCTTCTTTGGCAGTTAACTTATATAACTCATTATTATCATGTACCTTTTTTTAATATGCTCTTTCTTCCTAATTATACTCTAAGTCCTTGAAGGACATGGGCTTTTATTTATAACTCATCATTCCCACAGTAAAACACAATACCTTTGACCACGGAAGATGATAATAATTATTTGTCAATGAGAAAATTAATAGTTTTGCAGTAATGAACATTATTATAGCTATTGACAGGTAATGTTACTATAATAGACAGTTTACAAAAGCTTTTTATCTATTACTTACTTGTGTTCAAATACCCATGTTCTCTATTTATGCTTTAGGTTTTAAACATTTTTTCTATGGATTTGTGGTAATAAATAAATTACTGATGCAAAAATAAATTTTAAAAATGACTTTTCTAATAGAGAATAGTATTACCTTGGACCTATAAGTAAGGCATTTTATCAAGTTTCCTGGTAAATAACCTATCATGATACTATTTAGTTTTCTTCTTACCTCACTAGCTTAGCTGTATTTGGAATTTAAATTTTTAAATGGTTTATTTTTATCTGAAAGGGACAAACATTCCCACAGTATTCTTTTTTTTGTTTGTTTATAGAAAAAAATAACATTAACCTTGACATTGTGTGAATTACTTAACTGGAGGTCCTGTTATATGTATAGACAGTTATTAATAGAGAATTAATAGAAGTAATTTCTTTCCAAGTTTCAGAGTGAGGAAATAGAGCTTGTGAAAGTAACTAATCCTGAAGGATTACAAAACCAAATTATAATAGGAATAGTAAATTGATAGTCAATTCAGTGCTTAAACAACCAGGTACCAACAACCATGTTTATTAAATCTACACTTTTTAAAATCTAATTTGCAAAGTAGAGTAACATTAAAAATACATGCCTGTCCAAAATCAGAATATTGATGATGTAGTTCAACAGTTCCACTACCATCATGCAGAATGAGAATGTTACTCTCTATTTTTTTCATGCTTTAATCTATTTTTTAGGGAATTTACAATTTATCCACAATGTTTCGTATTATTTAAGTTTAAACAAGTTAATTAGTTAAGCCCATTACTTAGAATACATTTCAAATAAGCAAATCTAACAAACATAGATACATTCTTAGCTTGCCTCTTTGTTTTTCTGAAATAGAGGTGCTATATTTGGAAAATAAACTTATCTAACAGGATCTGGCAGTAAATATACTATCAAAGAACAACACAGAATTTGCTTGCCAGTCTTGATCAAAACTGTGTAAGTTCTGTCCAGAAAAATTCGAACCATTGTTAATATAGCAAGAACAGTTTGCACAACATCAATGTAACCTGGCAGCCAAGGAGAGTGGACTGGAATGCACATGCATGAACAATGAAGACTTCACTGTACTAGTCAGTGGGGGCAGTAGACACTGTTGAGTGAGCGTGTATGTGTACTGTGTGGCCATCACATTCAGAATGAGCAAGTAGAACAATGGATCTGCATTCAAGTTTGCATTAAGCTTGAACATTCCTCTGTGGAAACTATTCAGATGATACAGAAGGCTTTCATGGATGATACAATGAGTGCAGTGCAAATAAAAAGTGTGGCACAAATACATCAAAGATGGTTGAGAATCTGTTGAAAGTAATCCATGTTGTGGAAGGCCTGCAAGAAGCAGAACATATGAGAATGTTGAACATGTACAGGTTTCCATCAGGAAAGATCACAGACTGACAGTGCTGACAGTGAGAGAACTAGAGGCTGATCTAAGGATTCTAAAAACTACCATGTCTGAGATTTTGATGCAGAATTTTGACATGATACATGTCATAGCAAAATTCATTCCACAGCTTTTATTACCAGAGCAGAAGGAGCATTGTGCTTCAATTTCTAATGACTTGATTTAAACTGCTACCAATGAACTAGATTTCCTCAAGAAGGTCATAACTGGATATGAATGGTGGGTCTATGGCTATGATCCAGAAACAAAGGTCCACGACTGAAGAAGGCATGGCAAAGTCTCAGCCTGATCCAGACCATGTTAACTGTGTTTTTTGATTGGGAAGGTGTTGTCCATCACATGTACACCCTTCCAGGGCAAACAATTAATAAGGAGCACTACCTCAGTGTTCTTCATCGGTTGAGAGATGCAATATGACAACATCTGTAGCTATAGGCAACTGGTGGTTGGCAGGTTCATCACGACAATGGGCATGCTCATGTATCATATCTTGTGCAGAGTTTTTTCATGAAATATCAAATCACTCAGATGACTCAGCCCCCCTACAGCCCAGATCTGGTGCCATGAGACTTCTAGCTTTTCCCAAAAATAAAATCAGGTTTGAAATGGAAAAGATTTCCCACCATTGATGAGATTCAGGAAAATACAATGGGGCAGCCAATGGTAATTCTAACAAAGGCTTTCTCGGAGTGTTTTGGACAGTGGAAGAGAGGCTAGGAGAAATACGTGAGGTCCTGAGGTGCCTACTTTGAAGGGGTATGAGGTATCATTGTCCTATGTACAATGTTTCTTGTATCTTGTATCTTCTTCAACAAATGTTTCTATTTTTCATATTACATAACTGGATACCTTATGGACAGACCTTGTTCATACTCCAAATTTCCATAAATTAGGCAAAAAATCTTATAAATTATTGCTAGAATAAAAAACCCAGATTTCCTCCTCTCATGCTTTCTGAGGTCAATGTCTTCTTGGATTAATTACCCAAAGGTATCTCAAGGTATTTTTGTTCTATCAAGCAGTATATCCAAGATTGTTCTATACACAAATGCCACCACAATTTACCAAATGCATAATCTGAGCTCTTATATTTCAAAAACAACAACAAAAATTTAATTACTCTTTGGCTGAGCACTGGTTAGCCTTTAAATATATCTTCTCTAAATTCAAGTCTTATTGTTAAAGAATTGACTTGTGTGGGCATGCATGAAGATAATTTCTCTATGGTCACTAATCAAATAAGCAGGTTATTGACCATGTCAGTCTTCTGAAGGAAACTGCTGTATATAGTTCTCTTTTTCTGAGTAAATACTCAATATCAGTTAATTACATAGGTCAAAATTGACATGTCAAAATATATTATCTAAGAAAATTTAAAGAAATGATTTTCTTTTACTAAATCTAAAACATTTTGTCATGAAATAGCTTTATCATACTTTAGGATATGATTAAACTCATACAAAACATGTTTTTATGTTTCTCTTCTTCTTCTATAATATTTACTTTCATGAACCAGTGCAGAAAACTGTTGTACAGGGCCTACCAAGGGAGTGAAGGCTGAATCCCTGCCCTTTTCTGTTAGCCAAACTTTCTTCCCATGGAGCTGAATCTGCCAGAAGTGCCTTTTTCTAATTCTGTGAAGATACTGTATAGACTGGAGAGAGCACTGCTTTCATGCCTGTGGTTCACATAAGAGGCTTATTTTTTTCTTTAATTACAATATGTGTGCAATAAAATGCACAAACCTTAAATATAGAGCTTGATATCTTTTCCCAATGAATAGAGGTGTATATATCTTCAGGTCAAGATATAGAACTCCAACATGCTTTACGCTCTTTGTCAATCATACCCCCTCTCCCATATATAACCATTATTCCACTTTCTATCCCTAGAGAAAATTTAGCCTGTTCTTGAACTTTATTTAAATATATATATGTTTTTTAATTCTCACAAGTTTTAGAAGAGGGGTTTCTTTACATATCAATTGAAAGTATAATTATGTGACAGTACTTTACCTTTATATATTAATTTACATATGTATATTTATATTTTAAATAAGCATCCTTTGCCTTATCATTTAAGCTCTAGGATTTTGTGCTATGCTTGGCCATTTTTCTTAAAGTAAATCCCAGAAAGCATAGAAATCCAGAAATTTGTGGGAGATTTTTGTCAATAAACATCAAAGAGATGTTGTTATTTGGCCAAGATAAAGGAGTGAGTTATTTCTAAAATCATTACTGAATTTCTGTATTTCTTAATTCCTAGGCTAGTGGCTTATCTACTAGAGTACACCTTCTCTCAAAGATCCTCTTTTAAACATTTTATCATAAATCTGCAGAAGTTTACTATTGGTATGGCAACTAAACTAAAAAAATCAATCCGTATTATAATTAAACAATTTTAAAGATTTATTCATTTTATTTTTAGTCAGAGGGGAAGGGAGGGATAAAGAGAGGGGCAGAAGCATCAGTGCGCGGTTGCCTCTGGCACACCCTCCCCTGGGGATCCAGTCTCAACCCAGGCTTGTGCCCTGGCTGGGAACCAAACTGGAGACCCTTTGGTTTGCAGGCCGGCACTCAATCCACTGACCCACACCAGCCAGTGCTATAATTACATTTTAAAAACTTTTATTTCATAGTCTGGCATGTCAAAGTCTCAAACACATTTCTTTTCTTCTTAAGAGAGCTATGAGAGAAACAACCCCCATCTTACTAAATCACATGATTTGCTGTTCCTTCTGTTATCTTGTAAGAAAATATAGGTTAATTTTAATGTTATTAATGATGCATAAATTATAACTCATGAAGATCAAATGTTAAAGAACGCTATTTAGGATTATTTAGTTAAAAGGAGCTCTTTATTTAGATTTCAAAATATCATTTCATTGACATTTTTTAGCATCATAATTATATATGATTCACAATTTTTAAATGCTACAATAACAATAATTACACATTTTTTCAGAAAGTGCCCACCTAAAAATAGCAAAACAAGTCCTCTAAGTGTAAAATAGTTTAAATATGTGGAGTTTGCCTATCCTCACCCTGTACAAACAGGTAATATTTATAAATTGCAAACTATCATATATCTGAAAGGTACCAAGCACTATTTAACCAACACTCAGTAACTACTTTTGTTGTTGTGTCTTTTTAATTGCTTTAAATTGCATAAACATTTGAGGAAAGACCTTCTCTTGTTAAACAATTTGTCACAATTTTTTTGTTACATTTTGTTGAAGAGGGAATAAGGCTTTGGAGCAATTCTATTATAACATCATAAATTTCAACTATTTTTGCCACAGCAAGTTTTTTCATTCATGTATTTTCCCACAAGTTACAAACTCACAAGAGCTATTTTTACCCCTTCAGTTGAGGTGATAGTCTCTCCATCTCAATTAAGTACTGGACAACAGCAACAATCTGAAATTTTAAAGGACCTCAGGATGAGTTAAAGCACTATTATACTATTATTGAGCTTAGCTACCCAAAGTATTGTCTCACCGAGAAAACTAACTTTTATAGGATCCATTGCTCAATTATTAAATTCTGTAGAGCCATTAACTCATTATAGATAGCAAGCTTTTAATTGTATTTCAGAGCCCTCATCCCAATATAACCTATAAAGTTAATATGGGTAGAAGAGTTATTCGCTATATGTAAAACGGAACTGTGTCCTAATCAGCCCCAACCAACATACACATCTTTTATACTGCACTTACACAATAATTTGATTCAATTCTTAGATTACTTATACACATATCCATTTACCATATCAAGTGAGACAGGCAACTATGTCTCTGAGGCTTGCTTTCTCTCTTTTTATTTATTTTTTTTTTAATACCAACAGAGGAGTATTCTCAATAAGTACAAGAAAGAAGGAAAATATTATTTTTTGTATTTATTTAACAAACATTTACTAACTACCTTCAACGTATGCCAATAAAGTTCTTACCCTCAAACACCCCAATTTTGTTCTCAAAATGACTGGTTCAAAGAACCAAACTCAGATCGTAGTTAGAGAAGATGCAAGCTGAGTTTTGAAAATCATAACTATGTCCAAAGATACTCCTGAAGCTTACTTTTTGAGGAGGTGAGGTGAATCTTCAGCTGAACAAGAATCTAAGCTAAATTATTTTATTTGGTTACAAAGAAGTGCCTTTTCCAGCTATAATTTCAGTGTCTAAAATATACATTAGTATAGGCTGGTGCCACTGGAGTCAGCTTGCTGGGATTCAAATTCCAACTTTAGACTTACTATCTGGATGAACACAGGAAATTTGCTTCTCTGCAAGCTTCCATTTCTTTTTCCTTAAAATGTACAAGAAATGAAAAGTGTCTGGTACATGAGATTGTGAGCCTTCAATAAGTCATGCAAGTTAATTGCACAGTACTTGGAACATAGCAAACACTCATTAAATGTTAGCTATTATTTTCATTGCTGTTATTATGTGTGTTGCTAATAATGTTTAACACACAAAAAAGGCATTTTAGTGCACAACAGAAGTCTCAGTTCCCAAATGGTCTGATTACTTAGTCAATTGAAATTCCAGAGGAATCAGCAGCCCAGGGATACACCAACCATTCATCTCTAGATTCTTTAGGCTTTATCCCTGTATCAAGTCAGATCATCAGAATGGTACATACCAGAACTATATTACTCTACCCCCTTCGGAAATGCCTTCACAGAGCTATGATTTGGCACCATGCCCTTGGCTTCTCATCAAAGGTCAGTGCAAGAAATGGCCACATAAAGAATGCCTCTGCTCGTTTTGTGAAACTGCTATTGAAGATCGTGTCCATTTTAGTGTTTAATGTCCCTTAGACAAAGACTCTTGCTATAAATTCTTCTTTGGTCTGAGTTTAATGATTTTAGTATATCTATTCTTTGTTTTAAAGTACCTCATCTTTTTGGGAAGCAGAAAAGGCTTTAATAATAAATAGAAGATTCCTTTCAATGTGTGCAATTCTAGAAAATGTTACCAGCTACTCCTCTATTTTCATCATCAGGAAAGAATGAAAAACAATAAATTCATTCTCCTTCTCCTGTTTCCAACTTAAAATGTTACCCTAGAAGGGAATATTTGCATGTAAAAATATCACCTCTGAGAGAAGGAGAAGGGATATATTGCTGATGATAAAAGTTTAGGGCCTGGACTCTCCCGGAGAGCAGAGGGTTCTGCAGTTCCTATCAAGTCACATTATGTAAACCAAAAGTTGCAAAGTGACAGACCTTTGATTGTGGTTGTTCTGCAGAGTTTTAAGAGACTATGAGAGGGCAGGTATTATACTTAGCGGTAATAGAAGTGTTCGGACATGTCTTGTGATACTCAAGGCCTGTTCCTTGTTAAATTCACTTTCTGTAATCAAGGTCATTTTCATAAATGAAATCTGATATTAATAGTCTCTAGTGCATTACTTTATGCAGAAGAGTCCCTTGAACATTTATATAAAAGCTTGCAAAACTTGGAGGAAGTATTTTCTGGAAAACTGTAGAGAGCATGGTAAACAAATTTTGCATCCATCTGGTAGTCTTTTCTGATTACTTTATAAAATATACTACCTCGTTCCATTTTCTTTAGCCTTACGATAGGGCCTGATGTTGGCCCTCTCAGAGCATGAAAGGATGTTCAGAAATATTAATATCACCATGTCTCTCTCAGAGCCTATTTTCTCCACTGTGGAAGTGGGGGAACAGAAAACTGAGTTTTCTGTTAGTTTATAAAAATATGCATGTTCTGTGTCACAGAGTTTGAAAATAATGTTCTCATAACTAAGGGGTTTTAGTGAGCCTATGGAAATAGTGTGTGCTTCTACAAACTGTGCTGGAGACAAATACTGGAGGAAAATGATTATTTTGCAGATAGGAAAACACTACTGTGCATCGGCTAGACTGTCAGCAGGAAGGGACATCCTAAAGAAAATAATTTTGTCAATATCAGTTGGCTATGCATCTGTCCCATGCCCAATTTCTAATAATTAGGCATACAGATGAATTATCCAAAATATCTACTAAAATCATGTTTTCCATTAGTAACAGGACTCTCAGCCTCTGGTAAATCAAAAAAAAAAAAAAAAAAAAAAGTAAAAGTAAAAGTAAGTTACATCTTAATTTGAAGCATGCTCTCTTGCTTTTAATCTTTTCATTTCCAGATCTTTCACTCTATAAAATGGGTACATAGATCTTTTACTCTATAAAATGTGAACATAATGAGACATGATGTAACATCATCATTTTACATCCTATATATTACCTGTAGTAATGCGTTTCTAAAGGTATGATTCTTGACTTGAAATGCTCCTGTCAATTACAAGGTAAAAACTATAACAAAATGTACATGAATATTTTTTCAAAGTTTACTGTTAATACCCCCAATTAAAACTCTAACAGAAGTCTTGAATTAATGTAATTATAAAAATTTAAAATAAAAACAGTTCTCTGACAGTAACTTCAAAATCAATTGGATATAAATCGATTTATAGCAACTGCTATTTCAAAGAGATAAAGTGAATTATAAAGATGCATGATGACTCTAAAACCTCAGGACATTATTAATGAATTTTGTCTCTATCCTAAGGTTTAGGGAGCTGTGAAACTTGTACAAAATATTATGTATTAAGAATTAATTTAGTTTTGAACCAGGATTCCTATAGGAGAATGACTTATGAAATTGTTCCTACTGTGTATTTTGCCTTACAACATTTAATCTCAGAAGCACATTTTAACTAAATTTGACAGCAGGAAAGAAAGTCCAAAGCTAAACAGCACCACACAAGTTTTTGAAACAGGTGACAGCTAATGGCCCAAGCAGTTCATATTAATAATCAAATACCAGCTACCCCATGGATCCTACTGTCTGCTAATGAGGAGAACTTTGCTTTCCTCTCTAGGCAAACAGCTCTCTGTGAAGCTTCTAATACTTCTAAAAACTGATAAATATACAGAGAGAATGCAGTGGTACTACCTGCTACCAGCAACTGACACACATGTAATTCACAGGCAATCAGAATGCTTGGGTCAAGAGTTGATCAACTGATGAGAAGATTGTGTGGTTTAACTATAGAATGCAACACTATTTCCTCAATAAAAACAAATGTAGTGAAAAAAGACTTTATTCACTTATATCCCTCTCTAAACAACTTTACCAAGACTTTTTAAAGCAAAGTTAAAAGTATGTATATGTTAAAGCTTCTCCCATTAGCCACAGTAAATCTTTCCAATTATTGCTTTTTTTTTCTCTTCTTAAAAGAGAATGGTAAACATTCTCTGTGGATACCAAATTTTTAGTTCACTTTTTTTGACAAATACGCTTTTTTGATGAGAGCAAACATTAATCTCCTGCATTCTTGAGTAAAAGAGATGGTAGTGCCTCTGAAGACTTTCCATGACAACACTAACCAGAGTAGCGAATTATTATACAGCTGAGGCCACTGACTGAATCAAAGCCCGCTTTCTGGTCTCCATGCTGAACTCACAAATGAAGCTCTCACATTCTGTACACACAGACAAAATGTTACCATGAATAGGTATTAATTCTTTATGAAACATATAGTGATATATTACTTTTGGCTCTATTAGTGTCTCAAGAAAATTGTTTAAAAAATACAACATGTACAGGAAACAATTAGCTATAAATTGAATTTAGCTTTGTGTATCTCTCCTTCATTCACTAGTTACCTTGATTTTAACTATCGTCTTCATCTTTCACTGCCTTGGTGTTCAAATACAGCAAAAATGTTACCTGATCATTTCTAGTTACTCTGTAAGTACTTTTAGTCATACGCTTACATACCTATGTTGCTATGCAAGTGCTTTTTTAAAAAAATATATTCTATTGTTGTTCAAGTACAGTTGTCTGCATTCACCCCGCACCACTCCCCGCAACCCCAGCCATCCCCACTTCCCTCCCTTGCTTCCACCCCCACCCCTTGTTTTTGTCCCTGAGTCCTTTATAGTAGTTCCTGAAACCCCCACATTCTCCCCTCCTACCTCCCCTCTGGTTGCTGTCAGATTGTTCTTAACAGCACAGCAGTAATGTTTCAATTTTATATTTGTTTTTAACAAAGTTGGGCAAAATAGTTTATCATATTAAAAATCACTTTTTAGATATTAACAATGGATTTCCTTTCTATTGCAAACTGTGCCATTTATAGCTACATGAACAAATCCTTAGTGCTCTCAGCTATAACACAAGAAAAGTAATGCCTAGCCCACTTAATATCTCTGGTTGTTGAAAAGATCAAATGAGGTCATATATGTAATCCCCAGATAAATGTTTAATTTCTTTTCAGATATGATATATTCATCCTTATTTTAGTAACTGTTCATTTCATAATGACTCTTAATGAGTAAATGAACTGTACTTTTATCATGTGGTAAACTTTTATCTTCATTACTTTTTAGTAATAATATCTATGCTGCAAAGAGAAAAGTTTGAATTTGAACTCTGGGGTCAAGCTCATTGGGTTGAAGGAGGAAGATTGTAAAAGAAAATGCCCATGGGAGCCATGCAAAAAAAAAAAAAAAAAAGAAAGAAAGAAAATTTGTTGTTATCTTCATTTCTCCATTTGTGATACAGACAGACATACAAGCTAATTGTTACCTTATTTTGTAATATCATTGCATTAGTTTTCTACGGCTGCACTTGCAAAAGTCTCATACCCTGGGTGGCTTAAAACAATAGAAATTGATTTCTCATACTTTTGGAGGCTAGAAGTCTGAAATCCAGGTGCTGGCAAGCCCTTGCTCATTCTAAAGCTTCTAGACGAATACCTTTCCTTGCCTGTGTCAGCTCATCGCAGCCCCAGGTGTTCTTTGGTTTGTAAATGAATCACTCCAATCACTTCCTCCTGATTACAGGGCTGCCTACCTCCTGTGTGTCTCTGTTTTGACTTGGCATCCTCCTGTCTTCTAAGTTGTTCACATGAGAAGTTTTTATAAAGAGGAGCCTCTTTTGTTAAGGGTCTCCCTCCTCCAGTATGACTTAATCTCAACATCTGCCTGGACCCTTTTTCCAAGTAAGGTCGCATTTTGTGTTACTGAGGGTTAAGACTGTAGCACATCATTTCAGGGGGACACAATTCAAGTCATAATAACCACCATAAAAACAATTTAAAAGAGCAAAATTAAATGGCAGAGCACATGACTGAAATGTAACAAAAATAGTGAATTTATGAAGCTGTGCACGGTTTTCTGGGATAGTTTTCAAGATAACTGCCACTCTGGTATAAATAATCTTTTCATGGTAGAATAAAGGTCTAATATTCAATCTCTTGAAATCCAAACATTAGCAATAAGTAATTTGTTTTGAATAACAGTGAAGAATAACTGGGAGTTTTGTGCACATCCTTATTAATGATGACAGCATTCATTTCATCCATTTTATTTAAGATGAGAATTTCTTTCTTTTGGAAAACTATAATTTTTAAAAAATTGAAAATACATTAGCAACATAAAAATATATTTCCCCTTAAATAACTAAATTTTGACACTGAGTAGTTCATTACTTAACAAAGAGAATTATATGGATATATATTAATAAGGGTATATCAGGAAAGGAGGTATTTAAAAGAGATAAGTGGTTATAAATTGTCTTCTAACTGTAGTCAGAAATAGCAAATGATATCTAAGAAAGAGTATGCAAACAGTAGTCCATTGTAGTTTTTATAAAACCCCAACTTAAATGAGTAAATTTCAGATAAAACAAAAGTGAAGTCATATGATCCCTATCTCTTTCTATTACTTATCTCTCTGGACCTCAGTTTACTCATCTGAAAACTTCAACTATTCCATGTGTAAACTTTGAAAACTATACAACCGTATTCCTACCTTTCCTCATCTAAGAGTATACTGTATTTTTAAGTAATACATTTCCTTTGCAATGAGTGTCATTGTAATATCTCATTCCTGGAATGTATATGTTGAGCTGTGATTAAATCGTGAAGCATAATCACAGGTTAGCTGCAGAGGTATTCTAATCCTCTGTTTAGTATGCAGCTGAAATGAGGGACTGGCTGAGTGTTGTCTGTCAGTAACAAAGATTGCATTGTTTTATTTCCAATGTAGCTTCCTCCAGCTTTAGTAAACACGTTGGGATTTACATTTTGAATGCTTTTGTGAAACATTTGTTAAATAGGTTTTTCCCTTCTGTTATCAAATAAATTCACATAATATAGTATAATGATGATCTGTAATGCCTCTTGGCCTTTATTCATAATAAAGAATATTTCTTTGTTATTTAATTGCTTTAATTTTAAACTTATGTGTCCCCAAATGTTTTAGATCTGGGCATTTAAATAATAAAGGGAGAGGTACTTCTGGTACCATAGTGAACTTGAGTTTACATATATTAGCTTCCATTCCATTTATGTAGAAATGCTACATAAAATACAGCAACCATAGCAAAAGTAAGATAATAAAGCCAATCTCAAAAGAAAGGACAAGAAATCCCCAGGTGGCAAAACAGAGCAAAAACTCAAAGCCAGAGTGTTAAGGGCAAAAATCTAATACCCCAAGAGTCTTGATGTATATTCCCCTAAGGTATGGTGGCTGTGGACTCCGGCTGCAGTTTTGATGGCAACACAAATGTGTGGCAGGACTATGAGTCCATGGGAAATGGGTAGATAAAAGTGAGGTTTCTGGATGAACCTGGGACCCCACACTCACAAAGTATAAAAAAATATTGTTCTCATGAAGAAGCTTGTCTACCTTCATGGATTTCTGAGTGTTAAAAATATTATCCTTGGGAAGTAATAATCATCCAATAAAATTTACTTATTTTTAAAAAGATTTTATTTGTTTTTAGACAGAAGGGAAGGGAGGGAGAAAGAGAGGGAGAGAAACATCAATGTGTGGTTGCCTCTCATGCACCCCATACTAGGGACCTGGCCTGCAACCCAAACATGTTCCCTGACTGGGAATGGAACCACAGATCCTTTGGTTCACAGGCCTGCACTCAATACACTGAACCACACAAGCCAGGGGTAAAATTTACTTATTAATGTGTAGTAACTTCAGTGCTCTTAATTTTAAACTCAATGGGTCAACTGTGACTCCTTTTAAACAGTGGGTTTTATGAGACATTACAGTGTAAAGGAGAAACTTTATATTATTTAATTATTAATAGTTTTAAAGTTAAAACAAATAAAAATATTAAATTAAAACTAGGCTATGAATACAATATGAGGACAGATGTGGTAGTCATTGTTCTGATAATGAATTAGTAATAATAACTATCATTTATTTAGTATATAAAATATTAAGCTCTTTTATACATTTTTAAAAATAGGTATTGTTAAAATTCTCCTGTTTGTATATATGGCCAGAGGTAACATTAATTAATATAAAATTCTGTCAAGTGTATAACTGAAATAATTACTCTAAAACAGTAGTTCTCAACAAGGGGCAACTGTGTCCCAAGGGTACACCAGCAATTTCTCCAGATGTTTTTGATTGTTACAGCTCAGGAGCAGGAATGATGGGATCAAGTGGCTAGAAATCAGCAATGCTGCTAAACATCCTGCAAAGAACAGGAAAGCTCTCCACAGGAAAAAAAAAAAAAAAAGAGTCATTTGGTCTGTAATAACACAGTTGAGAGACCCTGTTCTAGAATAGTTAGATCAAATGCAGAACAAGTTGAGTAACAACAAATTTGCTGTTTAATATATCAACAGAGCAAAAATACGAACTTCCTTTTTCTACAGTATTCCTGTGTCTTGAAACAGACTGGCATCTCATACACTTTTGTTAGTTTCCATGTAACACAAACTACAGTATGACAGTTTTCTGTCTGCAGGCAGTCTCCATAATACGATTGTTGCTGCTGCTGGCAGATGCCTCCCGACGTCAGTGTGGTTCAAGGAAACACTATTGACCACGTCACAGACAAACAACAGGCCAACAGGCTTCAACTTGGCTCACTCCAGTTTCAGAATTCCACATGCATTTATATTGAGACAAAAATAATGAAATGTATTGACACACTTCCTTTTAAGTATTAATGCCTTATCTTTTCCAGTGTCAGCATTCCCTCAGTAATGTAGCTTGCTGTAGTGCTGATAAAGCATTTATTTTGTTTTCTGTAACTTCCTTTTGGGGTCTAGCTCATTTATTTTTAATTCATAATACTTTCCAGGACTTTATTCCATTGATTGCTATATTTCAGATACCAGTTATCATGGTCCATATCTCTTAAAGGCAGTATATTGAAAATGAAAATGAAATTTCCAACGGTGGTGATTTACTTCTGTTTGAATACATTTAAATCCTACCAGCATCTGCCATAATATCATTCTAAACTTGGGAATTTCTCTTGTAAGTTTTAAATGATAAAACTTGCATTTTAAGCAAGATAATCTTTAAATCAAGAAAAAATACTATTGCTTAAGATGTATTCATGGTTCTCTTTATTTTAACTAGTATTATCAGAGTGGTGTCTATTGGTAAAAAATATTAGTTTCTCTTTTAAAATTATATGAAGTATTATGTTCTCAATTTAATTTTTCATGTTTTTCCAACGAAAATATTGGAAACAATATGATTTGATCTTATTAATTTTTTATGTATTTGGCTTATGAGTCTCAAGATCTGTTTTCTAATCTTACCTGTGTTACATGCGAGTCTTTGGTCAGGCAGTACATGAATAAGAAATGTTGGTTTTCAGAATTAAGAGGAAATGAAGCCTGAGGAGATATGTTTCAGAATAACAAGTACTTAATAAAATATAAAAGTCTTGAATTTTAGATCTCATTATATAAATACTATGTAGTTTAGACCAAATCATTTGTATTTCTGGTATATCTTTCATACTTATAGCATAGAGTGATATTTTATACAATATAGTCATCCTAAATCATATGTATTATTTGATATAATAGACTCATCAATAAGGAAGTTTAACCATGCATAAAAATGCTATTTACATATGTGCCCAGTGAACAGAAATATCAATCATTTTACAATAATTTATCTCTAGGGTAATAAATGAAACTTTAAATAATGTTATATGGAAGCACACCGTTTATCTAAGGGTCACAATACATCGTAAAATACCTAATAGTTGCAATATAATATAAATGTCTTCCGATGATGTACTCTTGATAATGGTATGAGAATATGTTCAATATCATGTTAATGAAACCACTCTTTAGAATATCAAGCTTTGTTTGTCTCCCATGTTTTAGATAACATACCCTGTTCTTTATTTCTTTGAGTTGTCATTTGAGTTGTTGTCATCTTTCAATCATGTCATCTTTCTATACAAAACACAAGGCATGGATTTCAAGCCCTACACTTGAACACACTTCTCACACAGAGGAATGGTATCTAGTTCACAGGCTATAAAATTCCTCACACGGTGTCTATAACTTTGGTGAAAAGTATATTGTTTTTACCTGTTGGCAGTCTGAAGATGCGGTATTTGCTCATAATGTCAAAATCCCTTGCCTGTGAATTGTCACCAGGCTCAGGAAATTGTTGGTAGAAATATGTCCATTCTGAAAGTGTAAATAGTTAAGTACACAGAACTATTGGGGAAAAATAGTATATTAGTTTTTGACTTGTATATGACATCTTCAGATTAAAATAAGTATTTTTTTTCTATTTTTTCCCCTTATAAAGAAATCTCTGTCTTCAGACAGAGCTCTTGAAAAGGGCCTCCAAGACTAAATACTAAGACCTACTTGGATGGTGTGGAAATTCAGGTGGAGCCCACATCAGGACAGGAGTTATGGCCTTCCCAAAGATACAGAGACTAGAAGTCTCAGAATAAGTTGAAATGTATTTGATGAGGACTAGTCCTGAAGAAAAGACATGGAAGCACTTGCATATCCAGGTACTCGGGAAGCCAATAAAAGTCAATTTTGACTCTAAGGACAACTACTGTCATTACATTTTTACTATAACCTTTTACTTCTCCCTGGGTTTTTTCTTTTTTCTTTTTAAAGTTTTTGGAAAAATTTTAAAATAGATTTTATTTATTTATTTTTAGAGTGAGGGGAAGGGAAGGAGAGAGGGAAAGAGACATCAATGTGTGATTGCCTCTCATACTACCCCTACTGGGGACCTGGCCCACAACTCAGGAATGTGCCCTGACTGGGAATCGAACTGGCAACCTTTTGGTTTGTAGGCTGGCACTCAATCCACTGAGCCACACCAGCCAGGGCCTGCCTGGATTTTTCCAAGTCCATACTTGGTTCTGTCCATATAACACTTTGGAAACTTTTGACAAAACAATTTTCCCTTTTTCCTTCAAGCCTCCTTAGCCCTTCTAATCCTGATTTCCCATAGCGCCCATATTCTTGGAAAGTTTTTTATACTTGCTGTCTTTATTTCTTCACTTGTCACTCATCTGAAGTCTCATGTGATCTGTTCCTCTGATATAATAAGAAGTATATATTTAGTCTTCATTTCAGGTTCCTGGCACAGACCTAATAAAACCCTTGGAATTTTCTGAGTGGTAAAAGTGAGAGGAGCATCATTTGTTATTTATAATTAGCCCCTTTCAACCACACCTGAGTTTATGATAATGAAGTGGCACTTGGAGGAAGGAAGTTGGTTGCCAGAAGAACCAACCATGTGATTGCAAGGTTGACACTTAGGCCGGTCTCCAGCCTCCATAGAGGGATGCTGAACTGGATATTGAGTTACTAATAATCCAAGGCCAATGATTTAATTAATTGTGCCTACATGATGGAAACTCTGGTAAAAAAATAACCTGAGTGAAGAGATCTGGATAGCTTCCAGAGTGCTAAACACATTTAGCTACTGGGATGACGGTGTGCCTGTGGAAAAAGCATGGAAGCTCTGCACTCGCTCCCACACACCCTGCTGTCCGTGTTTTTCTATTCGGCTGTTTTAGAGTTGTATCCTTTGTAATAAACCACCAATAGTAAGTAAAGCACTGTCCTGAGTTCTGTGAGCCCTTCTAGCGAATTATCCAACTCAAGGAGAAGGAAGGTCATGGGAACCCCTGGTTTATAGCCTGTCAGTCTGAAGTACAGTTGGCCCAGACTGATGACTGGCACCTGAAATGGGAGGCAGTCTTGTGGGACTGGGCCCTTCACCTACAGCATCTGTGGTAACTCTGGGCAGTTTGTTTCAGAAGTGAATTGCAGGACACTCAGCTGCTGTCTGGAGGGTTGGAGAATTAGTTAGTATGGGAGATAACTCACACCTCTGGCATCAGAAATGTAGTGAGGAACCAATAGAGGATATAGTTTCCCTTCTGGTTGATATTTTTCTTTACTAACCCCTACCCATTTCTCTGGAAATATCACATACTTCCCTGGCAGTGGAGATACTGTGATCATGAAAACATCTCATCAGGGTTATCAACAACTTCTTTTTGACTAAATTCTCTAAAAGCCTTACTTAAACTAGACCTATTTGGCTATATGTTCACACACACACATATGTGTGTGTGTGTATAAATGTATACATATATTTTACATATATAATTTTTCTTGAAATACTCTGTCTCTTTGACGTCTTTGTGTAGATGTTGTCTTAGTATTTCTCCTACATGTTTGAACACTGCTTTTTGGTTCCAGGTACAGATGTTTAGTTTTCACTTCTGCTCTGTTACGTTGGTGTTCCTCCAGACTGGGCCATCACTGTCATCTGTCACTCAGGAGTTCAGTTCTCACACATGAGCCATGTATCCCACTGCCTGCCTGACAGTTCTGCTTGCACATAGCCTGGGGACCTTACAGGCATGTCTGAAATGATAATAAGTCGTCCCATCTTCTTCCCACGTCGCTGTGTTACCTGAGCCTCTCTCTGGATCCCCCGTTCTCCAGCAGAATGCTAATTACAAAATCACATCGATTCTACCTCCAGTACATTTTTAGAATAATTCTCTATATCTGCTTCTACAAAACAACTCACTTAGAATAATTCTATAATGCTAAAACAATGGAATAAGAACTTATATTTTGTGCTCCATGCTCCACTATTTCCACCACCATTTTGGTAATTCTAGAAAAGTCAAGGTTGTCTTTTTGAAGCATTTGCTCATTTAGCCAGCTCTCAATTCTTGAATCTTGACTAGGATTCTGTGCAGTCTGAGGAAAGCAATCAAAATAAATCACAGCCTTTTGATCGATACTTCACCAGACATAATAGTGAATTAAAGATGAGCAAAACTGCATTTTCTTTAAATATATATATTTAATATATATTTGTAATATATATTATAAATAAAATATGACAAGTTGTTTCCCTAATTTTTCTCTAGGTTATTTTAACTATAATGCCAACATATAGTACCTGGATATGATTCTATGCTGAAAAAGGAATAGGAATTTTGGATTTCTATTCCTCATAATTTTAACAAATTATGTTATATTCCCCTTGGCTGCATTCTGATTTTCACTTGTTAATCTCCTTAGTTAGAAACATTCTGTGGACATTTCCTCCTCATTTCCACAGAAATTGCAACATCAACCCAAGTTTTTGAAGTCAGCAGCATTGTCATAGTCTTATTTCTGATTAATTGTGTGCTCAGTTTATCTCAGTATGTTCTCTCCTGCCAGCTCTGCAAGACCTTGCCCTCTGCAAACAGCCACAGTAAACATAAAATTAAAAATCAAGGCAAGAAAGTTTTAACTTTTACTTATTTTTCTCACCTGGAAAAAACCCTGGTACACGTGTGCTCACACCCTGAATAGTGGCTGCAGTGCGGGTAGTGAAGCAGGGAGGTGTGATATTGAGTCACAGCCTCCAACTAGCTTTCCTGTTAAAGAAGTCTTGTGACTTCTTGAGATTTAAGGATTCTTATCTGTAGAAAGAAATCATGCCCTTCCATACTATTGTTTTCAGATTTCAGAATTAAATGAGTTGATAGGATTGAGATTATTAAATATAGGTCCTAGCATGTCATACATATTCAACATGTTTCTTTTTTTCCTTTTCTTCTCTCTCTTGCTTTCTTCCCTTCCTTCCCCCTTCCCTTCTTTCCTCCCTATCTGCCTTCTCTCTCTTCCATTCTCTCTTCCCTCCCTCATGCCCCCTCCTTTTCCTCCATCCTTCCCTTTCTGTTACGACTTGTTGAGTACATTTTTGTATGTTTTTACCCTCTCTGTGGTTTTGAGATATTAATCATTTACTTCTCTAAACCATGAAGAAGTTAATAGTGAATTTCTACCTTAAGTAGGTTATCACTTAATTTTCTATCAGTTACCCTAATTCTTAAAATCAATCTTTGTCACACTTTTCAAAGTTCTCCATTTTCAAATAACTGTTGAGTACCCACCGTGTTTCAGTGATTGTACAAGGCATTGAAATTCATACAAAAGACAAATGGCCTTTCCTTACAAACATCTTGCTCTCAGAAACAAATGAAGTAGAATTTGAACCTAGACTTACATGTGTAAGAATGTGATTTATGAAAACTTATACCACATATCTGAAATATAATAAATGGTTGTTATTGAACATTTAAATAGCAATGATACAATCTTTCTGCTCTTAACTTTCTCTGCCTGGTTTTATTCCCTCCTCTTCAAATAACCTGTGTTTTTAGGCTAAATGAATGTTACAAATTTTACTCGGAGATCGAGATGGTTTTAATATCTGAGTAAGCAATCTTATTTTTAAATTTTTTTGTGTATATTTAAGTGATTCTAAAACCATTGATCTTCTAGTAAAATGTGATTATCTCAGACGTTGAAAATAAATTTAAAGATAAGAAAATGGAAATTCTATTTCTCTTTACCAAAAATGATTTTGTATTTGAGAAAATGTTGACTGACCAAACCAAATGGCTTTTCATAGAATGAGTATATTAATCTTTCTTTTAGGAAATACAACAAAATATCTTTTCAGATAATCTGAGTTTATTTCAATTACACCAATGAGAGATTAAACCTATTTTAAAAGTCAAATTAATAAATGTGAATATAGTTTCAATATTCAAGACTTCCATAATATCAATAATCAGAAATAAAATAATTTCATTTAACTTTGAAATGATTCTCACAGTTAAAGTTTGGCTAATTTAACATAGTTGGCAAAATATCAGTTTCTTTTAGTTGTAAACACTCAATAAAAAATGTTAGTGCCTACTGTACCCTGCCCACCTCCTCACCCACAAAAAAAAGAGGCCTATATTGCCTATTCATGTTCACAGGCTTATGTTCCTTTAAACATTTCAAATGTTGTGTTTTTATCATGGTTTAAATACAAGTAGATGTTGGCTTGGTGGTAGTGTTAAAGCATTTCATAGATTTTAGTAGGCTAATACAATTAGGCTACTAGCACAGAAAGCAAGGAGAAGTAAAAAATAATAATTAGAAAGTTTCAGGAAAAGATCAGATTGACTTATGCATGGAACATGATAATAGAGTTAATACCTAATTACCTGATATTTTATACATTTTTTCTAAATTTCAGGTGACAGAAATTTAATGTTTCCTTTTGCCTTTTCACCCAAATATAAACAAGTTGCTATGGGTAAAATGTTTTGTTGTGACTTCCAATTCCATACTTCTATAATTCTAAAACCACATGCTTTTAAATTTATGACTTAATAACAAAATAATTCTGTCTCCATTTCTCTCTCTGTGTGTATATAATGCACCTGTACATACACATATGAAAAATCATCCTGTAGGCTAAATTTAAAACCAGTGAAAATAACAGGTGTTTTATCTAATTGCAATTATTCTACTGACAATACATTGCAAATCCTCATTTTATTTACAGATTTTTTTCAGCTTGCTTTTTTAGTAATTCATATGTCATCTCACAATTACAAGTTAAAATTCCATTCTAAAGTATGTGGAGCAAAATTCCATTCCATTCGTATGTGAAAACACACCAAGAGCAGCCGTTTTAGAGGTTGTCTCTTGGGTACAAAATGAACCATTCATAGAAACCCTTCGCTTCCTTCTAACTCAACATATTTTAACAGCTAAACTTTAATAATATTAATTTACTTTTGTCATCCTGATAGATGAATATGTTTATTGTTTTCAGTCAGAAGACTTCTTTCTACAGCCTGGAAGTGAGGGATTTGCCTTTGGTTGTCATTTTGGACAATTATTTTAAATCAGGGAAATGACTTTTTACCACTCTGTAGTTCTCTGAAACCTTTAGTGCTTCCCAGGAACACATATCCAAAAGGTTCTGGACATTTTACAGGTGAAAACTGCTATTGCCATAAGAAAACAAACCAAAGCAAACAAACCAAAGACGTTAACATCTTTTAAACAATAAAATGTGTTTTGTGATATGTGAGTGTAAAATGACTCCAACATGCATTGTGTTTTAGAGGAAATAGATTAGAAAATAAAAGGTAACTATCACTTTAACTTTTTTTTATTGTTGGTCAAGTATAGTTGTCTCAATTGTTCCGCCTCAAAACTCTCCCCACCCAACCCTTCCCGACCTCTCACCCTCTATTCTATCTCCTTTGGCTTTGTCCATGTGTCCTTTATACATGTTCCTTGATGACCCTTTCCCTATCTTCCCACATTATCCCTCTTAATTTTAAAAAAGGAAATATTGCTTGTGTAAACTGGAATTAAAATGAAAATTTGAACTTGATCTGCCAACCTGCCTCACCTTCACTGGGATTTTCTGGGTGCTAACTGAAATGCTCCAGAGTCCACAGCACTGCCCATGGTAACTTTTTGGGTTATTTCCATGTTCCCAGTTTGCACTGTATACAGCAGGATGACCAGATTATGGTAGACTTTTCTCTTCCAAATTCATCAAATTTTAACACAGAGATTTCCTAAGGTGTCACAAATTCTGAAATGAAATGGATTAAATTTTGGTTGTTGCAGTCTCGAATCAGCAAGTTGAATTTGATCCTTAAACATTTGAATCAAATGATTAAAATGTTAAGAGATAGACTGAACCTTGAAAATGTTAAGTGTAGAGAAAACCTCTTCAGGAGATTTATCTAGATATATATCAATTGATTTTGACATTTTGGTGAAGATACAAAAATATTCATGCTATGCCATAATTTGATATACAGAAGTAATAACTGAAAATGAGGCCAACAGAGTGGGCTCTAATATAATATAACCAATAACATAAAGAGGAGAAAATTGAATATGAAAATATGTATGAACAGATAGAAAACATGGTAAAGAGACAGAAGGAGAAAACAATCACCTACAAATTAAAGCTAGAAATACAGCCCTCAGAAGGAACCAAACCTATGGACACTTGGATTTGGGACCTTTAGCCTCTAGAACTGTGAGAAGATGAAATTCTGCTGTTCAAGCCACCCAGTTTGTTGCATTTGGTTGTTGCAGCTATAAAAAAAATTATATATTTATTATTTTAATGTCCAAATTATGCATGTAGATATACATATATGAATGCACATATACATATAAATATGTAAATAGAGAAATATATTATGTATTATATAACATACATTTAAATGTAAGTATATTCAATATCATATATATTTGTATATCCAACTACTGACTATTACATTAAACCATTTAGAATTTCTTTTCTCAATATATATTTTGTCACAACAAGTTATTCACTTTCAGATTGGTTGTTTTGAAAGAAAAATTGTAGAAGTATTTGAGAATTAGAGTTTCAGTTTTCCTGTTTAGTAATACTTACCAGCTCTCCTTAATGTTTAAAAACACAAAAATCTATTTTCTTGGCTTCTGTTTAGGAGATAATCCAATTCTCACAGTTCTTCTGATTAAATTCATAGTTAAAACAATATAGTTATTTTAATGTATGATAGAAATAGTCATTCCTAGTGCAATTCTATTTTAAGTTTACATAAGAGAAACACTACATTCTCAGACTTGCTGGGAATATAATGCCTGGAATCACAAGGATCTCCTTATTATCTAGAAATGAGCAGGCCACTAACCAGCACTATGAACCTGGCTACTTCACCTAACTCTCTTAGTCTAGTTTTCTGTTAATGCAGTACAAATGCTGAATATATTAATAATATGTTATGATATGTTATGGCATATTACTAATAAATAACCTCTTACTATGTTTATTTTTGTAAACTTGTTTGAACTTTTGTACATTTTTAATTTTAATATGTTTTAAAAGTGTCTGAGACGGCAAACACATTTTGAAATTTCATCACTATCCTTCAACAACCCTAGTGACACTGGCATATGCACATTAACTTTTCTGTGTATTCCTCTTTAAATTGCCCAGTGCACATTTTCTAATATGAATACAGAAATTTATTTGAGATAGAAAAAGTTAAAATATACTAGATTATTCCCAAAGAGGCTGTCTTATAAATATACCCTGGCTTATTAACTATTAAAAAACAACTCTGAAATTTTACAGTGAGTTTGAGGTGATATTTACCTGAAATCATAATGTTATATAGTAGAATTATGTTTGTTCCCCACCATAGATAATACAAAATTAATTTCATATTTTTATCAGTAAAGGTCCATTTTTAAACACTTATTGGGCACAAGTTGATTGAATAAAATTATGAGAATGGATATGTGAAAATAAAAAGACCAAATTTGAATTCATAGGAATCACATTTCTAGAATGAAAAAGCAGCTTTAGTAGGGTATAGAAAAGTGTTCAAAGATCAGTAAAGAGGTTTTGGGCTTCAGCCCATAATGTTGGTACAAGTAAATAGGATTTCAAAATCATTTTTATCCTTTTAATTTTTTAATATAGTGTTATTTCACCAAAGACTATTTAAAGCAATTATAAAATATACTATCCAGTATTTTCTTTCTTTTCAGGAAATGTCAAAACCTTAGGATTAAAAAAAGCTATTATGACAAATTGAAGACATGAAAATATGTAACATGTAACATGTTTTTATTTTGTCTTTTGCAGTGCAAATATTACATTTTATTATTTACCAAGTCTGTTTTAAAATGAAATGATATGAAATGTTTTTGTCACGTGCCTCAGTGAATTCATTAGTACTTCACTGGATTCCTAATGCTTTCGTGAAAATAACATCAGCAGATATGATGTATTTTTATTTTTTGAAATTTTATTTTAATTGTTGTTCTTGTAAAGTTTTCTGTCTTTTACTCCCATCCCAGCCCACCACCCCAGTCCTCCCCACCTCCCTCCCATTTCCAACCCCCATGTGTCCATGTGGGCACAAAAACCTCCCCAGTTTTTGTTCATGTGTCCTTTATACTTGTTCCTGTAAACCCTTCTTCCCCTTTTCTGCCTGAAATTCCCTCCCCTCTCCCCTCTGGTGACTCTCAGCCTGTTCTCATTTTCGGTGTCATTGGTTATATTTTGCTTGTTTTTTTTTTGTTTTGTTGTTTAGGTTCCTGTTAAAGGTGAGATCATATGGTATTTGTCTTTCACCGCCTGGCTTATTCCGCTTAGCATAAATGCTTTCCAGTTCCATCCATGCTGTTGTAAAGGGAGGAAGCTCCTTCTTTCTTTCTGCTGCATAGAATTCCACTGTGTAAACGTACCATAGTTTTTTGATCCATTCATTTACTGATACTGTAAATGATGTATTTACTGAGCAGATATGATGTATTTTTAAATTATCTATGTTTTGTGTCTGCCAGTTAGTTACCTACTCAGTTATAATCAAGATGAATAATAAGCCCTGGCCAGTGTGGCACAGTTGATTGGAGGACCATCTGTAACCAAAAGGTTCCAGGTTCGATTACTGGTCAGAGCACACACCTGCTTTGTGGGTTCAGTCTCAGGTTGGGCACATATGATCCCAGGTCCAGGCACACAGGGGAGGCAAACAATCGTTACTTCTTTTTCCCATCCATGTTCCTTCCTCTACCTTCCTCTCTCTTAGAAAAGCAATTAAAAAAAGTATCCTTGGGTGAAGATAATTTTAAAAAAATATGAATAGTAAATATTTAAGGATTTTTACACTTAAAAGTGGAAATGATTGTTTTAAATGCACTTTACAGGAAAGAAACAAAATAGGTCAAAAGCATTAAGATGAGAAACAATTTACTATGATGCGAGAAATCACAAGAAAGCTAGAGTGGTTGTATTAATATCAGACATGTGATTATAGAATGAAGGTTATAAGCCCTGGCCAGATAGCTCAGTTTGTTCGAGCATTGTCCCCATAAGCCAAGGTTGCAGGTTCAATTTCAGGTCAGGGCACATAAAAGGAGCAACCAATGAATGCATAAATAGTTGGAATGGCAAATGGATGTCCTCTCTCTAAACTCAACCAATTAAAAAAGGTTTTACCAGTGTCAAAGAATGTAATTTTCTTTTTTAAGGGGATAAATTTATTAAGAAGACCAAAATACACTGAACATTTAGGCCATTTTAACAAAGCTTCAAAATACAAAAATTAAAATCTGATAGAACTGTAAAGATAAATACATAAATTCACAATTACAGTTGGAGATTCCAATATCATTCTCACATAATTGATAGAACAAGTAGCAGAAAATCAGCAAGAATTGAGAAGATTTGAGCAACACTGTATATCAGTTACCTAATTGATATACCAGTAACAATAGAAGACTACGCATTCTTTTGAAATATAATGGAATATTTATCATATCAAAGTTGATTATACCTGTGACATATAACAATCCACAATGGATATGGAATGATTCAAGTTACATAAGATATTCTACGTAACCACATAAAGATTTAAGTTAAAATTGCCCTGGCTGGTATGGCTCAGTAGATTTAGTGCCGGCCTGTGAACCAAGCATTTTCTGGTTCAATTCCCAGTCAGGGGCACATACAAGGCTCGGTTCTCAGTTATGGGCATACCAGAGGCAACCACACATTGATGTTTCCCCCTCCTTCTCCCTCCCTTCTCCTTTATCTAAAAATAAATAAATAAAATCTTTAAACATTAGAATTTAAGGAAGAATCAATATGGGAAGATAACTGAAAAATTAGTAGGTGAAAGGAATAAAATGCAGTGTGAACAAGCAGGATCTGTATCAGGAATACAGTCAACTGACTTACCAAAAAATAGTTGTGGATATAAAACAGGTCAATAATGGAATAGTGGATACAAGCTTATTTTATAGTTCTGGGTCATGAAAAATAATGGCTTTCAAATTTCCTGGTGAAAAAGTAACATTTTGGGTTGTCTAGTGAGTTTAGTTCTATAATATAGGGATAATTAAATTTCCCAATTTAAAAATATGATACACTAGAGAGAAATGTTTTAGAGAAAATCAGAGCTGGTTAGATGAAAGCTTGTGAAAAGCCCTGGTACCGTGGGATAGCAGTTTCTTCAATGAGCTCATAGGCTTGATCTTTTAAGTAATGGAATATGGAAGAGATTTACTGAAAGTCATTCAGGATGCACCCTGGATTCATCAATTTGGAGCAATTTGACTTACAATCCTCTCAATCCCTATTATGTAAAAAATGAAGTGAAATATGTAAGTTACTTTAAAGTGAAAACTCTTCTTTCTAAATAACTAAAACTGCATGTAAAACAGGTACTCTGGAGTTCTTTTAAACTAAATTCTATGCATTAAGTTTTCTGTGTTATGAAAAAGTTGTAGAAATTCAAACTTTCTAGACAAATAAAGGTGACAGATTTATTGTTCGTTTGCAAGTAGTATGGCAAATATGACACAAAAATCTGTGAATTAGATGTTTTTTATTCCCACAGTATTTGCTACACAGCAAGTAAATGATAGATATATATGAATCATTGGAGGAGTCAATGGATTATTATTAATGTCCCATCAAACACCTTCAACATTTTCAATGCTTAGTAAAGAAAACTTTGTTTCATATGTAAAAAGTTGGTTATATACTATAATAGACATATGTACATTATTTTCCCCTGTTGGTTCTTAATATAATTTCCCTATGAGACTTAAGCTTTCCATTACATATAGAATAGAATCTTGCATTAGAGCTTCATCCTGAATTTAATGTATGCATGTATATGCATTATAATCTTATTTTCTCAAAATACCTACATCATTTCTCCATTATTCATAATATGAGGCAGATATTTTAATAATAAGTATGAGAAAATGTCTTTAAGTGATGATTTGGAAAAGAGGGTTGGAAAGGTTACGTGGTTTGATTACAGACTAAATTTTACATTTATATTGTATATAATGTTCAGGAGTAACTTTTTTAATGATAAAATTGACTTTTGTGCATGCAAATTGGGTAATTCTGTATCTAATTGACCACTTAGTTTGTAGTTGAGTAATTATTGTTGTCAGCTGGCTGTTTGCACATTAAATGAAGGCCAGGTGAAAATGTTAATTAGGTTAATGATTTTTAAATAAATTTTGATATTGAAGAAACATGTTTTTCTGATCTTGCTGTAGTTTTGAAATTGCTACTGGGAATGTTTTTCACATGGCCTTCCAATGTTGAAGACTCAGAGTACAAACTAAACTTCAAGCAGTGGATTGAGTCAGTGAATCCAATTAAGGGAATTGTTTTACAAAGGTTAATCATTAACTCATAGAAAGATATGTCTTCAGGTAAGATGAGAAGAGAGTAACGTGGGATAAATACTATTCGTCCTGGTGGTATAAACGAAAATAATTTGAAGGCCTAGGTTTTTCATCATTTCTGCTAGGATAGAAGAAACCCTTTTATGTTGGTTTGCTTAGTCAAGAACTTGTAATCAAATCTCTACTGTATCAAATGCTGGATGATTTTCTATCATTTTTTAAAGTTATCAAAACTGCCTCAGGTAGTTTGGTCTTTAAATGGCATAGGTATCAACAAAAAGCAGCCTCACATCATTAGTGCTAATGATGTCTCCTGATATCTCCAACTTACATCTAAAACATGGTATGTGGACATCAGAGTAATTTAAGTGGATTTCAATGGGAGATATTTACTGCAGGATAGTTTGTCGCATAGCAATTGCCCTTCAGGGGAAAGGCACGCTAGGAGAGATTTTGACAAAAATGTTTGTATCATAGTGTTAATAGTGTACCTTTACTGTTCAACTTATTTTTAAGATGATAAATCAAAGTTCAACAAAAATGTACTACATATATTTGTATTAATATATCACCAACTTGACCTTAAGCATTTATTTTACTTAGACCACTTACCGAAATGTTTCTAAAGCAGCTAAATTTTATGATCTTTAAAAGAAGGAACAAATGTTTGTTCTACCCGTTTTCAACTGTGAATGTATAGCAGTGTCTAAAAAAGGGCATTAATACTGGATTAACTATTTAAATATCTAAACACTTGGTATTATAATTTTCTTCAACTCTAAATACTGACTTTGTTTCCACTTGAATACAGATGATAAACTGGAAATACAGCATAAAGCCATTACAGTATCTGGCTTTCCAAAGGATTGATGTGGCTTGTATATAGAAACAGTGAAAGAATAAAATGAAGGAGATCCCAGAAATAGATTCACCATAATTCAGTGAATTATATTTTTAAAAATTAATAAAAATAAAATTATGAAATTAATCATATTGACAGAAAAATAATCCAGCTCAAATAAAAAGTTATTTATGGGATTACACCTATTTTGTGAAAATGTAAGTGCAAAAAAAAAAGTGCAAAGTTAAATAAATACAACACTGCTAAACAAAACTTTCCCTCTTCTTGAGAATAAGCTGTTCTCTCAAACCACAACTGATTTTAGCATTTCTAATATTTCGATTTAATCACCTTTAATTGATGCATCAATGCACAGCAATATGGTTTCCATTTTCCACCAGCATTTAGGAGAAAAAAGGAAAAAAAGGCTCTGAAAAGGTACCAATTACTTCCTAATTTCCAAATCAGTGACCTTTTACTTCATACCCCTGTAATATTTGACACTTGCCTCTATTAAACACTCTCTTTGATTTTACCACCACCTCCTCCTTGGAGCTAATCAAACTTCTTTATTCTCTCCTTCTTAAGAGTGATCCTTTCCTCTAACAGAATCTTAAAAGATGAAGTAACCAAATTTATAGCTTCTGTCTTTTTCTTTTCATGATCTTCTTGCTCTTCTATGAGAAGTTTGCCTATTCGTATGACTTACATGATCTGTAATTGCTGGCAAAATCTGATTCTTGAGTGGTTCACTAATTTTTCTGACTAACACGTATCTGAGGAGACAGTATATGCAGCTTGCAGTCTATTTGTTCAAGTGAATTCTTTATTTTCATTTTTCTTGGCAGGGTAAATTAAAATAAGAGTAAGCAAAAAACAGTGACATTACACAATGACAAACTGTCCTCTCTGCATTCACTTTTTTAAAATAGGATTGATATGCACTAACCCTGTAAGCTAAAAATCTTAAATATCTCTGCCCTTCTGCCTCGCTGCCAAGTGATTATATACCCATATTATATAAGGTACCAATTTCCTAGCTCCCGATTTCTAAATATATATTTTTTTATTTTATCAGGTCCTATATTTCAACATCATTGCTTTCACCTCAGACCATTGACCTTTATTTCTGAGCTTGTCATTACTTACCTTGTTAAAGTTTCCTCTTTGAGAGCCTCCCATTGCCAAGTGGAACACTGTGTCCTTTACAAGTCTGCATCACCTCACTTTTCAATTCTGTATCTTGACTTTCTCTTGAATTTAACTAAAATGTAAGTAATTTATCCTGTTGAGCTTAAAATATTTAATACTAATTTGTCATAATTTTATTGGATTCAGACTAGTTAAAATATAATTAGTAATGTCTAAATTAATAATAATAGAAAAGTTTGATTTGCATATTCATCTTTTAGACCATCAAAGTAAAATTGCTTTTATAAAGCTTAATGCCAAATTTCTCATTTCAGTGTTTCTTAAAAAGCAACTTTAAAAATTGTATATTAACAACATAACTGAAGATAAGTCTTCACTTTTTATTGTAAGATTTGAGTTGTGTATTATAAACCTGAACTAGTTAATTAGAAATTATTATATTCAGCAACCAATGTCAGTGATTTTCATCCATGAGGAAAATATTATGAGAAAGCAGAATTTTATGTTGCTAAGTCTCCAATATGAAATTTCCGTGGTTTACCTTCAGAGAGTTAAAAATAAAAATTTTGTATATGAAGAATTTTAGAGTTTTTAATATCTTTTCATTTGAAAGATATAATTGTTATTAACTTAGATAAAATATCAAAATTATAACAAAAGGAAATGCTATGAATATAGATACCAAAATGTGACTGTTTAAAGGAAAACATAGGTAATATTTTGGCCATACGATCTACCATCTCACCCCAACACTGCACTAGACAGTAACAATTGATTAGAAAGCCAAGAAATTAAAATGTTAAATTATCACATCTTTAGCCTCAGGCTCAGGTAAGCAAGCACTCACGTTTCAACGTGATGATTTATCTAGATTCTGATGTGTGACACAGTGCAAATGATATGGCTGTAATCCAATTTTCATTTTAATCAGGAGACATAGGAAAACAGTTTACAATATTCCAGATTCCAGTAAATAGCTGAAATGTCTCAAAGATCAGATTTTTGAGCCAAGTCATATGAATCACTATAAATTGGTGGTATATAAAAAACATGAAAAAATGTTTCTTTATAATACTGTAATTGAGATAAAGAAAACTGGGCACTGAAGGGCATCACCAATTTCCCCTTCTGGCTTTCAAATAGCTGTTTATCATAGGATTTCTGCCCTATGAAATGAAGCTTAGCAAGAGATCTAACTCAACACTCTTTTTCTAAATACTAACTGTCATTTTGACAGTCCAGCCTTGGTGTAAATGAAGCAAATGGGTCAAGATCTAAATATATATGCCTTTCCATCTATAACATTTCTAAACACTCAAAGAATAAGACTAGTCCCTGAGTAATAGATCACAAAGATGGGCATGCTAAAGGAGCATCTGGCTTAAAATAGAATTTTCAATTTCTGCACCTTTACTATTTTCCTTGTATCATAGTTTCTTTGTCTTGTAGGTCCTATTTATAAATAGTGTTGTGATGTTCATATACTCTCACATAATTTTTAATCTTTTGGAACCATTTCTGTATTAGTATCTAGACATCATACTGTAGGGAGATTTTAAAAGTGTTTGAAACATATTGCATTTTGTTACAGTCATTCAAAATACTGCCTTAAGCATCACTGCCTCCATCAGCACTTCTGCATATGCCAAATATCTGGAAAGATCTATTAACAGATGCCTGTTTACACTAAAGTGATATTAACATTCCTTATCAGACTGAATTAATTGATTGAGTATAGTAGGGGAATGACTTGCATAGAAAATGTGTGTGCCTGCAGAACAGGAAGCCTTATCAGCTGGTTACATAGAAACTTTTTCACATTGAAATTGTGTGTCCCATGTGATGGGCAGAGTCTAGTGTACTGTATACAAAAAAAAAAAAAAAAAAAAATGTGTGCATGAGATACATGTTATTTTCATCTTTTTAATGGAAACACTTTGTAACTGCTTAATCCAATCCATCTTCCTATCTAGATATATTTCTAAGAGTGCGTTTTAATTTTGTTTGATCATTATGGAGTTGGGCACAATCTTCATATGAAGTAATCTGTGCAATAGCCCTGGACAGACAGACCCGCAGTATTGTAATGATAATAACTGTCATCATTATTATAACAACTTACATTGTGCAATATTGCAATAAGGTTTTTATATTTGCAATATTTCATTTAATTTAGTAAAAGCTCTGTGAAATGGGTAGTACTTTCTGGTACACAGAAGGTTCTCAATAAATGTTAATTTCTTATCTCTTCAATAGATTATTGAATTTTCCAAAGTCATGGGCTAGGAAGTAGCAAAACCTGATGGTTTCTCAGACTTTTAAGTACTCTTTTTTTCTGACTCCTGGTATTTTTTCCACTGAATACCACCAGGTACCTACAAATGAATGACAATGACAATGAAAGGCACAGGATTTTGTCTCTATATTATTCAAGAATTCCAATAAAATTTCAGTTGCTTAAGTAGGAGAATGAGATCTAGAAGACTATATATCTCACAAGTTGCATTTGTTATGCTTAGTCTGCAAAACCAGGAAAGTTAGCAGAAGTGAATGCTTATGTTTTAAATAATGTTTTCGAGTTTTAAACAAGTCTTTAGGACTTTTCCCCATTTAGGAAAGGTAGGTGAGGTCAAGGAGAATTTTACATATCTGAAAGAATTTGAACTTCCTTTATATACCATTTTGAAAAATTTAATTCTGATGTAACCTTTATAATATGATGAGGACGCTGTGTAAAATATTTAACTCTACTTTAGTGAGTGTTATTTCCCTGATTTGTAAAATAAAGATATGAAACCTACCTTAAAGTGTGTCCAAAAAATTCTGCACTAGATCTGGGCATAGTGAATGTGTACCAACTGTCAGACATTACCATTTAAATTAGAGGAAATGCTGCATATACCTAAACCTAATTTAAAGGATACATTTAAAATATTGAAAGAATATACCTTTAAGAGAGCAAGGGATTTTGTATATAGCACATGTTAAATAAATATGGAATCTGTTTTCTATTTTACTTTCTCTAGTTTCTAATCTAGAGTTTTGTTTCTAAACTAGATTTCATTACTGGTTTCTCATGGTCCTTTCAGGAATAGAAATTTATTCAAACAATTTAATCTCTTTTGTGTGTATATTCCCTTTGTTTCTTTTCCTTTTTTCTTTCTTCCTTCAACTTACTCATTTTTCTTTCTCCCTCTCTCTCTCCCTCCCCCTCCCCTTACTTCCAATTCCACAGGCATTAACCTCTAGGCATTATACCAAGTCACTAGGTTAATTTTATTGGTGTTACTGACTTTTCAGAATACTCTTAGTGACTTGGTATTATTAGGCTGTACTAATTATTTCTAGGGAATTGGCTACAAGTCAGATTTGCCCAGGGTTTAGGATAATTATTTCTACAAAGGAAATTCTGGCTTCTATTATTTTGGGGCAATAGCAGTACTTTGGGAAAGCTGTATAGTTTGGTACTCAATAAATATTTGTTCAGTAGAGAGAATGTCTTTGCTAATTCTTCAATTTCTAATTCTCTCCTGAATTTCAAGTTATGCTCTTATAATCTATGGGACATCTATAATATATAAAATTTATAAATTTCACCGTTATGAGAAAAACATGATATTTAGGACTTCTTTAATAGGGACATATATTTTTTATCTCTTTATAGGAAAATCAAGATAATTGAGTACAAGGAGCATGTGAATGTTTTCCTACCAAATAAGACTATGGAGATGGTGATATTAATGTGAATAATATGCTAAAATTATCTGAAAAAAGTACACTTTAATGCTGTATATTTTAAGCATTAGATATAATTCTGTGAATACATCTTAGGAAATATTGAATTTCTAATAGTAGAATCCATTTGGCTGCAATTCTTTATAAAGAAATAAAACCACTAAAAATAAAGCCTCTGCGATATGATGCTTAGCAGGAAATTTTACAACCACATAATGTTCCCTGCAATTTCCACAGGAAGAAATTTCAGGGATTTAAACAAAACACAACATTTTTTTTTCCCTTGTGGTTGCATCTAGATAAAGTGCTAATTCAATAAAACTACAGTCTTTGTCTATATGTGTATATATGTATATATGTGTGTGTATGCATACCCTAAAAATCTATTTTTCTTCATTATTTCTTATGTCTCGAATTTACTTTTCATGATGCATTTTCTATTTTTTGTTAAATTTATTCAAAATGTGATAATAGAACTTTTCTGGTCACCTTTGGGATTGATAAAATGAATGGAAAGTTATTTCAGTTTCATCTCTGTGAAAGTACCTTTGGCAGCCATGGGAAATGTTGTCAATTTACATGGTTATTCTTACTTGAAAGCTCATCCATAAAATTTAATAATCTTCTGAGATGATGAACTTAGGAAATCCTTGAAGAATTATCATTACTGTTTTGGAGGATTAATTATTGTGTTATTTGCTGTTATTAATGAAACTTTCTAACTCATCTTGCATATATTCTGCAAAACTCCCTCTATCTTCAAATCACTTTTAGTTAAAGTCGTAGAAGGGCAGGTGATTTATCAGTAGAAAGCTAGAATTTATATTATTGTAAATTCTAAGTTTTAATTGTATTGCAGGTTTTAGGCCCCTATCCAGCTATGATATTACTATTCATTTTTCAAGCTTTCTTTTTTTGCCTTTTACATTTATGCCCCAGTTATCTAGTTCCTTCTCTCAAAGTTTGCCAAGAAATAAAGTAATACAAATAAATCAGCAACATATAGAATATGTAAACCTTAAAATAGTTAAACTAATAATGAACAGTCTGAAAATGCCTTAATTAATTAACATTTTAGACTGATCTTTCTTATAAAAATAATTGAATTATTCATTAAATACTAGATCAGATACAATCACGATACAACAAACATCTCACTTGGGGAAGGAGTCACATAAACAAAATGCTTGTAAAGCATAATCTTTGTGTTGTTTATAAAGAACGAATTCTTGTTCTGTAGCAGAAGATCAAAGTGGGAGAAGAGTATTTAGTAAGATCTTTGTCCCTTGTCCAAAGGGCCGTATTTGATCAGCCTTTGCTTTAGAAAACTAGAGTTTTTTTCTCCCCTTTTCAATAGTAGTTATCTGAGTTTTTAAAACCAAATTTTACAAAATAGGTAAGAAAAATAAAAAGGTATGCATTTTTATCGTATGTAAGCATATCTGAAGTGTGTGTGAAGCTTTCCACTCCAAGCTGTGATGCCCCAGGAAGGGAGTCCTTGGGAAGGCATGTCTTTAGCTGGGAGTAGAAATCATGTCTTGGAAAGCATTACTTCTCTCCCTTTCTTTTATCAGTCAAGCCCTAATAAACTCTTAGATGTTCTCCTCAACCCTACCATTGGCCTCTTTCCTTTCAACCATATCGTACTACAAAATCATTTTTGAAAAGTTATTTACTTCATGAAATTACCCTGTTAATTACCACTAACTTAGAGTAACACAAACTGCATTAACAAATAAACAAATTTTATTAACAAATAAACAAATACTAATTTTTATCTGTTATAACCCTATATATATTGTGTGGCCAAGTAAGGCAATATTTTAACATGTGTGTTATGCATAACATATATAAATGGCACTCTAACTAGTAAGCCTTCATATTTTCTAAAATTCTGGAACCCCTAAGTAAATATTTATTAAGCTAAATTTAATTGTGGCATTCTATAATTTTATCACCATGGTCCAACTAATAAAAAATATCTCCATCCTTATTTTGAAAATATAGCCTACAAATTAAGGTTCACATTATAGACTTTTTAACCTTCGGATTTTTAAACTTCAGTTCTTAAGCTAATAGTAATATATAATAAATTAACTTTTTTTCATAATACACTATAAAGTCTAGACCAGTGGTTCTCAATTTGAGAGATTTTGCCCCTCCAATTGGCAATTTGACAATATCTAGAGACATTTATGAGTGCCCTGACAGGGGGCAGAGGTGCTATAGGCATTGATTCGGTAGGTGGTGTCCCAGGATGCTGCCATACATTGTGCAACGTACTGCACAGCCACCTGCAACAAAGGGTTGCTGGTGCCAAGTGTGCTAAGGTTTAGAAACCCTGTTCTACATGATGATACATAGTAATTTATTCAATCTTCACAGCAGGCCTTTGGGATATATACTAATATATCAACATTAAGGGGGCTTAGCCACAGAGAGATTACACAAAATTTGTAGATTTATTATGCTATAATAGGAACACAGATGTTGTGGATCAAGAAACTTCTTTTTAATCACTATTCTAGAACCTCTCCATAGTTTCTAGATTTTTTTCCAAGTTTCTTACTGAGCACCAAATCTCTTATAATGTTTTTATTAAATGGGAGCAATATAAAAATTTCTTTCATCTTTCTCCCCTTCTCCAACCAATTGTTAATCTTCTATATAATATAACACAGCCACGATTCAACAAATTAGCATTCTCTGTGCCACTATTCCAGCATTGTACTAGGAATTGTGGACTAAAAAGAAGAGTAAAAAGCTGAATAATGTAAGTAAAACAAAGCAATGCTTAAGTGTGTTGGCTTGATAGCATCTACTAAGGTAGTTCCTAAAGAGGGTCACAGAGTCTTGAATCATGAAGGAAAACTTCAAAGAGGAAACAAGATTGGATCTAAGCCTCTCAAAGTGCTCTTGACTTATTTCTGAATTTTCTTCTTTGTTTTTGTTTCTATTTTACCCTTTTAACCCCCTTCCTTTGTCAATTTTCGAATATTTATTGAGAATGTACTGTGTATTTTGCTCTTTACTAGATAATTTGTTGGAAGTATTTTGCAGAGCTTTAGTCTATAAAAAGATACAAATTTAGAGATAAGACATGATTATACAAAAATATGTAACAGTAAGAGAAAAATATGGAGGATCTTAAAATCATATATAATTAAATATTTAAATAATTGTATGGATAGTCCTACAAATGAAGCAAAGTCTGAGTCCAAAAATGCAGATATATATATATACATATGAGCATGTATACATATGTGTATGCATATATTTACATATACATATATATGTATATATACAGATACAGGTATATATACATATATATTTAGAATATAAAGAGCAGGGAAATATTTGTAAAGGAGAAGATTAAATTGGGCATTGATTGGTTAATATAAGCGAATATGGAATAAAAAGTTTCCTGGGATATAGGAGAAACCAGGATGAAGTCACAAGGTGTGAGAGTTAGCATGGCAGTCTCTCAATCAGACATATTTTCCATTTAATTGTAAAGTGTGGGTTATAAAATATATATGTTAAAAGATATGATTACAGTGCAAAAGAAATGTCCACTCACCAATCGTTGCATTGGTGAACTTTCAGGAGTTTTGTTATGTTTAGATACCCTTTCACATTCTATACAAAGATTGATTAGCTCATTAAACAATGACCTGCTATTTTTTAATTGATTTTTTAGATAAGAAAATTATAACTATATAATTTTATCATGAGCAATACCTTTAGACACAGTGGAGCTAGTTCTGCCAGGTAGTTCATCAGTTTACCTCTTTAGGAACACTGTCTTCTCATTTTAGCACCCTGACCATGTCTGGTAATAACATGTATATACACATTATTATCTGTCCGGAAGGTATCCAGCCATGTTACATAGCTGAAACATAGCTGTGTTTGCTATGAAACATAGCTGTGTTTGCTATGAAACATAGAGATATTTATTGAAGAAGATACAAGATACAAGAAGCACTGTACATAGGACAATGATGCCTCAGTCCTCTTTAAAGTAGGCACCTTGGGACCTTGCACAGATCTCCCAGTCGTCATCAGCTGCCCCATCCTATTTTCCTGAATGTCATCAGTGGTCTAAAATTTCTCCCCTTTCAAAGGTGATTTTTCAAAGGAGTTTTGAGAAAAGCCAGAAGTTGCCAAACCTGGGCTGTAGGGGGGATGAGTCACCTGGGTGATTTGATGTTTTACCAAAAAACTCTGCATGAGACATGATGCATGAGCTGGCCCGTTGTTGTGGTGAAGCTGCCAATCACCAGTTGTCCATAGTGGCAGCCTTCTAAATCATCTGGATATAGTTTCCATGGAGGAATGTTCAAGCTTAATGCAACAATTGATACAGATTTCTTTCTCTACTCACTCAGTAATTTTGAATACAATGGCCACATAATACACATGCTCACTCAATGGTGTCTACCGCCCCCACTGACTAGTACAGTGAAGTTGTGATTGTTCATGCATGTGCATTCCAGTCCACTCTTATTGGCTGCCAGGTTGCATGCATATCATGGAAACCATTTTTGTTCTGTTAACAATGGTTGGACTTTTTCCAGGAAGACCTTTTAGATAGATAAGTAGATAGATGATAGATAGATAGACAGATAGATAGATAGATACAAGGTCTGTATAGGTAAATAGATATTGATAGATATATAGAGATAATAGATATACCAAAGACTATAAAGTTAGACTGAAATGCTTAAATCCCAATGAGTGCTGTGAATAGTAAAAGATTTAGATATTTATCTATACCATCTATCTATCTGTCATCTATCATCTATTTATCTAGTGTGTGTAGCAGTATCTACTTCATAGTAAAAACTAAGTGCATATTAAAATCATCTTATTTTTTTGATAAAGTCAAAACCTTAGATTTTGATATGTGAAACCTAAGTTCTGAAACTTTAAAAGTGCGACATTTTAAACAGTTTTAATGAATTCATTTTTTAGTTAATGATAAATAAATACAGGAATAAGATAGTTTGAAACCTTACTACTTCTTATAACTTGAGATCTATTTTAACATAATGAGTTTTCACCTCTGTACAGATAGATAGAAAGGTATATAGAAATCTTTACTTTGTAAAATTTTGTGCACACGTGAAGCATGACAATCCTACACTTCTTAGGATAAGCCACATTGAATTTAGCTTGGGAAGTGAATGTTACATTTTATTTCACCAAATAATTTGCTTCTCCTGTGCAGATCAAATACTGTAATTATTTTTGAGAATTTCCTATTGAGTATATCTAATAACTTTTTATTCCAAATAAGAGATTAATGAAGATGACCTGTAATGCTTAATGACTCCCAGACCCATTTGTTAGTCTATCTATCTGCCTATTTATGTACCTTGATATGCAGCATGCTACTTTATTAAGCAAATTATCTCATACATTTTTTGTTTTTTATTGATTGTATTTGGTATACATTGGTTAAGAAAAGTAATACTGGTTTCAGATGTACAGTTCTGTAATACATCATCTGTACACTGTATTGTGTGTTCACCATACAGAGTCAAGTCTCCTTCCATTACCGTTTACCTTCCCCATCCTGATTTCTGTGGAGAGAGAAAGATCATTGGAAATAATTCAGGCTCTTAGATAATTTTTTTGCTGTTTCCAGAGACCATTTTGCCTTGTTTTCTTTAATGTGATAGTCGGTTATTGGTGGGGGGGGGGGAAGACTGCTTGGCTTTTAAGAAATAGAGCAAGGCCAAATTTCAAAAGTGATGTGATTTTTAGTAATTTTCAAGTGGTAACCTTTCAAAATTATCATTCTGTGAGGACTAGTTACTCATCCAAATCATTTAAAAGAGTAAACACAGCTTAGGAACACTGAACATTTACCACTTAATGCCATGAATGATATTCATGTTCCAGAAAATCTTTTTGCTCTAATAATTTTTAAAGGAGCAAATTGAACGTAACTATAGCATAAAATAAAATGCAGGACCTTTAAGAGATACAAATTAGAGAGTGTTCTGGGAAAATATCAAGATGGAAGGAAGGGTGACACAGGAACAAGAAAAAAAATGGTGAGGATAGATAAAAAAGGTGCAATGAGAAAGACACATTGAACATTGAGGATATAGCGAACAGTCAATTTCAACTTGAGGTCAGAGAGCAGTCAAGTCTCTAACTCTTTGTAGTCTTGTGCTAGAAAGAAACATGAAATTGAAGCTCACTCTCAGAATCAATATTTTAAACAACCAATTTTCCTTCTCCAACCTTCCTTCTTTCCTTTCCTTTCTTCTTTTTCCCCATTCTTGCTTCCATCCTCTTACCCTCTTTTGTTCTTTCCTTTCTTACTTGTAATGAGAGGTTGAATTTTTTTAAATGCCAAAGAGTTCTGGAAAAAGTTTAGAAAGCAAAGAAACTGGCCAAGCAGTGTGGTTGCTTAGTGGAGGTCAGCACTTAGCAAGGCAGGTGGTTGAATGAGGTAGCAAGAGATTAGTCCCCAAAGAGGGTGTGAGAGCATAATGAAACCTAACACCCAGACACCCAGACATCTCAGCCTCTTCTTGGAGAAATTACTTGTTCTATGACTGGGACAGGAAAGTATGAGATGAGCCTAGAATGTGTTATTGTGTTAGAAATTAAGGAAGGGCTCAAAGAATGATAAGCCTGATGGGCCAAGTAAGGGATAATTTGAGAATCAAAATAAATAATGGGTGTAATGGACTAAAACCTCTTGAATAAAACAAGGATCCCTGAATCCATACTGGTGTAAATAAATAAATGAATGAATCCATGTGGATAAGAAAAAGCTTTTTCTTACAGGAAGTTATCACTAATAAATGAAGATGTAATTAGAGAAAAACTGCTTGGTAACCATGATAGTAAAGTTTGATTAAGTCAGAAGTTATTAGTGGGTGCAATAATTGGTGGATTAATGTTTGATGAAGAATAGGAAAATTATATATTTCAATAGATATTACCCACCAAAACATCCCTTAATTATGAAGAGATAAAAGCTTAAATTACAAGGGAAATCCTGGAGTATAACACCTTAAAATAATCAACATTAACTGTCTCCAGGAGCAGGACAAATCAAAAGCATGCACTGCCTGATAGAATGCATTTAGAATACATCATGAATTCTGTTACAGTCCTGTCCAAATGCTTAACCTAATGTAATAGAAGGCATTAAAAAAAAACTGAAGGAATTTCTAAAAAAATAACTAGTCTTTAGGTAATTTTAAGAAATGTCAAGATCACAAAATCAAGAAAAAACTGAGGAACTGTCTGGGATTGAAGGAACCCTTGGATGCATGACAACTAATTGCCAAGTGTGACTGCTTATAATCCTTTTACTGTAAAGCAAATTATTGGGCAATTTGTAAAATTTAAATTGTTCTATTAATTAGATCAGGTAAAAATGTCAATTCCCTGATTTTGATGGTTGTACTGTTGTTATAGACAAGACTTTTTTTTTTTTTTTTTTTAAATGGGGCTGTCTTGTTCAAGGGTAATGGTGCATCATATGTGTAACTGTCTCAGTTGTCCAGGGAAAGCAATAATTTTTGAAATAATTGAAATAATTTGAAAAAAGCAATGAATAATTTATTCATTAATATACACAGAGACAGCCATAAAGCAAATAGTACAAAGTATCCACAACTGGAGAATCTGGATGAAGGGCATACCTGAATTTTCTACTGGTCTTGTAACTTTTCTGTAAATTTGAGCTTATTTTATAATAGAATGTTTAAGAAAAAAATAGTCATAGCATCAAGGCAGATAGAAGACATTTTAGCCAACTATGGAAAAAACAAATCTTGTTTAAAGAAATGCAGTTATATTTTAAATCTATACTTACATTAAGGTGTTGAACTCTTTATTAAAACTGTCTTATTGCTGGGAAGAGGGTAGGAGGGGAAAGTGGAGGAGGGTATAGGGGGTTCAATGGTGATTTACAGAGACTTGACTTTTGGTGGTTATACACAGCACAGTATATAAATCATGGGTTGTAAAATTGTGCACCTATGACCTGTATAAGTTGTTAACCATTGTCACCACTTTATATTCAGTAAAAAGCCACAACAAACTATCTTCATTTCCTGGTTAAGTTGCCATGAAAATTTGTTTCATCATTTAAAGTAACCTCTTATAAAGAATAAAGTAGACAAATAGATCTAGTGCTGTGTTAATTTGGAATCATCACAGGATAAGAATGCTATACTTATCAGATGAAAGATTTTTTTCACTTTGTTTATATTACTTCAGGCAATATACAAATATGCATATTAAAAAACAAATTTTCAAATGGCCCAGGTGGTCAGAAGAATGATAATGACTCTTAGATAAAAGTTATTTATGGCTTCTTCTATTGTCTACAGTGACATAGTTGCCACAAAGTATTGTATTTGAACAGTAAAGAAATGAGGTGGGTCCTAATTACTCATTATGAATTTAATTTTGAAAAAAAATTCATGTACTTACTAAGAGTAGTCATTTAGCAGTGGAAAATGGGTATATATTTGAGAAATTAGTTAAAGAGTACTCACACATTTTCTGAAAATCTATGAAACTTTAAAAATATATATTAAAAACACCAAGTATGTGTTCTTTTTTTCTAATTCCTGTCAATTCCATGTTGTGGAATTTGAGCTTAGATAGTGTCAACAATATACCCTCAGGGAGAGACAAACCAGGATTCAGGTTATTTATACTGTGTGTAGATTAAAGCACGACAGATGAAAATGGAGGGAAGGGAGTTTGATGTAATTAGTCTATAAGCAAGAGATAATTTTTAATAATTTTTGCTTATTAAAGAAATACAAATTATTATACTTAAAAGCAATGATCCAAAGGCTGGTGGAATAATATTTTTAAAAAATGCTTGAAGAATTAAAAGAAATAAACTATATTAAAGAAAAAAAGAAAATCAAGTAGTTGATTTTGTTTTTTTAGTAACTTTTTAATGTCTACTTAAATTAATTCATTGGGTATGACCATTATTTGTAAGAATGCAACCAATGTATTTGTTCAAACTCTCAAGCCAAGTTTAGTTTATAGTCTGTTTTAAATATTTTTCTATTATAGAATGTGAAGAATTACTCACATTTGGGTATCTACAAAATTTAAAAAAATTGAGTACTTTATTGCAAAATCCTTCCTGACATATTTTCAGGGAGAAGGGTTGAGACATTTGAGAATTTTGTGGAAACTATCAAATTATTATATTAAAAGAGTGAGAATTAGCAAGATTTGATGGCACTTGTCAACATTTCAACCCTTCAAAAATGTATATAATACTGTAGTTCAGGTAACTTTCAGATCCAAAGAAAATTGATTTTATGTCATAAGAATGTATGCTTCTGATTTGAAAGTATGTGCTGCCTTTTAAAGGCTTACATTTTATTTTCCAACTTTTATTTTACATTAAAAATATCTGAATCTTTTTATAAGACCAAAAGCCAAAGCAAGAATTCCTGACTGGGCTCCTTGAACCTTCTCTGTTTTGTTCAGTGACCATCTTTGAGTCAAAATTGAGAACTTGAAAATTGGACTTATTTTTTTCTTTTCTTTTTTCTTTTTTTTAATTAGTATTTTTCATTGTTGATATTGTACAGTTTTCTGTCTTTTACCTCGCCCCCAGCCCACCACCCCAGCCCTCCCCACCTTCCTCCCATTTCCACCCACCATAGTTTTTGTCCATGAGTCCTTTATACTTGTTGCTCTAAACCGTTCCCCTTTTCCCCTGAAATTCCCTCCCCTCCCCCTCTGGATACTGTCAGACTGTTCTCAATTTTAGTGTCTTTATTTATATTATGCTTGTTTGTTTGTTTTGTTGATTAGGTTCCTGTTAAAGGTGAGATCATATGGTATTTGTCTTTCACTGCCTGGCTTATTTTGCTTAGCATGATGCTCTCCAATTCCATCCATGCTGTCGCAAAGGGTAGGAGCTCCTTCTTTCTTTCTGCTGCATAGAATTCCATTGGTGGGATTGCAGATTGGTACAACCACTATGGAAAACAGTATGGAATTTTCTAAGAAAACTAAAAATGGATCTACCTTTTGACCCAGCAATTCCACTGCTTGGATTATATCCTAAGAACCCTGAAACACCAATCCAAAAGAACCTATGCACCCCTATGTTCATAGCAGCACAATTTACAATAGCCAAGTGCTGGAAGCAACCTAGGTGCCCATCAGTTAATGAATGGATCAAAAAACTGTGGTACATTTACACAATGGACTTATTTTTTCTTATAACAAATACTACTCCTCCTCTTTCCTAACTTACTTCCCAAATTGTCTTAGTGCAGGTATTCTCAAAAATATAAATGTGTTTTACAACCATTGTTATACATGTGCACACACATGCACACTTTAATTTGTAGTAAAGGCCTGTAGATAAAAATAATGGCTACAGATTGTACAATTTAAGGTATATCCAGGTCCCTATTTCTCCCCTTTTATTAAGATATTGCCTTTATTGCAATGCTTACATTAGATTAGTTTCTCTATTTAATTTTTTTTTTAAACAATTTAGTACCTTTCATTTGTGAAGGAAAGGTGTAAAGTAAAAATGTTTATTTGTGTATGTTTGTATTTAAATGAAGAAACACAAGTAAGTACCTACCAAAAGGGACAAGAAAGGGAAAGGGTTAATGAGAACAAATGAAAGATCAAGACTTCTCAGCGTATATCCTCTTATATAATTTTGATTTTAAATAATATAACCATGTGAGCTATTTAAAAAAATAAGACCTCTAAAAGAAAAATGAAGCAAAATTTATTTTTGCACTCTTAACTTTTTTCATGATCAAATCAAGTGAATGCTGCCCAAAAGCTAGTCTTAGCCATAATGCCCTGAAACATTTTGTCTCCATCAGATACAAATTATTCTGTATAATAAAATATTAAAACTTAGAAATGGTATTTAAAGATAAACTATGGAGAGGGGAGGGAATTTCAGGGGGAAAGGGGAAGGGTTTAGAGCAACAAGTATAAAGGACACATGGACAAAAAACTGGGGGAGTGGGAAATGGGAGGGAGGTGGGGAGGGCTGGGGCGGTGGGCTGGGATGGGAGTAAAAGACAGAAAACTGTACAAGAACAACAATTAAAACTTTTTAAAAAATCACACTGAATATTACGTGCATGAATGTTGGCTCTATTTAAATTCTTAAAAATAATATATAATCCTTATATTTAGCAGCTATAAATTCTAGGCCATTAAAAACCAGAACAAGTGTTTTTCAGGTATTATAACCAACCAATGAGCAAAGCTGTCAGCCAACATGACTCAGGATGGAAAGGTTTGAGGAAAGGCAGTCGGGGAGCAGAGCTCAGGTAAGACGCTGAGTTAACAGGGAGACGGCCCCCACAGAAAGCTTGGTTGATCAAGATACTATTAACATGGCATCATTTGCTATGGCATTTTCATCTACTATCTTTAATGCTTACAAGAAGTTTGAAAATATTACTTGCATTTAGAAATGCAGAGACTAAAACTTAGGTAAAATAAATAGTCCAATGTTATATCGAGAAGGTACCCATGCTAGGATTGGAATTTAAAATTGTTTTAGCCTACAGTTCATGCCATTTGACTAAGCTATGCTTCAAAAAGCAGACACAGGACCCTGAGTGCATATGGAGTAAGCATACTGTCAAAACTGAGAAGAGGTGTTGAACAAAGGCTAGTGAAGCATGGATTATAAACTTCAAAATCTGCCTAAGATATTTTTATTACAATTATTATCATTCTAGTGCTTTAAAATTATAGGAAAAAATCTAAATAGTATATAGCAGTGACAGCCATACTTACACACTACGAGTGTGCAAGACTGCAGGATACTGACAGCTCTACCCACAGGCCCATGTACAGAGAGGTGACTAAGTCTAGAAATAGAGAAGGATCTTTAATTGCAAAAATATAAAAACAGTTACCTCCAAACCTGCAAAACAATTTCCTTCCAGGGAGGGCCATTGAGTGAGCATGTGTACAGTGTGACCATCACATTCAAGATAACTGAGCAAGTAGAACAGCAAATCTGCATCAAATTTTGCTTTAAACTTGAACCTTCCTCCATGGAAACTATGCTCAGATGATTCAGGAGGCCACAGCTATGGGCAACTGGTGACTGGCAGCTTCATCGCAACAGTAACCCCGCTCATGCTTCCTGTCTCTTGAAGAGTTTGTGAAACATCAAATCACCCAGGTGACTCATCCCCCTACAGCCCAGGTTTGACACCCTGTGACTTCTGGCTTTTCCCAAAACTAAAATCACCTTTGAAAGGGAAGAGATTTCAGAACACTGATGACATTCAGGAAAATAGGATGGGGCAGCTGATGGTGACTGGGAGAACTGTGTGAGGTCCCAAGGTACCTACTTTGAAGGGGACTGAGGCATCATTGTCCTATGTACAATGTTTCTTGTATCTTCTTCAATAAATATCTCTATGTTTCATATTACCTGGCTGGATAACTTTATTATAAGAAATTTATTCACATAATTATGGAGGCTGGTGAGTCTCAGTATCTGTAGTGTGAGTCAGCAAGCTAGAGACCCAGGAGAGCCCTAAAGCCAGCTGGTTCAAGACCCAGGGAGAGCTGATGTTTCAATTAAAGACAGAGGGCAGGACAAAGCCAATGTCTTAGTTGCAAGGTGATTAGGCAGGAAGAATTCTCTCTTACTCTGCTTTTTGTCCTACTCAGGCTTTCAACTGATAAGATGAGGCCTACACATACTATACAGGACATATTGCTTTACTTAGTCTACCAATTTAAATGTTAACTTCATTCAAAATCATCCTTACAGAAATATCCAGAATATTATTTGACCAAATATTTGGATGTCCCATGGCCCAGTTAAGTAACATAAAATTAATCATGTTTGAGCACATGGGATTTATGTAAACCTCTTGGGATGTCAGCATTTAGTAGCAAATTTGCTTTCCTACAAGCATGTTATAAAAATCTTTTAAAAAGAAAATGATTTAAAAAAACAGACAAACAAAAATGCACATTCAGAGGTCCATCCTACTTTAGAATTGCTGGTTAAGAGTATGATCTAACCTTTTTATCAAGGAAACTGTGAAATACTTAGAACTTAATAAACTGTGTTAGAATTAGACAATCAGAAGTGGAAGAATGTGAGTTTTACCTATAAACTTCAAAAATGGTAAGGGTTTCATGAAAGCTATTAACTATTCCAGGACAAATATTGTATGCAGATTTTTAATATTATATTTTTGTAAATATTATAATTTGACACATAGAAAATGATTTCATATTTTTCAATATAGTTTACTATATCTCTTCGATTGATTTATTACAAAGGATACAAAGACAAAAAAAAGGTTGCCCAGTTATACACATGCTGGTATTTGCTGCAATAATGAGTCATTCAGCATCCTTTCTCATAATCATAATTTATTGTGTGATCCTGTAGTTTTAGTTAGCTAGTATGGACTCTATTCTGGAAATCTTTGTCAAGACATTCTAATGCAACCATTACTTACACTATTCTAAATGCCGTCTTTTATCACCTATTCAGAGATTTCAATTGCTCTCTTAAGAATCCAGATATTGTTAATCCAGAAAACAATCACACAACCTCTCAGCATTTTTTAAGGTTCAGGGTCCAGAGATTTAACCGTAAATGAAACAGTTAAATGAAATGAAGTTGTCTTCTTGCTCTAAGTGGCATTCCTTAACTACTTTAATCTCTTCTATTTCTTCATGTGTTTGTATGTAAACTTCAGTGAAGCTGGAACCAAGAAATGAAATACAGATAGTGAAGTTTTCAAGGTATCATTCACTGGCCTGTGTTTTAGGTGTTACTTTATAAAGCTAATTCTACTACTACTCATTCCCTTCTCTTTTCTGTCTTCCTCCACGGTCTATATTTAATTTCAGAATGGGAACAGGTGGAAGTATTGTTCCTACAAAGTTCTGAGAGTGATTATTTTTAGTTTCTTTTTCCTTGCTTTTTTTTGACTGGGGTCAAACAAAAGTTAATTTGAATATACAATATAAATTGAAAGTGTCAAAAGCGTAATCCCCAAATATCACCAAGATAACTTACTGATAAGAAGGTAAGATAAAGCTGAGTTTATTGTTCACCTCAGAGAGGGAGAAAACAGAAAACCTCACAAAGCTCGAATAGTGTCTTAGAGTAGAGGGGAAAAGTCAACATTCATTGAGAATTGAAAGTTTGATTAATATGTTACTTTGTTGTTTACTCAACTCTCTAAACTGTGAGTTGTCAGGTCCCCAGATTGTAAATACCTCAAAGGGCAAGGAGAACATTTTCTCCACATGATGTCAATTCTCTGAAGTTCTAGGCAGCGCTCTACATCCTGAGTCACACTCAGTGCCTTTTGTTCAATGCTGCTCATAGGACCTGAAAAGTAATTCCCTGAAAACCTACTATTAAAATGAAAAGCTGAAATAAATAATTGGACATTTGGTCTTTCAAAATAGAGACTGTATTAGGACTGGGTAAGGACTATGATAGAACAGTCCAGCATTAGTAGAAACAGCAAGGTAGGAATTTTGAAGCAAGGAAATTAAACAATCTTAGGAAAAACTGCCTGTCAATAGTTTCCACTGAAGAGTGGGTTTTCAGGAAGTACCTATAATGAGCAATCAAATTCTTAGCCCAGGCAGAATACTCCTGTACGTATAATAGAAATATGAAGACAGAAATAGCACAAAGTCATGTTAATATAGACATAAATCATGGTTTCAACTTTTACTCTCTAGACTAACTGTGGAATTAAAAGGTTTTGTTTCAAATAATGTCCATATAAATATTTTCATACCTTTCTTGTATTAATTTATTTCCTAACCGAAGTGAATACAAATATTTTAATGTTATATTCACTTCTATTCTATCCTATTATAATATATGTGTAATAATAAGGACACTTTTTAAAATTAATATTTACAGAATCAAATATCTATTCTATCAGTAACTTCGATGAGATTGACATTTACATGTGTTCTTTGATTTCTTTCTACTTTACCCCCCAGTCCATCTAGAGCCAGTACCTTTGCATCTCTCCATTATGTAGTTTTACACAATTATGTTCCCCAAACCTTCTTGGTGTCTTCCAATGCCAAACACTACAGTATCATCATTTATCTAAGTATTATCTTTCACTTATTACTTATTTCTATCAGAAGTTCAAAAATACTGTACATTTAATATAAACTAGAACCTGGGCTTGGAGAGGAAAGTTGGTCAGATCTGAAGCCTCGGAGAATTCAGCTTAGTAGAACAAAAAGGTTTAGGCTGTCTGAAATAAAAATGGGGAGGAAGGAGTAGATAATTGTCCTAATTTATAGGAGAGATGGCTTCTGAATTGAGCCTTGAAAGAGAGGTTGATTGATATTCCCCTGTGGAACAAGGGATGATTTGAAACAAGGGATATTTACCTGAAGCATTAGTTGGTGAGGGAAAAATGTTGACAAAATTTTGTGTATAGCTATGATAAACCAAAATATTTTCAAAGTACAAGAAAAAAGTTCTTAAGACTTGTTTTTAAAGGCAAAGCTTAGATATGGTGAACAACATATTTAATACTTTGTTTCATCTTTTCATGTTTATCCCTAAGTACTTTCCTCAGAAGTGTTTGTGACCATTTGATACATATGTACATTAAATCTATTGCCTATATGATAAACTGTATTCCGGGTGGCTGCTCAAATAATGTATCTAAGTTTGGCATGATTGAACTGAGAAAAAAAGTCATCTTTGCTGAGTTAAAGTGTTTTTTATTGAACTTAAGGTGGTTCCTACCAGCTGGTATTGCTTACCATAGTGGAGGAAATATTTCACATTTTAAAATTAATGTATACTCTATCCATCAAACAAGGACATCAAAATGTTACCCTCAAAATGCACATAATGTGCAGTTGTAGCAGTAGCTGGTGATTCTTTAGATTGTTTAAATGAAGTAAATCAGTAAGAAGAATAAAACAGTGTTTCCTTCATGTTTCTAGAGTTCATATAACTCTAGTGTTTCATGAACTACATTAAACTTTGTCCCACAAGTAACCTTGAATATTTAAGCACCTGCTCAGTTTGGTCAGGAAACACACATGCTCTGAAAAGCCACCTGAGTGAGACCTCACAAAAGTGTGCTTCTCACATGTATAAAGTTTAAGGTGCAGGCTGTGGAAATGTGGGAATTGCTGAGCTACTACTTGCAGATATCCCTGGTCCCTAAAACTCTAGAATCTGCTTCTAAGTTAGCTAAAGGATTTTAGGGCCTGGACTGTCTATATTTCAGTAGTGCCACTTAAAATGAGATTTAGAATAATGTTTTCTCAGGTGGGATTACTTTTTCAAAGGTGAGTCACTGACTTCTTTGTGCATTTGCTCTTCTTGACACTTACACAGTAATAACTCCCTGTTAGAAAAATGGTGGGAAAAGTGTGTGTGCATATGTATACACATACATACATACATATATACTAAAATACATAAAATGGTAGTTATTAGAAATACAAAGTAAACTATGCATTGAAAGTTATTTTATTAAACACATTTAAACATAAAGCATATATAAGATTATGACATTTTACCCCTTCATATAAAAGAATGTGTAACTCATAATTTCTTTGTGTAATTTGAATGGTTAGTAATTGAAGTAGTACAGCTCAATTTATGAGTATGTTATTTTCACATATACAAAACAACTTTATAAATCTATGAATTGATTAACTATTATCATCTTCTTTACTGTGAAGTAACATTTGAAGACAAATTTAGAAAATAAAACCAGTCTACTTAGAAGTTGAGAGCCTGACTTCAGTAGGATTGTCTTGCCAAATAAAAACACAGGAAAATTATCACAAGGTTATCGAAAATAACAAGTTTACATGAATATGCTAATGGTAGGAAAATAGCAAATTTCTTGTGTGCTTATCATATTATAAAGTCAGGGGTAAAGGTGGTTTTGATTGGGAATTTAGACTTAAAAGGCACCCTCATAGTTTTATTTACTTGGGGAACAAGGCTGACTATATTTCTATTGGTTTATCTCAGAGTTCCATAGCTGCTGTTGTTATTGTTTGGTTTTCTTATTTACTGATTTGTAATGCGATGCGCAGACTCAATTTGGCAGGGAGATAAAATATCAGTTGTGCTTCCACAGTATCCTGATGACTTGTGTGCCTTTTTAATATTTGTAATTTTGTGATTTAAAAAGAAAATTGCCTTCTGTCTCAAATGCCTGAATGAATGTGTCAAATACAGCTTAGCTTTTCAAATGATGTTATATTAATTATCTGGACCCACTGCATTCTTAATATTGATACACTTGACTTGTTCTTCCTTAAATGCTCAAAATTCTATGCTGCTGTTCATAGAGCCATACTTTACAGAAATTTTACCTTAATACTAGTTAGTCCTTAATTAGAAGTTTTGGATCAAGTCTACATTGATACTATTTTTATGCAGAAGTTCTTGAAGGTTTATTTATCTCTCTGCAGTCTACACTATGAACCTATTTCACTTGATCATCAGTAGAATGAACACTAATGTTTTCTTAGGGATCTTCAAACAAATTTGTTGCATCTATCATGTTTTCTCTGAACTGTAGTATTTGAATATTTTTCACTAATTTTATGCTTTAAAGAATTGAGGAGAAAAGGTGTATCTCATGGACTAGATTTCCAAAGCTCACGCTACTCTGAGGACATTTGAAGTCAGTGGCTTATGTAACCTAAGTGCACATCAGTAAATGAATGGATCAAAAAACTATGGTACATTTACACAGTGGAATATTATGCAGCAGAAAGAAAGAAGGAGCTTCTACCCTTTGTGACAGCACAGATGGAACTGGAGAGCATTATGCTAAGTGAAATAAGCCAGATGGTGAGGCATAAATACCATATGATCTTACCGTTAAGTAGAACCTAATCAACAAAACAAACAAACAAGCAAAATATAACCAGAGACATTGAAATTAAGAACAATCTGACAATAACCAGAGGGGAGGTGGAAGGGGATAATGGGGGGGAGGGGGAAGGGTTTTCAGGAACAATTATAAAGGACTCATGGACAAAACCAAGTGGGGGTAGAAGTGGGGGAGGGAGGTGGGAATGGCTGGGGCTACAGGGGAGTGGTGGGGTATAAATGCAGACAACTGTACTTGAACAACAATAAAATAATTTTTTTAAAAAGAAACATGCAGCAAGAACTTATTCCGTTAGAAGACTTCCAAAAAGAACCATAGGCAGCCCTGGCTGGTGTAGCTCAGTGGATTGAGCGCGAGCCTTCGAACCAGAGGATCGTGGTTCCATTCCCAGTCAGGGCACATGCCTGGGTTGCAGGCCAGTTCCCAGCAGGGGACGCATGAGAGGCAACCGCACATTGATATTTCTCTCCCTCTCCCTCTTTCCTACCCTTCCCCTCTAAAGATAAATAAATTAAAAAAAAAATCTTAAAAAAAAAAAAAAAAAAAAGAACCATAGGCAGCCAGCTTTCCCCTCTGAACTACAATGTGGGAAAAACTTTATGATAATGACAATTGGATCTACATTTTTTTTATATTTTCCTTTATTTCTTTTCTTTCCCCTTCAATGGTATCCCTTACTCCTTTCTTCGTATATAAGCATGCATAGTTTTCAAGCTTTAGGGAAATAATTTAGTGCTTTGTTTTTCAGTTTAATGGATTCTATATGATATTTTTTCATTACATTTTTTCAAAGGGTTGTTTTGTCATAATGAGTCATTATTAATGGATTTTTTTGTTTATTTCTTTTTCCATGGATTTTTTTCCCCCTAAATAGTACTCATTTTAAAATCTCTTTGGTTACACTTTGTAATTTCACATCATTGTCAGTGTTAAATGCATATCCATCATATATCTTAATTTTTCCTTTGCACTAAATATTTTAAAGTCCTATTTCTAAAACACATGCACTTGAAATTAGAAAAGGTTAAACAACAATTGTTTTTATAATCAAAATTTTACCATTCAAATTATAAAATAAAAATGTTAACTTTGTTTCAAATTTTATTCAAAAGACTATTTTAGTTTTAGTTTCAATAAATAATAGATTATTATTGGCACTGAGAAGGTATACAATGTACATAAGTACTTCATTTTCTTAATTTAAGTCTAAATAAAATATTATCCTTTACTTTTCAATGTGGTATTTAGGAGGAGATTATAAATCAGGAATAAAACAGCTTTATAGATTCTGGCATGTCAACCTTTAATATTTATCTTTACATATATTTAACTACATGACATAATGAAAAAAGGTCTTTATATTAGGTGGGTTGACTTAGCAAAATAGTAAATTATCCTATAGTTAGTAAATCATTGAAATATTCTTGATTGATACATACAATTATAAAAAACTAATCAATCATGTCACAATATATCAAATCAAAATATGTCTGTTTCAGATGCAAAAAAAAATGTATGTGTGCTGTTTTGCCTGTGAATGTGTTTGTTAAATACACATCATTGTATAAATAGCTGAGAGAGAGAGAGAGAGAGAGAGAGAGAGAGAGAGAGAGAGAGAGACCTTTTTCCTAAGGTCAGAACAGTTACGATGACTTTAAATGCAGATCCCCAGCCCTCACAATGTAGACTAGTTTCTTTTAGTATAACAACAAAAAAAGTATTCAGACTTTTTTTTTCACTCATTTATTTAACAAGAGTTCATTAGGTACCTACTGTGTGCCAAGCACTCTTCCAGATGCAGGGGATAAAATAGAGACACACAGTTAACACTCAGCTCACTCGAGAAACTTATGTTGTAGGAGACATGCAGATGCTAAAACATGACAAGTCACACATGTAGTTTAGTAATTGTGGTGAGAGCTAACCAGAGTATAAAACAGGGAAAAGATGAGAGTTTGATATTACATAGGGTGGCATTTGGATGCAGCCACAAGAATATATGAAGAAAGAATATTTTATCAAGTGGTAAAACTCAAGGAAGAAGTGGGTCTGTTGTTTAAGAGAAGGAGTGAAGGGGCCGGTGCAGTTTAAGCGGGGGAGAAAGAGTGGGGTAGTTAATTATTTATTCTCAACCTGCTCTGGGCAAATCTGGATGACTGATGCCCAAGTTCCATTTTTGTTGTAATGTGAGTGGGAAATAAGACATTCTGAACTGAAAACAGAAGGTCTACCCTAAATCTTAGTGGAGGTATGGATGGTTTGGTTCTTTGAATAGATCACTATAAATCATGTCTCACAGAGACTCTTCAACAGAGACTCACAGAGAATCTTCAATATATGTGGAGACTTGTCTGGGATGGCTGTACTGAATCCTAAAAGTTTAGATTGAGGCCTTAACTGAGTTCAGTCACCTACACAATCCAGATGGTTTAACAACACATTACTATCTCAGGTCTGTCCTTGGGCAGTGGGGGAGGTAAGCAGAGAGTACTTTCCAAAGACGGGGAGGGGTTGGACAGACTGCAATTGCCCAGGTCCAGCTCATGAATCAAACTGGTGGTGACATCTTTTTGATGACCTTCCCCAACAACCTCCTCCAGTTCGACAATCAAAAAAGGCTGGAAACATGGGAAAATGTCTCCTCAAGATCAAATTCATCCCCAGTTGAGAACTATTATTATAGACTATTCTGACCTTTGCTTTCTAGGAGTGCTTATCTAAGAACTTCTTGGCTAAACCAAGGTGAGCTTTATTAACAGCAGAGTGTCATGTCAATTCTCTCCAAAAAGGTAATATAACCCAGATCCAGGGAAAAATTATAAGTAGCTTTTATGTTCCAAGTTTAATGAAATGAATAGCAGCAAAGTAGGACGATTATCTAGGAGTGCTATTGGTTGGTGTGAGTGGGGTCAATTAAAACTCTGTGAGCTGAATATGCATTTTTATGTGCCTAATGATTTCTGAAAATCATTTGCTGTGATGCATTAAATCAGCCAATTTAGAGTTATTGACCAAAGGAAAGAAATTGTACAGCCAATAAAACTGATAACAAATTTGGGAGAAATTGAGCACCAGTCTTAGAAAAGCTGTTTATGTGTAACATCCACAAGCAATATGTATTATGAAGACATTTACTGCATGCTGTTAATTGTAAATTAATGGTATAATATATGTGTAGTGCAGAACTGTATAACTTAAGACCAGGAAGCTATTTTAGTGCCTGGTTAACCAAACATTGATTTCAACGAAAAATTGAAGCTTCAAATAGGAAGGAAGCTTGTTCACTTACTGTGAACTTGTGTAACATCAACTGCAGCTTAGCAGTCAGTCATTTCTGAAATACTTTATAATGTGACAGTGGTGTTGGGTAAACTCAAACAGATATAAATCATTGTCTCAAGAGTCCTAAGGGACCTGGCACAATCTCTCCACCAGGATGTCTTCTTTTACAGCCTCATTACACTTGCCAGTGATTCATGGGTGTTAGGCTTGACTAAGAAGGCTGGAAGGGGCTAGAGAACTCAGTATGCTATGTTTCAACCATTTAAATAAGCATATTTCCTTGAGACTAAGGCATGTCTAAAAGAAATGGATTGATCTCTGTATATTCTTATTATTCTTTTGTTGAGGTTTTCAAAGCCATGCAAGTCCATGAAAAATATTATCAGTATAGCATTGTATCATTGCATCTTTAATCTGGACTGAATAATTTTATCAAGTCAAACTCTGTGGGACAAGCATAGGGATAACAAGGGGCAGGTGCAATGTGGATGGAATGGAAATGAATAAAGGACTAAACTTATTGGAAATCAAATATATCTAAGTGTGTTCTAGTGCATAGTTTTTGGTCAAACTGTGAGCACTGAAAGGAATTCTTCCTATTGGGAGAAAGAAGTGTCTAAGACACCTCTGAGGTAATATTGAAAACAAGGTCTTCTTTTCTTAGCTCGGAACTACCAATTCTTCCTTCCAGGCCAATCAAATATGGTTTTCTAAGGTGAAAATCAGGAGACTAATACTCCTTTAACTCCACTAATAGTCAATGAGCAAATTGAGATAATGATAATTTATTGAACTTGGGGTCTGAAGATTTTTCCACTCTGCTTGGGATATTGCAAGTGGTGCATAAAAAGTTGACCCCCAGCCCTGAATGGTGTGGCTCAGTGGTTGGGTGCCATCCTGCAAATCAAAGGGTTGCCAGTTTGATTCCCAGTCTAGGGCACATGCCTGGGTTGCAGACCAGGTCTCCAATAAGGGGTGCATGAGAGGCAACCACACATTGATGTTTCTCTCCATCTCTTTCTTTCTCCCTTCCATCCTCTAAAAAATAAATAAAGTATTTTTTAAAAAGTTGACCCCTGAATCTGTGAAAACAAAATTTCCTTTTTAAATTAAACTAAATGTATATTTCCAAGCATAAATAATGCAGTATTGCACATTATCAAAACTTGTTAATGAAATTGTATTGACAGCTCTCCAGTAAAGCATTTAAATTCATTTCTTCTTTAATGCCATTGAATTGAGGGTTTCCAATAATCAGATTATTATGCTACACTGTAGATAAACTGATAAAGGTATATACACATACAAAAGTGAATACAAATAATTTATTTTTGAAAATATAAAATAGAATGTCTCTTCATTTCTATAGTACAAGTGATTTCAACAAATTGAACAGATTAAGTACTATAGATTATTACTAAATGCAGCAATGAAAGCCCTTAGTAAATAGCACATAGAAAACATATGTATTTTTAACAAAACTTATTAATTCCAATAATAATAACTCATCCAGTACTTTTACCTAATAAAATAGCAAGTGTAAAATAAATTTTAAAATACATGATTCATCAATTATATTAAAACGTAGTGTATTTGACAGCATCAACATTCACACTATAGCTGTAAACTTAGAAGTAAGCAAAAACACAAAAGCCAACTTTCCATAAATTTGCTTTTTAAAACTTATTTCTGATATTTGGTTTTATGTATGTCACTGTTGGTTGATCATCACAACTTGTGTAGCATAAGAACCATTGAAATTTAATATAATAAATGTTAAATTAATTATATTTATTTTGAATTGGCCTCCTTGAATATTTAATATTTTGTACAACCATTTTAGAGTAAGCTAAATCTGTCTCAATTTCTCTCCTAAATCTAATTAATCAAATTACTCACTCCTATCAGTGCTTCCCTACTGCAGACCCTCATTACATTTTATTGGAGCATTATAAGAGTATTGATTACTAATGGGTTTTCCCAATTCTGGACTTGTTTCTCTCAATACCATCATCTATTATCATAGAGCCCCCTAAGCTACTCCTTTGCTCCAAATTCACTGCCTTTGCTCTTGCTGTCACCTGCTGGTTTGCACCCCATTCCTCCTGGCCAACACAGTCATTTAACTGCATTTTTTTCTTATGTAGACATTAAAAATTTTTCTTGAGTCATAGCTATATTTTATTTCAAGGGGCTACATAGCTCCTCATCTATACCAACACTGGATGGTTATTGAGTTAGTGTTATGACCCTGATTGACAAGCGTAATGATGGTCCTTAGAACTGAAAGTAACACTTGCAGTTAGAGCAAATAATCTCCAAAATTGCAGTGTGTCTACAGAATAGAATATTTTTTTCTGCCACCTAAGAGTCCAACACGTGTGTTACATATCAGAAGGTGGCTTTCCACTGTTCACTATCTAAGTTTCTTCCATCTTGTAGCTCCACCTTTTTGTACAGGATCCTGGAATCCTTTGCTTCTGACCAGCAGAAGGAATTAGAGAAAATGGAGAAGATCTACCACTTCTTAAAAACCTCACATTAGCAACAACTAGTATCAAGGCCACGTCTGGGTCTATATAGGGCAAGGAAATGTGGTCATTATCTGAGAAGCTACCACCGTCAAATTACTTCCCTATGAATATTTGGGGGTAGCTAGCTATCTCTACAATAAAACTTAGAAAATAACATGTACATTGTATTTCAAAGGAAATTAACATTTCTGAAAGTGTTGGTAAGAGTGAATTTCAGTTATCTGGAAAAGGCCCTTACATATAATTTTTATTATTAATAACTCTGGATGATGTATAAGGTAACATCAGTCTTGGACATGCTTTTCAAAATCAGTTAAGTCCATGCAACTTTTGTTTGGATCTCTAGCAAATTGCAGTACCTGCCCAGTGAGGTTAGGCATGTGGAATAGTCTGATCTCCCTGCAGTAATTACATCTCATTTTCCTAAAACATGTTTGCTGATCAGGTGGAGTGTCTCCAAATTGTTCCACTGTTAGATACTACAATTTGGAATAAAAAATGAAATTTCTTTTCTACCTTTTAAGATAGTCTCCAAATATAAAATGAAATTTCTTTTCTACCTTTTAAGATAGTCTCCAAATTTTGCTTATCAAAAACATATTTTTTAAGAAATTGCTAGATGTCTGCATATGAATATAAGATAACAGCATCTGCTATTCACCATACCCCCCCATTTGATATATGTAAAATTAAATGAAAGATTTTCCCATTTGAGTTAGGCAGGTGCCACATAAACACATCTGTAGGTCATTCAGAAATTACTATCACCACTTTTCATTATTAAGGTGACATGCATATATTTAGAAATTACTTTCCAAAAATCTAATAAAAGACTTTATTTGATAACTTTTCTATTTCTTCACCTACAGATCAGTAGTAAAATTCTTTGCATAATGAGATTCATATTCTTAGGGAGGAAAAAGTTATAATTTGTTATCAATTTTTCATAAAAATGTGCACTGGAACTTAATTTTGTTTATAGCATATATATGACATTATATGTTGTAAAGTTGCTTCCTTCATGTTTATGCCACACTAATAAAACAAATGATAAATATCATATGATCTTATCAATAGATGCAGAAAAAGCATTTGAAAAGATACAAAATCAATTTATAATTAAAACATTCAATAAAATGGGTATAGAAGGAAAGCACCTCAACAGAATCAAGGCTATATATGACAAAGCCTCAGCTAACCTTATATTCAATGGTGAAAAACTGAAAGCATTTTGTCTAAAAACCAGAACAAGACAAGGTGCCCACTCCAACCACTCTTACTCAACCTAGTTCAGGAACTCCTAGCTAGAGCAATCAATAAATAGAAAACATAAATAAAAGGCATCCAAATTGGGAATCAAGAGCTGAAAGTGTCACTTTTTACAGATGACATGACTCTGTATCTAGAAAACCCTAATGACTCCACCAAAAATACTATAAAAGACAACTAGCAAATATAGTAAAGTTGCAGGATACACAAGGAAATTTCAGAAAAGAAGTGAGGAAAACAATTCCTTTTGCAATTGCAACAAGAAAAATGAAATACCTAGGAATAAACTTAATAAAAATATGAAAAACCTATAAACTGAAAATTATAAAGCATTATTAAAAGAGATTGAACTAACAAAATGAAATGAAAAGATATTTCATGTTCATGGTTGGAAGAATCAACATAGTTAAAAATGGCCATATTACCCAAACAATATACAGATTTAATACAATCCCCATCAAAATCTCAACATCATTTTTTTCAAAAAGAGATAGAACAAAAAAATCATCAGATGTGTATGGAAACACAAAAGACCCCACAAAGCCATCCCCCTAAAAAAGAATGAAGCCTGAGTTATAACACTTCCTGACTTCAAATTAATAGTACAGAACTACGATAATCAAAGCAGCATTGTATTGGCAGAAAAAGAGATACAGAGACAAATGGAACAGAACTGATAGTCCAGAAATAGAACTATGTATATTATGGGCAAATAATTTTTAACAAAGGAGCCAAAAACACACAATGCAGAAAAGAAGCCTCTTTAATAACTGGTGCTGATAAAATTAGAAAGCCACATACAAAAGAATGAAACTAGATCACTATTTTTCCCCATGTACAAAAATTAATTTAAAATATGCTAAAGTCCTAAATAAAACATCTGAAACAATAAAATACATTGAAGGAAATATAGGGGCCAAACATATGGACCTTGTTCATAAAGAACATTTTTAATGAATTTGATCCCAGAGACAAGAGAAGTAAATGCAAAAGTAAATATTAAGTGGGACTATATCAAATAAAAATCTTCTGCACAGCAAAAGAAACTGACAACAAAACAGAAAGACAACCAACAGAATGAGAGATGATATTTGCAAACAACATGTCCAACTTGGGGTTAATATTCAAAATATATGAAGAATTAATATGACTCAATACCAAACAAACAAAAAAATGCAATTAAAAAATGGGTAGAGAACCAGAAGAGATGCTTTTCCCAAGAGTACAAATGGCCAGCAGATATATGAAAAGATGTTCACTTCATCAGCCCTTAGGGAAATGCAAATCAAAACTACAATGGTATACCACCTCACACCTGTTAAAATGGCTATTATCAACAAGACAGGCAATAAGAATTGAAGAGGTTGCAGAGAAAAAGGAACCCTCATTCAATGCCGGTAGAAATGTTAACTGGTACAGCCTCAATAAAAAACAGTATGGCAGTTCCTCAAATTAAGAATAAAGTTACCAGTAATGGTTTTGTAGGGGATCAACCTGAAACCTCAAAGACATTGACATAGATATATGCACCCCTGTGTTCATTGCAGCATTATTCACAGTGGCCAAGACATGGAGACAACTGAAGTATCCTTTTATAGAGAATAAAGAAGATGTGGTACATACATACTATAGAATACTACTCAGCCATAAGAAAAGATGGAATGGTACCATTTGTGACAACATGTATAGACCTTAAGAATATTATGCTAAGCAAAATAAGTCAGACAGAAAGAGACGAGAGCCATATGATTTCACTCATATGTGGGATATTTACGTAAAACTGAAACTCTAGTCACAGACAACAGTATGGTGGTTACTAGAAGGAAGGGTGTAGCAGAGATAGTAATGGATAGAGGGACCAAATACATGGTTATGGATGATGATCTGACTTTGGGTGGTGGGCATACAATGCAAAATGCAGATTATATGTCATAAAACTGTACAGTTGAAACCTACATGATCCTATTAACCAAAGTCGCTCCAATGAATTTAATGAATATACATACATACATACATATATATATGCTCTCTCCCTATATATATTCCACAGAAAGCATGCAAATTCTTCTTTTTATAACATGTTTATTTTTGCAAATTAAATTTGTCAGTACCTATCATAAAAATGATCGCTGGACTATCATAAAGATGTACAGACAACTGTACTTAGATAACAATAAAAAAATGTGCATTTCTGCCTCATTTTGAGTTTATCTCTATTTTAAAAATCACACTAGTTATATTTGAAGGTGAAAGCACAAGCTGTGTTTTGAAGACATGTTCTTTCCTCAGTAGAATTATGTCATGGGGAAACACTATGGATATCCATCAAAGTGAAATCTACAAGGACATAAGAGCTCGTTATTAGTGAACATTGTTTGTAACCTTCAGATGGCTTCAGCATTTCTGTTACAAAATGGCAAGCAGAATGAGAGAATAAAGCCCCTAATACTGTCAAAATTAACATCGCTATGTAAATTAGTGCTTTTATATATATCTAAAAGAATGTTTATTTTAATTTAAAACAATGAATTATTCTAGCCTCTGATATTTGTAATAAAAAGCTAGAGTGAGTTCAAGTTCAATTAGGTCAATGCTGGCTTCAGGTTCACATTATTGACTGAAAGTTGCTAAAGCATGCTGGCAGATGCAGTGCAGTAACTTTGGACAGTAAACTAAGACAGGGAACATATCACTGTGGCTCTGATGTGTGTTCTGGAGTATGTGCTTATTCATGCCATAAAAACTTAAGAGAATAGAAAGAGAATCAAGTGTAGCATTATATAATATTGTAAAATGACAGAATGTCATTATTCACATACTACTGAAAACTTTTAGCACAATAACAATCAGGTATTTTCTTTATGTTTTTAAGAAATAGTTTTGATAAATGAATATTTTATTCTTATTTATATTCTTAAAATGCCAAAGCTTTAAAAATGTATAATATTGTGAAGGTTTCCAGAAAACGTGTGTGTGTGTGTGTGTGTGTGTGTGTGTGTGTACGTACCCAATTGCAATACCTAGACATTCTTTGTCAGTCAAGATTTGGAAGGCTTTAAATTTTTTTTTAATTTAGATTATTTTTTATTTTAAGCAAGGTTGATTAAATGATGAGACGTGTTGGAATAAAGGCCGTAATCTACTAAAGTGGAAGGCTTTTCTCTCTGTCATCATGGCTGATGTGGTTAACGTATGCATCTATGAACTTGCCGGTTTTTAACAAATGTAGTTTAAGTATGGAGAAGCATATTCCAGGCAAAATATCATAGCAATCAAAACCTTTGGTGGTTAAATCGACCAAAAGTATTGGCCCATTATTCAATTTATTTCATTTCTGTTAGTAATAGCCTTGTTTGGCAGGGAGATTACTGGGTGCCTTCATTGAAATTTATTACCAACTTAAGTTTAAAGAAGTAATTCACTAATGTTTTTCTGCAGGACATATCATTAAGATAATATATCTTTGTGTTTATTTGTTGTTTATTTACTCATGAAACTGTGAGGTATAGAGATGACATTTGAAAATATATAAATGTAAAATTCAAAAAGATGGAACAATTTGCACTCTGTCAATCACACATATAGGCCTGATACACAATAAAATGTATAAACCCTCACATTTAGACATGGAAATAGAGATATTTGAACACTTTTTCCTCTGTGAGTAGTTCTCAGGTAGATCAACAGTCCTATAATTGAAATCATCATGTGCTTTCTGACCCTAATTGGGTAAGTTTTATATTAGGTTCACACTGAGCAATCGTAGAAGCAATTTTGGACACTTCTCCTGGGGCTGCCATAGCCCAAGTGCCGCTGCCTGATTGTCATTTGGTAATTGTCTTGAAACTTCCCAACTACTCCTTAGCATCAGTTAAAGGATGCAACATACTTCAAGTAAGTGAAGTCTCCTTGGAAGTACAAGTAAATTCTGAATCATTTAGCTTGCTGCTGCATATAGGTGCTGTCTGTTCACCTGGAATCTGCAGATGCATGATGAAAATTGTCTTCTGATGAGACTTACACAGAAGTCAAATTGGAAATGAAATCTTTGCAATTAGCCACACAGTTCCTTTTGAAATATGGAAAATACCTTAAATAATTGTGAGGATAGAGGCATTGCCAACTTTACAATTTTTTTCAAGTCTTTGAAGTCTGACTTTGCAGAACAGATTGTAAATCTCTGGCCCATTACACACCTGCAGAGATTTTGGTGTTTTATTTCTCTTGGGTGAAACTGCAGAAGCCCAAACCATGTTAATCACTGTCAGAACCAGTTGTATAAAATGCCAAAATGCAGTGAACCAAATGTTTTATAATAAATATGACAATGCAGTCAGAATGTTGTTTTTTAGGCTAGTTTTTGGGTGGTAATTTTTCATTTATAATCTTTGAAAAAAGAAAGTTCTAAGGCTTTTATCAGATAAATTTTAACCACAGGGGAGATGTCACCATATTGTATAAATAAGACTCTAAGTACTTGTGTAATAATTAATTCAGACAAAAATAAATAAACTCTACTTGTATATTAATTAATTCAGACAAAAATAAATATAATAGCATCTGTTTTGAGTACCTTAAAATGCCTATTCCAAAAAACCTCAATATCAAATATCACTACAAAAATTTTTATTTATCTATCAGTGTGAATGATTATGTAATTCATAGAAGAATTAATATTCTCACTGCATTATTTTAAATAACAATCTTTTATTATCATTCTCTGTATTTGTGATTGAATCTTATGTTTTTACCAAATAAAAATGCAATAATTGTATTTTGGAAAAAATATATTTTATCTTCTACCAGTGTGTTTTGTTTAAAATGAATATTAAATTCACTAGATTTAAAATTATTACACATAGCTTAATTATCCCATTGACTTTTGCTTACATAGTACTCTGGTATACATTGTTAACTGATTTCTCAAAGAAAACATAATCTATGTCAAGGAAGATAAATATATGATAAAATGTCTTGAATGTGCCCAGTGAATGATGGATGATTTTTATATGTAATATCAAAATTAACTTATATCCATTATTTTAGACTTAATGCACCCAATGATAAAGATAATTTTAAAAAATTGTTCATTTTTGATGCAGATTATTCTTCCTATTGAATATCCACTTATATAAAAGTAAAATCTTTGAAATATACTTTCAGTCAATGTTTGTTTCTTGTTAACTAACATACAAACAAAATGTCCTGTTACTATTCTAGTTCCATAAATATTTATTTTGTACCTATCTGGCACTAAAATAGTAGTCAGAAGGGATACAAAAAAATAGAATACATTGTCTTACAGAATTTTATTTAATGTACAATAATACCAAGGTTTAATAAGTCATCTTTGTTATTTATGTGCTTCCTAGATGTTAGGGCTACTTTGCAATTGTATGTTCACTGCTTGGAGCCTTACATTAAGTATGTAGGGTCCTTGGCCAATGACCACATTTATTCATCATTATACAATTAGCTCCCAGGATAATGCCTAGAACACAATATTGAAGTAACAAACATTTATATACTAAGTGGGTTAATTAAATGCTTAACTGCTATACGAATTAGGGAAAGTTGATATATTATGGAGTGCTTCCATACTATATGTATTACTGAGGTCAGCGTTATATGAACATGTTATGCTGCTCTGCCTACTTCAAGCCCTATGACTTGGATTTGAAAGGAATGAGACTAAAATAAATATAGTGACATACCAATCTTTGTTTACTATCATCACATCCTCAAGGATCCCACTACACATATATATGTCAAATAACACAAATATAGTTAAGAGTTAGAAATGTATAGTTAGGAACTCCCTGAAATTGATAATACAAACTTCTCTAAGTATGAGGGTTTTGAAGCAGTGAGTTCTCCTCATTTATATCTAAGGGAATGTTAGGTTACAACACTTAAGAAGTAATTAAACCAAAAAAGCACCAGTGAATTATTAACAAAATTAATTTGAGTAAATTTTGACAGTTCTTTAGCAAAGATGTATTTTGAATAAATTTAACAATTACTAAAACTATTGTCAGCTGTCTTTTTTGTATGTCTAGAGCTCTTACATACTTATAAATTTTCAGTTTCCAGTCTCTGGGTTGTACATCACTAACTATTGTCCCACCGTGAGAGAGAGGAATTGTGTCCTTCACAGACCACTGGCTTCTGATGATCTAATTTCATTTTCAACAATAGTTACAAGGAAGAGCAAAAAATACAGTGTTGGAAATGATGTTCAAGCTAGTGTACATGTAAATGATTAGATGGGGGGGGGCTGGGTTAAACATTATGTGGATCAATAGTATTTCCAGACATTTCCCTGCTTGATTTTCCATGATAATAGAATAAGGAATTAGTATCAGATAGAGGAGCCCTATAGATGATATTCATATTTATAAATGAGACATTTTAGTTAGCAATGTAAAACCTACACTTATTTTTGCCTTCTCCACATATTTTACATACACATACACATTTATTCTAGAAATAGAAATTAAAAATAAATATCTACATGGCTCCTTCTTTCAAGCTGAACATACTTTACCCTGGCAAGAAAGATTATACATTTTTAATCATTTTATGCATAGTTTAGAGAGTCAGATGAATAAGGGAAGGAAATATCATTTACTACTCTCTCCTTATTTAAGGACACTTCCTTGTATCCTATTGGTTTCCGGTTGCCCATTTGTGGACTGGTTGAGCTTGTAAGGCAGTCTCTGTCCCCAACCAATCTCCATCCCCATGGGGATAAAGGATTAGGCCAAAAAAACACTAGACTGTCTTACTTTGTCTGGGATAAAACAAAATCAAATATAAAGAAATAACATTTCATGCAGTTGTAATTTATTTTTCTCTTTAAAGATCCTTCTTCCTTCTAAATAATTTTTGGGGAATGAACTTTTAAAAAGCTGAAGATGTAAGTGAAATAAGACAGACTTTTAAAAATATTTTATATCTAATTAAAGTAATAAACTACACTAATATTTTTATTATAATAAGGGCAAGATTATCAAAGATTAATGACTAAGTATAGAACCAAATGTTAGATTAATGATGGAGAATTGTTCTAGCTATGCCTATGTCAGCTATAGCTATATATTCCTGGATATTAAATTTTTATTCTACCACCTTCATCTAATCTGTGAAGCTGTGAAGTGATAATATTTTAAGGAGGTAGAGAAAAGTGTCCAGAAAAGTCATTGACTGTGTCCCATCAGTCTTTAACAAATCTGTCCAGTGTTCCTATGTTAAAGAAAAAGTACTAAAGGAAATCACTACTAGAGCTCTCCAAAATGTTTAAGAAAAATAATCTATTTAAATGGATGCAAAATACATTTTGACATTATATATCTCATGCATTGAAAAAAATGTTTTATTCAAAGAAATGGCAAAATGTTTAAATGTTTAAATGTTTGCATTCTTGTTTAAAAAGAACTTAGAAAAGTAAATATGTCTGGGACAAAGCTATATATAATTTATAAAGTCCATCATTTTAGTGGTTATAAATGCCAAGCATTATCTACATTGATCAAAATTTTATGGATTTGTTTTTATATTCATTATAGCTCCCTGAATTAATTTCTAAAGATTATCTAAAGACAATTTTACCTGAACAGAGGGCAAATAAATTGAGTAGGATTTTACCATGCAGAGAACTTGGCTTACACATAAGATATAATAACAGAAATTTTCTTTTAGTTCAAAAACCCACTTGTAAATTATTAGTGTCACATTCTTACATCCTAATTTTTGACAGTCCCTCAGGTAAAACACAATTTGGTCATTCATTTATTCAATAAACGTTATTTTAAAACATTACTGTGTGCCAAATACAAATTGCCAACTATGTGCTTCAATACACATTTTCTAATCCCTCAAACAGCTCCATGATTTAGGTGTATTATTCACCTTTTCAAAGTGAAGGAATTCCAGTTCAGAGAAGCTAAATACTGTGCCAAATTAATACCACTAGTTAGTCAAAGATGCGCAATTTGAAGCCAACTCTATTTGATTCCAATTAAAGTTCTTTACACTCCACAACTTCAGTTTTTCTTCCAATCTCTTGTTCTCTTCTTTCCCAATAAAGACAAATTAACTGTCTTCTTAATTCTCAGGAAGGAACTAAAAGATCAGTTTTAGATTCTGTAAGCTACAAATAAAAATTTTTAAAAAATAAGCACAATTTTCAATCAGACATTAGTTCAACTGATTTCTTGTGTAATAAAAATGAATGTACAACATGCTCTCTCTTTTCTCAAGTAATATAGAATCTCTTTTTATTTATATAAAGTATAAAATTATAACAGACTTGATAACCAATTTCTGTCTCCAGCTAATTCAGTCTTAACTCCTTTCACACTAAATATTTCAATACCATATTTCCTAAGCAATTGTATGGTATTTGTGCAACATATTATATTTGCACGAGTGAACAATTGTGTTTGGATTATTCTCTTATTATTTGATATATTTTAGTAACCACATTTGATGTAACTAAATAAATTATTAAAAGTCCCTGGATACCCATTATGATCAGTTTTTATGCTGAGCATATTATGTGCTTATGTAATAATTCTCATAGAAACAATATGAAATAGGTAGTCTTATTAACCCACTTATAGGGAATAAAACTAGTGATCATTAAAGAACACCCAAGTCCTTGGACTCCAGATCTTCTATACTTGACTGTTTCATGCTTTAGATATACTGTCAAAGAGCAGGCTCTGCTTCGTCAGACATGTCTGCTTAATTACATTTGTGCTACCTAACTGCACTTGAGTTTTAACATAACATTACTAGTTGTATCCCAATGAGATTTAGTAACTGAATAGCGTGATATTTTTTTAATACATGGACTCAGCAGGGAAAATGATGAAAGGTTTTGTATAATTAGTAGCACAGTTAACTAATTGGTTGGTAAATTTAAACTACTTGAACCATCATTTTTTTTTTTTATTTTTATTTTTTTTTTTTAGTACAGGTTTTTTTTTTTTTTTTTTTTTAAAGATTTTATTTATTTATTTTTAGAGAGGGGAAAGGAGGGAGAAAGAGAGGGAGAGAAACATCAATGTGTGGTTGCCTCTCACGTGGCCCCAACTAGGGGCCTGGCCTGCAACCCAGGCATGTGCCCTGACTGGGAATCGAACCTGTGACCCTTTGGTTCACAGCCCGCGCTCAATCCACTGAGCTACGCCAGCCAGGGCTTGAACCATCATTTTAAAAAAATCTCATTGGAAATGAGTACTGGAAGAAAAAAATTAGAGTAAATCATGTTAGCAATATAATATAAGAAAAAGAAGTCTACAAAAATGAAACCATTGAAAATAACAAAAGTCATTCAAACAACTAGGAATTTAATACTCTTGCTTGAAAGGATGAAAAATAAATGAATACCAAACAAATTTTATAAGCATAGCTATTTTGAAAAAGGATATATAGATAATGGTTATTCTTATTTTGAACTTGTCAATGTTTTCTTACTTCCATAGTGTGTGCCATCCTGATGTGTTTTTAATGGAGAACATTGTTTAGCTATCTCCATGTTAAATATCAAAATTGCTAAATGTGTTGTTGAACTTTAAAACTGATATTATTAAGTTTATGTAATATTAGTACATTGATTTTTAAATTAAAAAATAAGAGAACCGACCATATGGGAAAACATATTTGCCAATGATACCTCAGACAAGTGTTTGGAACTCACATGACTCCCCTCTAAGAACACAAGCAACCCAATTAAAAAATGGGGAAAGGACTTGAACTGACACTTCTCCAAGGACATACACAGAGTCCAGAAACATATGAAAAGATGCACGGTATCACTAGCCATCAGAGAGATGCAAATTAAAACCACAATATGATACCACCTCACACCCATCAGAATGGCTATCATAAACAAAGCAACAAACAACAAACGTTGGAGAAGTTCTGGAGAAAAGAGAACCCTAGTGCACTATTGGTGGGGCTGCAGATTGGTGCAACCACTATAGAAAACAGTATGGAATTTCCTCAAAAAACTAAAAATGGAACTGCCTTTTGACCCAGCAATTTCACTGCTAGGATTATATCCTAAGAATCCTGAAACACCAATCCAAAAGAGCCTGTGCACCCCAATGTTCATAGCAGCACAATTTACAACAGCCAAGTGCTGGAAGCAACCCAAGTGCCCATCAGTAAATGAATGGATCAAGAAACTATGGTACATTTACACAATGGAATTCTACACAGCAGAAAGAAAGAAGGAGCTCCTACCCTTTGCAATATCATGGATGGAACTGGAGAGCATTATGCTAAGTGAAATAAGCCAGGCAATGAGGGACAAATACCATATGATCTCACCTTTAACAGGAAACTAATTAACAAAACCAAGAAGCAAGCAAGCAAAATATAACCAAAAACATGAAATTGAGAACAGGCTAACAGTAACCAGAGGGGAGAGGATTACAAGGGAAAAGGGTGAAGAGTTTGCAGGAACAATTATAAAGGACACATGGACAATAACAAGAGGCGTAGAAACAGGGGAGGGAGGTGGGGAGGGCTGTGGTGGTGGGCTGTGGTGGTAGTAAAAGGCAGAAAACTGCTTGAACAACAATTAAAAATGTTAAGAAAATAAAATTGAAAAAATAACCTAAAAGAATGTTTTAATCCAAAATATGCTACAAAAATAAGAATGTCTATAAACTTGAAGAAAAGTTTGGTAACTGATATAACAAAATTTGAAATAATAATTTCTACTGGAAATTCCTTTAAGCAAGTGAATATTTCACAGCATTAAAACATTTGTTTCTATCATAGTCACCAGGTCTTTACATGAAAAATGCTTCCTAACAATTTGCCCCAGATTCTATTATTTAATTTAATTTAATTTACTCTTATTTTCTATTGTTTTCTTCTCCTATAATAAAAGCTTATAATAATGAACATGATATTTTTTAATGAAGATAGCATTTCATATTTAGAGGTTTACGCATTTATGTGACCTTCTTTTGTTTGTAAATGCTAATATTTATTGCTTTGTTGACATTTTATTTTATTTTTTTTTTTTTGTGACTAACAAAAGTATAATTATTGACACTGTAAAGTTCTCATGGTAGCTGCCTGTGTTCCCAAGATAGCAGCATTAGTGTCTACAGAAGCAGTTAATGCTGTTTATCATTAGTGACAGAGGCTAGGAAGGACCTTCTGTGGCTTTTATCTTTCACCTTGCCAGCAGAAGTTGATGAGCTCACTGATTTAAATTCATAGGTGATGCGTCAGGATTTATATGCACTTCACGTGGACAAGCATGCAGGTAAACCTATCCTGCTGATGGAGACTAATTAAAATCTTCCTAACATTCTAATACTGGATATCCTTCTGAAAACCATTACTTTATCCATATTTAATGCTAAAGTTGTGCAATGGGAACATGAAGTATAATATAGCTTGTGGAGAAATTATTCCATTCATGCCTTAAAAGGGGTTTATTGCATTACAAGTGACATTTTGGGATTGTATATAAACAAATGACATATGTCATATTCTTGTACTGATAAGTTTTAAGAGATTTACTTTTTTAGTAGTTGCAGGAATTGTTAAACAAAGCAAGGCAACTAATGATGTAGCACACCTGAATAATACTGATTCACTTCTTCTATATAAATATTTTCCAAAGTGAGGTCCCAGGGAGAGATGCCAGGGAGCATCAGAAATCCAATTTTTGAGGGTCAGATTTATTTGGTATTTTGAGTGAAAGTGTAAACAGCTTTCGACACTATATACCTGTTCTATATTTAGGACAGTACAAAATACTGTAATTGTCTAAACGGACAACTTACTATCTAGTGTTCCCTAAAATGTTCAGGAAACATTTTGTGTAACGTTTTCATGGGGCAATATTAGAAATGCTTGGTTTCATCTTGCCCTCTCAAAATAAAATCTAAACTCCTTACTTTAAAAAAGAAGATTATGTGTAGCCCAGCTCTGTCTTTGTCTTTGTCCTTGACCTTAGGGCACAGCAGTCTGCCCTTTGCTTCAGGCACTCTTGTGTTGTCTCTCCCCACACACAGCAAGTTGTTGATCCCCTCAACCCCTTTCTCCTCTCTTTCCTTCTCACAGGAGGCTTTCTTTCCACCTCAATGTCAACTTTCCTTCTTCGGAGAACTCTTCCTCCCTTGTGTTTTCTAAAGCCTTGTCCTGCTGATACTTGTATCTCAGCCACCGCCCCCGCCCCCGCCCCCCCCCCCCCGCACCGTGGAGCACTTTGCACTTTCTAAAATTAGTTTATTATGTGTGTGTTACAATCAGATGGATAAAGACCAGACATATCTTTCTTGTTCACCATCCAATTCCCAGCACTTTGGATGGCGCCTGCTACAAAGCAGGTATTCTGTACATAACCTTGAATAAATACTCATGATTCTCTTAACAAAAACTGGAGAAAATTGGGTAAGAGGAGAAACTTCTCTTTGCTCTTTCATTCAATCCTCAAAAGTAAATGCTCAAAAAAGAAACAGGAAATAAATGCCATGGACTATTATTTATTAGACATCACTATGAATGTAACAGAATATTTAATGTATAATCTGTAAGGTGGTATTCTGAAGCTGCTACTAGTGAAGATAATAAGATAAAGTAAAAGGAAATATGAAAGTACAGATCCTAAGAGTTAAGCAGCCTGGATTAGTTAAATTAGTAGTAATCATTATCATCATCAAAATAGTAACACACACAAGTGGTTTTACTATCTAAATCTAACAAGAAAGTTTATGCTGTAAATGTATTTTACTGTAATTTCATAAAGACTGCTTCAGTGTTCCTGACCAGAAAAACACTACTTCCAAAATAGTGTAGTGAAACTTGTCACACCAAATAGCTTTGGTTACCTCTATAATTCATTTTTAAAGTAATGTAATCTTGTAAATGCAACACTGCTTATTTTAAACTATAGTTTTTAGATTAAGGTAAAAATACATGATTTATACTTTCCTAAAGAAATGAAGAAAAACAACTTTGAAAGTAAAGGTCACGTGTTTTATTTCTCTTTGAGAACTGAACTGAGTTCACTCAGAGAGTGTTTCTAGGCTTGAGAAAGATGGGGGGGGGCAAACTCTTTGACTTTCATGTTCAATCCTTGAAACATTGCATTTTAATGCAATTTTGCTTTTGCTTTAATGATATCCGTTATGTAATCTCATTTCTTTATTTTGCAAGAGAAAAGCATCACAGTAAAGGGAATAGCTTGAAGTAATAACAAGACAATCCACAAATCAATGATACCCTTCAAAGGGATATCGATTTACAAGAACAAGAAATTTTGACCCCAAAGAGTGCTTTCTTTTTTCATCAACACAAATACACTTTAGTCAAAGCGTTACAGTTTCGGTACCCATCAAATTCATTTTATACTACTGGCAAATGTTATACTATAAAGACTAAAACATGGCTTTTATTCTGTAACAGGAGTTGATGTCACATTCTGCTTTCATTCTTTCCTATCACACATCTTATTCATCTTTTGAAAATTCACAAACTATACACGAAAGTTTTGGCAAAAATTTCTATCTTAAAAGATGCTTGTAGAAATCAGCTGAACGAGTATTTCTGAAAAATATGATGTTTAATCATAAGCTAATTGTTAAGTCCCCTTTCAAAGAGCAGAGGTGTGACATCTCCCCCACATTAAATAAATCATATTGGTCATATGCACATTAATATAGATTATAATATTATATCTATATCATGATATGGTATAGATATATAGATGGGCATTAATATAGATATAATATATAATGTAATAGAAATAGAGTAATATTTAGGCCTATTAAATTGGTATGCTATTTAATGTAACACAAATATACATTTTAGTTTGTATTAATGTGATGCAAACTTCTGTTGTGCTTCTTTTACTTTTATTGTGCTTTCTGACTCATGGTTACTACATATTTTCCTGCAGGTAGCTATATCAAGAGATTATGGATAAATAGATACTTAGGTAGGTAGGTAGATAGATAGAGACATAGAATCTTAATCACTAAATAAAGCAAGACATCCATTTTATTTGCATTTGTTTAAAAATTGTTCAAACTTATTTTTACATTTGTTGTTTGTTTGGAAAATATATAGTATTTTACTGAAGCATAGCAATATATATTCATCTATTAAGCAGATCACTGTTAATTAAAACATAATAATAGAAATAAAACTTTTCAAATGATCTTATGGGTTCTAGAACATACAAATAATTGATGATCTTGCAGTGACTTAAAAATAATAATATAATAGAGCCAGAAATAAAATAGTACACAAACCAGAATTTTGTAAGTTTTAAATAAAGAGAAGTAAATGTTTATTATACTTTTATATTCTTTAAAAATTTTACCTTAAATGTACATCAGTAAAACTGTCAACATTTAAAAGTTCAAAATCAGATATAGCTATAAGAAAATAAGAACTTTCAGATTATTAGAAAAATATCAGAGTAACTTTTTAAGCATTTCATATACAAGATGGAAAAATTTTGCTTTATGGTAAAAACTTTTTAAATAAAACACTTCACTCCCTCCATTAAAGTTTAATAATCGACCAGTAACAATGGTATCCTCATGCTTCTCTCCACTGGCATTCTCATTCTGCTCAAGGTTAACCCCTCTTTTAGTTTTTATCTTATAATTTACTTTCTTTTTTTTCTTCAATTTTTATTTCAATTGTTGATCTTGTACAGTTTTCTGTCTACTATTTTCTTTTTATTATAGATCATTACATTCAAGCTTTTTGTGATTTGAATTTTTTTGTAAATGATTTCATAGTGTATATATTTTTCAACAACCACTTTTCTCTCAATATTTTGTTTTAGAGTTTTCTCCATTCATTTATTCATTAATTGATTTTATTGCTAAAGAATATTTTGTTTAATGAATAACTTACTACAATTTATCTGTTTGTTCTTTGATGACTATTTTAGTTGTTTCCAGGTTTGTTTGTTTTTAAACTGTGCTTTTTTTGAAAAGCCTTATAAATGATATGCGTGTACAATAATACACAGAAATGAAATTGCTAGAATAAAGAATATACATATATTTAATTTACACAATAAGTTCAAATAGTTTTTCAAGGGAATAATACTAGTTTATGTATATAGCAACTATCTTCCATGGAATGTGGCTTTCATGTTTACATTACCACCTTTGATATATAGAAGTTTTAAATGTCAATGTAGTGGTATTTATCAATCTTTTTTCTTTGGGAAAAGGAAAAGATTATATACAATTTGCATATGAATATTTTCCTATGGTGCCTTATAAAAGCTTTATTTCTTTGCAACCATATTGGCCAGAGCAGAAAAGAAACGATACACTGAATTTTTCAAAACAAAAGCAAGATCTGTTACACTTGTGGGTACAGAGAGCAGGAAGGAAGAATGTATAGATTAGCTGGCAGCAGGAGACAGACTCACAGACATGGCCCATTTGTTGATGTTTAGAAGTGCATGCCTTTTGGCTTCACGCAGATAAACAAAACTTAATCATGGGTATGTTTTGGTAAATAACTTGTTCATCCTTGTTTTATGAGGTTGGACTATGATGTAGTAAAATCTATCAAATGAATAATAGCAGAGGAAAGAATTGATTTTTTGACAGGTTCACATTATTAAGAGCCATTTATTTGAGAGATCCCCCCTTTTTTCCAGGAGAGAGAGAATGTATTTCTTTTAATTATGTGGAACATTGACTTTTTCAATAACTGAAAATGCCCTTTAAGAAATACTTTACTATTTTATAGGAGGTTTCATGTTTCGGACAGAGAACATTTCTGATAAACTAAATGCCGTGAAGTTGTATAAACTGAACATTTTCCCTTTGAGCTAAAATTGAGTATGTTATTCTGAAAAAGCTTCTACTGGGCATACATAATACACATATTTTAAGGACAAACGAAGATGTTCTAATTTGTATTAATTATTGTATTTAAAACAAATAAATATAGGGCTGAGACCCTTATGAAAAATTGTGTTGTATGGAGTTAGATTTCCTTAATGAGGAGGTGTTGGCTGAAGGAATCTCTCTTTTTGTTTTAACTGTTTCATTCTTTACCCTCTATCATCACTACGCCCTTGCCTTAGTCCTCATCAGGCTGCAGGGAGTATTGCCCACAGGGGTTTCAGGAGCCACTCCAAACCTGACAATGAAGCATAGATAAAGTCAAGGGAGCTAATTACTTTGAAAGTTATTTTTGGAGGTGGTTGCTTTAATATATGCCCTTGGCCAATAAATCCTCCAAAATCAAACAGAAATTGTGGGATAGGTGATTTCCTAGAAAAGATAACAAAAGAAATTCTAAGGCAATAAGGAGGGACCATCTGAAAACTGGGGGTAGGTGTGGGGAACAGCAGCATCTTAAGCCACCTGAACAAGCTGAGGAATATGAGATCAAGGCAGTGGGTGGGGCCCCTGAGTGTCCGTCCACTGCTTAACTGACCCAGATTCTTGGGTCAACCTTGTCCCAGTGGAATGCTCATTCCAGCTAGAATAAGACAACATGCTTTCAATCTTTGGTTGTGCTTCCAGGCAGCAGTGTTTTTGTGGCAAGATACTTAAAAGTATAGTGTTTTTGTTTTTAGTTTATTTTCAATAAACTAAAAGTGATTATGAAGTCAGAATTTCTTGAATAATCTCTTTTGTATAGTAAAGATTACTATTAAAATTTGAGAGAACTGATGGTGGGCAGAAGAGGGATTGTGAATGCGTTAAGTACAAACATTGATTCATAAATCTACAGGTTTGCCAGAAAACACAGCAAACAAAGCCTGGGACAACATGCTTTCTTGTTCACACCCAGTATGCACTAGAATGGGATCCTCTTTTTCCAATGTCAAAGAAAAAAATAATTCCCTTCAGTGGCTTTCTGTCTTCCTTATTCATCTCTAAATCTACCCTCCCACCACCAAAAATTATAATTTAATCGTCAGGCTTTACCTACAAGCTACAGTCAACATTCCTAAAGCCATCTCCTTGAATAGGATTACTGTGATATTTTTGTTTGTTTGTTTGTTTTTGTAATTAGGGCAAGCCCTGGAACCCAGGATGGAGTGAGCCATATAGGGTACTTGGGGAAAGGATACACAGATTGATGTTTTGTAGAAAGTATCAAAGAAGGAGTGAAAGCTGGCTAGGTAACAAACCATGCTCATTCTACTATATTTAGTATACATGTCTGAAAAGTGATTTTCCCCTCCAAGTCATTTATGAGGTTCTGTTATAATTATAATTAACTATTATATTTTGCAAGGCATATTTACTACAAATGTTTTTCTGAAAGGAGATAGTGTTAACTGGTTTAATTGTGGTGTCAAAAATCCAAATATAGTAAAATTAAAATAATCAAATCAATAAATAGTATTTAGTAAGTTTATTATGCATATAAGAACAGTTCTTGAAGTGGGATCTTCCGATTTCAAATACTGATATGAAGCTCAGGGGCGTGAAGTTACAGGATGTCTTGTTAGGTGAAACCAGGAAGTTGTTTACACTTTACAGTGATTGGTCATTACAGTGGGGATTTCCAAATACCAGGTGATTGGTTGAAAATGATCACAGAATAACATTTTCAGGGTGATGACAAGTTTCCTTTATATTTGTCAGAGACATTTGTAACAAAATAACCTAAGTTTCACTCATGTTCATGAAATAAACTAGATTTATTTTTGCTCACGTTGCTTAAATGGTGCTGTCTGCTCAGAGAATTCTCTAATGTGGCCTCTATTTTGTATTTAGTTGTTACAGTGGTTATTATTCTCCACTATATACCAACATTGAATTATTATGTTGTGTACCTCAAACTAATATAATGTCATACATTAATTATATCCTATTTTTTTTAAAAAATAAGACAGTGTAGGAAAAATAAACAAAGTCTATTTAGTAAAAATAACATGAAAATGTAATAAAATATTTTTCTATTTTATATAATTCTATTACCATTGAACAGATTTATATGCTTTTGATTCAGCTGAAGTTGACATTGAGTCTGTTTTCAAGTGCCAAATAAACAAATGGGTGGTTAAAACACTAAAAATTTATAAACTTTGGAGGCAGAACTCTAAAAATGAAAATTTACACAAATTAGGTCTTTATTTTCATGCAATTTTATGTATAAAATATAGAAAAATCTATATTTCAGTGATTATATAGTTTCACCCTTATTTTAAAACACATAATAATATAATCTTTTTTCAAATATTTATAAATTCCATCACCATTTTTTCAATATTATTCATTTCAGTTGGCTCATATGGTGTATGGACACAGAAATCTAACAATGGGAGCTTAGGTACAGTGGTGGATCTGCTGGAGTCTATGCAAAGCCACTTCTGTTTCTGGTTTTAGTTGGATCAACTTGCAGATAAGAAGAATCAGGGACAAGTATTTTTCAAAGAGAGGAGCTGCTCTGAGAATAGATGATTTCCTTAAAGACACAAAGAAAATTATTGTTTTCTCTGCACAACTCTTAAAGCTATCAAAATGTGGTTTTAAATATTTTAAAAAATAATGTTTTAGGAAACCACTACATATCTTGAAACCACATGATATCTTTTCGAGATAACAGTATTCTTTATTTTAATCTTTTTTTTTTTAGAAAAACAAGAGAATCTATGCAATATATCAGATATACAATCCTATTAAATGCTGTTTCTGAATATGAAGACAGCATTCGCCAGAGTGATTGATGTTTTAGCTAATCCAGCCCTACCATAGCCAGGAAATTCTGACCAGTTATGGAGGAAAACATATCCATCAATCAAATAAAAATTGACAGGCATCCCACCTCCACCATTAAAAATACAGTTAGAAAAATCATATTTGTCCATCTGCTCCCTTTTCAAAAGGCATCAAGAGTTTTGATTTTTCCCCTGTGCACACCATGATAACTAATAAGTATTAGAAAAGATTTTAAAGTAAGTTTCTTTCTAAAGACAAGATTTAATGACTTAACCTAGGCTCACTAGAGAAACTGAAAAAAAATAGAAACTCTGATTTACTTTTCTTGTGACCTGAAAGAATGATTGTTATTTCCCATGGCATTAGGAGATTTTCTCAGGAAGCACTTTAAAAAAAGAAAGAGTTGCTTTATTTACTTTTAGAGAGAGGGGAAGGGAGGGAGAATAAGGAGAGAAATATTGCACACCCCCAACAAGGGACCTGGCCTGCATCACAGGGGATGAGTAGAGTGCGAGTGAAGGAGCAGAGAGAATTTCTTGAACAAGATTCTGGATGAAGGAGTAGAAGATGGTGCTATTGAGGCACCTAAACTATAATTGAGTAGATGAAATGAAATGTATAGATGTGAAAAAAAGAGGATTAACCATAGGAAAAAAACACATTATCTCCTATTTGCTGTCTTATGTTTATTTCAAGTAAAAAGGTAGATTTTTAATGGAACAGTGACTGTGTTTTATCTTATTTATATGCATATATATTTATGTTTATATTTATCATACATAAATATGCTTGGATGCTATTTATATAAATAGTAAACACTTTCCCCATATGAAAATTTTAAGCTCTTGAAGTGAAGAACTCTTTTTTTACTGATATCCTTATTATCCGAAACATTTCTCAATGTTGTATCTCATCTGTAAATTCAGGACTATGCAACTTCCCCATTACGCAGAGTTAGCCAAACTGTGAGGTAAGGGCACTGTTCTTCAAACTGCCACATCTACTCAAGACTTGTGACCTAAAGGAGTTAGGGTTCAACTGCAAAGTTAGAAGGAAATGTTCATATCTTTGCTACCCTGGCTTCTGTTCACCAACTGCCAGTTCAGGGATTTCCTAAAACCATCCTTAGGTAGAATAATTCACTAGATTCGCAGATGTTTCTGAAATGTATTAAACTCCTGATTACATTTGTTATAGGGAAAGGATACAAATTAGAACAAGCTAAAAGCAGAGTCCTATAGGACAGGTCTGGGAGGGTCCCAAATGTGAGACTTCCATTGCTCGCAGGATGTGTTACACAGCTGGCATCAATTGGTGACAATAAGCACAGAGCATTGGCAACTCAGGAAGCTCACTAAAATTTGGGGCCCAGAGTTTTATTGGCCTTCCATTACATAGGCATGATTGGTGATTAACTGACCATGTGGTTGAACTCAATCTCCAAGACCCCCTATCCCATCCATAAAGGGTAAGCTCAGATCACATGTTGGGAAGTCTCCACTCTAAGTCACGTGGTTGGCCCCCATCCTAAGACTATTAGATTACACCAACCCCCAACTCCATTTATCATTTTAGCATCAAGTGTGATCAGAGGTGCTCACCTTGAATAACAGACATTCCTATTACTTACGGAATTTCAAGGATTTAGAGGTAACTCTCAAGGGCCAAAGATGAAGGCCAGACCCCTCTTTAAGTAAGCCAGAACTCCTTACTGTTCACATTTCTAACATGCTTTCCAGCCATCTTCTCATAAAAGTTTTCTAATCTTTGTTTCTAATCCACCTGGTACCCAGTTATATATATATATATATATAATATATATATATTATATATATATATATATTATATATATATAATTCCAAACAAGTAAATTATATATTTGTTATAATGACTGTATTTTGTATATATAATAAATATAGAATTGTTCTGAAAAAACATAGCCTGTCTTTTATTCATAATAATGTCATTAGTATATTATCTGCAGCCATAAATATATTTTATTTCCTTCACAATTGTTTTTCTCACACTAAAGTGCAGCAATTTTCTGTAGACCTTAGTCATAACCATTTTAGTGCAATCTTAGTATGCTATTCCTTTTTTCCCATAGTCACCTTACAGATCTCATTAAATCTCTAGTTAGACACATTCATTACCATACTTATGAAATGTTTTGATAATGAACTAGATAGTTCATTTCATTCATTTTTCTATATTTATTCTATATATTATACTTCTATCTGTATTCTATGTTCAGTATTCTCTATGTACTCTATCCTTGTATTCTAACCAAAGTCCCAGTCTTCTAGATTCAGAATGTGTCATTGGTACCTCTCAAATAATTATTTGCCAGTGTATTTACAGTAGCTAAAGATATTTTCTATTTTTTGATGTTCCTTAATGATACTTAATCAGTAAAATATTTTTCATCTTGCTTCTTTATGATATTATACTTTTTAAAAGTTCTTGATTCTGTGTAATGTGTGTGCAATCAAACAGAAAAACAAAGAGTTGCCTTCAAAATTTCAAGACCAAATCTGTAGCGGTCACTATTCAGTTGATATTTGCAAAGTACTTTGACAGTAAATGCACTTCATGTTATTTCTGTTCTTCCTAGTTAATAATTTTCTAGAGAATAGTTTATTTAAAAAAGCAAGTAAATGTTTAAAATATATGCATATTTTACAAATTCTTATATATATAAGAATGAACCAACATTATAATTTCTGAAGCCACTATTGGCACACTATACCAAACCTCTGAAAATACCTGTAAGAAGGAATAAAATGATAATGTGAAATATACTTAAAATAAAAAGTTAATTACAAAGTTTTAAATTATTCATTTATTTTTTCAGAGGATATTTATTTAACAAATATTGATGCAAGACATTTTGCTAAATCTTGAGAATTATGTGTTAAATATTACAATATTAAATGTAGTTTATTGCTTCTCCCTCTGAAGAAGCAATCAACACTACTTGGCTTCACTTTATTTTCAAAAACACATACCTTTAAGATCATTAGTAAGGTCTTTGTCAATGTGCTTAACTTAATCAATTGCCCTTCCACCACAGATCTTTTGGTCCTTTACCTTCTTCTTTTGAAGGTGTTGAAGAAAACCACATACCTCAGTATCCATTGATGCCTCTATGCATACATTATCTTAGTCTGGCCCAAACTCCCTTAGAACAGTGTTTCAGTTTAAGATTCTTTCTATCCTATCTTTTTCCTTTCTCTTTTAGTTCCCAGAAGTCTCATATCTGACAGAAAGACTTTCCCTGCCTATGTGTGCTCTCTCTCCTTTATGATTCACAGACATTTCCTGCAGTAAATGTCTTAAGAGTTTAACCCTGCTTCTTGAAGAACCCAATCTACCCAATCTTTGTTCTGAAAATGAACAAACAACATTTAATCGATTTTATAAGCAACAATAATCTTTGTTCTACTAATATTTCTAAACATAAAAACATCCTCAAGTCTCAACCAACTTAAAAATCCTTAGATCTATGAATTCCTGTACTTAGCAGCCTGCTGTATTTATAGTCAAATTGTAAAGATCGATTTTACCTTGTCCTAAGTTCAGTGTCACTACCATTTATTTAAGGCAGCTATCTAATTGCATTCATAGGATGTTAGGAAGAAGAGGTTATTTCAGAAAGCCATGCATATAACTACCTATGAAAAACCAAGTCTAGTTTAAGTGTGTAATGAGCACAGTTGGAAAAGGTAGGAGCTGGACTTTATTAGCACTTGCTCATTACCTCCACTGAAACACCTCTACTCAGAGTAAGTTTCTCAGTCATTTATTTCTCCTTCCCAAGATTGGGAATTTCTGGAGGATATGAATTGTGTATCATGTCCCTGTAACTCTAGATCCTGTCATAGTTAAGAAGAGATCAGTTAATGTTAGTTTAAAGAAAAAAAAAGTACTAAAAACAAGAAGAGAGAAAAAAGAAGGGAAGTACCTTACAAGATGAGTTGTGAAAAGAGAATATAGAAATTTTTAAAAAGTAAAAGACAATTAGTTCCAAAAGAGATACGAGAAAGACAAAGAAGGCTTTTGAAGTGGATGAGTTCACCGATGATTATGAGTAGCTGGAAAGACTTTCTGGTGGAAGCAGGGCTTAATATAGATTTTGCTGAAAGTGGAGGACTAAAATGAATGACAAGAAAGTGGAGTGCCTTTTAGGTAAAAGTAGGGACTTGAGACTCATTTGTGAATGGCATGCTTAAAGCAAAATGAATAGTCCATATTCAGCAATAAAGAAAATGCAAATAGAGATTATACTATACTGTATACTGTGATCTTGATTTTGATGAGGATATTAAAATTCTCTCGGTCAGTCTGAATGCCAATCAAGCAAGCAGTTCTAGGAAAGGAGCATAATCATATCATCACTTGAAATACAGATCAGTTATTTATTTGTTTATTACTTTTTTGCCTGAGAACATATACTGCTCAAACCTTTTAGAACCGATACACTCAGGGGGAAAGGCGATGATAAGCCTTCTCTAGCTATTTGGATTAGTTGCATCAATACTGATGATCAAAGGGTGAAGAGGTTGTAACCAGCTCACTTTCAACTTCAACTCTTTGAAAAAATTCCTTGTACCTTGACTTTGAGAGAAGAAATACTGGTCTCTGTCTGTATACTTGCAAATGGCATAAAGGCTATTTTTACCAGCTTCTGATAACATTTTGGATAGTGTTATTGGAAAAAGAGAAAGTTGGATGTTATGAAAAAAAGACATTACATTTTTAATGTTTCTATAAAATAATATTTCTATAAAGCAGCTTAAAAAGTAAAATCATGAAGATTCCAGAACTTTGGCATTGCACTTTTAAATATTCAGTATGGTTGAAAGGATTAAGCTAGCTATATATGCTCTTCTAGATTTTTTCTAATCAGTTAAGGAGTGATCTTATAGTACACTGGCTAAATCTCAATATCCAAATTCAATATCTAAAGTATGAAAAAAGACATTGTAAAAATTTCTTACACTCATACAGATGTTTTCCCACTTGGTATAGCTGAAACAACTTTCCTAACAGATGTTAACCTGAAGTTTTCCCATTAATGCAGACACATAGCTGTGTATCACAGGCTATAGAAAATAACAGTGGCAATTATTATCAATTTTTAATTCATATAAAGACAAAAATTTACCAATATCTCAGTTTGTTCTCTGGAGTCTACAAAATACATTTAATTTGTCTTCTACTTGACAGCCTTTAAATATTTCAGCAGAGATACTATGAGCCCTCTAAGTCTTCTCTTCTTTAGGCAGAACATACATCCTCCTGCTTCTAATAACACTTTCACTGACAACCTTTGGTTTATTATTAGATTTTTAAAACAACCCCTGAATTTAAAGCAATTCTTCAGATAAATTCTGACTGACAGAGAATAAAGAGAATTTATTTATCTGACACAAGAATTCTATTAACTCTCTTTGTGGCCAGCTTCATTTTGTACTAATACTTAACAAATTCAGAGTCAATTAAAATCCTATACCTAAATGATACAAACTGCTCTTCATCCAAGTTCTCTTCGCCTATAGTTGTGTAGCTAATATTTTCCTTATCCGTGTGGAGATTAGCATATTTATCCTTATTAGCTATCATCATTTATAATTTTGGCTTATCTTTGGAGCTCACTGAGAACTATCTGGACAATGATTCTGTGCTCCATTTAGCACATTGGGAGCAACTAGGGTTTTGATCAACTTGCAAGGCTAAGTTTCATGAACAATTACAGGGGTAAAATGTGCAGGTGGAGTTGAAGTACAGAAAAACTGGATGCAAGAGGACCTGTTGGAAAATAATTGCAGTAGTCCGGGTAATAGGTGAAACTATCCTGCAAAAAGATGGTAGTGGTAGAGTAGACTATAAAAGGACAACAAAACTGCAAATTAACAAAAATTAGTGACTAACTGGATGTATGCAGTAAGGTAAGGGGAAAAGGCAGAAAACAACTGTTAGGTTTTGAACTTTGGTGTTTAGAACCTGATAGTAAATTTGACAGATAGATATACTGTGGCCCAAAGGAAAAGGTGATTGAAAAGAAGAATGAGGATTTTGACTTAGATACAGTAACTTTGAAGTGATGATGTTGCAAACAATCAGAAATTTCCAAAGTAAACGTAGGTGATGGGGGAAGATTGCTCTGAATCACAGTGCTCAGTTGAACACTAAAGGAAGACACTTGATAGTCATCTATACAGAAATGGTATCTGAATCCCAAAGCACAAGCTCAGATTTTCCTAAGTCAAACATTTTCATAAAATTATAAGTTCAGGGATGCTAGAAGTTATATACCAGCCTAGGGAAAAATATAAGCAAATGCTATGGAAACACATAGAAGAGTTAACGTGCTAGAGAAACATCGGTTGATATAGAACAAATTATATCAAACTTGTTTAAGTGTTCAGTTAATGGAGACTTCTGGTTTTAATTTAATTTATTTTTTAAAAGATTTTATTTACTTTTTAGAGAGAAGGGAAGGGAGGGAGAAACAGAGGGAGAAAAACATCAATGTTTGGTTGCCTCTTATGCATCCTCTACTGGGAACCTGGCCTGCAACCCAGGCATATGCCCTGACTGGTGACCCTTTGATTCACATGCTGATGTTCAATCCACTAAGCTACACCAGCCAGGGCCAGTTTTAATTTTAAAAGATTAAATATAAATGGTAATCCCTTTTGTTATTTAAATCTTCATTAAGATAATTTTTTTTAAATGGTGACACTTTTCCATACTAATTACTAGTACATTTTATTTTCAAATCTTTCTCTTTAAGAAGGTAAACATATCACCATGCTCCTTAAATTTTCATTAATTTAAAACATAAATTTATTTATTGCTTTCCATCCTAACACAGTTAAATAATACAAATAAAACCAACTGGACTGATTGTATTTATAGAACCAAGGTTGATTTTTGAGCCCAACCACGTGTTCTGATCTCTTCCTGGGACTTCACTTATCACTTATACGTGAACTTATCACTTATCACTTATCTTCACTTATCACTTATCATTTATGCGTGTAGCAAATTATTATTTATAAGCTATTTATTGTGTCTGTGTGAAGAATGGAATTTTGAAAACAGAGTGTGTAAAGTATTATTATTGCTAAGTTATTTAATTTTTTTCATCCCTGTTTCTACTTTAGAACTGCTCAGCACAACTAACATGTAGATTATAAGAAGATGACTTTCATGCAAAAACAAAAATACAATCTCTTCTTATAAATTTGTATTTACTGATCTTCACAAAACTATTTTCTCATATTTTGCTCCTAAGAGGCATTAACAGGAGACATAAGATGCTTGGAGGATTCAAAAAGAAGTGGTTTGTTATTACTTTTTAATAATTTTAACTTGCTGAGAAACAGAAACACACTCAAATAAAAAAGAATGCATAAAAATGATGTATGCATGGATTCAGAGAGTCATGAAAAGTCACTGCATGTTAGTGTTGAAAATAATTAAATCTGATGTAATTATTTTAATACAGGTTGATTTCAATACAGATTTATAAAGAAATTTAAAAGGATTTTATAAATTAAAATTAATACATCCCCAGCCATCATTTAATAAATATAAATGAATATAACATCAGGATTAAAATATAGTACAGATGAAATTCAACTTTGCTTCACAGGGAATTTTATGCCTATCTAGAAAAGTTTGTGAATTTTTTACAGAAGAGTAAAAATACAAGGGAAAATACATACACTGTTCAGGATAGCTAGTTTGATAACGAGATCTGTGTTTCCTATATTGGCTACAAAAATCCCATTGCAGCTAACATTCTCAAAGGATAATAAAGAATCAAAATGAAGGTACATCATTTAAACTTTACATCATTTCAGAGTTATAATTGCACAAGTTATACATCAGTGATTAAAGGCTATTTTTAAAAGTTTTCAGATAAATTTTCAATATTTTTTAAGATTAAGTAGTCTAAGCAATTTTTAAAAAATTGCACTGTGCTTCAAATGCTCATCTGCAATAAAGAATAAACATGTTTAGTATTCTTAGAATTTAAAAAATACTAATAAAAGGGTAATCTGTTGCTAAAATAAATGCTATTATATTTTCAATATTGACTCTATAGTCAATACTAATTTTGAAATAATTTTTTCTTAACCATGTTGAGAATGTTACCAATACTTTTATATGATTAGACATTTTTAAGGTTTGACTATTTAATAGATAGATGTAGGAGATAGGTTTAACTGTTCTTGGCAAATTGTAAGTTAATAATAATTTAATCTAAATTTCATTATGCCTCACCAGCTTTGCATTTCTTATATCAACAGGTGTAATAACTCTAGCTCCCCCTTTTGTTGATTAAGTGATCAGTAACTTTGCAACTTAGTTGTGATATTTTCCATGGGACTGGTAATATTTATTATTTTATTGACAAATCAAATTATTTAAGTGAATATATTTTCATAGAAATAAATTAATTGCAGCAATAGATTTTGTTATGTCTGAATTTTGTGGTAATCTTGTATTTAGTGAAATTCTGTGTTATACATTTTATAAATATAGGTAATTTTAGTATTATTATTTTTCAAATTTATAAAAATAACTTTTTATGTTTGTCATTTCAAATAAGATAATGGGAAAGGACAGTCTTTTCATCAAATGGTGCTTGGAAGCTTGATACCCACATGCAATAGATTGAAGAAGACTGAATGAAAAAAAGGTGAAAGGATTAGTCAAAGAACATATGCACATAACCCGTAGACACAGACAATAACGTGGTGGCCAGAGGGAAGAGAGGGTGGGGCTTGCTGGAGGTGTGCAAGGTAGGAATGGGGATGTCTGTAATAGTGTCAACAATGAAAATAAAGAAGAAAGGAATAAAGCTGAACCATTACCTTACACCTTAAATAAAAATCGCTTCAATAAGTATCAAAGAACTAAACATAGAGCTAAAAATGTAAAATTTTTAGAAGAAAACATGGGAAAGCTTTGTGACACTGGATTTGGTGATAATTTCTTGGATGTAACACCAAAGAACTGACAACAACAACAAAATTAGGTAAATTGAAATTCATTAAAATAAAAAAAAATAACTCGTATGTTAAAGATACTATTAAGAGAATGAAAACACAACTCACATAATAACTATTTAGAATGCATATATGTAGTAAGGAATTCATATCCAGAATATGTAAAGAACCCCTAAAACTCAACAACAAAAAATAAAAGTCCAATTCAAAATTGGGCAAAGGACTTGAATAGACACATCTCTAAAGATTATGTACAAATGACTAATATTAACATGCAATGATGATTAACATCACAAGCCATTCGGAAAATGTAAGTCTAGAGCAAAATTAGGTATCACTACACATTCATTGGTGATGGCTATTATAAACAACAAAACAACAAAAATAGTTCTCTTGCCCTTTTTTTTTAGTAAGAGTATGGTACATTTACACAATGGAATAGTACTCAGACATAAAATGGGAGGAGATCTTATCTTTTGCTACAGCACAGGTGGACCTAGAGAGTATGGTGCTAAGTGAAATAAACCAGTCAGAGAAAGACAAATACCATATGATTTCAGTCATATGTGCAATCTAATGAACAAAATATAAACAGAATTATAGATACCAAGAACAGACAGGCAGCTGTCAGAGAGGAGGGTTGTTGGGCAATGGGTAAAAAAGGTGAAGTGATTAAGCAAAGCAAACTAAATAAAATAGACACAGACAACAGTATGTTGATTACCTGAGAGAAAGGATGTGGGAGTTGTAGAAGAGGTTAAAGGGGGATTAAATGGTGATGAAGAAGACTTGACTTTGGGTGGTGAAGGCAGAAGGCTGTATACAGATGATATATTACAGAGTTATAGTATTTTTCAGGTTTTTAAAAATATATTTCATTGATTATGCTATTATAGTTGTCCCATTCCCCCCTTTAGTTCATGTCCATGCAACATAAGTTCTTTAGCTTCTACATTTCCCACACTATTCTTGCCCTCCCTCCATCTATTTTCTACCCACAGTCTATGCTACTCATTCTCTGTACCTTTTCCCCCTCTCTACTCCTCCCACTCCCCTGTTGCTGATCCTCCATGTGATCTCCATTTCTGTGGTTCTGTTCCTCTTCTCGTTGTTTACTTAGTTTGCTTTTGTTTTAGTGTGGTTGTTAATGTCTGTAAGTTTTCTGTCTTTTTACTGTCCTATTTTTTATCTTCCTTTACTTAGGTAAGTCCCTTTAACATTTCATATAATAAGGGCTTGGTGATGATGAACTCCTTGAACTTGACCTTACCTGAGAAGCATTTTATCTTCCCTTCCATTCTAAATGAAAGCTTTTCTGGATAGAGCAATCTTGGATGTAGGTCCTTGACTTTCATGAGTTGGAATACTTCTTTCCAGCCCCTTCTTGCCTGCAAGGTCTCTTTTGAAAAACCAGCTGACAGTCTGATGGGAACTCCTTTGTAGGTGACTGTTCCCTATCCCTTGCTGCTTCTAGAATTCTCTCCTTCATTTTAATCTTGGCTAATGTAATTCTGATGTGCTTTGGTGCGTTCCTCCTTGAGTCCAACTTCTTTGGGACTCTCTGAGTTTCTTGGACTTCCTGGCAGTCTATTTCCTTTGCCAGATTATTATTTGTTCAAATAAGTTCTCCACTTGTTGCTCTTCCTCTTCCCCTCTGGTACCCCTATAATTTGGATGTTGGGACGTTTAAAGATGTCCTAAGGTTCCTAAGCCTCTCCTCATAGTTTTGAATTCTTGTTTCTTCCTTGTTTTCTGTTTGGTTGTTTGTTTCTTCCTTCTGGTCCACTCCATTGATTTGAATCCCAGTTTTCCTCCCATCACTATTGGTTCCCTGTGCATTCTCCTTCATTTCACTTAATGTAGCCTTCATTTGTTCATCTAATTTGTGACTAACATCAACCAATTCTGTGAGCATCCATCCTGATCACCAGGGCTTTGAACTGTGCATCTGATAGGTTGGCTATCTCATCGTAGCTTAGATGAATTGACTCTGGGGCTTTGATTTGTTCTCCTGTTTGAGCCATTTTTGGGTTTTTTGTTTGTTTGGGTTTTTTTGTTTGTTTGTTTGTTTTTGGTTTTTGGTTTTTGGTTTTTTTCTGGTCTGGTCATGACTGTTACATAGTGAAGGGCAGAGCCTTATGTGTTCACCAGGGCAGGGCAGCCCAGTCACTGGGTTGTGATGCTGTATGTGGGGGCGGGGTCCGAGAGGGAACAATGGCGCTTGCTCCACTCTCTCTCATATTTCAGTCCCTTCCTCCACTTCCCCCAAGCAAATTGGGCCCTTCTGGTGCTGATTTCAGTGTGGGTGGGCTTGTGTACATTCTAGGACCCTGTGGGTCTTTCCAACGAACTCTCCTGTGAGGCTGAGAGTCTCTCCAGGCACCTCAACCCCCACAAGTGTTTTCATTCGGTGTTTCTAGGTTTTATTTCCCAGCACTCAGGCCCTGGGTTGTGAGGTCTGTCTTGCTCCCTGTTTTTGCCTGGATTATCTGTGCAGGAATGTGGGACCGCCTGGCCAACCAGCCGCCTTGCACAGCCTCACTGTTTCTGTCTCACTGGCTCTGTCCCTTGCCACCCAGCGCTTAGGATCTGTTAGCCACCTGCACGCCTGGGGCTCCCTTGCAACCTGGTCTGCCAACCTCCGCTCCCTCCTGCCGCAACTCCACCCCTCTTACCAGTCTAGATGAATGGTTGTTGGACTTCCATACAGTTCAATTTTCTGTTAGTTTTGATTGTTTTCTTATTTCTAAATCTTCATTGTCCTTAATTTTGGTTGTTCAAGGAGAAACAGTATGCCCACCTATGCCTCCATCTTGGCCAGAAGTCCTCGAGTTATACTATTTAAATTAACAGTGTCACCTCAGTAAAATTTTTATAGAAGGAAACTACTAAGTTGTTTGATAAAGGTGTAGAACAATGGGGGTTCTTATTTATTGTGGTGGAAAACAGTTCAGAAATTCCTCAGAAAGCTAAACATGGAATTACCATATAATTCAGCAATTCTACTTCTAGGTGTGGAACCAGAAAATTTAAAAGTGGAGACTCAAACAGATGCTTGCACACTAATATTTATGACAGCATTAGTAATGGTAACTGAAAGATGAAAACAACCCAAATATCTATCATCTAATGAATAGACAAATAGAATGTGGGATAACCTACAGTGGAATGCTAATCAGTCTCAAAAATGAAGGGCATGTCGATACATGCTGCAGCATGAATAAACCTTGAAAATATTATGCTAAGTGAAATAAGCCTGATGAAAAACACAAATATTTTATTATTCCACTTACATGTGGTACCTAACCTAGGAAATCCATGTAGACTGAAAATAGAAAGAGGTTACCAGGGGCCAGTCGAAGTAGGGAGTGGGGTTTACCATTTAATGAATGGGTAGTTTCTTTTTGGGATAATGACAAATTTCCTGAGCTGAATATTGTTGATGTTTGTACAACAGTGTGAATGTACTTAATGCTGCAGAACTGCACACTTAAAATGGTTAAAATGGTAAATTTTATGTTATGTATATTTGTGATGATTAAAAAAATAAACAAACAAAGTCCTCTTTTATGAAAACCAAGACTACCAATGCTGTCAGCTCTATTCCTGATAGAGGAGAAATTTAAGAGAGTGAACTCTACCCACAGATACCCAGAAACCTTTTTATCTGGAGGGATGAGACAAAACGGGATGCCTGGGGGCAGCAAGTTGTGATATGAGGTTCAAGGCCACACTGTCATCTGCAAACCTTTCCTTTTATACCCCTTTATCCCACAATATTCCTACCTGAGCTCCTTATTTTGGCTTAAGCTACTCACCATGTGTTCCTAGACTCATCAGAGACGAGACTTGCAGGGTGTCCGACCTTTAGGTGTCTCTAGGCCACACTGGAAGAAGAGTTGTCTTGGGCACATGTTAATGTGCAAACACTACCAAAACCAATGAGTGAAAAAAAAAAGGTTTTAAGTAAATGTAGGATTTTATGTTGGGCCACATTCATAGCCATTCTAGGCCATGTGTGGCCCACAGACTGGGAGTTGGACACCCCTGGACTAGAGTCTAAAGAAACTAAAATCTTAGAGACTGAAGTCTAAAAAAATTAAACTCCTAAAAATCCAAGTCTAAGAATCTACCGACTAAAGACTAACTATCCACTCCAGGATCTTTCTCCCTACTCTTCTCTACCCAATGGCTGAATTGTTTACATTCAGAAACAGGTTGTAAACTTTGAAATGGGAATTTTCTTTTGAAATGATAAAAGTGTTGTAATACAAAACGACGACAATGGCCATACTTAAGACATTTGGCCACTTCCTCCTCTCACCCCATCTGTTGGGGCTGGGGAGTGGAGGCTGCAACCTGAACCCTGGCACCCCTTCAGGATTTCCAGAAGGGCCTCAGCTAACAATTCTCTCTTCTCTCACCGGTAAAGGTCCTGTGGTTGGGTGGCTCATGGCAGAATTGTAGGCAATGAACAAGAAATCTGTGAGCCTGAGAGATGCTAGGTAAGTGAGCTTTGGTTTAAATAAATTAAAGATGACCAATTAAAGAGAGGGGTATTCCTGAGAGGCACAGTTCTGAAGATGACTTGATAAACTGGGGAGCAACCCGAGGGGAAGCTTGGTAGGCATACACTGAAGATGGCAGGACCACATAAGCAAAGGAACCTAGGCTACTGTGTCACTTCAGAGTCCTTTTCATCCAAAAACACTTGGAATGAATGGAGACATACTAGCTTCACAGAACCCATGAAATTTTAAGAACTTGCCAGTTCCAGTTGATTTTCCCTAAGGTCTTACAATTGGAATCCATTTCTCTTAGTTCTTATAAGTGAGAGAATCCCTCTCTAAAGGGAGAGAGCCTTCAGTTCTCTCCTCTGCCGGTATGCATGGACCAAAACACAAAAGAGAGAGGCAGCTTTCAGAGAATGGAGATCTCTGAAAGCTGGAGGCAGGATCAGGCTTCTATGTGGCAGGAGAAAACTTTGAATCAGGAAAATGAGTTTCACCCGGGCATGAGGGCCACACCATTATATGTCAACATGCTGATGTGCAGAAAAGGGGATATGACATGACACTGCTCCGATCTTCTAAGGTTTTTCGTTTTAAATTTATTTATTTATTTTACTTTACATGTTTTTATTATTTTTTCAATTACAGTTGATATGCATATTATATTAGTTTAGATGTATAGCCCAGTGATTAGACATCATATAACTTACTAAGCGATCATCCCAATAAATCTAGTACCCATCTAACACCATAGACAGATATTACAGTATTATTGACTATAACCCCTTTGCTATATTTCGTATCCTGTGGCTATTCTGTAACTACCAATTTGTACTTCTTAACCCTTTCACCCATTCCTCCAGCCTCCCTCCCATGTGGTAACTGTCAAAATGTTCTCTGTATCTATGAGGCCGTTTCTGTTCTGCTCATTTGTTTATTGTGTTTTTTAAAAGGATTTAGTTTTTGATATGTATTTATTGCCATTTTATTTATATTTTTGATCTGTTTTTCTTCTCCTTAAAAATGACACTTTACCATTTCATGTAATAATGGTTTGATGGTGATGAATTCCTGCAAGGGTCCCCCCCACCCCCCGCCCCCATGTCCAGAAAGATGTTTCTATGTCCTTCGATTCTAATCCTCTAGGCATGTTTTAGGGCCAGATGGGGCCTACAGTGTCTCGATCTCCAGACCGGTCTTGGTTTCAATCAACACTTTTGATTTCCACAATTGTACTGCACATGTATTCTTTTCTGTTTGAGCTGTGAGCAGATCAAAATTAGAACTGTTCTCTAGACTCTGGATAACCTCCCCCTATCTCAATCCAAGTGGTGATCTGTCCTGGCTGCTGGGCACTTGTTGGAGATGGAACACTCCACTGGGTTCTATGTGGTCAGTTGTGACTTAGGAATACTGGCAGCCAGAGGCAGAGCTGCCAACACTTCAGAGCATGCAGAGCTTGCTGACAGCCCCAAATATATGTCTTCTTAGCTTATTCTGGAGCAGCTGTGTAGTGCTCTGCTGGTGTTGTTTCAGTGCTTCAGATAAGCCCCTGGTCCCTGGGAAATTCTTGCATGTACTGCTATGGTGATTTTTATACTGAAGAACTTATATATATCCATGAGAGGAAAGTGCTACCCAAAAGATTTTCTGCCCATATTAAAGTAACAAAAAAATCAGTGAAAGATTGTTTTACTTACACAAGCCAGTAAGGCCCTCAAGTTGCCTGTGGTGGGGGACAACATTCTAAAGTTACAAATGTTGTGTTTGGGAGCATTTAATAAAAAACTGAACAGGTCTTCACTTTAAGACACTGAAGAATTTCTCAAAAAATGATGGAAACATGATTTTACTTTATGGATTGATGATGACTTGCCTCAAGGGCAGACAACATTACTCAAAGTTGCATCAAAATCCTTCCAATCCCAAGTGAGTAATAAAAAAGTCTTAAAAGCTTCTTAGAACAGCGTAGAACAACTTTGTAAGAAAATAATGGAGGATCCGAATAAAAATACTCATCATAGGAAAAGTCTACAACTGTCTGCCCAAGAAACTGCAAGACAGAAGCAGAGTGAACAGAAACAAATGCCTGAAAACATAAAACATGTGAGTGAAATATGTCATAAATGGTAACAAGAGGCCATGAAAAATCTTGGACTAAAACAATGATGACTATCATGTTTGCCTGCCACATGGATGACAACTTGGAATTAGAGAAAAAGAATAAATTACAAAATGGAGGTCACCTAGTATATCGATCAGGGTTTGATGTGAAGAAACTCACTGAGGCTCTTGTTTTCTTTAAGAAACAAGTGACCTCCAAAAATTCATGAAGAAAATCACATGAATGAAGAGCTTAGAGGATAAATAAGATGAGTATCTTTTTTTAATTGTTTTTTATTTTATTTTTAATCAGTATTTTTTAATTGTTGATATTGTACAGTTTTCTGTCTTTTACCCCGCCCCAGCCCACCACCCCAGCCCTCCCCACCTTCCTCCCATTTCCACCCCCCATAGTTTTTGTCCATGAGTCCTTTATACTTGTTACTCTAAACCGTTCCCCTTTTCCCCTGAAATTCCCTCCCCTCCCCCTCTGGACACTGTCAGACTGTTCTCAAATTCAGTGTCTTTGTTTATATTATGCTTGTTTGTTTGTTTTGTTGATTAGCTTCCTGTTAAAGGTGAGATCATATGGTATTTGTCTTTCGCTGCCTGGCTTATTTCGCTTAGAATGATACTCTCCAATTCCTTCCATGCTGTCGCAAAGGGTAGGAGCTCCTTCTTTCTTTCTGCTGCATAGAATTCCATTGTGTAAATGTACCACAGTTTTTTGATCCATTCATTAACTGATATGCACCTAGGTTGCTTCCAGCACTTGGCTATTGTAAATTGTGCTGGGTTCTCTCACATCTTTTTTTTTTTTTTTTTACAATTTTATTTATTTCTTTTTAGAGAGAGGGAAAGGGAAGGAGAAAGAGAGAGAGAGAGAAACATCAATGTCTGGTTGCCTCTCGCACGCCTCCTACTGGGGACCTGGTCTGCAACCCAGGCATGTGCCCTGACTGGGAATCAAACCTGCAACCTTTTGATTTGCAGGCCTGTGTTCAATCCACCGAGCTACACCAGCCAGGGTAAGATGAGTATCTTAAGTCTGGAAATGTGCAGCCTAAGAGAGAGATTCAGAATCTTCAGCTGAAACTTCAAATACTGCCTAAAGTACATCGAGGATATATAATGCAATTTCAGAGAAAATAAAATGAAGAATAAATTCACTGCTTAGAAATAGAGAGGAAGAAACAACTTCCCAATATAAAACGGTCAACTACATGCATCAGAGGGGGAATGTTTACAGGAAGGTGGCTGAAGACATGGACAAAGAATTAGGAAGAACCATTTCCTTCTTTCAAAACCAGATTCATGTCCATGAGTCCTTTTTCCTTTTTGCTTGAGTTGTTTCTATGTAAATTAAAGGATAGTGTATTATTTAAATTTTAAAGATGTAGTCCTTTACTACATATAAAACAGTGAAATTGAGTGGAACGTGCATTGGATCAAACACTTAAGTAGATCCTTGTGTGTTGATGCTCACATCCTCTTTCCTAAGGGCATTTCTACTTGTACCTAATTCCTTTGTAATTAATGCTGTATAGCAGCATGTCTGTGCATTTTTGTTGTAACACTTATTGGAGAATGGAAAAATCACTTCGCCATCTGAGTGAGTAAGGAGTTCTCCTGACATGGAATTTGCTTAGAACTTAATATGGAAGCATCTTAGGTCAGGTCCTGTTCTTGATAAGACAAATTTTCTGGTTTTGACAATAACAAGCAACTTACTAGAAGCATTTTTATTAATGTAACCAGGTTAGTTATTAGTAAGCTGTCAAATGCATACAATTCAGTTTATTTTTGTAAATATAATGTATTTTGACATGTAGACATATATTGATTTTTACATTTCTAACTTTTGGAAGATTCTAAATAAGCAATACATTTCTCTTATCTAACACAGTATGCAAAGCTGTCACATGTGTGTAGCTGAAGAGTGCTGGGGACAAAGACCGTGTTGATATGACATGTTAGAATTAATTGCATAAAAAAATAAATATTATACTTTTTGTCAAGCTTTGTAACTGAATTATATATTGTGTGCAAACTAATCAAATGTTCAAATACTGGTCTGCACCAGCTGTGATGTAAAAAAACAAACAAACAGAATTTTACATGGAAAAGAAAATGTCGTAGGGCTCTGTAATCTGTTAAAAAAGGGAAAAGGACTCATGAACATGGGTGAGGGGAATATAAAGGGAATGGATAAATACAATAAAGATTAAATTAATTTAATTAATTAACTCCATGCATCTTTTCTTGAAACTTAGCACTTCTGAAAATCAAATGTAGAATGACTACTAATACATAGCAAAAATATATTGAAAAGTAAAGTTTGATCCTAACCTTTCAAGTATGTTTGCAATGAAGTATTATTGATGCTGAAAACAGTTCCTAGCAAATCATTATTATTACATTATAAAAATATATATGTAGATAAATATATACTCATTAGACAAGCCAGAAATATGAAAATGATAAACTAGTTTTTCAAGATGGGTGAAGCCCAATTATTTGTTTTGTTTTGTTTTGTTTTTTGCAAAGTTCTTATCCCAAGGGATTGGGATTGATTGCTTCTTACAACTCATGGTGACAGAAAGATTTACAGTTTTTGATCATAGCTCATAGTGTAGGCATCAGCACTGTGAGGTATTACTAGGAAGGCTGTGTGCATTTTCAGATGAATTGGTCCCAGGGAGGATGTCTGGTGAGCTCGAATCTTAGAAGTGCGAAGTCACAATTTGTTCTGACATTCTGTGGCACTGCTTTGGTCAGTCCTTCTAGTTCATACATTTAGTAACTAGTCAATGGATTTTTTATACATTAACTGCTTCAAAATTTTATTGAGAAAAATATTCTTTTGTGATGTACCAAAAAAGTAAAATGTGAAGAATACTCTACATGAAGAAAAAAAATACCTAAGACAAAAATCTATAAAGGAGGCGACCAACAAATAATAAATGAGTCAACGTGTTGAGTTTGTTGTCCTTTCAAATACCAGTGTAGTTATATGAAAGGGTATACACAGAAGTATCATTTGAGCTCATAACTGAATTTATCTAATTTTAAAAATCTACCTACTGTGACTATGTTGAAATAATACCACTTTCTATAATTATTATAGAAAATAATGATTATAGTGGCTAATCTGTGAAAAATTGGACATTTTAATGTAGAAGTTAAGGATATAAATAGAGTTGATGTTTATACTCTTGTAGTATTTTTTTGTATTATGTTGCTGTTAATATAAATGGACTTTAGTGTTTTAAACATCTCTATGCATGTCAAACTCCAATGGTGACTTAGATAATATTGGATCTTTTATTTAAATAAAATGATAACATTTATGCTACCTAATTCTAGAAGGGCCAATGAAATGGAAATAATATATTCATAGAATTACATTAAACAAATCTATATTTGAAAATACTATCCAAGGTATTATACCACTATCAAACTTCAATAAAAGCAATTATTGCATCAATTAAATCACAGTGAAACTAAAAAATATAAATCAAAATTACTTTTAAAGAGCAGTAACAGGCAAGTGTCACGCTGTGTTTGCAGCTGTACAGGGGGGCCCCCGCTGCTGCTGCTGCTGCTGCTGCTGCTGCTGCTGCTGCTGCTGCTGCTGCTGGGACAGCTGAGCTAATCCTGCATGTGACCTGGGTCTTTGAGGCCTCTCAGCAGGCCCCTCCTCCTTCCTAGGGGGCCTGATGATGCAGGAGAGGCCTGATGCTTCCAGGCCTCTATTGGCTGCACGTGGGACAGGAAGAGTAAAAGGGTCATTTGGAAAAGGCTGGAACTTTAACTTGACTTTCACTAGTGTTTGTCTGTTGTAATTTATTTTCTTTGCTTGTTGACAGAGGTGTCATCCACCTTTCTTGAATTCTTTTCTCATAGAAACTAATCTGGTTTTGATAGAAGAAAATGATTCTTTCTAATTCTTTTTATCTTTGGCCATCTTCCTATAAAGTTTCCCTTCTGATATGTGTAGTTCATTTTTTATTTTATACGTGGATATATGGTATGCACATTTAAAATATTGATATAAGTATTCAGATTTAAAAATATAGAGTACACCTTTGTTTATTATGTGCTAATTTTCAGTTATTTAGCTCATAAGCTTAAATTTGCCTTGGAATTTTAGAAATATGAAGCATTCAAGAATTTATCTTGGAAATATTACATATCTTCATCAGACTATTCCACACTTTTCCCTCCCTTCCTTCAAAATAACGTTCTTTCTCTTTGTCTGACATCTGTCTTTACCATTGCATTTCATCTTTCAGCCCGTAGGACCTAATAACAATTTTAGTGATTACTTACAGATTTGTATGCTGTGTATATTTGTGTACAGTTTATCCCCCTCATAAGAAACAGTCAATTATAAAAAAGATGATCAGGTATTTTAATAAACTCAGACTCTGGAAAAGAGTGAAGGAGAATAGTTAGGAAATTAATGCACCTTTTTATAGCATATATTGGAAAACATCACCGATGATTATGAAAATTAAGTATTTACTTTTTTTGTAAGAATTATTTGGTTGCTGCAAATTCTGAAAGGACTACAAATTTCTATAAATTTTGAAAAATAATCAAACTTTAAGGCAAATCTAAGTAAACGTATCCTTCTTTTTAATTCTATTTTGAAATCCAATTTCTTAAGTTGAATATTCCTAAAACATACTACCAATTAATTTGGGAGCATCTGCATTGAGTGATAGCCTTTTTAAAATATTATCCTGAGTTTATAGTGACATAAACTTCAAATCTTCAATATCTATGATAATACTGCTTCTGTGATTTAAGTTCCTTAACAAATCCAAGAATCTGTTTTTCTTTTTGGCTCAATAGTGGGCTGACACAAAAGTAATTAGGAAACTAACATTCCTTCATGAACTGGAAAGCTTTTTCTGAGCTAGTGCTTACTAAAAGCTTCTACATTTTAAAGAGAATAAGATTGAACATTCCTGACCTCTAAATTTCTTTATACATGGGTCATTGCAAAATATATAAGCCATCGTACACGTAGAAACATTTCAGGCCTTTACAAATAATTTAATAATGAATTGACTATAAAGAATAAACATTTGCAAAAAATTCTTTCAAGTATTTGATTTTGGGGAACCGTATAAGAGATAATTTTGCATCTATTTCACTAAATTTTTATTAAGGTATTTTACTGTATCAATCATGTGAGTGTAGGACATTTGGACTATGTCTTTTCAATTCCCCTCTGAAGTTATTTCACTACGTCATTATTGCCTTTGCTTTGAAAAAGAGGCAATACTAAAAATTTCTGATTTAAGAATATTTACTGAATATCTGAAATTTTTACTAAAAGATACTACCTATTTTTATTTATATATCAACATTCATTTTTTAAAGATTCTATAAAATAACAAATGTTTCTCATACTAGGAATTCTGACCCTTTAAAATTAAACAATGAAAGACAAATACCATATGATCTCACCTTTAACTCGAACCTAATCAACAAAACAAACAAACAATCAAAATATAACCAAAGACACTGAAATTGAGAACAGGCTGACAGTCATAAGAGGGGAGAGGGGAGGGAATTTCAGGGGAAAGGGGGAAGGATTTAGAGCAACAAGTATAAAGGACACATGGACAAAAACTAGGGTGGGTGGAAATGGGAGGGAGGTGGGGAGGGCTGGGGTTATGGGCTGGGGTGGGAGTAAAAGGCAGAAAGCTATACAAGAACAACAATTAAAATTTAAAAAAAGAAAATAGAAAAAAATAAAATTTAATAATGACAATCAATACATTGTGTGTATTTTAGTTTTTTTTGTTATGTTTTTTAATTTTGTTCACGTACAGTTGTCTCCATTTCCTCCCACCATGCCTCCTCCCTCCACCCATCCCTGCCTCCCATGCTTGAATCTACCCCCTTTGACTTTGTCCATGAGTTCTTTATACCTGTTCCTTGATAGCTGTTCCCTTATTTTCCCCCATTATCCCTCTCCCCTCTCCCCTGTGGTTACTGTCAGTTTGTTCTTTATTCCAGTGTCTCTGTTCATATTTTGCTTAGTTGTGTGTTTTGTTGATTAGGTTCCACCTATAGGTGAGATCATATGTCTTTCACTGCCTAGCTTATTTCACTTAGCATCATGTTCTCCAGTTCCATCCATGCTGTCATAAAGGGTAGGAGCTCCTTCTTTCTCTCTGCTGTGTAGTATTCCATTGTGTAAATGTACCATAGTTATTTTATCCACTCATTTACTGATGGGTACTTAGGTTGTTTCCAGCACTTAGCTATTGTAAATTGTGCTACTATGAACATTGTGTATGTTTTTAATCATTTCTCTTATAAACTCAAGTCAAATTTAATATTTAGCTCTAAAAATAATTCTTGCTGTACATGGTTGCATTTTTCTCTATAAATGTCACAAATGTATATTTAACTTCCTGTATCCTCCACATGTCCAAGAATAAACTCATGATATTCTCTTCCAAATATCGTCCTCCTTCGGTGCTATCTTAGGAAGTGAGACCAACCTCTATATATGTAGAAATCATATGTAAACACAACATTTTTCCTCATGCTCCCACACGAAGCCTGTCAATTTTGCCTCCTAAATATCATTCACATCTCTCTACTTCTCTCTCTCTAGAATCATAATCTCTTGACTGAGCCGTACTTGTCTTATTCTGGTATTTCTATGCCATGTCTTTTCATCTTCCAAATTTGTCTCTATACACAAGACATTTTTTTAATTAAACATAAAATATGATCATATCATGGCTGTTGTTAAATCTACTTAGTGGCTTCTAATTGATTTAGAATACAGACCCAAATTAGCCATATGTCCCTTGAGCTCTGTACAATTCAGCCCCTTCCTGTCATTTCAGTTCCACGCTGTTTTATTCTCCTCATAGTTGCTCATACTCTGTTGACCAGGGCCTCACTGAAGGTTTTCATAGATGACATACTCCTTTTCTCTCAGAACCTTATAGTTTCTTCCACCATTTTGGAATATACCTATTTCTCACCTCCATCTTTTATTAGTGACATCCTTTTAATCTTTCAAAATGAAGTCAAATCATCATTTACTAAAACCAGTTCTTTCCTCCTTACAAGATCACACCTGGATGATGTTTTGGTCAGAAAGAAAGCTATTGAACCATGGTGTTTAGGGTTTCTAGAAAGAGAACGTGATCAGAATTTGCTATCCCTTCCACAAACATAAGGACATGAAGAGTTAATGAGTAATGATTTCATGAGAAAATTGAGATAACAGGATTGAAGTGCAAAATAGATATATTGAAATATAGGAAGAAAAAGATTGCTCTTATGGGAAGTATTGAGGTAAAGGCTGTAGTTGATCACGTACTTCATTCATATTTCCTTTCAGATGAATGTGATGACAACACATTTGTAAGAAGTGTAAAAAGATCCAATGCACTAAACATAGCAGGGAGAATCAGAATGCCTAACTCATAGAGGAATGTACAAAAACTTGTGTTCAATGAGACGAATAAAAATGCATCAGAGTCTGAATGTCAAAAGCCTATCTAATAGTTCAAGTTAACTTTAAAGTAGACTTGGAATGGATGACAAAATTAACATTTTAAAATCCAGTGTAGCTTTTGTGTGGATCATTTATTCCATAACTTCTGGATTTGATATATTTTGAATTTTGAGAAAGCAGGAAAGGATGAAAATTACTTTCTACCATACAGACTACAAAGATGTCTTCCTTGTTTTTCTGCCACCATACCAGAGTGAGATTATCTTAAGTCCCTAGCCTTGGAGAGGCACACATAAGAGATAACAAAGAGATATACTTGATGGAGTTACCCTTTTCCTTGTGAGCAGGGCATGAAGCAGGAGTTGTTCTCTTAGGAATGGCCTGGGTCTTTTTTCTCTCAAAAGCATACATTTTTCTCTTTGCTTTTTTCCACACCTGAAGGAGAAACTGTATTTGAAATCTCCTTGAGCAAGTACCATTTGCAATTAGATGCTACTCTTGCCTTACTTGGAAGAATAGAAAAAGATGCAACTAATAGTCATTCCATAAAGTTTAAAATTAAACAAGCACAAAATATTAGCTAAAAGCCAATTTGTGGCTTTCTCTTATTACCTAAAACACAATTTGTGGCTTTAATCTAGAGACCCACATTATGGAGACTTACTGTCTGTAAACTCTGCAGAAGTCTTTTTGACATTTTAAGTCACAAATATTTTGCATTATTCTTAGTAATTATCCCAAATGCTTTTAGAAGAGGGGTTTAACTAGTTTGTATGGTTTTATTCAGAAAAATGTAGACCTTACATTGGGAATTTTTCTGAAATTCAACTGTAGTGTCATGTGAAGTCCTGGGATCAAATAAAGTGCTGTTTGAATTGAGTCCTAATATACTTCAGACTTGAGATGAAGTTTGCCAGATTGAAGGGGAGAAGTGGTACTACAGAGATGTGGAGAGGTGCCACATTCTAAAGAGCCTTCTCTGCTATACCAGGAAATTTGATTTTACATTGCAAGGCATCATAAATCACTGAAAGTTCAATGCAAGAGTGTTATGATTAAATGTAAGTTTTACAAGGCTAGGGAAAGATGGCAGAGGAAATTAGAAAGGGAAGACAAAAGAGGCAGGGAGACCTGTTTGTAGACTGTTGCCTTAATTCAAGTTAAAGATGACAAAGCCCACTGTGAAGACACTAACACTGAATAGAATAAAGATATATTTATGAAATTAAATTGATCAAATCTTGTGAGAAGATGTGAAGATTGCAGATATATCAGAAGTTAGTTCCAAATTTTCTACTTGAGGCAACTATGTTTCAGGGGGAAAAAATCAAGGATTGATGGTAGATTTGAAGGTAGAAAGTGTGTAGATATTGACATCCTGCTTCCTTTTCTGAACAGGTTTGCATACAAAGTCTACACCAGTGGCATCTCTGGAATGTTCTCTGTAATTATGTCTATTCTCGTTTCAGTCTGATGATTTTTTTATCTTTCTTTACATCCTCTCCGGTTTAATCATCATGAGCTTGAAATGAATGTAAAGGGAGAAGGACAGAAAGGAATACATTACAAAGTTTGATCCAGCAGTTAAAAATAGCTGAAGAAAGCTAAAATAATTAAGTACGTGTGTACATTCATATGCGCACCACCCCTTGAAACCCATAATATTCCATTATTTGTGAATTTTAATTCTTACCACATGACTTTTAAGGAATGTTTATGTTTATTCTAGAGTCATAGTGAACTAATTTAATGATCTAGCATTAGGGAAACTTTTAGGCAAATGCACTCTTGAGTATTGTATCTTATTTCACATTCATTTCCTACTTACATCAGTCTCTTTTTTGCATATTGTTACATGATGGTTTTCTCATACAGCTCACCTTCAAACATTTGCCATTTTGTGCAATTTATATGTGTACTATTATTAGATCTCCATAATTTCATATTTTCTATTTCAATTATGTAAATTTTAATGTGATTAGCTTTAAAACAAAGAATGATAAAACAAAATAGTAGAACTATGTGATGTATGTTTCTTTGAAATAATTAAAATATCTAATTCCTTTGAGAACCAGTTACTGTAAATGATAGTCAAGTTGTAGAATAAAAAGGTCATTCAAAGTGAAGGAGGGACAAATAAATGTTTTAGGGGTTTTGAAATATATCATGAATTAAAGCTGCTGTTTGTTGGTGATAGTGACAGACAAGAAACAAGGGTTCAAAAGAAATGTAATCCCTCTGTTAGAGGAAGAATAGAAATTAGCAAGGAAGGAATGAGGTATAACTATAAAGGAAGAACAGCCACAAACAAGGTCCAGTGACCTATCTGAGGTTGGTGGTATAGTCTAATTTTAATGGAAGACAAAACTGGGTAGACCAGTAGTCTGATCAATGACAATTCCAGGCAAAGATTGCAGAGGTGTTGTTTTCCAATACAAAAGATAACTTCTCAAGCTATACTTTGTCAAGGGCACACTGAAGTACAGAAATACATTCTACCTTTGAAACTATATACCTGTAGTTTAATGTGGTATCATGAAGGCATACTGTTGTAAACTCATCTATTGTATGGGGTGTTGATGCAGTGAAAAGCATTATGATTGTGAAAAGAGGTTACTCTTGGAGTCTTATTAAAGCATATAAAGGCTTAGGACTCTAACAGAAGACTAGGGAAAGATGAATTTGCACTGAGCTTCAGTAGAATTCATGAACATGCCTGGAAATCTCAACAACCACATGTGCTTTACCTGTTGTGTGAAATGTTCATAGAAACTTCAAAGTTTAGAAATTGTATAGTATTGGTAACATTTACTGTAAATATCAATAAAGGTTAACATACTTTAGTGTATTAATAATATACCTATTTAAATAATAGGGTCATTTTTCCTCTGAGACACTGGTTGCTGAATTGTAGGTTAAGTTAAAAATTATAGATTTTTATACAAAATGGCATCAGAAATGTAGTTGAGGTCTAGCTGAAGTGTTGTGTTGGTAAATGTCTAATAACCATCTCTTTGGGGGGTAGAGGCCCTGACTTGTAGCGTTTCCCAGTTTTCATGGTTAAATGCTCCTACATGGCTCGTTTCAAGCTAACAAATTGACATCACTGAACACAGAATTGAGAAGTGATGCATACAAAGGGGTCTCCCACACCAGCTGCAGTTAACCACAGAATTTAGATTTAAAGCATCATCTCAAAAAATATGTTATATTATAATTTTCTGTAAGAGGTTTACAAAGAAAGGGAAATTTAGAATTAGAATTTTATTGCAAATGTAGTTTCTGTATGTACTAGCTAAGGGATTTTGGACAATTTAATATGTATTGTATCTTAACTTCATTATCTTTAAATTGGGTTATTGTAAAAAGTATTTAAGATGATTCATGGGGAAAGTATTTATAAATACTAATTAACAATTCTAAATGTGTTTTTAAATCATTTCACAATTTTAAAACCTAATGTAGTTCTATTGCCAATTAAGTGAATATCGAAGATATATAATAGCTGAACTCTAGAATTTTAAAACTAGCAGTTTTTAGGGAGAGAAGGCCACTAATGAAAACCATAAGATGAATTCTCTTAATGGCACATGACCAGTATGTATTGAGAGTATAATCCAAACCCCAAGCTAGTTCATCTTTCTCACTAGCATGCTCTTGTCTTGTACTTTCAACTTAATAGAAAAGTCATTTTTAAGCCAACCAGTTACCATCTTCAGTAAAGGGACAAGTGGCACTCTAGTGGAGATTAGAAATATATTTCACTGCAAACTTATTTTGCTCTTAAAAATAAAACAAAAAAGAAAATTATGCAAATAAGCAAATGAGGTTAATAGAAAATAAGAATCTTGCTTAAAGTCACATAAGACAGGCAGAGAGTAAAATATTATCACAATACAATTATGTACAAGTTGAGAAAGTGTAATTATGGTCTTCAAGATTGATGTGGGTTGTCTTTTAAAACACTGATTTAAAAATGAGTTGTTTTAAGAGGAAACCAAATCTTTTTTTTGGACCAGTACAAATCTTTATTGCTTTTTATGAAGATTTGCTTCTTATGTATGTACTTTATATAGATACATTCAGAAGCAAGTGTATTTTCTTTAGTTCATGCATATGTTTGAGGTACACTTGAAAGAAAAATATACTTGAAAGAAAATAAAATTAGCAAAAATAGTAAAAACATTGGTAGATATATTTCCATTTCATACATACATGTTGATATGGAAACACAATTCCAGATTTTATAGCTTCAGATTCAAGCTAGGGAACTGGCTTGCAATTTTGATAAGCTATTACAATTTGGTCCAAAATCATAGCTGATCATACCATGCCTTTAAGGCATCTCCTTTAACTATAATAATTTCCAAGCTAATTAGCTCTAGGGTGAATGGTCTTCAACAAAACCAAAGACACCAAGAGTTATAACTTATTGTTATAAGCGAACATGGGCTAAAAAATCTTCCTAGTTGAATTCTTCATAGGAAAGGAAAAATTATCTGAAAAAAATAACTCTTTTAAGAAACAAATTGTGGCCATTCAAGTGTCATAACAACTATATAGTTTTGACAAATGCATTAATATATATATATATATATATATATATATATTTGCATGGCTGAAACTAGAGTTTGGGGGATATTCCCCCAAATTTCTGAAATATTTTAGGATAGCTGTTTTCTCTCTCTTTGTCTCTCTCTCTCTCTCATTCTGTCTCTTTCTGTCTCTCTCTGTCTCTCTCACCTATACACGTTGACACTCCCCATTCATATCTGAAAGAGCACTGTTCAATCCCTCAGTCTCAGTTCTTTCTGCTGGCTAAGCAATACAGGGGGTGATTGGCAATTTATACTTTTATCATGCATTTTTTAAGGAGATAATTCTATGCAGTTCTACAGATTTTTGCAACCTCCTCAAACTTTTCTCATTTTCTACATAAACTTTATATTGCCTGCCATTTCTTACATAGTTCTGAAGCTTTTGCTTTCTCTGTGCTATTGGGGGAAGGAGTGAAGTAGGAAGGTGTTTTTCCCTTCAAGTATAGATGTTTGGTTTATATATTAGAAGCATACCTTTTCCTGAAAACTGTATCAAGTTGTTTGGACTTTTCAGACAAAAATTTTTTAGCCTGAAGGGTTATGCTGAGTTGCCCATATGTCTATTTATTTATTTATTTATTGAAAACCCAAAGAACCTCTTAAAGTGTAAATGCCTCCACCACTCAACCAAGCAGTTGTGATACAAAAGTAATTTTAAAGAACCTCAACCTCACTCTAAACCACTGAGGGTTTGCTATATAAAGTGTTGCCTGCACTATATAAAATCTTGTGTTTAACTATATACTTTAAAAAATATTTTATTTATTTTTAGAGAAGAGAAGGGAGGGAGAAAGAGAGGGAGAGAAATATCAGTGCATGGTTGCATTTCATGTGCCCCTTACTGGGGACATGGCCTGCAATCCAGGCATGTGCCTTGACCGGGAATTGAACTGGCAATGCATTGATTCACAGCCTGTACTCAATCCACTGAGCCACACCAGCCAGGGTCTGTATATACTTTTTTATTATCAGATTATAAATGAAGGTCCTATTGGCTTTCAAAGAACCTCGTGTCAGTTTGCTTATATCTTGCATCTTTGGGAAGTATAGAAAGAAGATTGTTTGCTACTAAATATTTGACAAATACACACACACACACACACACACACACACTATGACCATGGTTCTTAAATTTACTTTACATAAAAATAACCAAAATTTTGGTTGTGCATTGATTATTTGTTTATTTAAATGCAATTCAAGGGTCTTCCTGCTCAGGAATTCTCAGGAATTCAGGAAAGCTTGCAAGTGGGAAAATGATTAGGTTTTGTGAAATCTGCCCTAGGAAATAGAAAATTCAATGAAGAAAAAAACATCTATCAAAATGCTACAGTTATTTGCATGTCTCTACAAATTAGTCTGCAAGAAAAGATAGTTGATAAAAATAACTCTTTTAAATTATTCAGGTACTTTTACTCTAGATTTCCGGTGATATTAGTGATAGTATATTTTAAGAAGTTTAACCACTTTACTACATTTCACCAGCATTGCACATTTTATAGCATGAGTTCATGGGAGCTATTAATTGTATTTCTGCATATGGTTATGTACTTCAAACAAAATTTTAGCCTAATGCTTTGATTTTAATGTTATGATTTGTATACAAATAAGGGACTTAAGACTCATCTGCAGTAGGATCAAAGCTTGTAAAAGAGAGTTGTGTTGTCAGCAACATGCATAAATATATTAGACTTTCTCTTAGGGAAAAAGCAATAAGAATATTAAATTATTGCAAATTTGTGGGGGAGCAGTGTATAATATATTATTTATTATGGCATTTCATGCTAGATTAAGCAACATCATAGTAATGCCAATGCCATTTAGAAGCTAAAGAATTAAAATAGAACTCCACAGAAGACAGAAAAACATCATGAATCTTGATTTATACCAAAACATTTATTTGCTAAGGTTTTACATTTTTCTATACCTATTTCTTTATAACATAGCTAGATTAACTTAGATTCCAACATAACATTTGATTTTAGACTCTGGCTGGTGTTTCCCAGTGGTTTGAGCACTGCCTTGCAAACCAAAGTGTCGCAGGTTCACTTCCCAGCCAGGAAACGTGCTTGAGTTGCAGGCCACATCCCCAGTAGGGGGCGCATGAGAGGCCACCACACATTGCTGTTTCTCTCCCTCTCTTTCTCCCTCCCTTCCCTTTTCTAAAAATAAATAAATTAAATCTATAAAAAACATTTTATTTTTTATAACATGAATGAAATGCTGGTGCTTAAAAGTCACTTAAAAATGTAGCTATCTCCAACAAACATGATATCCAGAATTTTCTATATTATAGAGATTTTTTCTATTTGTAGCAAAAGATAAAGATAATATTTACAGATATCTTCATTAACTGAATATTCTTACACTTTTGATAATAGCAGTTCAGTTAAATTATTGTTTCTTTACCAAAATAATCAAATATAATTATATTTATTCACAATATTTTTTATTTTAAAAGTTTAAATACTGTTAGAAAGAAAAGATCTCACATCCAAGGAAATGAAGAATGCTTTCAGCTTGGTACAGCAAGGATATCTGAAAACTGAAAAAATTCACGTATTCACAATGATTCTTAGGATACAAAAGGGGTTATTGAACTGGTCCCATGTGCTTTATAAGTGGTCTTAATCGTCACCGCTCTTCCAGGCCCTGCTCTGCCCTGCTCCCCAACTTCACATGAGCAGTGAGAACAAAGAAGTCAGGGGTTGCGTGTAGCAATGGAGAGAATTTGTGTGGAGATCAAGACAGCCTTAAAATGTGAAAAATAAAGAAGTACCACAAGAGTATACAAGCATGATTATTTCTTCTGACTAAATAGTACTCTATCATAAATATTAATGTGTATATGTGGATATATATGTATATCTATATGAATTACAATGGGGAAAGTTGGGGAGAAGCTGCAGGTTTTGAAAACTCTTAGTAACAATGCTGAAGCTAAATACTGTGACAGGGAAATGTCCTATATCACAGGCAGTCTCAATGTCCTGGCTTGTGCTAATTAATGAAGATAGTCAAAAGTAGGCAGTCTTTACTTATGATTATCTCAGCTGTACTTCTCAATTTTGCTTTATTCAAATAAGAGTCTGGACATAAAGATCTGTGGTGCGCATTTCAATTTAAGATTCAACAGATGATTATGTGCTAATATATAGGAAAACCTGTGCTTTTTGTTGGTAATTGAAGAGCTTAAAAAAAGTTCATCAGATGCAGTAAAGAGAGAAATAATAAAGCTCTAAGTTTTAAATTTTGTATTCTTATATATATGTAGATATATATGTAGATATAATACTAGCTATTGCATATCACAGACTATTAAGACAAAATCATCATAGACACTCTCTAAATTTACTTGTCAGACCTGTAAATCCTGTTTTATTGTTGTTTATTCACAGAGTATACTCAAAATTCTCACGGTTCTGGAGATGAACAGTACAAAAACATGATATTGGCAAGATTTTACCTTGGACTTGCCATCCTCCAGAACTGTGAGAAGTTCTGCTGTTTAAGTAGCCATTCTATGGGAATTTGTTATAGAAGCCTGAGCTGAACAAGACAAGAAGCAAGGTACTGGAACCAAACTATACCATTCTGTCATGTAGTTTCATATAAGTATAAGCTTCAAGTAAAGCTTATACCTATGGCTTCTTTATAGTTTAATAAAAAATGAGTCTTAAGTATATTCTAGCCCTATCACAAATGGATTTTAAATAGTCTTTATCACTACAATGTAATTTAAAATTGAGCCACACCCTTAGATTTTGAGTAGTGAAACTATTCTGTAAATACTATAATGGTGAATACATGTTATGATGCATTTGTAAAAATTAATAGAATGCATAACACAGACAATGAACTCATGCAAATTATGGGCTTTCGTTAATAGCAATGTATTTGTACTGGTTTACTAATTGTAACAAATGCGCCACACTAATGCAAGATATTAATGGGCCTGAGAGGTAAATGGGGGCTCTCTGTAATTCTCTCTCAGTTTTTCTGCAAACTTACAACTACTTAAAAAATAAATTGCATTAATTAAAAAGAAAATTAAGCCAGGCAAGTTTTACTTATGGCAAGTGTTGTAGATCTATTTAAGTTGAGGGTTTGACCCAGCAGGTAATCGATTGGATAATAACTTTTTTTATGGTACTTTCTTTGGTCTTACATTTCAGTCTGTATCCTGTTTATCTAAAACACATTTTTATAGAGAAGAAAAATACATGACTTGTTCAAATTTCCAGTGAATTATTTAACTCTTATGACAATCAAAACATTAAGGAATAGATTGAAAAATAAACAAATTTAAAATTTAAACTGCACTCTCTCCTTTCAAAATAGTGTTTTTAGTGGGAGCTGAACATTACTCTAGTAGTCAGAGAAAGCGGTTCCTCTTCTGATTATTTAGATGTAAAAGATGGTAAAATAGTAACTCTTTAACAAGAGTAGAATGTGTAGGTTCTCCATCTACACTTTTTCTCAATATTATGATTATGTTTGATCCAGCTCCGTAGTTTTTAAATATTACTGACATATTTTGTGAGAGAGAATGCAGAGGTTAAAAAAAAAACAAAGTGCAAAATTCCATAAAATATAATTAACAATTTATTTGCCCATTTTTTAGATTATTATATGGATATTCATATTTTCACATTGTCAAGACTGGCCTCCCTCATGTAGACCACCCATTCATTATATAATTCTGACCCTACGATGTGACTAAAGCAAGGGGCTAAACATATGTGTCACTTAGTGATGGACTACTAATCTGTGTTCTGGAATGCCAAGTTTGAGAGAGCATTTTGAGTCTTGAATGTCAAACAATAGACGCTTAAGCTGGATGGAATGAAGACTAAATTTTCTCCTGTTCTTATTCATGAATTTCTATATCACCTAGCATTTCCAGTTTACTTTGCATGTACATTGAATAATTGCAAATGAATCTTAGAACCCGTTATAGAAATATGACTATTATTACAACAACTAATAGAATGATAATCATCTGCCTTCTTAATAATTTTGCTTGGCATCTACTAAACCAGTGGTTCTCAAACTTAAAGGTGATTCAGAGTCACCTGGACATTATTCAACCCCAGATTTCTGGTACTCTGCATCCACAGGCATTCTGATTCCGCAGGTCAGGGTGGGGCTTATGAATGCGATTTCTAAGAAGCTTCCGGGGATGTGCCAGTGTTCGGGAACACCTATAGTAAATCAAATCATTCAGAACAAACCCTGTCAAAGCTTCAATGGATAAAAGGTTTTTACAGTGGGAAGAGGGGCCAGTTATGACAGCCACATGCCAAGTTTTCATCCTGACATCTTTTTAGAGGAAGGCATTTTAAGAACTTCTTCTTATTTAACATGTGTACCCTGGCAGTCGATTTTCTCTCAAACTTTTGTGGCATTAAAATTAAAAATAACCCCTAATGCACACTCTTTTGATCTTATGGATGAATATACTTACCTATCTTTAACATTTATATTATTTTCTGGGATATTTCTCCCAGTAATTAATTTCTTTGTCTAGGATTTTATTTATTTATTTTTAGAGAGAGAGGAATGAAGGGATAAAGAGAGGGAGAGAAACATGGGTGTGCAAGAGAAAGATTTGTTTCTTCTCCCATGCCCATAGCCTGGGTCGTGGCCCGAAACCCAGGCGTATGCCCTGACCTGGAATTGAACAGAACTTTCACTTTGCAGGAGGAAGCCCAACCCACTGAGCCACACCAGTCAGGACCCACTCATTAAATTCTGAAATACATTTCAAGTTTAATTCTCCATTTACAATGTAGAAAAACAAGACAGGTAGTACATAGGTGACACAGTTTAATTTCCACAGGGAATATGTGGTAACATGATGAAATTCATAGTATCTCTATGTGCATGTACTGTGGAAGGAAAAAATTTATAACTCAAACTACTTCTCTCAGGGAAACATGTAATGTGCTTCATGACAAAAACAGAACTCGTTTTTTTCTTTCAGGTTTTCAGTTGGAAATTATCAGGAATAGATACAAGTTGAGACAATGTATCAGAAAGCTGAAATAGAAAATCTTTGCACTTAAGTAATGAGAACCATCAAACATTTATTTTAACCACATTACTAAGTGCTTACTTGAAACAAAATAAAGAAGTAAAGGAAAGAAAAAGGAAATTAAATTGTAGTTGAGAAAAAAGATGGCTTGGATGTAGCTAATGAAATGTTTTTGTTTTTGTTTTAATTTGTGGGAACTGATGTTTATGTACCTGTGTTGTCTTATAATGAGTGTTATATTTGGGTATATTTTTTTTTAAAAAAACAAGGTAAATATTGTGGAGTGATTCTGTAAACCACTGACCTCTTAACAGCTTTGGATTCAAAGAATCTCACTTGCCATACTATTGATGATAGATGCATAATTTTTTGTTACTTAATTAGCAGAAAACTCAGAATTCACATACTCTTCACACCAAATATAGTATGAATGCCTATAAATAGTTTTAGACTTAGTGATTAAAGGGATTTCAGACTGAAAGTAAAGAAGAGATGCTATAATGTGACTTTGAGAAAAGGTGAATGCATGATCAAGGAATTTTAGGTTGCAAAATGCAGAGCTGGAGAATATTGAAATTAGGATAGGTTTTACTTTGTGAAGGTCTGCCTGCTTTCAGTCCATCCTCTATTATTACAATGCTATTTGCATTTGTTTCTGTTGATAAAAATGGAGCATTTGGCATTAAAATGTTTATCAGTCATTGCTTGTTGTTTTCATGTATTTCAGTATATGAGTTTCTATTTTTAAGAGTGTAGGCGATCCTTAGGAGTTAATTTAAATATTGTTTGCCTCCTCTTCAAATTAATTATTTAACATGATAAATTAATTTATGCAGAAGAATCATGTTTTCAAAGCCCAAGAAGGATGGGAAACATTTACTCTCTTATGTTTCTTCTCAAATTGCACATTCATTACTAAAAATTACTCTGTGTGGTAGGTTTGCCATCTGTCCTACAAATGTACGTACAAACTTATTACCTATGCCTGATGGGCTTGCATCTTTTTCTTTCCATTTCTAAGAATTTTTGAAATTCAGCACACTATTTGTGCTCTGCTGATATGATATTTTCAGTTGACCTACCATATTTACCCACATATTGGTTACTCTTGAATAATTGCTATATGTAGACTTTGTATAGATTAATTTTAATTGAGTGGCTAACAAAGCAAGACAGAAAAGACAGCAATTATTCAAGTAAATATGGCATGTAATTCCCTTTCTGTTTGAGTTGTATGGTGACATTGGGTATCACAGCAAAGATTCATTTAATCTATTTCTTGACATTTTCTGTTCTATTGTTTTATATCAAAAAAGGGAGAAAGAAAGAAAAAACCTAGACAGATTGTACTTTACTTGTCAGTGATAACTCTGGTATTTGTCTCCTCTGTTATTTCCTAACAGATTGACATTAGAGTTTAATGCAAGTTTTTATGTGCACATATATATTTTACCTCCACATTTTAACTAAAGGGTTCATTTAATTATGTGTTATAATCTGCATCTATAAAACTTTTAAAATGTGTATATAAATATAAGCGACCCACACAAGGATTGTAATAACAATTGATGATATTTTCTTATGTTTTATAATTGCTAAAAATCTCTCTTAAAAACAAAACAAAACAAAAAACCCAAAATTATTATTTTTATTTCTGAATGCCAGAATCAGGCTTAATAACTTTTGATTAAAATAACAAATCAGTCTTTTAAAAACTTCCACATTATAGCTTACTCTCATGTTTACTTATATTAATGTTTGCGGGACTATTTGTATCTAAATATTTTACATATTTATATATATTTTAGAGGTATGTGACTCAGTCATGAATTTTATCTCATACCTTTTTGTAAACCAAGGATAGGAAAGAGAAATAAAATATCCTATGATCCAAACTAGAATAATCAAATTCACCTCTGAGACTGTGGAAGGACTCAGCTTCCCCTGAGTCAAATGGTATTAGAACAAAACCATGAATCTGTAGCAAGGCAATAGAATTAGGGGAGTGGCTGTGGGATGTTTTTCTCATTTAGCAAGTCTTCGTTTTTCACCATAATCATTCTACTTCTGTCCTTGCCAGTGGCCTGTGACTGATAGACCCCCTTTAAATGAAACAACATGCAGTTCTCATTGCTATGCATTCTCTCAGTCTGAGTTCCATTTACTGAATTTTAAATTTTGTGTATGAATCTAATTACACTACAACCATTTGCTTGTTTCTACTTCAGCAGTTTGCAAGGTCCCAGACACTAATTTCTTTTCTGAAAACTTTTTACATGATCTTCCCTTGAGATTCAGCTCTTTTCTTTCATTCATATGAGTCTGTGTTATCTGCCAGAACCCTATCCCTTTCCTGTCCTGTCCTTTGTCACATAATTTCTTATAGGAGTAAAATTTTCTTACAAGTAGATTGAGTTTTAAAAATACAAGACAGAGAACTTATTACTATTATGTATAATGTGGGAAATACTGCTAATAAGTTAGCCAGCACTGGAGAGATTTTTTTGAGGATTATATTTTATTTTTTAATCTATCTAAGTTGTCAAATAAATTAGGCACAGCCTTTTAAAATAGTTCTCATCACAATTCCAAAGGTGCATTAATAATTTAATTGATTTGAGGTTAACAGAATATTTATTTTGCACTGTATGTGAGACCATGTAGAGATATTAGATTCTAAAAATTAAAAAAAAAATTCTATTTTCCAAGAACCCTCAAAATCATTTTGATTAATCTTCCTTTTAATACTTGGATCTCTTAATCTAATAGCCTGATAAATATAAAAAGGAGAATATTGTTTTTTTTAAAGTGGCTCATTTTTTTCCCTGACTTGTGTGGCTCAATTGGATGGGTGTTGCCCCTCAAAGTGAAAGATCACCGGTTTGATTATTGGTCAGGGCAAAGTCCTAGATTGCAGGTTCTGTACCTGGTCGGGGTGCATGCAAGAGGCAAGAAAATAATATTATTAGCAGGGTGAGCACACACTAGAGGTAAGTTAGGTTGTGAACAGGCATAGAAAGAGGTTATACAAAGTCTGTCCAGAAGGTATCCAGCCATGTGATATGAAAAACAGAGACATTTATTGAAGAAGATACAAGCTACAAGAAACATTGTACATAGCACAGTGATGCCGCAGTCCACTTCAAAGTAGGTACCTTGGAACCTCACACAGTTCTCCCAATTGCCATCAACTGTCCTGTATTTTCCTGAATCTCAGCAATGGTCTGAAATATCTTCCCTTTCAAAGGTGATTTTAGTTTTGGGCAAAGCCAGAAGTTGCCAGGCACCAAATATGGGCTGAGTCACCTGGGTAATTTGATGTTTCACAAAAATACTCTGCATGAGCCCTGGCTGGAGTGGCACAGTGCATTGAGTGCCAGCCTGTGAACCAAAGAGTCACCAGTTGAATTCCCACTCAGGGCACATGCCAAGATTGTAAGCCAGGTCCCCAGTAGGGAGCAGGTATGAGACAAACACACACTACTGTGTCTCTGCCTCTCTTTCCCCCTCCCTTCTCTCTCTAAAAATAAATACAATCTTAAATTAAATAAATAAAAGTGGCTTATTTTTTATATGAGGATTGTACAAATGTTCCTAAATGTAAGGGTAATTGAGAGTATGCAATTTTGGCAGCTCTTAGCATATTTTAAATACACTTTTGCATAAAATTGTTATTAATGAATGACTAATGAGACTCAAATAGTACCAAAAAAATATATAAGATCAGACATTTCTAGTAGACAAAAGCTGAATTAACATGTCAATCAAATCATGTGACATCGGATTGCTAAAGATTGGGCAAAGCCGTATCAGTAAAAATTCTCTCTGGGATGGGAGTAAAAGACAGAAAACTGTACAAGAACACAATTAAAATAAAAATTAAAAAAAAATTCTCTCTAGAAACAAAACCAATAGGCTACATACAGAGAGGTATACTGGAACAGAATTATAATAGGAATTGCCTCATACAGTTATGGAGCCCACGAAGTTCCACGATCTGCCATTTACAAGTGGCAGAACCTGGGAGGCTAGTGTTGTAACTCATGGGGCTAATGTCAGAGGGCGGGAGAAGATGGATTGCCCAGATCAAACTGAGGGTAAATTTGCTCTTTCTCTGCCTTTTTGTTCTATTCAGGCTATCAGCGGATTGGTTAATGCTTGCTCACAGAGGTGGGGTTGACCTTATTTACTCAATATACCTAATCAAATGCTAATCTCTTCTTGAAAGGTTCTCACAGTATTATGCAGAAACCTTGTTTTACCAGCTGTTTGGGCCTCCTTTAGCTCAGTTAATTTGACACATAAAACTAACGATCACAGTCATCCTACTATAAACATTGGTATAAACAGTTTTATTAGAGTTTTTGTTTTCTTTCCATGAATTGACTTTTTTAATTTAAAATAAAATGAAGTGTGAAATTATTTTTTTTTAAACTGACTGTAGGTGAGTGTGGAAGGCTAATACAATTAGAGAAATAAAGAGATGGCCATGGCTAATAACAAGTTTGTATGAGGTTACAATGTAGAGGAAACTTAACTGGCCTGACTTAAATTACAGGGAAATAAAACTAGATCACACTGCAAATATTTCTCATTATGATTAACATTTGAAGAGTGTGGCAATATTGTTCTTTCGAACATTTGAATTTATTTCTTAGGTAAAAGAATTTCAGCAGTGGTGTAGACCTTAGCAGGCTAGAAGTGAGTTACTGAATCTATTTCTTTCCAGAAATGATCATTATAAAAAAATTATGGTTCTATGTAAATTAATTTAAAAAGTACTTGTATGTTCTCTAATGCCACACTGCCCCTCAACGTCTTGCCTATTTTAAAGAATTAGCAATTAACACAATTTTACCCAGAAATTTGGGTTCCTCATGAATGAATATGATAGTGTACTGAGATAGCTCATAGTGCTTTTCCCAAGGGAAGATATATATTAACAAGCATTGAGACAAAGCTGAAATAAAGGGTTCTGGCTCTCCTGCCACATATCCCAAACATCATCCCTTTTGTTGGACTAGGTCTGGCTTCCTGAGTGGTTTGGGACATGTGGTTGGTTTATTGATTGTTGCAGAAAGTGTTAATATGTGCTTTGAAATCCAAATAGGAAAACTGGGTAATTACAATGAAAAGTCTTAAATGCATTCAAATACGTAATTTCTCATTTCTCATGTTTTTTTCTTATTGTGTGACTTTTCCTTATTTTTATTGCAGATATCTCCATTTTCTCCCCCTCTGCCTCCCTCCTTCCAGCCTCCACTCCTCCTTCCCTCTCTCCATCACCACACTGTTGTCTGTGTCCATTCATGTTCTAATGTTTTAAAATTGTCAATTTTGTGACTAAAGTGTATATGACGTATCACAAACTTTTGAAAATATAGTTAATTTCAAATAGTATATATTTGCCTATTATATGCTAGACTTAATATAATAATACTATGATAAAATTTTATTAAATACTGGTTGATCTAGCATTCCATTCACTAGAACCATAAGAAACAAGGATAGTGTTGAAAACAGTACTAAAATAGAAAAAAAAACTGAAAAGGAACTAATTTAGAAATCTTCATATAAGAGAAATACATGTTTTATTAAGAGAAAATATTAGAGATCACAGACATGTTCTGTTTACTCAAAAGAGCAGTTGTTACACTTCTAATCAGTGTCTTTGCCCTCCGCTCCACCTTTTCCATCATGCACACTTAACCAATTAATTCTAAGTAGAAAAAGTGATGTAGGGTTCAAAAGAGAATATTCAGCCATGAATTACCAGACTTAATGATTCTCTCTTGGGAACAGTAATGGCTAGTTAAAAGTGCTGATGAAGTCAGTGTTTTTCTTTCTTTCTCATGCCCTATTTTCCATTTTTATAAAATCAACATGTACAAGCATAATGCAGTAATGATATCTTGATTTCAGAATTTCTTTTACAAATTTTGTGTAATAAGATTTTCCAGTAAATCCTGCAGAACAGATAAAGTCTGGGAAAAGATCCAGAGCTTTCTTCTTTACCTGGAATGTGACCATAGTTCTAAGAAAGAAATACATTAACATGTTAGCATTATGAACAAGGCAGTCTGAAATCATGTTTTTAACCTATGAATTTCTTTGTGGTTTTGCCTAGAGTTATGTATTTTAATTTTAATAATCTTGGTCTTTTACAATTACAATAGTTTGCTTACCAAAGTCTAGGAAGAAACTGATTCATGAAACTGTTTCCACATATATGATTATTTTATGTATCTAAATTATGGTATTCTCTAGAGTCATTGCCAGTAACCCCTAAAACCAAAAATAATTTATTGTTGTAATATTACTTATATTTTAGAACTCAAATTTTTAGCTACCATAGTTTGTGGAAAAATGGCAAGAGTACATTTGGAGATATACAAAATAGAGAAATTACAGCTGACTAAATGTCTGGCTAACCAATTAAATTAGATAGTACCTATAAGCCAAAGATAATAGCTCATTTTACCCAAACCCAGAAATTTATATTTTGCAAAATTTTAGCTGGATGTATTTTATGAGTCAAAATTGCTTCGTTAGAAAATCAAACAGTAGGCTTCCAACCAAGATGGAGGCATAGGTAGATATGCTTCTTTTCCTTGCACAACCAATGGGATAAAAACAAATTTAAAAACAAAGAACAACAAGAACTGACAGAAAATTGAACTGTATGGAAGTCCTACAGCCAAGGAGTTAAAGAAGAAACATTCATTCAAACTGGTGGGAGGGGCAGAGATGAGCAGCTGGGTAGGAGATGATGTGTGGCAAGGCTGCAGCTGGCAGACCAGGCAGTCCCACATTTGTGTGAAAATAAACCAGGAGGAACAACTGGGGAGTGAGACAGACCACACCTAATAAGTAGTAAGAGCTAAATTAATATTAGCTATATTACTTCATTGGGCGAGTTGCAAAACCTGTATCTCAGTTTCCTGCTATGTAAAATTAGGATAATAACACCTCTCTTTACTGTTTTTAGACAGGTATTTGTAAAAAGCCTGTGTCACCAGATTTGTGCTTGATTAATGTAGATAAATCACCGATGCTTATTCTCATACTTGAATATTCTTTCTGCCTTCTTTCCCAATTGCCCACACCCACATGCACACATACACTGCACACTGTCCTGCCTAGCTAACCCTTATACATCCTTCACAGTGCTGCATGTGTTGAGAAGGAGGAGTCAGATGAAGTTTTAAAAACACAGTAAAGATGCAAATATGTGAAAGGGTGGTTGATAAGGAAAAGCCCAGGAGGAGATGAAACTATTTGGAATTGTAACAAACTGCATGGAAGGGAACTGATGTCTACTAATGATGACAATTTATCTGTAAGTGCATGAGGTTAAGGTTGTGTGCTAAAAATTTGGATGGAGTGTAGGTGGCAAGTTTGAGATCGGCACTAAAATTTTGGAGTGACTATTGGGTGGGGAAAAAACAAGAAAAATACTTTTGAGCTGGGTAAATGACCACCTGAATTTGAAAGCTATTATTTTATGCTCAGTTGCATAGGTTTTTCCAGGCTATGCTCTCTATTCAGCCTAGATGGCTAAATAAAGAGGTGAGGTTTTACAGAGCAGACTAGGAAGGAGGATATGGTGGACTGGAGTCTGTGGTAAAGTTGAGGACACTGTTGACATATGAGATGACATATAAGTCTCTTGTTGTGAATAAAACACAATGCCTGGAAGTAGTTTCCCTGAAACTTGGTGAAAAAGAGGATAAAAGAATTTGCGAGATTATTTGAAGATGAAGAGTTTAGATGCTGTCAGTGGAGGATTGAGAGACTTAGAAAGACTTGACCCCAAAACTAGTAATTAACATTAAAGATATTATCGGAAGTTTCATATCCACCGTGGCTTGTGACACATTGTAGGGATAGCCATGGGAGTAACATATCAACGTCCACAGTGAGCTCTGGTGGAAGGAGAGTGTAGAGTCAGCAGAAGCCACAGAGCAGCAATGAAGGAAAAAGGTGACCTGAAGATCGTTCACTGAGGAACTTGCATTTTGGAGAAAGGCCCAAGTATTTCTGAAGAAATTACTAGTTTCATGTTTTTAAATAGAAATTTGAGTCCCCCTCACCCCAATTATTGGGAAGGGTTTGAATGGTTAAATTCTGTGGTTATTTTCAATAACCACAATTACAATACTATTTGCATAAATAATTTATACCAATATTGTAATTAGAGGTTTTATTTTATGCATTGAAGAAAGAGATGAGAACTATAGTAGTGATACCAGTTAGTGTATATAAAACAACATTAATTCCAAAAATATAAATTCCAGACCAAGCTCTAGACATAATGATTCAGGTGCATTTTATTTTTTTTAGATTTTATTTATTCATTTTATTTTTTTGTTGTTGTTCAAGTACAGTTGTCTGCATTTCCCCCATCACTCCTCCCCCAACCCAGCCATCCCCATCTCCCTCCCCTGATCCCACCCTGCCTCTGTTTTGTCCATGAGTCCTTTATAGTTGTTCCTGAAAACCCTTTCCCCTTCTTCCCCCATTATCCCCTCCTACCTCCTGTCTGGTTACTGTCAGATTGTTCTTAATTTCAATGTCTCTGGTTATATTTTGCTTGTTTGATTAGGTTCCACTTAAAGGTGAGATCATATAGTATTTGTCTTTCACTGCCTGGCTTATTTCACTTAGCATGATGCTCTCCAGTTCCATCTATTCTGTCGCAAAGTGCTGCATTTTATTTTATTTTTTTAAACTCCTCCCTGGCTGGTGTAGTTCAGTGGGTTGAGCATGGGCCTGGGAACCAAAGGGTCGCTGGTTCAATTCTCAGTCAGGGCACATGGCTGGGTTGCGGGCCAGGTCCCCACTAGGGAGTGCACAAGAGGCAACCACACATTAATGTTTTGCTCCCTCTCATTCTCCTTTTCTTTCCCCTTTTCTAAAAAATGAAATAAATAATTTAAAAATTCCTCATAGTACAATAATTAATTAGCTTTACAAGTAGACCTGTAAAATACAAACTAAGCCCTGCAATTTCCCATATACCTTAATATTTCCATGTATATGCTTAAGGTCATAGTCATCTCATAATATTTAGCGATTTTTTGAAGGTGTATCAGGAAATGAAGTTATCCTTCAATCATAGTGTCTGTTATTCATTTGAGAGAAAAAAACAAAAAAAGTTCTAAGCACCTACTATAAATACTTAAAGTGATACATTTCATTATGTTGAGTTATAAGTATTTGAAATCATTTCATTTATGTTTTTAATTTCTTTCTTTGTACCAAAAAGAATAAATTCATGTGAGTGTGTGTATGTGTGTGTGCATGTGCTCTTCCTTCAAACAGGCTGCTAGAATTACTTTTTTTTTTTCCTCCTGTGGTTGGAGAAAGAACTCAGTTAGGAAAACCATTATGGATTGCCTCATTAAAGGATTCCTGAAATTGCTTACTTGTGACTACCTGCCTGGAAAGCAATCTCTTGCTCCTTTGCCAGAGCACTGGAAAAGTGGGGGTTATTGAACCTTCTGTCATGGAAGGAGCTAGCAAATAAAGATAGGTTATACTGAGTGAAATCACAAAACCCTGTTGTTCAGATGAATTCTGATTTGCATATTGCCCCACAGACCTAGAGAATGGAATTGTTTTTTCCAATTATAGGTTATATAGAAATGTGGCTAGACTAACAATCAGGCTTTTCTTTGAATCGTGCTTTAGAGATATGAGTTTTAACTATTTCTCTCTGAATTGTATTATTTTGAATGGATCAAAAGAGAACTTTACAGGAAATGATGCTTCAAATTATACCAGTACTCATATATCACAACACTCAGAGATTACAATTTGAAGAGTATCTAATTCATTCTCTGACTGGAATCAAAATTATTTTTTGGAACCCTGGGGCTAGGTTGCATCTCTTAGCTCTCTTTGTATTTCCAGTTCCTATTCCAGTTCCTCACATCTGTAGGCAGTCATTAAATGTTTCTTTTATAAACTATGGCATATGAAATCTATTGCCAAATAGATTAATTAATTTTGCCAAAATCTATTTTCTAAATTTTAGCATGATCATAATTATGAATTTATTATTTTTTCTAATATCTTCTTCAATTTTATCACAATTCCTGTTCTTTTCAGTAAAAAGAAATAACTCAGTAATTTTATTACTATTTATATTTTTAAAGATTTTCATTAACTTGTTCTTTTATCAGCAAAATAATTGTGTAATTTTTTACTTAGACTTCAATTTCTTCATTATATGATTTTTCTTATGCTTTTCCTAACCAGGGTTAACATTTTAATTTTTACATTTCTTTTACTGAAATACCTCCAAATTAAATACATAGTGCTGCAACCAATTAACTATTATTAAAAATATGTGTCATTCGCTGGCTGGTATAGCTCAGTGAATTGAGAATGGGCCTCCAAAGCAAAGGGTCCTAGGTTTGATTCCCAGTCAGGGCACATACCTGGTTGCAGGTCAGGTCCCCAGTTGGGGATGTGCAAGAAGCAACCACACATTGATGTTTCTCTCCCTCTCTTTCTCCTTCTCTTCCTCTCTCTCTAAAAATAAAATAAATAAAATCTTTTAAAAAATGTGTCAAAGTTAAGGTTCTTTTTCAAATTTCAATATAACCATACCTTTATTTATTCACTCATCCATTCAACAAATAAGAGTTTTAGAAACTGGTATACACATTAGGAATACAGTGATAGAAAAACAAATTACTGCTTTATTTATAATATTAACTACATTCTAATATTCAAAATCATTGCAAATGTTTGAGTTCTACATTCCCATAAGGATTATTGACTGCCCAAATTATATACAAAATCCCGCAGAAGTAATAATGCCTGCTTGAGTGTGGTTGGTCAGGTGATAACATGGGTATAGTAATTTATGGTTTTAATTTGAATATTTTACCTAAAATGTCATATAGTGTGCTTGAGTGTGATATTATGTTACAGAATTACATGCTTATGATTTTACAATAAAAGATTTTGTAATAAAAAGGAGGCTTTATTTGTGCCAGACACTGTATTGCCATCCTGCTTTGATTTTGTACAGCATCTCTTGTTTTGTTTGCTTATTTGAATGAAACTTCATCCTATGTTTTTCTGATAATATCTGAAGTCAAAGGTCATTTTGTAGTCTCACCTCCATATTAACTGCTGAGGTTCTAACCACTCGATTTAATTTAATATTATCTAACAGCGAAAATAAAACTACTGAGCCATGATCTCTCAAAACCTATATTACTTGCTCATGTTAATGTGACCCATTTGAGAGCTAAGCGGGGTCTTACTCTCTTGCTGACTCTATCTCATTGTCTGTCGTATTGTCTATCCACTTAAGAGCAGAGATATTGTGCAGTGGATATGTTAACATACACTAGTATATGATGATTGTTTCTAACTAGTCAGCAACTTACACTTAGGGATTGTGTACAAGCCTAGATTGTGTCATTTCATTTCTCACGCCCTGTTCTCAGTGAGTTATTCAAATAATCGTTGACAACTCAGCATAGTTACTATTCTTATTATTTCTTCACTATTCTAATCCATATGTCATTCTTGCTTAAGAGTTTTAGTTTTCATCCATGCTTTTGCCCTAACAATAAGCTAAAAAGCGGGGGCTTCAGAGTCTGGCACACCCAGCTTTCACGAACAGCTCCTTAACTTTGCAGCATGGTGCCTGGGGCAAGTTTAAACTTTTCTGCCTCTTAGTGTCCTCATCTGCCATAAAACTATGGCTCTCTTCCCCTCAAGAGAGTAATTGTGTAAATTACTTTGCACCCAGTCAATGCCCAGTAAATGATAGGACTGATATTTGGGGCTCTTATACTTTAAACCATTGAATCTTTGACATTTTGTGGGGTAGTGTGTTCTTTTAATTCAGTAATAAAATGAAGAGGAAGGAGACAGCTCACTTTGATGTAAGGGAATGAGAAGGCGATGTATGACTGGATTAGATGAGAGTGGGGAAAGAGCAGTGATGGTTTCACCATTCGGCTGCACCTGACGCAAGAAAGCGCCACACATATTTTACCAGTTTAGTCCAGATTTCGATGCCAGCTAAAGTAGGAATAATGACAGAATATAGAGATTATCTTGAAAAACATCCAAAAGACAGGAATAAAATGAAATAATTTATTCAGTAAACTGTATAAGCCATATAGTTTTTTGTAACCCTTATTACCGATTTTGAAAAATTTTGCTGGAGAAGTTGAGAGAATTTTAATCACTTGGAACTTGCCCTTTAAACTCAGCTACCAATAAGGTTTTAGGAGAGTAAAGATAACTTTTTCATTTTCCTTTCAACATAACTTTTTCATTTTCCTTTCAACATGTTTCCAGTAAAATGTATATATGCTTCTCTGTAACATACCTGTAACAATTATTGACATCTTACCAGGGTTCCGAAGAGTATATTTTGACAATCATATGTGTATATTATGTGATTATACTTCTACAAAAGCAACAAATTATTACTCAAATAAGTCTCACTTTAGAAAGTACATTATAGCAATATTTATCTCAAAATATTTGTTTAAAAAGGTAAATACTATTTTAAGTTTGTTGTTGATAGTAAAATAAATTAAATGCAAAGGAATTTGAAAATAAAGGTAACGTTTTGAAATATAAGCTGATTTCACTTGAAAAATGTTACTTTCACTGGAGGTAGACATCCCTAGTACCAAAATTACGTTCACAACTTACACCCAAAACTTCTTGTTGGCTTCTCCACCAGACCATTCCAGTCCCTTCTCTTTTACAAAAATTTATCAGAAAAAGTCCATAGAAATTTTCTTCTTAACTTGAAATATATTTGTTTAAATCAGTATTTTGTTATTAATCACATATTGGCTTTTAAATTAAATTGTATTATTTTATGAATATATAAGGAAAGCATCATCATTAAGAAAAGTACAGTGAAGGAAAAATCACTCTACCTCATTATGCAACATATTAACAATTCTCAGTGATACACTACAATCATAGTATTCAAACTTGAGTTAATGCTGCGATATTTCTTCACATGTTCCTTTTAAGTACTTTCTAAACAGTAGATGATGATGGTAATGTAGTTGGAATCAAGGCAAATAGATTATTTTAATTATTTTATTTATTTTTGTTTACTACTAGTCTTCCAGCATGTTTCTAACCACTAACAATTTATCAAAAATAATTTCGATTACCAAAAATTATTCTCTACTGTGATTTTTACAAAAATTATTTGTGCACCCTCTTATTTTAGAACATTCATTGGTTGCCAGTATTTCATGCTTGTAGAATATATAATGCCCCTGGGAGTGCCTTTAAATACAATTGATTTTCTGCACCTTAAGTTTGTTTGTTTTTCAACTGCTCACATTAGAAAGTAACCACATCTAATAATTTTCTATGAACACAAGTAAAAAACAAGTAGTTAAGTATATCATCTGGTGATCATCCTAGTCCAAATGACAGTTAATGATTTCCTCCTATGAGAAGTCAAATCGTAGATTTTAATTCCATCCTAGTTTCAAGAATAACAGTTAAGGGATATATAATATATCAAGAGGTATTTTTAAAGGTTTTATTTATTTATTTTTTAGAGAGAGGAAGGGAGGGAGAAAAAGAGGGAGAGAAACGTAGTGTGTGGTTGCCTCTCATATGGCCCCTACTGGGGACCTGGCCTGCACCCCAGGCATGCACTCTGACTGAGAATCAAACCAGCCACCCTTGGGTTCACAGGCTGGTATTCAATCCGCTGAGCCACACCAGCCAGGGTTATGTTAAGAAGTGTATTTAATTTTAATTCTAATATGAGCTGTGCATAAAAAATAGTCATAAAAGACAGATAAATATTTTTCCTTAATGAGTATGGTTGCATTTTAATACCTGCTGTTCACAAAGATAAACTTCAATAGATAATATGTAGCAAGAATGAGTTTTGAGAACTATATTTTAAGGGGTATGAGGAAATTTCACATATGACTTATTAATGAGTTGATTTTAAATGGTGTGTAATTCTGGTTGAATGCAATAGATTTATCAAATTCTCCATGAGTTGTATTTTTTTCCTTTTTGTTCTATAATTTTTCTATGTAACATTGAAACTGTTCAATGATAACCAGAAAAGCAATATATTTAATCATTTTAATATCTACAGCCAAAATCATTGTAGTCTATTAACCCAATCAACAATTTCATCCTTCAATATAGCATGTATTTTAGGACACTTGACTCCTCCTGAAATCTTCATGGGCAATCTATTAAGACAAATAAAGAATGTGTATTAAGAAGGGCAATACAGTGATGACATCTGCATTTCAGAAATGTTCTAATCAAAGTATTGAATTATCAAAAACATAATTTAGAAGGGTAAAGCACTTTAAAGTAGACTCAAAATTATCTTTTTACCTATACAATGTAAAAGCAAGGTGACTTTATTTAATGTAAAACATTCACATAAATCAAAGTAATTATTTCATTTTATAACATTACTTTTGGAGAAATTCAACTTAATACAATTAATTCCATTAAGAGAATTGCTTATGTGCAATATAGTTTAAAATTAAATGATGAGACTGGTTACCTCACTGTAATTATAAGACAGAGTACCTGAGAGTTAATGCATTTCTATGGTTTTTTCAGATGCACTTTTTCTAAATTCATGAGTAGCAAAACTAAAGAGATGGCAGAGACGAATGAACTTGTGTCTGAATTTGAAGGAGTTATAGGCTATCACGTGATCTGGTTCCCAGTCTAAAGGCCCCATTTTCATTCTAGCCATAGTTAAGAAATTTGATTTCTACTCAAGGTCACAAAATGCCAGGTGTGAGTCATGCCCCATTTCATTTTTCAGCCTTTCATTCTCCTCCAGAACATTTCGTCCTTAGACTCCACACATCTTAGGATTCTGTAGGTTGTACTCAACCTTTCTCAGGGAGTCTTATAAATCTTAATATTTTATTGATCTACTTTACAAAAACATAGGGTGTGTAAAAATCTGTATGAAGAGGTAGCTGGGGCAATAAATACATCACCAGCTTAGAATCCTTGTTTTTCTCTGCCACTGAAAACTGTGCAACTTTAGGTTTCAGTGTGGTGACCTTTAAATGATGGTCTTGTGACCACTGAGATTTATTTCCAATCAGCCATGATGATAATACAGGTATTCTGTTTCCCTTAGGGGGAGAAAGGAGCTATATGAATTCTATGCAATGACAATGTATAACGTTGTTGCGCTGATTTTTTAATTTACTTTCCACTCCCTGTTTTGTAGTCAATATTTTTAAATATTCAATAATGTTCTCATTTAATGTACATAAACTCATAACCAAATTCTCACTTGTAGCCAAGTACTTCATATATTTAGCTTGCCTTCAGTGTTTTCTTTTTTGTATTTTAATCGTCTTGTATTTAAATAACTCTACTAATTTTGTAGCAACAAGCACACTCAGTTTTTAATATTATTGACAAAATGAATAACATTAGAAACTAACTTAACTAATAATACTAATTAGCATGATCATTAATATTCATTAATCAGTTTTTCACATTACTGTTCAAAATTGTATACTTATTTGTGATTAATTTTATTCTCAGTATTATAAATACTTTATAAATATCATATTTGTAATATTTATTTCCAGATTGATGCTGGTAGTCAATGGAACTAACATCTATGAAGTGTTTTACGTTATTTATGTGTCATATTAGGCAGCATTATATTTAAATATAATCTATCAAATTTCATTTTTCTTATCTTTATTTTGGCTAGCACTATACACAAAGATAAATAGGAAGTTGATTTTTATGTTTTAGTAGCATTTTGGATTTACAATCTTGGTGCAAAATCTCCCAAATATGGCAATATTGCCTAAGCCGCAGGACAAAAACAAGCAACCACACATAGCTAAAAATATTTTTACAAGACAGGTATCTCCCCTGTGGAGAAACGCAAGGGAGGGGAAAAAAATCACATATTAAAGAAAGTAAGTCAATAAAGAAAGTCATAACGGTAAAAATGAGAAAAGTATATGAAGAATCACATGGAGTTCATAGAAAACTTTAAACAATGTAGATTGATAGAGTTGACTGAAAGAAATAGTTGAAGATGAGACAAAACAGAGAAAGAGGCCAAATTATAAGAACATAGAAAGAATAATAAATTAAAAATATATATATACAGGTATCGAGACTTACTGAAAGATGAATATTTTATTACATGTTTTATATCTGCTGCCTATAAATATTAATGTGTATACAAAACCAGAGAAATCATATTAAAAATTTACAGAATCTGCCCATCAACCAGCTTGTGTTCCTACAATATTATACAGATGTTTCAAGAAAAATTTTATGCACTTTTTAAAAGATGAAAGACTTTAATTATCTCTTTAGTTACATGTTCCTTGCCTTCTATCTAGCTTGATGATTGTAATGTTAATGGCCTGTCCTTGCTGATGACTAGATGATGACCTTTTCTCTACTTCCTTTCTCATTGTTATTCTTGTATATTGATATAATATCCCTTCAACTTTAAAATAATTCACCTCAACCTATACTTACATGCCTTTTCATTAAATATAGCAGAATAAATGGCAACAGATTAATAAAATCCTGTCAAGATGCCAAGGGCATAAATTTTGCACATATAAATTCTTATATGTACATTAAGAAGGAGAACAAGTAATTCTATTTAGCTTCAAAGCAGAGTGAGGAAGTAGTAATAGTTAAGAATATAAAAAAAATGAAATAAAATCTACATTCTGTGAAACATAATATTTTCCCCAGAATATATATATTTATTCATTTTCTAAAGAGATTTTTGTTACTGAATGACCAACAATGGTTCCTGGTCAGTTGGGAGTATACACGCTGGTTGCCCTCAGTCAACAGGGCAGATTTCTGAGTTTGAGATGTAAGGCTTCTTTTTGTCTGTTTGTTCTGCAGTGTGTTGAGTACTCAGTATACTCTTAGAGAAGTGAAATAAGAATACATGTATAATCTTGTGAAAACCTAAGACATCCTGCATGAGTATTTTGAAGAGAGCTTTCAATGAGAAATAGGAAAACTAAGGAAAAAATAATTCAAATAATTGCTATAATAGCAGGCATTGCTTGAATAAAGGTAAATCTGGGGGCTGTTTATTGGAGTGTTTGTTAACACTTTCTTATAGGCCAGATGAATTGACTCATAGTATAAAGGCATATATAAATATACTAAAAAACTTTTACATCTCTGTCATGTGATATGATAAGCACATATGTTTTTTTAGTCGATTTTATAAGTAAGCATCATACATCTTGTAAAGTAAACCAATTACTTAATTGCTTAACAAGCTTCATTAAAATAAATGACCTTGGGTTAATTTAAAAGCAAGTTTTATTTCTTGTATACTTCAAATAGTGTATAAAGCCTTGTTGCATAATTATGCAATGTTTCTTTAAATTAAGAATTAAATAAATTTAAATTATATGTATCACGGACCTACTGTAATTCTGTCCATAAGCTATATGAAACCATACATAAATGAATAGGTACTATGAAAGAAATTATAGGAAAATAATATTCATCAAACAAATATTTCAGTTCAATTCAATAATCTGTGAATGGCTACTGTGTAACCCCACTTCCCTCTCTAGCCTCCACCTCATCTTTCTGCAGCCGAGTACAGCCAAATTCCTAAACAGAGACATGTTAATGCTTTCTCCACCTCCGTTCTCAAACCTCTTCCAGTCAGGCATTTCTCCCACTACTGCACTAACTTTTCTTTTTGTTAAGATCACCAATGCATTTCACACTATGACATCCAATTTCCTATTTCTAATTGTTCATTTCTCATATTACTTAATCTGGTACTTTTCAACCTTCTTCATCTCAAGACACATATAAACTAATTACTACAATTCTGAGGCACACCAAAAAGTAGATTTTTTGCCAATCTGACAAAAAATATGCATAATTTTGATTGACTTACAAAAATAATAAGAGTAATTACCTACCCTTTCTGCTCCAAAGTGACTTTTTAAAGATCTAGATGCCCATAGGTGTATGTAAGGATTTCTGGTACCAAGAGTTAACTAGTCAGACTCACCCTTATTGTGCAAATTGACCAATAAGATGCAACTCTTTATATGATCTATGTATTTATGATTGAAGACAGGGCATCCACACCAGATGGCTATTGTCTTCCCCACCTTGGTATTGGCCAGTCCATTTTTTCAGTTGCTTGGATCCAAGTAATTTCTCTTTCACACTCAACATCCTATCCATTGAAATCTATTGTCTCTACTTTAAAATGTGGTGAGCTTTTGAAATTATATTTTAACACCTATGGAATTTGTGCTCTTGTATAAGCTACCATCATGTAGTTTGGGGGATACTGTGCAAATTCAATCTTTTTACTTCTAATCTCATCCTTTACTACCCTAAATCTATGCTCAACACAGAACCACAATGATTCCAGGAGAATATTAGGCAGAGTATGTCATTTTCCTGGTTAAAGATTTTCCATGGCCTTCCATCTTAATCCAATAAAAAGTGAAATTTAACAAAAACGTTAAAATTTTCTCTCTCACTTGTACAAACTCATATCCCACTGCTTGTCCACCTGTGCAACTTTAGTTATATTAGCCTCCTGGCTTTGCCTTAACACATACACACACACCATACACACACTCATACCCACAGACACTATTGCTTCGAGGTTTTCACGTTTACTGTTCTCTATGGAATACAGTTGTCTGAAACATCCCCAAAGATCACTGTCTCAACTCCTCGAAGGGACATCTTATAAATAAAGTTTCCGTATCACTTAGCATTGCGGCCCCCACTCCTGCAATTTCTATCAGTCCTTCCTGCATCTGTCTATCATCATGTAACATATTATACAGTTTGCTTATTTGTTTTGTATATTTCTGTTGTTCAATTTTAAAGTAATACTCATGAGTTTTGGGCCTTTTGTCAGGCTCAATCCTGCTCCATGAACACATCTAGAATAGTCTCTTGCACAACTTTTATTTGTCAAGTTAATTAACAAATATAAAGCACTGGGAAAGAAAATAAGGACACAGACCTTGTCCCACATGAGGTTGAAATTTAAACAAGGGAGACATTCTTGTCATGTTCCTGCTGAATCTGAGGTAATAGATATAAATATTTAGAAAAGTGCCTGGGACATACCAAGTGCTATATTTTTTTATCAGTATTGTTATCCTCTATCATAAGCATCATCACACTTTATTTTTATCTCGTGAGCATCTGTTACATTTTACCCTGTGATGTAGTTATTTGATCTTTCTTATTTTCTCTAAAAGACTGTAAGTACACTGAGGACAGATACCAGTTTCTTTTTCAATATTTTTCAAATCTCTATTGTTCTTATTAGAGTGTTTACAAATAGAAGGAATTAAACAAGAAGTGTATTAATGAATAAATAGAATGATAAACATTGGTATTTAGTGATACAAAATAAAGATAGAATCAGAGCCTAGGACATTAATTCAATTAAATTTTACAGAAGAATTGTGTATTCAGCAAGGTCCATAAGAAGACCTGAAATGCCCCATAATTGTACTTTCCAGGTAATCATTTATATCACAGCAAGGTGACAGTTAGCAGGATTAACTGAATGATGAGTTCCTCTGATTTCAGTAAATCTTTCCTGTACTATCATTTAACCATTGACTCTGGCAGAAAGTTAAACATTTGCTCTGCTTTTTAGCTTTCCTTATTTGAAAAAGAATTAACATTTGAAGACAAGGATAAAAACATTATTAGAATATTTTATGAAAGATTTTCAGTGCTTCTTCTGTAATATGTTTATATATCACCCTGGCAGCTAAATATTTAAATGAGTTAAGCTTAATATATGATTTTGCCAATTTCATAGTTGCAGTGCATACAGTCCTAAGACTTGAAGCTACACCAATGGTTGAATTTTTTTTTTTTTTTTTAATTGGCATATTGGCACCAGAGGAGAAGCTCTATAAGGAAAAAGTGTCAAATCCTGGGAACAAGTGCCATAAAACAAAAACCTACATTATTCTAGAAACTGCTGCAAATCTGCACATGGAGAAATACATGTTAGAAAATGTTTTAGACAATCAGTTGTTGACACATATATTTTCAATATTATAGTTTGAGATAGTTGTATTATAATATTAGTTCTATAGTCAATTACTTGATTTTGGATTCCATTTAGTATATCCATTCTCCCAAGCTTAATATTTAATTTACTTTTAATGTGATTTTAAAATACAGTTACATTGTTTAGAATCCTAAAGCTTTACCCCTTAGACATGCAGGCAATGGATTCTGTAGTCTATGTGAAGACTGATAAAGCAGTGGTTACCCTTCACTTCATTCATCTTGTTTATTCAAAATTGCATTCCATCTACACCACAATTTATGGCTACAAAGAATTGCTTAAGCATTTATATTTTGCAAACATGCTCAGAAAATTTTTATTACATAGATGCCCCAGTGCTGTGACTAGCCAAATGACATTCAGCAGTACATCACAGGCTGTTGCGCTGAATCAAAAGCATTTCTGAGTCACAGGTCCTCAGGCTTTTAAATATTTGTTTGTGTTTAAAAATATAGGATGGATGTATCCTGTTTCTATCATCCCTCGGATATTCTTTTTGAGGCTATACTGGAGTTACTAATTATACTTTGGCTGATGTGTTTTATAATGCAGGTGTTCATATTTGTCTTCAGTTAAGGCAAGGCAAAATTTTTATTTGATACCCTGAGATTTTTTAATACTAGGCATTGCATGAAAGAAAGAAAGAAAACAAAACAAACGAAAACCACAAGGTGACTTTTTGATTGCACATAATCTTGGCTAAAGTATTGAACTCCTTTTTCTTGCCTGATTGATCTTATCCTTCTTTATGAAGTTATTTACCCTGTTGGTGTGTACTATTTATTTTGGGCATATGTCTTCATGGTTCTAAACAAATAATTGAAAAACTAAACAATTCTATTTTGCATTGCTGCATGACAGTGTAACAGCTTAAACTGTGCTTCTCTCTTTAAAGTGGTCAGTGTGTATGTGTGGGGGGCGGGGGTCAAGGGTCGTGTGCATCTGTGCATGTACACACAGAGTGCTGCGTAGTCATTGCTGCATTTAAATGGATTCAAGACCTAAATTAAGATTAAATAAAGTTATTTAATCTTTTAATGTACATATGTATAGTCTCTCTCATTTATAAAGCAAGAATGTCAGACTGAGTGCTCAAGTCCCCTCTAGCTCTTTAATAATAATAAAAATTCTATAATTGCATGAATCTACCCCACATGTTGATTCTCATGGAGTTTCAGTGCATAAGGAGATGAACATGTATTCAACATTTCATTTTATAAGCCTTCCTTAGGGCCATCAAGTGCTATTATATAAAGACTCATTATTTAAAGCATTAAAATTATTTCGTGAAAGGTAAAATTGGTTCATAAGGATCTGGATGAATATTTCTTTATACAAAGGCTAGATCCTCCCAGTTCATGGAAGTTTAGAAAGTATTTCTTTTATTGTATCAAAGTGCACTCATATGAATTGTCAATGTCAAGAGAGGCATCACTTGTATTCACACAAATTGGGAATAATTAATTTGAATGATATTTCCCCGCATGTTAAATAGTCTAAGTTACAGAATAAAGTTGGAGAATATTTAGAAGCGTGACCTCAAAACCTGATTGTAAAAAGTCTTTCACAGAGACAATATCTTTCTTCAAATGTACAATGTCTTATAAATTATATTTTTCCTGAACTTAATTCCTTCTTAGCCCATAAAGAAATATTTTAATTGGCTCGTTGTTTCCTGTATTCAAATTATGTAAAATATGTTGACTTAAATACTATATTCACATTACAGTAAATGTAAGAAACAGATGATCAGTTCTTAAAACTGTATGTTCAACTAACATATTAGGGTAAAGAAAACTTTAGGCATTAACTAAGCCAGCAATCTTATTTTGCAGATAATAGAAAAATGAAGTAAAATGGATAACAGGAGATGGACATGTTCTCTTAGCTAGGTAGTGGTGATGCTGATACTAGACTCTTTGTGCCACCAAAGACCTTTACAGTGTAACCTGCATTACTTTTATGCAAAGTGGCTTCCGTGATTATTTTCAAATAAATACTGGCTTATGGATTGGAGGAAAATGGCCTGAGATATCAGAATGAGGTTAGATTATAGGTAGCAGAACAGGAGTAGAAAGTTGTTCACATTAAAATAAGTGAGCTACTTCCTTGATTCCTGTGGGAAGATGTGAAGGATTAACCTTTCTGTTTCAGTGGAACTAAAGCATCAAGTCACGAAAAAGAGAGAAAAAACTATGAACCAAAGGCTATCTCTTGGTGTATTTGATTTGGACTGCGTTATGTGTGGACATGGCAAAAGCATCCTGAGTGTGAAATTTTAAAAGGTCACCTAATCATAGCCTAATTTACAGGACACACAAAATATTGCAATACATAAATGAAAAATATATACATATAACTCTATTTACTTGATGAAACCTAGGGAGAAGTTTATTTATTTAATTAAATATAATATCATTTTGAATACAAATATACACATGCACACAAGTACACTTACATGAGTTTTAATCTCAAATTACAGAAAATTGTGTCGAGCAATTCATTTAAATCTGCTGTTGAGGCTTACAACTAATTTAGAACTTAGACTGAAAATTCAAACTAAAGAAATAAAAGAAATAAAATAATAAATGGAATAAATGGAGTTTTATGACTGCTTCAGAAAATATCCCCTATTAATCCTAGCCAGAAGTAAGTTTCATCTCTGAAAACCCACAAGGTTTTGTTTCACATCTGACACACACTTCACCTTCTCCCTGGCAATAGAGGGATAGCAGCACAAACTATAGTCCTTTCCATTCAAAAGCTCATGGTCGTGTTCCTCTATCAAAACTCTTAGGGTGCCTAGCACAGCAACTTTCACACTGTTTCTTCTCGGCAATTTATTACTTAGTGAATGAATGACTTGCGAGTTTGGTGTCTGCTATTCTAGGCACAAGGCCGATGTCTTTAAAATGACACTTGTTTAAATCACTACCTAACAATGTTATTCTAAAAATTTTTTAAATCTATTTTGTTTATAGGGATCCATTAGCAGCCATCAATAATCTAGCAATTAATGTGGAGTGTCATATTACCAGGGGTCCATCCAGTGCAATGGATTATATAGACACATTTATTTAGAAGAGTTTTAAAGTACTCATATGCAGTCCAAAGCACTCAATTTATAAGCTAAATACTTCACTAGTTCACTCTGTGGTAAGTCTATGACTTTGGCTTCAAGAAGGAAAACAATGCTTCCTCACATTCTAACTTGAAATATATAATTCACACTCCTCACCTCTTTCTCATGTGCTTCTGTCGTTCAAATAATACATTACTTTTCCCAACATATAGAAGTTTCAAAAGGTTCCCATACTATTACTTAGATTCTTAGAACAATATTAGTATTGTTAGGACATTTATAAGTTCATTTTATAGATTAAAATTCAAGAATCGCTTTCTTTCATCTTCTTTGGCCAAGGTTTCACATGCAGGGTGAATGGCAGAATGACAATTTGTACCCAAGACTTTCCGTATCACACCAAGTACTTTTTCTCTTTCATCCTCTTCTCTTTGAGATGATATAATAACGACACTACTGTAACAACAGCAGTGATAAAGGACACTAAAGATAAAGTAGAAAAGAAACCATTTGCATTGGAGGAAATTTTCCTGATGTCCTTGAAGTCTATGGAATCACATGCTTTTTTCAGTCTGTTTTTTTGTTATTGTTCTTTTGCTTTGTTTGGTTTTGTTTTAATCTCTGTTAATTTGTTGCATGTTTTCAAACGCATTTAACAAATTCTGTTGTTTAAAGGGAATTAAAGACACAGAGACAAATGGCTGTACCACGCCATCAGTCTTTGTTCTTTGAAAGAGCTTTTTAAAAATTCTCTTTCTTTTGGACTCTGTAGAAATACTCCCCTAGTTCATACCAAGAGGTAATCCTCAAATGAAATGTCAGGGACACTTCCAATTTTGGAAGTTGTTTTACTGCAGCAGATGTAATTACTGTACATTGTTCTTTTTTTAAACAGTGACCATGTGGAGAATATAAACTATTTACAAAAAAAAAAAAAAAATGCCTAAATGCTATGACAGCATGGCCCATACTTGTAATTTTATGGAAAAGAAGGATTACATTTAAATACAGACACACACTCACTCTTAAATTTTGATTAAAATAGTCATTTGGAAACTATACTTGAGCCAAAAGAAGTGCATAAAATTTGAAAGGTCCTGGTGTGTTTGGTGTTTTACAGATAACAAACATGTCTTAAGTATTTTAAAAAAGTTGACCATTATTTCTTCACTGTGAAATGACTTTATCAATATATATGTTATTAAGTTTAATGACAAGAACCATTTAATTTTATTTTTGTGTTGTGTACTTAATTTTCTAATATGCAGTGATAAAATAAATAGATATAAAATAATATTTCTTAAGAAAATAATTTCACACTAGTTTAAGTTCTTTAACATAAATTCCCTATATTAATATTATTTTTGTTTCTGCTGCTTTTCAGTGTACTAAAAGTACTTCCTAAATTATCATAGTTTTAGTAATTGTATTCTACTTGATATCAGACCATCTTCATTTCACATATTTTTATGTAGCAACCATAACATATATTTTTTCTGTTACATGTTACTATTTTACATCATTATTATATTAATCATTTTTACAGTCAATTTGTAGACTTCTATACAGAGTAATATACTTCACAACTTCACAATGTTTTTAACCTAAAATTTCAGGTGAAATAATGTGACATTTGTTTTCAATATTAATAAATATGACAGCATGAAAGTGATTATGTGTGATTCAAAGTAATGAAAAAAATATTTTTTATCTGAAAACTGTTTATATACAATTTTGAAAGTTATAAAAGGTACATAAAAGAATTGTGTTTAAAATATAATACAGTGACCTCAAATGATAGGAAAATTCTGGAATATATGAGAGTAAATAATAACAATTTTTGCTAGGTTGAATATTCTGAAAATCTGGTTATTAGTATCACCCTTTTACTGTAACATTATAGTCAGAAACAATAATAAAATTATAACTGAAAGTGTAATATTTATATGGCAAAAATGTTCACATGTAGTAGGTAATATTAAATATTTTTGAAAAGAAACCAAGGGCATTAATTAAGTAGAAATAATTATCTGAATTTAAAATAAACTTTCAGTCATAAATTTTAAAAATATAGGAGAAATAACTAATTTTTGTGGCATGGCAGTCAATGTCCCAGTAAGAAAAGAGATGAAACACTAAAAAGCTGTAGCTGAAGAGATTAAGGAGCTATGGTCAAGAGTCTAATATAAGTTGGAAGCCATGACCATTTCTAGGTTTGAAGGAGTAAGAGAACATCTTTACAAGGAACTTAATGTTTGATATAGAAATCAGGTATAGCATTAAAATGTTTATTGGTGTCAAAATGTGAGAGTCAATGTATCCATTTTGGCACAGTCAAAATGCTTTGCCTGAAAACAAATTTTGAGTCAGTTTAAATATGAAAATTTCACTCAATAATACATACCCATTAATTCAACAAATATTGTCAATCACCTACTTTGATAAAGTTGAAGTTCTAAAGCATTGTGTACAACAGCCACTGTTGCATCTTAGGGCATTTACAGTTGAGTTGAGAATATTAATCCTTAAACAGATGTTAGCACACATAAACATATAATCACAAAATGTGATACGTGCTGTGTAGAACATTGCATATGTAGTTCATATCCTCATAAGACATTTTATTGCTTTGCTGCCATATCTTTTGATCGTTGCATTACTTTGGGATGTAAATCATTGCAGATTGCACATTCCAGATTCACAATCGACACAACTTCTTTGTACCAGTGAACTGTGCTGCAGTCATCTCTCATCTTCCAAACAGCTGTAGTCTAAGTCATGCCCTAAACAAGTTAATAAAATTCCAATAGATCCTTCCCCAAAAAGTAGTTTTTCCATGAGGATCATGTTACCTCACAAAGTTACTTTAGCTAAAAAAGGAACAAAGTTTAAAAATTAAAGCCACAATTAAACATAAATGAAGAATATTTAAAATTCCCTTTGAATTCAAAAGTAAACAGTACTTAGGGAAATATTGCTTAGTAACTCAGGACATATTGCTAGTTGCATTAATTACTATTTTGTCACATTTAATACCTTCATCTTTTAAAGCATGAGTAATTAAGTACAAAAACAGGTTTTATATTGTGATCAAACAGTATTTTGTCACATCCACCCTACTGATGTGTTCAAAGAAAATGCTGTCACAATTTCTTCAGTAAAGAACTTGAAAGTTGAAAAGTAGAAAATGTCTCAGTTTAAAGAACACGAGCCTGAAGCCTGGATGGACTTGATAGCATGGGTAAAGGTATGGAAAGAAAGACTTCCAACTGAAAACAAGTTAACACAATTCTTACTGTCTGTGGCACATGGATGCTCTTTTTCCGTATGTCCATTGTTTTAATGTCCGTATGTCTTAATATCACACGCAACTGAAATCTTCACAAAGAAACTTCTCAGCAGAAGGGGTGTTATATTAATGACTGAGGTCTTTTTTGAATGCTGGACAGAAGCCTGCAGAAGCACAAAGCCCGTCAACTTCAATGATGGGGCTGGCTGTGACAGTGGAATAAAATAACATGTGCATTTGTGTGTGTGCACACATGTGGTTGCTTTAAAAAAACACACTGGCCAGGTTTTAGGGATATTTTGCCTTATAGTAGCAAATGCAGTGCAGATAATGTACTGAAACTAACCCAAGCAAGAGTAATTATCATCTAAAATATGTGAAATGAAAAATAATAACCACCACAGACAACAATAAAATGACATCAAGTGACTTTTTCCATGTTCGATGATGGACTTTTGAACTGCATGTAACTAACATTTGACCCTTAGGGAGATCCAAAGCTGCTTTCAAGAATTTGAATCTGACTTTGGATCTGCCTCTCAGTGTATCGGAAGCACACATCTGGCTGACTTTCTGATTATAAGCATTTTTATAATGAAAAGTCAGCCTTTCCAGGTATCAGCAGCTGCCATTTTGAACCATCCATTATCTAGGTGGCGTGAAGTCTGATTGAGACAATTGATATTTGAGATTGATTGTCTATTTGGCAGCCATTCCTAGACATTGTCTAAGCTCCAACCCTATACCTACTTGAGTCACACTATAAAGTTAGATTTCTAGACCACACAATACTATACACAGTATTATGTAACAGTTAGGTATTAGGTTTCATATGTGAGTAGAGGTGAGCATATGAAAATATTCATAATGTGTTTTTTACCTATTTAGGACATTGCACAAAATAGCTTTATGTTTTCTTTGTCTGTATAGCCACACAATGGTCTATTTTATAGTTTCAAGGCTAAGAAAACACTTGTACCTAATGAAATGTGTGATAATATTTAATTATAAGATATGTGTTTCTTATGTTTCTCATTTTCTTGGATTTTCAGCATGCACAGATAAAACTTTGTGTTCAAAATTGTTCTAATTTTCCTCTGTACCTCTGTGTTTTAATATTTTATACTATAAATTAGTTTATTGGGAATGGCTGAAAATCCTTTTAAATTTCCCAGAGTATATATAATAAAAGAGTAAAATGATATGAAAATTAAGTATATTTACATGGCTGATAATGAATATAACTTATTAACTTTATACCAAAAATAATAACAATAAAAAGTAATTCATGGCTTTTTTTTACTTGCTTATTTTTATATGGAACACATTTTAAAGACAGTATTAAATACTCAGTTATAAAAAATTTTCTTTGCTTTCTAATATCAATTTCTTCACGATTGTCTATGAAATCCAAAATATAGTTAAATCTAAGGGCAACTTTATTCACACAAAGGACAAAGTTGACTTATACCAAGGAGTACAAAAATTTGGGTTTCAAAATTCTAGATTATTTAATAAAAAATCATGAGTTTCCTTACAATATCACAATGATTTTTAGATATTCTATTCCATAATAAGCAGCACACAAGTTGTCAGGCTATTTAATGACCATCATAGATATTTCCACTTTAAAACATACTGTAGTCTACAGGCAAATCTCAGTAATTTATTCCTATAAAAGTCTGAGCAATCTTTATTTCCAGACACATAGCAATTTGGAGGTACTGCTGAAAGTCAGGTTAGTTTTTGACATTATTTCTAATAATTTATAAATCTTATGTCATATTATTTAAAAGACTTATAAACTGCATATTTTAACATTTAAGTGCTACTATGAAAAGAGTTAAAATATTAATATGTGCCTTACTTAATCCCACTTTCTCTAGATTAATATTAGGTCTCAGTATACATAAAAATGACCATCAAATAATCATGAATTTTACTGAGACTTTACAGTATATATCAACAATTCTACCATTATCTTATTCTTTAAGGACCTAAATAATAAGATAATTGAGAACTCAGTTGTAAATAGTATAAACTGAAGTCTAATATGAACGGCATTTATTTTTATTAATGGACAGTATTATACTGTAACATGTGATGAAACCTAAAAATGCCTTTTTAGTTTTTATTTCACAGATAAATATTTCAAATTCTTTAGATAGTCTGGACATTTTGAATTGGTTTTGGACAGTTTGTTTGAGGGAGTGTCCAGGTTTGACAAAAATCTGGGGTGGGGTATTCTCAAATTCAAAAATATCAATCCCCAAGTACTTTTATTTCCACTGGCTCTCTTTATGATTTCTCTGTTTAAGGGGAAGTGGGCTACTACTTTACTCGGGAATACTTTATTATCTCTTCCATCAAAAACTCTTCCACATTTCTCCTGAAATTCAATCTCTCCTTCAAGGTCAGTCTCAACTAGTTCTTCCTTTATGATCCTTCTTACGTAACACACATGCTTGTTCTTTTGAACTTTTAAAATACTTTATACTTCTATTATGACATTTGTTTTCTGCTTTGTATTGTTTGGCCACACATATATTATCCTGTCTGTTTCTTGGCAGGGACTGGATCTTATTCATTTATTGTCCCTGGAAAAGCTTAGCTTTGTGCCTTCCACAAAACAGGGCCTTCCCAGACATGCACATTTTAAATTTTTTCTGTTATACCACTCCTCTGCCTGTGGTAAGAACATCTTTGCATAATGGAAAGTCCTGGTACAAAAATAACAATAAGCCTAGGCTCAAATTTCAACACAGTGGTCTAAAAGTTTATTCTTTCAACAAACAGGTATCAATCCCCTGTGGTTATCACTATATTACCCAAGTTGGAAAGCCGAGAGTTAGAAAAGGTCATATGGTCCAGCATTTTGCCTTTCTTACCCAGAATGTAGGTAAATAATCAATTTGATTTTTCTTTCATTGCCTTTTTGCTCACACTCTAGGACTAGAGGGTTTGAAAATGTGTTTCCCATTGTTTAGAAGCCATTAAAAAGAGAAAGAATTGAGAGCCAAATGGGCAACAAGCTCTGTCACTCTTCCTTCTTCTTTAACCAGGACACCATTGACATTCTTTCTTGTTTTATAATTAAATTTCTAGGAAAAAAAAGAAATTCTCGTATGTAAAATAAAATAAAATAGTAACAACAAAAAAATTGCAAACCATTATGGGGAGACACATAGTACTAAAAATCAAGGCAATCTCAGGAGAATTATTTTGCATCATTATATTTTATCACTTTTATGATGAATCTCTATCATTATTCAAATGGACTTCTTATTTTTTACAATATTTCAACCAATTAAAAGGAAATAGTATCATTAACTTATCAAAAAAATGGACATGATTATATAAGGCAAAGTGTTCCTATAGACCAAATCATTTAAAATAGATTCAGGGTTAAATTTCTTCATAAATGTCAATGGGCACTCAGTTGTTTTCTGGTCCAAAAACACCCAAGTAAAAGCTGTTTCAACAATAGTGGCCCAGGCTGGTTCAGTGGCCCATCTTCTCTGAGATCCTCTGTGTCTCCCCTTTTCTGAAGCCAGATGGCTGCAGCATCTCCAACCAAATCATCCTCTCATGGCATTATCCAAAACTAAGAAGTTAAAAAATCCCTCTCATCCTTCTCTCATTTTGACAGGGAACAAAAATTTCCCAGAAGCACTGAACACACTTTTCTCAGTTATGGGTTAATGTGCATGTTCTACTAGCAAGAGAGACTAGAAATTAAAGAGTACAGCATTTTCAACTTCTATCTAGGGTCGTGGGCCCTGTCATCAATGAGAAGGAAGAGAAATGACTACCCTGTACCGAACAGCAACTGAGAAATAGTGTCAAGGAAGGATGCTTAAAATAAATGAAGAACCAAATTCTTACCTATATGAAATTAGTGTGACTAATTAGATTCTGCAATAAACTATATTTAAACAGTCACTTTGAATAAAACTGCATCATTTTAATATTATTTTCATTCTCTTACAATGTTAACATTGCAAATGGTTAGTTGTATATCACTTGTTTTATTGCTGATTCTTTTCCAGTTTGTCATTCATTTCCAGATTGTCATCCACTACTTTGCCTTTTGAAGAAAGATTAAAAAGCAAGTCTGTTTGAACTCAGCATGTATTTTTTGATTGTTGATGGCATTTATGCACAGTGTGAATTAAGATGTGCTTGTGTTTTTTCTTCTTTGATGCTTGTTTGTATGTCCACCAAGCATGGCCCTTTGTAACTGCTTTGTTTCATCTCTTTATTTCTATTTTATATCTGCCAAAGAAAAAAGATTAACATATTTTAAAGAGATTTACATAACCAGAAGAGAAATACATTAATTTAGACTTTATTTGACAAGAGTAGATACTGTAGAAAATATTTTCATTTCTTCTACCTCAAATCTTTTCATCAAGGATTGATACCTGAAACAGTACAAAATCGGTTTACAGAATTTATAATCTCAGAATTTAGCATTTATATCTTTTCCATTTAATGTTCATACTAAACTTCACATTTATAAAAGTCCAGGGTTTTCAAAGTTGCTCAGGGTATTTTAGAGTTCCAAACATTTTTAAGACAGTGAAGCATTAGAGGTTCAGATTGTTTTATATATTTAATTTGTTACCAAAAACAAAAACCACTCTGAAGGTAGAATTTAACTTTATATCATATGCCAATTTTCAGCTTACATGAATTAATAATTGATTTTGTGCTCAGACACACTTATTGATCTATAATTAAAAGACCTCCAAAAGCTGTTTTTAAGCTGCTTTGCATTCTAAAATGTATCTGAAATTTTATAGTGCAAGGAAATCTTAAGTTTTTAAGGAGGTTTAAAAGAATACAAGCATACCTTCTAATCCTTGGGGTTGTTTAGATGCTGTTAAATTTCCATCTTGAGATTCTGTATTTTGTTTTATCACTATGACCATTCTCATGTAAAAAACACTGTGGTGACAGGACATAGGGAGGTGAGTAAATTAAATACCAATTGTAATGACAGCATTTTGAATTGCTTTTAAGTTAATAGTCAGTACGTCACCACTACCCCTGTTTCCTTGAAAGGTAGGTAAAGAAAGTTGTTACTATACATTGCTGTATTGTGATACATGTTACATTAAAGAAAAATGTACCCACCCCCCCCCACCCCCCCGCACAAGGAATTGTCCTCACAAAATCAAAGAGTTGGAGGGAAAAGAGAGGGAAACTCAGACTGCTGAGAAGTAGGGAGAACAAAGCTGTGATGTCTTTCCTGGAGAGGAAAAGAATGAAAGCACCTCTCTACAGAAAAATACCAAAGCAGAGGAGAGAATACATTCTTCCTTGTTGAATATGAGCTCTGTCCTCAGTGACTGAGAAAAAGAAAAATGTCAGAACTCAGAAGGGAAAGATTGTATTTCTTTTGCCTCTGATTTCTCTTTTGTTACTTTTTTTATGTTTTAATTCATAAAATTATTTTTAGAGCAGTTTTAGATTCACAACAAAATTGACCAGGAAGTAGAGAGAGTTTCCATATACTCCCTGTCTCCATTCATTTTCAGCTTTTATCAAAGTAGCATTTGCTTTTGTTTTGGCATGAGAGGTGCACACTTTAAAGAGAGTTTTAGCACAGCAGTTTAACACACAAAAAAGCTGTTCCCTCATCCAGTAGACCCAATAACCTGTAATATTACACTGTGTCGGATAATCTGTATGATGTTACAGACACAAGTCAGCAAGTTTAACAAAGATAAGCAGGGATCATATTAAGAGGAAAGGTAGTAAATAGTACCTAAAAATAATTTGAAATTATTTTTCTTTTATTGTTATTTCCTTTCCTACAATTTCTTATACCACACTTTATTTATATTTGTACTGAATTATTTATGATATTTTAGTTTAATTACAAAAGAAATGTTACCTGCAGTGAGCCTGTGCCTCTGAGCACTCAGTCATGGTAAAACCAGGAGAAAAGAGTTATAACTTTCTATTCCCAAAATGTTTTTTGCATCTGTCCCTTTCCTTTCTTCCCTAATTTCCACAGCAACCCATGTTCAGGTTCTTAATGCCTTCCAGCTGGATTTCACCATAATCTTTCATTTTTTTAAAACATGGCCTATTCTAATCCATTCTATTTAATACTGTCAATGAATTTTCCTAAATCACAAATTTTACATGGACATTTCTCTACTTTAAAAGCAAGAAAGAATTAAACTTTCATTGACTTCCTTATCCTCTGTTATTTATCTAATCAATGTGAAATACTGTGTCCTGAAATATTAGGCTCAGCCAAAATTAATTTAATAAGTAATAGCAAAATTGGTCACCATAGTAGAGGTGGGTAATAACTATTCACGGATTTGGAGTTTGTATTCTTTTTGGTGGATATGAGCTGGAGAAAGGTGCTCTGATTCCACAGTACCTTGGCCCAGTTATTTAGATAAAAACATCAGCAGAACAGACAGAAAGGGCAATTAATCAGGTTAACACTGTCTGATAAAATGATCCCTTAAGACCACTCAATTCCCTTTGTTCTAATTCTGTGCTCTCAGGAGAAATATCTAATCTATAATTTCATCTCTTCAGAGAACATACCTACCCAGGAGGGTATGCCCTTGCAGATGACTTGTCCCAGTTGTCAAGCCCCAGAAGATCCCTCCAATATAATTTGAAATATTGGCATTAGAGCTGATGAATTAGCCTCATGTGAATTTAACTCTAGTGACTTGCTCCTCCAGGACCAGAACACCTGTAGCTATCTGACAAATCCACATTTCTAAATCTATACCAAAACCATGGCAATTCCATTAAACTATATTTCTTGAGGCACATCCTGAAAAAGCAGCCTAAGTCACCCACAAATGTTATTTAAAACTGAACTTGGTTTGATACATATCTTTAAGCACCTACTTGATTTATTAGGTGGTGGCCCTTTTTGGTATTGGTGTTATACATTATTGCTTGCTGCCTTCAACAAAATAACATCCTGTTGTAACAGCCTGGGGTACTTTTATCCTAAATCCTTTCAACATATGGACTCTAAAAATACAAAACACTAACATTATACATCAGAAATTTCTGAAATACAATTATTTCAGAAAGATTCTATCAGTAAATTCTTATGTAAAAGAAATTATTCAATATTAGACTAAAATAATTATTTCAATTTATAGGAAATTAAAAGCTTCAAAAGCATTGATACTCGATTTTATTGTCTTCAGTATGCCTTGTGCACTCCCATGAACCAGCATGGCATCACGTGACTTGTGAACTGTGAGTGTAATGCGAACGAGTTGCTGAAAAATTGTCTGAGTATTAATCCCATGGTGTAGTTCAACAGATATTTGCGTATGGAGGCCTTGGTTAGATTTTCAGCTCCGACGTGGGGCAATGATTTTGCCATGCAATGCCATCTCCTCATCTGTAAAAGGAAATACAGTACCATTGTAAGGTTGCACATATAGAATGCTGAAAATAGTACACATAGAAAGTTTAGCTCTATGATTATGTGATAAAAAATGCTGGCTCATTACCGTAGATTTGAAGGTCAGATGCTTTTTGTTCCATGTTTTTGTGACTTTGCTGAGACCACAGAGTTATGCCCATTTAATGGGCCATGTGACTATGAAACAAGTTTGGGGGATTGTGAAATACTGAAATGTTTCCCCATTGATCTAACAGGTTTCAGATGGCAGATCTCTGAACGCAGCTCTTGCATGCTCTCATCACAAGACAAGAGTTTCTCTAAGTTTACCCAGCTTCATTTTGGTTGCTTTTAAGAAATCTACCTCCCTCAAAAAATGTATTTCCAGTATTTTGGTGATTCTTGGTCAAAAATTCTTTATTAATTTGGAGTCTACTAAGGCTTCAGAATAAACTCAGAGATCCATTGCTTTTTAGTCACAGTGCATACACATTATCTTAGTGTCCTGTTTTCTTTTTAATAGGAAGTGATTCTAATTATTTATAATGTTTCACAATGTATACTAATAAATATATACTTATGAGTTATATACAATATATTCTTTACATTTCAACCTCCATCCATGAACCCTGAATGCGTAGACATGTTATTTAGCTGGAACATATGCATAAACAATATGCCTTAAAAATAATTCAGGAAGTTGTTTTGTGAATTATAAGTACATTTAAAAACCCAAACATTCAATGTTGTGTTTCTCATTTTTAGTTTTTCTTTAGTTCTCTAAAATGTCTTGGTTACAAGACACTTCATATTTTTGCCAAAAGAAATAGCTAGAGTCACAAATTATGTCTACTCTTACCTCAATGTTATATATATGTAACTTATACATATTAAATATAATTTCCATATTATATATAGTTTCCATATTTTATATAAACTTATATATAATTTCCATAGGTCTAATTTTATTGAGATATAACATAACTTAAATCTTAACTGAACTTTGGTATACCATGTATTGCTTTTCTCTACCTTGGTGATCAATATATAATTCTTCCAAGAAGGAGTATGACCAACGAAGCACAGGATTTTACTTTCCTTGATAATGAGCATATTCTGGATATGAAGGTTGGAATAAAAGTTTGGTGTGCAATGAGACCAGATATTAAAGTTTTTAAAAAAATTATAAATGATTATGACATGCTAACAATACTTTCCACATGTGTATAAAATTTAGATAGATTTGAAATGTGATTATATTTTATTTTTTAAAACTGATATATTTCTGTGCTATTCTGTTACAAAATGGTCACTTAAAATCAAGTTCCTAAAACCTTTTTTTCCCCTCTCCATCTTAAACTTTTTGCTTGGAGACATTTAAAGAAAAGGACAAAAAGAAAAAAAAATACCATCTCTGTGTCTCTTTGGAAATTCAAGTTTCTTGAAGATCAGGGATGGCACTCAATAGATCCCCAACGTTTAAACTTTCTGAATATGACATGTTTTGTAATATTGATGTAAAGGCACATCAAAGTTGGCAATTCAAAAATGTGACCTGTCTCTTGTATTTAACTTTCAGGTGAGCTCATGAGTTTCCTCCTGCTGTGTCTCTTTCCTGTACCGCTTTAGGCAGATTAAAGAAGAATAGCAATGATTTTTCTCTATGCTTTAACACCATAGTTTATATAATGATGGTATTAGTTTTATCATTTTAAAAACAAAATATAATATATGGGAATCTTAATATTAAAGCTCTATGTTTAAAAGAAATATAAAGTTGCATTCAGTGTTTTCATGTAGAAAATACGTTTTAATCCTACAATAGATAACTTTAATCCTATAATAAATAACTTAACCCCATAATAGATAACTTGGTTGATTAAGTATATAACTTCAATAGTCTGTTTCTTTTTTACTAACCTATGCTCCAACACTAATAAATGATCAATTAACTTTAAGACATACTAGGTTTGTGTGTGTATTCATAAGGCCATATTAACAAGCAATCAGGCACTTTAAGAGAAGGAACATACTTTTGTTTAAATTCTGTTTCAATAGCTAGAGATATCTGATTTCAGATATAATAATTACTAGTTTCGCCACTGGTGCTAAGCATCTGGGCATGAAGGGAAGTTGAGAAGTAAATGTTTATGACTGAAATAATAACTAATGAGTAATCAAAAATGTCAACCAAATGATTTTTAGTTCTTAATACCTTCCTACCAACTCCAGCTTTGTGTATATTAAGTCCAAAGTCATGTCTTTATTATTTATGTTATATTCACATGGGTAAAAAGGAGGTTTACTGAATATTTTACATTTTGTGGAGTTGAAAAGGTAAAAATATTTTTATGCTTAAATTTAACCTTTGTCCTAACACATATCCATGAAAATTACAGGCATATACTGTTTTGTTGTTGTTGTTGTTACTTTGTATCCTTTCCCCAAAATAAGGAAACTAATCAAGAGCTTCCTACGGTAGTCATAATTAAAGCTATCGATATTAATAATATCATAAAAACTAAAGAGATCAAATGAACACAATAACTCAGTTTAACATATATAGCCTATGCCTTTGTTAAAGACTTGAGGGTTATCTGACTGTATAAAGATTGCTTTAAAACTATTACAGAAGAGACAGAAAATGAAATCTTTTCTGAAAACAAAGAAGTGCTAACATGTGAAGTATGTGTGTTTATTTGTTAAAACAAGTAATACCACATTCTCTAAAAGAGAATATATTTGATCTTCCACTCAACTATCTTATATCCTTGGAGATAAATCTTTTTTTTCTTTATGAATAGATATAATTCTAAATATCATGCACTTGTCAGATCATGAAGTGACTTGAGGAAGCCTTATTTTCAAAATTATCTTGTCAATTTCATTGTGACAGTAACAGAGGCAGGTAGCAGCAGTTTTCTTCTGATTATGTTAAAATCTCATCTATTATTTAGTTTAAAGCTGACAGCATATATTAAGGCTTAATGAAGGCTTTCAGTAATTTCAGACTAAATTTATCTTTCCCAATTTTGTATGTTTTTTTTTTTATTTGAGGGTTATAATTTGATCAAAGGTTAACTTCAGAAGGAGTTTTCCCAAATTATTTCAACATTAAATAAGTAGAGCAAGAATTTTTTTGGAAATATATCCATGTGAAATTATTTGGGGCTAAAATGGAATTATAAGACAAGCATTTTTCAAAAGCTTTGACTTTTTTTTTTGTAGAAGAGTGAAGTAGTTACCATTTTGCTCACATTCTCATCTAGCAGTGATCGTATCTGTAGCTCAGCCTCTCCTAACGTCAGTCATCCTAATTCATGCTCTAGTTGAGCACAAATGCTCTTAATTTCAATAGAATACACTGGACTAGAATGATCTGTGGAATAGTATCAGATTAATTGTGGAAATAAATATAAGAAGACAAATATTTAGGTGAATGTATTTTTAAGGGCTAAACATTGTACTAATAAAATAATATTAAATTTTACTTCTGATAATTGAAGTTCTAGGTGTAAATGTTTTACTTGTCTGATTTTGGCAGGTCTCCGAAGTCCTAAAATGCTCACTTTGTGTTCTGCTATGCTTCTTTCATCTCTAAGATGATAGAGAATTTGTCAGCCACACATTTCACCAATCCTTTTGTCCCAGCAGAGCAGGTTTAAAGGATTATGACTTTTCTTCTTGTGATGTAACACCTCCAGAGCTCCGTTTTGTGCTTGTGACTCAAATATTTGGAATGAATGAAATAGGCATGTGTGGACCTTAATTGGTATTGCCTTCTGAAGCATAAAGCCACAATTTTCAGTTTAAGAAAATGAAGGGAAAAAAAAAAAAAAAAAAAAAACAAGTGTCCCAACTTTCAGTTAGGCTAAAATGGACTACCATATCTTAGGTCTAAGAGTTAGCATGATCTGTTTATTCAAAAATGTATTATAAGTGCCTAAAACTGTGTCTACCATTTAGATGATGCTCAATAAGTATCATTAGAATTGGTGTGTTGGGGCTTGAGGTGAGCAAGCATGATGAGACAGATAAAGAGCTTTTTTGAAAGGGAAGGTGATATTAAAGGGAAGCAGAATAGGAATTTAGTTAGACCACTCAATGCTCAGTACTAGAAAGTGACTTAATTGAAATTTCCATTGGATTTAATAAGTTCTATTTATATTCAAACTTCCTAGTTGAATTACACCCAGAATAAAAAGGGGGAATTTAATAGGTTTAGATTTCAGATCTCAGAAAAATGAGACATATTATTATTGAACAATGCTTTCCAAGAACTCACAAACTTTTTACGGATATAAAATATGTTTGTATTTCACACACACAAAAAATAACAATGCAAAGAATACTTACATCATGGGACAATGATGAAGGGATTCATATAAGGAGTTAGCAAGCAGAGACAGCTTCATCTAAAACTGTGCCCTAGAAATGAAGGTTACCCACAGGGTGTTTGGATGATATTCGAAAACTTAAAAACACTAAGTCTGCCTGCTGAATATAAGTCAACTTTGTGATTCAATAGAAAAGAGAAACAAAAGAAGAACAAAGGAAGTAGTTATATGGAGTTTTATTAGAGCCCAATTAGGGAAGAGTTTGTGAGGTTTTAATAGTTTAAAGCAGAAAAGAAATTAATTGGTAATCTTTCCTCTTTGGGAAATGTTCAAAGAGTGACTGTGTGATGAATTTTCAGAGATGGGAACAGAAAATTTTAAAATTTATAATCACATGGTATAATGAATGTATTACTAGATTTCAAATGAAGAGACAGAATTGTGCAAGTGGAAAGCCATTTAGTGTGAGAACTGAGACAGTCAGACATAAAAACAAAAATTAAAATAGGTTTCTTCATTTCTAGCTTCCTCACTTAACTCTCACAATTAAACTGTATATTCTTAGCCCTTGAAAAACTTTAATGTTTCACACGTTGTCATACTCAATTAATTTTAAACACTATTCTTTGTTTTGTGATATATTAAAAACAACTTTAAAATACATGAACATCCCAGAGCTATACACTGCAAGTTTATCATTTCATTCACAGTATTTTTACTTAATATAATATTCAGTGTTTACCTATATCACTTAGGGCAGAGGCTAAAAGCTTCTCTAACAAAGACATTTCAAAATACAGTGATTTTAATCACATAGAATTTATGTGTTTCTCATATAATAGCCTTAAAGTAAGTGAGTGTTCCTGTCTGGTACCATGTTATCTGTGTTGGGGGAGATAAATAGCATTTATTAAAAGCCTGAAATGCCACAGTGTGTTTTATGTGTATCTTATTTATGTTTACAAAACTCCACTGTTAGTGTTATTAATCCCCTCTCTTTTTTAATTGATGGAGAAATTAAGTCTCAGAGAGAGTAAATAACGTCATGCCACTGAACTAACAATAGGTGAAATGTCTGACTTTAAAGTTTGGACCCTTCTATTCTGTCACAATATGTGTATTCCTTGTGTAAATCATTACTAAATTTTCACTTGCACATTGAACTGCCAGTTTTTACATAACATTGATGGCAATTATGTCAGTATTGTATTTATATTATATAATGCGTAATTAATACTATACTTCATACATACAGAACAGGATCTTACCAATAAACTGAACAGTAATATGTTTAACTATACATTATTTCATTAGATTTATATAATGTCAGCTACTACAATGTGGGTTACATTTGCATTAAAGATAAATATTGTTCTTTGAAAAAATTCCATTTGAAATGGAATTTCAGTAAATTACTGTATTATTTTTCTGAACACAGTGAGGGATAATGAGGAGGTAACAATCATGGCAGAAATTCATTAATATTAAATATTTACCCCATAGCTCATCCTTATTGGACACAGCTGTCGATAAAATATGCCCTTACCCTTGACAAGTAGCTCCTGTGTTTTGCTTGTAGATTAGCTTGCAGCCCTGCTCTGTATTCTTTATCTTCATCACTGCACCAGTCCTTTAATTAGGCAGTGAAATCTTCTGCATAGTGATTAGAAAATCACAGTTAAGAACATGTTACAAAGAGATGTTTCTGGAAGCTACTCAAAATAGCTCTCTACTTTGGAAATTCCTCCATGTACAGTATCAAGAAACATGTTCATATTTCAAAAGCAAGTGACAACTGACCTTCAGTTAATCATGTTTGCCACATTTTTAATCCTCACTCCTGAAATGTCGAATGCAACTGAAGAAAGTCTTAAACCACTGTTGGCAAAGAATGACAACTTCATTATTTAACCTGTACAGCAGAAGTGATGACACACTTTTGTGTTGGAATTTAAACTGATTTTAGAATTCATATGCAAATAATGTTACTATTGCATGCTAATAAAATTTGAAAATATACCTTAGAAATTTGAGGACCTGATCCATTTTCATAATTATCTCATTACAAACACTTTAAATTGAAATACTTTATAAAAATGCTAATTTCAGCATAAAAATGTGTGACCATGTTAGTTATGACTTCATAGTACCTATAAGACTGTATATAATATGCAAGAAACAGGTCATATTTACTGGTAGTTTTATCACTATGAAGAAATTATTTTTATTATTATGTTAATTGTAACATTAAACTCATTATTATTACACAAAACTAAGGTATGACAAATATTGACAATATGATAAATAAATTTAAAACAAAGTTTTAATAAAATTTTTAAGGAAAGTCGATATGTTCTTAGAACACTAATTAGCATTTTTTTAATTTTGTTCTGCGATTTGGATGATCTTGTAGTGATGGTAAAAATAAGAAAAGGTAGATTGGGCCATAATAGTGTAAATATTAGTAATGCACTATTTATTAGTAGATGGAAAAATGAATATTTTGAAATCATGATCACCATATTATTTTAAAGTGGTTAAAATCATATTATGTTACAAGGTTTTATATGGAAAGGGGTACAAATAAGTATTTCACCAGCACAGAATTACTTCAACCTAATTCCAGTTATTTCAAAAAAATGACTGAAAGATTCAATGGTTAATGAAAGTTTGTCTTGTGGCTAGTCACATTCTAGAGATAATTTTAGATTTTTAAGTCTATTGATAATCCCTGGAGCAGTTTGTTAGAGTCTTTCTATTTCTCAGTTTTTTCTCTGGTTTAATTTCAGATCTAGTATTCTCCCCTCCCACGTATACAAGATAGGTCTGAAATATAAAGGCTGTGGATCTAAACATTCTGGATAAATATCTCAGTCTCTATCACTTGGGCAAACTCTGTAGTCTCTGTACCCCAGGTTTCTTATTTGAAATATTATAATGATGATGATGATGATGATGATAGTAATAATCTGTACCTTATTGGGTTATGCAGATGAAATGAATTAATATAGCTTGACTTTTTGGAAGAGTGCCTAACAAATGGCAGGCACTTAAAGTATTATTTCCAGACCAGTAAAGCTAATTAATAGGTTACTTTAGTTTGCTTTCCTGATGTCTTTTTCATTGTGTTGGTTCATCTCCCTACAATCGAATAAAAAGTATAAAAAGGAAAAGGGGACCATATTAGAGGAATAGCTAAATCTTTCAAGTAGAAATTCAGTTTCAGCACCCATGGTATGTACATGTTTGCAGTATTCCACTATGTTCTATGCTATCTCTCAATTCAGAGACTCCTTTGTTCATCTTTTCCAGAGAATAAACCACCAGATTTTTGTTTGTTTATTTGTTTGTTTGTTCAAAAGGAATAACTGGATGTTTATTCCAAAAAAATGTTACCAGAACCAAATGGTTTCAATGTAAGAAAAATATCCCCCCTAAAGTGTCCACATAAAGCTAATCATGAAACTTCTCAATAATACTATCATTTAATTATAATTGTATTTGACAGTTTTTATTGTAAAATAAAAATGTTTTGGTGCCTAATACTAAACATGAAAGGGGAATTCTAAAATGCACCCATATCTGTAATGTATTTTTACTTATTTTTCTGTGCAATCTGACCATTTCCTACACATAGTTTTTTTTTTTTTTTTTTTTTTTTTTTTTTTTTTTTTTAAGTGCAGAACACTTTATTTTTTAATATGCAACGATTGGGAAAGAAGCAGTTGTGTTGATATCCTGAACACATATTAACCCCCTTTTTTTTTTCCATTTTTTATTTTATTTTTTTAAATCAGTATTTTTTAATTGTTGATATTGTACAGTTTTCTGTCTTTTACCCCACCCCAGCCCACCACCCCAGCCCTCCCCACCTTCCTCCCATTTCCACCCCCCATAGTTTTTGTCCATGAGTCCTTTATACTTGTTGCACTAAACCGTTCCCCTTTTCCCCTGAAATTCCCTCCCCTCCCACTCTGGACACTGTCAGACTGTTCTCAAATTCAGTGTCTTTGTTTATATTATGCTTGTTTGTTTGTTTTGTTGATTAGCTTCCTGTTAAAGGTGAGATCATATGGTATTTGTCTTTCACTGCCTGGCTTATTTCGCTCAGCATGATACTCTCCTTTTTTACTCCCACTTCTATTGGTAATAGTGAGTATTCCCCCAAATCACAAGCTTTTGTGACAGTACTGTGTATAGTAAACAGGTCCTATACCTAACTCCCTACCAATTTAGGATTCTGTTTCTTCCAAGGATCTGATAAGATTCCTTCGTCTCTCTGTTTTCCAGCTCTCAAATAAGCCACCTCCTTTCCCCTCTCTTCTCTGCTTTTCCCCAAACCTGAGTAGGTATGCTTTTTTACAACATCATTTATCATTCTTGTGTGGCTGAAAGAGAAAGAAAAAAGTAAAAGTATGTATCAAATCAAGCATTTTGACCCCAAACCCTAGAGAATATTTTAAAAGATAACAATATTTTTAAGTAATTGAAGCTATTCAACAAAAAGAGCTCTACTGATTTTCTGCCTATTTTCCTATTCATTCTAGGGGCAATCTTGTTTTAAAAGGTAGATACAGACTCTTTCCATCATATAACTATATATCCCAGTAAGGGGCTCCCACAAAGGCATGCTGAGAGAGAGAGGTCCGCCTGCCACTGTGCCACACAGGACCTGCACCTTTCTGGCACATCGGGCTTTGAATCATCTTGCTTGTAGAGTAGACTATGTGGGCAATCAAATTGTTTAAAATATGAAGAAATATATTTTATTTTATTTGCTAATTTTAGACCACATAAGTAAGATCAACATTCCTTGAAGATAAAATATCTATGTAAATTTAATTTAATGTGAAAGAAACAATTTCTGTTTTGAAACTTAACCTCCTTTTGTAATTCATTTTGTCAGGGTTGATTCCCAGATATGAAAGAATAAGGAGAGAGGGTAGTTAGTGCAGAGGAGACAGTGCTAATTTTCATAATTTTTGTGCACATACATGCAAACAGGTTAAAATTATTGGATTTTAACCAAATGATACTTTTTGTTAAACCTAAGTTTAAAAATGATTTTTAACTTAATTGGGAAATGTTATTTTCCTTTAAACACAAAGTCTGTCCAGAATATGTCCAACAATTATTAACATGACGAGAATGGTTTGCACAACATCGATGTGACCTGGCAGCCAAGGGGAGTGGACTGCAATGTGCATGCACAAACAACGACAACTTCACTGTACTGGTTGGTAAGGGCAGTAGATACTGTTGAGTGAGCATGTGTACTGTGTGGTCATTACATTCAAAATGACTGAGCAATTAGAGCAATGAATCTGCATCAAATTTTGTGTGAAGCTTGATCATTGTCCATGCAAACTACTCAGATGATTCAGAAGGCTGCAGCTATGGGCAACTGGTGATTGGCAGCTTCATTTCAACAATGTGCCCACTCCTGCATCACATCTCATGCAGAGGTTTTTGGCAAAACATCAAATCACCCAGGTGACTCAGACCCCGTATAGCCAAGATTTGGTGCCCTGCGACTTTTGGTTTTTCCCAAAACTTAAAATCACTTTTGAAAGGGAAGAGATTTCAGACCATCAATAAGATTCAGGAAAATAGGTTGGGGCAGTTGATGGAGATTGGGAGAACTGTGTGAGGCCCCAAGGTGCTTACTTTGAAGGGGACTGAGGCATCTTTGTCCTATGTACAATGCTTCTTGTATCTTGTATCTTCTTTAATAAATGCCTCTATTATGTGGCTGTATACTTTCTGGACAGACCTCATATTTTGCAATTCAGAGAGGAAAAGAGGGGATAAAAATATAAAATGCCATTTGTTTCTAGTTCAGCCTCCAGTTCTCCTTTATTTGCCATGTAAACAACTATATGATTATGTTGAAGGGAGGTTACTTGTGATTTTCTCTTTCTGTTAAAGTGACAGAGAACCCAAGACTAAGTTAATTAATAATTTATGAAGGCCAAGAAAGAAAGATCACTACAGAGGCAGTCACAAAACCTGAGTTTAAGACCAGTAATGTTTCACAGTCCTGATGTAGATCAGGACTTCAGTCATTTTATCTAAACTGTCCTAGCTACAGTTCCCTTATTTATAACATATCATTAAACATCATCTCTTCCTTGCATCCCCTCAGTACTGAAACTTCAATGATAATATATGATATGCAAAGTTAGTATTTCACCTTCTTTACCTGTGTTAGAATTCTCCAGAGAAACAGATTAACATGGTATATGGGTTTGCTTGATGCGTGGTGTGAGCCAGATTCCTTACATGTAAATCTGGGACTGGGGGCCTGTGGCTCCGAGGGCACACAAGTGTTTCTTACCCCAGGACTAACCCTGCGCACTCCATAGATCTCTTGAGATCCTGTGAAATCAGGCTCCCTCTGGGAAGGGTGGGTTGCAAGAAAAGGAGAGATTTATTTTGAGGAATTGCCATGTGCAGTCATGGAGGTTTGGCAAATCCAAAATCTGCTTGGGCTTGGTGGGCTGACAGACTGGAGAGCCAAGGAAGAGCTGCTGTTCCAGACCAAAGGCTGTCTGCTGGAAGAGTCCCTTCTTGCTCATAAGAGGTTTTTGTTATATTAAGGGCTTCAAACTATTTGTTGTTGTTGTTGTTGTTGTTGTTGTTTTTGAGGCAACCCACATTATTGAGGGTAGTCTGCTTTACCCAGAGTCCACCAATTTAAATGTTAATCTCAACCAAAAAGCACCTCCCTAGAAACATCCAGAATATATTTGACCAAATATCTAGGGGGCATGGCCCAGCCAAGTTGGTATATACAATTTACCATCACAATAGTTGGATGATTAAAATACTCTTATGGATATTTCAAGAATTTACTTCATATTATATGTTTGAAGCATAGCACCTTCAAAGAAGAGATATCATGATTTTTATTATAATTTACAAGGTGACATCATAGCATTTAAAATGTGTTTGTGTATGTGAGAGAGAGGGAGAGATATCCATTTAGAGGGTTGTTACTCAAATTCGTGCTGGCAAATTTTAGGGACTGCGTAGATATTATAAATTATTAGCATCAGGAAAGTGACTTAGTCTACATGTGCCTAAACTTTAAATGTAAGCCTCCTTCCTGACCAACAGAGGAACTCTTTGTGTTGATAATCTTCCTAGACTGCAGATTCACCATCCCTGGAGCTCAAGGAAAGATTTTGCAGGTGTCATTCCAAGAGACTTCATAATAATGCACCCGTGAAACTCTCAACTTGACCTTACTATTGAAAAAAAAAAATTACCTAGGGAAGAGTAACTAACACAGAGGAGGCCAGAGAGATTCTGTTATGTGTCTGGTTCACTTTTTCTTTTGTGCAAATTTGTTTTTCAGATATTCCTTTGGCAACCTATAGGTTAGGCAAATGTTCAGATTATTTTTTGGTTACTTTAAAACTGGCATATTAAGTATAGAATTCATAGAAAGTAGAGAATTCAGACATTCAGACCTTTAAAGCTGAGATTTGCTTGACTGATTGCAGAGATAGAAATAGATGTTTGTCTGAGCATCACTCTGATTCTGGCTAGTGTGGACCTGACCTTTGATCTATCCCCTCCAACTCTGTGACTTTAGCAATTCGTATATTGTTTTGGGTTATATTTTATATTGAATAATAGGTTAATCAGTTCCTGCAATAATCTTGAATTATAAATACTTGTTTAATGGACTTGCATAAGAGGGCCCACAGAAGAGCTACATTTATCTGTTTTAGATACATCCTTAGCGTGTAATCATTCCTCAACTTGAGTCTAGAAGAAGTACAAGTTATTGCTAAATTATAATGCATTTTTTTATAATTATAATTTGGAATTTAAGGACTAAATTAATCTGTAAATAAAGACAGATCCACTGGACTATAAATATTGAAGCAATATAATGTGCTTATGTATTCATTTGAAGTGCTCATAAAATAAAAACAAAGTAACTTGTAAAAATAGTGGAAATTTACCTTTCCAAAAGAAATTTTAAGAACCAGGCACTGTTTTATTTTTAGGTGGATTATAATAATATCGTTAATTTAATTAATATGAATTGAGAGAATATTATTTTGCAGAGCTGACAAATATGCAAAATATTTACATTCGATTATCTGTTATATTCGTTGCACACAAGGCACTTAAAAGGGATGAAAATACCAGAAGACTGAACTCCTGCCTATCATCCAAATAAGACAAAATAATGAATCATTGCAGAAAAATTGTTTGCAGGTTGTCTATATTTCTATCTAATTATACACTACCTCAAATGTTACACCAATCTATTGAGATGTCTGTTTTTATAAAAATCAATTTGCCTCAAACCAACCTGACATACTGAAAAATAAATTGCATATATTAGGTAAGGTTTTATTGGTATGTTGGCATACAAAGTTTTGAAAACTGTTATAAGAAGAGAGTTTCTTCAAAAATCTTTATAAAATGGGGAAGAAACATGTAGTACAGTTTGAACTTTTATTCTAGCCTCATAGTTACATGAAAACATTTTCGACTATTAAACTATCTGCCTAAGCTAAGGAATTTACCCTTCCATCTCATTTTAGCAATACATATATTGAAGAAATCATTTCTTTCAGAAAAATGACTCATGGTCATGGACAACAGCATGGTGATTGCTGGAAGGAGGGGTATATAAGGGGACAAAATGGTAATGGAAAATATAATAAAGATTAAATTAAAAATAAAAATAAAATGTGGTATTTTTTTAATAAGGAACATATGAGGGTTGTAAGGAAAAGTGTAGACAGATTGAAGAGGATAGATAACTTTAACTCAACCTCTATTTTGTTTCTTTTTTTTTAAAGATTTTATTTATTTTATTCCTAGGGGAAAGCAAGGAGAAAGAGAGAAAGAGAAACATCAATGTGTGGTTGCCTCTCACACACCTCCTACTGGGGATGTAGCCTATAACCCAGGAATGTACCCTGACTGGGAATCAAACCAGCAACCCTTTGGTTCACAGGCAGGTACTCAATCCACTGAGCAAGACCAGCCAGGGATCTATTTTCTTAGGGCTCTAAGGGTTTCTTACTCACTCTTCCTTTAAGATGTATTCATGTTACTTGAACATTACCTACTATAATCCAAGGTCAACAATTTGCCAGTGCACTATAAAAACAGCAGAAAAAAAGCAAATTCTGCAAATCACTTAACCTGTTAAATCATTCCCTTCATGTTTAGTAATCAATTGCTATCCACAAATTAGACTCTCATTCTTAATACCTAGCTTGCAAAATAATTTAGATTGACAAAAGGAGCAGAATCTACTTTAAAACTCCATATCCTTGAAAAACATATCATATTAGTTTTAGCTGGCTGTCTATTAATCTATGTACTTACTTACCTATCTACCAATCTTCTAAACATGCTCATAAAACCTTGAGTTTAGATATGCTTTTGTAATAGCAAAGATTTTAAAAGCACATACCCACTTACCCTTCCATTTCGGGGGCAAAGTGTATCTGGCAGATAATAATATTCTCTCTATTGCGGTATTCAAAATGACCAAATACAATAGAAAGCCATTAATGACATTCTATTTTCAAACGTCTGTGGTTTGCAGCATATTATATGGGACAGCAGATTAGTAGTTTGATTAGTTATGACCTTGCTCGAAGGCATAACCATTAGGTATGTACTTCTCAAACCTCAAGAGGCAAGAATACCACACTGTCAAGAAAAGTTGTTTCCTTTTAATGGCTAAAAAAATTTTTTTTTAAGTTTTCTGGTCAAAGTTTAACTGGTCTCATCTTTTTTTTTAACATAGCAGAATTAGTTATTTATAGAAAACTCTCTATTAATAATCCTTTCATTTAACACCAGGATTGTCAATATCTTTACATACCTAAGAGAGAGATTTAAGCAGAAGATGAATGTGAGAAAAAAAATGATGCATTAAATTCTTAGAAGTGAAACTAAATACTGTGAACTATAACTAAAGATAATTTAGAATATGTACAGCACCTTTTAAAGATTGTGGAAGAGTAGAATCGACCCTCTTTCCACATATGTATTATTTTCTTTCTGTGCTCTTACGGAGCTTACATTTAAAAGAAATGGCAAAACAAAAAAAGTAAAGGTGCCAGTCAGTGTTAAGTGTTATGATGATAAAACAATAGGATGATTTAGCTTGAGTTTTTCTGAAGTCATATATCTTTAACAATTCTTTTAATGATTTCTTCTCTGCTATCTAGATATTGCACTGACCTTTCCTCTTCTGTTCTGGGGGGATGATGAGAGAATGCTGGATTCTGTGGACAAGAAATAAGTGGTATAGTCTTACCCCCGAATAATTTCACAGAAGCTCCATCTGACTCTGTCCTCGTAAATCATTCCAGTGAATGTTACTAGCAAACTATTAAAATTCTTAGCAATTTTAAGGATTTATTTCAAAAACATAGTTGGAAAACTTGCTATGAGCAGGAAACTATATTTTGAAATAAAAGTGTTTTTGAAATATTAAATTATCGAACCTCAATATGAGTTTTCTAATAAGGCTTTAATGTCTCCTTAAATTATATGACAACTTAGAGTGAAAAGTCTAGATAGTATGATTTTTTTTTAGCTTCATTTCATGTCATGGGGACTTTTAATATACATATTAGTTATTTATAGCTTCTTCTCGTGACTTTGAAAAGGCTATTCCACACCATGGTATATGGCAGACCAAAGGCAGAATCTTTTAATATCTTCTAAAGTTCTCTGTTTTGAAATCTATTGACTAAAGGTGATATATTTGTAATGATGTTGAAATTTAAGTTTTTCAACAATACTGTGTAAAGCCATATAAAACAGTCTTGGCTTAACTTCTGTAAAATAATTGAGTCATGTTATTAAAGATTTTTTTAACTTGGGTCATTATCTATTTCTATAATATCTCTGAAAATATGGATGATAATATAGTGACTAAACAAAATGCTTCTGAGTGATAAAAAGTTTTGTTGCATTAAGTGCCAATGGGATTCAGTACTTAATTTTATCTTCAAATTGGTTGTAATAATTGAGCAGAAAATAAAATAAAAAATGAGAACTTATTCATTACCTAGGGAAAGGAACGGCCTAGGAAATTTGATTATTGCAGAAACGTGTTTAATAAGGAATGAACCCTTTAATTTTTTGTTGAAGTAAAATTCTCATTTTCCTAATATTTTGAGGTTCCATTGAAATATGATGAATTGTAAAGCTAGATAAATGGTGGTGGGAGTGAGGATATGATGTAAGGAGGAGGCATTAGACATGGTCAAGGGGAAATCAGCAGTAACAAATAGTATATTTTTGTTATCAAAGGTATTTGATCACTGTGAACACTTCCAATGTGCTCAGCCATATGTCATGATTTTTTTTACAAGCATTTGTCATTTACTTCTTTGACCACATATCTAAGGTATGAAATATTTTACCAATTGCACAATGGAAAGATAGCTATTGGTTGGAATATGTTCCATCTAGAGGACACGCATCAGGAGTAGTTTCACGTAAGGGGAGTGATAAAGGGAACTACGCCCCGTTAAGTGCCTATGATATGCTAGACTAGTTTCTATGCTTCATATAATTTTATTACATAAAATCCTGACAACAACCTTTCAAAGGTGACATTTGCTCTTTCTGGTTTTATAGGTGAGAGAAACAGTAGGCTCAAAGAGGTGAAATAACTTACCTTAGGTCACATAGCAAGAGAGTACTAGAGCAGGGATTCAAGTCCATACTTTTCTGTTCCCCAAACCCATGTAGTTTTACGACACCTAAATATGTGCCCATGACTGCTTCTCTTTTAGGTTGATCTTTGATGACATTTATCTATAATTCTGTTTCTAAACTATAATTCACTCCAAAGCAGATTTGTTGGGGTGTCTTCATAGTAGTTCTGTCCTAATTACCTAGCTAAGTGGCAATGTATTAGGCGATAACTTAATAACGCATACTTTACTGGCAACCTTGACTCCTCAACTTTGGGAGGAATGGGATTTTATTTTCATTCAAGTTATCAAACTTTTGATTGGAATTCACTTGATTTAGGGTATAAACAAAGACTAAGTTGTCTAGTTATTTGATTCAGGGTCTTACTGTTTTTGGTTTAACATGTGACTTTTTGGTGTAGGTGAGATATAATTTTAGAGGATATTTAATTATCTTCTGCTAATTTGTAAAGCCCTACATGTGGAGTAGAATGTTCAAAGATAATCTTAATACCACCACGACTGGCATGGCTCAGTGGTATGAACATCATCCCGTAACCAAAGGGTTGCATTCAATTCCTGGTCAGGGCACATACCTAGGATGTGGGCTCATCCCATCTGGGCATAGGTACATCCAGTCCTCAGTGTGGACAAGTACATCCCCCATCCCAGCACAGGTCTCCAGCCTGGGTACAGTCTGGGCAAGGACTAAGGTGACTAATCAATGTTTCTCTCACATCTATGTCTCTTTCCCTTCCTCTTTCTCTTGGGTAAGGAACAAATTTTAAAAATAAATAAATAAAGACAATCGTAATACAAGTTCATGGCTTTGAGCTAAAGGCAAATTTCTATTTTGATAGTGGAAGTGGCCCAACTGCTGAGATTAATATGATTAGATATATTTTTATTTTTATATTTCAGTCACTGTCTATCACTGGATAGTTCCAACACTGAGTGCATTTGTCCAAAAAAAAAAGTAATTAAATAACTTTTACCTATTCCTCCATTATCAATTTAATATTTCTGTGAAATTCATTTTATACATACACATACACACACACACACACACATATATATATGCATACACTCACATATATAAAACATATAATATGTAATAGTATATGTTTGTCCAGAAAGTATATGGCTATGGGCTATGAAAAATAAAGACATTTATTGAAGAAGATACAAGAAACATTGTACATAGGAAAATGACACCTCAGTAGCCTTCAATGTAGGGACCTTGGGACCTCACACAGTTCTCCCACCATTTCTTTCACTGTTTAAAACACTCTGCAAAATGCTTTGTTAGAATCACTATCAGCTACCCCATTGTATTTTCCTGAATCTCACTGAAGGTCTGAAATCTCTTTCTTTTCAAAGGTGATTTTAGTTTTGGGGAAAAAAAAAAAAAAAAAAAAAACAGAAGTCACAGGATGCTGAATCGGGGCTATATGGAGGCTGAGTCACCTGGTTGAATTGATGTTTTGCCCAAAATAACTCTGCATGAACAGGTCCGTTGTTGTAATGAAGCTGCCAATCACCAGTTGCCCATAGCTGTGGCCTTCTGAATCATCCCAGTAGTTTCCATGGGAGAATGATCAAGCTTCACACAAAATTTGTTGCAAATTTGTTGCTCCACTCACTCAGTCAATTGCAGTAGCCACAAAGTACACATGCTCATTCAATGGTGTCTACCACCCACACTGACTAGATTAGTAGAGTAAAGTTGTCATTGTTTGTACATGCATATTCCAGTCCACTCCCCTTGGCTGCCAGGTTACATCGATGTCATGCAAACTATTCTCATTATGTTAAGTATTACTGCACATTTTCTGGACAGATTTCGTATATATTTTTAATCCTCACCTGAGTACATGCCCATTGATTTTCTAGAGAGGAGAAGGGAGGGAGAGAGAGAGATTGAGAAACATTGATGTGAGAGAAAGACATTGATTGGTCACCTCTTGCATGTATGTGCCTGGACTGGGGACCGAATTCACAACCTACACTTATTCCCTGACTAGGGATCCAACCCCATGACCTTTCAGTTTACTGAGGATGCTGCAGCCAATGAAATACACAGACCAGGGCTCTAAACTATATTTAAAAACCCATAGAAAAGGCAATATAATGAGGTGGTCAAGAGCAGGAATTGAGTAAATTTATATCCAGTCTGACATTTTTACTTGTTACCATGGGCAAATTATGTGTCTTATATAAATACTTTATACTTAGGTGCTTCACTTTCCTCACCAGTAAAACTGGCAGAGAAATTGTGTCAACACTGTGGGCTTAGAGTAATGATTAATTAATCGTATATACCTATAAAGAATTTAGAAGATTATCTGTGCCATAGTAAGTATTATGAAGGGTTTGCTCTTTCCATCTCTGGACATAACATTTTGAGTAGCCTTATCTTTAAACTCATATTCATAGCATACAATGTAGATTACTTGTGCAGGATCTCATGACCACATCATTTTGGTTTTGGAGAGAGAGATAATGGCATAGATAATTTACTATGTGATATACATTTGAATGCCCTCAGTTATATAATGAACAAGGTATAAACTGTAACTTTTTATGAAAGATAAATACAAAATAAAAAACCTGCAAAATTTAATATCCCTTGTATTATTTTAGATTACTTAATTTTTGTTAAAATATTTAAATTAACAATATTCCCCTTTCTCTTGGAAGGAATGCATTTTTTCTCATAAAGCCTAAGTGTTGTATGTCTTCTCAGCATAGTTTGGTGTCTGAACTTGATTTACTTTCATTTTATTCTCTAAGGCCTATGTTTGCATACAAAAGGAGTTAGCAAAATAAAAATAAATGTAGCTATATTTTAATTATTAATTTAATATATATTTACTTGTGAATTTTAGATGATATATAATTAATATTTTAATAGCCATTACATACTTAGATGTGTACATGGCAAACATATAAATTATATATAATGGCCATATTATATTTTATTTAAATATTTTATTGTTTATATATTATTTTATTATGTATTTACTTATTTTATTTATTTCTACAATCTAGAATGTTTAGTATTTATATGCATGATTAAACTAAATCAAAGTGCATATGAATATGATTAATTTACCACCAATAATCTAAGAAAGTTCTCTCTTATTGACAGACAAGTAATTCTTATTTTTTTCATATTGCACAAGCCTATTCTGTGACTTCTACAAGAGTGAATAGATTCTTATTTAAGTGAATAACTTTCTTAGTTGGATATGATCTACTAACAGCATGACTATTAAGATGGTGAATAAAAAGACTGAAACAATTTTATTGAAAATGCACAAAGGGCATTTTGATTTATATTCAACTTGGTAAAGCTTTTGCAATTCCCACCCATAAACATGGGAGGTAGGGGGTGAGAAGGTTTTGTTCTTTAATGATGGAGAGAATTACCACTGAGACTTCAGGATAGGGCGGAGGATTTAATATTCACTAGCACAACATCAATTTTTTCAAGCATATTTAAATTCCTGTGCTAGGATTTGCGTGAGCACAAGATACCAATCAAAGTGAAACTTTCTTTTTTCAGGTAGTTCAAAAAACTTCATTATCCCCACTCTATATCTTACTGTTAAAATATAAACACCCTGATGAACACCTTATTGATGCCATTAGTGTTCTTTGTGAGTTGGAAAGAAAGTTGCACTTCAGTAAAAGTCAGAAAGAATTGAAAATATAAAACAATAAACAGAGATTAATGGGACAGTGTATGCAGTTTTCTCTTCCTACTGGGTAATTTCATGTGTTTCATGTGTTACAAACGGTGAAACTGTATATGATAATTTGATTCATAGAATATATGTTACAAAAAAGATTTTGTTCTTGTAAATGTTCATTAAAATGCAAAATATTTTTTATTTTTAATGTTCATTTGATATTTTCTATGTCGATTTAATGAGCTGGTAGCTCTTTGTGAATCATGGATCTACTACAAGCAGAGAGGATCATAGCCCTGCCTCCCAGACTGGGAGATATGGAGGTCAACTAGATTATAGTTCCAAGTTCTATGTTTAATAAAACATTTGGATTTATGTTTGTTACAGTCATCTTCCTGAACATCTCATAAAAGTTTTAGGGATCTTGTCAGGGACTTTCAAAAATAATGGGACATCCAAATAGAATTAAATCCATTTCCAAGTTTCTCTTCTCATCTGTTGATTTTAAAGGTGTTGGCTTATCAAGCAGTATCTTTGACTTTCTACTATTTTGATCAAGATAAATAATTATATATTTGGAAAGCATATTATTGTGCTGGACATATGACTAGAATAACAGAACCTTCTACTGTAAGGAGTTAATATAAAGATCAAGTTAAACCTGTTATTAGTGGTGTTTAGCTTGATATTCCAAAGAAAACAATGTATTTTTATTGATGGTTCATAATGAAAGAAATTGCCCCTTCTTAGGTTAATACCCATAAAGTGATTATTTTGTAAAGGTAATCATGCACTAGAGAGTATGTTTCTAATCTGTATACTCTATAGCTTTTCAAAAACGTTTATTAAATTTATTGAGATGACACTGGTTAATAAAATTATAAAGGTTTCTAATGTTCGATTCTAAGATAAGTTATCTGTATATCACACTGTGTGCTCACCACCCACTTGAATCTTCTTTCGTCACTATATAATGGACCCCTTCACCCTTCACTACCCCACCCCATTCCCTCTGATAACCACCATGCTCTCGTCTCAGTCTATGAGATTTTGTTTTCTTATTTGTTCATATGTTGCTTCTACTTTTATATCCCACATTAGTGAAACCATATGGTTTTTAACTTTTGCTTTTATTTCACTTAGCATAATATTCTCAAGATCCATCCACATTGTCACAAATGGCAGGATGTCATCTTGTCTTATGGTTGATGAGTATTCCATTGTGTTTGTGTGTATATATGTATACACACACCTATGTAAACAAATATATGTATATATACATATGTATGTGCATATGCATACATGTGTGTATGTATACAAGCATATATGTGTGTATATGAGTGCATGTATATGTTTCTATATATACATATACATCACAATTTTTTATCCAGTCATCTATCTAGGAACACTTTAGTTGTTCCCATTTCTTGGCCACTGCAAATAATGCTGTAATGAACACAGAGGTGCATACATCTTTGTGAATATTTTTTTTCAAATTTTTCTGGTAGATACCCAGAAGAGGGTTTGTTGGGTCATTAATTTTTTGAGGAGCCTCCATACTGTTTTCGATAGTGGCTATACCAGTTTATATTTCTATAGCTTTTTTAAAAAGATTTTATTTATTTTATTTTTAGAGAGGCGAAGGGAGGGAGAAAGAGAGGGAGAGAAATCAACGTGTGGTTGCCTTTCACATGGCCCCCACTGGGGACCTGGCCTGCAACCCAAGCATGTGCCCTGACTGGGAATCGAACTGGCAACCCTTTGGTTTACAGTCCGCACTCAATCCACTGAGCCATGCCAGCCAGGGCATTTTCTATAGTTTTTTTAATGAAGAAAAGTTATATAATTTGAATAAAACAGTGATAGATGTAGAAACACTTAATTTTTAAATTTTGACATTTCAACATTTATTTTAAAATAATATTAAAATCTATGTTATGTATATCTTAACAAGCTTTATGAGGTATTTTATGGATACATAAATATTTGAGGAAATTATAATTATTAAATTATTCCCTTAATTTCATTTTTAGATAACAGGCACTGATAAAATTTCCCTTTTGCCCTGACAAGTGTGGCTCGGTGGACTGGGTGTTGTCCCGCAGACAGAAAGGTCCAACATTCAGTGCCTGGTCAGGGCAGATGCCTGGGTTGTGGGCCAAGCCCCTGGGTTGGCACGTGTGAGAGGCAGGAGATCAATGTTTCTCTAGGACATGGATGTCTCTCTCCCTCTTTCCTTCTCTCTCAAAATAAATAAATAAAATCTTATTTTTTTTCTTTAAAATTTCCCATTCTATATTCTCTTAACATGATTTAGCGAAAGCATGATACAAAATAGTGTTTATAAATGAGTCATGTTTATTTTTTTTTGGTAAAATATGTATAAAAATAAAAATTTGCCATTTTAACCAGGTTAAGTATTCAACTCAGTAACATTTATTGCTTTCATAATGTTGTGCAGCCATCACCACCATTTATTTCCAGGACGTTTTCATCCCCCTAAACAGAAACTCTAAACCAATTAAACAATAATTCACCTAGTAAGTTTTAAAGTGTTGTATTTTTTGAATTTGATAAATTTAATGTTATATGATTTATAAATTAGTGTGAAAAGATTATGATTGGTTTTGCAATTTTGCATAACTATATCTATATAGATGTACATATATATGTATATAGTTATACATGTGTATATACGTATATAATAATGTGTATATATGTATATAATAATATCAAACACCATTAAATCCACATGTTGATTTTAAGTTCGATCTATGTATTAAATATTTTGACAATTAACTCATTTTATATGACTAGTTTACCTACTTTAGGTGCATCAGACATAGATACACGCTATAAAGCATTTATAATATTACATGCAAATATGATTATTCTTTAATAATATGTATATTATAGGCACATAGTCAGATATATATACTGTATATAATATGGATGAGTATGTCCAGTGCCCTATAATCAGATATATAAGAAATAGGAAAAAAGTCTCTATTACATAAATAACTAAAAAATAGACACATGGAACAAAACTAAGGAGGGGTGAGAACAGGGGAGGGAGGTGAGGATGGCTGTGTTGGGGGGACTGGTGAGGGGTAAATGCAGACAACTGTACTTGAACAACAATAAAATAATTTACAAAATAATATTGTGTTTGAAATAAATGGTATTCTTACCTTTACACAAATGACATTTTCTACTTTACAAAGTCTCCCTGAATTGGTATTTTATAGCTCAATAGAAGTTATTATCTTCTGGCACTTTCTGTCTTGAAAACTCCAAGGCATATAATTTCACAATAAATTGAGTTACTAAATGTATGTACTTCCTTATTGTTATATCCTACTATTTTTGTTTTAAACTATTGAAAGTTCTGTTTTTTATCCCACTTTCATTAATACATATATCTGCTCTAAAAATATCTGTTTTTTTCTCAATGGTCTAGAATAGGGGTGTCCAATCTTTTGGCATCTCTGGGCCACACTGGAAGAAGAGTTGTCTTAGACCACAAATTAAATACATTGTGGTACATAATCACACACACACACGCAAACCTCGTAATATTTTAAGTAAATTTACGATTTCGTGTTGGGCCACATTCACAGCTACGCTGGGATGCATGCAGCCTGAAGGCCACAGGTTGGACACCCCTGGGAGTAACGGGGAACCAAATATATATATATATATATATATATATATATATATATATATATATATATATATATATATATATATATGAATGAATCATTCTCCCTCTATACCTGCAACTTTCTGTTGATAAAGATACCTGGCTACAAACATACTTCCCTGAAAGTGTTTGAACAAGTTCCTTTGAATTGGTTATTAGATAGGGTCATGTAGCTCACAATGCTCCTAAGGCGGCATTGACTTACTTTAGTATTAAAGCTTTTCTGGCTGTCTGTGCTGCTTATGTTTAGTATCCATACACAAATACCTTTTTCCTAAACTGAAGACCTTCTGCTTTATGTGTAACCTAATGGATATGGATTTCCTGGAATTATATAAACCTTGAAGCAGTGATGGGGACACCGGCTAACAGTGTCCACATCATTATGGATGAAATAAAACATACACATGGACTACCGAGTCTGGTGGAGGAAAAAGGACTACAGCATGACTTTTCTCTCAAGGGGAGTAAAAGCCATGACCTTGCCATGACAGGCCTTTATTCTATATCTCCTCACATTACAAGATGGCCCTCACTCAGTATGCACTGGTTACAACAAAGGAGCCAATGCCTCTAATCACATTACAGAAGGAGGATATTAGCAAATGAAAAGGCAAAAGTGGTTGAGCGGGTTACACTGGTCCCTGCAAAGTTTAGCATGGATTTTAGGAAGTTACAACAAGCATTTGCAGGGTGAGGGGATTTTCAGCAAGAAGCAAGACTCAAAACAGCTTAGGTATATTGCAAATCTGATTCCCACGAGAGAACCTATCTGTGGGCATGGGTCCTGTGCATCTCCAAGTGGGAGCTGGGCCCACACCACTCAGAAGGATCTGCCACAAAGCAATACTTCATAAAGGAAAGGTGTGAACACCCCATGCCTAGAATCCTACACTTTTCCCAAATGAAACTATACAAACTTTTATATTTTTAAATTAAATTTGTATTTATGAAATGTTATCAGTCACATTCATGTTGACAAGGTTTTTCTACTTTTGGTTTTCTAGTATGTGAACAATAGCTGCCTTTCCTTTTAACTCCCACTTTATGCTTTCAAGTCAAAGCATAAAGCATAAATTTACAATACCTTGAAAACCACATCCCTATCTCCTCACCAGCCCTATGTCCTCACCTATCAGCATAAGGACAATGAGTTTAAATTCTGATCTTAAAAATGCAATGTTATGAATTACTCTAATATTCTCTACCCTTAATTCTTTATTGGCCTCACAGATCCCTCATCATGCTATTTTTAAAAATTCAAATTCCATCTAACTTATAGTAGAGCATCTCCCATAATTATAAAGTTATATGATATATTTTTACTTTGTATTTTATGGAAATAGCATTCATTGTCCTGCATGTAATTTGTTAATAAAGTATAGCAATGACTGGATGAACTTGAATTCTCAGAGAACCTTATCAATATAATAACAAAAATACAAACAAATACTAAAGAGACTTTTAAAAACATTATAACAATTCAGAATAATTTAATAAATTGTAATTTATATTTTGCAAAATACCAATTGGAATTCATAATCAGCATATGTTTATATGTTCTCCATATTAATCATAAAGTGCTTTAATATCCAATAAACATTTAAAGAGAATCTGTTATATTTAGCACTAATACAGGTTTAGGAACCTGTATTAATTTCTAAATGTCACATATTTTAAAAATTGAAACCATTGCCCCATATTTTGAGAATAAATTACTATGATCTATAAAGAAAAGACACTGTGGCTCCAACTCTTATAATTTACTCCTCTATATAAATTCATATTTGAAAATCAGCCCAAAATATTGTTAACTTCCTTTCCTTCATGGTTCACTACACATATTCAGACATAGGCTTCAAATGATTCATTAAACACCAGCAGGTGATAGATAACTTGAAAAAATCACTATACCCATGGGAATAAATCAAAAACCTCAACATCCCACGTGTGTGGTAGGCCACAGTTATTTGAGCATTACCATCTATGTATTCATTGAGCCCCTAGAATTCAAATTGACATCAGCAAAATCAAAATTAATTACTTGAAAACAACCCTTTTGTCAATGTAATTATATTTGCTAACATGAAAAGTAACTATTCCTTGCATTACATATAACCTCAATTTAAAAAGCTCTTTATTCTTTCCTTCTGTAAGAGTCAGTATTAGAAGGAGAAATATAAGGTTTTACCTTAGGGAACATGTTCAACTCTGTGCATATGGGTAATTTATTGGACATTCTGTGATGTTTCTGGAAAAGAAAAATGATGAATATGAGATAATACAAAACCTTATAATGTACTGTTGCAAAATTTGAAGGCTCTGCTAGCTTAAGGAACAGCATTTTATATTAAGTAGAGTTTCTACTTAATAATGACTTACAAAATTTGCTCTTATTTGTTGTGACTGAGTTAACAGAGTAGCAGAGTAGAAAATAATGACAACAGGGCCACAGCAGGTAACTTAGACACATTCAAGTTAAACTCATTTGCTCCTCTGTGAAACATATGATTTATAATTTTCAATATTGTAAAGTATTTAAATGAACTTGACATTAAACTATCTTTAGAAAATTTCTTGAAAATATTTTTTCATCTGTGAGAATTATGAAAAGGAATGCCAATTTAAATTTTATAGTAAATGTAATTCACATTGCAAAAGGATGCATTTTATAGGCAGTAATTGGGGGAACAACAACAATAATAAATGGAAAAATTTTAAACAATAATGCGAATACTTACAGATCCATATTGTAAGTCCATTACAACTTTATTTACATAAATATGACTGATTTCCATGTTGAAATGTTTTATCATATCTTGGGAAGAAGATATGATGGAGAAGATATGATTGGAAAGAAGATTCATTAATGATCATTCATGAATCTAATTCAGTAATGAATGCCTACCTAAGTAGGTTAAATTTAAATTTTATTTCCATTGTTACTTTAAATAGATGGAAATTTTACAGTTATTGAGGAAAAGCTATGCTTTCCTATTCTCTACTTTATAATATCACACTGTGCCCTAGCAATTGACTACAAAATAGAAAATGCTTTTTAATAGGTTTTATTAAAAAGGTTTCCAACAGGTTTGATTATCCTGTAAAAATCATATGTACAATAGTGAGATAAATTGGAATACATATGTTTATTGGTTGAATGATTGATTTTTTTAGAAAAAGAGAGGATGAGGGGAGAGAGAGAGAATGGGGAAGGAGGGAGGGAGAGGAAGATTTGTTGTTTCCTTTATTTATACATTTATTATTTGATTCTTGTGTTTGCCCTGACTGGGAATCGAACCTGCAACTTTGGACAATGCTCTGACCAACTGAGCAACCAAGCTAGGTGGAACACATATATATTAAAATTATTTTATGATAGAAAACTCTGAGTAGGCAGAAAAAAAGAAACTATATTTGAATCTACATAGCTTTCTGAACCTTTAAATAATACAGGCTAACAAATGCCAGACTCTCAAACATGAATTTCTATGGAACATTTAAAATTCAAAGTAATGTGAGGTCAAAATATAATTTAAAGTTTTCCTTTGAAAATAGAATACAAATAGGTTTAAATAAAAACAAATATTTATAGTGGACCATTTCTTCTACTTCAATGAATGGATACTACTTGAGGACAGGAAATCATCTGGTTACAGAATTGCAAAGCTAAAAATACCTTCTGAAGTATCAGAACATTTTGGCCTTATAGTTTTCCATTTAACCAACTCTTTCCTTACTTCCTCATTAGCATAATGTCACTGGTCAATGCTGCCAACAAGCCTTTTTTTCTAAAAATTATCTGATCTTTTCAGTTGTCCTAAACTATGTTTGAAGAAGTCCTTTCTATCTTGTATGAGCAGATGCTACACTGGAAACTTTCAAAAGGATGTCTACAGTGTGTGCACATGGGTATGCACATCCATACGTGCATTGTAAATGAATACAAGAAACTACCTAGGAACCATGCATTTAATGCCTCATACAAGTTATCTGACAAAGGCCTCCTGATTTCTTTCTTCCATCATCACTGTTAAGATCATGGTTGCCCATACAGCCCCCTCCTTCGTTAGAATGAAAGTTTACTTTTTTTGTAACTCCATATTGAATACTGTTTTACACTAGATGTAACATGTTCTAAATATCACCTACTTTATTTGCACTCATTTTAGAAACATATCGAGAATCTTAATATAACAATTTTATAAGTACCTCATATATCAGTTATAAATAATTCTATAAGTTATATAAAAGTAATAAAGACATGCTATTTTTGTGTTTATGTAATGAAGAATCCTTTTGTCTGTTAAAAGCATTAAAGGTCATACTTACAATAGTGAGGATAAATTGACTCTACTAAGCTTGAGGGCTACTCAGTTTTTCCCTTGCTCAAATGTGTATTGACTGTAAGATGAGGAAAAGAAGCCTGCATATAAGTTAAATTAGTTTTTTCAAGCATTTATGTGCTTTTACTCCATAAGGAATAAGACAAGGTAGAGTATATTAGTATTTATGTTACATTTGTTTAAATTTAAATATATATATATAAATTTGGCATATTTTAGGACAGGTACTAAAACATCTTCAGATACACTAACTGTAGTAACCATGACTGGACTTTTAAAATATTTAGTAGTCACTTTTTGTGTGTTCTACATACAGCCATATCTGAGGATGATGAGATGATATTGATGCTTTTATTGGCTTTTTTTATTTGTTTCAGTAGTATAAGGGAAGATTGAGACTGTGTTTATGCCTCATACATGGAACATACAGTAAAAAAATCATTACAATGGACTTTAACTTATTAACTAAAATAAAAAAATTCTATGTATCTCTGCTTAAACATACTAAAATATTATGCCTATTTATATCTTTCTATGGGTAGTTTTGAGAATCTTATGCAATTACTGTTCAAGGACGTTTTTGGGTTTTTTTTGGGAAAATTCATTATTTTAGAATTTTTACTTTATTTATTTATTTTTTTATTGTTGTTCAAGTACATTTGTCTCCATTTTCACCCCACCACATGGCCTGCCCCATCCATCCCCACTTCCCACCCTTGAAACTATCCACTTTGGCTTTGTCTATATGTCCTTTATACATATTCTCTGATGGACCTTTCCCTATTATCCTTCTCCCTGCTCCCCTCTGATTCTTGTTCGTTTGCTCTTTATTTCAATGTTTCTGGTTATATTTTGCTGGTTTGTTTGTTTTGTTGATTAGGTTCCACTTGTAGGTTAGATCATATGGTAGAAACAGCAGTAAAATGGAAAGAGAATCAACCATATCGGAAAACATATTTGCCAATGACACCACCTACAAGGGTTTGATCTCCAGAGTATATAAAGAACTCACACAACTCCACTCCAGGAAGACAAACAACCCAATTAAAAAATAATGGGCAAAGGACCTGAACAGACACTTCTTCATGGAGGACATACAGAGGGCCCAGAGACATATGAAGGGATGCTCAGCATCACTAGCCATCAGAGAGATGCAAATTAAAACCACAGTGAGATGCCACTTCACACCTGTCAGAATGGCCATCATAAACAAATCAGCAAATAGCAAGTGCTGGCGAGGTTGTGGAGAAAGGGAACCCTAGTGCACTGTTGGTGGGATTGCAGACTGGCGCAGCCACTACGGAAAACAGTATGGAATTTCCTCAGAAAACTAAAAATGGAACTGCCTTTTGACCAAGCAATTCCGCTGCTAGGATTATATCAAGTGTTTTCTATTCAACAAATGGAAGATTTTTTACTAACTTAGCAAAGATAATGTTCATCATTGAAAATTATATTTGAATTAATAGCTACTATCAATAAGGGATTACTTGTATATCTATATATTTAACATAAAAAAGAAACAATGCTGAAGATTCTTAGGTTTTGTCAAAAATAAAGGCACCTTTAAGTGCAAGACAGATTTAACAGGAAAAAAACAGAAAAACTTATAATAGTAACATATAAGTTATTTTTATTCTGGTACTAGACTAACCATATCTCTGTATAAATTGAAAGATATCAACCAATCAAGGAAGATGTAAAGGGAAGACTGATTAGAAGGGAAGCCATTTGTTATGACCCTAGGCCACCAGGCAAAACAATTCTATCCATTAAAATATCAAGTTCTGCCTGGTGTGGCTTAGTTGATTGTAGCATCTTCAGTAAACTGAAAGGGTGTGGGTTTGATTCCTGGTCAGGGCACATGCCTAGACTACAGGTTTGGTCCCAGGTTGGTGCACATATAAGAGGCAACAGATCAACGTCTCTCTCTCACACTGATATTTCTCTCTCTCTCTCCCACCCTTCCCCTCTCTCTAAAATCAATAAGCATATCCTTGGGTGATAATTTAAAAATTATATATATATATATATATATATATATATATATTTATATATATATATACACATACATACATACATATATATATTATTTATATATGTGTATATATAAGTTATATACACACACAATAATTGTGTATATATAATTTATACATAATATATACATGTGTATGTGTGCATATATACATATATATGTCAACTGTTCGATATTGTATCTGCTTTTTATTAGAGATACAAAGGAGTTTTTGCAAACAATATTAGTAACTTCACAAATATAATCACTTTAATATCCTCTCAGTTTGTATTCGAATCCAAAAAAAGCATAAAATAAATCAGTATAGATTTATTTAAAGAAACTTTATGGTTTTAAGTTTTTTCCCAAATAAGTTTATGTGATTACTAACTGAAAGTAAAAGGGCCACTTCCTTGCATATACAAATCTTGCAAAACAGTCTTGTTTTTCTCCAATGTGTTCAGCTTTCTCCTGTTGTTCTGGTAGAACTGTTAATTACATCCTCATAAAAGTACCCAGTTTAGATAATATAAGGTGCATATAAAAATTTATTGAATTTCATGTTTTTCATTAGGTACTGTGCATTTTTTCTCTATGAAATTTTTTGGAGGTATCTATGAGGAAACATTGTCTCATGTTAAAAATTCTTTGCAACCGAAACAAGCCCAGGTGCTAAGTTTCCAATTAAAGTGAAGTAAAGTGTCAACTGAAAATTTTAATTAATGCCTTTTCATTCTACTAGAATACCAACAACCTCAACTTAGGCATGCTGCTCTGCATAATTCAGCTTCAGAGTTCTCTGAGGGAATCTCTGTTGCTCACCTGTCCTCAGGAATGTGGCCATTGCCTTGCCTGTCTACTGAGTTGCTGCTTGAACAAAATTGAACGTTTAGATTTCTCGAGAGCTGTAAAAGTTGTACTTCTGGCAGGCATAAAAGAAAATGTCACCTGAGCATATTCCTGTGTGAGGTATGATTTCTCCTAACTGGAAGATTACAAGAATTCCATTTTATTTATGGAAACTGCCATTTAAACACTTATGACAAGTCTTATTTCATAGAGAAATAAATTCTCACGTGTAACAACTTAACAGCAAGGCGGGAATATTCATTGCCTAGGAGAACGGTTTTCAAACTGTGTGCTCTAAGAATTTTTAACCCAGTAGAGGTCACAGCTGATCTGAGAGATACACACAAACTCTTTTCTTAAATATTGTTACACATATGCGGTGCATGTTAAGCAATAACAGTTCAGGCTAGTCATGACCTTGAATCTGTGCACCCATTATACATAACAATATTTAAGAAAGGAGTGTATTTGCATCTCTCAGATCAGTCACAAATACTGATCTCTCAGATCAGTATTAACTCCACAGGGTTAATACATGCAATGCCTGACTATTTAGTCAGGGGCACTGACATCTTTTCCTTTAGATTGTCAAATTAAGAAAAAATATCAACACACAACACAACAGTAGCCTTCTGGTGTGATTGAATCAAAATTATACCTATTTTTTTGTCAGATATTGTTTGATGTACCTCGGAAGTTTAATAATTGGTTTATGTATGTCATGAGATGAAAAAGGTTAAAAGTCACTGGCCTAGGAATGCCAGGAATTTGAAGTTTTAGTATTGTTTTTTAGGGGGAGGAAGGATGATAGAAGTATTTGTTAAATACATTGCAAGATTAGCTTAAAAAATAAACTTGTAGTTATTCCAAATTAAAGAAACAATGCTTATTCAATTATATAATATTCATTTTCGTAACAATTATTTTTTAAAGATATAATGAATGAGTTGGGCTTTTTTTCCCCAAACGGTTCCAGAGCCTTAATGTTTGGCCACATTCAAGAGCAAATTATTTCTCTGAGTGTCAGCATCCTTTTAAGGTAAATGGATGTAAATATGATAGAAAAGATTAGCAAAATTTTCTTTCTAACTATGAGATTTTTATGCTTCCTTGCCTCTAGTGAGTGATTCTCTTTTTCTAAATTTTTAAATTATAGTTTATATTAAATATTGTTTTGTATTATATTTAAGTTGAAAATAAACACTAATCCCCAGTTTCTTAATTTTAAAATGCAGGAACAAATCTGAAATTCACACTTCTTAAAGTAGTATAGTCAAATATACTTGTTTTATAATGTGGTTCTCATTCATTTTCTATATGCTACTTTATTATTCTACTTAAATTTATACAAAAATAATTAGTCTCCATTTTAATAACAAACTCAGAGGTCACTCAAACCATGATTGCAACCTGCAAAAACACATAATCTTGTATTTTACATTGTTGTATTTATTTCAGAAAGGATAGTGCTTCCTACATGTTGTTCACTTCATAATTGGTTGTATCCAGCACTGTCTCAGGTTTAAAGTTGATTTCTGGGAGACCTTGAGGGTTTATATACTTAAAAAGTAAGAAACTAAAAACCAGCATTAGACATGGCTGTACTACACAGACAAGGAGTCGAGGTGACACATTAAGCCATCATTTCCACTGAGGACTATATTGACATACTGCATTATTTTAATCTTAATTAAAAATAATTGTGCTGCGTGTGTGCTTTCTTAGCCTTTAATTAACATAAGCTCTTCAAAACCAAAGTGGCAGCACAATAATGCATTTATAATTTATATTATAAATGGTAGCCCTAGAGAAAATGTGTTGCTATAATTCTCTCGTAGGTCTGCTGATGTCACACTGCTGATGAAAATACCAATCAACTACAGGATGAACAGGGAGAAAGAAAGCATTAGACATGATTTATATTCTTAGAAAGTTTTTTTTTTTTTTTACAATCATGCTTTCCAATCAGTAGCTCTACCTCTGCGTGTGTGCACGCGGGTGTGTGTGGTATGATGTGGCATGTTTCCAAATCAGACGTATCTGCAGGTGACTGTCAATTTAGTTTAAACATTACAAACTTTAATTAGAAATCTGACTAAGTAGCCTTCAAGTAAAGAGAAGCAGATGATGACTGTGGTAAAGCAGACAAGGACAGGGTCTACAGTTACAAGTACCTGTAATGTTAATTTTCTGTTCTCCCAGGAATATTTTTACTGGCTCTTATCTTGTTGGTTGGCATTTTTGCAAGGGATCATTTAAAAGAACAAACAATCCCCTAAATCATTTATACATGACCTTGGAAAGAATTTTAAAACTTGGTCAGGGGACAGATTCACATTCTTGATTATCCCGTCATTTAGCTAAAAGTGCAACGTGAGGGGGCCCAAAGGAATTCAAGGTAAAAAGGTAAAGTCCTAGAATTACTAGTTCAGAGCATGCACAGGTAGATTGGCCTCAGGTCATTCTGCTTGTTTCTATAAGAATCTAGTGCCAGCTTGTTCTTTATTTGTTCTGCTGATTTATCCTATCCTGAGACCAGATACATGATCACAGTCCAGGAACGCCTGGGTCATCTTTAAATAAAATAGCAAACAGTATTCTCACCATCCCTTTTGAAATATTTTGTACAAAATAAGATATAATTTTAAAAAAACTTCACAATTTGTTTTGTGGTCCCTAAAAGATAAGGACTCTTAATAAAACTGAAACTGGCAGTGCACTTAATCAGTACAGAAATATTTTAGCACTGCCTCTTGCAAGCCATTATAAAACAGTTTTTCTCTTGAGGAAGTAGATGTTTTTCCTCTATTATATAATGCTCAAAAATTTAAGAAATTTCTTTACTTTTCTCATTCATTCTTTGCAGGAAATAAAAAGATTGTTGAGTTCATTTCTGAATATAATTTTGAATATATGCTTAATATATGCTCCCTTCTGGAGATATAGAAATGTTGTCTTATATATACTTTATAGAAAACAAATTTCTGTATATATTTGTAAAAAGCTAATATGCATAATTTATCTAAAATATTTATTATGTAATACAATCACTTCTTAATTAATTACAAAACTCATTTAAAGATTATTCTCTTAGACTCTCAATTTTATAATCAATAGAGTTAGTTCCACCAGTAATTGTATATTTGTTAAGTAGAAACTAATCACCACAAATTATTTCATTATTACTAATGTAATCAGTAAGATAATGATTATTATCATTATGAAATTTATGAATTGTTATTTAATTTCATTCTCAATACTAATCTACTCTCTCTGAAATGTGTTTTCACATTGTAATCATAACTAAAATGTGAGTCACGACTGAAATGTGTACTATTAAGAAGCAGAATAATTCTGAATTGTGTATATTTTGCAAGTGAACTTTGTTATTTGAAAATATCTTTATGCTAAGAGAAAAGAGGATACAAAAAATTAAAATGATATTTAGAAGTCATCTTCCTCACCAGAGGAATTCTCTCTGAATCATTTATCACAGGTTGTTTAAATTTGCTCCTATTCATCTATTGAAAAATAACATTTTACTCTGCCAAATCCCCCAATCTCTTATTGGGAACTTTTGGACTTAGAAAATTTCTCTAAAGTTGAAGAAAAATTACTTTTCAGTAGCTTCTAGACATTTATCCTGGTTATATACCCTTAGGAACAAAGTGGTATATACCTCCTGATTCTGCCTTAGACATATCCTTCATATATTTGAAGGATGTTTTTAGCTTCTAAATTTTCTCTTTCTGTTTGGTGATTTTTACTATTAAAATGGCCCCCAAGCATTGTGGTGAAGGGCTGTGCAGTGTTTCTAAATTCAAGAAAACCAATGATGTGTCTTATGGAGAAAATATATCAGGCATGAATCAGTGCTGTTGGCCTTGAATTAGTGTTAATGAATCAACAATATCATCCAGAAAAAGAAGAGGAGATTTGTAGTAAGTGTGTGAAGACATTCACCAAAACAAGAAAGTAACATCTATAGTATATGATGAAGCTATAGTGAAGATGGAAATGTGACTAAATTTATGGATTCATGAGATTGCAGTTTGTTTTAAAAAGTACGGTGGGCAGCATGTTATTAGATTGAAAGCCAAAGAAATGTATAGTCATGTTACCCAGAGTCAGGAAAATGTTATACTCTTCATAGCTACTGGTTTAATATAAATAAATAATGCATATCACTATTTATGAAAACATATATTAAATAAGGTAACTTTAACAGAAATGTACGTAAAACAAAGTTATGCACTGATCTGCTGACATAAATATCGTGACCTGAGACTCAGGAATCTAACTCTGTATTTCCTCTGGGTGCATTGGCTCAGCATTCACTAATGCAGTGCTCAGGGTGACTCTGTAGAAAATAAATGTCATGAATAATGAGAATTGTATATTGATACAAAAATTTGACCATATACATTTTACTCAGAATTTTGTTTTTACTTTTTTGAGAGCCCAGTATAGTATCCTTTAAAAGAAATAATGTTAATAACTAATATTTGCATAATGTTTCACATATTATGAACTTAAAGTGTTTTCATGTATATTGGATTTAGAAAATCAGATTATTTGTATTTTAAAATGTTATTCTAACAGCAGAAGTGTTGATGTATGTGTATTGAGTACCAATTGTGAGTTCATAACTACAATAGCATATTTTGAATGTAATCAGAACTTTTGTAATTGAACATTTTATTTGTTTCAAAATTGTTTAATGTTTCAGTTGCTTCTTTATAGAACAATAAACATTAACAATAATAACAATGGCAACAACATGCCCTGGCTGGTGTAGCTCAGTGGATTGAGCGCAGGCCTGCAAACCAAAGGATCGTGGTTCGATTCCCAGTCAGGGCACATGCCTGGGTTGCAGGCCAGTTCCCAGCATGGGACACAGAAGAGGCAACCGTAAATTGATATTTCTCTCCCTCGCCCTCTCTCCTACCCTTCCACTCTAAAGATAAATAAATAAAAATTAAAAAAAAAATAACAATGACAACAACAAAACATATTCTTTGTTCTCACAAGGACAAATGTGTTGGACAGTGTCAAAAATAATCACAGCAAATAACTGAGCAATCTCACGAGAAATTTGAGTTCTTCTTTAGTAAATTTCAGAATCTGACAGTTTTCTTTTTCTCAGACTCCATGATTTTTGGTCTGTGAAAAAGAGGTCAACTATTTAAAAATATCTTACTGCTTTAAATGCTCTAAAGCTGCCACAATAAATTTAGTGTTTTGGGAAACAAATTATGTCAACTCTGTTTTTTTCATCTAAATATTTTATCATTTATGCTCTTACAGTTTTCCAAATTTTCTCTGTTTCTCCCCCTCCAGCCAGCCTGCCCCCATCCCACAGTCAATCCCCACACTATTGTCCTTGTCCGTGGGTCATTCATACATGTTCTTTGACTAAACCCTTCACCTTCTTTTAACCTGTCCCCACCTCTCCACTTCCCCTCTTACAGCAGTCAGTCAGTTCCATGTTTCTGTGCCTCTGATTCTGTTTTGGTCATTAGTTCATATGCTTATTAGATCCCACTTGTAAATGAGATTATATTGTATTTGTCTTGTTTTGACTGGCTTATTTCACTTAGCATAATAGTCTACAGTTCCATTCACGCCGTTGCAAAAGGTAAGAATTCCTTCTAAAAATCTGTCATTCTCATTAGCAGTCAATTTTATTTTTAATAGAATTTCATATTTTCTGCATGTGCAAAATGACATTGCCTTCAATTTATTTAAATATGAGCATATTCCTAACAATGCTGATACATTAATTTGGTCTGGGACCACATAGCTTTTTCAGATACCTTTGGGAAAAAAAAAGTAAGGTGATAACATAATTCTTCCCTGATCGTTATGGAGCATCTCTGTGGGTCTCTTTAAAATTTCATTATTTTACAATTTTTTTTCAGCAAACTACAAAATTAAGGTTATTTTTCTTGATATAAAGGAAGTTCTTACTGGGATTTCCAAACTATATATGTTACTTAGTTTCAATTCTATGCACAGAACGGTTAGTCTTACAGAACCCAGATAGAGTCCAAGTTTTCAGAAAAACTAATTTAAATGAGTAGAATTCTGCTTAGTTCTCTAATCAGAATTTATTGATATATTTATAAATGGTCATATAAAATCTTGGCTTAAATTATTTTTAATTTATTGATCATTACCAATAGTTATTAGGGTACTGATATAATGACATGGGGAAATTTATTTAAGTAACTCACAAAATTATTTTATCTATATCTGATTTCTAATCCATTCTGTCATAAAGTCTATGAAACTGTTGGAGAACAAAATTTTTCCAACTATCGATGTTATTTAAACTTTTATTTTATTTTTATTTTTATTATTTTGCAGAAGCAAAATGCAGAATTGTCTTCAAGGATCTTTAAAAATTCCTATTCTTTTCTAAGAATATCAAGTAGCCAGAATGTTTTAGTGAATCAATTATAAGACGCAGCATTTTTCATCACTGAAATTGGAAAATTTCTTCTGAGAGTGATACATAAAATTGTACTGTGTACTTCAATCAATGACTTATTGGTTTGTTAAAATAAATTCTATTTTGACACATTTTAGGTAGGTGCTGAAATGTTATTTCTGAGTTGAGTTGAGGATTTCTTATGTTGGATCATTTAATTTCCTCAAATTCTTGCTTCTTCAAAGGGAGTTTTTCAATGAAGCCCTTAAACAATTAAAATATAGAATGGGTGATTCCCTCATGGTGATTTCAGCTCTATTATTAAAGACTTAAGAATACTTAGGGATGGATTTTACAGCAGTTGCAATTTAACTTTACAATTGCTTATAAAATGGTTCTTTGTAATAACATGTTTTTGACTCCTGTGTTTTTAGTTTAACTCACTTGTCAGCATTCATTGGTTTGACAAAAAAGAGGAAGAGAAAATTGTTGGCCAGTATTATAAGTAATAAAATTATTTTTCCTGAGACTTCAGAGTTATAATGAAATACTATGAACAGCCAATCACTTCTGATAATATCAAAACATCCTTTGTGTAGGAAGTTGGGAAGGGAGAAAAAACAAAAGGCAGAAAACAGTTGAAGAATGACCCAGTTGGCCCCAAATGTTACAGAGCATATTCTTCTTTACAGGACAAACTTCAAGACAATTATCAGCAAAAACTATATGAGTATGTTTATATACAATCATCAAATTATTAAATCCTACAAACATTTAAATGTGTTAAAATACTAAATATTAAATAATGGTCTCATTTATTTTTAGATTTGGTGCATTTAAATTTGACTTTGATTAGATTTCTTGAACATTTTAAACATATTTGGAGAGGTTAAGTATAAAGTGATGTCACATGAAGTTAGCAACCAACTAAAAATCCGAAGTATCCATGTAGATACTTCGATTTAGTTTTACTTATTTTTAAAATTAAAGAAACTGGAGAGCATTATGCTAAATGAAATAAGCCAGGAGGTAAAAGACAAATACCATATGGTCTCACCTATAAGTGGAACCTAATCAACAAAACAAACAAGCAAGCAAAATAGAACCAGAACATGGAAATGAAGAACAAACTGACAGTGATGAGAGGGGAGTGGGGAGGTGATAATGGAGGAAAGAAGCAGAAAGGTCATCAAGGAGCATGTATAAAGGAACATGCAAACACAATGGCAGGGATTTAATGTGGGAGGGAGGAGAAGGCAGGGCCTGGGAGAGGAATGGGCAAAAAAGGGGGACAACTGTAATTAAATAATAGTGAAAAAATGCAAATCACTAAGAGAGAATAACATTTATATTATGTAATTATATTTCTTACACATATTTACATTATTATTGCATTTAGTTGAAATAGAAATGTATTTATACACATACACATGCACATACATACACACACATATATACATATATCCTATGTGTAATGACCTTGGCAGTGCTTTAGTACCAATGAAAACATGTTCTTATGATTGATTATTAGTTGGTAGTATAAAAAGTATTTTACATTAGGGTAATTTAAATGATTTTGATATGGAGGGCAAAATAAATTATATTTATCGTGTCCCTTTCTTCTTCTTAAATGATACGCAACCTATTTCTAATATAGTATACAAGAATATCATAAAATTGGCAAAAGACTGATATATTTCCTCTTTAAAAAGCCTAGTTTTAAACACTGAAACATTCATTGAATCTGTTTAAAAAAGACAGAGAGAGAAGTAACCAAAGTTTTAGTATTCAGTAAAGTGTCCATCAAAATGACCATTCACTGGTACAAGTTTCAAATACAGGGCACACATGGGGTAAGTAATCAAGTAAGTGAATTGAATGACAAGAAATATTGAGATATAACATTGTACACCTAGGCACAGTTTATTTATGTGTTCTTTAGAAATCCTTAACAGTCTTGGTTTCTTCATAATCACTATTTCTTGCCACCTTAGTGAATAGAGTTCAGAATGTTGTGGATTTCAGGTCTTGCCAAGAAAAACAAAATTGCTCAATTAGACTCTTGGGAGAGTCTTCATTTGTCATTGTGAATTACTTTGGTCATTGCCTCTATTAAGGAGGAAAAAAGGAAGGAAACGAGGAATCATGCACTGTGAACAGGTCAGATTAAACTAGCCAGATGGGTTCATGGTGTCATATATATTGTAGAAAAAAGAAAAAGAACAAAAAAAAGCTTGGATAGCTGATACCTTAATTATCTGCCACAATCAGTTTGGAAGGACTTTTAAACATGTCCAAAATGTCTACCAAATTTTTAGCAGGAGTGACAGTAGATTTTTAAGTAAGGGTAAAAATGTAGCAGTCTTTCTAGAATAAAACTCTGACAGACTATGATGAATTACCTTATTATAGTTGCTCGAATGACAAATGTACTTGATCAGTGTTTCTTCCTGGGAATAGTTGAGCTTATCCAGAGGCAAAAGTTGAAAGGAAATAAGAGCTAACCAGTAATCCTAAGTGTAATATATCAGCATTTCCATGAAAGTATTCAAGAAAACCTTATCAATTACTGTTTATATGTCAACAGAAAGTACTTCCATATTCCCTTATGATAAAACCTTTTTTTTTTTTTTGAGGATTTAAGTGACTTTCCTAAATGGGAATATAGATCATAGGGAACTTTAAAATATTTTTCTACATGGCCTATGAGTTATCCAGCTTCTTAAAAAATCTTTGGACATATTCTCAATCCAAGTTTTTGATGATACACTGTAGCCACACATTTTTAACTATACCCCTAATACAGACATTATGATTTATTCAAATATTTTTAAATGGAATATGGACAATTGGGAAAAATAATGGAATTAAGAAAACTGAGAAGACATCTAGAAATGTATATATCACTGTGTAATAAATCTGTTAATAAGTTTATTTAAAAGAACAATCATTTCAAAATATATCTGTACTTATATAATCTTGCTGCTGCTATTAGAAAACATGATCAGGAAATCAAAAGCATTGCAAAAATTGTTGTATTAATTTTTATGTCTCTATTTAAGGATAGGTTACGAATTTGTCTACTGGGTTTCAAAATTTTACATAAAGAACAATGTAAAGCTAAGGCTTTTTGTAATTTCTTACAAATTAATGGCAGAATGATTTCATTGCTTGGTATTTATTTTTTCTTCATTTAGTGTAAGTTTAACACAACCTAGATCATGAGGCATAATTGTTCTATTTTTTTTATTTAAAAAAATTTTATGCCTTGAGCAATTAGAGTATCTTCAATTTATTGTTAGTGCATTAAAAATTGAACACATAATAGTGCATTTCCTACACCCTTGTATATTTCTTCATGCATCTATTTAGATAATTGATCAAGTCAAGTGATAAATATGTAAGTAGATCCTTAATGTTCTGCCACATCTGCCTTTAAGAAAAGTGTGATGTGTCCAGATGGTGCACTCTGTAGGGTGATCCAGCTAAGAAGCTATCACAATTATCTGGTCAATACACTCTTTTATTGAAGCTTAGATTTTGAAATGCTATGTACATAAGTGACAAATAAAAGGCTGTGTTCTGGAGTCTACATACAGTTATATCTCCTGTATTTTTCTAATTTTCATAGAGTACACAATGTTCATGCACAATGTATTCCATATGAATGAAAACTAAGCAGTGATTTTGAGACTGCAAATTGTGACCTATTAATGAGTCATGTGAACAGTTTAGATGCTTGTAAACAGCATTTTTTTAAAAAGAAGAAAATAAAAACATAAGTACATGAATGATTATTGTTTTTTGAAATGAATTTTAGTTAAATATATATGCATATACTCAAACATGCAAATGTTTTCATATGGTTAAATCACACAATGCATTTCTTTACTATGAATTGTAAAGACTGAAAGATCCTGGTGTAGTGATTAAGAGAGGAATTAGTGATTAAAACAGTTAACAGAAAGAACACTGAACCTGCATTTAAAAAGGTTAGACATTGAACAGGGTTCTCTTCATCGGTGCTTGTTAGAATTGAGGCATTTTTTGAAATATACAGATGACTGATCTTTAATCCTATTAACTCCCAAACATTTGCCACATGGCCATGTCATTGTATTGTTTTTAGAAATTTCCAGATGATTAGAAAATGTAGCCTAGTTATAGAACTTCTGCCATAGATTAGCAACCATATGATCTTATTGTTTAATTTTACCTTTGCTTCATTTTATGATTCTTGACAGTTGGAGCATCAGAGTTTAAACTATTTAGACATCAACACTACAAATTAAATAAAGAATACCATTTGGGAGGTAGTGTAAAATTTGTTTAAGGAATTTTCAAATGTTACAGATATATTCTATGCTTATAAAAAATTTTTATTTGTGTACTAGTAAAGGAGAAGTGTCATAGAAACAAGTAGTGCAGTTAATAATCAAGAATATTAACTATTGGAAGCATTAAGAATGTAGTAATTGGTTTTCCATTCTCTTTGATAATAGCTCTATTCAAGCAGTTATTAATGAAAGATCTCTGGTACTTTTTCAATCTGTCTACTTATTTATTGTGTGTGTGTATTTTAAGTTCATAATTTTATTTTTTCTTACCTAAAGATCAGCTTTCCTCTTCTTTTATGAATCTTCAATGCTTATATTACCTTCTTCCTCTGTTCTATAGTAAAATGTGTTCTATTTTTTCACTTGAAGTCAATTACAAAGTTTATTGTAATAATTTTAATATTTCCAGCATTAGTGTGAAGTTTGTGCAGAGGCTGAGGGTCACTAATACCTGTGAGCAGTAAGCTAATCTTCTTACATTTGCCCCTCACCATCCTTGCCTGTTGGTTTGTACATCAGGTGGCCAAAGTTTAGAGAGAAGGACAGCATATGCTAAGTGAACTAATAGATTTGGACTTCAGTATTCCTTTTGCTTGGTGCTTTTTGTTTTGTTCTGCTTAATTTACCTGCTTTTCAGCTTGTAACTCTCAAAGTCAGCGCAAAGTCAAATTTAGAGAAGAACTAAATGATATAAACAAGTTTGACGAACCCAAGTGATGTGAATAAGTCTGACATCTATTTAGAATGTTTGAGCAGGACCACGATATGCAAGGCTAACTTTCCAATTCTTAGTCTTCCTGATCGTTTTCAATAACAGAAGGTCAGACTTTAGCAGCACATGTTGAAATATGAATATAAAGTGAACACGGCACAAATTTTAAAGGAAATAATTTAAAAGTTTGTGTTTTAATTTGACAAAATTCTTCTGATATTTATTCTGTAGTCTGGGCTTTGTGTTTTTGCACTTATGTTTACTATATTTTAACTGGTATACTTCACAGATAGTTAATTACCAAATTTTTATACAAATGTTGGGGCAGTTTTAATAATTGTATAGAACGATTCACCTCTTTTATTAAAATCACAATTATCCTTGTAGAATTAAGTGCTAAAAATATAATTTGTTGCTTAATATTTTTTACAGTGAACAGACCCAAACACAAATATGCCAACATCCAAACTCTTTATCTTAAAACACTTTGCCAGATAATTTATCCAAAATAATATTTAAAAAAGCATCAGTTACAGTGGCAAGATAAATGTGTGACAGTAACCAAGGAGATTTTTTTAAGCTTATATTCAAATCATGCTATGAATGTATAGTTGTAGTCTTATCTATTTCTATAAAAAAAACCCATATATCTTTTTTAAACAGAACAAGGTGAATGATATCTTTATTATAAAGAATTATTTCCACTCAAACACCATTAAAATTCATACAATTTCTCACTTTACCAGTATATTTCCTCAATTAGACAAGGATTAGAATTTTCATCAAAATATTTGTCTTCATAGCTTTAGGGTCTCCCAATGGGGTTTAAATCATTTAGTGAAAGAAAAAAAAATAGTCCTTCAGTTTTCTTAGTAATATTGTATTTATGGGTTTATATATATCAATAGCTTCTTATGATCTCAGAAATATAACAAAGAAAGTTAATAAGTGCATATATCTCTTAGGGAGAATTTAACCAGTAACCAATTTTAACTAACAGTATCCATATATGTGATTACAAATGAAGTTTTCTAGCATTTTTTAATGGTTTTATTTATTCCTAGAGAGGAAGGGGGAAGAAGGAGAGGGAGATAAACATCAATGTGAGAGAGAAACATTAATTGGATACCTCTTGTACACACCCTGACCTGGGATCTGCCAGCAACGCAGGCATGTGCCCTGACAGGGAATCAAACCAGTTACCCTTTGCCTTGCAGGATGATGCCCAATCAACTGGGAGAATTTTCTAGCATTTTTTGAAAGTGCAGTTATTGTTTAGCCCAGTTATAGGAGTTATAGATATCTGCTGAATTTTGCCCTAGCTATGTATTTTTGCTCATTTTTAGACATGAGTTTTTTTCTTAATAGTAATCATTTATAACATTTCCCACAATATTTTATTGTGCAAGATCTTTTTGATATTATCTAATCTATCTGCCTTCAATATGTGGATTAGAAAATAAAAATAAAAAGAAGAGAAATCCTGGAGTTATCTTTGTGGAAACTCCCAAAATAGATATCATCAAGCACATATACATCCTTGGGCTATTTATGGTATATTATTTCACTTGATACTCCCAATATCATGAGTTGGTAAAGTAGGTATTAGATTATTTTTCCATGTAGCTATTTCCGGTGGTCAGCAAATTATAGCCCTTTACAGAAATAGTTTCCTGACCTTTGATTTGTACTATGTTATAAATAATGTGTATTCTATAAAATGAAAGGCACTATAGCTATGCATAAGGAAGTTTGGTGGGTAGGGCAGGTGATAGTAATGTCAGGGGGAATGGGGATAACTATAATTGAAAAAAAAACAATAAAAAATACAGAGAGCATGCACACTTTCAACTTTCAGTTAGTTGGGTTGGTAACCTGAGAGTTTAGGTGACAATAAAAACCTCAATTAGTGTAAAACAGAAGGACTCTGGAATGAAATAATTCAAAGGGGAAACTCAAATAATGGGTACAGACAGAGGCTGGGAGACTGGTATCTTTTTATCTGTGACTACACAAGTTCAATGAGAATCAGGGAATCAGATAAATATGAAATGTAGATTTCCTTGGTCTTGAAGTGAAAAAGTGACTTGAGTCCAGTAGTCTAGAAGTAGAGACATTTCCATACTTGAGAGCAAAGTAAAAGGGTTGCTGAGCAGAATGAATTTTCTGAACAGAAATGAAGAACCTGGTCCTGAAAACATATAGTGTGCTCGTGTTGTCCTGGAAAAGTGGCTAGAGATCACTGTCCAAAAGAAGCTGAATTATTTTTTTTAATTTTAACATTGATTGCATATATGTCATAAGCAAGCTGTGAATATATTAAATAATTTTGAATTGATGTTTTCATAAAGAGTTTACTTTTGAAATGAAAAAAAGAAATGATGATTTCTGAAGCAAAGTTAAAAAACCATTGAACCAGAAATCCAGATTTGTTTGAACCTCAGGTCTTATTCAATGTATTATTTTCACATATAATGTGTTAGAATATATCCAAAGTTCCTTCAGTTCTTATGTTTCTTATCTATCCAAGCATGCAGGAACTAAGGGGATATATAAGTATGAGTATCCAGTCATGTAATACAAAAAATAGAGATATTTATTGAGGAAGATACAAGATACAAGAAACATCATACATGGGGCAATGACACCTCAGTCCCCTTCAAAGTAGGCACATTGGAACCTCACACAGTTCTCCCAGTCACCATCAGATGCTCTGTTGTATTTTCCTGAATCTCATCAACAGTATGAAATCTCTTCACTTTCAGAAGTGATTTAGTTTTGGGAAAAGCCAGAAGTTGCAGGGTGCCAAATCTGGGCTGTAGGCAGGTTGCCCCACCTGGGTGATTTGATGTTTTTCCAAAAACTCTGCATGAGACGTGATGCATGAGTGGGGCCATTGTTGTCAGGAAGCTTCCCGTTACCAGTTGCCTACCCATAGCTGTGACCTTCTGAATCATCTGAATAATTTCCAAGGAGAAATGTTCAAGCTTAATGCAAAATTTGATGCGGATTCATTTTTCTACTTGCTCAGTTGTTTTGAATGTGACCGCCACGCAATACACATGATCACTCAGTGGCATCTACCACCCCCACTGACTAGTACAGTGAAGTCATCATTGTTCACACATGCACATTCCAGTCCACTCAGCTTGGCTGCCAGGTTACATTGATGTCACACAAACTGTTCTTGTTATATTAACAATGGTTGAACTTTTTCCAGACAGACTGTGTAAACCCTAATAAAGCAAAGTGGAAATCACCATGAGCTACTGGTACAAGGTGTCCATGAGAGCCAACAGTGACTATGTTGGAAATATAATGCATGATGATATCACTATCACTATCATAGTAATGACATTGCAATTCATATCCTGGGGGCTATGATCTTAATTAGAAAATTGATATATTATTTAGCTTTCCCTGCATTTAAATAGGTATAGACACAATTAGATGACTTATTTAAAGGATTTAAGTTACATTAACTGGTTTCTGTTTTTAAATATTATGTCCGTGTTATAATATGAATTTAATTGTGGCTTTCATCCATGAGAACAGAGACAACCTGCACTGTGTTAAAAGTTATGGTTTGTTATCAACCCCATGTTTTTGAGAGGAGCATTGTGGAATGTGTGACAATAGCAAATAATTACAACAAAATGAAATAAAACCAGTCTATAGACAGGCTTCTGATTTCGAACAACAGCCTGACACAGTCACAATCATATTGTGTTCTGAACACAGTCTAGACATGTAAGCAATGTTAAAATTAAAATGTTCTATCCCTAAAATTCATCACTCCTAAAAAATGTATGGTATTTAACTCATTATGCAATAATGGAGAATCTCCTTATAATCTCATAGAGTGCCAATCTTTCTATAATTATGGTAATAATAATTTTGAATAAACTCTTTCAGAAAAATCTAGGACAGTCTACAAATAATAAACAAAAAATAAAGCAATCTGGGATCCCTGCCCAGATTATCACAAATATGTATAATGAAGCAAAGAAAGAAAATAAATACTTATAAGTACAACTGACTCCCTGATGAAGAAAATTAAAGGGACAGTAATTGGTCAAAACTATGGTGGGAAGTTACTACAGGCCTTTCGTGAATCTCCTTTATAAAAAGCTACATGCATCTGTAGTTAAGAATTTTCTTTCTTTAGAATTCTTCAGAATTCTTTTCAGATAACACAAAGGAAGCTGCCTGTTCTTTTGTTCTTCCCTTATTTTACAGGTAGAAGTATGACTCAAAGAAACTGCGACTTACCTAAATTGTGCAAATCTGCCTTAACTATGTTAATTGGAAAGTCAGCATAGTTCAATTCGAAATTTTGCCTCTCAAAGCAGACATTACATGAAATGAGTTACATTTTTATTGGTAAATTGCAACCTATAATTGTTGTTTTACATGCGTAAAATTGCCTAAAATTTCTCCCTCATGTCCCATTGATGTGTCATTCCAGTTTATTGAACCACAAAACACTGTTGCTTTCTCTCAGTTTTAATTTTAAAATTTTTAACAAAATTCTTAGGGTTTTTTAGCTTTACCGAGTAAAAAGTAAACAACCAACCAAACACACATTTACTTAATATTCAGCTTTCTTGGATTTTATTGGACAATAACTTAACTTCCAGTTTTTAGTTTTAGTTTTAGTTTTGTGATTAGGGTAATGATTCTTTCATCCATCTATTTATTGATTCTGTAAAAACATTTCGGTTTCTACTGCATATCTAACATTGTGCTATATGTTAGAGTCCAAAAATAAATACGATTTCCCATCTCATGGCACTCAAAAAAATGAATAAAAGAATAAAGACTGATGAGGGCTCGTAAGAGCTAGTCTAAAGTATGCAATATAAAACACATGTTCCTAAGTAAATACATGAGAATAAGTGCTAATCATTTCACAAAGGTAGAGTTTTAAATGCATCTTTTTTTAAATGTATAATGTCAATAAAGTAACTTACTAATTAATATTTCACGCATGAGCTTTGGAATGCCTAGCCTGACAGTTCAGATGGTGTTTGCTGCCTCTGCTTAGAACCATGTCTCACCCATAGGAAGGGATTGAGATGCCCCATAGATTGGACTCCTTTCTCAAATTTGGATATAGGTGGGAACATAGGAAAATGTCAGCTTTTAAGAATCATGAATATTCTCATTTTAAAAAGATTCCAACAATTTCTTTAGCTCTCTAAGTCTACTAATATAAAGCAGGAAAAATAACTTTTCTAGTTTTACCATAAACTTATAATTTGCTTATAATTCATAGACATGACATAAATTACACTTACACATATATAACATGTAGTATGATGTGCAATTGGTAGACACAGCATAATTATTTAGACACTTCATTATTTCCATTTTGCTATTGCTGCACCTGATTTTAAACAGACCTATGTTCTAAGATTGCCCAGACAGGTAATTGTGAATAGCATGATTTATATTGTGGTAGAACCATATTTGTAGTATGGATATTTCTAGAATCCATACTACAGTTGGGAAGTAATATGGGAAGTAATAAAATTACACAAATCTTTTGTTGATATTTTCTATTTTATTCATTATATGCTGGTGACATAAAAGAAATGACAAAAATAGATATCTTCAACTTAATAAGAACATACTGCCACCAGGCCATATGTAAAGTGTCTTTGGCTATGCAGTTTTGGACATAGCTAAATCCATTTGATTTTGTCACAGTCATAAAGATCTCTAGGGTGCAAGGGAAAATAGAAGTTGGAATTACAGTTGTGATTGTTTATCTGTCATGTCTTTGTTTTTCCACTGAAAACTTCAGAAAAGTATTCTTTTGAAATTAACGATTTTTTTTTTTTTTTCTGTTTTAGGTAAGCACATTAATCATCCTGGTATAATCAGGCTGCATCAAGGTAAAACAAGAAAAAGTGCTGTAATTATATTTCATGTGAATGATCAATTTGTAAATATATGTGAAGCTTTTTTGGGGGAAAAAGGTGAAAAATGGGTTTCTTTTTTAATCTAAAGTTTGCAAATACCTATAGAAATAGAAATGTTCAGTAATTTGTTTGTTTTAGTATGGTGAAAATGCTGTAAACTTGAAATATTTGAAATTATGTATCATATGGAGTATTAATGATATTAATTAACTTTTTAAAGTGAGAAATGCAAACTAGAATAGATTTCAAATACAAAACAGCTTTTGTCAATGTGCCTATTAACATTTTGTAACACATATGGGGTTTAAAACACATATGGGGTTTGATTCCTGGTCCTTGTTCTAACAAGGAATCGAACTGATAACTTTTTGTTTTGGGGGAGGATGCCCAACCAACTAAGCCACACCAGTTAGGGCAAGAAGATACTTATACATATTATCTTTAATGTATATAGATTCTTTTAAATATCATACTTTTAACTAAAAAATAATGTTAATCAACATTATTGTTTATTATTCTGAATATTAGTTATCAACATAGGTAAAATAAATTTCTCTGTAAAATAAATGAATCATTTTCAGGAGAAATATACTATGATCTATAAAATTTATAATAGTGCTTTTTCTGCAATAAATCAAATCAGAGTTAAATATGCAATTTTGCTATATGCAACTGAAAGAGCCACATTTAATCATAGTTACGAGGGCATATAAGCACTAACACTTTCTAGAAATATATGTAACACTTAAATTAATATATTCATATGAAATATTTGTCCCATTTCCAATATAATTATTTAAAAATAAAATAAAAGGATACTTATATTTATTTAAATACACCTGGCTTCTTTCACTTTTATGTTGAAGGCCAAGAGAATTCAAGTTTGTAGATGCATATTCTTTTTTTAAAAAAAAATTTAAGTCAGCCCTGGCTGGTGTAGCTCAGTGGATTGAGCGTGGGTCTGCGAACCAAAGGATCGCAGTTCGATTCCCAGTCAGGGCACACGCCTGGGTTGCAGGACAGTTCCCAGCGACAGATCCCAGCAGGGGACGCACAAGAGGCAACCATACATTGATATTTCTCTCCATCTCTCCTTCTCTTCCCCTCTAAAGATAAATAAACAAAATCTTTAAAAAAAAATTTAAGTCAGTTAACTCTAAAATGTTTAAAACACGTGGGTCAAAGAAAACACACTAAGAATGTCATTTAGTTCATAGTCTTCCTTTTAGTAACCTTTGGAGAACCCTTGCTTTTTGTAGAGATGGGGAACCTGAGACATAGAGATGGGGAGACTGTCACATTGAAGAGCAACAGATTCTGTCAGTGCTCTACCATGTACATGCACAGTCTTTTTTGTTTAATCTTGATATTTGACTTTTTTTGAAGATTTTATTTTTATTTATATTTAGAGAGAGAGGAAGGGAAGAAGAGAAACATCAATGTGTGGTTACCACTTGTGTGCCCCCAAGTGGGGACTTGGCCTGCAACCCAGGCATGTGCCCTGACTGGAAATTGAATCAGCAACACTGGTTCGTAGCCCATGTTTAATCCACTGAGCCACACCAGTCAGGAAGATGCATAGTCTTTATAGAAGGGGTATCAAACTCATTTTCACCAGGGGCCACATCAGCCTCATGGTTGCCTTCAAAAGACCAAATGTAATTTCAACTCCTTAACAGTTAAGGAGTAGTTACATTTATATAGTCCTAAAATTATTTTGCCCCTTTGAAGGCAACCATTAGGCTGATGTAGACCCTGGTGAAAATTAGTTTGATAGCCCTGCTTTATAGTATAGACAGGCGTTTTTAGAGACACATCATCACATTTATTTCCTTTGAAACAAAGAAAGTGAATTGATGGTTTAGGAACCTAAATGGCTTTAGAATTTAGTAGTTTTGAGGCTGGAAGCACTATAAGGAGAAGTGAAGGCTCATTATCTCAGAAAAGGACAAAGTACTTTTGATTAGTAGAAGAGTCATCTTTGTTCATTATAATGGTTAGAAAGTAAATAATGTTCTAACGATACAGCAAGGGTGTTCTTCCTACTCCAAATGAACACTTGACCCTCATCTTTAGTAACCAGAGGTGCTAAATTTCACTTTCATGTTTTAATAACCATGCTAAATGTATGGCGTATTTCTGAATGTAATAATTTTCAATGACATATTATATGAATGTGAGTATGATACAACTAAACCTTTATAGCAGTGCATTGAGAAGACAGAAGGCTTGTTTAACTGTTGTTTCACTTTGTTTTTGCCTTTCTTTGCCTTTCCTTTAGTGTGAGTCACTAGGTCACTTTGTTAAGCCTCTTTTGTTTTAATTAAGAAGTAATATTTAAGGGATTAAATTAAGCCCTCTTTCTATTAGTATAGATAAATGCCTCCAATGTAAACAAATGTGAGAAACTTTTTAAGTGTGTGCAATTATGTGTTTCTCTGGAAAGGTTTAATAATAGTATATATTTCAGTGAATGTTGTAGTTATGTTGGATACCATACATTTAACTCTAAAATTATTTTCCTTTATATCAAAATGTATCTATTAAGAGGAAGAAGTTCAAAATTTTTGTCAATGTGCCTTCTGTTTATATGAGAATGAACAATATAGTTTTAAAGAAATATACATTCAAAACTACTCTTACCTCAATATTAAATATTTTGACTTTTATATTAAAAAACCTGAAATTCAAGTGAAGAATTTTGTGTTTTGGATTAAATGTATCTTAAAGAGAAAACAATTTAGTTTAATTTTTGTTAATGAAAAATATTTTTAAAATATATTAGCAGTTTTCCCTTTTACTATGTAATTACAAATACAGTTTAATCTTTTTTGATGACTTTAAATTATGTCATATATGAGAAGTTCATTGTAGTAAATAGTCTAATAAAACATCATAAGACTGAAAGATTTTATGTAAAACGTGCGCATGGTTTTACCAAAATAAAGTATAAACAAAAGCAAAAACCAAAAAGTTTTAATTATCTCATACACCAGCTTATTTTAGTTCCATTTGGCATTGTCTCCTAAATAAAAAACAGGACACAATTTTGTCTATTATTTTTAGTTGGATTCTAACTAATTGCTGCTTTACTTAAGGGTAGTATTGCTGAGTTTATGATATATGTTCCTTGTCAGTTTGAGGCTATACTTTGAATGTGAACACCCAACAATAAAATTATGGGTCTAAGATTGATAGTTATTTAATTTAGCAACATCTGTTGCTGTTTAATGTACTCCAAGCACATGTTCTTCCTTAAAATGCAACCTACAATTTGATTTACCCTCATGACATAAAATCTCAGCTGAAGAATACTACTGCTGTTTATGCACAGGAATTATAATGGACAGTTGTGTGTGTCTTTCGTCAAGTAAATGTCTATAGACTGGGACATACGTAATTAATGCTAATAAGAGCAGTAATAGTCAATCTCTTTAAAACAGTTTCTTCATATGCTGACGTAGAGTTCTTTCATATTTTAGGGCATCAGATTCTTTTTTCTTTCTTTTTTTTTCATTTAGAAATTATTTCCTGTAATACTCTTGGAGAATTAATAAAAACACAACAATATGTAAGAATTATGTTCTTTCTTATGTTTGCTATAGTATTTCAAATGTGTCACATTATACAAAAGTTGTAATGAGAAAAATACCCAAAGACAGACACTACTGTTTATTTGATTCTCTCTTCACATTTTGTAACATGCTGAAATACAATGAAAACCAACGTAATTGTAACTAAATTATACTGTTTTATGGTGTATATTAGGATACACAGAGATTTAAGATAAATACAAGAGTGATCATGCTGAGGATTAGAGAGTTCTACTCAAGCATTTTCTGGGCAAGAAAATATCTATGAAAATGAAGCAAGAGTGTGTTTGTCCTACATAAAATATGAAAATTACATAATGCCATAATAGCAATTATGTGTATTGTAGTTGTATGGTGACCTGATGTCTTATAATGGAATGTGAATCTGATTCCGTTTTTCTAAGGAATTCTCTTGCTCAGTGTTAACAATCCAGTGGTATCTTATGACCTTTTCTATGCAAATATGAACGATTTGAGTCTATCACAATCTTTCATGCATTGCTCCTTAAAGGGGAAGACTTAATTGCTTTTATAGTGTCATTTTTATTTTAACCTTCATTACCTATAATATCTTCTTTGAAGCTTGAAATTAACTTTTCTTTCCTTACTATTTTATCCTTCTTATTTTGGTAAACAGTAATTTTACTTTTCCACTGAAGTTCTAGGGGAGTTCATACCACCTAAATATGAGTAATTAAATATGATAAAGCACATCTTTATTATATTATTTTATTAATCACATTCACTGAAAAAAAAACATTAAAGTGATCATTAAAAATGTACTATTCTTTTGCAAATGGAATCAAACTAATGGCAGCTTACAAATATTACCTTTTGGATTTTCTTTTCTAATCTAAATTCCCATCCTTAAAGTTTAATGCATTACTATTTAAATATGCTCCTATTACTGCTGAGTTATGAGGAAATGACAATGCATATTTTCTATTCTAAAAATAAAATAAAGCAATTTAGCCTTTGTGTTCTTGAAATGAGAAAATGATGGAAGCTTTAATTTTTAAACCACATAAACTTGGCAGTCTTGTTATGGAAAGAAAATCAAATGTAATTGTGATAAATAATACTTAACTATTTTAAAGTTTCAAATGGACACTAAATGTGCATTCACAAGAAAATGTTAATATTCATAATCATCTTGGCTTCACTGCCAGTCTTAACATGTTTGAAGCAATCATGTAAATAAGCAACTGATGGTCACGTGTGACCCACGTAGAAATCTTGAGTCCCATTTTCCTTTGTGAACCCCTTACTAACATAGTGCTTGGCACATTTTAAGGAACTTATGAATACTTTCTTTGTATCTGTAGATATATCCTTTCTTTGGATTATTTTGTTATATAGAAAAAAAACTCTATATTGACTTTCATGTCAGATTGCATATAATATGAACGTAATAGAATTTCACAATTATTTATTAAAAATATCTGTCTAAAACATTTTAAATGAGGCAAGAAAATTTAGGTTTCTTGGTAAATAGATAGATGGAGAAGATTAACTTTCTTTTAAAAGAATTGTTCAATAACACAGTATTTATTTTTTCCTTTCTTCATTTCATCTTTTTAACACTTTTTTCTATTAGTGAGAATCCAGGTTCCCAACATCAATATTTACCCATTTCTTCTATTGGGTATCACACAAATAATAGTTTCAGAATTATAACATAAATACCACTGCTAATTAAAGTTCAAAATTTCTTTGTAGTTATCTTTGTCCTTAAGCTATATCCCACCAAGAGGTCAGAAGCCAGAGTCCTGTGGCTAAAATTTTTTTAATAGATTATTTTATTTGTGTGGTTAAATTATTTTTTTAAAAATTATATTTCAATTAGCAGTTGAAATTCAATATTGTTTAATATTAGTTTCAGGTGTGCAGCGTATTGATCAGACAATTATATAATTTACAAAGTGATACCTGATAATTCAGGTACCCATGGGGGACTACGCACAGCTATTACAATATTATTGACTGTATTTCCTATGCTGAAACTTGCATCCAGTGACTATTTTGTAACTACCAATTTGTACTTCTTAAGCCCCTCACTTATTCACCCATCCTCCCAAACCCTGCTCCTCTGACAACCATAAAAGTAAAGGGATTTGTCTTTCTCTGTCTGACTTATTTCACTTGGCATAATACCTTCTTGGCCCATCCATGTAGTCACAAATGTTAACATTTCATACTTTTTAATGGTGGAGTTATATCCTTTTATATTTATGCACCACTTCTTTATCCATTTGTCTATTGATGGGCATTTGGGTTGCTTCCATATCTTGGCGATTGTAAATAATGCTGGAATGAACATGGGAGTGTATATATCTTTTCGAATTTGTGTTTCTGGGTTCTTTGGATACATTGCCAAAAGTGGAATTGCTGGGTCATAAGGTAGTTCCATTTTTAATTTTTTGAGGAACTTCCGTAATGATTCTCATAGTGGCCGCACCCATCTGCATTCCCACCAACAGTCCACGAGGATCCCCTTTCCTCCACATCCTCCCCCAATACTTGTTGTTTATTGATTTATTGATGATTCCATTCTTACAGGTGTGAGGTTATATCTCATTGTGGTTTTAATTTGCATTTCTCTGATGAGCACTGATATTGAGCATATTTTTATATGTCTATTGGTCATCTGTATGTCCTGTTTTGAAAATGTCTATTCATTTCCTCTGCCCATTTTTAATGGGATTGTTTGGTATTTTAGTGTTGAGTTGTCTGAGTTCTTTGTAAATTTTGGATATTAACTCCCTATCAGAAGTAGAACTGGAGAATATCTTTTTTCATTCAGTCAGTTGTCTTTTCATTTTGTTGATGATTTTTTTTGCTGGGCAAAAACTTTTTAACTTTTGTGGCCCCATTTGTTTATTTATTTATTTATTTTGTTTCTCTTGCCCTGAGAGATATATCAGAAAAAAACATTGCCAAGAGAAATATTGGAATTTATTGCCTATGTTTCCTTCTAGGAGTTTTATGGTTTCAAGCTTTACATTTAAGTCTTTAATCCATTTTGACTTCATTCTTATACATGATATAAGAAGATGGCTTTCTTACCTAGTTTAATTTTTTGCATGTATTTGTTCAATATTTCCTACACTATTTATTGAATAGACTGTCTTTACTTATCATATGTTCTTGCTTTATCATATGTTAATTTTCCATACAGGTATCTTTAATTTCTAGGCTCTCTATTCTGTTCCATTGATCAATATGTCTGTTTTTATGCCAGTACCAAGCTGTTTTGATTTCTAGAACCTTGCACTATTATTTGATATCAGGTAGAGTGATACTTCCCCCATTGTTGTTTCTCAAGTTTGTTGTTGTGATTTGAGGGTTTTTATTTCATGTAAATTTTAGAATTATTTGTTCTAGTTTTTTTTGAAAAACATCATTGATATTTTTATAGGAATTACATTGAATATATAGACTGCTTTGTGTATTATAGGGAAGAGTTAGCATGTTAATTTTTCTATGTATGAACATGGCATACTCATATGTTTCCATTTATTTATATCCCCTTCATTTTTTCCCTTCAGTGTCTTATAATTTTCCAAGCACATTTTTTCCCGTTTGGTTAAATTTATTCTTAAGTATTTTATTTTTTGATGCTGTTGTAAATGAAAAACTTTTTTAATGATTTTTCTGATAATTCATTATAGGTGTATAAAAATGCAATTGATTTCTGAATATTTATTTTGTATCCTGCTACCTTACTAAATTTATTTATCAGTTCTAGTAATTCTTTGGTGGAACCTTTAGGACTCTTTATGTGGTATCATGTCATCTGAAAATAATGACAGTTTTACTTTTTTTTTTAATTTGCATGCCTCATTTCTTCTTGTCTGATTGGTGTGGCTAAGACTTCCAGTATAATATTTATTAAGAGTGGTATAAGTAAACATCACTGTCTGATCCCTGATCTCAAGAAAAGTTCTTCTAGCTTGTCCTCATTGAGTATGGTGTTAGCTGTGAGTTTGTCATATCTTCATTTATTGTGTTGTTATGATCCCTGTATTCCCACTTTGCTGAGAGTTTTTATCATAAATGGGTGCTGGATTTTGTCAAAGATTTTTCTCCACCTATGATGTGATCATATGATATGATATCACATCATATAATCACATGATCACAATCTGATATGTCTCCCAGTCTTTATAGGATGGCTTTATGTGGTAGGTATCCTGTGAGGTTCAGTTGTTCAGTCTCCCTGATCACCTGAGCCAGGTGTTCCAGGAGTGTACCTTGTGTGTGTTATACATGCCCTCCTGTTGTAGTTGAGCCTTGATCGTTGTTGACACTTCCATGGGTAGGGTTTACCCTTAGGCTGATTGGCTGTGAGGATTTTACACAATCACAGTGTACAAGCTGCTTTTTGGGGGTTGGGGAGGAGGGTCAACCCTATCAAGAGTAATATGCCCCAGCACGGTCTGGTGTCTGTCCAGACCTCCCTTTGGATATGCCACTTGTGGAGGTAATTGGCTTGTATTCTGTTATGGTCTGTAGCCAGCCTCCAAGTGTGTTGGTTCTGAGGATTCTAGTGAGTTACTCTGGTGCAGCTCAATGTCAGATGCTTCCTGTGACAATCTCTGGGGGACCTGTTAAAAGCTACAAACCCATCATGTGGGAGGGGCCAAGCTGTACACTGAGGCTGGTTGCCCCCACTACAAGACCTGGGGCAGGTCAGCAAAAGGCCCAAGGCATCCCAAGAACTGCCACTGCCTGCAGCCTGCAGCCTGCAGCCTGCAGCCTTCCAATAGGTTTATCCATTGAAGGAGCCTTGAGCAGTATGAAAGTTTCATGAGATAGGTTCTCAGGGAGTCACTAGATAGGGGCAAGTGGTCTTCAAAAGGCTAATACAGTTTCAAACTTCGTGCCAGTGCTGAATCTGAGGCCACTCAGCAAGGCTCAGGATACACTGAGACCAGCTGCTATCTGCATGGAACCTTTGTGGTGGGTTAGGGGTGATGCCGATCCCGGCTTGTGGGGTCTGCCATTGTGGATGAGATACGAGACAAAGTCCTGTGGAGGAAAAGGGATGGCATGGCTACTCTCTCAAGGGATGAGCACCCTGACCCTTGCCTTGACAGGTTTTTATTGGGTTTCAATTTGCACAGGAATACAGGTAAAGTTCATTAATCTTTATCAGGCAGTAAGGATCAAACAATAGATAGCATACAAAGAACTATGAGGGCTTATTCTGAGTCAGGGTCTGTTAGCTAAAAGACTACAAAACTTTGAGGAATAAAACTCCTTTCCTGCTCGGACCCTTATTATTTAATTGAGAGGATTCTTAGCAAAGCAGGTTTCACAGGATTTTACATATTCTTTCTCAGGCCTGATTGCCCTAGGGAGCCTGCCCTTTCCCGGCACAGGGCTGCATCCACCACCAGCATTGTCTCTGGCTTAAGTCAGGCAGGGTAACCAAGGCAACCAAGAGATTAGGAGACTTCTCCCAGACAGAATGAGGACTCAGTCTATGTCAGGATAGCCGAGGGTTGAGGGTCCTTCACCCCCTTTTTCTGTAGCCCCCCAAGTCCTTTTTGGGGGCCTCCGCATGATTGTGCCTGTTTTAGGTCATTCCCCCCTTGGGGAATCTTACCCGTCATTGGCTAACCAATCAAGCATTGGGGGCCAGTTATGGATGAAGCAAAAGGAGCAGAAGTGCAGAGATAAACTTTGCCCCCTTAGTGGCTTACAGTCCAAAGGTCACTTACTCAGCCATAGCCATGGCGCGGGGGGCAAAGGGAGGGTGCAGTTTACAACTCCTGAAACCAGGCAGGGCGGTTCCCAACATAGGGGTGTCAGGGAGTCCTGAGGGTTGTGATAGTAGAGTTCACTAGGCTGAAGCAGGTTATGATTTGGCCTGTGGAGGGAGGTCTCAACACAGGAGAAGTGCTGCTTGTTGGCTGTATGGGAAGATAGTCCTCGCCCTAAAAGCTACACAACTCAGTTTCTGCCTGTGTGTTTCTGGCACCCTCCCCACAAGCTTTACTGAAATTTCTGGATAAATTTTCGAGAATGACTGCAGTTTGGGCCCAAATTTGCTACTGCTGGAAGAGTCCCTTGGCTGAGTGGAAGTTGGCAGGGAAGGAGGTACTCAGGGAACCAGCAGGGACGTGCTAGTGTAGCTCACCAGGATACTGCCCTGTTGGGGGCAGGCCAAGCCTAGGAAAGATGATGCCCGTGGGCCATGTAGTAGGAGGACTCAACACAGGGACATTGGAGTCTGTCCCTCCAGCCCTCACCCCAAAGCCTCCCACTCAGCCTCTCTCTGTATGACTCTGGCACCACTGAACCTCTGACCCACTGCCAGAACCCAGGGTGAGTACCTACAAGCGAGAGCTTGTGTATTATCACTTTAGGAGGACACATGGATTTACAGCAGCCTTCCCTCTCACTGGGATGGACAGAAAAATCCCTGCTGATTTTCAGGACCAGATGTGGGCTCCTCTTCCTGGCACTGGTGCTCTGGGATGGGGAGCCTGGCATAGGGCTGAGACACCAGCTCCTCAGGGGGTATCTCTGCAGCCATGATATCCCTCCAGATTCTCAACCGCCATGAATGGGTACAGGCCAGCTCGTTCTAGTCACTGCCAGTTCTGACAGTCTTGAAGTGATTTTTAAATGTAACCTTGGTTATATGTCCTCTGGTCAGCTAGTCTTGAGTTGGTTATCCAGGTTAATTGTGCTATAATTGAGTCGTAATTTTGATGAGGTTATGGAAGGAGATGAGTGCAACTTTTTCCTACTCCACTATCTTGGAGCTTCTCCTCAATAACAATCTTTTATGTTACCATAGATTTTGAAATGTAATTATTAGTTTCAAATATTACTTTTCTTTATAAGCAGTTAATTGCATAACCTTTATCTTTTCTCTTCCAGAAGCTATGCCAGGTTCTTGAGATATACAAGGGAGAAGACAGCATGAAGTCTGTTTTCAAAGAGTCATGATCTAATTGTAGAACATAAGACAGCTATATGAGAACTTTTAGTTGTAAAAACAGAAAGAGTCTTTTATTTATAAAAAGAATACATGGTCCAATTGGGACAAATACATTATAAATGGACAAAAAGACTTTATTTTTAAAACCATACTTCCAGAATTGTACCTTTGAAATATTTTTATTTTAGTGGTTTGACATTGGCAACCAAATAAATGCATGGGTCAATCAATAAATCAAATGAAGACTATTTGTTTAACAACATTTACTATATATATATTTTTTCCCAAATCCATTTTTCTTTATTCATTTTTCTGACTCATATTGCAGAATCCTTGTTTTCTCCATTGAACGCTTTGTCATTATTACTCATGTGTAATTCTCTAACTATGTATTAGTAGATTGGCAGCTAGACCACTGGGTTATTCTAATTCAAAAGAATGCTTTAGCAGTTCTCCTATAGGACTATAAGCATGGGTATATAAGTACCTATTCTCTTAACTCAAGAGAAAAATGATGATGATGTGATTTTTTAAATATTCACACATGAATTTCAATTACACTTCTTTGTCTATGTAAATCAATTCAGAATTTCTTCCCATAATACTTTTGATGCTATCACCATATGTGGTTAGCATTAATATTTAGAGTTTTAAAGCTATTTCAAATGAATCAATTTTATTATTTTAGAACACAGACTATTAAATATATTTTTAAAAATTTTGAATTATAATGTTTATATACTGAAACTATGATAACATAATATTTCTCAACAAATAAAAAACAAAATATTCCCATTACAAATACAAAAACAAAAACTCTAGTATGAATTATTTTTACTCATGTGCCATTATCAATGGGACTCTACTTTAATCCACATGTTCAGTCTCAGCTGAAAAATATATCCTCATGTTCCATTCTAATTAATTATTCAGTCATTTTACATTAGGAGTCTTTGACTATTGATATTGTTAGAATTATACCATTCTCATCATTTTAATAATCTTACAGAGGACTATCTATGCTTGACTCTAGTGTCAAATTTTCTAGGCTTTTAGTTTGCTCTTTTAGTTTCACAGTTACACAAGTAATATTAACAAAGATTAACACTTTTCCCATGTACTTAATAAATTATTTAATGACAACTGGAATAACAAATAGTAGATTATTTAGAAAACAGCTTATACAAGGCCCAGCACAAATAATGCTCCTTTTTTAATTACATAAAAATCTTTCATTACAAAATCATAAGCATGTAATTCTGTAATATAACAATATCACACTCAAACACATTATATGACATTTTAGGTGAAATGCTCACATTACTGTCCATCTTGTGTGAGATGTTCATATACCCAACCAACCACACTCCATGACATTACTTCTGTAGAACCCTGTATATTGCATATGCTTCATCTTCAAACAGTGAACAGAATTATATTGCTGACCCAAATATCATTTCTCACTCATTATGTAAGCTGTGATTCAACCACTGGATCAAGTTATTTATTTTGGGAAAAGGAATGTCAGGAGGCATATGATGAATTCAATGTGCATTTTTGTTCCTATTTGACAGCATTTTTAAATGATAGCAAATATAGAATCTTCTTAATTATCTTGAAAGATAAATGGATGACTATAAGACATAATTTAGTTAAGTATCCCATATGTTAAGAATCAACCTTTCTTCAGTTTTTGATAACATGTTCTTCATTTCCTTCTGAGCTCTCAGAAAAGTATCTTAAACATGCATATTCATAATCAACATTCTGTTTAAAATAGTCTAGGCTTTTTCTATCAAATGCCTCAAAGTACTTTCAGCCACTACCCATTATCAAATTTCAAAGTCACTTTCACATATTCATGTATGTACTGCAGCACATCTTACTTCTAGGCATCAAAATCTGTATTGGTTTCCTGTGACTGCTCTAATGAATTACCACAAAATTGTTGGCTTAAAGGAACAAAAATGTATTCCCCCACAGTGCTGGAGGCCAAAAGTCTGAAATTAGTATCACTGGGCCAAAATCAGTGTCAAGAGGTCATTCTTGCTCTGGGGGTTTTACTTATGAACCTACCCATTCCTTGTCTCTTCCAGCTTCTGGTGGCCACTGGCATTCTTCAATTATGGCCATCCCACTCTAATCCCTGCCTCTGTGGTCATGTTCTCTCCTCCTCATTTCTGTACACCCACTCTTGCCTTTACCTTCGCTCACACAGACACTGCAGTGGAATTTAAGGGCCACCAAGATAATTCAGAATAAACTCTCCAACTCAAGATCCACAATTTAATCAGATTCAAAATGACCCTTTTTTCTTATAAAGTAACTTTTAAAGGTTTCAGGTATTGGGACTTGATTACTTTTAGGGGCATTTTTAGGCCACTGCAGGAATCCTCTTAGAATCCTGCCTGCTACCTTCTGTAACTAAGAAAGTTGTATTAAATCTTTTCAGCATACTTCAGAACTATTCATTAATTTTTATTATTCTTAATTTATTTTTATTTTTTAGATTTTTATTTGTCTATTTTCAGAGGAGAAGGGAAGGAAAAAGAGTGGAAGAGAATCATAAACATGTGGTTGCCTCTCACATGCCCCCTACTGGGGACCTGGCCTGAAACCCATCATGTGCCATGACTGGGAATTGAACCGGCAACCCATTGGTTCTCAGGCCTATGCTCAAGCCACTGAACCACACCAGACAAAGCTGTTCATTATTTTTTAAATTCACTGAGTATAATATAATGTAACTGTATTATGAACATGTATATTCATCTATATATCTCTACTTGTCCAAATGCAATCAATTTTCATTAGTATAGTAAAATGAAATAAATTTTCTAGAAAAAGCAAAAGGAAATTCACTTTTCTCAAAATATCCAAAAATCTAAAAAAAAGTGGATACATAGGACAGATTTCTGCATAATTATATTTTCTACTTAACTTTGGATGTACCACAAGTGTGTGTGTATGTATATATACATATATATAAGATATATTTATAAATGTATAAATATATATGTAAATAAATATATACAAATGTATATACATAAATATGTATTATAAATATTTATACATATATAAATATATATTCATATATAAATATATATAAATTTTAAGGAAGCTCATTTTTTTTTTTTAAGAATTTATTTATTTATCTTTAGAGGGGAAGGGTAGGAGAGAGGGAAAGGGAGAGGGAGAGAAACATCAATGTACGGTTGCCTCTCGTGTGTCCCCTGCCGGGAACTGGCCTGCAACCCAGGCATGTGCCCTGACTGGGAATCGAACCGCGATACTCTGGTTCGCAGGCCCGTGCTCAATCCACTGAGCTACACCAGCCAGGGCAGGAAGCTCATTATATAATTTAATTAAACAACTGTAATAAATAGACTATTTTTGAGGAATTAGGCTTTTTTCCCACAGAACTATATAATCATATATGAAAGCTTCCTAAGTCTTAGCTAACTATATTCATTTTTTTCTTACACTCGATGTTGTTGGCCACTATGGCTGTATGCTTATGTGTCCTTTGCATTTAAGTGTGATAATTTAGGTCACTCTTTTATGTTTGCATCTTTCTTTATTGAAACAAAGCACTGTTTAGGATACATTTGCTTTATAGTGTATAGGCATGTGACTTTTAATAAAAGTAATTAATTTCTGTAAATTAATATTTTGGAAATTAAAAAGTAATTAAAGATTAACAAAAATAAGCAAATTGATTTTTGAAGATTTTAAATTATTATTTAAAACATAATGATTATTTAAGATAACCAGTCTACAGAAAATTTTAAAATCCTTCAGCTAATTCACACATTCAGTAAAGTCACTTAGAAAATCTGGGAAAGAGCAGGAAATGACATAGAACCCTGTTTTTATATGCTTTGTGTTTGTACTCAAGTAGTTGAAAAGAATAGTGCTTTGGACCATTCATATTGATAGGGAGGTAAGCCTTGATGAAGAAAAGCAGCATCATAGAGAAATATGAGTTAATGTATCTACAGCTGACTCATGAATTCATCATCTGTCCATGAACTAAAGATAGATGCATAAGCTTTGTCTCTTCCCTTATCTTTAATGGGGTTAGTAATGAAATATAGCCCTCAGGACCATTTGAACATAAAAATATAATTATATAGATGAAGTACTTAGTGTATTTTTAAGCAGTCAATAAAATGGTAGCTAGAAATGTTTGGATATGCATAAACAAAGATACATGCACTCATATTTTCATTGGAAAGGAAAATATTTTTTCTAAATATATATCTTTCTAATTGCTTGCTTATCTGAATTTTTCCTCTAGCTTCAGTGTAAACATTCTTAATAAAATAAATAAATTGGAGTGATTCTCTGACACTGATAAGAAACAGATTTATTTTTCTCTTCTGTTTTGTCAGTGAGAAAGCATTAGAGCATAGGGAGGTCCTAAACTGTATTGTGATAAGGTATGACCACAGAGAGAAAGAATAGAGTTTGTTGATCCATTTCTAGATCTGCAGAAAATTAGCAGTGGTGGATAAGTGCAACTTAACCAAACCAGAAAAATGGATTATTTAGTGGATGGTTCAATCAGAAATATATTTAATATATTGTGAGTTAATTGGGGATAAATATAATGTGAGGAGGTTATTCATTTATGAATATCAGAGTATAAATACATATCCCAGCTACAGTGAAACCATCCAACACTATAAAAGATCACCCAAAAGAAACTCTACTTCTAATCAAACTAGAAATTTCTTTCTTTGCTAATGTCCAGAGGTTGATTGATTTTATTGAGTGTTTTGTTCATTAATTTATGTTTTGGTTTTCCATCTCAATAATTTCTCCTTTGATCTTTATTATTTTCTTTCTTCTTGTTTCATATTGTGCATAACTTACTATTATTTTTCTAGGTTCTTATGGTGAAACCTGATGTCATTGATTTGAGAACGTTCTCCTTTTCTAATATGCATATTTATTACTATAAACTCCCTTCAAAGTATTGCTTTAGCAGCATCTTACAGATAGTTATATAGTGTTTTTCATCTTCATTCATTTATTTAGATATGTGTTATTTTATTTCCAAAATTTAGAAATTATTAAGAAAACATTCTGCTTCTGAATTTTTATTTAATGTGTTCAAAGAATGCATGTGATAACTTGAATCCTCTTAAATTTAATAAAATTTCTTGTATAGTCAGTCTAGTATATGTTCCAGCTTGGTAAATGTTTCATGGTATTTTGGAAGAATGTATATTCTGTTGTTGGGTGGGATGTTAGTGATGACCCACACTTTTTTCTACTTCCTTCTGAAGTTATTAAGCCTCACTTTTATAAAATAATTTCTATAAATATTTTAGTCTTAGAGATATGAATCTCATATCATAATTTTCAAATACTCCATATTAGTGCTTGCTATTTCATGTGCTAAATATATATACACATATACCATATATAATTCTATGGAATCTATAGTTACACACTGCCACTTCCACAAACTGCACCAAAATAAATATTCAAGTGCCTCTTTTCAGTAAATGCACTTAATTTTATATACAAAATTCATATGGCAATTTGTTATTGTTTCCTTTTAAATACTGTGTTTAGCTCTGACACTGTCAAAGGACTCTTAGTGAAGGCTTAGAATAACTAAAAAATGCACAACATTGAGGAGATAGCCACCACTTTTTATAATTTATGATTCAGCATGTTTTGCTTATTCTTTATAATGTAACATTATTTATATCACAAAAGCTACAAATTAACAATGTTAAAAAAGCCACATTTTGTAGGCCTGGCAAAGGTCATAGCCATTCTTAAAATCACACGCATCTCTTTTGTGGTGGTGTTATAAAATGTTTTGTGTCAGCATCACTCTGAATCATTATAGTAAGGATTACATTTTCCCCCTAATAGTATTTTATATTCTTTCCGTGTGACATTGTTTAGTCTATTTTGAGTTGATCTTCCTTTCTGTCAAATATTCTTTGATAAAATGTTTTAGTGGTACATTTCTCATGTGTGATCTTCGAGACTATATTTCTCAGTCTGATCCTGTCTCCTACCTGCACTTGCAGACGCATGCCACTTTTACCAAAATCTCACAAGCACAGAACTTCACTGTTGTGTCACCTTGTGGATTTACACATTTTTCCACTGGCCAAGCCCTCAAGGACCTGTCTTGTAACTTTTTCATGTTTGTCTCCTCAGCAACCTCTGCTGTCACCTTCCTGTTGGAATTATCGCAGACACCCCAAGTGCCACATATCATTTTGCTGCCACGTTTATCTATGTCACTTTTGAGAAAATTCTAGAGTAGCTTAGGTCTAGAACAGCAGTGGGAAACACCAGCATTTCCATAGCCACACATGGACATGCACATGTGAACCCTTTCTTTCTCTTCCTAGCTTAGTGGTTAAGAGCTCAGAATCTTGATTAAGTTCCCTGGGTTCAAAGTCCACCTCTTCTAATAATAACTACATGTCATTCAACACATTGCTTACTTAACCTCTTATGTCTCAACATTCTTAGTAATAAATGGAGGCAATTAATATACTTCCTCAAGTGTTGTTATGCTTAGAAGAGGGCCTGATATACACCTTATAATGTAAATGTTAGCTATGACCACTGCAGCTAATGCTAGTATTACTATTGCAGTGACTGTTACTGTTCTTGTAAACAGGTAAGAGTTCATCCAGTGTAAGTATGCCAGAAGCAAAAGATTAATCTTGGTGACTTCAAGGTATGCCTGTCTCCCACACCCACCACTAATCTAGAGCATTCTTACTAGTGATATCTGTGTCCTTCTTAATAAAAAAGTTTTCTCTCAGAGAAAACAAAGCAATAAAACCAACAAAAACTAAATACGATATTTAACCATGATTATAAATGCTATTTCCTTTACAAATCCTTCTACTTTTAAACAGAAAAACAACCAAAAAGCAAGGGAAATAGTTAACTGTACAAGGGGGGGACCCAAAAAAAACAGAATTTATTTATAAAAGATTGTGTATTTATTATCCTTACATGTTTAAACTTCAGTCAGCTTCAAAGTACTCTCCATTCGATTCAATACACCTATCAAGATTTCTTTCCCACTGTTCAAAGCAATTTTTGAACTCCTCGATTTTGATGCCTTTTTGTGCTTCTGCCGGTTTTTGTTTCACCTCTACCACTTTGGGAAAACATTTCTCTTTGAGAACTTTTTTCATTCAGGGAAACAAACAAAAAAGTTTCTTGGCTCCAGATTGGGTGAATAAGGAAGGTTGGGGCATGGGGGTCATGCCGTTTTTGGTCAAAAACTGCAGAACAGTCAGTTCAGTGTGGGCAGGTACACTCATAAATCACCCCTCATGAAATAAGCAAATATGTTGAAAGAGTCTTCAAAAAAATTCACTGAAGCCAAACTCAACAATGGCAGCTGGGATACTGATACAGAGGGGTTCGTAGAACACTCACTTATTGAGAGAAGCTTGTACTTATAAGCAGCCCACCTTCCAGAAGATAATTCTGGGCTTTTTTTGGGGGGAGGGCGGTTCTCCCTCATATTAAACAAAATAGTAAGTGTTGCAAAACTTTACATATATTACTTTAATTGTCCAACCACCAGTCAAAAAAGGATTAGTGATCCACTTATAAATGAAGTTAGGAACTTCATTAAAAAACGAAATAGCTTGTTTAATGTCAGACAAAAAGTAAGAGCTGGTATTGAACATTAAGCTCAGTGTTTTTTGGTTCCAGAAATAAAGAACTGAAATCTTAATCTATACTTGGAATTTTAAGTACACTTGCAATTTCTGCTTATAGTTGACAACTTTATACTTCTAAGGCTTTTTCAAGCTTTGTAAAATAGGTTCGCAATAGATATGGTTGCATTGGGATTAATACACTACTCTTTTTGTGCTAGAACAAAGAGAGTTGCCGGACTTGTCTTATACTCACTGATTCATTCAGCAAGCGATTTAATTAATCCTTGGTACTGTGTGAGACCTTGTTATTCTTTTAGTATGCTATTCGCTTAATGTTAAATTCTAATTGCTATAATGGCTACCCTTTAAAACCGTAAGTGATGGTTTAGATCATTGTCTTAGCCTGGGCTGGTATAACAAAATACATCTGAGTGGTTTAAACAGCAGGGAATTATTTCACAGAGTTCTGGAGGCTGGCAAGTCCAAGATTAAGGAGCCAGCTGATTTGGTTCCCTGATGAGGGCTCTCTTTGGTTTACAGACATCTGCCTTCTCACCTGACAGAGAGAGTGAGCTCTGGTTTCTTTCTCTTCTTATAAAGACACCAATCCCATCACAGGGCCCCACCCTCATGACCTCGTGTAAACCTAATTACTTCCCAAAGGCCTGCCTCCAATTATCATTACATTAGGATTAGGGAATTTAACATATAATTTGTGAGGGGCAACAGATATTCTGTCTACAACCATCATGTTGCTTTTCTCTTTCAAACTTTTCATTGATTGCCTATTGTAATGAAAGTAAAGCATTTTTACCTCGCTGCCCATGATCTGCTGCTGCTATCACCGTGGCCCCATGTGGAACCCCTTCCCATCAACTATGCTCCTCTCCACCCTGACCTTCCTTCAGCTCTTGGAATATATCTCCCACCTCAGGGTGGGTGTTGCAGGGCACTGTTTCTTCCTCCCATGATATTCATGCTCACTTCCCTCTGGGTAATTCATCTTCAGGTCCCTATTCAAATGTTATTTCCTAGAGATGCCCTCTCTGAATTCCAACACCTTATAAATAAGTTCCCTCTTATTCTTTCTGTTATCTCCCTGCTTTTCTCTTTTCCAGCATTTATCAGAATATGTAATTAAACATTTATTTGCATTTATTTGTATAATGATTTCTTTTCCCACCCAGTAAACTCTGTGGGTTAGTTGCCATATCTTTCTTGATTACTATCATAATTTCAGCATCAGGCACAGTCTTACACACAGAATGCACCTAATAAGTAATCATTTAAAAATGCATAAAATAAAAGAATAGATACAGGTGTTAGAAATTAGTTATGTTTTATAATTTTTACAAAACAATACTTAACATTATGGGTTTATAATTAAATTGGTATATGTTAAAAAATGTATTACCATATGACCTCAGGAGGCTTCCCAATATTCTTGGAACTCAGATCCCTTGTCAGTGATGCAGGTTTAAAAATACCCTTTTCATCAGAACATTTTGAGAATTAAATGTATAAACCTGCCTCAGGAAAGAGAGGTAACCAACCTCTCTTTCCATTAGACCTTTAACACTGATTTTTCACATGTGAACTGTATTCATTGACCATCCTTCTACTGAAATCATAACTGACTTTTTAAAATATATTTTTTATAAAGAGAGGGGAAGGGAGGTAGAGGAACAGCGATCAGAGTAGTTGCTTCTCACCACCCAACCAGGGAGGGACCTGGCCTGCAACGCAGGAGTGTGCCATGACCAGGAATCAAACCAACAACCTTTCTGTTGGTGGGAAAGATACCCAACCCACTGAACCACCCCAGTCAGGCCATAGTTGCTGTTTAAGAGCAGCTGTTTAGTTTTCTTCTAGTTGCTCATTATTTCAATCATACTTTTTTTTCCTCACAAGTTCATGACTAAATGTGGTGTCAATTTCTCGATTCCAGTAAGTTGGAGGATGATCATGATAATTTTCACTCACCCCCAAAGGTAAGAACCAAGAAGATGTAAAGAGGCTTTTTGGGTTATTGTGGTTGCTTGTGTTTTAAGCAGCTTAATCATTATCAGTTTTAACTCTGGTAAACTATTTAGAGATGTTAGAATTTTGTGGTTTGAGGGTGATTTACCATTTGAAGAGTGAGTGTAGAGGCTTAAACAAAAGTGATTAAAGGATTGTAAAATAATGTCTATTAGTGTCAAAGTTTATTCAAAGGGATATTTTAAATTCAAGTAAGTGTTTATAGTTATGAGAATATGTTCACTATTCTTCCTGGTGTGTTTATTCGTAATTCTCTGGCTTGTGTGGTCTTTCTCATCTTCTCCTCTCAAAATATTATATTCAGTAAACATAGCCAGAAAAACATGCTTATGAAAAATGATTTTCTCCTCCAATCCAAAGATATTTTCACAATCTATACAGCAAGTGTTGGAGAGGTTGTGGAGAAAAGGGGACCCTAGTGCACTGTTGGTGGGATTGCAGATTGGTACAACCACTATGGAAAACAGTATGGAATTTTCTAAGAAAACTAAAAATGGACATACCTTTTGACCCAGTAATTCCACTGCTTGGATTATATCCTAAGAATCCTGAAACACCAATCCAAAAGAATCTATGCACCCCTATGTTCATAGCAGCACAATTTACAATAGCCAAGTGCTGGAAGCAACCTAGGTGCCCATCAGTTAATGAATGGATCAAAAAACTGTGGTACATTTACACAATGGAATTCTATGCAGCAGAAAGAAAGAAGGAGCTCCTACCCTTTGCGACAGCATGGAAGGAATTGGAGAGTATCATGCTAAGCGAAATAAGCCAGGCAATGAAAGACAAATACCATATGATCTCACCTTTAACAGGAAGCTAATCAACAAAACAAACAAACAAGCATAATATAAACAAAGACACTGATTTTGAGAACAGTCTGACAGTGTCCAGAGTGGGAGGGGAGGGAATTTCAGGGGAAAAGGGGAACGGTTTAGAGCAACAAGTATAAAGGACTCATGGACAAAAACTATGGGGGGGTGGAAATGGGAGGAAGGTGGGGAGGGCTGGGGTGGTGGGCTGGGGCGGGGTAAAAGACAGAAAACTGTACAATATCAACAATTAAAAAATACTGATTAAAAAAAAAATTAAAAAGACATACACATAGAGAAGTCAGAGAAAAAAATGTGAAATGAAACAAAGTAGGCATTCTTCGTAAAGTCAGCACTTCAGTTGTTCTGAATATTGTTACTGCAATGGTTTATAAATGGTACGTGTCTATGATTTAACATCTTATAAATGACAAAAATAAACATAGGAAGCATGTAGGCAGTTTTGATGTTAATACTGAAGAAACAAGGCAGTACTTTTCCTGCTCAAACTGTAATAATTTAAAGTACTTGTTACTATTGTCATTAAATTTATGAAATTTGGAAAATCACCATCCTCATAAGTATATATGTGTCATTTCTGTCCCCAGAGCAAGATTTTCATTTTTTTTTCTTTACATTGGTAGGTGCCTTCATAGACTATTAGCATTTTAAATATCTTCAAATTTCCTAGAAAAGTAAGTCACTGATGTTGAGCTACAGTTTTCCTCTAGTTAAGCCTGTACTCTAGTTACTGACACTCATAAATTTCTACCCATATAAAGACTATTTTATGATTTTAATAATAGAAGTGTCAGTGTTCATTTGCGAATGGCTGAAGACTCAATATTTCATTAGTTCTTTAAGCCTTAAAAAAGTCTCAGAACACCTAGCTGCATGCATGTTTGCCATATCCAAATTAGTCACCTAGGCAACTTAGTGTATGTAGCTTTTTCTATAAGCAAATCATTTATTTCCTCTCCTGTATTGACCAGATGGGAACAGAGGTAGTTTTTTCTCATGTAGTAATCAATATCACTGATGGTGAGCTTGATTGATGATTTATATTAGAAATCATTTACATTCTTAAAAATGTCCAACTTTGACACCTAACCAAAAACTAATTTTTTAAATATTTCTGAGAAAGCAAAAGTATGATTCCAGCTTTTAACACCCCCCAAAAGTTTAGAGTTGTAATAAAGAGTAGAAAAAAAAAGATAGGGGTCTGGATAAAAAAAGTTGAGGGGATTAAGAAGTACAAATTGGCAATCACAAAGTTTTCATGAAGGTGTAAAGTAGATTCATAGGGAATATAGTCAACAACATTGTAATAACTACGTATGGTGCTAGATGGGTACTTGAAATATCAGGGGGAACACTTTGTAAAGTAGATGATTATCCAACCACTATGCTGTACACCTGAAACTAATACAAAGTAACATTAAATGTAAAGTATAATTAAAATATTAAAAAAATAAAGTAGGAATTTATAAAGTGGGAAAAATAATAAAAATACATTTATTTGAGCAAAGGAAAGGATTGTAATCTGAGAGGCACAGATTCAGGCAGCAACTTGAATTGGGCTCTGAAAAGAATGAAGAAAGGCAGGGTTGATAAAGGCAAAACCAGAAGAGCTGTTCTCATTTAGGTCCTCTATGGAAAGGAAGGATGTCAGCTAGGTCACTTGGGATTGGTTAGGCCCATTACATAAATGATGATGCAAATTGTCAAAATAGATTGGTTCCTTTCAAGGTGGAGAATGCAGAAGATCTGGTCACCATGTTGAAGAAAAGGTAAAGTTTATATATGTCGTTGCAGCAGTCACTGATCCAGGTGTTTGTGGTTCAACCTTGAGCTGGGTTTAACAACAGGTCAGCAACTTAACAGCAGTTCTAAGAGCTGTGACATGAGACATACATAGGCTTCGTTTCCTAATTGCTTCCCAATTCCATTTTAAGTGGCTTTTTTAGAAGTGCTTGTTCCCTTTTATTTTCTCCGTTATCACAGCATAACAGATTTTCTGAAACTTCATCAAGTTTAGGCATAAATGAAAATATGACCTGTATGAATTTTATTTAAATGTCAAGTGGTATGAGCCAAATCAGCACGATTATTTTATATATATATATATGGGCAATGATATTGTAATAACTATTTATCTTTTTTCCAAAATAATATCATTTCATATATATAGTCAATAACATTAAAATAACTAGATATGTGTATATATTTATCTATATCTTTTTCAGCCATAGTGATTATTACAACTACTTTTCTCCTAAAAGCAATAAAAATAAAGCCCAGTAAATCCAAACAGAAATAGGGCAGATAGTATGTTAAATAATTATTACAGCTGAGGGTCATTAGCTATAATCAAGGGCCAGTTTAGACACAGGAGAAGCAGAAGGTGAATTTGATCTTTAGCCAAGTCAGAAGCCACGCACCAAGGAGGCCATCTGGATGCTGGAAAGTTAGTTTATATTCTGCTCTTTGATTTTTATTTAATTTATAATAAGCTCTGAAATTCTAAAGCAAGAGCAAACTTTTATATAATAACCCGGGAATCTCCCTGTCTTCAAATTTCTTGCTAGTATTGTAAAATATTCAGTGCTTATCATTTTAAAAATGCCACTGTCAAAGAAGCTAAGATGTAAAATACTATGGTTCAGCCCTAGCAAAACTGAAATCTGAATATTTACTCAGATGTACACCATATGTTGATATTTTCCTGTTTGTATTCTTTAGGAAAAAGTTCACTATCCACTTAGGAAAATGTTGAATTTGTTTTTGTTTGAACAGCATTTGTTGAATTTGCATTATCTGGTTTCTTAAAACAATCTATTGTCTTGGAGTGTTGATGTTTCCTATCTCTCTTGTTATTCAACTGTTATTGTTACATAGAACCATCTATATTTGTACTGATCAATACAGTAGCCACTGGCCAGTTGTAGCTATTTAAATTTGAATTTAAATTATCTAAAATAAAATATTTAAAAAATTCAGTTATTCAGCTATGGTAGCCATATTTCGAGTCCTCAGTAGTTACAGGTAAATACAGATTATTTCCATCATCAAAAAAGTGCTATAGGCACAGCCCTGTTCTGGACCAGCTGTAAGGAAATGGCCTGTTAGTAAAATCTGGCCCACAGCCTGTTACTGTGAATAACATTTAACGTGAGCACAGCCACGCCCATTCCTTTTAAGTGTTATGTATTACTGTTTCACTCAAAAAAGGCAGTATTGAGCAGTAGTTTGACAGATAACAGTATCTCCCACAAAACCTATGTGTTTATTGTCTGGCACTTGTCAAAGGATGTCTGCTGAACCTATCTGGACCGTCACCTAAAGTATATTTTTTAAGGGCTATAAAATGAGTACATTTTGACTCTTGTTTTTCATTTTAATTTTATGTAATTTATTTTTTACATAAATATGATTCAGGTCCTTATCATTTCCTATCTTGTGCTCTCCTGGTATAGTGGTAGCCTCCAGTCAGCAATTTTCAACTGGTGTGCTGCAAGAATTTTTAAAACATGCAATACCTAACTATTTAGTTGGGGGCACTGACCTTTTTTCCTTAGATTGTCAAATAAAAAGATTACAACAGCCCACACAACAATAGTATCCAGTGTGAGTGAATTAAAGCTATACTTATTTTTTTGTCAGATCGTCAAAAAATGATATATTTTGGTTTTGCTGCAGAATTTTAGTAATTAGTTTATGTGTGCCATGAGATAAAAAGGGTTTAAAATCACTACCTTAAGTGCTTTTTCAGATCCAAGTAAGAAGATGATTGCAAAGAATGGTTACTTTTGTTGTTTATGTCAAATTGAAGTCATAAATTCTCTAGGTACAGGAATGCTCGGTATTACAGTGGCTAGCCTGCCGTTATAGGCACAAAATGTATCATAAATCAGTTAGAGTTGGAAATATTTACAAGACTCTTTCTTCATGTCTGTCTTATAATATGTAACAAATGCAGCTCACGATGTGCCTCAGTAATTTGAAGTTCATTTTGTATTTACAGACTCGATTGCACTTTATATGCAAATGACTCATTATACTTTAGAAAAGCAGTATGTTAATTTGATTAATTTCTTACCTTATTTAAATCTTACGAAATGTCACCTGCCATTCAATCTACACACTGGTTATAAAGAAACAACAAACATTACAAAGAACTGAAGCATTAAATTTCTCCTAATCAAAAGACAGATATGACAGGATTCACTTTATGAAGTGAATACTGCACATATGAATACTGGATATGTGAGAGATTTGGAGCACTTGCTACCAACCTCTCCATAAACCCCAAATACCACACTGTATAATAGAATTGTCCATCTCAAATAGATGGCCCTCAAATTGATTCTATATTTGATGTGGTTTCAGTAGTTTGAGAATTAGGCAATTTATGTTTGTAAGTCTGAGGTACACTAGAAATGTTAATAAAAGTTTGCAGTTATCTTGGGTGGCAACTCCTTGTTTCTAACATGATGCCATCCCCTTTGAAGGAGTCTGTTTCCTCTTGTCATTGCCTCTGGTCATGGGGAATGATAAAGATAATTATGTTGTCTACCCCTGTGATACTTGGTGCTGTGTGTTATCCTGGTAGGATGCCCTATTTCCTCTTTTCAAAGCAGCTTCCGTTCCTTCTGTCCATGGACTCTCAGCTTCAGGGAAAGCGGAAATGTACAGCATGACACTGCAGGCAAAAATGTATTCCTGGAAGCCACAGAAGGGAAATTAGCACGGCTGGGTGGAAGAGCAACACCAGAGCAGAGTAACCCTGTAGGGTCAGCTGGCTATCACATGCTAATGCTGTGTGTAGAAGAAAGGGTATTTTAAATCAGAGGAATTGTGTCCTCATGTGGTTCTTGTGGCATAACTGGGTGATTTGTTAGAGTTAAACTTGGGGACTCTTGTTTGTCCCAGCAATGCCACTGCAAATTGTAGCGCAGGAGAAGTATTAGTGCTGGAGAAGCCACAGACCAGTAGGAAGAGCTGGGGTATTTAGAAAGCAAAATACAGGAAGGAAACAAAGATATTTTCTCTTTAATGGAGAAACTAATAGAAGGGAAACATCGATTTGAAGAACAATAATAACAACATGAGAAAAGTTGTAGAGAAGGGAGGATTATTTAAATGAAGAATATTCTAAGGTGAGAAAGGGTAACACCATGTGTCATAAGAAAAGGGAAATCCAAAAGGAACGCTAAAAGCCCAATGAAACAGAAAATATAATAAATCATGAAAATTGGCTTGATTAACAAGCACAGCAGCTATTCTTATTGTTTTTTTTAATTGAAGTTTATGTTCAAGATTGGCCTTTTCAGGGATGCTTTTAATGGTTGAATTGTTTTTGTTCTCTCTCTTTTTTATTTTTTAGATCATCAGAGATATGCTTTTTTGGTTTTGGCAAGAGTGATTCTTGTTTTCATTGATTACCTCAAGTTTTATGTGAGATACTCATCTGTGGTGGTTTGGACTTGCATTTTCTTTTCACTGGATTGCTTAACACAGAGCTCTTGTATCTTTTTCTACGAGGAACTTTGTAGTGACCTTGACTAAACTAGGGGTAAATAGGCAGACATCTGGCAATCGCTGTTTGTGCACGAAAGTAGGAAAAAGACTTAGTAAATATGAGAGATATGTATAGCCAGATCAGTAGAATACTATTAATGACATTAGACTATGGTGTGTGTGTGTTCGTAAATCTGTTTACAAATACTTATATATATAGATAGGTGTATAGATTTATGTAAATATATAAATACAAAATATATTTTATTTGTGTATTTATATAATATATATTTATTATATGTAATATAAATATATAGATGTTTATAAATAGATTTGTTCCCTGTGATTATATAACATAACTTTTTTATTGTTTTTCCCATTATAACATAACATTTACCAAACTTCATTTTTGATGGGATTTACATATGGCACATCAGGATGATTAAAAGCCAGCAGTCTTTTCACAGCATGGCAAAAAATAGGATTTGATTTATCTTCATGCCTCACCTACCACTTGCTGTGACTGTACTTTTGAAATTTTAATATTCTCATTTCCCACAAGGAGTTGTTATGTGAAATATGTAAATAACTTTTAACATTTCTAAGAATTGTTTTTGAATTTTTATTCAATAAAATATCATTATAGAAAAGGTATACTTGGTTCTCATAATCTGTAGTATTATCTGAAGTGATAATATATTTTAAATTAAACAGAAGCGGACACATTCTAACATATTGGAATGTTAAAAGCATTAATACCATGACTTTTTAAACAAGTATTTAAACACTTCAAAATATTATTAATTGGCATATATTAGCATTGCTGGAATATTGTTAAAAATTAGGAGAGTAACAGAATTTAATGTGCTATTCCAGCAGCAAATGAAATTCTGAACTCATTGTTAGGCTGATGTGATGTATAGAGTAGAATATATGTGAAAATGTCACATAGTTATAAACACAGATCGGTGACAGCAGAAGTGTGTGAGTGTGCATATGCGCATACACCTCTGTGGGAGTGACACACAGAGAGAAATACAATGTTAATATAAGAAGAAATTGCTTTTTCCCTCCACAAATAGAATCATCACAGTGATTGGTGAATGTATATCTTTCATATATTAACATGTCAGGATTATAACAAGTTAAATTGAGTGATACTCTAATTTAGGTAAAATGGACTGCAAACTTGCTTTAATGACATTATCTCCTGATTCCATATAAAATATTACTAGCTACTGTGAAGTAAAACTCATTATGTGTGAGAAATTTAACAACATTGTCTCACTTCAGCCTTATCATAACCTTGAGTTACAAGTAACCTTTACATTCCATAGCTGGAATAACTTTAGACTTTGCAGGGGGTGATTAACATGGCAGTGGTCACAGAGAGCAAATAGTGGTGTCAAGATTTGAACCCAAGCTGAAGGAAATGAGAAGTACAAATTGGTAGTTATAATATTGTCTCAGGGATGTAAAGTACAGCATAAGAAATATAGTCAATAATATTGTAATAACTATGTTTGGTGCCAGCTAGGTACTTAAAGTATCAGAGGGATCACTTTGTATAGTATATGATTGTCTCACCACTATGTTGTAAGCCTGAAACTAAAACCAAACAATATTGAATGTAAGCCATAATTAAAAAGTTAAAATAATATCTAAAATATAGATTTGAACACAAATATCTATAGCCAAAGCTTGATTTAAACCAAAGTCTATATTGTTTTAAAAATCAAATCATTCTCTTTATTAATAAAGACCAAGACCAAGATTTTTTTCAAAATTACAAGTTTTAATTTTTCTTCCATTATATCCCCTGGAGGTGTGGGGTTATAAGGTGAGATTTTAACGCATTGGAGAACATATGTAGGAAATTGTCACTTAAAATGCTGTAAGACAATTCTAACAAGAATTCACCCATACAATCCTTCAATAGTGTAACACTTCATTTCCATTTTCTAAACCACTTTCATGCCCATGGGTTCTCTTTGATCTCCACAGCTTGCCACCTACTCTCTGAAGTGAGAGTCTCATTAGATCCATGATACAGGTGGAGATGCCGAGGCTCCTCAGACAAGTGCCCATGGCTGTGAAGCGATGGTGCCAAGACTCTGGTCCCAGTCTTGAAAGTAGCTATGTCCTTTCCACTATACTATAGCTGCTTTCATGCATGAAAGTGGAAAGATCCCACTTTGTTCATGTTTGTTTTAATACTTAAGGAAAAAAATCAGAAGTCTGAGATACTGGGAAAGATTTCAAAGTTAAAAGCCGTGTGTCTGGAGGTCAGGGTCAGATGGTAGACACTGTGTTGTATGAAATTTTTCTCAAGAATACTATTGTCAGGAAATTGTTGATGCAATTTCTAGTCTGCTTATAATGAAACCATAGTTTTAAAATCACTCCACATTCACTGCTTCTGTAGAAGATGTGGTTCTGTCAGATGTTCTTGGGTTTCTGCCATGTCAGTCTAATGTGGGAAGTGAGAGAGGGGATGGTTGGGATATAGGAGCGAGTGCCTAATCAGCTGCACTGACCTTTAAGGACTGTAACGTCGTGAGAAGAATACATTACATTGCAGAGCTATAAATAACATCGTGAGGGGGAGGCAGAAGAAATTGAAATGTATGCTATTTAAGACTGAATATATTTGTGAGTAGGGAAAGCTTCTTAATACAAGACTCAGCTTATGAATTGCTTTGCCTTCTTTTATACAGGGAAGTCTAGATTTAGTATCTTTAAAATTCTTGGTTAAAATGACACTTAAAAACTTTCATAATGACAACATTTTGATCCCAATTATTAATATTACATTTTCAAAAAACAGGTTTGTGAAATTTTTCCAGTGCTTGCCTTGGGATTTTGTACCTTTGCTAAATGTGATTACAAACAAGAATGTCATAGATCAGTTTGACTAAGATGAATTATGTTGGCACATAAATCAACATACCTTAAAAGTTCATAGTATCTTTACTTTATCAGTAAAATACATTTTAAGATGATGCCAATTTTTTTAAAGACTTTCTATTTCCATTCATTGGTATGAAATGTTTCCAGAACATGTGACACTCATGAAGTTTTCAGTCTCCTCTGTTCTGTTCTCTACCTCCTCACTGCTCAGGTTGCTCAAGGTACAGGGATCCTTTGTAATTCTACTACTAGCTCCTCACTTCTTTCCTTACTGCTCTTACATGCTCCGACTCAATCATTTCCTGTTTCATTTCATTGTAATATATTTGTCTTTAGTTCTAGTCCATTGGAGTTCACCAGGTGTTTTAATTAAATCTTTAAAATAGTCCTTGCACTTGTCAATGGCTGAAACTTTTTTGTCATAAATTCCTTGATTCATTATCATCCCCAAGTTGAAAAGACAAGTAAAAATGAAATGAATTGGATAACAGAAGGAGATCAAATAAAAATGGCCAATATTTTTGGCTGGAGCAACTGGATGGATTAGTGTATCATTTTTTTAGAATAGAGGAAAATAGACAAGGTGGAGTTTAATAAATGGACATTGGTCAAATTGGATAAAATCTAGAGATCAGCTTGGGAAATATTAAGTTTAAATTGCCTGGGTGACTTCAAAGTAGAAATATTCCTTAGAAAGTTCAGTATGTAAGTCTAGAGTTAAAGAAGAAATGTAGCTAGAGATGACAATGTCTGATTCATAGAATAGATACAATTTTCTCAGGAAAGAATGAAAGAGAAAGGGCCTGAGAGAAAGCTGGCACTCAGAATCTTCATCACGATGAATCTGTCCTCCTTGTAAGTGTGCTTTTAATTGAATTTTAACCTTCAAATTGCATGTTATCATGAAAACCAAATGAAATCCCTTGGGATAATACTCATTTTCATCAAAATCTGTGGGATAAAAATGGAGATAACTATACTAAGTTATCACCTATAGTCAACAAGATGCCTTCAAATCTCTTTTAATTTCCAAAGACTAACACACCAGAGCCTCTTATCAGCAGTGTGCCTGCAAAGTATTTTTTGACAATTTTAGGTTCTGGGCTATTTTCTAGATTTTTGTCGATCTTTAAGGACAGATTATTTTTATGTTAGACTGGAGACCATATGAAATATATTTACTGTAAAATTGATTAGAGATGACAATATGCTCATCCATGCAGCCACCCTCCACTTTCATGCAGTGGGAATGTGTTCAACATTTCCAACACTAATTTCAAGTCTGGACCTGGCACTAGAGTACACTGTACATCACAGAGAGATTGTTCCGAAATCTTATTTTTTGGTGTAAAGATTAATCCCATTTATTATCCCCCACTGTGATTTTAATATGTAATTGTCTAACACTTGTCAAATGACTACTTCATAGAAATCATTTATAGGGATGGATATTCTATTAGTTTGCTATGGCTATCATAACAAAATACCACAGATTGGATGGTTTTAACAATACAAATTTATTTCCTCACAGTTATGGTGTCTGAAAGTCTAAAATCAAGGTGTCGATAGGTTTGGGTGCTCCTGGGCTTGCAGACGGCTGTCTTACTCCTGTCAGCTCACGTGGACGTTTCTCTGTATGTGCACTCCTGCTGTCCCTTCCTCTGCTGATATAGACACCAGTCCTACTGATATAAAGCCTACCCTTTTGACCTCATTTCACCTTAATTACCTGATTACAGGTCTTATCTCCAACTATAGTCACATCTGGGGTTCGGGCTTCAACATCAATTTGAGGTGATGCAATTCAGTCCCTAACAGATACTAAATCCAATAAAATGACTATTAAAGTATAATCTTGCTCTCAAATACTACCCAGCCAATTTGACACAAGGGTATTTATTTATATCTTCATTGTATATATGCATGTATGTATGTTTCTATCTATATAGGGTGAGGCAAAAGTAGGATTACAGTTGTGAGTAGGCAAAACACAGAGTTTATACTTATATTATTATTGATTAATTATTATATCATTTTCTATACAAACAACTATAAATTTATTTTTGCCTCACCCACCCTATAGATCCATATGCACACACACACACATAATATATTATTAAATGTTTTACATGGTAACTTCTTCAGGATACGTGTAAACTATTCTCAGAGTTTAGATATGTATCATTAATAGGTACATAAATGAAAGAAAGACCAGAATACTATTTAGAAAGACAAGATAAGGGGACTATGTATTAAAAAAATGACTGGAAGCAGTACTGTGGGAGGGTGATGCCAGGCCCCAGAGGTAGACTGAACAAGCCTAGATCAATTAATTCATTCTCTAACTAATGATGATGGTGATGATGAAAGACTTGTTGAGGGGATTCAATTACATAATATATGTAAGGTGTTTAAATTGTTCCCTGGCTGGTGCAGCTCAGTGGATTGAGCTCTGGCCTGCAAACCAAAAGGCTGCCAGTTTGATTCCCAGTCAGAGCACATGCCTGGGTTGAGGGCCAGGTCTCCTGTTGGGTGAATGCAAGAGGCAACTGATTGATGTTTCTGTGTTACATCAATGTTTCTGTCCCTCCCTTTCTCCTTCCCTTCCCTCTCCCTGAAAATAAAGAAATAAAATATTTATATAAATAAATAAATAAATTGGAAGCTGTCACACAGTGGGAAGCTTTTAATATTCCTTATAAATATTTGTGAAGTTAAGTAGAAATAAAAAAGTGGGCAGGCACATAGAAGGACAACAAATAGTATACACTTTTAATATTTTTATAATCATTTAAAAAATCAATCTCTCCAAATCTTCCTCCATGAAAGTATGGTAGTGGCTCTCATTCAATTGCTCTCCACTAAGACATAATCTGTCATCTCCCAGAGTGATTGATTGCCTGCTTCTTCCTATGAGTTGATTGCATTGTGGCAGCCCATAAATTTCACTACTTTTAAAAAACCTTAAGATGCCCTGTGACATTTCTCTCAGGTTTTAAAGCTCTCACCCACTGAACAGCAAAAAAATTAACCTTGCCCTGAAATGTGCACACAGTAGGAAATTAGTAAAGGCCAGCCCCACAGCTGCAGCAGGAGAAAAGAGACTCTTACTGACAGAATTGTCTAATCCCTGCCCTGCAAAATTGACCTCATTCCCATTATAGAATGTACCTTTACATTAATGCAATTTACATGTTTTAATCTGCCCAAAATTATTGACTCTGTTCTAGGCTGTGTGCTAGATATGGTTACAGCTTTTTTGGAGTGACATACAAGATTCTTTAGAGCATTATCGTTTCGCTATTCTTTCACCTGTTTCACCTCATAGGATAACTGCTATTATATCTACCAGGCTTCTATTGCATCCTCAAAACTCATGAAAACATGCTACTGTTTTAAAAATGGAGTGTTAATGTTTTTATGACAGAATAAAAACCTCACTCTAAATGGTATTTTAAGTAGCCTGTGTCCTAGCTCTCCTGTTAAGCTTATATTTTAGTACGTTGCCACAGCTATTAAAATTGCCTGCATGTCCTCCAGCTACTGCAAAATATTCTCCTCGTTGCTAACATGACTTTATTATTTCTAATAAGAAATGGATTTGGAATCATTTGAATCTATTAGCTAATTATTATAAGAAAAATGTTTAGCATCAAGTGTATGAAACCTAACTTCTATAGTTATAAATATTCTACATTTAAGTGAGCAATACTTTATGATTTCACTTAGTAATTCAAATCATTCAACTATTAAAGATCCCCTGTGAAGCCAACTCATGCTGCAGATTCAATGAAGATGGAGTTTCAAAATCATATGGTCTATAGCAAAGTTTACCATAAGCATTTTTTACCATAAAATGTCTTATTATGTTTTCTATTGGAAAAACTGGAGAACTAAAGAATTTGTACAAATTTTTCTGCATAAATTCTTACTTTCTCAAGAAATTTACCCTTATGAATGGCAGCAGATGTCATGGTTCTCTATCTACCCGGACAGAATAAATCAGACTCCAAAATGCATATAGCAACAAATATACCATCTCTTAAACACACAGATAAAGTTATTGAAATTCTTAGTCCAAAAGCATAGAATATCAAAATGCTATGCATTCAGTAAAGATTCATTGCATCTCAGTGCTCTGATAGCATTTACTTCTCTGCTCTAGACTAACCCTCATCCTCTTTCTTTTTCTAAGTCATTATATTTAATTATTCTTTTTCAAATTAAAAACCAATTGAAACACTTTGGGATATAAATGGAAAATAATTAATATTGTAACTACTTAAAAGATGATGTTGAGTAAGACACAGGCAAGTAATCACATATTTGTTTTTGACTGTGTGTGTTCTGGTTAAATGTAGAATAGAGACAAATTCAAAATAGGGTCAATGTGTAAAAGATAAGCTCAGAAAGGTGTGGAGAGTAGCCCACATAGGTGGCTTAAATATACTTATGAAAGTAAACAAAAGAGAAAGGAAATTACAGGTTTAGAGAATTATGTGAGTAAAAGTTTAAGAGTCCATGCCAAAGATCAAAGAGAGATACAGAGAATGGACCAGTTGATAGGATAACTCTATTTCCAGAGTGGAATTCCCAGAGTAAATATTATAAACAATGGACCACTTTTATAAATTTTCATATGTCATGGATAAAATCAAGCTTATTAATGATATATGTTTCAAAAATATGGAAACAATGGAAACAAAGGAAGGAAAGGACAAAGAAAGGGAGGGAGGGAAGGAGGGAGGGAGGAAAGAAGGAAGAAGAATAAGGGAGGGAGGGAGGGAGGAAGGAAAGTGGAACACCAGTTTACCTAGACGTCTTGCAATTTGTAAGGCATCTTTGTCAAATCTAAATTGGATGCATCTACTATTTGCAGAACCCCAGCCCTGGGCAGAGCCATCATCTCTGCTACACATCCCAAATACAGACCAGAATTGTGGGTTCCAATCAAGACCGTGATATCAGTGCTTTTCAAGGCATGCTGTCTTTCTGCCTTGCCCTCTCACAGTATACCAGACATCTAAATATTGGGGTGAGAGTGTATATATAAAATGCCTACTAATTTTAGTCCAGTTTTCTGTCCAGTTCCCCATTACCAGAATGGGTGACCACATATGGAAAATTTTACACTTTTTTAGGAAAGTTTTTTTTTTTCTTTGAATTAAATAGCACATACTACGGGCAATACTAATGTAATCAACTAATATGTACCTGACTATAGTAGCTCATCATAATACAGGAATAGCTCTTAGAGATGTCCTAAGCTATACTCCTCCATTGCCTTTATGCTGAAGTCACTAGGATATAGATTTTTACTTACCTAAGAAGGTGATCTGATAAGAATGTTCTTCAAAATTCTAGCATCATGCTGAGAAAATATTTCATAGACCTGTTGTTTTTCAATCCTGACACCTCTTTCACTGTTTTAAGGCAATTAATCACCTTCAGAGATACTAAGGTTTGCCTGGAGTTTTTACATTTTGAGTTGTTTCTTTGATAGTATTATCCAAACTTTATTTAAATAAGAATTCAAATAAACAACTAAAACAACCAATCATACCACCTCTCTCTCTTTCCCCTTGACAACAGACATGGGTGGCATATGAGCTCTTTCCCTTTTTCATCCTCATCACCTTATTCTCTTTTTGTTTTAAAGCTGACCAGAATTAAAATCTCCTAGAGACGGGTAGCATAGCATTTGCTCGCACTCAAATATTTTTTTACAAAAATAAAAGGGAATACTGCTATCATTCAATTGTATACAAATAAAATTAATTGGAATAAAGATTGTGAGACATAGTAGACTAAGTTACCGATTATCATGTGCAATTTACTCACAGCTGTGCAGAATACTAAAATAAATAACTACTTTGATGAGGTCATCCCCCTGCTAATGTCTGCCTTCTTTGCTGATGAAAACAGATCATATAATCAAACGGAAAGAAGTGAGTCAAATAAGGCCAAAGAAGGTAAATAGTGCACTCTGTAATTCAAGGTGTAGTCAAAAGAAAAAATAAGTAGACATATAACTAAGACTCCTTACTTGTTTAGCAGAGAGAAATATGTCAAATACTGTCTTTTCTTTTTTGTTTACATGTTTTATGTTTGACATTGTCTATATAAAGTATCTTTAATTTTGTAAGCTTTATTGTGGTTAAAATGAAAATGGAGGAGTTTCCATTTCCTTATTTTTTAATAAATCTAGAAGTAGGAATACAAACACCTAAACAACACATGTTTTGTTGAATATTTATTATTTTGATGAATATATATACACATATAATTATTCAAGTAAAATTAATTAGGTATTTGTTATTTTGATGTAAAATTTCATTTGACAACTGGGTGTTTTCAAGCTAGTGATAGCAGATCTGTAATATAATATCCAGCAAATGGATAGTTCTTTACAAATATTTATTCAGTGCTGAGCACTTAGAAATTTTGGCATGATGATTTTATAAAATTCAAGCTGCTATTTATGATTGTTTGAATTATACAGTGCGATGGATGGCAGCAATTAACCGAGAAATTATGAAGTGAATTATCCAAATAATTAAATCAGAGCCTAAGCTGTAATTACATATCGAAAATCCACTTGCAACATTTAATAATTCAGCAAGACTTGTATTCATTTTTTTTTAATCAAAGGGAGCTATAAGAAGGGTGTCCACATCTCTGGGCATCTCTGGACCACACTGGAAGAAGAAGAGTTGTGTTGGACCACAGATTAAATACATTATGATACTTAATCACACACACAAAAAAATTTCGTAATGTTTTAAGTAAATTTACAATTTTGTGTTGGACTGCATTCATAGCCATTCTGAGTTTCATGTGGCCCACAGGACGCAGGTTGAACACCCCTGCTATACTGTATGATACTGTGGAAAGAAAGCTGACCTAGCAATCAGGAACCTTTGGTTCCACTGTCAATTTTCAAACTAACCTACTCGGTATCTAAATTCATCATAGGTTATTTGGCTTTACAATGAAAGAGAATTGATTGCTTAGGCCCTTCCCACCTCAGAAACTTTATAAAACCAATCACAAAGTTGAAGCTCCACTTTGTTCAACACATTGTGTACTATTTGAACTTAAATAAGGTATCATCGGTGACCATTATGATTAGACAATCAATCTTTGGATAAAATTGAATACTCCACCAATGACCTTAGTAGGGAGATTACAAATCATAGAGTTGCTCTCCAGAGTAAGTTGATCAATGTCAGTATGGCACAACTGCCCAATACCATTCGATGTCAGGGACGAGGACAGGTGAACATTGTGTGGAAAATTTCTGCACAATATGAACATAACAGGAAGTGTCGTATTACACTTAGTATATGCACCTGATTTCAGTTCTCAGTCCTGAGTTGTAATCTAGCTTCTACCACTTACTTGCTGCATTAACTAGGACAAGTTGTTTTCCTTTCAAGGGTTAGTTTTTCTACCTATAAAATGTTTCCTACTTAATAGCATTCTCGAATTACTAAAGAATTAATGCACTCTATAGTGGACTTACCATAGTACTTTCCAGACAATATGTGCCCAAAACTGAATTCAGTATTATGATAGAAAGTATCGGTTGTGGAGGAAAAGGGTGAGACAAAGAGTGGGTGACATGGATAAATTAATTCACATCCTTTTCCATCATATTCCCTCAATGACTGCTCTGCCAAGGCGACAATCCCTGGAGTTTCTATATTTTTTTTTCTTTTTCCCAGAGAATTGGCTCATTTCCACTGGTTTTTGTTTTGTGTTTTCAGAGATGTCTGAGAGTAAACTCTTAAAGTCTAGTACATGCATGCTTACTGGAGGTTTCGCCATTCTTTTTAAGTTACACCAAACAGCTTATCTGTGTTCCACAGAACAGCACACGGTACATAAAAATGTTGACTATTAACAGAAAAAGCCTCTAATTCTGTTAGGAAGATTAAGACACTGCTAAAAAATGAACACTTTGTCTAACCACAGACCAAGGAGAACACAGGCCCCAAAACTCCCTTCTTCCTGCCGCCTGTGCTTTGCTCTGTGGCCTGCCTGAAGGGCACTGCCACTCATTTACCGTCCAGCATGTACCCAGTCCCAGGAGCGGTGCTGCAGCGTGACTGATAATTCTCTCCTATTGAGAAGAGAAGGGGCTGTCCCACAGCACGTTTGCATTTGTCTTGTGGGAAAACTTGGAGAGCGTTCCTTTTTAGATTTGATAGATCATAATGAATATTTGTAAGAGTTTGGAGGGGGCTTCCCAAATAAGCCACCATCCATTTCTGCTACCTTGGAACACTTCAGACAGTATGTTGTATGAGACTGTGGGTCTCAGAACTTCTCTGTGCCACTACTAAAATAAACAGGTATGACCTTGCTAAGTCACAGGTGATTTGGATTTCAGGTTACTGACAACTCTCTTGGAACTCCCATTTAATCCTCACATTCACCCCAGATCTCTCCTGATTCCATTCTTTTTCTTTGGGCTTGAGCGATTTCATGTTATGACCTCAGAGATAACATGCCATCGTCTAAGACGTTTAGTTAATACAAAACCATTTTAGCCCGTGGCTTTGCCTAAGGATAAATGTGTGCCACTCTGACCAACATGAAGGGGAAATTTGCAGCAGTGAGAGCTCGACAGTCTAATTAATTATTTAGAGGTTTCAAGAGGGAGAAAGAAGTCTAGAGTCCCAGAGTTCCCATTTGCAGTGCATTAAACATCAGAATAATAATAAGAGCAAGCAGAGAGAGACTGTCCTGGCTGTCTGGAAAGTATAGGATGTAATTTAAGGGCCAAAATTAGAAATAACCTAGGATCTTAAAGACAATTTCAAGGCTGAAGGTTACAAGAAGGCAAATCCTGATAGAATTGCAATACAATTTTTCCTCCCTTTGTCTTTATTGCTGTATCTGGAAATGTCTCAGAGCTTTACTTTCTTGCTTCCTAAATTGCCTTCATGTATTAGAATTCTTTGGCTGAGCATATAATTAAAGAGTCCAAATGTGAACACTAGGGAGAAAGGTGTCTAATAAAGTAAGTGGCAAATGTGAATTTATTAAAAGTAGGTCACATCATATATTGTATTAACGTTCTTTGGCATATCTCCTAATTTAGGAGATAAAAATAATGAAAGGATATTGCATACTTAGGTTTAAGAAAGGCATTTGTTAGAGAGCTACATAAAAAATGCCTACACATTAATCACATAAATACCTTAAAGAAAACCTGGTCATATAGAGTAAAGTAAGCGTAATCAATAAATGCAAGCCCTCTATGTGGAGAACTGCAGGAGAGTCTCAAGGGGTCAGTATTAGCACATGTTAAGTATTTTGTTAATGACATGCTCACATCTGTGAAATACATTTTCTGATACCAGAATCAAATTACCCAGGAAACATGCAGAAGGGCAAAGCAACCTGCAGAGTTAACAGTAGTGAGATGAAAGTCGTAATGAATATAAGCTAATATTAAAACAGAAAATACACAAAAGACAAATGTAGCAGAAGAGCTTGGTCTGGAAAACATTGAATTAGAGACACATGCATGATACACAGTTTTAGGTAGTTAATTTTCAACTAATATTATACTTAAAAACAATTGTTTGCATAATAAAAATAATAATTAGCTGTAGATATATGCACATTTTCATGTAAGAGCTTTTTCATGTGCCTTGTAGTAAGTGAAAGATCAGTAAATAAACATGTAGAAATAAGAACAGATACTTGATAGAAGAGGAAACACAAATGGCTAGTAAGCATTTTTCATGTTTATACTCTTCAGTTATGAAAAAAATTAAACCATCTTTTTTTACTCCAAAAGGAGAAAATTAAAAAAAAAGATAACAATAACAGTAAGCACATACATTACTTACATATACTAGTTTTTGCACTAAACTAAGTTACATATTAACTTATTTAATAATTGAAAACATCTTCTGAGGCAACTATTATCTCAGCCTTTTGTAGATGAGATAGGGAGTAGTTTAGAGCTGCCAAAGGTCACACACACAAGTTCTGGTGGTGGAATTAGGGTTCGAACCCAAGTAGTCTGGCCCCAGCATTGGTACTTTGATTCATTACTTTGTACTACAACTACGCACATTTCTAGGGTTGAACAGACATGAGCTGCGCCATGCATTTTAGATACGGAGACTGTAAACTAGGAAGTCGTTCTCGTCCAGTTAAGCCAGACTCAAATACAAATCTGACATGGGAGAGAGATTCAAAATGTCAGGTCCATGGTCCATTCATGGAGGTCAGTGGTTCTCTGTGTGTGGCCCCCACGACAGCAGCACAGCCTCACCTGGGAATCTGGACAAGCGCCGTGCTCAGGCCCTAACCCCGACATCAAGGCAGACGTTTGGCATCCGGCCTTGTCCTCAGAGTTTTAACAATTCTCTGAGTGATTTGGGTACACGTGCAGGTTTGGGAATCACTGGTCTATCTAATACAGGCTCTTTCCCATTGGGACGTTTGATTATCACAAATTAAAAACACTTTTAACAATTCCCTAAACTAACAGGCAGGATTTTAAAAGCAGCTGCTACATTCACAAACCCTCTTCCCACCAAAAATGTTTTCATTATTCAGAAACAAAAGACAGAGACTCTTTTTTTAAAAACTAATCTTATTTATTTATTTCTAGAGAGAGAGGAAGTGAATGAGAAAGAGAGGGGGAGAGACATCACTGTGTGGTTGCCTCTCATGCACCTCCTACAGGGAACATGGCCCACATCCCAGGCATGTGACCTGACTGGGAATCAAACAAGCGGCCCTTTGGTTTGCAGGCCGGCACTCAATCCACTGAGCCACACCAGCAAGGGCAAAAAAGATAGAGACTCTTAACTTGAGCTAAAAAGTTTTGCTTTCTCATTCCTCTAGCTTCCTTTCTAGGCTCATCTCCAACTAAGCGATCCTCTGCACTTTTAGTCCAGCCCCCAGGCCATCAATCCCAGTGGCCAGGGCATTTTGCCCCACAGGTCTTTCGCATGTCCTAAACTCCAACTCAGTCTTTGAATTTAATTATCATTTTCTTGGAAAATCTTTTACTGACCTTCGTGATTAGTAAGTCAGCATTTGCTCTTGTAGCTGCAAGGAACTCCCTTTTAAAGCCTGTGTTGTAACTGTAGTTTGATAATTACTGACAGATCAATATCTGTCCACCCCACTGACTCGTGAGCAGCACTTAAGTAAGTACTGTAAATGGTCTTGGATCGTATGGTGGTGGTTCACTGAGCAAATGAATACATGCATTCCTTCCATTTTATATATTTTTAAAAATCCTAAGCATGACATAATTTCTCATGAATTAGAAATTTGATATTTTTATCTTTTCAGAAACAAGTTTTAAATTGTCTATGTAAATAATGTTTTTTAACTTTTTGTAAAAAAATAAATAAAAAGAAAAACCCTGTCATTTAAAGTATTATTCACAGTGTTACACAGTTTTTCGAATATCAGTTACCACTCATAGCAATTCCTTATGGAGTACCTTTTACAAATGTAAAGAAAATTCAAAACTCTCCCTTTAAAATGTTCCCATTTTGCATATAATTTCAGAGAAATCACAGACAACCTAAATTCCAGATAAAAAACACTATTTTTGATGATTTTGTCAAATGAAAATTCCATTTTTTCTCTTTAGAGTTATGTTTTACTCTTAATTATTAATTTAGAAAAAGAACTGTAAATCCTAAATTAAATTAAAATGTTATTTTTATTATACATGCATATACCCATTTTTACAGAAATGGTGGACTTCAAATTTGTACTATCCTTTTGAAATTACAAAGGCATTTACATTGTAATTACTGTTTAAAAATTTTATCATTTATATTATGTTTTATTTTAACAGAATCAATTAATGGGACAAGTAGTGTAAAAAGAGTTTTACTACATAAATATCATTTATAGAATTTTAAAGCTTAAAAAGTACAAAAGGCTTTAAACATTAACTACTCAAACATTTTATAGGTGATGAAATTGAGGTCTAAATATAATTGACTCATTAAAGATCAAACAATTAGGAAGCAGAACTAAAATTAGAGCTCAGTTCTACAACATTTGACTATGACATTTAAAAAATAAATTGGAGACAGGTGTACTTTATCAAATATCAGAATCCATGAAACTTACTATAATTAAATGACTCAGAAATTTACATTTGAGGGATAGTCTCACTGGAAATAAACTCGACACGTATATGCTCCCTTAGGAATGCATCTTGATTTTGTTTTCATTTTTTAACAATTTATGTTTTTGACTACACATTTTGTGGTACAAATGGTTAATGTTACACTCTTAGAAAATCTATTTTTTAAAAAATTCCTATAATTAAGGTAAGATTACTCACTAGAATAATTAAATAAACAATACCAGCGGTAGTTAAGTTGGTGGCTAAATGACCATGAGAAAAGGAAACCTAGATGTATTCCCACAGCAGACCTGGAATGAGGACCAAAAAGGTCTTGATGATGCTGTGTTGCTATTTACTGGGCATTTCATGTAGCAGGTACTTACCATAATTCATTGTGTTTCATTCTGTTTAAAAAAGGCAAATACCGCTCATAACTGTATGTAAACAGAAAGTGAGTTTCCAAGAGCATGACTTTCCTACATATGCATAATTGTTGAGTGCTGCAGGTCTGGCTGATTTTGAGAAAAGCTGATTTGAGCCACCCTGCTACATGGACTCTTGACTGTCTGTCAATTGGGGAAATTACTTAACTTGGCCTTAATTTATGTACAGAATGCTAGAGTTCTATGATTTACCGAACTGCTACAAATGAAGTACGTAAGCCACTACCAACTGCAATGGACTCTAATACAGCAATGGGCCTCCGGCGTTGCTGTACACTACGATCCCACAGAAGCTCTTTAAAAGTGTCTTCTCCTGAGCACCTGCCATTGCAGATTCCGATTCAGGCCTCGGGAGACACCCAGAAATCTGCATTTTTATATGTACACCAGCAGCGCAGGAGGCCCCAGTGCCCTAGTGAGGAAGAATACTTTAAGAACTAAACTAAACTATTAAAACTATTAGAACATTTAGAAAATTATTATAAAAAGATTAATTTCCTACCTCTAGGAATAAGCATCCATAAACCTTATCCTCGGCAGACGTGAAACATGATTCACACAGCTATTTTAATCAGAGAAGCTCCAGAGTATTTGTACTGAGTAAAAAGGAAAAATTATAGTATATATTTGAATAAAATCTCAATGTGGCAAATAGTGAATTGATCCACTGCTTATACTTCAAAATTATTATCTGTATTTTAACATGTTTTTCTATTATCTTTGAGGCATCAGTAAATGAGAATTAAAAAAATGAATAACAGAAGTTGAACATGATTTATAAAGCTTCATCTATTTTTAAAATCAGTATTGTATACAGTTGTACAGGGTGAGCAATTGTCATATTTTTGCTAAAATATGTATCCAAATAAAGAAGCACACTGGAATTTTTAATTTAACTTGTTTTAAACTTGACATGAGTTCATTCTAACTCTACCTGTCTTTAAAAATATAATTCAAATCATGGTATTAGTCAACCTAAAATCTGGTGATCTTAGATAAAAAGAATCAAAATATGCCACTGATTCCACTGTGATTTTATATGGAAAGTAAACTGTAGAGTTGGGGCAAGTCATTCCAGTAAAATAATTACACAAATTGTATGAATATTTTATATACAAAAAATGTGTTTTATGGGTGGCTTATACAATACTTGAAGAACGTGAAACTGCAATTTACAATAGCCAAGTGGTGGAAGCAATCTAGGTGCCCATCAGTAAATGAATGGATAAAAAAAACTATGGTACATTTACACAATGAAATTCTATGCAGCAGAAAGAAAGAAGGAGCTCCTACCCTTTGCAACAGCATGGATGGAACTGGAGAGCATCATGCTAAGCGAAATAAGCCAGGTGGTGAAAGACAAATACCATATGATCTCACCTTTAACAGGAACCTAGTCAACAAAACAAACAAACAAGAATAATATAACCAAAGACACTGAAATTGAGAACAGGATGACAGTCACCAGAGGGAAGAGGGGAGGGAATTTCAGGGGAAAAGGGGAAGGGTTTAGAGCAACAAGTATAAAGGACACATGGACAAAAACTAGGGTGGGTGGAAGTGGGAGGGAGGTGGGGAGGGCTGGGGTAGTGGGCTGAGATGGGAGTAAAAGACAGAAAACTGTACAAGAACAACAATTAAAATAAAAAATTTAAAAAGAAAAAAAGAACATGAACCTGCTTTTAGTTAATTGTCAGTGTGTTGGATGCTTTACAACAATTAAAAACAATTCATGTTGCTTCTGTCACACTCCCCATTTCTGTGCTGGCATTTACAATGCAAGGTAACACTTTTTCTACAGCATCAAAGATGCTACTGTTATTCTTGATTTAGGACAACTGCCTTTGTTGTGATACCTGACAAAAATAGTGACAAGGAAAAGATAAAGTGTACAGTGCATTTCTTGTCTTTCAGGGATTTAAAATGATATAATTTATATACATTTTATATAACTGAGGTAATTATGTTGTAAGATGATATGCACGGGAGCAGGAAAGGGATGAATCTACCTTGGCGTTTGGTGTTATTTTTTATTTGTACCATAAATCCATATTATACTTTTAAATTGTTGTACAATATGTTTGCTAGAAAAAAATAGTAAATTATATGATACATAGACATACCTTATACTTTTCTATTGAATACATTCTCAGACTGTCATTCGTTTAAGGGGGTATTTTAAATCTCGAAAGTCACATTTAGGACAAGATGTACATCTACATTGCCTTTTCAATTATTCTTTATCAACAGCAACAACAACTATATATATATATATATAGATATAGATATAGATATAGATATAGATATAGATAGATATAGATATAGATATAGATATGTACCTAGCTTATAAATCAGATTGTATTATTCATTTAAGAAATTAGAAAGAGGTTTGAAGTATTTTCATATTTCAAACATTTAATTTAATATTAAAATATTTTGAGTTAATGTCTTTAAATGTTTATAGACTTTTATATTTAACTAAAATGCAGAGTAAAATCTAAAATTTAAATAATAGATATTGTCTGTATATAATATGTGTGTATATACATCTATACACATATAGAAATATATGTTATTTATTTTACATACTTTACAAATATATTGTAACCATTCAAATGTCCATAGGTTTACCTTAAACAATGTTACTGTTGACAATGTCTTAAGACAAATTAATAGAGTTATGCAGTATAAAAAAACCTCTAAAATACCATGCAATTTACAATGCTGGAAGTAATTATTTAAATCTTGAAACATATCACAACATCTTTTTTAATGCTCATCAGCTCAGTTGAGAGAAAGCAGAGTTTGCCCTAGTTCAGCAGAGCCACTATTTATTTCAAAAAATGTAGCTCTCTGAATAACTTTTTATTCTCTCATTAGGAACAACAGCACAGGAAATCATTCACGGATACTTTTACAATGCACACAGTATCCTGTGCACACTTAGGCGAGTATATGGTGATTTATAAATCAGGACAGGCATCAAAATTACTGAACTTAGAAAATAATTCACAGTGTCAATATGAATACATTTTAGATTTTGACAAAATATTTAGTTCAGTAAAATGAGGTTTTATATTCATGAACAAATTTGAAAAGTATTCAAGCAGAACTCCTAAACCATTTACTCTGAATTATTGGCTTTATTATTTTAATATCATTCTCATGTCACTTTGTGGTAACCTTGTGACTACATAACAAAACTAGAAAAAGAGATCAATGCAGGGCAGGATAGGCATTTATGAGTCAACACATACATTTTTTTTTCCCCTTGTAGAGAAGGCAGGAGAAAATTATAGGTTATAGTCAAGTTTACCTAATGCCTCAAGATTTCCTATAAGAATGAACTGAGGTGATGAAATTTGAATTTATGTGTGCATGTGTGTAATTGCGACTAAGATGAAAAATCTCTAAGCTACTTATTAATTGGAGAAAACAGATATCAGAGCATTGAAATAAAAATGAAAATAAAAAAGCAAGCACCAATTGTTAAAATAGTAAATTTTTAATGTTTCAACATAATAGTAAAAGATAAGTTGTTGTTTACCCTGTTGATTTTATTTCATTAAATCTTTCTTAGGAAAACCAAAGATAACTAAATACAATTATTAATTTATAAAATCTAGTTTGTGGTTCTGTTTAAGAATATAAAAAACATTGTATTCTTCACTGGTTTTTACCGGGATAGTGAGTTCATGAATACAACTAAGCTACTTTCTGTTGTAACAAAAATAGTTCTGTACTTTTTCATGAGTATACTGACATACCAAATAATTCACTTAGTCGTCAAAAAAGTCAATCCACATTACTTTAAAAAAGCCACAACTAAACATATGTTCATTTTGCCACTTGAGGCATTTGAGAATATTTAATCTACTACTGAATCCATTTCTCTTTCACTACCCCAGGCTCCCAGACCACAAGAATTGATCCTTCATAAGAAATTATTTCACCTTTGTTAGACTGCTAATAGTTAGTAGGTGCTACCAAAAATTCAATTTGATGTTTAATCCCATTAATATAAATCTATGTTTGTAAACACAAAGCCAGTATTAAGAAAAAAATTAAATACAAAACAAAAGACAGGTAGCAAGATTTCAGGTACTTCTTATATTTACTTGTCTGCTCATAAAACCAGTCCTAATTAAACTTTAGGAATACAGGCCACAGCTATTAGCCTGGTGTGTGTGTGTGTGTGTGTGTGTGTGTGTGTGTAAGAGAGAGAGAGAGAGAGAGAGAGAATATTCTCTCAATCCCACATAGTTTTTATTAGTAATTTGTAAGTTCTCATGTACTTCTCATTAGATCGAATCAAATATTATAAGAAATATAAATGTGTCTAGAGGAAGAAGCCTCATTCTTGTTTTTAATCTAAATTTTGCACCTTAAACTAAAAGTATGCTAATTTCATGGTTTACAGCAATGTCTGACAACTTAGCACCTCTATTTGAAGAATAGAATAGAAAGTAATAATAATGTGGATTCTGTCATATAATATCTACAATAAATTTTCTTTTCAAAGTGAATTTCAAGATATTAAACAACACAGTTAATATTTTCATGCATTTTTCTTACCAGATTCAATTTTTAAAATATGTAATGTGTTGATTACAAATTTTGCAGACTTAAATTTATGGTTCTGATACTCATTTCAGTTTTCCAAATGAACATTTTCTAGAATATCTTCTATGCAAGTGTGTAAATATTTGTACATTATATCCTCACAGCTACTTGCTAATAATAACTTGCATTTTTTATAACCAAAGCTTGAGTGTCCATTTCTTCTACTTTTTGGTTAGGAGAAGTGTTGATTGAAAAGCAATCCCAATATTTAGTATGTATGAGGTCCCATGCAGGGTACAGATGGCATCTTAACTCCATCCATATGTTTAAAGCATCTTCTTCATTTGGATGTCTTGTACCAAAACAATCATGGAGAGAAATGGTCTTTAAATTTTAATTTTATCAAAATAAACCAGATCTCTTGTGTATAAAATCTTTGCCAACAATGAATTTTCTTCAACAGACAACAAGCCAAACCTATTAGTTGAGGCCAAGGAAAAGATTGATAAGTATGCTTTTGATTTTATGAGTTAGATTGGATTATCTTTGTTATGACTATGTTATTTTTGTTTATGTATATACTTTCTCAAGTATTTTTAAATAATATACAAATAGCAGCCCTGGCTGGTGTAGCTCAGTGGATTGAGTGAGGGCCTGCGAACTAAAGGATTGCGGTTCGATTCCCAGTCAGGGCACATGCCTAGGTTGCATGACAGTTCCCAGCAACAGTTCTTAGCAGGGGACGCATGAAAAGCAACCATACATTTCTCTCCATCGCTCCTTCCCTTCCCCTCTAAAGATAAATAAATAAAATCTTAAAAAAAAAACAAATAGCTTGAGTCTGTTTTTGGAGACTTGTTGGATTTTACCCTCCATTTACTTAGTTATCTGTAGCGTTGTAGTGTATATCATATTATAAATTTGTGAACATAAACATATCCGGGAAAATACACACTACATATGAGTGTGTGTATTTATATATACACACACACACACACATATGTATATATTACACACACACCAATGTTTTATCTAAAACCTAATTAGTAGTTGTATTACTCTGAATGTATAAAAGTAATTTATTTTTTAGATTTTGCTTTTAGATATGAAAAAGGTATCTACTTTGATAAATATAATATCCAGTACATTTTTCTATTCAAAATCTAAATAGAAATGAACTGTATTTGTATGTTTCCATTTTTATCAAAATGTAGTCTATATTTTATGCTGAATCAACTATCAATGTTTTTCTTAACCTTCAAAATTAATGTAATATAATAACAGATTCATAAATCACAACTAGTTTCCACAAAACTGAGACTTTATGAGGAATCAGATAGTAAATATTCTTTTTTTAATGGGAGCATTAAGCATTCTGGACACACATACAACTTTATAGAAAATTGTATTTATTAATTATATTTATTACCTAAATCCTGATTCTTCGACAATTCAAACTTCACTTCTCTTGAGTTTGAAAGCAAGCCAAGATTCATGTGAAGGTGAGTAGAGGGGCACTCCATTTAGTGATTATAATTTTTGAATGATATTAATTTAAATAGAAAGTTTAAGCAATTAAATGATCAGACAAAGAAATTTCCCGCCAAACACCTCCAAACAAGCCTTCCTAAAGAAATTAATATAAACACGTTCACTGTGACAGTTACATTATCTTGGAATGGAAAGTTGTTTGAGTCATAGTTCCAGTTTGCACACTTAACTCACACCTCTACTGGTTCTAAAATGCATAAAAGCGATTGCTTATGAATCAGAAAAATGAAGCAGAAAATGAAGCAGAAATTTTAAAGAAAAAAACATGTATTCCTGGGAATGTCTTCACTTTTTCCAGGAACTGTTCCTACATGCCTGTAGTTGCTTTCAGTGCTAAGCTGGTGAACCATGAGGGGATTGCAGTTTTATCAACAGCCTGATTCTGCACCAGCAGCAGGTGCACGGGCTTGATGACCAGCAAGGCCGCTGGTGTCGCAGGACCTGAGTCTCTGACAATAGTCACTTTGTGTTAACACTGTTATTGATGGTGGTCCAAGCAGGACAGAAGTGCCAAGGAATGATCTGAAGTACAAGATATTGCTTTAAAAACACAGAAGAAAGAAATAAAGAATGAAAGGGGGGAAAAGACCCAGATTCAAGGGCTTGGCTTATTTCTTACACTACATCTGCCAAGTACAGCCAACGTGGAGCTCTGAGAGTTGCCTCCACTCAAGAGGCAGGCATGCTGCCTGGAGGAAGCTGGAAGGACCGAAAAGTCAATGCTGAAACTGAAAGCGAAGAATGCCAATTCAAATACTGAATTGTGCAAGTACAGAATGTTTTTCTTTTCTTTTTTTCAAATGAGGCATTTGTTTTACTCCCTCCTGTTCTGAAAAAAAAAAAAAAAAGAATGTTCTCAACTCTCAATGACAAAATTGCTATAGTTTTATTACTTACATTTATGTAGTAGTTGTAAGCTTATAGGAACGTTAAAATAGTTTTACCTGTAAAATAATGAAACTTTACAAGATAATATGGCAGGCACTCTGGAACCCAACCCCAACTAGCAAATGAAAATTTGTTGCCAGATTTTCTTCAGGTTTAAAAAACAAAATAAATTTACTGATACCTTTGCCATATGCATCTTTGAATTTTATCCCATTACTATGTACCCATAATCATGACTGTTTATTTCAATATGTGTACAAATGGTTTTGTTCACTGTAGTATGCCCTTGCCTGAGACAGTAACAACTGCATAGAAGATCCCCAGAAAGGAAATCCAAATTTTCTACTGAATAAGGGCTAATACACTGATATGCTATCCCTTCACAATTTTTTTTTTCATTCAATAATATGTCTTTGATGTTTACTCACAGTTAGGCTTCTTAGACACCAGATAGAAGAGTTTCTGTAGTAATTCCAATGCCCATTTAGGGTGATTATATATATATATATATGTATGTGTGTGTGTGTATATATGTATTTATATCCATTACAAAGAGTAACCAACGAACCAATTAACTTTAAATAAAAAATTGAAATTAAGGTATTTATCAATACCTTGGTACCATATTTATGATTTGTAGTATTCCATGCTCAATTAGAAGATTTTAAATTCCTTGGAACATTAAATGTTACCTTATTTTTATTGTTACCACTAATAATGTCATCTAATTAGAAAATAAATGGGTTTCTTAGGGAAAGAAACTGCCATTTAAAATTTAAATTAAAGCCAATTCATTTAAATAACCCATGCGGGTACACTTTTTGTGATCTGACCCACAATAATAAAATCATGACTTGGGTACAGTAGTTTAGGAGATCAAAACAGGAAGTAGCCAAACATTTTGAATACTTTTAATTTACTAGCTACTGTTTAAGTATTGGGTATACAGCCATCAACAAAACCATCTGTTCATTAATTCATTCAATAAAAATATATTATACTGGTCCTTTTTGTATGGACATGCATTGTGTTGAGTGATAAAATTTTAAGGGCAAAGAATATACAGACATTCAGAGATTATCTAATTTAAGACTCTACTCAAATTTTCTAAATATCTTTCTTCTCCGTATTCATGCTTTACAATTTTAGAGAATGGTAGAAGATGGTACTTCTCATGGACCAAAAGTAGGAAATAAGCAAGATAGGATAAAAATATTTTGTATGTAGGGAGGTGATAATAATTAGGAAAAAATGAAAGATAACTTTGTAAAAAATTCTTCGGATTATAGATTAAAAAAAGATGTCCAGTGAGGATTTATATCAACTTTGGTAGTTGAAGCTGGGTAGTGTTCACTAAGCACGTGATAAATTCTTGGCTGATTACCAGCGTTTGGAGGGAGCGTGGAATTAAACACATCTGGACTTGCATCTGATGACTAATCTTATGAACTTTCTCATAACTGTTAAATGTGATATTAGATTGGTAATACCTACTTAGAACTGAAGGCATGCATTATATATAACATAATTCCTAACACATAGTAGAATCTTAACAATTTATTATTTTAATTTTAATTCAATTTTAATTTTAATTCAATTTATCTGTTTATATTTAGATACTTGTTTTTGTATTATAAAAGAATATTAGCATTTATTTGCTTTTTAGTTTGTTTTCTTGCTGTTTAATTACAGTTGTCTCAATTTTCCCCCGTTGCTTTCCCCTGCCCTCCCACCCCAGCCCCCGCACACACAGGCAAGCCCCTACCCCATTGTCCGTACCCACGGGCCCTTTATACATGTTCATTGACATTTCCTTTTTTATTAATTTCCTAGGAAAACACACATCCCTCCACATTTTATGGCCTTATTATAAACATATACACACTCATCTTTATCCTCTATTCTCCTTTTGGGGGGGACTAACGGGGGAACAGAAATATAAGGTGGCCAAGAAAATGTATTACCAGCTTTATTCCTGTTATACTGCATGTCCCTCTCCTAAACCCACTCACTTAATCCATTTTGGAGACTTGTTTACATATATATATGTATATATGTATACACCACAGTCTCAATTTTATTCTTCATTGTGAAGTTATCTGGTGTACAGAAATATCTAATTTGTGGCCTAATAATTTTATGTTAGAGAGGCAATAATGTCCTTACATTTTCTAATGTTTCTTTGAAATGTGAACAGAGCATCATACTTTAACATTTTGTTTCTGTCAGCTTGCTCAATTTATAAATTGAAACTGATGTTACAATATCATAATGGAAGCTAAGATTCTATTTATTAGAAAATTATTAGGCAACACAACTGTGGCAGAGTGTAAAAGTCACTTAACAAATGAACTTAATAAATTATTAAAAATCTGAAATTCTGTTGGGGTTAATAGAAGGACAGTGTCACATAAAATTCAAACAATAACAAATCTGGCAGGGTACCCACAGTAAAATCATTTATAGTAATACTGATTTTCAGAAGTTGATTGAGTAGATCAAAGGGAAATTTTGATATTAAATCAAATACCCACAAACCCACAACACCACTGTAGATCTTTCATGACTTAGAAAATGATTTCACATATTGTAAGAAAAGGTAAATTTTTAGGAAAAAATATAATTTTGTTAAAGCACAAGTCCAAAACTAAACAAATCAACTGATGTCACTCGATTATAAGGAGACAAAAAATACAAGGATATGAAACATTGGAATACCCTAAGCATCTGAAATTCTACATTCCATAGATACTTATTTTCATATAATATATTTAGAATATAGCCATTCTTTAAAATCCATATCAGTTGCAATTAAATTAAAAATGTAAATACTTTAAAGCAAGGCATGACAAATTTAAATCAGCCAAATAAAATTATGACTATATTAAGACTGACTTTTTATAACATTAAACATATGTACATAGCAGTATATTAGGTGTTTCAAAATAAAAGGAAAACCACTGGTTTTATTTCTCCTTAAAAGTGCAAGTGGCTTATTTTCAGAGAGAGAGAGCCATAGTATAGATTAGTGTTGTTCTCAATTCTCTCGCTATCCATGAACATGCCAGCATAACCACTTGAACAAAACCCCAATTCTATACAGAGGCATTGGATGTCACCAGGGGTTCTAATGGTGATTCTCATTTTCCTGGGAACTTAAAAAAATGTAGAATCCCAAGTCTTGAATTCAAGATATCCCTTCACATCCGGAGCCCCAGAGGATAGACAGGACTGAAAATGAAGTTAGTGGCTACAATCTAGCACAGAAGTATTGCCCCTGCCACTCTATCATGTGTGATGATGGCAGCAGTGCCTGTCAGTGGAAACATGAGAATCAGACCTTCCTGATTGCTACAAATGTGCTTCCTGTGCCAGCAAGCATAGACCTTCAGTGCATCACAGCTATTTCCTATGCATTCAAGGAAATAGCTTGAATGCATAGGACCCAAGCATATTCTAACAATCTCTAATTTGACCCAAGCATATTCTAACAATCTATTCCTCTGAATTCCTTTAGCAACATTTAACTTTTTTAATTAGTTTGCCTTTACAATAAAAATGTAAATTATTTCAAGATGACATATGTCTTTGGTCCACATTCACATTGTTCTGAGTGATTCTAGAAATTTAGTTGTTCAGAGCTATTAGTTGAATTTTGTGTGTAACATTAAGGAAAGTTGTGCTCACTCTCTCTCTCACTCTCTCTCCATTTTTGTGGTAAATGTATATGACATAATATTTACTATTTTAAGCATTTTAATTGTACAATTCCATTGCAATAAGTACATTTACATTGTTATGCATTCTACCTTAAAGCAGTTAGACTTTAATAATAATTGCAGGTAAGAAATCTAGAGATGAAATATGACCAAAGAAGATTAGAAGTCCTAGGAGAGAGTCCAGCAAAGATATTCATGTGGCTTATGATAGTAAAAGAATGGTGTTAACTCAGACAACAAACATCACTAACACTCTAACACTGTGTCTCTATTAATATGCCTAGGATCTATTACTTGATTTTAAAGGTTTATAGCATCCTTTTTGTATATTTTAATGTACAAAGTTAGTAAGATAGCTGATGGATTTATCTTCAGGACATCAACTCATGTATTTATATGTGGGTGCTGACTGAAATAATTTTAGCATACATACTTATGTCTTTGTATAAACCAGAAACATATTGATTGGTTATTTAAAGATAACTAGAAATTATAAATTGTAGGAAAGAAGAAGCATATATACATAAGAGGTGTACTGATCTACCAATTCATGACTAAAAAATTAAAAAAAAAAACTACCTTAAGGTGTTAAGAAATAACTCACAATATATAACTGCCTTTTTAATGTGGACTTTGAGATTTATGAAGGAGATATTAAATAGTTATTCCATCATTTGGAATAGTTATCTTAAATAGTTATTCCGTAATAGTTATTCCAAGACTTATTCCATTGAGATTTGTGAAGGAGATGTTAAATAATTATTCTAAGATGCAGCCCTGGCTGGTCTGGCTTAGTGGATTAAGAGCTGGATTGTGAACTGAAAGATCACCGGTTTGATTCCCAGTCAGAGCACACGCTTGGGTTGCAGGCTGGGTCCCTGGTTGGGGACATGAAAGAGGCAACCAATCAATGTATCTCTTGCACATTGATGTTTCTCTCCCTCTCTTTCTCCCTCCCTTCTCCTCTCTCTGAAAATAAATAAATTAAATTAAAAAATAAAGTACCAAGGTGTAAAATAAAGAAAAAGGAAATATTAAACATTCTGCATGGACACAAGATATATAGCTCAAAGTTTCACATACTTTATTTTTGTAGCTTATAAATTATATCTACACATACATATACAATTGAAGTACATCTGGCCATTTTAGAGGGACAAGAATTCACTAGCCATTGTGAACAAAACAATTAGCTAGTTTATGGTGGTCTTAATTGCATATGGTGTCATGACAATTTATTTATATTTCATGGAGGTTTTTTCCTGTTTATTTTCATTGAAAAGCACTGTTCATAATTGCTATTAGAGTTGTTTGTCTTTGTACCTTGCATGTGTATCTGCCAACCAGTTTGTCTAGAAGAAAAATAATACTTTGAAATATAATTTGAAGCACATTTTAGGCTATTTGCATTATCTTTCAAAAGGGTTTAGAGTATTTTAAGAGACTGACATTTAGAATGTATAACCTTTCATGTAAGTAGTTTCATCTTTGTCTCCTGAGGCTTCTGTTTATATACGAAGAGCACTGCAATGTGACATTTGTTAATAGTGTCTGCTGAAGGAATGCTACCTCTTCCATGTCTCTCCTAGACGTATAAATGGTAGCAATTATTAATGAAATAAATGAAACCATTTTACATAATAAAACTATTCTTGAGTAAACTCATTGCATTTGATATGTGCTAACTCTTTTACCCTCCCCCACAAAAGAATCTGGATTTGAAAAGCCCATCCACTTTGTGAATCTTATCTCCATGCTGTCTAAACAGAAAAAAAATCAGGTTTTAGAATACTACTTACTAGGTGTGCAAATGTGAAGAAGACAATTTCTGCACTAATCTCTCTTTAGCTTTAAAATAGGGATAATCAAATGTTCTTATTTTTTTTGAAAATCCAATGAGATTATATACTGGAAAAAATTCGCAGAAGTGTTATATGTAAAATTAAATGTTAGTTAAACTATTTTCTCGGAATTAATTTACATTTAAAGAATTCCCAATTTCTTTCATCTTTATTTTTGTTTTTAGCTCATACATTCTGAAAGTGGTTTAGAGACTCCAACTATGAGTGTGAGTAGGGACTTACATGTCCACCAAAATCTGTAGTCTGGAAAAGGACTCTAGAGGAAATTTTGATAGGCTGTAGCAAACTGCCTTTCTGTAAGTCTTATTTCAATTGTAGAAGAACATTTGACTGCTAGTAAGCCACTGAAACTTTTAGAAAAATAAAGTTGTTTAAAATGTTATTTTGTTAATTAATCAAAATTATGAATTGATAAAACACTCCAAATTTTAATTCTTCAAATGCCTAACAAATCTGTAAATATGTTTAGCAAACCATTTTTGCATATAGTTCAAAATATTTTTAAAAATAGGTTCTACATTACATCCCATCAAAAAAATGTTATTAATAATAACACAAGCCCTGGCTGGTATGGCTCAGTTTGTTGGAACATCATCCCATAAACCAAAATGTCACAGGTTCAATTCCTAGTCATGGCACACACCTAGGATATGAGTTTAGCCCTAGTCAGGTCCATGTGGAATGCACTCAATTGGTGTTTCTCTTTCACATCAATATTTTTCTCCCTCTCTCTCTCCCACATTTCCCCTCTCTCTAATATCAATACATATGTCCTTGGGAGAGGGTAAAAAATAATAATAACTCAAAACAAGAAATGATGCATTTTATGTATATGTCTGAAAGATGAGAGATGGATTATCAAATTCAGAAACTAAGAAGCAATTTATGAAGGTAAAAAAATCAATTTGAACATATAAATATGTAAACAATTGCAAGGATAAGGAAATAACTATTTTTTTTGTTTCTTAATGTCCTTTTTTGTAATAAAAAATAAATGCAAAATATTCTCTTGAGGTATACTGTAAATTATTACATAAACTCTTTACTCTCTTTTCCCCACTCTAAAAATAATCTATTCACATAAGGTATCTATGGTTTCGCTCTGACAGCATCCTCTATTTTAAATCATATTTAAAGCCCCAGAAAATCAAAAGGAGAGTGAAAATGAATCATTTAGTGATATTGAATATAACTAGAAACATTTAAAAATATCAGCTACATAAACAGCTACAGAATGATAATTGAATGTTTAAATTATTATATTTAAATAATGTTTATCTTATTATAAAAGTTGTATTTAGTTTGAATGAGTATTGCCTATGTTGAGAGTATGTAAACTTACCTCTTCTATTTGAATCAATGAGAAATATAAATACCTAAACAATACTATCCTTTGTAGAAAACACTATTAATTTGTTATTGGTGAAACTATCTCACAGTGAGATGCTACATAATTATGCATCATGTAGTAATTGAGAAGATGAAATTTTACTAAATTTTTCCTAGAAATGTTCTAATGCTTACATAGGACAAGTGATCTACAGAATATATTATTCAACTAGTCTGAGTAGTAAAAAAAAAAAAAGCAAATGCTTTATCAAGCACTGTTTCCACTTTGACCCAAAATAGTAATTTTAAAAGAACCTCTGCAAGCAGAGATTAGGCACACATGCTAGGCTGAGACCTTCAAAGACTGTCAGGCCATGGGGAAAATCAGGTGTAGAGATTCTCACCTTAATGGTTCAAAATGTGGAAACCCTACTCAGTATATCAACATCTGAATGTATTGAATTTTTGTTTCTGGTTTAGATGGATTAAGGGTTATAAATTTCTGTTACTTTCCAGAAATCTTTGCTACATCATTTGATAACCATTTAACTGCTATTGAAAATAACAAGAATGCTATTCAATATGGCCACCACTGTTTTCATAGCATCCTTTCTATTATGAAAAACAGGCAAAATAATCTGTTCTCAGTTTCCGGAACATTCGTGGTTTTCACAAACAACTTTATTCTACATAATGAATACTGTGACTTTTTAAGCAACCCTGTTTTCCTCTTTGAACTGGCTGCCAGAGAGCTTATAGCCAAACGTACTTCTCATTTTTAGGGAGTTAAAAGTACATCCTTTGTAGTCAAGTACGTCTGGGTTTGATTCTAAAGTGTGCCACAGTTCCCCTCTGACCCTCAATTTTTTTATTGTATGGAGAAGATAATGACAATATCCTAAGGTAGGATTAATGATTAAATGGGCTGACACCTTTAAAGCACATAAAATAGTGCCTGGTACTTAGAAATGTTGAAAGTATTTGATTGCATGCAAACTTCATCAGGCTGTGTGGTTTTACCCATTATAAATGATGCCCCCTGTATGTGAGTGGTATGCAACATGTGAGCAATATGCCTTTCACACATTTTTCTTACTTTAAAAAAATGTTCTTAAAATTGCTATATTGCATGAATTTTAATACTGACCTTAAATTCTTTTTTAGTAGAGCACAAGTAATACAATAAACAAATTAAAAGTAAGATTACTTTCCTTTATAACTAGATTTTATATTGTAAAACGTAGTTGGAGTGGGGGGAAAAATCCCGTTTTGTTTTATTTCTCCTTTCTCCTTCCTGGTGACTAGAGTGTGAATGTGTATTAGTACATATTGTTTTGGAGGAACAAAGGAGGAAGGCTGTGGGCAGAACCCTTGTTCCTAGAACTCACTGGAAATTATAGAGGCCATAGTACAAGACCACAAATCACTCTGTTCAGTGGTATAAGAGTGGTATAAGCAAGAAACTTCCTACAACTTAACACATGTGAAGTGTAGATTGCAGGATAGAAATAAGAATGGAGAGCAGAACTAGTAAAAAGTGATGAAAATAATATATGCTGAAGGACATGTTATGACTGTCCTTATATATAAGTTTGAGAAATTTCTAGTTATTTGTAAATTTTGTGAAATCATCATAGTTTCTTGTTTTAATAAAACATTTCACTTGAAGATAAGTATAGATTCATGGACATTTTAAGAAATAATGGAGAAACCCCATGTACCTTGTACCCAGGGGTAGTAGGGTACAATCAAATGATAACATTTTGCAAAGGCAGGGCACAATATCACAACCAGGATACTGGCATTGATACAGCCACCACAACAATCCCTGGTGTTGCCCTTTTGTAGCCATACTCACCAGCCTTCCCACATCCATTCTGATCCCTCACTACTACTGACAAATGTTATCTAAATGGAGTTACATTATATGTACCTTTTAGAACTGTTTGGGGTTTTTTAATTCATTCTAATTCCTTTGGATTCACAAAAAAATGTGTGTGTATCAATATACTAATAGTTTGTTCCTTTTGGTCACTGACTAGTACGCTAAGGTAAGAATATATATATGTATATATATATATTCATGATGCTTTTAATCACTCAGCCTCTGGAAGATATGTAGGTTGTCTCCAGTGTTTGGCTATGATAAGTAAACTACTGTAAATATCGTGTACAAGTTCTAGTAGCAATACGCTTTTTTTCCTACTTCTTTGTAGTAATTGCCCAGTGGTGCAATTTCTCACGTGTATCATAGGGGCATATTTAGTTTTATAGGAAATTGCCCAAGTGAGTCACATCTAGATTTTCATCTGCAATCTCTGGGTTATCCAGTCTCATTCAATCCTTGTCAGCATTTCATGTTGTCAATATTTATTTTAGTCATTTTGATAAGTGTATCATGTTACCATAGGTTTTTAGTAGTGGATGATTTGAGTTGATCAGTGTTTTAGAAAAAATGTTTTAATGGCTACAAAATGGGAGGTGGAATGAAATGGGAGAAACTTGCATCAATGATATTACTTAGTGATGTATTGTAACGATTTACAACAGATTACAGAAAAAGATCTTGCCTGAGGTGGAGCAGTGAAGGTTGGAAGAAACCGCTACAAGAATCTCACAGTATTGTGAAGGTGTTATTCAATATATCTAGACATTTCTGGACTGGCAAAGTAAAACTGGTTGTTTGATTCAAATTCAAAGGGCATTTTCTTTACACTTAAGCAGCAGAACAACCCTATAATTCTGGAAGCACAGCTTATTATCCATGAGTGTTATTCAGAGAACAGCTAAATAACACCAATGCTTGGTGATCACCCTTTAAGTAAGGTTGCTTTTATGAGTGTAATTTAAAGATTTGACAGATTAATCTGGAAACACAGCATATATTGTCATCAACAAAAAGATGACTCCTGCTGTATCTTTCAGTGTACATATTTATTTATCCATCTGTGTGGCTACTATCTATATTTCAAATATTCTCCATATTTCAAATATCTGTTTAATTCATTTCTATTCACTTATGGGAATTTTTTGGTCCCTACGAAAGTGTTAGTAATCGTGGGTTAAAGGGAATACACATAAAACAGAGGCTACTAGGGACAGTACCCAGTATGAGAGAGGAAATAGTATAGGAAACCCAAGAAATAAGCTTATGAAACCCTATTAAATAGAAGTGAATACAAAGAATCAAAAAGAAAATAATCTTTTAAGCAGCTGAATTAATAGGTCTCACCAAACGCAAGCTGTAGTAACGTATTTAGATCCGCTTCACAGGCACGCAGAGCACTGATGCCTGCATCACAGTGGTAAAGTGCTCCAGGAGCTGACATGACATTCTGCAGGTGCCTGGCGTTTTTGTAAGTGCAAAAATAGGCAGCATTTCTTGACACCAGTTTTGAGACTTAAATTAAAGTATTGAAAATACATAGCCTAACAGAGTGATTGGACATAGCGTACATTATTAGAGATAGTTGTTTTATTATCTAAGGGAAAATATAGAATTCTGGGTTCTTCCATTACAGATAGAATCTATAGCCACAAATCTGAAAAATCAATGAAACTTGTTTTGGGAGAGTAAATGATTACTTGATAATTTATCTTCTAAGCCATCTTCCAGTGAAGGTATTACCAAGATTGTGTGTGAACCTGACCAGTGTGGAATGCTATTGAAAAGTAAGAGTTGCAGCTCACAAAAGGAAAACTTGAACTTTAGGGAGATTTTTAAAGAACTCCCTGAAAATCTTTTATGTTTTCTATACAAATAACAATATTAGCAGTATGATCACGGTTATTCTTGTCCTTATTAATCATGCAAAGCTGCCGTCAAAGGGTGGGCTCATACGCAGAGCTGCCGAGAGAGTGCTCTACAAATCCGTTTCCATCTACTGAACGCAGTCTGTTGCTATCTAAATTTGTTACTCCCTCTAGTTCTGTTTGCACTCTTCTGAAGTAATGATCCCATCTTACCAATGAATCTACAAAGAACATTGAAGTAATAAAGTATCTATATGAATGTACTTTCAAGATGCTAATGATTTATTCCAGGTACCCTCCTTTTTTATAAATACTTTTCTCAAAATAGCTTTATTTAGTTGAGTTATAAAGCTCAGTGAAATAGAATTAAGGCTTTGAATTCTTACACTTAAGAAAACTTGCAATATAATTATCCAAACAGTTTTTTTTCCTGCTGAAATTTTGGAAAAATTTAGGAAAATGTTAACTTGGTGTGTGTGTGTGTCTATTGTATTTTGTTCATTAGATTCCACTTATAAGTGACATATTATGATACTTGTCTTACTCTGACTGGCTTATTTTACTTAGCATAATACATTCCAGGTCCATTCATACTGATGGAAGAGGTCTGATTTCCTTATTTTTTATAGATGAATAGTATTCCATTGTGTAAATGTACCATAGCTTTTTCATCCATTCATTTACTGATGGGCACTTGGGGTGCTTCCAAATCTTAGCTATTGAAAGTAATGCTATGGACTTCTGGTCAAGATGGAAATATACATGAACACAGCTAGCCTCCTCACACAACCATCACAAAAATTACAACTAGACTACAAAATAAATATCACCAAGAATCATCAGAAAATCAAGCTGTATGAAGTCCGACACCAAGGAGTTAAAGAAATCACGTTCATCCAGATGGGTAAGAGGGACAGAGATGCAGAGACGTGCAATGAGGAGTCCCACATCCATGTGTGGTGAATAAAAATTGAAAGGGATACCTCGAGAGTGAGGGATCCCAGCCCCACACTAGATCACCCAGCCCAGTGATGCAGTGCCAGGAAGATAAGTCCCCTTAACTTCTGGCTATAAAAACCAGTGGAAGTTGAGCAGTGGACGAAACTGCAGGATTCTCAGGAATCTCCTCTTAAAGGGCCTGCAACAGGCTTAGGATTCACACAGACTCATTCCCTCTGGGCTTTAGCACTAGCACAGCAGCAGGAAGGACACCAGTGGCATAGGGGAGAAACTGAAGTGTCTGGCATCACAGTGAGTGATGGGGGACAGCTATCTCCCAGACAGAACTCCAGAGGCCAGGCAGAGGCATTGTACCCTTTCTGAGCCCCCACACAGAGCCACAGAGCAGTGACACCATATCTGAGACTCCATCAACATGGTTCACGGGGGTTGCCCCACCCTGATGATTACCTAAGGCTCTGCCCCATCTCACTTATCAGTGTGCTTCTCTATAATATGACATCCTACTACTAGAGCAGCTCTAGCTAATACACAAAAACAAACACAGGGAGGCTGCCAAAATGAAGAGACAAAGAAATATGGCTCAAATGAAAGAACAGAGCAAAACTCCAGGAAAAAAAAAAAAAAAAAAACTAAATGAAATGGACATAAGCAATCTATAAGATGCAGAGTTTGAAATACTGGTTATTAGGATGTTTAAAGAGCTCATTGTGTACTTTAATAGCATAAAAAAGACTCAGGAAGAAATGAAGTTTACACTAAGTGAAATAAAGAAACATTTACAGGGAACCAACAGTGGAGTGGGTGAAGCTAAGAATCAAATCAATAACTTGGAATATAAGGAAGAAAACAAACAGGTCAGAACAGCAAGAAGAAAAAGAAGTCTAAAAAAACCAAGGATAGGCTAATAAGTCTCTGGGACAACTTCAAACATACCAACATTCAAATCATAAGCATGCCAGAGGAGAAGAAAAAGATGAAGACATTTTTTGAAAAATAATGAAATAAAATGTTCCTAAATTGGTGAAGGAAACAAAGTCCACAAAGCACAGAGAGTTCCAAAGAAGATAGATGCAAAGAGGACCACATCAAGACACATTATAATTAAAATACCAAAGGAAAAGCAAGGACCCAAAACCAAGATTACTGTTCCCAGCAAAACTATCATTTATAATGAAAAGACAGATAAAGTTCTTCCCAGACAAGGTAAAGCTAAAGGAGTTCATCATCACCAAGCCATCATTACGTAAAATGTTAAAGGGACTTATTGAAGAAAAAGAAGGTTAAATCTAAACATTAAAATGGCAATAAATTCACAGCTATCAATAATTGAATTTTAAAAATAAACTAAGCCAACAAGAAGAACAGAAATAAAATCATAGATATGGAGTTCATTAGGAGGGTTATCAGTTGGGAGAGGGAAGGTGGAGAATGTGGGAAAAAGTGAAAGGATTAAGAAGTACAAATTGGTAGATACAAAATAGGTAGAGGGATGTGAAGAATAGTATAGGAAATAGAGTAGCCAAAGAACTTACATGCATGATCCATGGACATGAATTAAGGGGGGATTTGCTGGAGGCAATGTGGCATACTAGGTGGAGTCAGGCAAAGGGGTAAAATTTAGGAGAGGTGTATAATCAATAAAATACATTTTTTTTAAAGAAAATAATGATGCCTTGGATCATGTGGCTCAGTGGATTGAGTGCCAGCCTAGGAACCAAAGTGTCTCTGGTTTGATTCCCAGTCAGGGCACATGTCTGGGTTATAGGCCCAGTGAGGGGCATGCAAGAGGCAACCACACTTTGGCATTTCTCTTCCTCTTTCTCCCTCGCTTTTCCTCTGTCTAAACATAAAATAAAACAAAAAATATTTAAAAAAACAAAAACAAAATAATGCTGCAATGAACATAGGGATGCACATTTTCTTTCAAATCAGTATTTCATATTTCTTTGGCTATATTCCCAGAAGTGGAATCTCTGGGTCATAAGGAAGTTCCATTTTTAATTTTTTTCAGGTAACTCTATAATGCTTTCCACAGTGACTGCACCAAATTGCATTCCCAAGAGGATTCCCTTTTCTCCACATTTTCACCAAACTTGTTTGTTGATTTTTTTATGACAGTCATTCTGACAGGTGTGAGGTGATAGCTCATTGTAATTTTAATTTGCATTTCTCTGATGTTCAATGATATTGAGAATCTTTCTCTATGTCTATTGGCCATCTGTATGTCCTCTTTGGAGAAGTGTCTATTCAGGTTCTTTGTCCATTTTAAATTGGATTGCTTGTTGTTGTTGTTGTTGTTATTGTGTTGTTGTTGTTGTTGTTGTTGTTTTTGGTGTTGAGTTCTATAAGTTCTTTATAAATCTTCATATTGGATGGATTATTGGTGAGTATATTCTCCCAGTTAGTGGGTTGTCTTTTCATTTTGTTGACAATTTCCTTTCCTGTGCATGAGCTTCTTAATTTAATGCAGTCCAATTTGTTTATGTTTTCTTTTATGTCCCTTGCCTGAGATATGAGAAAAATTATTGCTGTAAGAAATATAGAAGATTTTATTGACTTTGTTTTTATATAGAGTTTAGAAACAGATCCATAGATATAGAGAACACTAAAAACTGTCAGAGGCGAGGAGGGTTGGGGGCTGGATGAACAATGTAAAGGGATTAAGCAAATATATATATATATATATATATATATATATATATATATATGTATCTCTGTTTGTATATATATATATTATATATTATATATAATATATATATACACACATATACACACATACACAGACAAAGAGAGAGAACAGTATGGTGATTACTAGAGGAAAAATGTGTTGGGGGAGGTAGAAGTGAATTTAGGGGAATAAATAGTGAAAGGAAACTTGACTTGGGAAGATGAACACACAATACAATATACAGATGATGTATTACAGAATTGTCCACCTGAAACCTATATAATTTTATTAACCAGTGTCAATCCATTAAATTCAATACATTTTTTTAAAAATTTTTAAAAGAAAAAAAGAGTGTAATGTATTGTAGTAATTTACATATGAAATAAAGGCTAGTTTTAATACTCAGCTTCTCCTATTCCCAGCTGTCTGCTGTAATGATTCCAGATTATGCCTCAGTGTGTCCATAAAATTTCCTTTTATCACTCTGTGCATCCCTCTACTTCACTTTACTTAGTTTCCTCCCCTATGTGGGGATCAGATTTTTTTTCAGTTAAAGTTCAAACAAAGACCTTATTTCTGGTCCTCTGCCTTGGTGAACACATTATTTCTGAGCACTCTTGCCCTTTATGTCACTACTGGAATTTGGACTTTGGTGCTTGCTCACTGCTGTCACTCAATGCCTAATCATAAACAAAGGATGGGTTTGCTTTAGCAACATGGTTTATCCCCTTGTCTAATTAGTGTATCCTTGGCTGGGGTGCTACTAAGGTAGAAAAAATTTGGCTCTAGCTTTGTGCTGCTAATGAGGATTTTAGTCTGCAAGTATGCTTTGCCTATAGCAACTTGGTTTATTCTCTTCATTTTGGGTCCACTTATTGTCAGTCTATTACACTGTTCCAGTTCTGTAAAATGATACAGTAACAAGAATATCTTCCTATTATGTCTCCAGGGCAGGATCATCTGCAAAAAGTGTTCCCTGGCTGAATCATGTATAGACTCACAATCTGTTCATCTTCCCATGGCATTACTAACATTCACTGGCTTAGCTGTTCTCTGTCTTTTAGCAGCATAGATATAGTCAAATAAATCCATGTTAAACATGAAAAAAATAACTTGGTAAATGTGCCAAAGAAAATAATATGCTCAACATGAAAGCCAGTGTTGCATGATGTATTTCTTAAGATATACACTGAGAATAGTTACCTCTTCTTGTTGATATTAGAAACCCCACCTACATATTGGGAGATTTCTGCACTCACTCATTCTAGGTGTTTCTAATGAAATTAGCTGTTAGTGTACTTTACACACTCTCTGGTCACAGGATGGGACACATGGCCCTGACTAGATGTTATGAAACCTCATCCTTTTCTCTGTTACCTAAACTGGATTAAAGGCCTTCATTGAGATTAAGTGGATGCTAAAGAAATTAATGTCTCTCTCTTTTATTTAAAAATTGTCTTTCACAGACTGACAGTGACCAGAGGGAAGGGGGAGGGGAGAAATAGTGGAAAGAAATGGAAGGGACTAGTCAAAGAACATGTATGAATGACCCATTGGACATGGACAACCAGGTGGGGATTGACTATGGGAGCAGGGGTGCGACCTGAGTGGAGGAGGGCAAAGGGGCAAAAATTGGGACAACTGTAATAGAATAACAATAAAACATTCTAAAAAATAAAATAAAATTGTCTTTTTTCTTAAGTATATTTTATTGATTATGTTGTTACAGTTGTCCCAATTTTTTTCTTCCCTTTATACCCCTCTGCCTTGCACCACCCTACCCTCCAGCATTCCCATTTCCCTTAGATCATGTCCATGGGTTGTGCATATAACTTCTTTGGCTTCTTCATTTCATATGCTATTCTTAACCTTAGCCTGTCTACTTTGTACCTACCATTTACTCTTCTTACTCCCTGTACCTTTTCCTCCCATCCTCCCCTCCCCACTGATAACCCTCCATGTGATCTCCATTTATGTGATTCTGTTCCTGTTCTAATTGTTTGCTTAGTTCTTGTTTTCATTTTTTAGGTTCAGTTGTTCATAGTTGTGAGTTTGGTATCATTTTACTGTTCATATTTTTTATCTTCTTTTTCTTAAATTAGTCCCTTTAACATTTCATATAATAAGGGCTTGATGATGATGAACTCTTTAACTTTACCTTATCTGGGAAGCACTTTATCTGCCCTTCAATTCTAAATGATAGTGTTGCTGAATAGAGTAATCTTGGTTGTAGGTCCTTACCTTTCATGACTTCAAATATTTCTTTCCAGCCCCTTCTTGCTTGAAAGGTTTCTTTTGAGAAATCAGCTGACAGTCTTATGGGCACTCCTTTGTAAGTAACTATCTCATTTCCTCTTGCTGCTTTTAAGATTACTTCCTTATCTTTAATCTTGGATAACTTAATGATGATATGCCTTGGTATGTTTCTTCTTGGATGGAATTTCTTTGGGACTCTCTGAGCTTCCTGGACTTCCTGGAAGTCTGTTTCTTTTGCTGGATTGGGGAAGTTTTCCTTCATTATTTGTTCAAATAAGTTTTCAATTTCTTGCTGTCCCTCTTCTCCTTTTGGCACCCCTATGATTCTGATGTTGGAGAATTTAAAGTTGTCTAGAGATTCCTCAGCCTCTTGTTGTTTTTTCAGATTCTTATTTCTTCATTTTGTTCTGGTTGGATGCTTATTTCTTTCCTTTGTTCCAAATCATTGATTTGAGTCTCAGTGTCTTCCCTTCACTGTTGGTTCCCTGTATATGTTCCTTTATTTCACTTTGCATGGCTTTTATTTCTTCATGTTGTGACCGTACTTAACCATTTCCGTGAGCATCCTGATTACCAGTGTTTTAAACTCTGCATGATAGGTTATCTATCTCCCCATTGCTTAGTTCTTTTTCTGGAGTTGTGATCTGTTCTTCCATTTAGGCCACATTTCTTTGTCTTGGTGCACCTGTTACATTGTAATGGGCAGAGCCTTAGGTATTTGCCAGGGTGGGGCAACCCTCTTGGCTGAGTTGTAGTACTTTCTGTGGGGGAGGCGTCCAAGAGGGAAGAATGCTGCTTGCTCCACTCTTGCCCCACTTTCTGTCACTTCCCTCACTTTCTACAATTGGATTGTATCCTTTCAGGTGCAGATTCCCAGGTGGGTGGGTTTGTGTACATTGTAGGACCCTGTGGGTCACTCCAAGGAACTCTCCTGTGAGACTGGGAGTTTCTCCCACCTTCACAACCTCCACAGAATTTCACAGCCAGAAGTTTTGAGTCTTTAGTTTCCCACACTGAAACCTTTAGTTTTAGTCTGTCTCGCTCCCCTTTATTACTCCCAGCTTATCTGCATAGAAATGTGGGAGCACTCAGTCCATCAGCTACAGCCTTGCCTGGTCCTCCAGCCCCTACCTCATTGTGTATCCTTTTTGCCCGACTGCCCATTTCCACCCCTCCTACCAGTCTAGATAAATGTTTCTTTATCTCTTTGGTTGTGAGTGTTCCATGCAGTTTGATTTTTCTCATAGTTCTGGTTGCTTTTTGTTTTTAAATTGGTTGTTATCTTTCTTTTGGTTGTGCGAGGAAGTGAAGCTTTCTGCCTATACTTTCATCTTGGCCAGAACTCCTGCCTTTCATAAGGATATTTAACTCTTATTAGTTAAAGGCTTTCCTTCCCTGAGAGTGCCAGCCTAAGTATGAAATAGAAATGATGATGATGAAAAAGAGATGGATATTCATCTGGATCTAGGCAGCCATTAAATGAGACTAGTCTTGTAATTTTCCTTTACATGTAGCAGCAAGTTTATTTTGTTTTTGTTTTTTGCTTAACTTGGTTTCAATTATACTCTTTAAACCAAGAGACTAACTTACCAAAAAACATACTTTTGAAGGAATTGTTAGTAGCTCGATCACCTAAAAGTTTGGTCAGTTTTTCCATGCAAGGTAAAAGGAAATAGTATTGATTGTATTGTTTAACATTATATAAATGTGTTATATTAATTACATGGGATGGTATGCTTGATAATGTTATCATGGAAAATTATTACTGAAGTGAACTCTGTAGAATACAACAATGCTTGTGTGGGCAGGACAGGTTTCTCCACAGACAACAGGACTTGAGATTGTATCTGTGGGACAGTAAGGTGTTACTCTGGTAAATGTGGGGAAGGGAGTAAGATTGTGAGTGTGAATGTACTACAAATAAATTTTTTAAATAGTACATATACATATGTGAGATGAGAATTTTCAGGATACTGCAAGTAACTCAGCATAGCATGAGTTTAAGACTAAAGAGGACACTCAAAATGTATGCAGGAACCAAAATATGAGGAGCTCTAAACATTTCTAACCTCTATGAACTTTAGTTCTTTCATTGATGAAATGTAGATAAGAATACTATATTTCCTATAAAGGTTTGTGAGTTCTAACACAATTTCTGCAAAGTGCTTAGTCAAAAAAAGCTGTGTAAATGATTTTGCATAATTGTAAAGATAATGACTTATTTGAACTTCCTACTAGATACCCAAGACAGCCAGCTTTGTTTTCAATATAACACATATTATTAAAAATAGTTATATAAATACTAAATTCATATTGTTCAATAAAAACTTATTAGAAACTATCATCTCCATGTATCATTATTTGACTGAGGAGTTAAGGCAAGGCTCCCCTCTAGTGGTAACATCCTAAAACTGCAGACACACAGTCCTCCTGACTGAGAAAGAGTACAGAGTATCCGCCAAACTCAAGGCTCTGTGATGGCCTCATTTGAGAACAAAGTATTCCAGACAGTCCCTGGAAACATCAAATCTGAATTCCTATTTTATGATTTCTATAAAAGTCTTAAATCTAAAAGATTTTTTAAATGTAAGTTTAAAGCAGCATTTCTCAAAGACACTTTAAAAATGGTGAGATTTCACGGCAGTACATACACATCTGCATGCATGTTGGCATAAGACATATTACTTATCTTAGAAGTATTTTCTTCTTTCATAGAATGATAGTGCATTGTGACTCTTTTGTTTATTGATTCATTTGAATTTAATGTTCTAACTTTTCAAATTGAGGAGTTGTCCCCAGCTGGTGTGGCTCAGTCAGTTGAGCGCGGGCCTGTGAGCCAAAGGGTGGCTGTTTGGATTCCAGTCTGGACACATGCCTGGGTTCAGGCCAGGTCTCCAGTAGGGGGCGTGAGAGAGGCAACCACACATTGATGCCTCCCTCTCTTTCTCCATCCTGTCCCCTCTCTCTAAAAATAAATAAATAAAATCTTCAAAAAAAATAAATTGAGGAGTTGTCAGTCCAACTTTAATTCTCACATTTTCTTTCAAAATTATACTTTCTTCCGAAATCAAAAGATTGACATTTTTTATCTCTATTTAAATGAAAAATCTTCTCCAGTTTATTTTATCATAGTCCTTTAGTGTTCCTGAAAAGCCACCAAGAGGAGATAGTAACAAATGGAACATAATTGTGGACATCTTATTTTTGTCAGTTAACCATAATAAAGATCATTGTAATAAAATTCTTGATGTTAAGTTCAGAAAAAGAAACTTTCTATATAGTGAAGTCTAAAGACCAATTTGAATCTTTTAGTAATTGTTTCTCCATTTTTGCTGACTTACAGTGGTTTTTCAATTTACATTGTAGATTCACCATTCATAAACTACAAATTATGGTTTGTTTTTATTTATCTTATTGAAAACACATTTCAAATGTCTTAGGTTTAGCATTATAGTCTTTGAAATCTATATTTTGTGGATGTTTTATTGTTTTTATGTAAATTTTTAAAAAATTGCTATAATTTTCATAAAGAATTTTGTACAAAATCAGACAAATAGATGACATTTCTAAGAGAACAATATCTTTTCTGTTTAGGAAATACATATTCTATTCAGTTTCCCAAATCAGGTATTCTGTTCCACTGAAAAATCCTCCTTTAAAATTATAAAATTTACATAAAACTTCCCTATTAATCTCATCTCATTCTTCCCATATAGCTTTCACACACCTACAGTAAGAAGTCAGCAATGTTGGATTATGTAGTGGTTTCAAAACAAAACTAAAAGCACAAAAGAATGCATTTGGAAAGGTAAATCAGAAGACATACCACTCATCACCAACCTTCTACCATAGCAATAAACATTGTCTACAGTATCATTTTGAGATTAGGCATTGGATTTTTCTGTCGAATAGGTTTTCATATGAGATTTTTTTTTTCAATGAGAGTTAAATGAGTTTAAAAACAGGTCAAAGGCCATGCATTTTTAATAACACTTTAATAGATTAAGATTCTGGAGTTCTTTTGTTTAACATCCCTCCAGAAGGTAAATTTACATGCAGTTTAAGCACTTGAAACCATAATTTATTTATCAGCATCACTTTCTCTGGCTTTTCTTCATGGAATAGCATAGTGATACTTTTACAATGGAATGTGATTGTGCAATCTGATACTGCTCAAGTGTTCTGATAAAGGAGGAAGTGATGATTTTATTCTTATTTTTGCATACCGTGAATTTAAATTTCAATTAAATCATATTAACTATTCTGTTCTCTGCTATCTTTATTTAAAATTAATGGTGATTAGTTTCTTGTATCTATTGCTCTTGATATCAACTTTATACCCTCCCATCTGTGAATATAAATTCAAGGCATTCATACATTTCCATTATATTTATTTTCTTTTTTGAATGTACAGAGTGTTAAACTTCTTACAACTTAACTAAGTGTTAAATATTTCAAACTATGAACCACAGTTTTATAAGTGTTAAAGCGCAATGTGAGTCATTGAAGTCTATAGCTGGTAAATATTTTAAGCTATTTTCATCATGTTTTACTTTCTTCTTAAAAGTACATGAGTAAATAAATTTAAAAAAAGATTTCTTAGCTACCTTCAGATAATGCTAATATCTAAATCATCTAACAAAGAAAATTGAGCAAATAGATTTGAATCATGAACTTGATACATAGTGATTAAAATCGAATTCTTTAAAAATATAAAACCTTCCTACAAACCTTCATTCTTCCTTATGCTGATCTTTTTCTCATATTTTCTTTGCAACCTACTGAACGCTAGGCTTACACTGACTTTAAGAGTCTTCCTTCTCTCCTCCCCTCTCCCACATTTATTTGGCGTTGCTGTCACTGTCTTAGGTTAGGGCCTGACCATCTCTCCAGCCAGTGCCTACAACAGCCTCCTAGATGGCATTTCTGACTAGCAAATCATCTCCCAGTTTCTAGGCCGACTTGTCTAAAATGTAAATGTGGTCAGTGCATTCCCTGGCTACCCATTGCTTAATGATAGAGTCAAATCTGTTAAAATGGAATGAGATAGCTATTAATTTATTCCAGGTAATTAAACTTACTTTGATTTTGAGAATATAATGGTAAAATTAAGTTTTAAAGTTACTGAAGCAATGTCATAGGCCAAAGATGTAGAAGGTATGCGGAAGTAGATACTGATATTAAATTGACTTTGACTACTTCCAAGAAACCAACCAGTACAGGCAACATTTCACTATAACTGACACTATTAGACTAGATATCTGTGTATTAGCAAAAGTATTCAAAAGTCCCTGGTTGGCCCCCTTTTTGTGTAAGGCAACCAACAGAGTGCTGGTTGTCAGAAGACTGCATGATAAACTGACTCTCACTTATTTCTGCCTTAACTAGTTGACAGGTCACTTTTCTGCATGCTGCCACAGTCTTCACATCTGTCAGATGGGGATAGTAATGCCTACCTTGCTCCTAACAGGAAAAATGGGAAAGAGATGTTACTTCATTACAAATACAGTAAAAACAAAAATTTATAATCACTTATTGCTGACAAAGTATTTTCAAATGTTTTAGGCCATTATATCCTAACAATAGGGCAGTTAAAACTATCAGATGCTAGACATGCTGTGTGTGTTTGTAATTATTTTATTGTTGTTCAAGTACGGTTGTATCCAACAAATATTTTGTCATGCTCTCTTTACAAAATGAAATTAATACATAACACAACTTTAATTTATGAGACTTTTTATTTTATTTCATTTTGTAAAGATTTTATTCATTTATTTTTAGAGAAGGGGAAGGAGGGGAAAAGAGAGGAAGAGAAATATTAATGTGTGGTTGCCTCTTGTGTACCCCCTACTGGATACCTGACCTGCAACCCAGGCATGTGCCCTTACTGGGAATCGAGCCAGTGACACTTTGGTTCACAGGTCGGCACTCAATCCACTGAACCATACCAGCCAGGGCTAATTCATGAGATTTTTAAAAAGATAATTACAATAAAAGGAATATTATCCAAAAATTTAAGTTACTGATATTGTTGAAGTAATAATATTAAATAAGAACTAATTCCCACATTTAAAATAATGGGTGGCCTGGTACAAATAAAATAAAAATAGATTCAATATATGTCTGTGGCTTATATAAATATATTTATGTATTTATGTGTGTGTGCACACATGGTTGTATATACATGAATTCTGTATGTATATGCTGACATACATTTGTGGGAGAACATTATGTCACATTGCTTGAGGTATTTCTACAAATACTTCAAATAGGTGTTTGTTTCCACTCAGCTAAATCATTGTCAATGACTTCAATATAAAAATTTTCAGAATAGCAAAGAATTAGTTCTATTATTTTTTTTCCAGTTTATACTAGTTATTTGAGATCATTTAAAACTGGTAAGCTTTGTAATTTAGGTTATTTACTGACCTACTTAATAATCTCAATTGTTTACTACATTGCTATCAACCCATAATTTAGATGTAATTTCCTGTTTTAAATGTAGGAGAACAATATCACCAGTAGAAAGTATCAAATTGTTTCATATTATTTATGTTTTGATATTTCCTTTGTTCCACTAGGAAAAAGAAAAAAAAAAGAACTTTTCTGAAGCACTTTAGTTTGTTGGAAACTGTGGGTGGTAGTTTAAAAGGTGGTTAGAAAATTATCCCCTAAAGACATTTTAGGTTAAACAACTTTCAGAATAAGGATGGAACTAACCCAAAGGTATTGGAATGAAAGGGTGATGCGGGTGGTAAAGGTGGCTCGTGGCTACAAACTAATTAGCATTGAATAAATTACTAATCAAATTTCCTTTTTCAAATATAGATATGATTTATTCCAGGGAGGGTCTTAGTATAATTGACCTAAATATTGACCTATTTTTGCTTTTTTTCCTGGTATCAAATAAGACTTTTGATAAATGGGAATTTATCAAATGACTTTCCAAATATTATTTCATTATTGAATTTATATATTTGCTAAACTGTAATGTGTGTGAAATCCAGTTAAAAAAATGGTGCAAAACATCTAAAACTTTGTTTATAATAGTCTTGTGTTAGTATAGTATTTTATTTGTAAGAAATTAGTTAGTAAATGTAAAGTAGTTTAGGACAAGATTTGGCCAATAGTAAGTGCTCAAAATCACTTTTGGCTACTATTATCACTTTTAATATAGATTCATTCCCATATATAAAAGTGTAGATTTCTATACACATATATTTTGAAAGAGTAGTTTATTATATACCTGGAGTTATTTTTGATTTTGCTTTGTTTTTACTTGCTGAGAATTTTGAATATAAGTTATCCTTATGTGAAATGTTTGCACAGATTTTTGAAAATAGTTTCCTTTCACAATATATTTTAGAAGTCTGTATTTTTTATGGAATGATTTCAATTATATGAGTTTATACTTTATATAAATCTGTTTTAGTAGTAATTAATATATCTATGTTTGAATTTTTTCAAAACATTTTTAGTGCATTCTTTCATTCATTAGACCAACCAAAATAACAAAGATACTGTGTATTGAACACTAGACCTGCACACATATATTTAAGACATCTCTTTTAGAGAACATGTATCTAAAGGATGAGATTTATATGAATAAAATGATTATTGTCATAAGTACTGAGCAGAGGTTTGTGAAAATTAGAACAAATACTCGCTCAAGAAATCAAGGATGTCTTCAAGGAAAAGGAAAGGTCTTTGAGGTTGAGTAGGATATTATGAAGTAAGTGAATGAAGGGATCTGTTTATAAGAAAGCATGTTTCAAGAAATCTAGTCATTTTAAAAGAAATATTTTTCCTGTATTTGTAATACAGTTATAGAAAATCCATTGTTAAATTACCTTTCATTTAAGAAGATTTTGGAATTGAACCGTGTAAAACTTGAGAACTTGCCCAATATTCCCTGGAGCAGGATAAACTTGCTAATATGTGGAAAGCTGGGCTATCGTATCTTTATTTCCCAGTTACTTGATAGTTACCTGAATATTTCTAGACAACAGTAGAACCAAATAAAGACAATTAGACATTAGCAAATGGTTAGCGAGTGTCATGAGTATTTAGGCTTCAAAAAAATGTGAACCAAAGGTTTTAGATATGTAGTCTGGATAAGATGAATTTTGAACTAAGGTATTTAAATTGTAGTTGTTATTAGAGTTACTTGGTGATATTTTGGGAATAAAACTAAATAAAACCAATAAAATAAAACAAAACATGAAAAATTAAAATGGGCCAGAAATCATAATTAGATAAAAACACAAAGGAATCCAGAGATCTTCAAGCAGATGATAAATTATTATTTCCGTGGTATGTTTGGTATATGAAAGATTTTAAGACCATTAATTGCAAAGGTAATGCATGACTACTGTCTTATTCAGCTCGGGCTGCCCTAATTAAACACCATACACTGGATGACTTAAACAACAGTGATTTATTTTTTCACAATTCTGCAGACTCTAAGTCTAAAATTAGGGTGGTAATATGGTCAGGTTGTGGTGGGAACTCTCTTTCTGACTTGCAGATGGCTTCCTTCTCACTGTGTCCTCATGTGGCAGAGAGAGTGCAAGCTCTCTGATGTCTCTTTTAATAATGGTACCATCCATCATGACTGCTCCATTCTCAAGACTGTGTCTAAACCTAATTACTTCCCAAAGGTCTCATCTCCAAATATCATCACATTAGGGGAGAGGTTTCAACATATGAATTTGGGAGTGACACAGTTTAATCTGTAGAAACCACTTAAAGTAGGGTTATCAGCATGAGTGAGCTAGTTGTCTTGGGATGTCTTTGAACAGATGCTGGGGAGCTAGAAGAGTGAAATAGATGGGTTAGTGGAATCCCTGCTTCCTCACATCCATTTGGTAATCATTGGCAAGACATTTGCCTACCTTCTTTAAGCATTAGTTTCCTCATTTGTAAAATAAAAGTAATGATGATACCCACCAACAAAGTGCTCAGCACTGAAAGAGATAAAGTACTTAAGTGTATAAATAGTGCCTGATTCATAGAAAGTATTGAGTAAACATAGATTTTTCTAATTTTTTTTTTACTGTATGTTAAGCAAGTAGTTAAAATGTATTCCCAGAATTTGAGTTTTAAAAAGAACATTTTTAAATTTTTTATTCACTTCAGGTATTCGATGGCCATCTGCAAAGTGGAATGTCTCCATCACAGCAGAAACCACTATTGCAAGAGCTCTATTAAGAGTCTGAGATTTGTGTGGCTTTATGGACTTGCGGTTCCCTTGAATTAATGAACTCTTCATTCTTTCATTTAGTCAGTTGGTTTTGTATAAATACTCTTTGGGATCCAAGGTTAGATATTTTACTTGGTTTTCATTCAGGTTAAAATATAAACACAATATGTCAGATAGCAAAAGATTTTGGAATTGAACACTGTAACACTTGAGAGCTTGCACAATAATCCCTGGAGCAGGAAAAAATTGTTAATATGTAGAAAGCTGGGCTATCATGTCTTTATATCCTAGTTACTTGATAATTTCCTGAATATTTCTAGACAACAATAGAGCCAAATAAAGACAATTAGACATTGAAATTTTAAGTTAAGAATTTCTGTTCTGGAAATGACTTTCCTACTAAAACAATAGTAAAAGACCAAGAGGAGAAAGTTCAAACAATCTTTTTGTATGTTAAATGATTAAAATGTCATAAAAACACATTAAATTCAGTGTATTAAAAGCTTTCAAGACGCAATAGAAACTGAAAGAGGGGTTTCATTTCACAACCATTCCAGATTATGGAACCTAAATTTTTAAGAAGCTCATTAGTATTAAAGAGTAAGATACTTATTTTACATAGGCTATTAATAAATGTGATACTAAGTGAGACAGAAAATAAACTTGTCAGTAATTCTTAATGTACCAACTAAGCATTTAGAAAGGGGTTATACATTTATTGTTGGTGCCATGTCTAATCATTTCAATATATAAAAAATCTTTTAAATCAATGTGTTTAAATAATAAATATTAGCATTAAATGGTATTTTTCAGAAAGAACTATTCCAAGATGTATATAATTCTCACCAACATTCAAATACCATGAAGCACTATAATTTAAAATATAATTAAATTTGAAGATTTGAGTCATAGAAAAATTGTCAATATAATGTATACCACTCACATTTTAAAATATATGTATTAATTTAGATTATTTAGCTTGATTATGTAGATATATATAACTTCACACAGATAATTTCTACCATCTACTTCTAATATGATATGGCATGTTATTTAAATTATACAGCAATACCTTTAATTTTATATCATAAGTGAGGAACTATTTTTGTTTAGGATAAATTTAGTTTAATGACCATCTAGTATTGTATGAACATATACACAATAATATGTGTATACTTTAGTCATAGAATTTAATTATCTAGTTCTAAGGACTTTACATTTTTAAACAAAAAAAATAAGAAAAATTTTGGTGTCAGAAAAGCAAGCTGTGGAATACTGATAATATTCTGCGAGGAACACTGTGTATTTCATTTTGTAGGAAATTAATTCTTCCACCTTAATCATGTCTACATAGGTTCATGGTTACACTAAGATATAAAGTTCAAAATTAAAGACAGATATTACACATATAGTATTATGCCATCCATTTATCTACAGTAATGCAAAAGAATTACAAGTCCTAATTACTTAGTTTGGAGTGTTTATAAATATATGTTATTTGTCATCAAAAGGGAATAAATGCATTTTCCTACCTTTCTGAAGACATGACATTTAAGGTGCCTGCACCAACCAATGATATCGGATAATATCTGTGTGAAAAAGTAACACTGCTTTTTCTTATTCAGATGTTCACATGGCCAAAGTTGTTTTTTTTTTTTTTTAACCTTGTTTAAATCATGTGAAAAAAAAATGTGATAGTATTGGAGCCTACTTTGTCCTTGATGAGGGAAGCACAGCATTTTGAAGTTTTTATGGGTTCTGAGTGAGACTGGTGCTGCCTATAACATCTGAAAGTTACAACTCAGCTCCAAGGAACCTGTGATTTTGTATCAATATTCCTGACATTCAATGCTGTGCTTCTAAGCTAATTTCTTGTAGGACCTCTAAAGATTTTATCAAATACATTTAAGCTTTTTTAGAAAATGAACTTGAGGAAATATTTGTCATATCAAATCTAGTGATTTTAGAAATTTATCAAGATTTGTTCTATATCTGTACTTAAAATGCAATTGATTTTAAAGATTATACCAGAACCAAAATAATACAAGATTTGGGGTTTGGAGACATGAGTTTGAACCCCAGTCCTTTTAATTATCATGTTTGGTAAGTTGCTTGTTGAAGCTGAGCCTTACAAACTAATAATATGAGGAGAAAAATGCATGCCTTACTTATCGCACAGGGCTGTTGTAAAGATCAAGTGAAATGACACATGTGAAAGCTCTCAGTAAAACTTAAGCCATATAAACACATATGATACTATTCATTTAATGGATACAATATTGCTTAATGAATGCATCTAAAAGTTTAATATAGGCATGCTTCTTCTTGGGATTTTGTTCTATGATCCGTGACTTTGTTTATTGGGAGAGGGGAGTACCATTAATTAATGTATGCTGGATATTCATGCAGTTCACATTTGTCCAATTTTTTACCCATCATCTACTGACAGTAACTCATGAACATGTAATATGGTCGGCAACAGTCTGCTACAGCAAGGCCGACCTCTCATTCCCTCAGCTCATGCTGGGCTTTCAACAGGGCCTGCTGAGACAAAACAGTTTCACAGACTTCTTAGGGGGAGTTACTCTCCATTTATCCAAGATACACCAAATTCTAAGCAATTCACGGCAAAAAGAAGAAAGAAAGAAAGAAAGAAAGAAAGAAAGAAAGAAAGAAAGAAAGAAAGAAAGAAAGAAAGAAAGAAAGAAAGAAAGAAATCTACTTAAAAAAAGAATAAAGCACACAGAATTTCTATGAGAAATCAAATGTATCTCTCCTACTGAAAATGTGAATGAAACAAGGTGAAATAGAAGGATGATTATAAACACAGTATTTCATAATAAAACATTTCTCATTTAGATTTCATTATAAAAAGATGAAAAATAAGTTCTGTTACAAAAATTTCAATTTTTACATTAGTTAAGAGTACAACTTGTTTTTGGAAGTACAAATATCAATTAATACAAGACAAACATAATTATTTTAAACCCACACATATTAATTAAGCTAAAGGGAATAGAGATATATTTCCTAATGTGGCTGCAGAAGTTCAGTAAATAACATCTTAAATTCCAAATCTAAGATGACTTTGATAGTTCAGTGCTCAGTATCATCTATGAATAACTGTTCATTTTATTACAAAAGAGAAAGGTTATCCGAGCATTATACTAACCGAGTAACCTAAAACAGTCTTCATATTCTGGTGTGTAGGCTTAATGCCTCCCCGCTCTGTCAAGAATTCACTCTTAGCCTAGATAGACGATCATGAATACGGCCCTGTGAAAGGTCAGAAGTATGCCCCATGAAGATGCCAGTATGTGGGAGGCAAAATGAAGAATGGGTAGCACATGAGATTCATTGTGATAAAATGATTTGGGTACCATACAAATGGAGATTCTGATCTTAAATACAGAAATCTTGCTGAGATTTAGTTTTCTAATCTGTAAAATGAGCATAGTAATACCTACTTTATTGGAAGTCTGTAAGGACTAAAAATACTTGTACATAAAGTGGCTAAGATAGTGCTTGACAGAAAGTGTGCTGTGAATAGAAGATACTAGGTGGTTATATTTGGAAAAGATAGGAAGTTAGATATAAACCAAGTCCAGGGTGTCAAAAATGCAGTTACTCCTGGCAGACATTATTAATCCATTATGAAAAAGTGAGCACAGAGAAAGAAATTATTTGTTCCACTTAAATTAGTTTGCAGTTCTCTAAGTAGCATATTCCTCCAGCTGGGCATCACCTCATCCATATTCTAAATGAATTCTTTACTCAAGTCTTAGGTAAAGAATTTGGATTTTATATTTTTAGGAAAATGGCCTTGATATACCCTGCCACTGAACATAAACTAAAGTGACGATATTGGAATTCCTGGTGAGCCACACTGAATATCCATCCCCTATGATCTTTGTGTGGGCAACTCTTTGCCCCCACCTCCTTTAGCCTGGCACCAAATGGCTGTCCGACTGCATGGATGCAGCTGCTGTGCATGCAGTGTCTCCTCTAATAAATACCTACGATGACGACAAGAAACAGCATGCCCACAGAGCTTGGTAAATTGATCTCAATTCAATGACAAAAATCTTAAGAATGAGTAATCTGTGTATTCCATAGCTGATTTATTTCAGAAATAAAACATGTCATAGTAAATAATACACCACTCACTTGTTGTAATATAATTGCCACACAATATTACTAAAAACACAAATTCAAGTAACAGGAAGATGCCAACATTTGTTAAATACCTGACCACTGTTGATGGTTCATAGAAAAAATTCATTTTAAAACCAACTTTTAAGTTTCCGTAGAGCTAGGGGGTGACCTATGTGTGGTTAAGTATGCAGAGATGTCTAAAAAGTGTGCCTGCTCACTGATTGAAGGGGGGATGCTCACCCCACACTGACAGTTAAGTTTATGATACCAGCATTGCAAAGGGGAAGGCTATAGGCAAGCAGCAATGGGAGCCAGCAGATCTACATTAACATTTTATATGTTGAATTTAATAATGTATTCTTCATGCTAAATAACTTTCTGAAACTTATTTCATCTGATTTGAAATGTGATTTGAAAACTGCCAATATGTTAGGCAATCTGCTGCAAAATTGTCTATTTTCATTTTAGTACCTCTGCATCATCTTTAGCTCTGCTGTGTACTGAATTTTTTTTTTATGCAGTCCTACTCAGCAAATCAGAGCTTAAACGTATGCTTCCAGTGGCAACGGTATGCTAGAGGGATAATTTTAGCTACATTTTGAGGCCAGTAAGCAGAGGTAAATGTCAGCATTAGGGCAAACACTAGGGTACATGTAAATAGTGCACCTGCTCAGAGAACCAATTAGATTATACTGTAAAAGCAGGACACCGAGCGGGAGTAACTGCCCACCTCATGGGATTTTCAGAGTCTTGGGAATGCCTGTCTATTCCACACACTGATGGCTAATGCATTAAATATTCTACTGGTAAAAGTTCATTCTTTTTAAGTTTTATGTTTCCAAAATGCTATCCCTAATGAAACACAAATACCACAAGAGGTGTTAAAAGACTATAAATTATATTAGACACATACAATTTAGTATGAATGGGCTATCAAAGTGAGTGCCGAGGGACAATTTTGATTAGGGAAGTGGTCAGACACTACTCTAAATGAGAGAAATGTGTTTGTGCGTTACTGCCTGTGTGTAGGGAGTTTATAATGAACATTTCATTTTACTGCTTCACTGTTTTGTTTGACTCCCTGCCCAGAAGGGAGAGTTGCAACCTCATTTGAGAAATCCTATGTGTTCCTAGATCTCCTGCCATAATATTTGAGCTCCTGACACTAAAAGCTGAATTATTTAGATGCAATTGTTTTTAGTTGAATTATTTCACTCTGGAAAGTAGTTGTAGTCCAGGAGAAAGTAATAATCAGTTCCATTATTGACTAGCTGCAAGACCATTTAACTGTAGCCAGCCTATAACCATGCTCCTGGAAGCTGACTCTGAATCTCATAAACAAGCCTCTTTACGGACCAGGGTTATGTGCTTCACCAGTACCTTAGGCTGGTGTACCACAGGTCTGGATTCTTGACTGAACTTGATGTACAGATATGACAGTAGCACCTGAATATGCATGTTGAAAATATAGACAAAACAAAAATAACATTGTTGTATACATGTACTTTTCTCTTTGCTTCTGTTAAAATGTGTTAAATTATCTTGGGATGCATTGCTACTATTTTTATAATAAAAATAGAAACAATTGGAATCATTACCAAGATTCCGACCCTATTACATGAAACTCAGTGGGGTTAAGGTTGAGAATTTATAAAATGACAGTAAATATAAAGGAGTAAGAACATATTACTGGAAGTATGTAAATGGAAGAAATGAGTAAAATGTAGAAATGGACATAACCTTATCAGATTTAAGGTAAAATGGCACAGAGGTAGCATGAGACTAAGTAGAGAATTAGGAAATATGATATTGCTCCAAGACTATGGATAAGAAAAAAGAAGCATGGTACAAAGGATGTTTAAGAGACAGTTTTGTGACAGATATATTTGAGAACAGGCTCATGGAGTGCATATTTGGGTGAGATGAGAATAAATCTGACATGGAACTATTAACTTGGATGGTCATGGGTAGTTCACACGGAGAGGAGCCTTTCTAGAAAGCTCACAGGAACAGTCAGAATCAGCCAGAGTACTGGCAGATTATCTAGAGAAGAATACTTTGCGGATTATATCTATACCAAAGTAGCCTTTGACATAACCCCCAAAACCACGCTAAGGCACAGGCAGCAGCTTGTCATAAATATCAAGAATGAAGTCTTGTAGCAATGAGTGAGAAAGCTGTAAGAAGGCAAATGCTTTACTGTTTGATCACAGTGAACTCATCACCTAAATAATTCAAACTCCAGATTGAAAGCAACAAAAACACTAGGACAAGTAATTGGACAAGAAAATAAACATGTGATATTTAGGGTAATTGAAAGAGCATTTGAAAAAAAGGGTCAAAATTATTATTTTATTTATTGGGTTCTGTGACAATAAAACAGCTAATTATATGAATTCTATTTTAAGTAAGAATGGATGTTTTCAGAACTGTTATGGAGTTTAAAAAAACAGTGTAGGGACAAAAAAATTAAAGGAAAAAACATTGAGGAAAAGTAGGTGAAAAGGGTCTGGAACCTAGGTGATAAGGAATTATTTGCTAAGTGTAAAAGGAATAAACTTCATGAAATAGAAATTGGTTTGCTGACAAAGATAGAGTCCTAGAGGAAAACTAATGCAATTGGTTGTCAAAAAAAAAATTCAATATTAATTCGAATATGTTCTTACTGTAAGCAAAAGAGAACTAGGAAGAGCTTTTAAGTTATTTTTGAAAATATGAACATCAAATCAAAATATTTGGGAACTAAGATTTTCTTTTGATTGTAATATTTTTGGTTAGTTGGTTGATTGATTGATATTTTGGAGCTAAGCTAGGATGATTCTAGTTTGCAGTACCTTTTCTGAGAAAACAAGATTTTGCTACACAGTAGTATTACTATTTTCACCTAGTAATACTTTAATGTAAGTAACTTCCCTGTAAATTGAAAATTTGGTGTGCGGCAATTGTCCCTGCCTTTCTCATTTAGAAGTTTTGTGTCTGTTGTTCATCTGAGCAGTCAGACGTTTTGTTTTGTCTTTAATACCAATGAAGCAGAATCTTTACTGATGCTAAAATTCTGTTCACCATACAAATCTGTGAAAATTAAAAAGAATTGAAGATGATCCATTTTCTTAGTGTATGTACTTTTGGAAGTCTGGACAAGTAGGAGTATATTTAAAATGCAAATATTATACTGAGATGCTAAAATAATTTACATTCTGAGACTGCATTTTAAATATAATTGCATTACATTAAAACATAGTTGGGTTTATCATGTGATATAAATTTGGTTTATTTCTTACAGATTTATGTTTACTAGGATTTTGTTTTGATCTTGTAGTATATACGCAAATTTCATAACCATCTCTTATAATTTGTGAAGCTTTAGCAGCAACATTTGTAAACACAAGGGGATGTTTTCACTTTTTAGTAGGGGAAGAGCAGATGGTTGGGATTAAGGGAATCACTCCTTCGTGTTTAATAATGCAGCAGGGAAGGCAGTAGCAAGCTAACTTTTCACCAAGAGAGAATAATTTTTTAGAGCATCAGCTGGATCTTTCCTAGTTAGAATAGAGCCTCTTCAGATGTGTACCATCTGCATGGGAGTGAGTCACAGCAAAAGATCTAATAATACTTGTAAAATACAGTTTGTTCCCAATGAGTTCTATCTAGAGAAAATTCTTTCTATATTTGATGGAAGGGACTCATGAGAAGAAATCTACTTATAAGTAGAGGACTTGTGAATAGAAATCCAATCAAACAAAAGAAAAGACAGACAAGCAATCAAATCTTTTAGAAAATTGGTAATGTTTTGCAACATATAGCTAATTCAATAGGAAAAAACTGATGACTTTAAGGGATATCACTTGAGTATAACTTAATATATGAATTTAAGAGCAATACAGAAAAATTTTGGAAAGAGTAATTTGTAATATCAATAAAATTATGAATTAACTGAAAATACTATAATTGAAAACAAAATTTTAAGTGAAATTCAAGTGAAATTTTATCATATAATGTGAACATGAAGGCACTAGAAAAATTATGCATAGTGTGCTCCCAATGAACATTCATGTTCATTGTCATTGACCTTCACAAAGAATTTGATACCCTGAAGATCAAGGGACTCCCTCAACACCTAGTTTCAATTCACTACCCGGAAAACCACCATTAACCGCTTTAACGGTCATCTCAGCTCAGTTGTTCAACACCAAATTGTAAAGGAGCTGCCTTCAAACCACCAATGATATGAATCAAAGAAGAAAACTAAACCGTAAAATCAGTAACCAAAAGAAATTTGGCCTGAAGGAACCACAAGTTGGAGGATAGAATTTAATGCTTTCTCATAGTTTTGTGTCAACAATACTTTTATATCTAGGCTGTCATATAAAAAAGAAAAAGCATGTATTGTAGTGAGTATGACAGTCTCTTAGCTATGGATTTAGGCAAGGCCATACTAAGGAAAATGCCTTAAGAATTTTATAAATCCTACATTTAAAAATAAACAAGCAAGCAAGCAAAACCCAGCTTCTTCACAGACCCTGTATTATGTCAAGCTGAAAGTGTTTTACCAGTGGCCATTGTCATATGGCTTTTTGGTTTCAAAGAGTATTTTTCCCAATTCCATTTGATCATGACTCTTACATGTTTCAGTTCTATTTTTTCTCAACATACAGCCTGAACTTAGCTTTTTAAAAATGAGCCATTCTGTTTGTGTGGAAGGCCAAGCAATAGAACTAGGGGAAAAAAATCAGCTTCCTTTTTCCCCCTTGAGTGCTAATTCTGCCAATTAAAATTCCAGAGCCTTAGTTTCTTCATCTCTAAAATGAAGAGTGGGTCAGATGAATATTAACATACCAACGACTACAAAAGTTAACATAGCTGTATCCTTGGCCTTTGTGGGGATTCCTACAGGATCTTCAGGCATTTGTGTGGTATGGACAAAGGAATCGTCGAAGGCATCTGCAAACACAAGTGAGTACGTGACATTTCCTATAGACAGATACACTTATCTAAGACCATGAGTGCAGTTGTGAATAATAAAATAAAACTTACAAATTCTAAGATAACTGATATAAAAATAAACAATTTTAGGTGTTTGTCAACTGTCTAGTGTTTAAATAGGGATTTTGTACTTTAAAAGGCTTTGAATCTTTACATTATGGAGTGCTAAGCAGGAAGGAATCAAATGAGAGAATTTGCATTACCTGTTAACTGGGTCAAGGACTCTTTCCAAATACTTCAAATGATTCTCATTGTTACCCCTTTCCTAATATGCATAGAGGAAGGCACAACTGCAGAAACACAATAGAGATTTATTTCTATTAATCATTAGACAAATTAATGTAGGTTAATTGAAGATTAGCACTGCAGTTGTAGCAGCAGAATAGAATGAAGGGGGAAAAGTGAAGCAGATTATAGTTAAATATCCCAAGTATGTATTTTAATCTCAAATGTTTCTGGTTACCTGTTTGCTTATGTAAATTCTCAAAAATAGTAATTATACTATCAGACCTCTCAGCCTTGTTCTTTAAAATATATAATCTTTGAAATATTTTTATTATTAACTTGAGAACATTTGAGAGGTAATTAAACACATTCAACAGAGAAGTTGCATCTTTTAAAGATCCCCCATTTGTCTTGTTCATAAACTTGACTTTTATAATGTTAGCAATGGCAGTTTTTGTCTTAAATGAAATTAGAAATATTAAAATATAAAAAGTTCAAGGATTAATTAACTAAAATGATTTTATTTATTTAAATGAAAATATAAAAATGAAAGTTATAGGAAATCAAGTGGTCATTTTAAATATGATAATTGTGTTTCTCATGTTTTGGACTGGAGACTGGGGGGTGGCAGTTTGCTTACTCAGACGTGGCTAGCAGAATGTGAATGACTGAAATTAGAAATAGTTTTGAAAGTCAGGAACAAAACAACAGAACCAACTTTGTGTGTGTTATAGTGTGTGTGTGTGTACATGTTATGTTCATGTGTGTTTGAAGTAAAAATAATATGAAAGAGATCATATATTTCCACTTAAGCTTCTGTTTAAAGAAGATAAGGGCATAAGAAATACGTGACTAGAAATGGAACAATACAGAGAACATAGAATATTCTAAGTTATCACTGTATTATTAAGGGGATATTTTGTGTTTTCATAAACAAGGTATATTTAAAAAAACCGTTGTGTTCATAAAACTCAATGACAAAGAGACTAGCCTCTAACTTCTGTAGCATTTGAAATATTATAACCTGGGGCTGTGGGTTCATACATTAGCTATGCTTAAAGTATGCATGTTACTACTCAGCACTGTCAGTTTCCATGCAGCTTTTGTTGGCTTTAAACACTGAAACAAATAGAAAACAATCAGGCTCTAGTGGCTTGGAACCTGGATAGCAGCCCAGCTTTCATTTGTTAGGACTCTGGAAACATAAATTTAGAAAGGGAAACTTTTCAAATCTACTTTCAGGGTACATTGAACAAGTACTTCTCCCAAGGATCTCCAGGCTCTTTTTAACTTGTATGTATTCTGCTGATTGATAATAAAGATTGTAGTAGGAAATAATGCATTTCAGAACTGAAGTGTCTATTTAAATTAGCCGTGGGTCTGAATAGAGCACTGGTATTTATTAGAGATTTGTAAATCATATGGTTTTACCTATTAGAGTGGCAGCTGCACCTGGGTATGCAAGCACTTGCCTTAATATTCACCTTTAGAAATCTTCTGTTATTTGATAGTATTTGGTGATCTGTTTCGTCCACTGAAAGTCTTCTGAGCACTCTAATACTGTCCAGTTGAAGGGCATGGTTAGATTGGCAAAATATACAAAAAAAACAAAAAAAAAAACTTACAGAACTATTATATATTTGATTGTGGAGTTATTTATATAGTTCTTTCATATTGGGAATATCTTAATCTCACCATTTTGTGAGTGTTCCTTAGGTGAGGGCTTGTGAGAAATCAGTCACAGTTGCACTTGGTAAAGTAATTGTGAATGATAAGCTATTAAGCATAGTGTTAAGTAGTGTTCCTGTAAGGTGAGTTACATAGGAATTACCTGTTTTAAACATTTAAGATTCTGCACTGTAACTGTCCACTAAAACGTAAAATCAGTAGTAAAAGTAGAACCTCATATAGTTCTTGAGTCTTCACTGTGAGAAGACTGAGGTCACAGAGTCCGTGCTGAATGACCCCTGACGTAGATCATCTCATCTTACCCACTGTACATTCCCTGTTCTAGTAACTTCCCCTTCTAGAACTGCAATATGGGTATTTTGCTCATAATTCTAAAAAGTAATATATAAGCACAAAATGTTGTAATTCCCTCTTAAGATTATTAAGAAAATGTGTACCTTCAGTGATGAGGTGTACTGCTATTACATTTTTTTCTTTTGTGCAGAATGCTCTGGTATATAAAAATTTGTATCTCTGTGATAGGATTTTGTGAATTATTAAAGACAATATTGAAATATAAAACTAATTTTATCATGTGATTTGTATTTATTTCCAACACTGGACTTGGTTCCTCTGAATCACCATGTCAAGTTATTTGTTGCATTTTCCAATCTAAAGTAAATTTTGCGGCTTTTTAAAGAAATTTCTTTTTATTTTTTATGACATAATTTATACTATTTGTTTTAGACATATTTATTTAATTATCTGAAAAATACATATTATTCATTTTTGACCTGCACATATGTCTGTGACTCTGTCTTCCTGTTGGTTTATTTATATATTGCATTTTATTATCTTATTTTTTTAACCATTAAGATCCAAAACAATAACACATTTGAAGTATCTTATAAACTAGAGTTCCCACCTTGATCTGAGTTTATCTCTAAGGGACCAAATGACTATACAAATCAAGTATGGAATATTTTCAGGTAAATTCAGATCCTGAATTCTGCATATAAGGAGCTAGAAAGTCATTACTTCAAGCTATCAACAAGTAAAAAGCTGAAGAGAATGAAAAATCAGTTTTTTTTGGCTTCTAAAAAGAAGGGAGGACATGGGGCAAAGTGCTACTCCCAAGAATGGAGAGAGAGGCACATTCAGGGAGTTGAGATTTACCTAAGCAGAGAGTCACAAGCTAAAACCACCTTGAAAAACTGCCAGGGAAGGAAAATGTGAACTGTAATTGTTGAAAGGTTGGATGCTTAGTGCATTCAAATGCAAGAGTTAAAATCTCCATGGAGACTTACAATATTGTGAGATTTACCTCCAGGATATTATTCAGCCACGAAAAAGAAAAAAATCCTGTTATTTGTCCATATGGGTGGAACTTAGGACATTATGGTAACCGAAATAAGCCAGAGAGAAGAAGACAAATACTGCATGGTATCATCTATATATGCAATTTTTTTAAAAGTCAAATTCATAGAAACAGAGAATAAAAAAGTGGTTGCTAGGAGCTGGAGGAAATAGGAAAAGGTTGGTAAAAGGTTAAAAGCTTTCACCTATGAGATGAATAAGGTCTGAGAGTCTAATGTAAAACTTGGTGACTATAGTTGATAATGCTGTATTGCATAATTAAAATTTGCTAAGAAAATAGAGCTTAAATTTCACACACACACACACACACACACACACACACACATATATGAGGTTATGGCTGCGTTAGTTAACTAGATTGGGGCAATTCTTTCACAATGTATAAATATCTCAAATCATCACAATGTATACTTTAAATACCTTATAATTCTGTATGTCATTTATATCTTAATAAAGTGTATTTTTGATAAAAAGAAGAGCAAATTGAAAAAAGGGAACATAAGAAAAGAAATAATAGGAATTAGAGCAGAAATTGATGAAATTAAAAACAGAAAATCATTAGAGATAATCAGCAAAACCAAACTATGTCCTTGAAAATCTCACTAAAATGGAAGCCTATAGTTAGGCTAAGTATGATATAAAGAGAGAAGACAAAAATTATTAATATCAGAAATAAATGAGAGAATATCACTGCAGGTCCCATGGAAATGAAAAGCATAGTAATGAAATATTATGAATAACTCAGCACCCACAAATTTGATAACCTAAATGAAATAAACCAGTCTTCTGAAAGATACAAGTTGTCACAACCCACATAAGAAGGAATAATAAATTATCTGAATGGGTCTACATCTATTTAAGTAATTAAATTAATAATTGATAACCTTCCAAATCAGAAATTGCCACTGACAGGATCACTGGTAAATTCTACCAAATATTTAAGGAATAAATTATAACAATTGTTTTTTATCAATTGATTGATTTTATAGAGAGAGAAGAAGTGGAGAGAGAGAGATTGATTTGTTTTTCCCCATATTTGTGTGTTCATTGGTTTATTCTTGTATGTGCCATGACCAGGGATTGAACCTGTAACCTTGATGTTTTGGGACCACACTCTAACCAACTGAACTACATGGCCATGGCCTATACCAATTCATTACAATATCTTTCAGCAAAAAGAATAATTCTTAACTCATTCTTTGAAGACAGCATTACCCTAATACTAAAATCAGAGAATGACATTACAAGGAAAAAAAGCTACAGATCACTCTCTCTTATAAAAATGAAGCACTGCTTTGGCTGGTTGTGCTCAGTGGATTGAGTGCCGGCCTGTGAACCAAAGGGTAACGGTTCGATTCCCAATCAGGGCACATGCCTGGGTTGCAGGCCAGGTCCCCATAGGGGGTGCATGGGAGGCAATCACACACTGATGTTTCTCTCCCTTTCTTTCTGCCTCCTTTCATCTCTCTCTAAAAATAAAATCTTTTTTAAAAATCAGGGACATTTGTAATAGTGCCATCAATGAAAAATACATCTAATAAAAATAAATGCAATAAAGTATTTGAGAATTCAATTTAACAATGTATAAAAATAATAAACACCCTGACCAGGTAGATTTTATCCTGGCTATAGAAGGCTGGTCCACATCCAAAAGTCAACTAACGTAATCCATAACATCAACAGAGTAAAATGAAAAGTCACATGATCACATAAATAGATGGAGAATAACACAGAATAGCTAAGATGATACTGAAGAAGAAAAGAGTTGAAAGACTGATGTTACTTGACTTCAAGATTTACTATAAAACTATAGTAATCAAGAGAGTGTGGTACTGGCAAAATAATAGACAAATAGATCAAAGGAATAACGTAGAAATAGTCCCAGTAGTGAACCCTGTAAATATAGTCAACTGATCCTTGACAAAGGAATAAAAGCAATACAATCAAGGAAATATAGTTTCAACAAATGGTGCTAGAAAAACTGAACATCTACGAACAATAACAAAATATTAATCTGGACATGGATCTTACACCTGTCACAAAAATTAGTTCGAAATGGATCATAATCTTAAATGTAAAACACAAAACTATAAATCTTTTAGACTATAACATAGAAAATGTAGCTTACCTTGGGTATAATTATGCCTTTTTATTTTTATTCTTTAGAACACTTTTATTTGAAAAGTGGACGTATTTAAGAACATCGTAAAGAGTCCTATTATTTAGCAAGCCTATAAAGAGCACTATTTTATGAGCATGTTAATTTATTTTATTACAGTTTCCATTCTATATTATTTTGTATTAGTTTCACTTGTAGAATGCTGTGGTCAGACAATCATATACTTTAAAAAGTGCCTCCACCAATATTTTCAGTACCTGCCTGGGACTCTGCATAGTTACTACAATATTATTGACTATATTCAGTATGCTGCAACGTACACTCCTGTGACCTTCGTGTAACTACCAATTTGTAATTTACCTTTTCATTTTTTTTTTTGCTCAGTCCCCTGACTCCCCTCCCCTCTGGCAACCACCAGTCTGTTCTCTGTATCTGTAAGTCTGTTTCAGTATTATTTGTTTGTTTATTTTGTTCTTTAGATTCCACATAGAAATGGAATCATATGGCATTTGTTTTTCTCTGACTTAGTTACTTTACTTCACATAATGCCCTCGAGGTCCATCATGCTTTTAGGTGCAACACAAAAGCCACAACCCAGGAGTAAAATAATTGATAAGCTGGGCTTCGTTACAATTAAAAACTTCCTCTCTGCAAAAAGCAGTACCAAGAGGATTGGAAGTTAAGCCTCATGGTGGGAGAAAATATTTGCAAAAGATACATCTGCTAAAGCACCCTCACCTAAACTATACACAGAACCTTTAAAACTACTGATAAGAAGGAAAGAACCTGATTACTAAATGTGCTGTAGATCTCAACAGAGTGTTGCCTTGAACCCTAGGGAGTTCCCTGGGTAAAATCCAAAACTGGCCTACATACCTGGTGTGTAAGACAAGACTAAAGGAGAAAGCCAGAACATTCTAGATTGGTACTGACAGTCTTAATGAGCAATGAATGAGAGCAGCAAATGCTGGTGAGATTGTGTAGCAACAAAAACACTCATTGTTTTGTTGGGGTTGCGAAGTGCCACTTTGGAATATAGTTAAGTGGTCTTCTTACAAAGCTAAACACACTCATACCATATGACCCAGCAATTGAGCTTCCTGGTACTTATCCAAAGGAGTGGAAAACACGTCCACACAAAACCTACACAAGAACATTTATAGCAACTGTAGTCTTAAATATCAAAACATGGAAGCCACCAAGATGTCCTTCGGCAGATGAGTAGATAAGTAATCTGTAGTATATCCAGACAATTTAACTTTATTCAGCACTAAGAAGAAATGAGCTATCAAGCCATGAAAAGACATGAAGGAAACTTGAATTCATAGTACAAAGTAAAAGAAGCCAATTTGAAAAGAGTGCATACTATATAATTCCAACTGTTTGATATTTAGTATAAGAAAAAACTATGGAGACAGTAAAAAGATAAGTTGTTACCAGGGGTGAGGAAGGGGGTGAGATGAGTGGACAGAACACAGAGGATTTTTACAGCAGTGAAAGAACTCTGGGTGGTACTGAATGACAATATTGTTATCCAACTGTCAAACCTATAGAATGCACAGCACCATGAATGAACCCCAAGGTCAAATATGACTTTAGGTGATCTAATATGGCAATATATGTTCGTAGTTGGTAAAAAGAAAAATCAAGTACCATTCTGGTTAATCATGTTTATGATGGAGGAGGGTATGCTTGTGTGGAGGTGGGGAATATATGGGGCATCTGTACTTCCCTCTCCATTTTGTAGTAACCCATTCTAAAGATTTGCTATAAAATTTCAGATCAAATGTGTAAATTTCATATTTTGATAACATTTTAAAATAAAAATATTGATAAAAATATGTAATAGTTCCCAAAACGTGACATGTGCTTTAAAAAGAGTTAACAGCTTTAAGCTCTAATTCATTTGCAAAAATCATAAAAATTTACTCTATATAAATTGGTTTGGTTGGACAGCTATCAAATCATCCCTACAATCAAGCTAGTAAGTATATCTAGACTCCAAAATTTTCTCATACTCCACCCTTTTTTACTGTGATAAAAAACATTTAACGTGAGATTTACACTCTTTCTAAATTTTTGCGAGTGCCCAATACAGTTTTATTAACTACACGAACAATGTTTTACAGCAGATCTCTAGAACTTATACATTTTGCATAACCTTAACTTTATACTCAATGGATAATAATTCCCCATTCAAAAACAATGTCCTTTTGAACATTGTGACATCAGACAAGATTCCATTTAGAAAGCGAAAGTCATCACAAGGGAAATTTCATGAGGAAACTACTAATGTTCTATTTCTGAGATACTTGGTATCTAGCGTTGAATAAGCACTCAAAGGACATGAGTAGAATTAATAGAGAAATAAATATTTCAATGATGCAAGGGTTCCATTTGATTCTTTATTTTAAAGCATAAGACAATACTGGAGTTTACAAACTTGGACGTTTTTCTCATCCTGGCATCATCCCTGCTTCTCTGAGAACCGCTCTTTGACGGGAAGAGTTTGGTTCTATACCACGTCGTGACGTTGCTTTAATCTGCCTCTCTGCACTTAGCTAATTGGTCTTTGTATTGAACCTGTTCCCACTGGATTTTCATCTTCGGAAGTGGGTGTTGATAGTTAGAAATATATTACACATGTGGCTAAAATGGTTAAACATAAAGTTAGAAATAATGGGAAAGCCATATTCTATGCTGTGAATTGAGATCTACATACTAGAAAACAAAACACAAAAAACAAAGATGAAAACAAAAAACAGATGGAGATCTGAGGCCCTCCACATCCTGACTCCAGGTTCTAGTTTTGATGTGACGTTCAACTGCATTCACGAGGCATTTATATTCTTATAACAAATTTTCCTGTTTTTCCCCCCTTAAGTTAGTTTATTTTGGCTTGTCTTGGTTGAAACAAAGCAAGTATTGACTAATACAATGAGACTGGAATATATTTTCTACATGCATTTAATAGCTGAGAAAATTGAACTTTAGAAAGGTGAAGCTTTGTACATACAAACAGAAAGACAGTGATAATACTGAAGTCCATATCTTTTTGGATAAGTTCAATGCTTTTTGTATTATACTTTATGTCTTTGTACCAAATTTTCAAAAGTGGCCTAAAAAGTAGTAGGCACACACAGTTAAAAATATGCTGAGAAACCCTTTACCGAGTTTCACTAAAGGCAGAATAATAAATAGGACTAATGCTCTTTGGCCAAATAATTATTTGTTTTAATAGTTTTAAAAAATGATCCACTAAAGAAAGAGCCAATTGTGTGGCTATGTTTGAAGATAAGGTGAAAATGGATATTGTAACAAAGTATCTAAAATCTTTGAAATGTTACAAGATATCTAGAACTACATTACCCAATACAATAGTCACTAGCCACATGTACATATTTAATTTTAAATTAATTAAAATTATTAATTAAAATGACATAAAACTATACATTTGTTCTTCACTTGCATAAAGGATATATAAAAGTGCAATAATTTCATGTGGCTAATGGCTATCACATTGGACAAAGCAATTCATGGAATATTTTTCTCATCTCAGAAAGTTCTACTAGATAGTGACCTAGAATGTTATTACTGATACTTCACAGTAATTATGAATTCATCCCCAAACTATGATTTCAGATTATAGGACAAAAAAATTACTATAATAAAAGTTTATGCTAAATAGTATTAAGTGTGCTTGTGGTATATGCTTCATTTTTTGTGTTATCTAGCATCGGATATGAAATATTTGTTATAATATGTACCTTTGTTTCCTTTACCCTGCTTTGATTTCTTCATCTATTTAATATACTCTTACCATGTATACTGGAATAGAACATAAGCCCCAAAGGTTTTCTTTATGTGTTAATTATAGTCTTGTATTGCCCAGGATTCTAGGGCAATACAAGACTATACTCTCCAAAAACACCACAAATACAAGACATTTGTGGTATTTTTGGAGAGAGAAATAAGAAATAATGGATATGACATTTCTAGAAATGTACACGAGATTGTCAAGAGATAAAAATTTCTATATGTAATATATATACTAAAGGAATATATATATATATATATAATACGTATATTAATTACATATACATTGAGGAATAACTCAATAAAAGAAACTTGCCAAACTCTCCAATTCATATGGTGCTTAAAGTGTACATATCATCTTAAATTTATTACATATACTTAGCAATATAGTAATGCTTGCAATAATGCAAGGTAATTGCATCTTAATTGTGCTTCCCTATACACAAATATATATTAAATGTTGTTTGTTAATGCAAATCTGTGTATAATGTATGTACATATATACACATATATATTTAGGAATCACTTTTTTTCTATATCCTGTCCATATTTATGTAACACTAGGATTTTAGTTTCAACTCACCAGAGATTGCATGATAGTGGAAAACAAATTATCAAAGCAATTAAAATAGTTTTATACCTACAGGAGCTAGAAATCTCTGCTTTTAAAATTAATTATTAGCTTCAATTCCTGATATGTAGACAATGCTACTCATTCAAACTGTTAGAATATGCTATTTTGAATCATAATAAAAGACATTTTTGTCAAAAGTGTATGTTAGTATGTGAAGCTATCAGAAAGATTTATTGGACTTCTATAAAAATATTAAAGCAGCAAAGTTTTAGCAGATTTCCTCCTCTTTGATAAAAAACAATACAAATCTGATTGTCACATACTAAAATTCAAATAATGCTATTTTTCATAATGTATTTAATATCCTTTTTAAAAAGATTTTATTTATTTACTTTTTTAGAGAGAGGAGCAGGGAGGGAAAAATAGAGGGAGAGAAACATTAATCAGTTGCCTCTCACATGCCCCCACCTGGGGCCCTACCTGCAACATAGGCATGTGCCCTGACTAGGAGTTTAACTAGCGACCTTTCAATTTGCAGGTAGGTGCTCAACCCACTGAGCCATACCAGCCAGGGCTGTATTTAATATTCTTTAAAACCATCTGCTAGTTATCCACTTTAGAAAATATCCGTAAATCCTGAGAAACTTTAAACCTTTACTTCTAATACTTGTAGATAAGAGTATTAGAATAAATTAAAATTACAGTTCCTCCTTTTGTAAGGTAAGTTTGATCACCTCCAATATAATTTTAGATTATACATCCCAGACCTAGCCAGACTGGTTTTCTAGCCTGGTTCTCCCGAGTGCCTCGGGAGACATTTCAGGAGACGTATGACTGACGCTGTGGTAGATAATAGTAAACAGGACTCCTCCAACCCCTTGACATTGTACTAATTTTTTGTCACGATATCAACATTTTAACAGAATATTAAAAAATGTAGATCCCAGTTCGACTTCAACATTTAGACTGGACTTGAATCTTGCTTTAGAGTCTCATAGGCCTTCTCATCAAACTAAAAACAAAATTAGAGACCTAGAAATTTGAGGCTGCCCTGAAATTCACCTAAATATAAGCCCTCTCTCTCAGGCTCTTCCAGCATACTTAAAATATCTGGAATTTCTAAAATTAATATTAAAAAGATTTTGGACAGCATTTATTTATCCATTTTCTGTCAATTAATAGCTTTATCTGCATATTCCATTATAAAACACTGAATATTCCACATAGGAAGAAAAAATACAGTGGTTTAAATAATAATGTTTTAAAAAGCACTAAGATATAATAAAAAGATCACTGCTCTGGCAATTAGACACCTTGAGAGCTAGCACTGGTGTATGTGTATTTAAAGGGTCATCTCTCCAACACATTTAATCAGATAAATGTATGTTATTATTATGTCCCAGACTTTCTGTACTAGGTGCTGATGATTCATCAGAAAAAATAAATAAATAAAACCCAGAATTCAATGAGTTTACATCCTAGTAATTGTCCTGGTGAAAACTGCTTAATTTCTGTATATCTATCTATCTATCTATGTATTTATCAAACTACTTACCTCTCTACCTATCTATCTATCTATCTATCTAGAAAGATGGATATTTTAATGCAAAGATATTATTATCAATGTATTCTGATATCTTTATGATATCAAAGGAACTGTTTATCTTGTTTGTTGGAATTTACTAATCAGATCATTTTTAATACTTTAGAGTCATAATGAACTTCCAATTTCAAGTGCGAATTAATTATACAAAACAGAACTATTGTCTCCAGGTTTGCTCTTGTGTATTACATGGAAGCATTGGCTTTTATTTGTTGTCATATTACATTTGGGGCAGACACCTGATTTGTTTTCCTTCTTAGGATTCTTTCTGTCAATGTAACCGACTGCTTTTCTTTTATTCTTTGAGTCCCTACCTTTTAGAATCACTTGCTATAAAAGTTATATTTGTTACAGCAATAGTTAGCAATTACTCTGTGGAGAAGCCACTATTAAGACTTGGATATCTTTTAAAGACTGAATTATAACATTGTATTGTATTTGGAATTATAGTCTTTTTACCTGACATGGATCTTAAGATCATGTAGTACTATCCTATAATTTCACAGAGTGTTCAACCATCTACCACAAGGTCACCCAGACACTTGGTAGCAGAGCGGGACATTGTCCAGATTCGAAAGCTCTTTCTACAATCTTCTTCTCTACAGAATCCTCATTTATATGCATGAACATCATTCCTCCCTACATCTTTCTCTCTGCTCCTAAGGTTAACAATAGCAATGTACTTGTGATGTATTCTAACTGTGTTGACTCCCACAATTATTTTCTGTCAAAATTATATTATCTAAAAAAAATCACATGCCTTTAAAAATTAAGTTAGACACAATTGTTATTAGAATCAACAATAAAGGACTCTCAATTGATTTTAGATAAGCAAGAATCTGGTGAAAGTAAGCTTTTTAAAGAACAACAAAAATGACCACACAATTTATAAACTATTTTAGGAAAGTCATAACTGACACTCCCAGATATCATTATTTTATTGTAATGCACAGCAAGTGTTAGCTGAATTTAACACAGAATGATAAAGGTATTTTAAGTGCCTAGAAACTATATAAATAATAATTTTAATTTTTGCTTTACAATGTGTTAGGACAAGTGTGGAAATTTTAAACAGGTTTAGTTATTTCCCCAAGTAGAATGAAATAAAAATATTTTCATTCAGAGGAGTTCCTGCCAAGATGGAGGCGTAGGCAGAAACCCTTTGCTTCCTTCCACAACCAAAAGGTGGATAACAATCAATCTAAAATCAAAAAACAACCAGAAGTTCCAGAAAATCAAACTTCATGGAACTCTGACAACCAAGGAATTAAAGAAAAAATCAACCAGAACAACCAGACTGGTAAGAACCTGCAGCAAGGCAGGGCCAGCAGAGAAAAACAGCAGCAAGGCTGCGAACCACGCAGGCAGGGCTGGCTGTGGACTACAGCAATTGCTATGGTGGGAGATACTCCCAGTCTCACACAAGAGTTCTTTGGAAAGTGCGCTAGAGACGAGCAGGGGAGCACTCGTCCCTCCCTGGCCCCTGCCCCACAGGCAGTGCCAAAGTGCAGCAAGGAGGGTTGCCCTGCCCTGGTGAACATGTAAGGCCCCACCCCCTTACAACTTAACAGGTGCACCTAGACAAAGAAATATGGCCCAAATGAAAGAACAGAGCAAAGCTTCAGAAAGAGAGCTAAGCAATGAGGAAATAGCCAACCTATCTGATGGAGAATTTAAAGCCCTGGTAATAAAAATGCTCACAGAACTGATTGAGCTTGGTCAAAAAATGAAAAAACAAATGTAAGATACCAAAAATGAAATAAAGAAAAATATTCAAGGAACTGACAGTGACAAGAAGGAAACCAGGACTCAAAGCAATGATTTGGAACAAAAGGAACAAATAAACATCCAACAGGAACAGAATGAAGAAACAAGAATACAAAAAAGTGAAGAGAGACTTATGAACTTCTGGGACAACCTGAAATGTTCCAATATTGGAATTATAGGGGTGCCAGAAGGAGAAGAACAACAGCCAGAAACTGAAAACTTACTTGAACAAATAATGAAGGAAAACTTCCCCAATTTAGTAAAGAAAATAGACTTCCAGGAAGTTCAGGAAACCCAGGGAGTCCCAAAGAAGTTGGACCTAAAGAGGAATACACCAAGGCACATCATTATTAAGTTACCCAAGGTTAAAGATAAAGAAAGAATCCTAAAAGCAGCAAGAAGAAGGGAGAGAGTTACTTACAAAGGAGTTGTCACATGGCTATCAGCTGATTTCTCAAAAGAAACCTTGCAGACAAGAAGGGGCTGGAAAGAAGTATTTGAAGTCATGAAAGGCAAGGACCTCCATCCAAGATTACTCTATCCAGCAAAGCTTTCATTTAGAATGGAAGGGCAAATAAAGTGCTTCTCAGATAAGGTCAAGTTAAAGGAGTTCCTCATCACCAAACCATTATTATATGAAATTTTAGAGAGACTTATGTAAGAAAAATAAGATTAAAAAATATGGACAGTAAAATGACAACAAACTCACAAGTATCAACAAGTGAACCTAAAAATAATAAAAGAAAGAAAAACAATGAAAACAAAAACTAAGCCATCAGCTGGAACAGGAACAGAATCAGAGAAATGGACATCACATGAGGAGATTTCAGTGGGTAGGGGAAAGGAGGAATAGGGGGAAAAGGTACAGGGAAGAAGCATAATTAGTAGGCATAAAATAGATGGGAAGAGATAAAAATGGTATAGAGAACAGAGAACTCAAAGAACTTATATGTACAGCCCATGGACATGAACTAAGGGTGGGGATGCTGGAGAGTTGGGGGTGCAGGTCAGAGTGGGGATACAGGGGGGAAATTGGGAAAACTGTAATAGCATAATCAATAAAAATTTTAAAAATATATTTTCATTCAGAAATATATCAGTAAAATCTTAAACATGATAAAAACATTTAAGTCTTGGTGCAACCCTGTTGGGTAGTAATGCTAAATTGGTGTGTGTGTGTGTGTATAATGTATATATTATATGATTCCAATTATGATCCCAAATATGGTCCCAATTAAAATGTATATATACACTTATATGTATGTATGTATGTGTGTGTGTGTGTGTGTGTGTGTGTGTATCTTTCAAAAACAAATCATTGCTTGGTAGGAGCTGCTTTGTAATATCCTTTGTCTTTTGAAACATCTTTATATGCTTGCACGCAAACATGTGGCCTTTCCTCCACAGCAATCAAGAATTCTAGACACACTTAAAGCAACAAAGGAAGATAAGCAACAAACAAGATAAACAAACAAACAAAAAAAACCCTCATAGATACAAACATCAGTATGGTAATTAGACAAAGGAAAGGGGTGGAGGGACAGTAAAAGGTAGAGGAGATCTAGTGTAAGGTGACCAAACAAGATTTGACTTTGGGTGGTAGGCATGGAATACTACATACAGATAATGTGTCATAAAACTGTACACTTGAAACCTATATAATTTTATTAACCAATGTCACTCTAAAAACTTTAATGCCAATATAAAAAAAAAAAATTCTAGACCCAAAAGAAACTTTGACAATTGTAAATTAATTTAGACGTCTTCAGATGAACTAGCTGAGGTCCAAAGGGATTAAGTAAACTGACACCCAAAGCTTCTAGTACTAATGAAAATAAGTATTTTATTTTTCACAAAGAGATTTGAAAGCAAGACTATTTATGTTTTGTACCTGTATGAGGTTCCTAGAACGCTGACTTTAAAATGTGCATCTAGGAGAAGTTAAACAAGAATTAGAATGCTAAAGTAAGTCAGTTTTCTAATCTCTTTGTGATTCACTGTATTATCTGTAGCCTTTTAAAAATACTGTTAATTCTTAGGATACCACGATAGCCAAAAAATTAGTACAAAATGTTTTTTGCAGTATGAATTATTATAAAAATTTGTATCCATCTGCATCACTGCTGTGCTCATTAATATGGATTATTTGAGGTTGATTCTATAGAATTATAAAGATTAATCTTATCAATATAATTCAGTTTACTTCTAAAATTGAATGGAAGTGTAGATTAGGTAGAAAATAACAATGATAGCCCTATCACTGAAATTATGAGTTCAGCTCTGTAGACATGATCACAAAAGTTAGAGGGTATAGAAATAGAAATAAACAGAGATAAATGACCAAAACGTTTTTGCCTTCCACTATATATATATATATATATATATATATATATATATATATATATGTGCATTTATATAAAAATTTAAAAAACATTTTCATTCAGAAGTATATCAGTAAAATCTTAAACATAATAAAAATATTAAGTCTTGGTGCAACCTTGATGGGTAGTAATGCTTAATGTGTGTGTGTGTGTGTGTGTGTGTAATGTATATATATATTGTGTGTATATATAATGTATATATTGTATGATCCCAATTATGATCCCAAATAAAATGTATATATACACTTATATATGTGTGTATACATATATATGCATATATGTATATATTCCACTATATATGCATGCACATGCATATATATGCATGTGTGTTTATATATACATACATATTTACATATACACACATATATTTACATATATACTATAACTTTCAGGTATATTTCTTTCTATTTCCATCATCTGCTTACTATCTTTCTATGTTGAAAGGCAGCAAGTAATGAGTATACTGTGCATGTGTATCTGTGTATGTCAATTGCTCTCAAATGAGATACAGGAGAGATGGGATTTTGTGGCAATAATATCTTTCTATATTGAATATTTGGAAATACTGTTTTTAAATATGGCTAAACATGCTATATTAATTGTATACGCATAGACTTTTCCTTTGGGGGAGCATCTTTATCAAAGGGCATTTATATTGAAATATTACTTTGCAATCATGACACTTTAACTCATGTCAACTGATTTTCAGAATATCACACACAATATGTTATTTCTTTATTCCATGAAATGTTTTTGGCTTCATTATTTGAATAATTCTAATTTTAGATCCACTCACAGATCCCAATTAAAATCATCCTATTTATAGACAAAAAAAAAAAAAAATCTTTCTTCAAGTCTCTTTTCTTTGGTCTAATTTCTAACTAACTTTTTAAACCTACATTTCCAGGTTAATGTGTATTTGAATGTTTAATTTATTTATTTTTCTTTTCTAGAGCCTATTCCTATGCTTTCTCTTTACTTCCTTTTTGGAATTCTTTATTTGTATTCCTTTTATGTACGAGTATCAGTGATTTTCATGAGTCTATTTTTCATATTCATATTTCTTAATTGTGTCAGTTTTTCTATTTGTTTCCTTTAGTTGTTATGCTCACATCCTATAGTTATGTATTTAAATTTATTTACAAAGAAGTGTGACTTAAAACTGGTGCAACGTCAGTTGTAATCTTAGAAGGGCCAGAAAAAATTCAAAGCAAGTTGAATTAAAACTGTCAGCAGGAAACAACTTCAAAAGGCCTTTCTTTTAATGGTTACTGTTGTAATTCAAACTTTCACTTAGAATTAAAAGCAATTATGATTAAAGGCTTTCAGTTTTGATTTTTCATTAAAATGTAGCAATGTAAGTCTGTTAATGCTGCAAAGGTAAATTTGTTTAAGAGTGTACAGTTGGGGATTTAAATAAAATGTGGTTATTTAAAACCCTCTTAATTTATGTTCCCACACTCCCCTGCTGTTAGAACCTGTTCCAGAACTTAATTATCTTGATAACTATTATAAAATTCTGTGACAAATTACCTTAGGAAATATAAGAACACAATTTAGGACAAAAAGGTTTTAAATTAACTGGCTTCTGCTCAATGGAATTCTATCAGGCAACCTCTACTTTGTAACTGAATATTGATTTAGAAAGAAATAGAAAAAAAATACAGAAATTTTCATTCATTTTTGCAAAATAAGTTGTAGTCTCCACATTCCATATCAAATAACAAATCATATAGCACTGTCTGAAAACTTGAGACATTGTTCTTTTCTAGATTCGCTAATTTATATAAAATTTAAGTTTATTCATTAAAACTCAAAAAGAACATGAGTCTCCCTCTGCTTGCTTGCTGATCATGTGATTTAAAGTAGGATATATATATATCCTATTTTAATATATATAATACATATATTACTGCTACCAAATGTACATTGTGCATCATATATTGAGAATATACTATATTAATTTATCCATATGAAGTCTGTGTGCTTGTGAAAACATGTGTAATATTTGGCAGTAATATAAATTTTTAATCTTATAATTACCATGCATATATATACATACATACATATAATAGGTTGCTCATATTTGATATGCATGTAACATTGCATAAAATTAATCTAAGTTCAATAGCAGGACTTTGAAAAGGAACTGGCGGAAGTGTCAGCAACACTAGCATCAAGATTGCCTAGGGCATTTTCAGATGTGACATTTTACAATTAATTCTGGCGAAGGTGTTCAGTCACATTGTCCTTTCAGTATCATTTGCACTTGACCCTTGACCGTATTCACTCTTGCATTTCAAAGTCATTGCTTCCAAGAAAATGTTTTCTTCTGAATCTCCTAGATTCCTAGTGTTACCTGTGCAGTGTTTGTTTTCTTTTGCTTTTTGGGTGGCAATTCTTTTGTACTGATTTATACAATCAGAGATAAGGAAAACACTTTTTGTGCAGCAGGTTATATAGTGTACTACATCACCAAACATGTTGCTCTAATAATTTTGATTACGTCCTTTACCCTACTATATGATAAATTTCTTAACATAAAGAACAATATATATCTCATATTTATACTTAACACCTAGAACAATTTCTGCCACCTAACAGATCCAAAATGTGTGTTTGAATCCTGAATGCATGAAGAAGTAGAATTCTCCTAGTCCTGTGGTTGAATCATGCTGAAACTCAGTTCCCAGGATGCATTTCTGCCAACACCTGTTGAATTTCCCTTGGGGAATATGGGAGATGTGGTCTTTGGGTTCTTGTCCAACAACTTAACTTTCAAATGGAGCTTTTTAAATGACTTATTTTTAGTTTTATCCAGAAAGTCTCATCTAATAACCTTTGTTTTTCATGAATTCCAACAGCAAACTCTTGTGTCAGGGTGGAGAACTCTTATCAGCTTTTTTGGATTATTCCCTCAGGACCTCACTTGCAGTCACTGAACTACATCCCCCCCTGGGGGAAACAGTGGGGGCTGTGTTCATTGTTTGCCATTAACCCTTTTCACTGACTCAGCACCTGTCTGTCTTCCAGGCAGATTAGTTTCCTTTTTGTTAGTACTTGCTGTTTTTCCTCTGTGCTTGGGTGTGGTCTAATTTCATTCCACCCTGAGCGGCTGAATTTCAAGCAATATAAAGGCATGTTTTAAAAGTTTTCTGCATATTTTGAACTTGGGCCTTCAAAATTTTGAAATTGTATAGCTTCCAAGTAATATGATCAAAAGCACACTACACTTTGGAAGGACTTTCTTCTCATCAAGGAAACAATTATTTGCTAACCATTGCTATCTTAATGCTCACTTTTAAAAGGTTTTTTTTTTTTAATTTATAGTACTGTAAAGTTTTCATTTGGTTCTTTTCTCTGATATTTTAGTTATGAAAGTGTTTTAATTAAGAAAATATCTTTTTAAACCATTTACCTCCATTTAAAGAAATTAGAATCATACAATAAATATTAGGTATCCATTGTTTTTCTCTTGCTTCTCTGGTTTTCTTCTTTCATTCACTTAATCATATGTAAGAAACATATCATCAATACCAGATTCTTTGTGTACCCATTACTTGATGCTTTGTACTTATTATAAGCTTTAAAACATATTATTTTATTTAATTTTCAAGTTTACCCAGTGAAGTAGAGATAATATTTACACTGGAGGAAATGAAGCTCAGAGAAGAAAGAGTAACATGGCTCTTTTGACGTGCCAAAGCCCGGAGTCGTCACATCTCACCCATCTAGTGCCCTTTTCATCTACCTCATGGTGTATCCACTACCAACTCCTTTCTCTCCCTTTATTTTTCCAGTGTCATTTCTAAAGACTACTGATACTAAATGTGCATTGTATCTCATATATCAAGAATATACTGTGTTAATTTATTCATATGCAGTCTGTGTGCATGTGTGACTGTATGCAGTATTTGACAGTAATATAAATATTGAACCTTGCAATTGTTATACAATCATGAACTAAGCATTATTGAAAAAAACCCTCACATAGGTGATTTATCATTTATTCTTTCAGAAAGTTTACTGGTAATTTGACCAACTCCTTGGATCAATCTAATATCATGGTAAAGATCAATGTTAGCATCATTTCATTGTGATATTAATTAATTTCTGCCTAGATTCTACTATTCTCATATATCCTTCTAAAGTAATCCATCATCATGCTGAGGCAAGGGGAATTCAATCCATCACTGCTTGATTCTGATAGAGGGCTTATGGGGAATGCAAGTCATCTCCCTGGCAGTAATCAGACAGCTGTGATACATGCCACTTTATGCTTATATCGTCATATAATAGATGGTTTTCCTCTTCATGGAAGCTTGTCTTAAAATTTTCAGACAGATGGACTCTGATGCAAAGGTTTCATTTTGTTGAATTTAAGGCTGTGAACTAGTTATTGACAAATACTACATCATCAGTTCCAGTTGAAGACACAGCCTAATAAGTAGAACATTGGCACTAATCCTTATTTAATCAGCCTTAAAATGGTAATTTCAAATTGATGAGGGCACAGGGAATAGATTTTGTTCTCATAAAGTGCTTCTAAAAATACCAGTAATGTGTATGTACAACCCAAGGATGAAATTAAAGAGACCCCCAAATGTGTAATAAGACGAATAAACTATAGAGAGCATGACAAAAGTACGACTGAAGGACCTTCCAAAAACACAGAGAACCAAATTCTTCCTGGTCTCTCCAGTACCACATATTCATGTTTATTGTTTTGAAATGTAATCCAGGGGACAAATGTTCATAGAATTAAAAGAGGAGGAATTGTAGAAGGAGAGTATATGGATCATTAAGAACTTCTGTCATTTCTGAGGACAGGGAGTTCAGAGACTAAGCAAGCGCGAAGGTTGAAAGGGATTTTTGAGCTCATGTGGTCCAAATCAATTATTTGATAGAAGTAGGATAAGTGAGATTAAGTAGTGCAGATAGTGAGCCCCTAGGTAGAGATTAGAATCCAGACTTCCAGTTGCTACATATATTCTGTTTTTGACCGACACTATAACAACAGACCCAATCAAAAGCAACTGGCTTGGATCAGTCCCATGAGGAATCACAGTTAAATCCCCTTTGTGTCCACTTTAGCACCCCTAATTCTGGGTAAAACTGTGATGCCCACAAATTTGTGTAGCATGCCTTTCCAACTTCTCTACTTTCTTGTGACCTGCCATCCAGGACATGTATTCTCTTTAGTGTCTTGCTAGACTTGATGTAAACAAAATATCTATGCACGATAACATATGACCACCTCATCTGTATTTACAGGGAAGCTCTTGTTTGCATACCAACTCTCAAAAATGAAGCTTCCTGGCCTCAGAATAAGTCTAATCATGAAATTTTAGTAAAGAATAATTGGAGAAGAAACACTGTGAGGCCGATATACCTTTCATCTTGTGCTTAAAAGAGCTATAGAGGTGATTTCCTCTTAGGCAAAATTGAAAATTTGGCTTCAATAGTAATGGCAGAAGCAACTATATATAACTAATAGAGACTGAACATTTTGCTAAGATATTTGCAGATATCAACTCTTCCCTCATTGCATAATCTTTTAAATCCCTATTTTATATATGAGATATATGAGTTAAGTGTGGAGACATTAAATAACTCACAGAATGCCTTAAAGCTAGTATCAAAGTAGGTATTGAACTTTCATTTATCTCATGTAAAAGTTTTCTCCCAATGATCCTAATGCACTATTTATAACCTCACACTTCCTTCCATGTGCTAGAATTCTCTATATCACACTGGCTTCCTGTCTTTACATTTCCCATTTCAAAGTAACTGGAAGCTAATGTCTGCATAGGAAACCTTTAGAACTCACAGATTCGTTTCTATAGAATTATGATTTTAATATATCTCACTTTTGAAATAATATAGAACAAACATACACACACACACATATATATTGAAATGTTGAGATTTATTAAAGTTTTGTGGCCCAGTATCAAACTGAACTCTGACTTAACAGAATTAACTTCTATTATCTTATATAATAAATACATAAATTAGAACTATATACTATTGTAATACCTAATATTCATGTGTAGTAGAGGTTTGTATATATTATAATATTTTGGGCCACCTACTTCAAGCCATTGTCTTACATGATATGAGACATTAAAATAAAGTCTGAAGATTTCTGGAACTGAAGGAGGTTAAGGTATCCACAATATATAGCAGATTGGAGCAAAGTGTCTGAAGAGTTTTGCAGATTTCTATAGGCAGTCAGATGATGGGGATATTCATTTCTTCCTGGGGAAATCAATTAAAATTTTATGGAAGAATTCATGTCTGAGCTATGCTATAATGTATGAGTATGTATGAAGAGATGAAGTGAAAGACCTGATTTCAACCAGATGTAAAGTAACAGGTGCAAGATGAAGGAGATAGGAATCACCCTGGTTTTTATTGAGTATTATATATATATATTAAAAGAAAAGATTGAATATTCATGATTGAGGTGGAACATATTAAAGAGATTTGAATGTGGGGCTTGTTATTTCAAATTATTAGCACTGAGAAAGTCTCATGACTGAGTAAGAGGGAGACATCAATAAGAAAACTGATAGCTTTCAGAAAACTAAAAATGAATCTGCCTTTTGACCCAACAATCCACTGCTAGGATTGTATCCTAAGAACCCTGAAACAGCAATCCAAAAGAACCTATGCACCCCAATGTTCATAGCAGCACAATTTACAATAGCCAAGTGTTGGAAGCAACCTAGGTGCCCATTAGTAAATGAATGGATTGAAAACTATGGTACATTTACACAATGGAATTCTGTGCAGCAGAAAGAAAGAAGGAGCTCCTACCCTTTGCAACAGCATGGATGGAACTGGAAAGCATTATGCTAAGCAAAATAAGCCAGGTGGTGAAAGACAAATACCATATGATCTCACCTTTAACAGAACCTAATCAACAAAACAAACAAACAAGCATAATATAACCAAAGACACTGAAATAGAGAAAAGGCTGACCAGAGGGGAAAGGGGAGGGAGTTTCAGGGAAAAGGGGGAAGGGTTTACAGGAACAAGTATAAAGGACACATGGACAAAAACAAGGTGGGGTGGAAATAGGAGGGAGGTGGGGAGGGCTCGGGGGTGGGCTGAGATGGGAGTAAAAGGCAGAAGACTGTACTTGAACAACAATTAAAAAAAGAAATAGAGTAAAAAATATATAAAAAAGAAAGTAGCTACTTTATACATATTATTTTAGTTATATGATTCACAACTTAAAAATCACATATTAACTTTTTATAAGTAAAAACGTTGGAATTCAGAGAAATTGGATGGGTTGCTCAAGGTCATAAGATTTTAGAATAAGGAATTTTTCAAGCAGTTTAGGAAGATGTTGATGATTGAATGGTTATTGTACGAAATGTCTTTATAGAGGTGAAAAATAAAGACAGCAAAGAATGCAAAAGTGAAATTCTATTTTCGTCACTGAATAAATAAATTAAATTGATAATAATGAGGTTACATTATAAGCTAAGAGATGCTAGTGTGTCCATGAAGGCACTGGAAAAGGATGATTTGATGCCCAGGGGTATGGGAAAGGGGAAATAGGCTAACTAAGCAAGTGTCGTAAGCAAAGTCAAAAAGTGCTAAAAGATTAAGGAGAGATCCTTAGATAATTAAGACTTTAAAAATTGATAACACTCATGAAGGTATAAATTTATTTGAAACCAATCATCTCTTAATTTATAAACTCATAACTACATAGTTAAAAGAATACATAATAGTTATTATCCTAATCACTACACATAAAGTTTACCTAGAACTACCTAATATTATTATTATCTATTCTATCTTTAAACTATGTGACATGTAATGAGTCTATTTCTATGTTAATTAATTAATTTTAGTTCACAGTTTCTCTTTGGCACCAAATATATGGTAAAACCTTGTTTTAAAAATAAGATTTACACTTTTTAAGAGGGTATGCTCATGTTGCAAAGTACTGTATTTTCAATACGTATCTCAGATCTTTTGAAAGGACATTCTCTTGAGTAGTGCCACATACTAATTAAGCTGATGTTCAGTAGATTTAGTATAAATCATCATCCTGTGACCTCCTAATTTCTGAATGTGGTCTTATTAAACTGAATAACAAAAATGCAAAAGGCTTGGTTTTGTTTACATGTTATTTATTTAAACTTTGTAGGGCACATTAAGAACAATATTGACCAGCTTTTAAAACTTCAGTGGTGATAAATAAGGCAATTAGGATTACTGAATTTTGTTAATTTCAGGGCAGACACAAATGAATGACATTGAAAAATACATGGAATAAGGAATCCAAACATACCAGCTATGTCAGTTTAAAAAAATAAAGGTGATTCAGTTGTAGGTTATTATTTAAGAGTCTCCAAAGAATTTTTTATGTTGATCAAAGTAATTATACACTGTAAAAACTCTTTAGGAGAATTGAAGTTCTATCTTATCACAGAGATTTTTCTTGTCCTGTTGTTTTGTTAGTAGTTAAATTTAATTTGAAGTTACTTTAGGATAAGTAATAATCTAGTAAACAAAAAAAACCCAAATGAGAGGGAAAAATATCAAGAGATGCATATATTTAAAAGCTTTCTTAGTTTGCTTTAGCTTTTCTCAGCATGCCTAAGTTTTAAAATAAGTAAAATTGAAGTTATATCAACATGATATTTTCTTAACTACTTATCTAAATTATGATTTAAAATTTTACATACCAATTTTCTTTTTTTAAGTATATTTGACATATGATATTCTATTAATTTCAGGTACCCATCATAGTAATTTGATATTTATTTACATTGCAAAATGATCCCAACCATAAGTCTAGTTACTATCTGATAACATACAAAGATATCGCAGTACTATTGCCTGTATTCCGTAGACTGTACTTTACATCCCCATGACGTATTTCTGGAAGTTCGCACCTCTTAATCACCTTTACCTATCTCTCCTGTCTCCCAACTCTTCCCATCTCTGGTAACGAGCATTTTGTTTCCTGTATCTATGAGTCTGTTTCTGTTTTATTTTCTTTGTTTTATTTTGTTTTTCAGACTCCACACATAAATTAAATCACATAGTATTTGTGTTTCTGTTTGTTTTATTTCACTTAATGTAATACCCTCTAGATTTATCTATGCTGTTTTCATTGACACTGTGCTCCCAAATTTCCACCATGGTTTCACAGTCGGCTCTCTCTCACCCTCTATTTTCCATCCCCACTCTAGCACAATGCCCAGTTTGTCACGAATTTGTGTGAGAAGTCCTATTCCTAGCTTAACAGATACAGCAATTGCTCTAGATTTGCGTTAGTGTAATGACTGTTTCCCTGAAATTTGTTTCATAATATACCAACTCTCTAAATGTCTGTAGTCCGAGAGACATTGAAGAAAGGACAGGCATCCTGCTAGTACATATAAGTGCTCAATAAATATTATTGAATGTTTGCTGAATACAAAAATATTGTATTTGACTTCTTTAGTTGAGTTATCATACTTTGTTTTTAAGGCAGGAAGAATAGTACATGACAGACTGAGGCAATAACTCTTGGTATTTTGGGGTTAAATTTACATACCTAAAACATCACTACAAAATGGAAAAGAATTAATATCTTTTATAGATGATCAAAATACTCTTGCTATATTAATAATTAAACAAACTAATATTTTATATAATTTTAAAAGAAATAGTAGACTATATATTGAAAAAAACTAATAGGTAGTCTTGGAGAAATATGTTGCTTATAATGCTTAGGATTATAAATAGTCTGCCAATGTTTCATCTACCAAATATATAGAAAAAAATGAAAACTACCAGTTTTGTTTCTTATTTGAAATATTAACGGGTTATAAGAAACAGGATATATCATTTAGGATAGGAAGATCCTCCATCAAGTAGAGTTAGTAATGCATAATCACTTCCAAAAATTTAGAAGTAGTGGTAAAATGTTCACATTAAAAAAAAAAAAGAGCAAAACTTTCGCCTGTTGTATTCTCAGTATCTTTCTTGCTTGGGATACAATTGTCAAACAAAAAATAAGTCCCTATTCCCAGAGTTTCTATCTGTTGCTACCAACGTGCTGAAAACACATTCAAAATTAAAGTTACGTTAACCTCTAAACAAACTAGTTCACTTTCTAGCTTTCTTTGACATTGTAACATTACCAATGAAGGTTCTCAATTACAATAGGACTTGGCAGTGCTGGGTACCCGGTAGGTTATCAAAACTAGGTGTCTACAGATTAAGTTAAAGAAAAGCCTTTGGTATTTAAAGCCCAGAATTTGAATACTAACATTTATGTCCAATTTCTTATAAAGTTAAAATAATTTGTTTTGAAAAAATGATGGAAGGATATATAAACAAATTTTATAATCAAGTCAACTTGGAGTTTTGTCTACACATCCAAACCATTGCTTTACTGTTTTGTCTTTGATGTTTAGTGAGCAGTGCAGGTACAAACTCGGTTCTAAGTGGATAATGATAATGTGTTTTAATTTTAAAAGATAATAATTATAATAAAGTTTTATTTTTCAGGATAACTAAAAGAATAGGAGCAGCAATCACAGAAAAAAGAAGGGATGCATTTTTTTTTTCTATTTTGTGTCACAAAAAGCCAGTGTCTGTAAGAAGTTCCAGAATGGAACCACATGCATTAACTGAATAATGTTTACCATGTATCTACAAAATATGTCTAATCACAAACATCTTATTTAATCTTTCCACTGTAATAGAGATGATATATATGTATATATCATTTAGAAACTACTGATTGTTTTAAGCAGAACTCAAACAGGGCTTTCTAATAGATCAAATTGACCCACCTTCTTTGTAGTTATCTGCAGGTATTTGCCTCTAACATAGACACCTGGATCTTAAAAGACAAAATAGAAACCACCTTAAGCGATCTTTTTGTAGAAGATCTTTTATTACAAAAGTGAAAGTGGCTTCTATTATGTAGTTAGTTGAATTAAAAATAAGTATATTTCAATACTTATGCTTATAAATAATTAATAAAATGATACTTTTGGCAGTTTAATTTTAAAAGATTAACTTTTAAAATGATCATGGTGTCATAGAATGGTTTATATTAAAGTTTATATTAATAAAGATAAAGGAGTTGATAAAATTAAAAGTAAAGCAGGTTAATGATACAACTACTTTGAGCGCTTACAATATACAAAGTACTCTTACAATTGTTTCACATGTATTAATTAAATCATGTAATATGTGATGAAAGCTAAGGCACAAGAATATTGAAGAATTGGCATCAAGTCATGCAGTTAATAAGAAATAGATTTGAGATTAAACTCAAATAATATTGCTCCATTGACTGGCCTCTTAACTACTTTGTTATGACAGCCAGTAATGAATGTGTTAAGTATATTTTAAATTATTAAAAATTTATAACTATGATTATTATGATCAGAAATTAAAAATAATGATATAATGAAGTTTTTTTAATACTTTCAAAATTATTATAACTAAGTTTGTGTTTGATTTTCAGTTGAGTCATTTAATAGAGACTTATTTTTATATGTGTCATGCATCCTCATGAGTGTTAAAATTTGAAAGATAATTATATACTTATTTCTCTGGATAGCAGAGTGTTAATAGGAGAGGAATATAGACAAATAGGTTGTAACCATTACTCACTTTGGGATTATCAGCTACTGCTGATCATGTAAATCTAAAGGGTCATTTACTGGCATGTGAAATTGCATAGAGTATAAGGAAGAGAGTTGAGAAAGTTTGTAAGTAATCAAAAGAGACAGTATCAGGGAATTGAGAAAAATCTAATACATAATGCTCATCAACGTGTACTTCTTGATTTGAATATAGCAAAAATGCTTTGCTTTAGTCAAATGTTAGAATGTTTGGTCATTGCTCTGTCATGGATAACTCAATTTTTTTCTTCAGTGAAAACATACCTTTGTCTCACCAATGATAATGATGATTCTCATATTGTTAGTAATATGTCTCCATTACAGGCAAAATTTTTGGCAACTTTTCAGAACACTGTCAATACTTAATAACAGACCTTAACACAACACACACACACACAAAAGCCTTAAATATATCAAGGATTAATTGAGTGCCTACCTTATAATAGAATGTAATAAGGGGTCTATAAACAGATAAGGTCACCCCTGCCTCAAGAGGCATTAAAAACAAATGGAAAGACATACTTATAAACTAGCTCTAATAAGCTGCTAAGCATGTAGCAGTAGTTTGGTCCTGAAAAACCAAGTTGAAAGCAATTCTGGAGGAGAGTGGAAGGGTTAAGGAGGCTTTCCTTTGACTGGTCATCCCTAAAGTATACCTTGGAAAATGAGAGTATAAGCTCACTAGGGGAAAAAGGTATTCCAGTAAGAACAAAAGATATGATGAGATAAAACTCATGGCCACTTAGCTATAGTCCTTAGAGATTGAAAAGATTTGGTAATTCCATGGAAGGACACATATTGGAGCCTTAGATTCAGAATAAGATGCATGTGCATATTTAGGGAGCACAGGCACTAAGTTATGCAGCAGGTAGATGTGGCAACTGCATTTGGGTGAAGCTGCCCATTGTCTAAGGTAAAATGGGAGTGGAGGCAAAAATTTGAAGTGCAGAAAAGGGCCTTTGTTTGAAGCTACCATGACCAAAATTAGGTTCTCCATGGAGAAGTTGGTCTCCATCCTTGTTGTTCAGGACCAGCCAGGACAAAAAGGGAAGGTGGATAGACCACTTGATTACTGATTAGAAGCTGCATGCTCCTGGGAAATCTTATATGTCTAGCAAGGAGATCAAGGTGAGTCATACGCTGCATTTCAGGCACTTACAAAGGCGTAAATTAACTGAGAATATTTTTTAATGTATGTAGTTTAGGGAAAATCTTCTTTGCTTCAGGAAATAATAATTATAATTGTAACAACAAAAATTAACATTTAGTGATTACTAACTAAGTTCATGGTAATAGTACTTCTACTATATTATTTTCCTGAATTTACATAGATTACAAAAGTTGACATATTTAGCAAATTATAGTGCCTGGATTTCTAACCCTATTTCTTCAAAAGTAAGAATCGCAAAGAGTATTTACATTTCATTTTTAAATCTGTTTACTGATACTATTACTAATAATAGAGCTTTAAACTGTAATGCTCTGCTACTGTAAGTAATGCTTGTATATTTTATGTCATTAGTATATACCTTAGCAGTTATTTAACTGCAGAACTGAAAAATAAACCAATTAGTTTAATGTTGTTAGGTTTATAGGACAAGTCATCAGAGTTGAGATTTAAACACCATGTGGCCAAATTTTAATCATCACCCATGCTAATTTAAAAACAACTTTCTAGTTAGTTTAACTTTGTAACATCATAGGTTTGTCATAATGAGCATTTACTGAAACATAATTATGACACAGGAGAAAGTAAAAAAAAAAATAGCAGTATAGTAACAATTTTTTATTATTAGTTTAATGGTTAAATCATAATCAATATAAGACTCACATGTTGATGTGGATTTACCCTAAAATAACTGCATTAAATTGAAATCAAGTATTTTTTTAAGATTCTTTATTTGTACTGTGACCAGTCATCATATTAATTGCATATTTAAGTACAGTCCTAACTGATCACAGAATCTTTTGCTATAGATTACAGACAGGGAATGACAAATTTCACAGGTTGGTCATGGCTTAATGACAAATTTCACAGTTTAAATAGAAAAAGGATATAAACACATACAGGAATAAGGTAGTTACAATGACTCATGATGTGAAAAGTTCTTTTCTAATGCATACAGACAAACTGATAAATCAATTGTGAGAATATAAAGAGAGTATTAAGGGGTGAGGAAATCACAGAACATACTATCAATTGCATCTATCCAAACTTTTTGTCTTAAAAAGATATATATATATATATATATATATATATGACTTAATGTTAAAAATCTTCAACGTATTACCCTTTAAATAAAAGCGTACCCCTTAGTTAAATGCCATATTACTGAATAAAATTTAGAATTACTTATTATCTTATGGTAAATATTTTATATATATATTCTCCTATTTTCTACCCATTATGCCTGTGATATGGAAAGAAATCAATTCATTGTATGAATGCAGTACTTTGCCAAAGTGCAACATCCTACCTTTACCACACAGCACTGAGGTCCCTGTATCAGATTCATAAACACCCGACCATTAAGAGAAATCCTTGGGTGCTGGTCAAACATATAAATTTTGTTTGTTTGTTTTACAATTCAATGGCCTCTTTTTCCCATTACCATTAATCCCCCTTATATCCCCCACCCTCTGCAATCACCACACTGTTGTCCATGAGTCCTTTTTGCTTCATCCTTCCACCCCTTAACCCCCTACCCAGAGCTGTCAGCCTGCTCTCTATATATGAGTTTGTCTCTATTTTCCTTGTTAGTTCACTTTGTCCATCAGATTCCACATATGAGTGAAATCATATGGGATTTCTCTTTCTCTGACTGGCTTATTTCACAATGTTCTCCAGGTCCATCCATACTGTTGCAAAGAGCAAAAATTTCTTGTTTTACACAGTCCAATAGTATTCCATTTTGTAAATGCCCCAAAGTTGTTTCATCCACTCATCTACTGACGGACACTTGGACTGCCTCTGTATCTTGATGATTGTAAATAACACTGCAATGAACATAGAGGTGTTTATGTCCTTTTGAATCAGTGTTTCAGGTTTCTTCAGTTAAATTCCCAGAAGTGGAATCACTGGGCCATAAAGCAGATCCATTTTTAATTTTTTGAGGTGCCTTCATTCTGCTCTCTAGAGTGGCTGCAGCAAGCTGCATTCCCACCAACAGTGCAGAAGGGCTCCCCTTTCTGCACATCCTCGCCATCACTTGTTGTTGGTTGTGTGAGGTGATACCTCATTTTGGTTATAATTTGTAATTTTCTGATGGTTAATGATCTGGAGCATCTTTTCATGTATCTATTGAATATCTGTATGTCCTCTTTGGAGGAACGTCTATTAAGCCCCTTTACCCATGTTTTAATTGGATTGTATATATATTTTTGGTATTGAATTTTGTTGTTTTTTTGTTTGTTTGTTTGTTTTTTAATCTTTAGAGGGGAAGGGTAGGAGAGAGGGAGAGGGAGGGAAATATCAATGTATGGTTGCCTCTCATGCGTCCCCTGCTGGGAACTGGCCTGCAACCCAGACATGTGCCCTGACTGGGAATCGAACCGCGATCCTTTGGTTTGCAGGCCCGCGCTCAATCCACTGAGCTACACCAGCCAGGGCTGGTATTGAGTTTTATAAGTGTTTTATAAAGTTTGGATATGAACACCTTATAGATGTATCAGCGAATATGTTCTTCCATTTAGTGCTTAGTCTTTTAAATTTGTTGATGGTTTCCTTTGCCATGCAAAAAGTTTTTGGTTTGGTGGAATACCGTGTGTTTTGTTTTGTTTTGTTTCTTTTGTTTCCCTTGCCAGAAGAGATATATTAGAAAAAAAATATTGCTACAAGTAATCTCCAAGATTTTACTGTCTACATTTTCTTCAAGGAATTTATGGTTTCAGGTCTAATATTTAAGTCTTTAATGCACTTTGAATTTATTTTTTTGTGTGAAGTAAGAATGTGGTCTAGTTTCATTTTCCTGCACTTATCTGTCCAATTTCCACAACACCGTTTATTGAATAAACTATCTTTAGCCCTCTGTGTGTGCTTGTATCCTCTGTCCAATATTAATTGACTATAAAGTTGTGGGTTTATTTCAGGGCTCTCTATTCTATTCCATTGATCAATGTGTCTGTTTTTATAAGTGTATACATTTTAATGATCAAGATGCCAACATTCAAGAAGCAAAATTCTGAATTTTGATTCTCAGGCTTGAGAGTGATATAATAATATCTGATATTATTTCAAAATTTCTTCTATATAGCTAGTTTTATAGATAGATCTTAAAAATTACAAAGAAGAAATTAAATAAATGCTAATTCAAAACTAGATAATGTTTTAAAACTGAAGGGTTAAAGATATAATTATATAAATAACAGTTTTTTTAACATCAGAGTATTAATAACATAGTTATTAAGGGTTTAGTCTTGGAGTCAGATATCTGAGTGCTCAAATACTTCCAAGGAATGAAACCTAGACACACAATATAAACTCGCTAAGACTTAGTTTTTGTTTTTTCTTTAAAATAGTGCAATGTTGATTTTTGTAAAAATTAATTAAGCACACAATTAAATGTTCATTAAATAAACATATTTTTACCACTACTAGCTAAATTGTATTCATATAGCTCATAAGTATACTTGCAAATATGTTTACTACAGAATTATGTATATTAACTGAATTTGAAAATAACTGAAATATAAATGTAATAATTTAGGTATTAAAAAGATAAAATAAATCTAAGAGTATTGCTACAGAGGTATGGATCTATGTTTACCATATATTGTTTCATAAAGGCAGGTAACAGTGTGCATTTTATGATTCAATTTGTTAAAGAAGTATAATTGTGCATTAGAAAATGGCAGAACATCTATAAATAGTAGGAATAATTAAATAACAGAGAAGACATTATTACTGATAAATATATATATATCATGAATGTTTTAGTTAAATTATAATTAATATAATATATATTCACTATAAATTATGCTATATTATATACTATTATAATATATTATAAATTATTAGTCAATATATAATTATAATATATTCTATATAACATTAATATAAATGCTTTATATTTTGAGAAAGTAAATATAATATTCAGTTAAAACTAATTTAATAGATTCTAAAGGAACTTGTTTATTTCTTTTTTCTTTATCATTTTTATTGTTATTCAAATACCATTGTCTCCATTTTCCCACCACCACTTTCCACTGCCCCATCCACCCCCACCTCCAACCCTCCATCTGAACTTGTTTCTTTAGTGGTTCCTGTTAGTCTGCAATATAAATAAATCAAAAAGAGAAAAACACAGTGGTTTTATCTATATATATTGTTTTCTTTCACTTTAAGATGCAATCTTTGTAAATTTAGGTATTCTCTTTTCATCAGCTTTATTGCCTATTAATGACAATAACCTGCAGGAATTGAACGATGTACTAGTAACATGTTTGTGATTCCTTTCTTTGGCCCGTTTCTGTATAATGCTGGATATCTATAAACATACAAAGCTCTCATGCAAAATAAGAGTTGACCTTGCATGTGTATAAAATATCTCAATTTTAAAGATTTGTGTGGATTTGAGACTTCATGGCCTCTCAAAATGGTGTCTTATTTTCCTTTTAATATATTGGCATCATTCAGATGGGGCATAAGAAGCTCTTTTATGTCTAGGTGAATTTACTGTATTTTTTAATAAATGTCAACATGATTATTTTCATTCTAAAATATAGTCATAGCCACTTATAGTCATTGGTAACTGCCTTTTAGCTAATAAAGTAGGTAGCCTTTCTCTAGGCACTTATGGTTGTTGTTAAAAAGTACTACTGAGTGGACCTTTCCATGTTCATGGGTAATGTACAGACATCATAATGGTATATCTCATGTATTTATTTCCAATTTCATATTTGTTATTTATTTACTCCTTTGGCCTAGATGTCTTTGAACCTCTGTATATTCTCTATAACTACATTTGTAGGGAAAAAAAGAAGAAAATAGGAAAAGATAACAGTCTTTGACTACCTAGTGCCAATATTTTCTAGGACTTTATTTTTTGTTTTGGTGAACCTTTGTGATTTTGTGAATCTTTCACATCTTTCTAGCCCCTTCTCTTTAATATGACTAAATTTGAATTTCTCTAAAATATCCAACATAGATTTAAAATTAGGATGATTTATTTCAAACAAAATGAGATAATTTTAATGAACAGAATTGGATAAATTAATTTCAGATATTGTAAATGCTTATAAATTTTATTTTTTCTAACTACATACCTATTTTTTTTTCTTTTTCTTTAATTTTCTTTCCTCTTTTGGAAGACAGAAAAATGTGCGGTGCAAAGTAAAATCAGAAATAATAATGGAATTTTAATAGGCGAAAGTAATTCCTTTAAACTCATGGAATTTCACTTGTAGCACTAATTCTGTATTCACATGATGACATCTTACGGATCCAGTCTTCCCACAGAGTACAAAAGCCCTTAACACTTACAGATAATCACATGCTGAAAAGATTGACTTCATGTAATTTATACCTGTATAATACTTAAAATATGATTAGGGCATTCTCCACTTCATCTCATACCATGAGAGTGTTCTTAATAACTATTTTAAGAAAACCAATGACTCAGCAGATTTTGGAGTGTCTTTAAACAAGTATAAAATAGTAAGAGAGAAGGCTCTGAGCCTCCACTCTAAACTAATGGTTGGTGAGACAAAGTTTATTTTGTGAAGTTATGCTGATGGGGAAGTATTCAGTTAAGCTGTGTTTTATCAGGCATTAATCACTAAAAAGATTCGATTTTAAATCAACAAAATTTGATAATCACTAGTAATGATATACAGCAAGATCTAATATACTTGATCAGTGTTGAAATAAAATTAGTTCACAAGAACAAATGTCTACCTTTTAAGTTAAATTTATCAATATAATTATGTTATTAGTATCCAAATTATTGAACTTCATTCTGAGTGTTCAAAGCAAAATCTTAAGCATAGTGTAAATTACTATTTACATAAACAAAGAAACATGAAAATATCATTTCCTCGTTTAAAAAAGCAATTGAAAATTAAGTAACTTCCACAGAGACATTGTCCTCTGGCTACATTTAATAATTATAGTTATTAAAATTTTCTTTAAATTTGTGCTTTGGAATATTTTATAACTATTTCAGGTATTTTTTTTTAATTTTTTTTTTATTTATCTTTAGAGGGGAAGGGTAGGAGAGAGGGAGAGGGAGAGAAATATCAATGTAAGGTTGCCTCTCGTGTGTCCCCTGCTGGGAACTGGCCTGCAACCCAGGCATGTGCCCTGATTGGGAATCGAACCGCGATCCTCTGGTTCGCAGGCCCGCGCTCAATCCACTGAGCTACACCAGCCAGGGCTATTTCAGGTATTTTTATGCATCCAATCCTTAAGTAATTGATATTATTCTCACTTTTCTAAGCTGTGTATAAAAAGTTTGACAGATAATAAATGAGTGGGCCATTTCAACAGATAGTCTCAAAATAAAACATAATTTTATAATTTAAACTCTATCAATGGTAAAGATTGTAACAACTTGACATGTCTGTTATTATAGGACTATTAAATAATGCAGTTAAAACACAATTTGTTATTGATAATCGAATGCAAATATGCACCATGATACTGGTGATGACTATGCCATTGGTGCTAAAAGGGGGACTTGTTGCTCTGTCCATTACACAAATGACTGAATCATCCAAACAAAACCACCCAGAGGTACTAACTACAAGCAATGGTATAAAAACACAGTCCAGATTTATTTAGCTTAGTAATCAGGGTGGAGATAACTAAATTAAAAATAAAACGTACAAAGTTATCTAAACAAGGAAATACTGAAATGCTTTAAAATTACTATGAACTATAATGAAAGCAAAGGAAAGTGCTTTCTTAATAATGGAAGAAAGATTCTGCTCTGTTTTCAAATTTGTTCATCCCCACTGAACAAAGTTGCTTCCCTGATTATTTTATCAAACAATTACCTGTTATTTTAAACATAGAACCATTCTATTTTGGGGAGCTTGCTGCCTTAAAATTGAGATATTATTTTATAAATAGATAGCATAAAATATCTTAAACACTTAGTATTACATTTTTTGTGTAATAATTCACATAGCTTAATGAATACACATAATTTCATATAGTTGATAGTTTCAAAACTCGTGTTTTGAGGTATCCTTGACCAGAGTTACTAACGCGAGATTATTAACTTTTCCCTAATTAAAGTTATTGGGAATCACAATGTATGAAATTGAATGAAATGAGGTAGCCCAGTATCAAGTTGGGTTAGAGATATCACACTGGTCTTTTCAGCTTCCACTATTCAAAGTTACTCTGAGAATGTTAATGAAGTGATTTATAAGCAATAAAATAGCGACACTGAAACAAAATATATTTATTTCGTTTGTATATTATAAAATTTGGTATGTTTTAATACTGTTGCTTGATATTTTTAATCACTTTTGTAACTTCCAGACTTTGCTCTACTCAGTTGAATTCCAAAGGATAATCCTACTCCAAAGACGTGGTTCACTACCTAGTTTGTTACCTTGATAAATATACTTGTGTGCACATGCATGTAAACACATGCACACATATGATCATTTACTTTTGTTATACTTTATATGTATAAATTATTGATCTTTGTATTATTTTTATTATAAATTTAAATTCTCCTCAACAAATTTCATGAGAGGAGTACCTGTTATCTGCATATGCTATAATGTTGAATAAGTGCTTGCTTATAATTCATTCTTTTTGCAAATAAAATGTCTTCAATCCCAACTGATCTTTCTCCCTATAAATAATCGACCTCTCTAATTGCTTATCAAAACATGTTAAAATTTCAATTAACACATATATTTAATAGGTTGGCATTTATCTTCTTGTATAACATTAGAGATTTTGAAGTTTTGTCAGCCTCTCAATGGGAAGAACTCTATGATATAGTTCTGTTTTCTTATGGAACATAATAGAAAACTTCATGTTGGTACTCTAAATATCAATAGTGCTCCTGACATTGGGGTAATGAAGGACAGACCCAAATGTGTATATGTACACATGTGTGCATTTTTACATTTTCCTGTAATATAATAGCTCAAATTTTTTATTTTGCTTTCCAGATTGTGGGGGGGACTCTTAACAATGCTTAACACTTATGTTAACATCTAAATGATTTTACTGAAAAATAGTAAGGTACTTTACAAGATTTGACTTTGGGTGGGGGGCACACAGTGCAATGTAGAGATGATGTATCATAGAAATATACACTTGAAGTTTATATAATCTTACCAACAAATGTCACCTCAGTAAATTCGATTTTTAAAAGTTAAAAGAGAAATATGCATTAAAAATAAAATAAAAATATAAAATAAAAATTTAAGTACATGAAAGTGGAAATAGAAATGAAAATTATTACTATAAATAACAATTTCAAAAATTACCTGAATAATTATTTTATATGTCCATTAAATATGAAGTATATGTAGCATGGAAAACAGGGAAAGAAAATATTTTGGAAAACTGAAGAACTATTCATTAAAAATATAAAGATGAATAGGCAAGGAAATGAAAATACCTAAACTTGTTGGCGTTAAGTTTTAATGTTTCTGAAGCATCTGACTGCAGGAACAGAGCACAGACATCCACATTCCTAGCCCTTATTAATAGTAATAATTCTTCTCAAAAAAAGAACATATTGAGAAACTTCAGAAAACAAAACAGCAAATGCTCCCCTCTTATCATGTTTCTCATCACCACTTCTCATCAAGATAATGCTATTTGCATCAATTACTCATTCTTTCAGCTTTAACGGAACAAGACTTTATTGTTATAAAAGTAAGTGCAAAATGGAGGACTCTTTATACTAATTTGACAGGTTATTCTTCTCACTTTCTCCAAAATAATGATCCAGATTAGATTTTATACTTCTTATGAGAAAGAGTCAGTTTGCTCTTAGCCCTTTTGTTATGCACTGAAACAATCTGCTGACATTTTTTCTAATGTGCGGTGTGAATCCTAGCTGCTCATTAAATTATACCTGGTAGTGCTTAACACAATGGTTAAGAGAGTGGAATCCAGTATTTATTACTGAGTCTAATCCACTTATTAGTTGTTAGTTTTATGTAATTTACTTACCATCTCTCTGCCTTAACTTCCAGCCTTATGGTAAGATAATGATAGTAATGGTATCATATGAGTGCCTGGCACATTTTAAGTGCTCAATGAGGATAGTAATTAGTATTTTTTCAGGCATGTATCTGCATCTTATTCAATAAATATTAACTGAACAAAGAGTGACTGAACACCACAGTGCCAGACACTATGTTAAATTATAAAAGGGGGGGGGTGGCGAGGGCATAAGCGACACCTCTAAAAGATTCAAGATCTACCAGGAAAACAAAAATGGCACTCAGAAAATTAAAACATAACTTAATAAATCCTAGTGCAGACTTTGTCCAGGGCATAGTGGGATGCAGATAAACTATTAAAATCGCAGGTGCCATCATTGTGCTTGTTATTTCAGCATTGTGGACACCATGAGGATTAATGATCAGTAATACATGAAAATATAAGCATCAGGTCAGACAGTAATTTTTCTTGAAATTAGAAGGGAAAAAACGTTATTACTCATGCTTAGATTTATAGATATTTACTTGTTGTAAATTGATTTTCTAAAAAAAAGATGCTACAGGAACTTAAACTGTCGAGAAGGAAAGAAAAAAGGGAAGGGAAGGAGGGAAAAATGAGGAGAGAAAACAAGGAAGGAAATAATCCTTTTAAATCAACTACAATGTAGTCCAAATTTTACCAATATTCTTGCCATTTCACTCAAGAAATCCTCTGGTCTATACACATTGCTCTATATCAGTTAAATGTAACACTTTATACTTGCTATCATTGGTTGAATTCAGTTTGGGATTTTTGACTATAAACTCCCCATGGGAAGAATTTGATTTATCTAAATCTGACCCAGATTTAGATTTCAAGAGCTGGTGCTAAAGAATATCTGAAAATTAAGATACACTGAAAAAAATCACTTATTCACTTATTCTTTTCCTTTGCCTTTTTAGAAATGTAATAATTTATATACTCAAGAAGAATGTGTGTGTGTGTGTGTACACACACTCAAGAGGAGCCTCAATATTCTTTTCATCCTTCAGAAAGAAATATTTAGATAGTGTAATCAGATGTCTTACTTATCTTTAAGGAAGAATTCCACCACCACCCTCTCCCTATTCTCAGTGCATGTCAACGAGTAACATAAAATCAACATTGCTTATATAGGCACAAAGAGAATTTTTAACCAGATCTTCTCAATCTCAGACTGTCAGTAATTCTAAAGAGACAAATGCAAGCCAACCCATCAACTGATAAAAATCATTTTAGAATCTATTATACAAAACCAAATACAAAGTGTGATTAAATATCCTTGTGATGAAATGATAATTATTCTCAAATGTGTGAGTTGACACTATGAATATGATACCAAAACTTTAAGCTATTCACAAGCAGAACTGACGTGTATCAAAGAGCTTCATATTTTTTCTTTTGTGAAGTCCGTGTACAGTGATGAATTCACAGGCAATGGTATTTAAGCTAAAGATATGATATTAAAAGTGAACAACCATAAATGGGTAGATCATGTACTGTTTTGAAACAAATTACCTAAAATACTTAAAATAAGCAAATAAACAAGACAGTTTTATTATTTGACTCATATTTTGCTATAGAAATCTGCATTATAAAATTTGGCATAAAAATAATAGACTTTTCTCTATATAATTCTTAGAGCAGGGAATAGACACATACAGACAGACATATACCCATGTAAAAAAAAATGATCAATCAATCAATAGATGTATAGATACATATATAGATATAATATTGGGGCTGTTATATAAGAAATAACAAAATTAATGGAAATTCTTTTAAGTAGTATTCCTAATTTCATACATAGAAATATGAGTAGCGGTTCTTTATTTTCCTACTAATAGTTCATTCTGTCAGTGTCATCCAGCATTTTTGTAAAAGTAATAAACATAAAAATATAATACACTTTAAAGAGAAAATTTTAGACATTTGTCAAAACTGAAAACATCTTTTCAACAAAGATTTCATAAAACATGGATATGACACAAAGTATTGGTTCTGAAATAACACCACAATCAAAAATTTTAATGATCATAAAATTCATCTAGCTCCTCCTCCACTTGATGCTGCCATATTTTAATGTGACTGTGATGATGAATAGTTTTTAACTCTTGTCAAATACTTTTAATATTTAAAAGAATACTGCTTCATATGAGCATGCATTTTTAAAATATTTTATTTGTATGTTTGTTTGTTTGTTTGTTTATCTTAGAAAGAGAGGAAAGGAAAGAGAAAGAGAGACATTGACCCATTGCTCCACTCACCTGTGAATTCATTTGTTGATTCTTTTATGTGCCCTGATTAGAAATTGAACCTGGAACCTTGGCCATTATAGGGACAATGTTCTAATGAATTAAACTACCTGGCCAGGGTGGTCATGCATTTTTTTGAGTTAGTTCAAGTTTTTAAAAAGTTATTTGGAGGTGAGATCGACTTCCCAGTGACTTTCACTTTTAAGATGCCCTTTGTTATATATATATATATATATATATATATATATATATATATATATATATATATATATATATTTTTTTTTTTTTTAATAAAAGTCAAAGATGTTTTTAAAGATGATATTCTTCAATAATGAGAGGCATCCTCTAATAATGGTGCTGGGGTTGTACATGAGACATAACTTGGCCTTTGTTCCAACAGACATATACAATGGTTTTCTAGTTACATTTCAATGAACCTGAGTACATAACTAATATTTGTCAGAGCATCAAAAACTATATTTTGTAATTAGATAGTTAAAAAATTACAAGAAATATAATAAATTGTGTTTCAGAGGTGTGTTATATAAAACAGTATATAAAAGTTGCTTTAAAGCTCAATGGATTTTTTAAAAATAAAAGACAATAATATCTGTTCATGGATGGATATAAAAGAAATAAGGAGAGAATAATTTAAGAGGGCTATTATATTCCTATGTTGTTAATTTATAAGCTTACCTGTTAAAATCAGTAACTAAGTTTGAAAATTTGAATTGAATTTTTATTTGATTTATTTTGCCCAGTACATATAATAGGAAATAATTTATACTTGAAATATATTATGCCCTTAAACATCCCCTCTTGATTCAATGCAATTACTCAACTCTTTTGTAATAGTGAAAGCCTCTGATAAAATAAACTGAAGTTTATTCTGGGCAGAAATTTATTTTGACTAAATTGCATTGCTTCAAATCATTTTTATTCTTTTTCCCTTGGAAGCCTGAAAAATAAATCCCGTGATTTGGATAATAAACACAGGGTTTTCAGATTTTTAAAAAATCCATCACAATGTTTCTGACACATCAAGCAATCCCAAAACAAGCACTGGCCCGAGTGGGATGACACCTTGTCAGACTACTGTGCTGTGCCTACCTAGGTGTTTTCATGTTTTGTAGATAACAAGGTGGAAAGTGAATAAACACTACCCAAAAGCACAAAAGAATTCCCCATTTATATTACATCGCTTACATATTCTCCAAGGGTTATTTTAGTTTCACAAAATGAAAGCATGTATTTAAATTTAAAACTCGCAAATGAAAGCTATGAATACACATAAAACTGTAAGCTTAGAAAATGAGAAATTCAAATAATTACCTACCTTAAATAAACTTATGTGATAGATGGGCTATTTTCATATGGTTACATATATGGACAGAAACAAAGTTTGAATTCATACAAATAGATTTTATGGATAGACCTCACCCCCGCCCACTTCCACAAATAATGACTTCCTTTTTTTAGGAAAAAGAGGAATGACAGAGCAATAGTTTACTATAGAAGCAAGACACTATGTTCTGTCTTTAAATACAAAACTTCTATTTAGCATTTCTTTATGATATATGACATACAAATACTACATATAATTTTAATCTTGTTTTCTACAAAAAAAAAAAAAACCTAACATTATCTCCAAATTAAAGAAATGGTATAAATCTTGGTATATTCTTTTTTTATTATTTTATTATTGTTCAATTACAGTTGTCTACTTGGTATATTCTAATAATAACATACCTTTATGCACTTTTACTGTAGTTTAGTTCATTTAGACTTGATATTGTTTGTGTGTGTGTGTATTTCTCTCTTGTCCTGTTCTCATATTTTCCTACATGAAGTTCTCATATTCAATCTTCTACAAGTTCTTCTAAGCTCATTATTGTAGTTAACTCTTACTCTGAAGATTCACTATTCTTAGGTTTTCCTCAATAAATTTTAGCTTAAACCTACAGACTTTATTTTCTTCCACTATTTAAACTTGAATACCTTTGGTGCTGATTCTAATTATCCTAATCATATTTATTACTTCTTTCTCCAAGGGGTTTTGTCTGTCCATGCACTGTGAAAACATTTGAAAAAAAAATACCAAATATCAGTTTAAATGACATTAATCACCTGGTAATTTTAATTTATAAGACAACATTTCGTTCACAGCTCTCTTTTAAATTTAATTTTAAGAGTGTTTAATTTATGTGTAGTCCAAAGGTATAATAGTTGGAGGTTTCATAGTAATCTACTTTTCTGTTAAGATAAGTAATTAAGGAATCATTGCAGTCATTTTGAAGTACACTCTCTACTAAGGAAAGGAGTTAAGTGTATTGCTTTATTTTGAGGCTAGTTTTTCTGTTGTTTATGTGAGTGATTTCAGTGCCAACTGCATTTAGTAGTTTCAGTATTCAACCATCAGAAATGTTGGCTTAAAGTCAACTAACTGCTTTAAAGCCAAAATGCTCATATTTTAGATTATTCTTAAGTATTTAATCGGCATATTGGCATATTCAAAAATACTAGATTCTAGCCACTTAATTCATGTAGCTATATTTACTTTATAAGAGACGTTCATGATAGTTTTACTGAGAAGCTGCATTGCTTAAACATTGACAACATATATGTGACTATATTACCTAAACTTGTGTTATTTGTCAATGATTGTTATTCCAACCTCGAATTGAACAATTATTGTTGAAAAGTCCAGTTAATTTTAAAAGTTTGCATTCACAATGGTATACCTGAATCAAATCAGACTACTTGACCGTTGTAGGGCTTGTGCCTAATGAGTCGTCTCCTCATTGGAATGCTCTTATAGAAATTCATCTTTCCGTTATACTCCTGCCTTGTATGAAGGAACACACTGAGAACAAATCATGCAAACTGGTCTTTAAATTTACTGTATGGCTTTGTATAGATTAGAACCTACTATTTCTTTTTCCCTGCCTATGAAGATCAATTGGAGAAATGATCCTGTCTCAGAAACAGTATTTATTATGAGTTCAAGTAGTAGCTTGGGGAAGAGGATGAGTGTCATGAATAGTGAGATGTGGGTTCAAATATCAGCTCAATATTGGACAACTTTGTAACCTATCTAAGTTTCAGTTTCGTTTTGTTTCTTTTTTTTTTAATTAAGAGTATTTTTCTTTTAACACTAAGCTTCAGTTTCTTTATCTGTAAAGGAGACATATTATTCTTCTCATAGAATTGATATGAGGAGTACATGAGAACACATTGTGTTGTAAGGTAGATAACATCACCCCCATAGCCAGAAAAATTGTTCAACAAATGCTGCTGCTGCTGCTTCTGCTGTGTACATAACATCTAACTTTTAATTTTGTTTCCTGGAAACTCAGACCCAAATTCTTTAACTAACTTAAATAATTTGTCAAGACTTCAGCATGAACTTCTGTATTTTATTTCTTTTCACATTATCTTATTATTTTTTCTATTTTAGTTTTGTCATTAAAAATCTTATATTGGATATATTTTTATAGATTGTCTTAAAGTCAATCTGTAGGGATGCATGGGCATAAGTGGATAAATACTACATGGTTATCTTTGCAATGAATAAGATTGCTTGTAAGAATAATTTGTTTTTATTACATTCTATTATCTATTGGAAAAAGCACCTATATACACTCTTGAAATTTGTAAAGGTGAGTGTTGCGGACCGTTCAGCCTGGTTTCAGGAGTTGTAACCCTCACCCCATGGTGGGCTGTGTAAGAGCCCAAGGGACCCACTTCATCTGGGTCTGTTCTGTCACAAGGATGTGACCTACTAAGGAGACAAAGCTTATCTCCCTGGCAGGAGCACTGCTTCTGCCTTACCCATCTCTGGCCCCATAGCTTGGTTGGCAGTCAATGACGGGTAAGACTCCTCATGGGAGGGGCAACCTAAGCCAGACGCGACCACTTGGGAGGCCTCATGGAAGGACTCGGGGGGTTGCAGCAAAGAGGATGTCATGGACCCTCGCCCCCCGGCTATTCTGACATAGCCCGAGTCCTCATTTCCACCTGGGAGATGTCTCCTGCTTCCTAATTGCCTTAAAGCCTGAAACTGTGGGGGTGAGCGGTGCAGCCCTGTCCTGGCCAGGACGGCTCCGTGGGTGATCCGGACATAAGGAAGAATTCCTAAAGCCCTGTGAAACCTGCTTTGCTAAGAGTGCTCTTCCTGAGGTGACAAGTGTCCCAGGAGGAAATGAGGATGTCTCCAAAAGTCTGGCAACCCCGTTTCCTGACAAACACTGGCTCGGATTGAGCCCTCAGATTTCTTTGACATGTTAAACTTGTATTCCCGTGTATTTGAGCCCAATAAAAGCCTAGTGAGGATGGGGCTCTGGGTCATTCTCCTCTGAGAGTTTGACCCCTTTCCTCCCCAAGCAGAAGATGTCTTGGTAGTTTTTACTTTCATCCGTGATGGAGGGATGGGGCTCTGCAGGCGGAGCCCCCCCACATTTTACTTTCATCCGTGATGGAGGGATGGGGATCTGTGGGGGGGCTCCGCCCGCAGAGCACCATCCCTCCGTCACGGATGAAAGTAAAAACTACCAAGACATCTTCTGCTTGGGGAGGAAAGGGGTCAAACTCTCAGAGGAGAATGACCCAGAGCCCCATCCTCACTAGGCTTTTATTGGGCTCAAATACACGGGAATACAAGTTTAACATGTCAAAGAAATCTGAGGGCTCAATCCGAGCCAGTGTTTGTCAGGAAACGGGGTTGCCAGACTTTTGGAGACATCCTCATTTCCTCCTGGGACACTTGTCACCTCAGGAAGAGCACTCTTAGCAAAGCAGGTTTCACAGGGCTTTAGGAATTCTTTCTTATGTCCGGATCACCCACGGAGCCGTCCTGGCCAGGACAGGGCTGCACCGCTCACCCCCACAGTTTCAGGCTTTAAGGCAATTAGGAAGCAGGAGACATCTCCCAGGTGGAAATGAGGACTCGGGCTATGTCAGAATAGCCGGGGGGTGAGGGTCCATGACATCCTCTTTGCTGCAACCCCCCGAGTCCTTCCATGAGGCCTCCCAAGTGGTCGCGTCTGGCTTAGGTTGCCCCTCCCATGAGGAGTCTTACCCGTCATTGACTGCCAACCAAGCTATGGGGCCAGAGATGGGTAAGGCAGAAGCAGTGCTCCTGCCAGGGAGATAAGCTTTGTCTCCTTAGTAGGTCACATCCTTGTGACAGAACAGACCCAGATGAAGTGGGTCCCTTGGGCTCTTACACAGCCCACCATGGGGTGAGGGTTACAACTCCTGAAACCAGGCTGAACGGTCTGCAACAGATGAGCAGGCTAAATGTGCATGATGGTAATAATTTCAACATTCTGAAAGTGTATTATTGTGCATAATACTGACTGACAATGTTTAAAAGAGGGTGAAAATGGAGAAGATGTATGGTGTCGGTGAAGGTGACTCTAATGATTTTATAGAAATAACAAACTTTTCTCTTGTATGGCAATTTAGAGATACTTACAGTGAATTTAAGTACTGTGACGGATAACAGAACAAAGTTGTTCCCTGTTTTGATTTAATTACAAGAAAAACACTAATTTAAATCTGTTATTTTATGTATTATGCTTAATACTTATATTCAAAATATTATAAATAGATAACTTTGATCTTACTTTCATACCTATCAAATTACTGCCATTCATATTGAAAAACTGTATTGAAAGCAAAGATCTTTGAAATCATATAACTACTTTAAAATTATAAGGACAAATAATAATTTTACACATATACATATTATTTTGCTTTTAATAAAAAAACTTTGTCAGATGTATAACAGATGCTTAGAAATTAAACATATATTGCTAGTTAGAATAAAAATTTGAATAGTACAGTATTATTTTATACAATAATATGCTTTGGAGATTTGCAATTATAGTATGTTTTCTAGTTAAATTGAAAGGTCATAAGAAAGGAAAAAGATTACATGATGTCAAAGTGACAGCTCAGTTTATGACAATAATTACAAACATTCTATTTAATATGAGTATAGCTGATCTATCAACTCATTCTTAGTCATCACTGATGTTCTTTCAATAGCAGGTAATATTGAAAATGTTGAATTAAACAGTTTAATTTACAGTGAAATGAAATGAATCTCAGTAGAATAAATCAAATGTCTCACCCATGAAGGGTAATTATCTGTCTTTTTCTCAAGAAAAAAAAAATCCATGAATAAGTTATGCCTTTTCACACTTAGAAAGTAATGAAAGCTCTTTCAAGGCAGGTATTTATATCTCATCATTTAATTTCTAATATTTTCTTATACTTTTACCTGATTTTCTAAAAATATTTATTATCAATAAGACAGCAATTACTTTGTCAATTAATGTTGACAGGAGAAAGTTTTCTTATTTAGTTGAAAAATATTAATAACTAAAAATCTATAAATTGAAGAAACTGTAATTATTACTATGATCTTTTTTAGAACTTCTAGCATTGTGAATTCTATTTTTAATAATTCCACATTTTCCTCTTTTCCTTTTTTAAAAGCAGTAAGATATACATCAAAGAGAAGATGAAATTGCCTATGGGCCTATTAAGTTAATGCATAGCTTGGCTTCAATCACTGAGGGCAGAAATGAAGCCTACTACTATAGATATATTTTTAACTGTCATAGTTAAAGACCCTGGTCCTTCAAATAGTTTGCAGAGACTATGGGGTCAAACTGGACATTTCATTGAACAGTGTTATGGAATTTTAGTTAAATTGCTTTCATTAGTATCAGTAAGAGACTCAAAGAAAAGTCTGTGCTACACTTTTAAATATTGAACAGTAACAATAAGGTAAACTTTCAGTAAATATTTTTAGTAAATTCCCCTTTATTATTTTGTGAGTATTTGGAAACCTTCTGTCTAGCACTTATAGTCAACATTTTTCAGAAGATCATGAAAATTCTCTTTCTATTACTGATTATAGCTCAGTCCCAAGAATAACAAAACTGCCTTTATGATTCTGTGTGGTTTCTTTCAGAAACAATTTCACCTTCCCTGCACAGGTGTACACTAAAGACAACTAATTTGGCATGGATCATGATCGATTTTCCTGTAAGATTCTAAGTGTGTGTGTGTGTAGATCACACAAACATATATACATTTGTATTCATATATACAAATATTCATGCACAGGTATATATGTATGTATATGTATATGTATACAAACAAGAAACAACTGTAAATATGAAAAAGTGATACTTTCCACAGTGAATGTTGATAATTACAGAAGAGAACAGAAAAAGACTCTTTGAGTCGTAATGGTTTAGCCACTTTAGTATTCTATATTGTGAGCCTATAAGAGGAGCAAGTATACAGCTACAGCATATGATATATAATTTTTCCCAAGGTGTTCAAATGAAGAACAAAAACATGTGGCTCTTTTATGCACTAAAGTTTTAACATTGTGTTATTTAAAATTTGACACAAAAAAGCAAAAATGAAAAAGAACTCATGGACAGGGGCAACAGTGAGCTGTTTGCAGGGGAGGGAGGTGCGACGGGATATAAGGGGACTAAATGGTAATGGAAAAAAAAAACAATAAAAATTGTAAAAATTCAACAACAAAACAAAAATGTTACCAAGAATAAGAAATATACAACAAAGAGAATGCCAGTCCTCCAACATTTTATTTCTTATTTTAGTTAGAAATAAATTTGAAAATTTTATTGAAGATAAAAACTAGTTAGAAAATTTGGAAAATTGCATCAATCAACTCTGATACTGTTACAGCAAACTGATTTCCTGTTGCTATGACTCAGACTGGATTCCCCTGATTTCTCATCCTAATGGTTCTCCACTCTATTTCAAAATAAGCCACTTGCTAAAGCTTCCCCAAGCGCTGGAGATGTTTGAGTGTTGGGCCAAACAGTGTGAATCGGTAGTAATAAAAGCATCAGCAGGATTCATTTGCAGCCTCCTGCAGGGAGACACTTTACTTTAGCACCTCAAATTATATTGAATTTCAATGAATGAAGAAGTGGTTCCCTGCCAGGGAATAGTTTGTAACTTGGAAAAGTAGATATAATTACATAATAATTCTGCCTTTGCAGAAGGTGGCTCTCCTTTAGAAGTACCTGATGTTATTTATAGCTGTTTAGTCATTGTGTTGGTGTATCAATCAAACACAAGAATTTTATGTTCTTTTTATTTCTTCTTTACTGCTGAGCAAAAAATGTATTGGCATCTATTTCACTACTGAAATCCGTCTAAGATTTCAGTATCTTAACTCCTAACACTCCGTTGAAAAATTTGTTTAATAATTATAACTATCCATAATATGGAGGTATTTTTATAGTCTCTCATTCTCTCCTCTCTTTTTTCCTATACACATTTGCTTGCTATAGGATTTACCTGCATGATTCACTTCTGTAAATATTTATATATTTAACCCATACAGGTATCCTATAGCAAGGAATGACACATGCTTAAAAGGTTATTGCATGGGAATATCTTTACTGAATTAGCAGAGTTATTTAAAGGCAAGTTCAAGGGTTTTGGGGTTTTTTTTGGTTCTTTGACTTTTATCATTTTTCTCTTAATATTCCTAAAATTAAAGGACATTGCAGTAGTAAATCTATTAGTCTATAATTGTCTTAGTTGTTTAATGAGGCATAACATTACATTAATTAAGCTCAAGACATAGTAAAAGGGATGTATTTGAAACAAGATTTTGCTCTATTATCAGCATGAAGATTATTATTTTTTTAAAATGCATTTATGTAGTTAGTTTTAACAACATATACAAACACTTCCAAAAGATTCATGCACATAATAGCAATCTCAGTGAATTTAGATGGTATATTGTGGACATTCTAACTAATATATGTATGAATCTTGAAATAACAGTTCTGTTACAGGGAAGACACTAGTTAGGGGTCTTCTCCTCCTCAGTTCTTGTCTCACATGCAAGAAGGAATTTAGGTGAAGGACAAAAAGTCTAGTGGAAATTAGGTAGCAAGTTCACTTATGAAACACACCTGAGCATGAAGCTGCAGGTGGGCACTCAGCTAGTCTGAGTGCCTCGCCCATTGGGGTTTAAGGGTTTTGCAGTTGCAGCCAGCCTCCAGGTCCTCCTCTTCTTCCCTTCTCCGGACCCTGGGATTAACCAACAGCTTCAAAGACTTCCTTTTCCAAAAAGTGGAATTGGTAAAGATTCCTCTCTTCCTGAGGTTATCATGGTCTCTATTGTGAACTTTGGAACATCTGGCACTCTTATCTGAAGGGGCTCAGGACTGCTGGTTTAATGGGTGAGGCACATCTTTCCCTCCACTTCCTGCTTTGGTTTACCATCTATCCTGCCTAATAGTTCAGATACTTTTAAATACTGTGTGGATAATACTTCATTGACAGTACAAAGGATAATAAAATTAAGCTGTCATTTAATATTTAAACATGCAGTTATTGCTGCTTCAGAAATATAACACCAGTTATATCATCAAAATGATGAATAAATTCTCCACTAAAAAAAAAAAAACAAAAAAAAAACAAATACTGAAGTGATACAATAAGGATTATAATCTAGCACATGCTGATGATAAAGAGAACAAAAAAAGATAAAGGACGCAATCAATGACACTGGGAACAATGTTGGAATTGGTTAGTTTATAGATTAGTGGATGTGTAGTTTTACAAATTAATAACAGATACCTTAGTAAAAGCAGTTTGCAAGGGGAAAGGAAAAATAAAGCAATAATAATTATCCATGGTGTCAGGCATGGTATTAAATGGTCTGCAAGTATTTTATCATTTAATCTTTAAAACAAAACTGTGATGTTGACGTTTTATAAGAAATTTTCTTTAGACACAGAAAGGGTAGTCTTCTCAAGGCCGTTAACTAAACCGAGTACATTTGAAGATCTAATTGGTTATATTAAGCAATTTGTGAAAAGGGCAACATTACATTTACCAACTAGAAGGGCTAATCAAAATGGAAGGTTTTTGTAGGAAGAAAGATGAGTCAAAAAGCTATCAACAAAAGAGAAGAAAGGATATCTTTCAGGGCAAATGGAATGGCAAGAGATTTTGTAATGCAAATAGTCACTTCTTCCTTTGGGGGATAGAGAAGGCCCACCTGCCAGGTTATTTCACTGATGTTGACCAGGAAAGTCCAGACTCCTTGAATAAGATTGCATATCTGGGAGAGGCGGAACCAGCGACAGATCAACTGGGTCTGGTATAAACACAAATGACACCATTTTAATACTGTAGCTTTCTTTTAACAAGGCAAACATCCAAACCGAGGTTACATGAAGGTCATGCAATGCCTGGCTGACAGGAAAGCCTATCACTCCCTGCATTCACAGGTGACATACATTCCATATGTTCCAGAGATACACCATCAGCCAGACATTCACATATCAAGATTGGTCAGAGATGAGCAGATTTATTATACAATTCCATTTTATTAAGCTTTTCAGATCCCTCATTTATTATGGCAATAATAAAACCGCCTATTTCATAGGGTTGTTTTGAAGTTTAAATGAGTTAATTTGTGTCAAGTGGTCACTAACTGTTTGTTTTTGTTCATTTGTTTTTGTTTTTTCTCTACTGCTTGGTCTCCATAGGGATTTGACATTACTACCTATGATGTAAATAATGAATGAGAGTAAAACAGACATAATAATTTTGATACATTTAAGATGTTTGCAACATACTTTTTCCTTTAATATTTTATCCTTTATTCATCATGGTTGTGTGATGATGTAAAACTCTAGGATCAGGGTCTTTACCATGCACTGCAAATTTGGAAATTATGGGATTCAAATCTTCCTGGGTTGTTCTTTTTCTTCCATCTCCACCATTCTTCCCTAATATTCTGAAATCTAATGATTCTCCACTCTTGCCTCTGCCAGATAATCTTTTTAAAACATTATTATCATTATTATTTTGTTTTTTAGTTGTCACTTGAGGATATATCTATTGATTCTAGAGAGAAAAGAAGAGGGGAGGGAGTGAGAGAAACATCATGTAAAAGAAACATCAATCAGTGCTTCCCTTATACACCCTACTGGGGACAAGCCCACCACCTAGGTGTATGGCCTGACCAGAATCAAACTTGTAGCATTTTGGTGTATAGGACAATGCTCCTATCAACTGAGCCACACTGCCAGGGCCATGCCTGGTCATCTTTAATCTTACAGCTTGTTGCATGTAAACTACTTTTCTCACACTCTCTTCTATCTGGCACAACTGACTTCTCATTCAAGTTCAAGGATTCAATTCTGTTGGAATACTTACCTGACCTTATTGCCATCTCTATGATGTAGGAACCACCATTTCTCAGAAGAATAGTTCTCCATTGTTCACGTGCATAAACATCACCTGGTTAGATTATTTAAAAATACATATTCTCAGTTTCCATCCCCAGATACTAAATCAAAATATTTGTGGTAACTCAAAGAATTTTCATTTTTAACTAATAAGGCAAATTATTTTTATACCATCCCAGGTTCATTTTTTGAAAAACCCTATATTAAGAGAAAATGTAAAATGTATATCAAGAATTATTTAGAATAACTCAGTACAAACTATGCATTCGGCATTAAAACTAGATTTCCTAGGAAATAAAACTAAGAATTCACCTCTTGAAATTTCTAAATGCCAATTTGATTTTCACCTTTAATCACATTTCTTTATATAATCCCTTCCCACAGAGCAGTGAGAAAGATCTTTTAAAATATCAAACAGATGTCCTGTTTAAAACCCCTAATAGCTTCCTATTGCCTTTAGGAAAAAAAAGAAAAAAGAAAATTTAACCCTTTTCTTCTGCCTACAAGTATATCTGGTCGCTTTCTCTCTTGCTGGCTACATTTCAGGTGGAGGTGGGCAATGAGCAGGTTTGGGGGGAATGGTGACATCTGTAATAGTGTCAATTATAAAAATAAAGTTAAAAAACGTACATATACATCGTATCTCAATCCAGTTTTAAGAGCTTACGATGTCACAGTTATCAATATAATTGTCTCGTGACAAATGCTGAGAACTATGCAAAATTAGCTTAGCAAAATAAAAATAGCAAATATGAAAAAAGAAATCTTATTAACTATACCTCTTTTTTATTGCTCAAAAACATCAGACTTGCATAGGGATTTTTGTCTCCATTATTATCTGGGAAGGCATCACTCTCCTTTGAAGACAATTAATTGTTCAGTCCCATTATTTCAGGTCTTAGTTCAAATTCCATCTCTTCAGAGAGGCATCCCTAAACACCCTAAATAAAGAGCATCTCCCACCATTGGGCCCTTCCGAGTGCTATCCCACAGAGTCTCCTGCTCTTAGGACAGCAGGAAGCACACAGGAGGCTCAGGACGCATGTACAGGATCATGAATGGAGTGCATGCAATAGAAACTTATTTGATCGTCATCAATCTAGAAGATAGATGTATTTTTATCCCATTGATTACAGAGTGCTAAGGCTGAAATATTTACATTAATATATTGAAATAAGTCTTTCACTAACTTGAAAAAAAATTTAGGACCTTCCATAGTTAGAAGAAATATCTCTTCTGCTTGAGCCAGCAAGTGAAATTATATAAAAATACAAATAAGGGAAATCAGAAGTTAGCAAGACAGGATCCCCCTGAAAATGAATTTGTCATTAAAGTAGCTACTTTCCTTAAAAAATAGGTATAACTGGTTAATTAAATTTTAAAATAATAGAATTCTAATAATTATTTTAAATTTTAGTGTACTTAAATAATTTTATTATATTATTTTACTTATATAATTATATTTTTAATACAAAAACAGGGAGATTTTTGAACAACTAATACTTATTAAATATTTATCATTGCCAAAACATTGTCCAATTTATATCTCAATAGATGATAATGGTGTCATTTTAATTCCATTTAAATTTGTCATTTATTTTACTATTTGCCAAACACCAACAAATTTATTGGAGCATTGTCCTATAGTTCAAAGACTTGAAAATTGGTGTTATAGCTTTGATTTTGTTATGCTTTGCTTTTTGTCTACAAAGCTTAAATGATTTTTAATATGTATTAAGCAAATGAGCAATATTACTGAAGGCAAAATAATATACCATTCAAAAAGCTTTTTGTGACCAGATATTTTATGAAAGAGAATTTTGTTGGCTGAAGTAAGCAGCTTTTTTATTTGGTTCTTTAAAATATGGCTAATTCTCTCTATCGCCATATGGTTTGTAACTTCAGCCATAAGTACCGAAATTATGAAGAGCTAAATTTAAATTGTGCCTGTGACAGCAACACATTCAGAGATTCCCATGAGGTAAATGTCTTGCTTTTATTACTCTCATTATGGTGTACTTTTGTGAGCATTTGGAAATTTTCTAGTGCCTACAACAGGCCTTTGTCCATAGTCAATTATTTTTTTTTTTGGAGTCACAGTAGGGACAAAAGTTCTCTCTCTTCATGGAATGTTAACTTTAATTTACATCTCTTGAATATATAATAAATTTTGTTTGCATGGAAATTTAATGTGAGTTGTCACACACACCATTTTAGGTTTTAAAAAGAACCTAGCATAAAATAGAATAAATTGAGTATTGTCTTCTTTGAAAGGTTATTTTTAATTTAAATACTAGCAACGCTTGGAAATACTGTGTAGAACCTTACGAAATCAGTACAGTAAACTACTTTTAAATACACATTATTAATCAAATCTATTGACAACTATGGTGATTTCCATACCAATAAATGCAGTTTACTTAGTTTATTTTTTATAATTATCTCTTGATTAATTAAGTTTATAGCTAAGTAATAAACTGTCTTAGCATTAGTTAACTTTTTTTTTTAAATTTTTATTTTAATTGTTGATCTTGTACAGTTTTCTGTCTTTTATTCTCACCCGAATCCGCCACCCCAGCCCTCCCCACCTCCCTCCCATTTCCACCCCCCGCCATAGTTTTTGTCCATGTGTCCTTTATACTTGTTCCTGTAAATCCTTCCCCTATCTCCATGTCTTTGGTTGTATTATGCTTGTTTGTTTGTTTTGTTGATTAGGTTCCTGTTAAAGGTGAGATCATATGGTATTTGTCTTTCACTGCCTGGCTTACTTCGCTTAGCATGATGCTCTCAAGTTCCATCCATGCTGTTGCATAGGGTATGAGCTCCTTCTTTCTTTCTGCTGCATAGAATTCCATTGTATAAATGTACCACAGTTTTTTGATCCATTCATTTACTGATGGGCATCTAGGTTGCTTCCAACACTTGGCTATTGTAAATTGTGCTGCTATAAACATAGGGATGCATAGTTTCTTTTGGATTGGTGTTTCAGGGTTCTTAGGATATAATCCAAGCAGTGGAATTGCTGGGTCAAAAGGTATATCCATTTTTAGTTTTTTTTAGAAAATTCCATACTGTTTTCCATAGTGGTTGTACCAGTCTGCACTCCCACCAGCAGTGCACTAGTGTCCCCTTTTCTCCACAACCTCTCCAACACTTGCTGTTTGTTGCTTTGTTTATGAGGGCCATTCTGACTGGTGTCAAGTGGTATCTCATTGTGGTTTTAATTTGCATCTCTCTGATAGCTAGCGATATCGAGCATCTTTTCATGTGTCTCTGGATCCTCTGTATGTCCTCCTTGGAGAGGTGTCTGCCCAAGTCCTTTGCCCATTTTTTAATTGGGTTGCTTGTCTTCTTAGAGTGGAGTCGTGTAAGTTCTTTGTATATTTTGGAGATTAAACCCTTATCTGAGATATCATTGGCAAATATGTTTTCCCACACAGTCGGTTCTCTTTTTATTTTAATACTGTTTTCCTTGGCCATGCAGAAGCTTTTTATTTTGATGAGATGCCATTTGTTTATTCTTTCCTTTATGTCCCTTGCTTTAGGGGACATATCAGTAAAAATGTTGCTGCGTGTAATATCTGAGATTTTCCTGCCTATGTTCTCTTCTAGGACTTTAATGGTGTGACGGCTTATGTTTAAGTCTTTTATCCACCTTGAATTTATTTTTGTGTATGGTGTAAGTTGGTGCTCGAGTTTCATTTTCTTGCACAAAGCTGTCCAGTTCTCCCAACACCACTTGTTGAAGAGGCTGTTTTTACTCCATTTTATGTTGCTGCCCCCTTTGTCGAATATTAATTGACTATAGAGACTAGGGTTTATTTCTGGGCTCTCTATTCTATTCCACTGGTCCACGTGCCTGTTTTTATGCCAGTACCAGGCTGTTTTGATTACAGTGGCCTTGTAATACATTTTGGTATTAGGTGTTGTGATCCCTCCTGTTTTGCTCTTCTTCCTCAAGATTGCTGCCGCTATTCTGGGTCGTTTATGGTTCCATATAAATTTTTGAAGAGTTTGTTCTATATCTGTGAAATATGCCATTGGTACTTTAATAGGTATTGCATTGAATCTGTAGATTGCTTTGGGAAGTATGGACATTTTGATGATGTTAATTCTTCCGATCCATGAACACGGTATGTGTTTCCATTTATTTGTGTCTTCCTTGATTTCTTTCTTCAGCGTTGTGTAGTTTTCTGCATACAGGTCTTTTACCTCCTTGGTTAGGTTTATTCCTAGGTACTTTATTTTTCTTTTTGCTATATCAAATGGTATTTTTTTCTTGATTTCTGCTTCTGTTGTTTCATTGTTGGTATACAAAAATGCCTTTGATTTCTGGATATTGACTTTGTATCCGGCTGTTTGGCTAAATTCATTTATTAGGTTGAGCAGTTTTTTGGCCGAGACTATAGGATTTTCTATGTATACTAACATGTCATCTGCAAACAATGATAGTTTTGTTTCCTCCTTTCCAAGCTGGATGCCTTTTATTTCCTTTTCTTGTCTAATCGCTGTGGCTAATACTTCCAATATTATATTGAATAGAAGTGGTGAAAGTGGACAGCCCTGTCTTGTTCCTGATTTTAGTGAAAAAGAATATAGTTTTTGCCCGTTGAGTATGATGCTGGCTGTAGGTTTCTCATATATAGCCTTTATTATGTTGAGGAATGCTCCCTCTATTCCCACTTTGCTGAGTGTTTTAATCATAAATGGGTGCTGTACCTTATCAAATGCTTTTTCCGCATCTATTGATATGATCATGTGATTTTTGTCTTTGCTTTTGTTTATGTGATGAATTACATTTACTGATTTGCGAATGTTGAACCATCCTTGCATCCCTGGGATGAATCCCACTTGGTCGTGGTGTATGATCTTTTTAATGCGTTGTTGGATGCGGTTTGCCAATATTTTGTTGAGGATTTTAGCATCTATGTTCATCAGCGATATTGGCCTGAAGTTCTCCTTCTTTGTTGTGTCTTTATCTGGTTTTGGGATTAGGATGATGCTGGCTTCATAAAAAGAGTTTGGGAGTCTTCCATCATTTTGGATTTTTTGAAATAGTCTGTGGAGAATAGGGGTTAGCTCTTCCTTAAATGTTTTGTAGAATTCTCCTGTGAAGCCATCTGGTCCAGGGCTTTTGTGCGTTGGGAGTGTTTTGATTACTGATTCAATTTCACCAGCTGTTATTGGTCTGTTCAGGCTTTCTGTTTCTTTTTCATTGAGTTTTGGAAGGTTATATTTTTCCAGAAACCTGTCCATTTCACCTAGGTTTTCAAATTTCTTGGCATACAGTTCTTCATAGTAATTTCTTACAATCCTTTGTATTTTTGCGGTGTCGATTGTGATATCTCCTCTTTCATTTCTGATTGTGTTTATTTGAGTCCTCTCTCTTTTTTTCTTGATGAGCATGCTTAAAGGCTTGTCAATTTTGTTGATCTTTTCAAAGAACCAACTCCTGGATTCATTGATCTTTAGGATTGTGCTTTTAGTCTCTAGGTCATTTAATTCTGCTCTTATCTTGGTTATTTCTTTCCTTCTACTTGCTCTGGGCTGTCTTTGTTGTTGTTCCTCGAGTTCTTGTAGGCATAGGGTTAGGTTGTTTGTTTGAGATGTTTCTGTCTTTTTTAGATAGGCCTGTATCTCTATAAGCTTCCCTCTGAGGACTGCCTTTGCTGTGTCCCATAAGTTTTGGGTCGATGTGAGTTCATTATCGTTTGTTTCCAGAAACTTTTTGATTTCCTCCCTAATTTCATTCTTGACCCATTCATTGTTTAATAGCATGCTATTCAATCTCCATGATTTTGAGGGTTTTGGGTTTTTCTCCTTGGGGTTGGTTTCTAGTTTCAGACCCTTGTGGTCAGAGAAAATGCTTGGTATGATTTCAATTTTCTTGAATTTGTTGAGGCTTGATTTGTGTTCTATCATGTGGTCTATCTTTGAAAATGTTCCATGTGTATTTGAAAAGAAAGTGTATTTAGCTTCTTTGGGATGAAGGGCTCTATATATATCAGTTAAGTCCATTTCCTCTAGAGTGTTGTTCAATGCCACAATATCTTTGTTGATATTTTGTTTGGAGGATCTGTCCATTTTTGACAGTGGGGTGTTAAAATCACCTACTATAATTGTGTTGCTGTCTATATCTTTCTTGAAGTCCTCTAAAATTTTCTCAATGTATTTAGGTGCTCCTCCATTGGGTGCATATATAATTACAATATTTATGTCTTCTTGGTGAATTCTTCCCTTGAGTATTATGAAGTGACCTTCTGGGTCTCTCTTTATGGCCCTTCTTTTGAAGTCTATTTTGTCTGATATGAGTATTGTTACCCCAGCTTTTTTTTCCCTGACCATTTGCTTGGAAAATTTGTTTCCAGCCCTTCACTTTGAACCTGTGTATGTCTTTTGTCCTGAGGTGGGTTTCTTGTAGGCAGCATATGTGTGGGTCATGCTTTCTTATCCATTCAGCTATTCTATGTCTTTTGATTGGAGCATTTAATCCATTTACATTTAAGGTTATTATTGATAGTAAATTATTCATTGCCATTTTCGTACCTGTGTTCCTCTCTCTCTTTCTCTCTCTGTCTTTTCCTTTCTTCCCTTAAAGCAGTCCCTTTAGTATCTCTTGCAGCATTGGTTTGGTAGAGGTGTATTCTTTTAGACTTCTTTTGTTTGGGAAGCTCCTTATTTGGCCTTCTATCTTGATTGAAAGCCTTGCTGGGTAAAGTAGTCTGGGTTGCAGGCCTTTGGTTCTCATTGCTTGGAATATTTCTTGCCATTCTCTTCTGGCTTGGAGCGTTTCCATTGAGAAGTCAGATGCTAACCTAATTGGGGCCCTCTTGTATGTTACTTCCTTTTTCTCCCTTGCTGCCTTTAAGATTCTCTCTTTGTCTTGGAATTTTGCCATTTTAATGATGATGTGTCTTGAAGTGGGCCTGTTTGGGTTCCTTTTGATTGAGACTCTCTGTGTTTCCTGGATTTGTGTGGCTTTTTCTCTTACCAAATGAGGGAAGTTTTCCATCATTACTTTTTCAAACAGGTTTTCTATCCCTTGTTCTTGTTCTTCTCCTTCTGGTATCCCTATTATACGAATATTATTCCGTTTCATGTTGTCTTGCATTTCTCTTAAACCCTCTTCATTCTTTCTAAGCCTCTTTTCCTTATCTTGCTCATTCTGAGTGTTTTTTTCTATTTTGTCCTCCACCTTGCTGATCCGATCTTCTGCTTCATCGATTCTGCTTTTCATTCCTTCTACTGTGTTCTTCAGTTCAGAGATTGTGTTCTTCATTTCCTCTTGGCCCTTGTTGATAGTTTCTATTTCCTTTTTCATGTTGATATTGTTTGCCGTGAGTTCATCATAACTTCCCTGTAGTTTCTGGTAGCTCACTGAGAGCTCATTGAGCTTCCTGACAACCATTGCTTTGAACTCGGTATCTGATAGTTGAGTTGCCTCTGTTTCATTTAGCATTCTTTCTTGAGCTTCCTCCTTTCCTTTCGTTTGGGGATTGTTCTTTTGTCTTCCCATTGTTTGTAAGACTCTTGTTGTTAGCCTCAGCTTCTTAAATTGATCTGTTCTGGCTCCCTGGGTTTGTGTTATGACCTTCTGTGGTAGAATATCTGTGAGATTCAGTGGTGGATTCTCCTTCGGATATCCTGTTGTTCACCGCTTCCACTGTCTCATCAGCTGGAATACCCTCTTTTGGGGGCCAACTCTGTTTTTTTTTGTTTTGTTTCCCCCCCGCCCCACAGTTCCAGGCTTGCTTGTTTGTTTGTTTTGTCTCACTCGTGGGTATTTACAAAAAGAAGAGGGGGGGAAATGAAAAAAAAGAAGAAAGATGAAACAAGAGGAAGGTAGAAGAGATAAAATTGAAAAGAAAGGAAGAGGGGATAAGAGAAGAAGGAATTCAAGGGAGGCAAAAGGAGTTGGGGAGTAAAGAAGAAGATATAAACAATGAAGAAGGAGTAGGTAAAAACTCATATAGATAGACAGGCTTACAAACAAAAAGACACTAACAAACTGGCAAAACAAAAAAGAGACACGCACACAGACACCCCCACACAAATATAAGCAGCCAAAGGGGGGAAAAAAAAGAACAAGCAAAGCACAACAAAATATTAAAAATATATATATATATTAAAAAAATAAAATAAAATAAATGAAAAAACAAACAAACAAACAAAAACCCTCTTGTTGTTTTCAAACTTGCCATCCGGTTTTTCAGGTCTTCCTGGCTGCAATGGCCGAGGGGTGATCTTATTGCTTTTCTCTGTGTTCAGAACTCAGTCCTCATTGTGCTATGTATCCCAGCATTAGTGGGCACCTCTCCCCACAGGGATTCCAGCGTGTGATCTGAGCCTCCTGATGTGTGCGCACTTCTCCGAGTTTATGGGTGTGTGCTAGGTTCTCCAGACGTGCACAGCCACCTGCCGTTGTCCCTGGGAGGCTTTCAGTGTTCGGGCACAGCTGCCTGCATTTGCTTCTGAGAGGGGCCTGCGTTCCAGCTGCTATCCGGCGCCTGTACCTTGGGCCTGAGCTGTCTGCGTTTGAGCACCCGCCCGTGAACTGGCACCTCTGGCTCCACAGCTGTCTCCAGTGGCCTGCGCCTATGTTTTCACGAGTGTCCACTCGCCCGCGACTGTGTGCGGTCCCCTGAGGGTGTCTATTTTCATGCAGCTGTCTCACTTCGCCTGCGCCTCTGTCTCTGTTGGGGCGCCTGTGCTTTCGTAGTCGCCCAGCAACCACGAAAACTCGGTTCAAAGTCGAGCAGTGACCTGGCGCGGGGCAGCCACTTTCGCTCCCTCTCGGGGCACCCACTTTTGCTCGGCTTCGGCCGCAATCGAGCGGTGGCCCTTGAGATCTCCCAGCCAGTTCAGCGGCTGACCCAGCTCCCTCCCCAGGGCCCTGGGGTAGGCTTGGCAGAGCGCCAGGCCAGGGCCTCAGCCGCCCCGTTCTTCGTGTGCTGGAACCCTGGGCTCTTATTGTTCTGAAGAGCTCTCCTTACCGCTTGTTTTTCAGTGTCCGCTACAATTTCCGACCTCTTATTCTCCAATATGCAGTGTTACTGTTCCTTGTCTGTTCTGATCTTTCATAAATTGGCCCGGTTTTTCTCCAGTGTGTAGAGGGGAAATAGGGTCTGCTCCCTCCTACCACACTGCCATCTTCTCCTCCTCCAACTTTTTTTTACTATGACTTTTTCTTGTTGGCTATAAAACTGAAAAAACAAAAGAAAACTTTTTTTATGGGGGGAGTGTCCAGCTTTATAACTCTAATTTTGTCCAATCACATTTTCTCATAGGATTATTGCATTTCTGTATTCGTAAGTCTAGTTTGCTGAAGATAATGTATTGTTTTTTATGATATTTGCATTTTTTCTTATCGGGAGCCCCCACTTTCTGATTATATAACCTAGAACGATGGCTGAATCATTTAGTGTCTATAATCATATATTTCCTAATTTGGAAAATAAATTTAATAGTTCTTATCTCAGAGTACTGTGAAGTATAGTGGTTTTGAGAAATAAATGAAATAATCTATTTGGTTGAAGCATATGAAATTGCTGGTGACTATGTCAGTGAAGCTTGATTTTATATATTAGTTTAAAAAGACATGTTCAAACAGTATTAATGTACAGGTCATATTACAGATCACTTAGATAAGAATTGTTTTTGACCTGTGTGGTATTGTCCCACAAAGTGAAAAGTCAAGGGTTCAACTCCTGATCAGGGCACATGTCTGAATTGTGGGTTCAGTCTCCAGTCAGGGTTCTTACAAGAGGCAACCCAAGCAATGTTTCTTTCTAACGTCGATGTTTCTCTCTCACATTGATGTTTCTCACCCTCTCATTCTCCCTCCCTTGTCCTCTCCCTAATACATACATGCATACATACATACATTCATACATATTTTTTAAAAAAATTATTAGTACTGAAGCAAGGGCATAAGTATTTCTTTAAAATCCAAGGTGATTTTAATATGCAGCTAAGGTTAAGTACCACTAAGATATGTGGTATAATATAATGTATGTAATGTAAATTCTTTTTTTTTAATAGAATCTGTTTCCACTATCATATGTCCAAGCATGGTATTAACAGAGTGTCTTTCCATACAAAAAGATAAATAGAATATTTAAAAAAGAGAAAAACTCTTTAAAATAAAATATCAAAGTTGAGGATTTTAAAAATATATTCAAATTCAATTTATGCCATGTAGCTGGTAAATGCAAGGCTTCCCAAGAGATTAGATGATAAAATAGTGAGTAGTGGTTGCTAGAGCATCATTGATACTGCCTCCTTTTGGTAAAAAATAATGAGGATACATTTTAATTAAGTATCGGACTCCAAAAAAACAGCTGTGGAAGAGTATGATCAAGTTTAAGAACAAAATAATAAGTAATAAAGAGAACACTTTAAATCTAAATCCAGGGCTTTTCAGGTAGGAGATAAAGTCCCACTTGCCTGAGATTGCTCTTAGGGGATTTCGATTAGAGAGAAGACTCTAGGTAAAGCAGCAATGTCAGGAAGGTAGGAGGGAGAGAGTGGGCTGATAGGTGTACTGAATTCAAGACATTACCTAGGGACTCCATTTTATTGTAAATATTTTTAACTTTTTTTCATTTTCTACCTCTTTGTAAAAGAAATACGTATAGTTGCATTAAGTGCTGGCTCTAATTTATGTGAGTTTTAGATAGCTTCTCAAGGAGAAAATGTCTGTGCAGCAACATTATGTCAAAAAGTTTGTAAACTAACTGTCAAATCAAAATTGAGTTAATGTACTTTTACATTCTTTGGCCACTTTTGCAAACGACTGTTTCCTAGAAATAATTTCAATGAAGCTTCAAAGGATCGATTTCCTTGTAAATAATGTAATTTTATCCATATGTTTATGAGTGTATAGATCAGAGATATATTAGGTCTGTCCAGAAAAAGTCCAGCCATTGTTAATATAATGAGAATGGTTTACACAGCATTAATGTAACTTGGCAGCCGAGGAGAGTGGACTGGAGTTTGCATGTGTGAACAATGATGACTTCACTGTACTAGTCAGTGGAGACAATTGATGCCATTGAATGAGCATGTGTACTCTGTGGCCATTGCATTCAAAATGACTGAGTGAGTAGAACACTGAATCTGCATCAAATTTTGTGTTAAGCTTGAACATTCCTCAGTGGAAAGTATTTGGATGGTTCAGAAAGTCTCAACTATGGGCAGCTGGAGATTGGCAGCTTCATCATGACAATGACACTCGAGCATCAAATCTCATGCAGAGATTTTTAGTGAAACATAAAATCACCTAGGTGACTCAGCCCCCCTAAAGTGCCGATTTGGGTCCTGTGACTTATGGCTTTTCCCAAAACTAATATCACCTTTGAAAGGGAAGAGGTTTCAGGCCATCAATGAGATTCAGGAAAATATGATGGAGCAGCTGATGGTGATTGGGAGAACTGTGTGAGTTTCCAAGGTGCCTACTCTGAGGGGGACTGAGGTGTTCTTGTCCTAAGTACAGTGTTTCTTGTATCTTGTATATTCTTCAATAAATGACTATTTTTCATACTAAATGGCTGGATACATTCTGGACAGATCTCGTTTGCCTAACAAGCTCTCCATGTGGTATATCCAATCAGTTTTCTTGGATATACATTTATATTTTCAAGTTTCTAACCTTTTGATAAAACAAAAATAGATTTATTACAGAAACTACATCCGATATTTTAAAATTTAATGGACACTCTATTTTTATATCTTTAATTTTGAAACAAAAGTTTAGAACTATTTTTAAACTGTGTTGTTATGTAAATGTTGTATGTATTAATCAACTATAGGCTATTAGTAGTCACATTTGGAGGGAGTCAAAAGTTATATGTACATTTTTGACTCTGTGGGGGGTCAACACCCTAAGCCTCACATTGTTCACGGGTTAACTCTACATGCATTTATCTATTTACTCCAATAATTTGTGGCCTGAGTTTCTTCATGTGGGATTGTGATTAAAATCAAATTGTTTAATCCATGAGAAATATTTAGCACAATACTAGTCACATAATAAGAGCTTAAATAAGTGCTAGTTGATATAATTAAGAGGATTGGTGGATGCTCCTTAAGATGTCTTTGTAGCTTGTATTTTTCCTAAGACTCTGTTGCTGTATGGCTTTATTATTTTTTAATTTGTTTCTATTTAAATATAGTTGGTATTAATAGTATATTGGTTATATTAATTTCACAGGTACACTATAGAGATTTAGTATTTTTATACATTACAATGTGACCACTCTACTAATTCTAGTAATACTTGTTTAAACACAGTCTCACTAAAATAATAGGAATCATGTTCTTCCAGATGCACAAAAATTTTCAAGGAACTCAGCAATAAAAGGCATATTGAAGAAGAGAAACTAGATACTCTTTTTCTAATATTTGAAGTACTTTCTTATATTATGCTTCCACATGGCAAAATATTTTATAAATGGCTAAAAAGATTGATGTTACAAAATTAAATGGAATGTTCCAATGTCTAGTCAGAGACTACTATTTCTAAGATCATTCTACACTATAAAACATTATTAAAGAAGTATGTTCTTTAATCTTTCTTCAACATTTTGCATGTTCTTAATCTTAAAAGTAAGAAGAAAGGAAAGTACTTCAATTAGGAGTTTCCTTTTCACTAATTTGGTGTTGTCTTTTCTTGTCACATAGTGTAATAATGGAATACTTTTCTATATTATGTAGAATCAATTTTAGGATAGAGAAAAAAATAAGTGTGTACAGTGTTATAAATAAAATACATGTTAAGTGTTTGCAATGTGTGATACTTATTTTAATCTGGAAAATATTAATGAAAATATGCATTCATTAATTCATTCAATACAAAATAGACAAATGACTATTTAACTGTATAAAATTTTAATAGGCAAAATAGCAACAAATCTAACATTAACCTTACGTTGTCTACTTTTTGTTATTATTTCAGTGCCAAGTTACCTGGTCACGCCTGCAATTGTATATCCTCTCTTTACTGAAGCTTGTATACATGTATACAAATATTCCATTTCTTCGAAAAGAAAGAAATGCAAAGATAATCCTCATGTTGAACAAACTCATGTTGCACAAACTATACTTTAATATTAATCAAAATTATTACTTAATTTAATTTTAATCTTAACCTTTTATATTTAATATGTTCTAGATCTTTAATTAATCCTATTTGCATTTAATTTTCATAAAAACCACAGGAAAAAAGTGGTAAACTTTTTGTTTCAGGAGAACTAAATTTCCAAAAGTGATAACAACTTACCCAAGGACACCAAGTAAATGATCTCCCTACAGTTCAAGACTGCATGTCTAGAGCAAAAACAACATGTAGAGGAACAGATGTTTATCACAAACCTCTAGATGAAAATAAGGCCAGACAAAGCTTGTAGCCCAATAGTGTCAGGTCTAGTGAAAGGTATCACTGAGTCCCACACCATGTGTTTTGTGATGTATTTTGTTGATCCTATATATAAACAAGGGAATATATAATCATTTAAATAATATTTCTATAAAGTACACTTATTATGACTAAAAATGACCATTTGAAGCAATAACTTCCTTTGGAAGTTTTATTAACAGTTAAGGAATGCACAGCAAACATTGATTTCCAAGTGTCATTATTACCTAATAATTGGTTATGTAGATATTACAGATGTCTCTCAAACACTAAAATTAAGCCAGAGACCATATTCTTGAGATTTAAATTTGAAGGGAAAACTATAATTTAAACATCTATATAAAATGCATAAATTTCAAAGTACATTGAAAGAGTATTATATTATGAATAAAGAAGTTTGCTCTAATTCTGAACTTATTTCAAAATTAAAATGTTGTACTTCTCTATTTCCTAGAATTTTTTATCAATTAACTATCCCATAAGTAGATGTAACTAAAGTTATAGAAACATTCAAAATATATTTTAAACATTACATATTTGTTATTTATCCAAATTTATGATGTTTAGAATGAGACATAATTTTCTATACATGGTTTTTACTTGTTTAAGTGGAACTACTTGTAGGTTATAATTTTAAAAATTCACATAATGCCAATGTTTTAAATTCATCGTGCATCACAGATATCTGTGCTACACTTAGCAAAGAGAATATATTCCAGAATATTTTTACAATAACATTTTTACCTTATATTTCTGAAGTTTATTTTCAACAAAAATATATTTGAAAATGTAACTGGATGTTTCTTAAATTTTGCTTTAAATGTGTTAATTTTTTCATATTTATTTTTCCTTCCTGAAGTTTTTTTCTCTCTAAAGGACAGTATTGTTTTTAAAACTCAGAATATAATATAATCAATTTATAGCCAGACACATGCAAAGTACTTAACAGAAAGATATAAGGTTTTTTTTTTACTATAATAAATTCCAAGGTATTTTCTCCAATGTAAATTTAGAAAATATTTTTAAAAGAGAAGGAAAGAGAGAACACTGTATAAAGCAACAATATTTGTGATTTTTAAAGTAAAAGTTACAGAAAAAAAATCCTTATTAAGAGTAAATAAGAACCAAAAATTATTCCAAACAAATTAATGGTAGGCTAAAAAAGTTATGACATTTCAAAGAGTGTATATATCAGTTTCTCTTGGTTTTTCACTTTGAAGTCTCTTAAATATCATGAGAGACAACAGTTGGATGTCCTTAAAGCATTCAAAAGTAAAGATATGTTAAAATACTTTACTTTTTTTAAAGAATAGCATGGGAAATGGAGAAGCTGAAGAACTTACATGCATGGCCCATGGACATGAACTAAGGTGGGGGGATGATGGTGGGAGGGGGGTACAGGGGATAGAGGAGTAAGGGGGAGAAAAAATGAGACAACTATAATAGCATAATCAATAAAACATATTCAAATTAAAAAGTAGTTTACAATGATCAGAACATTTTGAAAATAATTTATGCATCCCTGTTACCTAAATGTTGCATGCACACTGGACCTGTGTCTTTTCATTAATATGTTATACCATGCATAAAATTTAGGACCAACCTTTAATAGATACAGGAAAAGGTATTGACATTGTGAGACAATTTTTTTAACCTAATGCCCCTCAGGTATCAAATTCCAGTAACTTGTAGAATGCTCCAAATACTAGATTTGTCTCAGCATGTTGTTCTATCTTTGCACTTTCTAGAAACTGAGCTATAAGTGTATAATTTTCCTTACAGTTTGGTTCCTTATTAACAGGTAGATATTTTGATACTGTTTTATTGATAATTTAGGGAGAACAAATTTTCTTCTGATATATACTGAGAGTAGATTTTGATATGAAGGGTAAAGTAGTGAGCAGATGACACCCAGAGGGATGAAGGATTCAGGGCAGAGATTTTCAGACAATTTTTTTCTCTACTAGTTTTAATGGAGGCAATCTTAATAAATAATGAATTGTTTGAAGGCAGGTAAAGTTTCCTAACAGAACTAGCTTTTTAAAAAAATATATTTTATTGACTATGCTATTACAGTTGTCCCATTTCTCCCCCATCATTCCCCTCCACCCTGCACACCTTCTCCCACCCACATTCCCCCCCTTAGTTCATGTCCATGTGTCATAAGTTCTTTTGCTTCTACATTTTCCACACTATTCTTGCCCTCCCCCTGCCTATTTTCTACCCACCCTCTATGCTACTTATTCTCTGTACCTTCCCCCCTCTCTCCTCCTCCCACTCCCCTGTTGCTAACCCTCCATGTGATCTCCACTTCTGTGGTTCTGTTCCTGTTCTAGTTGTTTGCTTTTGTTTTAGGCATGGTTGTTAATAGCTGTGAGTTTGCTGTCTTTTTACTGTCATATTTTTATCTTCTTTTTCTTAGATAAGTTCCTTTAACATTTCATATAATAAGAGCTTGGTGATGATGAATTCCTTTAACTTGACCTTATCTGAGAAGCACTTTATCTGCCCTTCCATTCTATCCTGATATAAAATGTATAATATGCAATGACCATAGTAACACTAAACCAGACAAAAAACAGGTGACATGAAAAGAAATATAAAATATTGAAAAAGAACTCTTTCTGCCTAACCTCCAAATGACATTATCATTCAAGAGTTTGAGAAAGTAAGACATGACATAAATTAGAAATGCAGCATCTATGTTAGCTTTTGCCTAATAAATTTAAATAATTAATTAATTCAAAGCATGTTCACTGAGCACTTACTAAATGCCAGGCAATCTGTTAGCTGTTTTGAGAAGACCTTGCTCCTCAAAGACCTCCATGTCACTGGGAGGTCATTTGCCTCTGTTCTGTGCTCCTATGCATTTCTCTACTATAGGCCTTATCACCAGGTATTGGTCATCTATTTGTTTCTCTATTCCCCAGGCCACTACATGTCAAACCTCATTTTTGTATTTGCATTATTAATTTAAAACCCTCCCAATCAATTTTTTTCAAATTTGTGTTGAATGAATGAGCAAAGCACAATTCTTGCCTTAGGAAGAGATCACAGTCTCACCAAACCTTGTATAATAAGGTTCAATAGGAGAGAAGATATTATGGAAGATTTGATAATGTTTATATAGAGGAGATGACATTTAAATGATAGTAAATTCATAATCAGATATTTGTCAGAGATGAAGAGGAGGGGTCGGTATTCCATGTAGTGGTATGGAGCCTACAAGGCCAAGCAATTTTTAAAGGGCAATAAAAGGTACGGTGTACCTGGTGTGCTGGGAAAGCAAGTTGGAGCTAGATTATGAAGGGACTCAGACACTATGCTAAGAATCTGAATGTTTTCCTGAAGGTAGCAAGGTGTCAGTGGAAGTAATCAAAGTTAGGTTAAAGATTATTCTGATACCACCTTTAGAGGATAAATGAGTCAAAAGGGACTGTTGGCAAAGAGAAACATTTAGAATTATTGCAGAAATATGGGAATAAGGTTATTAAAGTCTGAACCAAGATTTTTGCATTGGATATAATGGATACTGCAATTTAGAAAATCTTTCAGCTGCATTTATACTTGGCTATAGAAGGTAAGCCTGTACACTCTTAGTCTTTGCCTACTTTACACACCATTGTGCTCATATTCCAAACCCAACTAAACATCATTTGAACAGTTAAACCAAGGAGCTAAAATTATTAGCTTGAGACCAGAGTCCTAATGACTCAGGCTAATAAAAAAATCTAGCCCTGGCTGGTGTAGCTCAGTGGACTGAGCGCGGGCCTGCGAACCAGAGGATCGCGGTTCGATTCCCAGTCAGGGCACATGCCTGGGTTGCAGGCCAGTTCCCAGCATGGGACACACAAGAGGCAACCATACAGTGATATTTCGCTCCCTCTCTCCTACCCTTCCCCTCTAAAGATAAATAAATAAAAATCTTAAAAAAAAAAATTTAAAAAAATCTAGCTTTATAACTTGCAGCATGTTAGAATTTAAACTAGAACCTCCACCACAGCATTAAATGTTATGAACATGCTATTGTTTTAATGCATTATATTAATGCATTCCAACTTCTAGCCCTGGCTGTTGTCATTTCTTCATTAAAAATAATGTAAAATTACTAGTTTATATATAAAATTATTTTTCTGCCTAGGAGTCACATATATAGCATCAAAAAATGTACAGTTATAGTGAAAATGTTTCACAATAGGTTAGCTTCCAAAATAAGTTTCTTATCAACATAGTTTTTGTGTAAAGGAGGGAACAAAGCTGTGCATTTCCTAACAGGACTGAGATCAGGTTGAAGGAGCCTACATCCCCAATCTTAGTCTCAGGATAATTTTTTTTCCCAAATTTCTATTGTTAGGAAAGGGAGAAAGAGCCTGAAGTTATCATCTAGTTGAATGATACCTAATATGTTAAAGAAAACATTTCCTTTAAACCTCCAAGGGACAGGAATATCAGCAATAATGGTTGGAGTAAAAAATAAATGAGGTGTCTGCACTTGGTATAATTCTTGAGCTTTCCATCTCTTTGACCTTCAAAAGAGAACTTTGAAATCCACTTCACAGAGCTCAGGTGGAAAAGGATACATAAAAAATGAGAAAGAAGTCATTCATGCATTTGGCAAAGATTAATGGAAGACTGCTACTGTTTGCATTGCAGAATTGTATGGAGAGCATCTTCTCATATTTTGATGCAGAGCATTTTTAATATTACTTTCTAATTTCTAACTAAACTTGGTTATTCACCAGGAAATTTATTTAAAGATGGAATATGGAATAAAGCTAAACATTAGATATAATAAGTATATTATTTTAGCTATAAATCTAAATTTACTGGTACTACTAAAGTTAGGAATTAAAATATTATAATATTACATAAAAATAATTTTTAAAAAGCCATAAAAAAGAAAATAAAAGAACTACTTCACAGTAAGGAGGAAGTATAAAATGGAAAGATATTTGATTGTTCATAGGTGATTATGGAAAAATAAAATATTTAAATTATAATGATAAAATCTTTACAAAAATTGTGTCTATTCTTTGCTCAGAAACGTAACTTTATAAGGTGATTGTACAAAGTTTCATATGACTTTACTTGTGAAGATACTGCTTGGAAATTATATTAATGAGGCAGTAGTGGTAATAAAATACCTCCTAGAAAGATAATTCATTATTCAGTGCAGTACAGTCAAGCAAGTTTCAAGTTGTGTAATTGTGATAGGAGCAGAAAGTGACAAAGATAGAAGAAACTTTGTTACAGGGTACAATTTAAATATAGTATTTGAGTAATGACTGGGAAGACATTTTCCCCTGAAATTAAAACCAACTTATCTGCCTCACTTTCTTTTTCACAGTGTTTCATCATTATGTTTTCCCTTGTTGAACTTAAATGGCTGCAGCATTCTTTTTCCTATATTGGCATATTTTCCAAGGACTGTCTAAGGTATACTCACAGTTACTAAATGTGTCTTAAGTTTTGTTCTTAATTGGCAAAACAATTATAGTATAAATTGCTCATGGTTCAATTCCTTGGTTTCTTCTGCAAACAACTGCTGACCATAAAAATGGAATTGTGATTTTGAATTACATGGTGCTGGTTTAATGTAGCATGTACACTTTCTTTGCTGCTTGTTTTTTAAATTCTCCAGCACAGGATGGTACACTGCACACATAATCCAACTTGTTGAAGCATGCTAGAAAATGTTTCTTTACTGTTAAAATTGTAGCAATATGTAGAAATTAATTATTCGTTATAACACAAAGAACTTTCATGCCATCGTCCCAATTATGTTTCACACCAAAGTCCTGATTTGCAAATGTGAGTGAAAGATTGACTTTAAATATCCAGAGATGATTAGCTGCCAGCCTTAATCAAATTGTGAAGTAATTAGCAAATCAAAACTTGATTAGCTCTTTGCATGATTTACTAAAATTATAGTTTATGTAGTTTAAATAATGGGGGAGGGGTGTTGTCAATACTCCAGATATCGTTCGTAGAGTCTACTATGTGGGAGCAGGAGGGGAACTCCCTACTCTAAGTACTTTCTAAACTCGACAATATTTTGTTTTGTTCCTTCGTGATATTGTAGTACTAGACATTAGCATTTTACTTTTGCTTTTCTGAAAATGAAGTGTTTTTTAATTACATGAAATAGGTTTTATATCATTTACCTTTTTTAGCATTATTTTTTAAAATATGTGGAGTCATTGTTTAATCATGAGTAAATGAGGCATATCCAGGATTTTTCACTTCCTGGATATAAAAGACTGGTGAGGTGTGCCTGTCTACGCACTGAATTCTTGGACATTCAAAATCCAGGAAAGCACATCAGTACACCACTTTACTCGTCTATGAGGGCTACCATACCAAGCATCACAGTTGGGTGGCTTCAACAAATCTCATTTTCTCATGGTCTGGAACCTGGAGGTCCAAGATCAATATGCTAATAAGGCTGCGGTCTGGCATGGACTCTCCCTTGGGTTGTAAATTGCTGCCTTGTTCCGTGTACTCATATAACATGTTTCTGTGTTCAAGATGATGGTGATGGAGGAGGGACCTCTAATGTCTTTCTCTTCTTATGAGCACCAAGCCCTATGGATTAGGGCCCAACCCTTGTGACCTCATTGAGGCCTAGATTCATGTAGGCCTTATTTCCAAATACTGGAAATGTGCATGAGGGATTCATCTTATAAATGTTGGGGAACACGTTCCAGTACATACCAACCCCTGATTACTGTTTTCATACAGACTTATAGGAACAAGCAAATGGCACGAGGGAAGAAAACTGTTGCCGTTCCTTGACCATTACTGGCAACAGGAGCTGCAGGGCAGTGGGGGGCATAGCAGCAGGATTCAGAGTCTCAAGTGTGTACGTCCAGCACTTCCAAAAAAAACGGCCAGAGTGATGACAATCCTCTTCGAGTCACCCTCAGCAAGTGGGTATATTTGGTCACAGATCGCTAACGTGGTAGCTCTTAGATTAAAATAGATCTGGATCTTGGTGATTCTCACTTATTTTTACGACTCCAAGTGTGTATTTCCGTAACTTTGCATAATGATATTTCATAGGAATATATTTGGAAAGATAACAAAAGAAAACATAAGGGATTTTTTTATTCAAGTGTATTTGCATTTTAAGAAAGAATATTGTAAATAATCAATTAAAAATATGAAAACCAAAAGAAAGGAGTAGAATTTTAGGCACGATGACACAGAGTAGAAGGGGAGTTATTCTAAATAGTAGTCTTCCTGCTTGTCTCTCAAAGCACAATGTAGAGGTGGTCTGTTCTTATACTTGAAGACCAGGCCACATTTATTTTAGAGGATAAGTTATTATAGTGATATCTTTCATATTAAATAAATTATTATAATGATATCTTTCATAGTAGCTGCCAGTTAGTGCTGTTATTCTTCTAATCTATTTTGTGACTGCTTAAAAGATAGCAATGATAAGTAAATTCTTTGAGAGTCTTCTGTCTTTGGATTATGGTAAAATATTAGGTGTGTATGTATATACATATATATATATATATATATATATATATATATGTCTCATGTAGACACACAATGTGCATCTGTGTGTAAAATACCATTTATTTTATCTATGAAAATCAAAAAACCTATTCTAGAATGTTTTTTTTCTGATATTAGCTGGATTTGTGATATTGGGCTTTATAGCCATTTAGGGTTTGGTGTCATCACCTGTAATATAAATGGGGTTAAATTAGATCAAGAATGACAAATATGAGGGACAAAATTTCCTCTCCCGCCACTACCACACACCCATGGGAAACTCAGATAATCAATCTGGCATATATTCTTTTACTTGCTCCAACTTTAAAATATTTGTTTAAAATTATACCACAAAGTCATTGCATGTTATTTGGCTTTAGCTCAGAGGATAAAGAGTTTTTCAGATTCTAATATACAAATGTACACAAAGTATTCATTTTAGCTCAAAATGTATTGTTGTATGATTTCTTGTGTCTAGAATGGTGCCTCATTCCTAGTGGGGCCCAGTAATATGTTAAATATATACATTTGTGAAATCAATTTGAAGTTCTTCAAAATGTTAAGATAAATTAAAGGGCCACCCTAATTGTATCCCCAGTCAGCAAAAAACACACTCAAGTTCATCTATTCAGGAAACATGAGAAAATGTTTGAAAAGTGACCATTTTTGTGATTTTGAATATTTGAGGAAACACTCCCACAATGATTATTTTTGGTTTCCAATTGATTTTAAGAAAATTCCATTGAAAAGTAGTCTGTATTACATCCTCATATAGTACAAAAGACAAAAACATTGAGATGCATTTTATTTTATGAATATGTTTAGTTACTAAATATTTGCAAACCAAAAAAATGAGAATGACAACGTCAAGTAGATACCTATTTAATCATTGCATATTAACTGTGATTGCTATTTCACAGGTTCACAAAAATAAAAGACAGGAATTTATTTGCTACCAGTCTATTAGTGTTCTCATACCAGTAGGTCCTTCCTGGGTTTAATTCAGTCTACCATTATCACTTCCCTAATATCCTATACATGTCCTTCATTTAGTCTGCAAGTGTATTAATGCTGCTTATTTCTCAATTTAATATACAATTGAAATGATTTATCTCCTGCCCATCAAGGAATTGTTTCACAAAGCTCTTGTCTGAACTTGAACACAGATTTCACCAGTGTTTCAATAGGGTAATTTAGGTAATTGACAAAGACAAAGTCAGTTCACCAAGTTAATTAAAATTTTCCATCTCTTCACTTTCAATTAGTTTCATTGATATGACATATTTTTTTCCTATTTAATGTTTCACCATTATCACTAGACAATATATAGGTTATGCTCATCTGTCAAATAAATAGTGGTCATTAAAACAATCTTTAAGTAGACACTATTTGATGTTTTAATTGTCATCTTGTCTTTAACAGATGAAAATGTTGTAATTAGTTTTACTCTTTTTATAGCAATTTTAATTTGTTCTTGAAAGTCTTTTGTTTTGTTTTGTTTTCTAAGAACCAAAAAAAATGTTTAATAGAATGCAAAGGTAGTAAGGAATAATAATATGATATATCCAACTATGTCGTGGTAGATAAAATATTAGTTTAAGACTATAGAGTCTTTAAATTTATCTTGATTCCTTATGTCACTCTGTACTGTTTAAAGATCATTTATGATTAGGGACACATAAATCTATTAAACTTTGTTTAAACCTCAAGGAACTTTTATATAAATACAATTAAGGGAATTTGTATAGATTAATATTTTATTTATGCTAAAGAGGAGTCTAATAATCATTGAAAATATTCTCTAAAACTGAGGTTTACCTGAATAACTTAGTTTTATACACACATTATAAAGCATAAGTATTTTTTCTCTTGATGTTTTTGAATTTTCCTATTATGAAAGCCTTGTAATATTCAGAAAAGTATATAATCTGTCAAGAGCCATAATTTAGGTTCTTACATTTTACTCATTAATTTAGACCATAAAGTCCCCTTCCTTTTTCCTTCACAGTGGATTTCATGTTGTTTAAAAAAGAGAAAATAAGTTGTTGTTTTGATCATTTATATTTTTGCATATTCCACTTACCCTTTATTAAAAAAGAGAAGTTAACCAAATTAGGTGGAAGAGATATCTTTTACAATATAACATCCTTCTTTATGGCAGCTGAGATCACTTAAAATGTGTGTTTTAAAATAATAACAAAAACAATTTAGACAATAAGCACCTTACAAAAAATGTTATTTGTATTTAGACTACTTCACTGACTCCTAAGAGAAGCAATTAGCATCATTTTTCCTGTAGTGGAAATCTCAACATTAATCTCTAATTTCTGAGACCACTTCTGTTTCTTGAGTTTATTCTGTTTATTTTTGAGTAAATGAGTATCTGTGCTTATTGGTTAGTGTAATATTTTTGTAGAGTCCTTGAAATGATCATTCTAAATTAATTATTTTATAGACAAGAAAGTTAACAAGTAGCCACAAAATATGGTTGAAATGTGCATTGTTCTGAATTTTTATCTTGGACTTTGTTTCTCAGGAAGTTGTAACATCCACATTTTGAAATATGTGAAGGAAATATATTCTAAAAACAGGCAACATTTAGTTATTATTAAGTTCCATAATCATGTAGCTCTGGATATCACTGTTTTGGGGTGCCTGCCTTTAATTACAAAAAAATATATTATCTTCAATGAAAGGGGATTGATTATAAAGATATAAATTACACAGAATTAAAGAAAAGGCTTATTAATGGACTTCACCAAGACCTCTCAGACCACTAAGGTCACCATGATTCTGCTTTCTTGAGTTCTGCCATTGCAATGTAGCCCGGAGCTCACTCACAGTCTGTCTCTCATGTTGCAAATTTAAGGGTCAGTTGGCTCAGTCCAATTAAGGATTTGTTCTCGTGTGGTCAGGTGCTGGTCAACCATGGCAAAAAGAGGTCATATGATACCATGTAACAGTACAATTAGGCCTGTGGGAGAGGGAGTGTGTGGGAGAGGACTGGGGACGAGTCAGGATGAAAGGACGGTGAGGAAGCAATCTGAGGCCATCGCAGTCACCACTGGAAGCTCTTTTCAGGCTTCTTGAATTTGCACCGTCTCTACGAAACCTATTTACCTCTGAAGAGAATCATCACCTTTCTCTTTAAACCCTAGTATTTCTTATCCTATGTAATTAAATTGAAGTTATCATAGTATGCCCTGTCTGTCAGTAATATTTTATGGCTATTTGTTTTATCTCCTCAACAACTGTCATTGTTCAGGAGAACAAATATCTTCTATGTGGAGAAAGTCATGTTCTCTGCATTCAGCTTCCCCCTGCCCCAGAGTACAAGAGGTGAAATTCTGAAAAGTGTCTCTAGAATTCAAGATCTTTATGTATACCCATTATACTGGTGGGGAAGTAGGGAGAAACATTTCTGTGACAAATGTTATAAGTAGACAAAAATCTATTTTTGAAAGCATTTACTAATTATGTTTGAAAAGACAAGTAATTATTTGTCATAACACAGAGCACTGTTACAATATCAAATAAATAAGCAGTTTAACACAGCAGTTTAAAAAATATACAAAGGATGTTGATTGTACCTGCATGTGTGTGACTGTGTTTCAATGTGTAGGTGTTTCTGTACATGAACTATAGTTTTAAGAAAACTTGGAAAGATAAATGCTAAAATCTGGAATCTGATTTCTCCAAATTAGTGGCCACCAGTGGTTCTCAAACAGTGTACATGCAGCATGAATGTCACCTAGGAACTTGTTAGAAATACAAATTGTATCTGCTCAATCAGAAATTCTTGGTGTGGCGCCCAGACATCTGCGTTTTAATAAGCCTACATGCCCTCCATGAGTCTGTTGGGCCCTGAAGTTTGAGAAAATGTACGTTAGCATAGAGAATGTGTTTAGAAGTGATTTATTTTCTCCCTGGTGCTTGATGACTGTGTAGTTTGTTTGAATTTATAAAGCACCACAAATGACATTTTCTAAAGAAAGATGGCTTCTGAATAACCACACTGTATATTTCTTTGTAAATCCCATTTTCACCATAGACATTTACATAAACTAGGTACAATAAATGCTTGCTGATAACTTGTTTGAAATTAGCTTTAAAGTGTTTAAAGTATACTGCCATTTCTGCCTGTTTCAGATTCGAAAGAATGTGCCGAATGTGATACACCAAGGTCAAGGTTTATGGTTTGAACAACTTTCACTAATGAAGTGTGAAATAATTTATTTTAATGCATTTATTCAGCACTACAACATAAGTAAAAATTTCTCTTGTGTAAATGATACCACAGCACAACTATGGAATTATTTAATTAATTTCAAAAATTCAAATAGGAACTAATTAAATACACTCTGGAAAATGCAAGAAACATTTTCTATTAAGCTGGTAGTTAACATAAATGCCTCATTGCTCTTCTTCTGTTTATTGATGCCTGCAGGTCAGAGTAAAGGTTACTTAACAAGTATAATGACACTAAAAAAGCAAGTTGCAAATTAGTCTTGTCTTTGGGGATTTGTACTCCACCCATTTAGGTTTTCCAGTCCTTAAAGATTGTATAACAGTGTTTTCCTTGCATATTAGGTACCCTGGACAACAGTAAGTCACTGGTTAGTTCACAAGAAGAAATCTGACAAAAGAGAAGTTTGATACAAATAGTTGTTGGGAGAGAAATAATTAAAAATTTAGGGGGAAGGGTTTTCAGGAACAACTGTAAATGACTCATGGACAAAGCTAAGGGGGTGGTATCATAGGAGGAAGGTGGGGATGGCTGGGGTGGAGGGGACTAGTTGGGGGTAAATGCAGACAACTGTACTTAAACAACAACAAAAATGATTAAAAATTACATGATATATTTTGTGTTATTTTATCTTTTTTAATAATTATATAAATTTCTATATAATCTTATTCTTAAAAGAAGCTAGGTCACATAGGCCATGATAGGTTTCCCAAACCTCATCAATATTATTCTTTCTGAACTCTGATCACACTATAGTTTGCATTTTAAAAATCATAGTACTTGTTCATATTAATCTATTGACTAAGTTTTTAAAAAGTGGTTTAAGATGTCACTCTCTTTACTCACTTAAAGAATAAGTACCTTGAGAGCCAAGACATGTAGTGAATGCTTTCTTTACACCCTCACCATGTTCTTAGTGATTGTTTAAAAAATACATTAATTGATTAGGTCATGAGCTTTCTAGAAAGAGCAGCCAGCCTGTGATATCTACATTAGTTATCATAACAAATTATTCCCAAATGTAGAGGCTTTAAACAACACACATTTATTATTTCATAAGAATCCTGGGCTCACCTTAGCTGGGTCCTCTTACTCAAGAGTATATCACAAAGCTATAATTAGGGTATGGGATAGGTATAGTCATATTAAGGTTGGATTCATGAAGGGTATATTCATAAACCCTCTCATAGTGGTTATTGGCAGAATTCAGTGTCTTGGTGACTGTCGAACTGAAAGACTCAGTTCTGTGCCATGCAGCAAGTAGAAAGGTTCTAATAGCAAACAGATCTCTGTGGCTGGAATGGAGTGAGTGATGGAGGAATGTGATAGAAAGTAAAATCAGAGAGGAAAGAAGTGGAATACCATATGATAATTCTTTCTCAAATGTCAAAGTGCATGTGAATAACCTGGTGATCTTTTAAAATACAGAAATTCTTTTAAATTAAGAAATCTGGGATGGCACTTGAGGTTCTGCATGTCCAACGATGTGATGTCGATGTTGGTGGTCTGAGGAACACACTTTGAGTAGCAAGGGATGAGGGTATTTGAGATTCTTAGGAAGACCATTGCTTTTTTACTGTGAGTGAGTTGGGGAGCCATGGGAAGAATTTGAACAGAAGTGTGAAATGATCTTCCTGAGAGTAGACTTTCACTGGCAAGGGTGGAGGTAAGGAGACCAATAAAAAAAACTTTTGAAATACACAATAACAGTTGACAGTGACCTAGATAAAGACACTAGCAGTAGAAGGGGTAAAAAGTAGAATTAAGCTAGCATATTTTGAGGGTGGAACTTACAATATCAATTGATGGCTTGCTTGGCTGTTGTGAGTGAATAAGATGAATGTGAATGACCTCAGGGTTGTTGGCTGGAGTTAACAGAAACACAGTGACTCTGGTTTTTGAGAAGTAGAAAACTATAGATGGAGTCTCAGGATTGTTAAAGGAAAGATTAGGAGTTTTGGAAAATTTAGACTTGTGATACATATTAGATGCTCCAAGGGACATAGTTACAATGTGAGGTAAAAGTAGGTTTACATTTGTGAGAACACTAAACACAGATTTTTATTATTGTATTATAATGTATTAATTATTGTACTATTTTCCATATGAACAACTTTATCTTACTTTTGCCTCACCTGAATTTCCAAAATGTTTCAATTGCTTAAAGGAGGGATTGATGTCAAATATCGCTGTCGTTTATTAAGTAAGATGCAGGTTGAGAATTTACCATTAGATTTAGCAATTGGAAAGGAACTGATGACCTGGACAAGGCAGCACAGTGGATTTGTTGGGGACTGGAGTCAGTTTAAGAGAATGGAAGTGAATACATTGAAGATTAGATGACTGAGTAGCTGTTTTGAGTAGCTTTACAGTAAATGGGAGCAGAGAAACTAGGTGTTCATTGGAGGAAAATTTTGTCAAGAGAGGGATTTATTAAGTGAGTTGAAACAAAACATAATTGTGTGCCCATAGGGAATATCCACTAGAGAGGAAAATTTGATGATGTATGGTACAGGTATTGGGGGGGCTCTGCCCGCAGAGCCCCATCCCTCCATCACAGATGAAAATAAAACTACCAAGACATTATCTGCTTGAGGAGGAGACTGGTCAAACTCTCAGAGGAGAATGACCCAGAGCCCCTTCCTCACTGGGCTTGTATTGGGTTCAAATACACAGGAATACAGGTAAATCAGGCCGCAAGGATCAAACAATGCTTAACATTTCAAAGAAATCTGAGGGCTTAATCTGAGTCAGTGTCTGCCAGGAAAGGGGGTTGCAAAACTTTGGGAGACATACTCATTTCCTCCTTGGACCCTTATCATTTAAATGAGAGCACTCTTAGCAAACAAAGCAGGTTTCACAGGACTTTGAGAATTCTTTTTTATGGCCGATCACCAGGGAACTGCTCTGGCCCGCACAGAGCTGAACCACCAGCAGTCATAGTTTAAGGCTTAAGCCTATTAGAGCCAGGGAGCATCTCCCAGATGGAAATGGGGACCCAGGCTATGTCAGAATAGTGGGGAGGGGGTAGGGAGTGAGGGTCCATCACCCCCTCTTTGCTGCAGCCCCTGGAGTCCTTCCATGAGGGCCTTCCAAGTGGTTGAGTCTGGCTTAGGTTGCCCCTCCCATGAAGAGTCTTACCCGTCATTGGCTAACCGGGTAAGCACTGGGGCCAGAGATGGGTGAAGCAGAAGCGGCGCTCCTGCCAGGGAGATAAGCTTTGTCTCCTTAGTAGGTCACGTCCCTGTGACAGAACAGACCCAGATGAAGTGGGTCCCTTGGGCTCTTACATAGCCCACCATGGGGTGAGGGTTACAACTCCTGAAACCAGACTGAACGGTCCGCAACACAGGTAAAAATCACTGGAGTAATAGCCTTAAGCAGATGAGAGGAGAGGGTATGGTAACTAGTGCATTAAGAGAAATATAGGCTTTAGAAAGAGGTACGGAGATTTCATTATTCTAACAGCTCAACAGAGGGAAGGAAGTGTATATGGGAAGATGATGTGCTGATGAGAATTTGCTATAATTCTCTGAGTGTTCTTTTTTTTCAACTCCATAAAATTAAGTGTGGTAAGAATAAATTAAGTGATAGATATTTGATGAATGAGCCTGGAGAGTCATCTAGACTGTGAAAAATGCATGTCCTAGAGATATATAGGAATTCTAGTTAGAACTAAGGACTCAAGATTAGTGTCTATGAACTTATACAGCATTTGGTTGTTCTTTCTCCCCAGGTATATTTTTTGTCTTTCCCTTGAAATACCACAGAGCTTCTTTAGGGTTAAGTTTTCATGTGCATATTCCAAATCTAATGATAACATTAGGGGCCATGTACTTTATAATTCTTGCATTCCTTACATCATTGACCACAATGCATTAAACTTAATTGTTGATTGACTGATTGAAGGTTTTAGTGATAAATGAGAGACAACCATAAAATGTAGAGTTTAAGAAAATGTTTGCTATCATTGAGTATATCCATAGCACTTTATATTGAAAAACTGCAGACTCTATTGGTCAACACACTGGTCTATGATCACACAGTATGTTCAGAGTAGGAATTATAGAGCAGTGAGGAATGGCTTATCAGAACAAAGATTGATGGGCTGCATTCCGAGTTTCTTAGTCAGTAGTAGGTCTGAGATATAGGCCAAGAACTTGCGTTTCTAACAATTTCCCATGTGATACAGGTATCTCCTTCAGGTTGCTCCAAAGGTCCTTCTCATTTTTATTCTCCTCTTCACTATCCTAGTTCAATCCTTTCATTCCTTACTTCAATCCCCCCACACCTAGAATTATGAATATTATGCAAACTTCTCATACATCTAACATTGGTGTGTATTAATTATCAAGCACAAGACACATATTTTATGTTGATAAAAGCTGGTATGATTTTAACTTATTTGAGGGCTTAATTACTTAAACTTATTTGTTGCTGCATGGTGCTGTATGAGCATTTTCTGTTCTTTCAAGAATTATAAAAATAAAAACAGAATAAATAAAACTCCCATAGATTAATCTGTTTATCCATTATTATCACTCATTATAGTTTATTTATATAGAGCTTTAAAATTTTGTGAAAAATGGAGCCAAACTATTAAATCTGCTTCCAGTGGGACTGTTCTGTGCTGTCTCTTTCCGTTATATTCAAACTACACATATTAACTGAATCAGTCATTCTGAAGTGAAATTCTCATCAGTTCATGGCTCATCTCAAGAAATTTCAATGAATTCCAAATATCGAATGAATTAAGTCCATATTGAACACTTTGGAATTAGAGATATACAATGTATTATCAATTAGTCTGCCCAGCCTAGTCTTCCAATTTTATTTCCCTAAGTTCAAAACAAGTTTGCACTACTTCTGAATATGTCTAAAATCTAGTACCACTAAACCATTACTCATACAATTGCATTTTCTTAGATGTTCTTGACTTTTTGAAATTTTACAACTGCCTCTGGGCTTTGATGAAAAATATCTCCTCTCTGAAGACTTTTCTAAACTCCTAGATAGATGTATTTTCTTTCTTTCTGTAGTTTCTTTCTAGCAAATTTTGGTACATTTTTATAGAACTATATGAGGTGACACAGATATGGATAATAAAGAGAGATGGGATTTAAACTCAGGTCTGAGTAAATATTTCCACTTATTTTCTATTTGTCTTAAGCCTCAGTTTTCTTTTCAATAAGATGAGGACAACAGTATTTATGTCATAGAGTCACTGTAGGAAATAAATTTAGTAATATATTTAATAGCTCATGGCATACTCCTCTTTTATAAAGGGTTCTCAATAAATGTTAGTTCTGGCAATGGTCCAGACTCTTCCAGTTCCGAGTTATGTAAATCTAACCTAAGCTACCTTGAAAAAATGGAATTTCAAATTTCAGTAACTTAGAAGTCAGGAGTGAATTTCAGTCTGTGCAAGTCTGTAGGCAAGGTTTTAAAAAATGCCTTTCCATCTTTGAAAAGATGTGTCCATCTTTTTGTGTCTCTAATTGACTTCATTCTGTATGTAGTTTTTTATTCATGGATATTTGCACTATTATAAATAAATATTTGTAACAAGTAACATTTGCATACAGTTCTTTCTGTATATACATATAATGTACATAAAATCTCAATTCCTGAAATTTCTGATTTTAAAAAACAATCATATTGATTTCTATTAGTGTTTTTATACTATTTCAGAAGTTACTGATGAACACTAATTGGATTATTTGCCCAGCTCAGGCCTAATCATTGTGGAGGCTGCTATATGACTTTTCTGATTGGTTCTGTGCCCACACCTAGGAATATAATTGGCAGCTTCATCATAATTGTATTTAGTGAAAGTGGGGGTTTCTTCAAAGAAGGAATTCTGGCGCACCAGAACAGGCCTACTGTACTCCTCTTCTCCCACTCTTTCTTCATAATATAATAATGTATGTATGCCTGATACCTAAGGAAGCAACTATATATTTGTTTTGAATAAGTATTTATCTACTCTTATCCTAATATTTTTATAAACCTGACAATTTGTACTATGAGTTACTCATCTTTTTATCCTTTATATTCAAACACTTTGCATAAGGAAAGTTTTCAATAAAGGTCATGGGATGCACTTGATTTAACTGAAAAAACAAAAGCAAACCCAAAAGCAATGCAGAAACACAAACACACAGAGAAAAATCTACAAAAATGCAAGGGGAAAAATCCTTCCAGGACCACATACAACTGAAAACTTTCATTTTCTGGTCTTCTTTAGTTTAGAATTCTAGGTAAAGTTCTCTCTAAAACCTTTTGTAATATTTATATTTACAAATAAACTCAGTGTATATATGAGAAATAAAACTTGTGACAGCTATCAAAAGCATGGCTGGGCCAGAGCAGTGCTTCTCAAAAGTTTGATGCGCATTTGTGTCACCAGGATCTCATTAAAATGTAGATTTTCACTCAGTAGTTGTAGGAGGGAGCTAAAATTTGGTGTACCTAACAAGTTCCAGGTTGGAAGGGATGAGGTTCATGTGTAGACCACACTTTGAGAAGCAATGGTTTAGACTAGAGCACAGATTATGAATCGTACCAATCTCTGGGCATATTCTGTTTCACCAGCTCAGGATATCAACTTCATAAAATAAATTTAAATGCCTTCTTATGGATTGGGATGCTCACAGTTATTCAGTCCTTACTTTATTCCTTTAATATCTATTACTTCTCAAATTTAAATAATTAATTTGCCATCCTTGAATATTTAGGATTTAGAGGCCTGTTCATAGATTTCTCTGTCCATACTAAATGACTTCAGTGACTAATCTGAACCTTGCCAGGAAAATCCCTGGATGTGAGGTGCCTTCTCTGGGATTGTGAAAAATAGGTGAGAGATTCCTGTATTTTGAGTAAGTTTAGATATTACTCTAATCATTTCTAGTAGTTTTCATTTTTCCTTAAATGAACAGCATGTGTGTGTGTATAATGTGTGTGTGTGTGTGTGTGTGTAATATATATATATATATATACTGCCTCCCTGCCCCTACCATTTTTATACATATATATATAAATATATACATATATGTGTGTGTGTGTGTGTGTGTGTGTGTGTGTAAAATGTTGGTGGGGGCAGGGAGGCTGTATAGAGAGATAGGTGATGGTTTGCTAGATTTTAATTTTTAGAGAACAGTACACAGTGTACAATCTTTTGGACTTTCTCTTTAAGAACTTGTCATGTCCAGATCAAAGACATTTATTAGGCTTTTAGCTCTCCTGGTTTTTTTTTAAAGCTCAAAATGAACAAATTTTCAAATACAAAAGAAATGCTTTAAAAGAGTTCTTTTAGTCTTTATTTGAAATCTCCAGCTCTCCTCCAGTTCACAGATGTGCCGTACACTGAATGGAGAATCAGACTATTACACTTTGATCATTTCACTATCTTGTTTGATTAGTGTTTTCAAACTATGGAGTTTATCAGCAGGGGGCAGGTTGATCCCTGTGGCTTATAATGGGCAAAGTATGGGGGGAAAATAGGTTTTTAGAAATCATTTAAGATCAATCATTTTCTTCCTTCTTCAAGGTTTAAAAATAACATCATGGACAGGTAGACTTTTGACACAGAATAAGATCAGATATTTCCAAAGGGAAAACTGACCAGCATGCTACACTCTTTTTCCATCTTTTTCTCTTTAAAATTGTGACTTCTAGTCTTTAGATTATTACAAACTATAATCAAACTCCTTTAATAAAATGGAAGCAAGAGTTACAACTGCTCAATTTTGACTTTCATTTACTGAACAAACACCACTTTCAGAATGAAGGTTAAGGTTGTTAAATGAGATTTTAAGAATTCAGCTCTTTGGAGGGAGGTTTTGAATTGTGTTTCATGCTTCAATTTTAACTACTGTTATGGACTTGAGTTTTTCATCCTCTACCTAGGGATTGTTAATTTGTGGTTCCAAAAGCTATAATTTAGGATATATGTATAGTTTTGCCTCTGATAATAAATTAATACTAAAACATGGGCTTTTTTGTTTGGTATTTAGAAGTATCCTGAGTGGCAGGCAGTGCAGGTTGTCAGCTGTTGGCCTTTTAATATGGCTGGTGACATATTAGCACAAGGCATGACTTCTTGTAGATATGGGCAATGCTGTTTAATTGTGGATTTTTAAATTTGGAGGTATATATCATAGTTGAGTACCTTAGTTTGTTAGAGCATCATCTCAATAAGCCAAGGCTGTCAGTTCGATCTCCAGTCATAGCATATACAAGAATCAATGAATAAATGCATAAATAAATGGAACAAAAAAATCAATGTTTCTCTCTCTCGATCTCTCTCTCAAAATTAATAAATGAAATTTTAAATTTGGGTGTAAATAAGATTATATGGGATTCTCCAATTTAAATAAATTTAACTAGTTTTCGATTTGAAATGAAAATGTGGGCACAAAGAATTAGAAGGAACAGATGCTAGACAAGCCAGATTATTGATAAAAAAATTTCCCATAGGTGTATACCTACTTCTTCATCACCCCTTCTAGGTATCCACTGGGGACTTCATGATATGGAGCTGATCTTAGTTGACCAGCGTCTTAGATTGCTCAGTTTGCCAAATTCATCTGTGCTTTTTATAACTCTACTTGTGTAAAGAAGTGAGAAAATCTAGATGAACCATTTCATACTAAAAAGCAAATGATCACTAGCTCACATGATCAAATGAAGAGCATTAATGAAGAAAATCTCAGGCAGTTTTACAGAATAAATTGAAAATTATCCCCAAACTTGTAAGGTATATTTTTGGATTTTATAGGCATTCCAACAGTCATTTTTAAGTTTTATGAAGATAGTCAATACTGATTTTTTGTTATAATTTTATATAGAGATCACATTCAATATAAATACATATATTATGGTCTTTAACTGAAAGCAAGATGTCATTCTATATTATTATTTTTCTCTTGTAGTGAAATATAGATTGGGTAACATAATTTATTTCTTGTTTATTCATATGTCCTGTAATTCCAAAAGGATTTACATTTGAATTCTTTTGGAATATTTTAAAGTTTATTATAATAAATATGTAGTAAATGTCTATGTCAATTAAGTCTTCAAATAAGATTCCTAACTATATAGCATGTGATACTCTGATAGAGAAGTTTGATATATTTTCATTTATTTATCATTGGTAAATGAGTAATTTTTAATAATTAATTTTATTTTTATTAATTTTATAATAAAATGATTTAATATTTGGAAATATAGTCATACAAATCACTACAACAATAAATACAAGTGAAATAAAAAAGTGATCCTGCTAAATTCCAAAAGTACCTTCTAAATTAAAAACTTAGTACTTTTTTCATTGTATTCCTTCCATTCCATGTATAAAATGTATACTTATCTCCTCCTGCAAATACCACACTGTTGTCCATGTCCATGAGTCCTTTTCTCCTTTTTGATCCATCCCTCCACCTCCTACCTCTATCTATACGAGTCTGTACCTATTTTGCTTGTTTCTGTTTACTCATTGGATTCCACATATGAGTGAAATCATGCGGTATTTGTCTTTCTCTGACTGGCTTATTTCACTTAACACAATATTCTCCAGGTCCATTCATACTGTCTCAAATGGTAAAATTTTCTTCTTTATTAAAGCCGAGTAGTATTACATTGTGTAAATGTCCCAAAATTGTTTTGTCCTCTCATCAACTGATAGACCCTTGAGCTGCTTCCATATCTTGGTGATTATAAATAATGCTGCAATGAACATAGGGGTGGCTATGTCCTTTTGAGTTAATGTTTTGAGTTTCTTTGGATATATTTCCAGAAGTTGTATGGCTGGGTTGAAGGGCAGTCCTATTTTTAATTTTTTGAGGTATATCCATACTGCTTTCCATAGTGGCTGCACCGATCAGCATTCCCACCAACAGTGCAAAAGGGTTCCCCTTTCTTCACATCCTCACCAGATTTGTTGTTTCTTGATTTATTGATGATAGCCATTCTGTCTGGTGTGAGATGGTAAGTCATTATGGTTTTGATTTGCATTTCTCTGATGAGTAGTGACATTGAGCATAGTTTCATATGCCTATTGGCCATCTGTATGTCCTCTTTTGAAGAGTGTCCATTCAGGTCCTTTGTCTATTTTTTAATGGGAATTTTTGTTCTGGTGTTGAGTTTTGTAAGTTCTTTATAAATTTTGCATATTAACCCCTTATCAGATATATCTGAATCTATGTTCTCCCATTCTGTGGCTTGTCTTTTTATGTTGTTGGTGTTTTACTTTGATGTGCAAAATCTTTTAGTATGGTATAGTTCCATTTGTTAATTTTTCCTCTGTTTTCCTTGCCTGAGGAGATACATCAGGTAAAAAATATTGCTGTAAGCAATGTCCAAGATTTTACTATGTTTTCTCCTAGGATTTTTATACATGACTTATACTTAAATATTTTATCTATTTTGAATTTTTTCTTGTTTGTGGCATAAGAAGGTGATCTAGTTTAATTTTTTTATTTGCATGTATCTGTCCAATTTTCCTAACACCATTTATTGAATAAACTATCTTTAGCACATTGTATGTGCTTGGTTCCTCTATTAAATATTAATTGACTATAAAGATTTGGGTTTATTTCTGATTACTTTATTCCATTGATCTATGTGTGTTTCCATGCTAGTACTATGCTATTTTGATTACTATAAACTTATAGTAGTACAATTTGATACTAGGTAGCATGATTTCTCCAGCTTTGTTCGTCTTTCTCAGGATTGCTGTTGCTATGTGGGGTCTTTTGTGGTTCCATATAAATTTTTGTAATATTTGTTCTAATTCTCTGAAATATGTCATTGATATCTTGATAAGAATTGCATTGAATATGTAGATTGTTTTGGATGATATAGACGTTTTATGATGTTAATTCTTCCTATCTGTGAACATGTTATATTCTTCCATTTATTTGTATCTTCTTCAGTTTCTTTCTTCATTGTCTTATAATTTTCCAAGTACAGGTCTTTTATATCCTTGGTTAAGTTTATTCCTCGGTATATTTTGAAGCAACTGTGAATGGGATTGTTTGCTTGATTTCCATTTCTGTTATTGGCATATGCAAATGCAACTGATTTCTGAATTTTAATTTTGTATCCTGCTACTTTACTGAATTCATTTATCATTCTACTAGTTTCTTTGTGATATCTTTATGGTACTCTGTGTGAAGTATCATGTCATCTCCAAATAAAGACTGTTTTACTTTTTTCTTTCCAATTTGGATGCCTTTTATTTCTTCTTGTCTGGTTGTTATGTCTAGGACTTCCAGTACTGTGCTAAATAAGAGAGGTGAAAGCAGACATCCCTGTCTTATTCCAGACCTTAAGGGTAACACTTGTAGTTTTTGCCCATTGAGTATGATGATGTCAGTGGGTTTGTAATAAATGGATTTTAGGATGTTTAGGTATGTTCCCTCTGTACCCACTTTACGGGAAGTTTTTTATTACAAATGGGTTCTGGATTTTATGAATTTTTTTTTCATCTATTGATACGATCATGTGGTTTTTATTCTTCATTTTGTTTATGTGGTTTATCACATTTATCAATTTGCAAATGTTGTACCAAACTTGCATTCCTGTAATAAGCCCCCCCTTGATCATGGTGTATGATCTTTTTGATTATGTGTGTTGTTTAAGGCCACTGTCTCATTGTTAATTTTCTATCTGGAAGGTCTATTCTTTGAGGTCAGTAAGGTGTTAAATCCCTTTCTGTGACTATATTTCTGTCAATCTCTTCATTTAAGATCACCAAGTTTTACTTTACGTATTTAATTGCTCCTATATTGGGTGCATGAATATTTATTAGCATTATATCTTCTTGTTGGCTTGTTCCCTTTATCATTATGTAGTGTCCTGCTTTGGTTGTTACTAAAGCCTTGGTTTTAAAGTCTATTTGTCAGATATAAGTATTGTTATGCCAGCTTCTTTAATCCTTCCAATTCGTATGAAATCTCTTTTCTTACCTTTACTTTTAGTCTGTGTATATCTTTTGAAGTGGATCTCTTGGAGACAGCACACATATGGATTTTGTTTCCTTATTCATTTAGCTATCCTATGTCTTTTGATTGGAACATTTAAACCATTTACATTTAAAGTGATTAATGGTAGGTACATATTTGTGCCATTTAATTTTTTAGCTCTATTCTCTTTTTTTTCCTGCTTATCTCTTTTCTTCATAAAGCAAGCCTTTTAGCATTTACTGAGTGCTGGTTTGGTGTTAACAAACAGCATTAGTTTTTTTGTTTGTTTTTTCTTATCTGGGAAGCTCTTTATTTATCCTTCAGTTTTAAATAATAGTCTTTCTGGGTAAAGTAGCCTTGGTTATAGGTCTTTGCTATTCATCACCTTGAATATTTCATGCCATTTCCTTCTGCCCTGAAATGCTTCTATTGATAAATCAGATGACAGTCTAATTGGACCTCTCTTGTAGGTAACTAACTGCTTTTCTCTTTCAGCTTTTAAGATTCTCTCCTTGTCTTTAAGCATTGCCATTTTAATTATGATGTATTTTGATGTGGGTATCTTTGGGTCCATTTTGTTTTTGACTCTGTGCTTCTTGAGTTTGAGGTTACTTTTTTTTTTTTTTTCTTTACCAGGTTAGGGAAGTTTTCAGTAATTATTTCTTCAAATGTGTTTTCTAGTCCTTGCTCACTCTCTTCTCCATCTGTTATTCCCATGATGGAGATGCTGTTATGCTTCATGTTTTCCCAAAGGTTTCTTAAACTCTCATTTTTTAACGTCTTTTTATTTTCTTTTGCTCTTATTGGCATACAATTTCTACTGTGTCTTCCAAGTTGCTGATTCGATCCTCTGCTTCATCTAGCCTACTATTTATTCCTTCTATTACACTATTTATTTCAAATATTGCATTCTTTATTTTTACTGGTCCTTTTTTTTATCATTTCTGCATCTTTTTTCAAGCCCTTGAGTATCCTCATAATCATTACCCTACACTCTATATCTGATAAATTGCTTTGCTCCATTTCATTTAGTTCTTCTTCTGGAAAATCCTCTTGTTCTTTCATTTGAGGCCTGTTTCTTTGTCTTCCCATTTTGGCTGTCTCTCTGTGTTTGTTTCTATGTATTAGGTATATCTGCAAAGACTCTGGTTTAGCCCTATGTCAGATGCTGCCTGTGACTGCCCCTGGGCAACCTGTTTGGAGCTATCAGTGATGCATAACTTGTAGCTCCCTTTGCAGGGCCTGGGTTTGCGCAGGAAGATCCAAACTGCACACCAAGGCTGGCTTTTACTAACACTGTGTCTGGGGGAAGGTTAGGTAAAGTCTCAGAGCTCACATAGATTTGTCTTTGACTTCAGGCTTTCTGTTAGGCTTAGAAACTGAAATTACCCCTAGCTCTACTCCTCTGCAGCCCAACTTAAGCTTCACATGGTGGAGAAAGAGGGATTCTTTTAGGTGGGGCCATTGCTTCACCTCAGTCTGATGATATGTGGAGAGGAGCACTGTGCTCAAATGTGATGGCTTCTGCAGTATAGGAAATAACTCAACACAAAGACCCTGGCAGCTGACCCTTCAGTCTCACTCCAGAGCCATCAACTCCAGACTATCCTCTCATGGCTCTAGTCTCCTCTGTCCTCCCTGTGCCAGACAGATCCCAGGGTAAGTGGCTGCAGACTAAATTTTCTGTTGGTCTTTTAGGAGGCACTCTACATCTCTAACCATCTCTCCCTGGTGGAAAGAAACCCTGCTGCTTTTCACAGCCAGATATTATTTGGGTTCCTTTCCTGGTTCTAGTGCTCTAGGCTGGGGAGCCCAGCTTGTGGTTTAGACCTTGCATTTCTCAGGGAGAACCCTGGCCAGTGGACTATCCCTCCAGAACTTCAGCTGCCACCAGTGAAAGCCCAGCCAGCCCTCTTGTACCTCTGCACATCCTACCAGTCTTTTTGTGGTGAAGTGGTTTCTTCTGTAAGTTCTTGGTTATAAGGCTTTTCTCCAGCTAGTGCTCAGTTGGTTTTTCAGGATGATTTTTCTATAATTTAGTTGTAATTTCAGTTTTGCCCTGGGAGAAGGTTAGTGTGTAGCTTCTACCTACTCTGCCACCATCTTTGATCAAACAATTAATTTTAAACAGTTCTTTTCTAATGTCAAAATGCTGAGAATGTAGGTTACTCTTCTGGTACTAAATATACTAGGATAGCATAATGTTTCTAATTTTTTTAAACAGTGTGGTAAAAATGAAAACATAATTTCAAAAGACTCCTGTTAATCAGGAATTCATCTCTTCATACTCAGAATTGCTTCTTCACTCCCAGTTACTAAGAAGCCATAATAATCACTAAAATGGTCTTGTTGCCTCACATTTTCTCTCTTACTCTCTTTCCCATATATCTTCTAAATTGATTTCAGTGTTTTCTTTATAAAATGAAAATCATCCCATGCCATGTCCCTCCCTCTGATTTTTAAAAATAGCTCTCCAGCTGTTCCCAGCCCACCTTTAGTGTTTAACTTCCCTACACTGCCACCATTCCTCCCAGATGGAGCATCTTCAGGCCCCTGCGAATGATATTTTTTTCCATGCCTTCGCACATGCTGTTCTTTGCCTGAGGACTTTGTATTCATTCTTCAAGAATCTTCCCAAGAATTTTACCATCTGGCTGCCAATGTTGACATCATTTCTTCCGATCTCCCGCAAGGATTGTGAACACTCCTACCCTTGAGTTCCATTGCACATCAATTATTGTACTTACCATTGTAAATTGTGATTACTTAGTTGCCCGTTTCTTGACTAAAATATGAGTATTGTGAGAGCCAGAGCTGTGTACTATTTCTGAAAACTTCACAAATTCCTCCCCTATGAAAGTACAAAGTTGCAATAAGTTTCTAGTTCTTTTGTTTCCATGCTTGACAACTTCTCCCTTTTCTGCACTCCATATCTTGGACAATGGTGCTAAGATCACCTAGGTGCCCTAATTAGATACTTAGTGATTCAAAGAATGCACAATTTATGGAAGCAGTAAGTGTAGTAGTGGTAAGTGATACAAGCTATATACGGACTAGAATCCAAAAACTAACACTGACTAATTATAAGACTTGGATAATTTCCTTAATCCATCTTTGTTCTTGCATTCCTTCAACTCTGTAGTCAGGGTGGTAATAGTACCTACCTCATAGGACTACCGTGAAGAGTATTTCATACTCTCGTAGAGCTAAATAAAAGTTGCAAATAAGCACACTGCACATTGACTGGACTCTCTTTAAATTTAGGCCTTGATGGTTTCTAGCAATCTTACTGTAGTCCCAGTCTGTTCATTTTTTCATTTAGGAGACCATGTTATACTTCTTCTACCTCCTCACCTTCAATACATCTCTTAAATTTACTTTCATCTGATGGTTTTGATTTCTGTTTTACTCAGAATAATAGCTGCAATCAGTACAGAACTTTGCATACCATGCCACTAATACTTCCACCTACCTGCCAAACCCTGTGCTCCTGTACACTGCTGCCCTTTCTCTGGCTGCTATTACTGCTACTACTGGTGAAAAACAATACCTCCATTGTACTAAGACCTCTTATCATGTGCTGCTGCAGAGCCCCAACAATTGCTCCATTCTCTTTCCTACATGATCAGTTTTCACTTCCCCACTGAATCTTTTATATCAGCATAAAATCATTCAGTTATTCCTCTCTTCTTAAAAAAAAATACTGGCCCTACTACTTTTGATGTTATAGCCACACTCTCCCCTCTATGGACTGACATGCAGCTCCTTAGAGCAGTTTATATTCTCTCTTACTCCTGTGCTTTCATGAGAGCTTGGAGTCACTGCAACCAACTTTCCACTGCCATTACTCCATCAAAACTGTTCTAGTCAGTGCCAGTAGTAAATCCTTAGGTCTCATTGTATTTAATTTTAAAAAATGTACATGACACAGTTCATCACTGACTCCTGTGGGAAATTTTTATTCATTTGCATGCCAGAAACCACCTTTCTGATCTTCACAGGTTGCTTCTTCTCAGTCTCTTTGGGTGGTTCCTCCTCAATTCCCCAGTCCCTTGGTCCCTTCACATTTTTATCTAATTTCATTTAATTAATGCTATTGTTCCATTTATGTTTTTAAATCCCATCCATAAGCCAATAAGTTTCAAATTTCCATCCATAGTGAGAATGCCTCCTTTGAATTTCAGGTAGATCTGTTACACCAACAAACTTTACTTTTGTGTCTAAAGGCATTTCCAAATTACCATATCTAAAACTGAGGTTTTTACCTTCCCCTGAAATATGTTTCTTTCATATCCTTCTACTTGTTATAGAGTGACAATTCCATTCATTTTGTTTCTTAGACCAAAAAAACCCTTAGGAGCATCCTTTATATCTTTTTCAATATTACGCTACTTCAGATGCATCAACCAAATTCCTAATGGATCTATGTTCATTAAATACCCAGCATCAATTCAAAGCACACTACCTGCCCCCATACCCACCCTGTCACAAGCCATTTCTTGTCTTTATAACAGTTTCGCTTGTTTACTGCCAATTCCCCAGGACCTTGAAGTGTGTATGCCTTGTAGTAAGTTATCATTCAATATCTGAGAATTTAGTGAAGTACAAGTTGTTATTATTTGCTACTACCTTTTCAATATTCTGTTTTCCATTTGAGTACTGCTTAGCAGTACCCAACATGTTGTAAATTCTCAATAGTTGTAAAAATTTTCACTTTTTCCATAAGTAGAATGGACATTTCTAATTGTTAACATATATTTAACTACCTGATTTTGCTGAATATAATCTTTTAACATATAATTTAATTGCCCAATTTTGCTAAATATAATTTAGTTTTTGATAATTTTAAAATATTTAAATGTAATGACTTGGAATCATTAGTGATACTGTCTTACACAAATTGAGTATGTGTTTGTTCTTAATCTGTACTGTTTATTATACACTGGAAGTTAGTTGCTATTTAAAGTGGATTTCTAATAACAGTTAATTTTGTTTTTAATTTGCCTCCTGAAATGAAAGTGAATTGCAGAAATTTAACTCTGATATATAGGCTGTGCTACCTCATTACTTTATTGCCTATAGTTGTTAATGAATATAGAAGGATCCTTCTGCAAGTGATTTTATTATTTTCACTAAAGGTTTTTGTGTCTTTAAACGTGTCCTTTGTCTTTGTTAATCAACCACCTTTTCCATTATTTCAGTAGCAACTTAATATATTTGACCTTGAACTTTCGATTATGTTATACCTCTCTTCTGTACCTTTTATTAAAATTTCATAATTCTCATTCTCACCAGCTGTTACATGATTGTCTCCTAGTTTCCCAACTCATCCCAGTCTTCTCAATTAAGTCTCAGTTATGGGATCCTGACTTTCAATTAATAACTTGCTTTTGTAAACTCTCTGAGGAAATAAATCACTTCACCTCAAAGTGAAATTGTTGCAACTTTGGTTTTTACATCTATGATGATGTTCTAGAACCACAATATTAAACCTCAAGATCTCTAATGAGATGTAGATAGGCCATCTAACTTCTTTTCTCTATTCTGCATTATTAACCTTTGAGACTAACCTGATTTCCTTTCCACAATATATACACATGGCTGTTATTAAAAATCTATTTATTTATTTTTAATTTTTATCATTTTTTATTTTAGAGAAAGGAAGGAATAGAGAGAGGGAAACAATATCAATGTGAGGGAGAAACATCCATTGATTACCTCCCATATGCACCCCAACCAGGGATCTGACCTGCAAACTTTTGGTGGCTTGACGCTCCAACCAACCGAGTCTTACTGGCAAGGCTAAAAATTTATTCTAAATAGCAACTAACTTTCAGTATATAATAAAGAGTCAGTGCACATTAAGAACAAACTTGTGCTCAATTTATGTAAGACAGTATAAATAATGATTCTAAGTTATTACATTTAAATGTTTTATAGAATTGTCAAAAATTTATTTTTGTCATAAAGGATATTACTAATTATAGTTGGTAAGTAAATAAACAGGAGATTACAAGATGATCAAGGGGAAATAAAAAAGATTTCTTACATTTTTATGGCAAAAGAATCTAGTTTAGATACTGGTTACCTCATAAAATTATTATAATAGAAGCAAACAGGGAATTAACTTACTGAATCTTCCCTAAAAGCAGGAAGATTACATAAAAACACTTTACAGCAACACTGCACAATAAAAATATAATGTGAGCCTGAAATATAATTTTAAACGTTCTAGTAGCCTCATTTGTAAACTTACTTTAGTTGTGCCTGAGTTGCTCAGTTGGTTGGAACATCCTACCATGCACCAAAACCAGGGTTTGGTCCCTGGTTAGGCAGCTTTCGGGAGAGAACTGATCGATGTCTCTCTCCCATTGATGCCTCTCTCTCTCTCTCTTTCTGAATAATGTATCCTTGAGTGATGATTAAAAACTAATAAGAGCCCTGGCTGGTGTAGCTCAGTGGATTGAGCGCGGGCCTGCGAACCGAAGGATCGCGGTTCGATTCCCAGTCAGGGCACATGCCTGGGTTGCCAGGCCAGTTCCCGTCAGGGGACATACAAGAGGCAACCGCACATTGATGTTTCTCTCCCTCTCTCCTTCCCTTCCCCTCTAAAGATAAATAAATAATAATAATAATAAAAAAATCTAAAAGGAAAAAAAAACTAATAAGAGTATTTTTAGGAAACAACATTAATTATACTAAAATGTTGAACTCAATGTATTCAAAATGTTTCCATTTCAACATGTAATCAATTTGAAAATTATTACAGGAATAATTTACATTGTTTTTTCCAGGACTGCCTTCAAAATTCAATATGTATTTTTTACTTATACCACATTTGCTGCAGACTAGTCATATTTTGAGCACTCAGTTGCTCTGGTGGTTGGGGGTTAGCATGTTGGAAAATGTAGCTTGAGGTAAAATAGATGTATATAAAGAGCTCTCTCCTCTGAAGAATACAATTTGTATACCTAGAGATATCATCTGGGAGACTCCAGGTAAATCTGGATCTTCTGTTTTAAATTTTCTCACAATGGCACCCCATGACTGCTCAGGGAACACTCTAATTTTAGGAATGGCTACTCTTCTAATCTTCTCACACCAGAGGTCTGAAATCTGCTCAGGGCAGGCAGAGAGCAGTAAGGACAAAGAGATTTGTCATTTATCAGACCTTCTTACTATCTAAGTAACCTTAATTTTAACTCTCTAATTCTCTATTCCTCACCTATAAAAATGGGATTTATAATATTACTTTCCTCATATGACTGCAGTAGAAGTTAAATGATGTCATGAAGGGAAGAGATAAGCACGACATTTTTGTCAATACTTATTGTACAATAAATGTTAACTGATATTATTCTTCTATATATCTAGGCCAATTTAACCTTATATTGTTAACTATATATTAACAACGTGCACTCATAGTAGACCTTGAACAAACTTTTGCCTGTGGAGTACTTTTATACGTGAAGTACTTTTACTAAAGGTTTTGGGTATTCTGATATTTTAAGAATCTTAGAAAATCAACATTTCACTTCAGTGACAGTTGTGGCCAGTGGTGGGAGGTGATCCCCCCACCCTTCCCCTTGGCTTCCTGCTCTCCTTCTGATAGCAAAACTAGGAAATGCCAAATATATCAAGCACCTAACTTTTACCATCATCTTCTTTGAGAATGAGAAAGACTGATCATGATTTTTATAGTACCCAAGCAAAATATTGTAATAAACCTAGTGTTTACACATAAATTAGTCTATTGTCTTTTATATGAACAAGGTAATTTATAACTCTTTGCAATGCCTATGACATGTGGTTTATGCACTTTTGATTCTGTACAATTTCTTTGGTAATTCTCATTGTCATAATAGTCAAATATATTTAATTCTCCAGGAAGTAATGGATATGGATTTTGTAGATGATAGACTTGACTCAACTTCTCCCCAGATAGTAAAATTTAATTCTCTTTTCTATTATTTTAAAAAAGAATTTATTTCACCAGATAAAATGTAAATGTGGTTATCAAATTCCCTATGTCATACATTGAAAAGCTTCTTAACTTCAGACTTGTTTACTGTACCCATTCCTACCCTCGAATTCATTTTCATCATTTTATATTGACATTTAGTATTCTCCATGTGCTAAGGAAAGTTTTTTACTTTAATAATTGATAAGATAAAGAAACCTAAAACTTCACAACTAGTTCATTTTTTACTTAGATGGTTCTGCAGTCATCATTTGCAGCAAAAAGTACATTTTCCCCCTGAGGCCAAGACAATTATCTCTGATATCATGAAGAAGTTAAACTGGCACATGTGAAAAAATGCTTGATGCATTTCACTCAATGAAAAGAGCAGTAGTGACTGTTAATGCAGTATGTAGTTACCTCAAAAAATTAAAATTGAGCTGCCTTATGACCCAGTGATTCCACTTCTGGGAATATATCCAAAGCAATCCAAAACACTAATTCAAAAGAATATAAGTAACCCTATAGTCATTGTAGCAATATTGACCATAGTCAAATTTTGAAGCAGCCCAAGTGCCCTTCAGTAGATGAGTAGGTAGAAAAGCTGTGGTACATTTACAGAATGGAATACTATACAGGCATAAAAAAAGAAGGAAATCTTACCTTTTGTGACAGAATGGATGGACCTAGAGAGTATTATGCTAAATGAAATAAACCCATTAGAGAAGACAAGTACCATATAATTTCACTTATATGTGGAATTTAATGAACAAAATAAACTAACATAGAAACAGACTCATAGCTACAGAGAAAAGACTGACAGCTGTCAGAGTGGAGGGATGTCTGGGGGGTTTGATGTGAAAAGTGAAGTGATTAAGCAAAGGAAAAATTTATAGATGCAGACAACAGTATGGGAATTACCAGAGGGAAAGGGGTGGAAAGAAGTAGAAGAGGGTAAAGGAAGGATAAATGGTGATGGGAGGAGACTTGACTTTGTGGTAAACACACAATACAATATACAGATGATGTGGTATAGAATTGTACACCAGACCTATATAATTTTATTAACCAATATCACCCCAACACATTCAATAAACATTTTAAAAGAATAACAAAAGTTTAAAGGTCCTTTATAAGTGGCATCGGAAGGTATTAGGCATAAAACATATGCAGCTGCAATGCATAGATATTTCTTTTAAAAATAAACATAACTTTTATTGCATTATTAACATATGAACAGTGGTCAGTTAAAAAGCAGTTTTCATTATCACCGAATAAGGAGTGATATGTAATTTTTGCCTGAAGAATCTGAGCACAATGTGAATGCCTAAATCTTCTAGATCACTTTCAAAGAACAGAAGGGTATGTAATCAACAATAATACACAAAAGACAGAATAGTGTAAATGGTAGTATTTCTTCCTCTCACGCATCCCTAGACTAGTAAATTTGCAAGCTTAAAGATAAATATAAATGCAATCAATGTAGAAAGAACAGAATAATAATTTTAAAAAGCATCATGAACTAAATATAGCAGCACTTAACATAGTAAAATATGGCAAAGATTAAAGACTACATGATTAATAGGTTGATTACTTTTGTTGTTGTTATTGTTGTTAAAGTGTATACTGTTATGATGAAGAGTAGCAACACAGTATAATGGAAATATGCCACAGGGCAGAAGACACTTGTATTCTCAGCTGTGATCTCAATAAGCTATGACTTTAATAAACTCAAATTTTCTCCTCCAGTTTTAGGTTCCTCATCTATAAGATGAAAATAATTTCATTAGATTTTTTTACAGTCTTTTCCAGCAGAAACATTCCCAATTCTACTGCTATGTTACAAACTTACTTCCAGTCCCAGTGGAGAGGATATAGAGCCCACAAATCTGGCTTCAATGAATAATGTGCATAAATGAGCAGTACTCTTAATATGCTTTCCTAGGTTGCTGTTCATATGTTAATTTCTTTTTCTAGTTAAAAATTAATCTATATTGTTTTATTCAGGAGATGACAACTATAAATAAATAATAGAATAATGTATATTTCTTATATTCTATAAATGAGTACAAAGTATAACTAAAATTGTCTTGCTTTTTCTAATGTCAAGTATCACAAACAAAACCCTTATTCTAAGATACTCTCTTACTTAGTGTTCAGTAAACACAATTTCCAAATACCTGAATTTTCCTGCTAATGGAATTTCATTATCCCATTCTTCTCAGTCCCCAACTTTGTCCGTCACCTATTTTTCATCATTTTTTTCATAGCTCAGCTCAGATCCAAGCCAATAAAACTAAATTTGTTAGCAAGTTGTGCAAAAGTATGCAGAATATGAATCAATCTCAGTGAAGCTAAACATGAAGTTTTAACATTAAGGAGAACAATCCCATTCACAATTGCTTCAAAAAGAATAAAATACCTAGAAATAAACCTATATATTAACAATGTTCACTCGTAGTAGACCTTGAACAAACTTTTGCCTGTGGAAAATGCCAACAATTTATATGTGAAGTACTTCTTTTACTAAAGGTTGTGGGTATTTTAATATTTTAAGAATCTTAGAAAAATCAACATTTTACTTGAGTGATAGTGGTGGCCACTGTCACTGAAGTGAAGTAAGGATGTAAAAGGCCTGACTTGGAAAATTATAAGATACTGAAGAAATTAAAGAAGATGCAAATAAGTGGAAGTACATACTGTGTTCATGGACAGGAAAAATTACATCATTAAAATGCCCATACTACCCAAAGCAATCTATACGTTCAATGCAAGTCTTACCAAGATTCCGATGTTGTATTTCACAGAACTAGAACAAATATTTCAAAAATTTATATAGAACCACAAAGGCCCTGCATAGCAACAGAAATCCTGAGAAAGAATAACAATGTTGGAGAAATCATACTGCCTAATATCAAACTATATTATAAGTCCATAATAATCAAAACAGTATGATGCTAGCATAAAAACAGACACATAGATCAATGGAACAGGAAAGCCCAGAAATAAACCCACACCTTTCTAATTAATTAATATTCAACAGAGGAAGCAAGCACATATAATGGGCTAAAGGTAATTTATTCAGTAAATGGTGTTGGGAAAATTGGATGAATACATGCAGAGATCTCATAACATACACCACAATAAATTCAAAATAAATCAAAGTCTCAAATGTAAGCCACAATACCATCAAAATCATAAAAGAAAACATAGGCAGCAAAATCTCAAACATTGCTCATAGCAATATTTTATAGGCTATATTTCCCCACACAAGGGAAATGAAAGAAAAAATAAACAAATGGGACTACATTAAACAAAAAAGCTTTTTTCATGTAAAAGGAAAACATTAATAAAAAGAAAACCCAAGACTGTAGTTTCAGGAATAATTATTTCTATAGTCCGTTAGTAAAAAGAAAACCCACAGAATTGGAGAACATATTTGCTGATACATCTGATAAGGGGTTAATATTAAAAAATTATAAAGAACTTACAAAATTCAGCACCAATTCAACTTTCCCAAAAAACAAGCAAAAACATCCAGTTAAAAAATGGGCAAAGGACCTGAATAGACAGACACTTCTCCAAAAATGACAGAGATGACCAATAGACAAGAAAAGATACTTAGTGTCACTAATCATCAGAGAGATGCAAATTAAAACCACAATGAGATACCATCCCACACCTGTCAGAATGGCTATCATCAATAAATCAACAAACAACATGTTGAGGATGTGGAGAAAAGGGACCACTTTTGCACTGTTTGTAGGAATGTAGACTTTGAAGCCACAGTGGAAAGCAGTATGAAGATACCTCAGAAAATTAAAAATGGATCTGCCTTTTGACCCAGTAATCCCACTTCTGGGAATATATCTGAAGGAACCCAAAACACTAATTTGAATAACATAAGCACCCCTGTGTTCATTGCAGCATTATTTATAACCACCAAAATATGAAAGCAGCTCAAGTGCCCATCAATACATGAATAGATAAACAATTATGAGCCATGTACAAAATGGAATACTACTCAGCCATAAAAAAAGAAAATTTTACCATTTGAGACAGTATGGATGGACCTGGAGAATATTATGCTAAGTGAAATAAGCCAGTCAGAGAAAGACAAATACCATATGATTTCACTCACATGTGTAATCTAATGAATAGATTGAACAAGTAAAATAGAAACAGGCTCATAGATAGAGAGCAGATGACAGCTAAAGCATAGATGAGGTTAGAGGATGGAGTTATTGAGCAAAAAATAAAAAGGACTTATGGACATGGACAACAGTATAAGTATAAAATAGGCAACAGGGGAGTATAAAGGGACTACATAGTAATGGGAAAAAATGCAACAACAAAAAAGTTCAGCATGATGGTCACGATGATTTGAAGTTATGGGAGGGTTAACTCTGAGAAAATATATGTGATAAAAAGAAGAGAGTTGAGGAAGATGTTTATTTAGTAAGAGAGAAGAGACATAAAGAGAGCCCCTGCCCATAGCAGAGCACTGGGGCGACTGCTATGGTCAGTTCCCTTTGGGCCCTGTTCTTTCTCCATTCTTACTCTGCTCTTGCCCTTCTCAGGCTAAGTTACTTTTTATTCATGAACTGATACCCTCTCCCCCTTGGCTTGCCAGCCTGACAAAGAAAATTCAAATGTGATTTTTTTCATGGCAGAGTATCTCAGTGATCTTTTTGTTCAGATGGTCTGGCCTTTCTTAGCCAAACTGGGCATGAAAGTGCTTTGTTAAAAAGAATTAGGAGTTTTTGTAGATGAATAATGATTCTCCCATAGAGAAAGAATCTGCCCCTGTCAGTGTTTCTATAAAGTTACATTTTTTCTTCTCTACACTTACAATAAATTGGCCATAACTTGGAACAACATGAATGAATCTTTGTACCTTGCAACCACAATGACCAACAAAAATAATGCATAGTTGTTGCTTGATTTTAAAGTTTGTGTATGTTGGGTACGGGCAGGAGTGAAATGGACTGTAAGTTATTTCTTTCTCTGATAATTATCACTGCTTAATCTATATAGGAGAGCAGAGAACCTATTTTCTGACAATATAATAATTTAATCATTGGTTCCAATGGTGGCTACTACTCTTCTATTTTCAAGGCAGTTATTCCTATTTCAAATTTTAATTTAGTGAATACTTGACAAGTGACTAAAGTGATCAATGAAACCTGGATGATCAACTCCTAGCCCCTGTTGCCTTTATGTCTATAAGATCCTCCTTAATCTGGTATCACTTGCTACCTTTCCATCCTCCTCCTCTAACTCTACATCAGGCACACTATCCTTTTCCCTAGTTCTTTGACTATGTCGAATGATTCACTTCCTCAGGACCGTTGTACTCGCTGTTTCCTATGCATGAAAAGGCTTCCCTCAGAAACATCCATGGTTCACTCTCAATTTATTTGTGCCACTTATTACAATTTATCTCCTCATAAATGCATTCTTTGATCATTCGTTTTAAATTAGTACCACTCATTACCATCTATACCCTAACATATTTTTAAAAAGTCCATAGCACTACCAGAAATCATTGACATATTGATTTATTTTCTCTTACTAGTTAAAAAATATATATGTTGTCTTGAAGGTAAGATTGATAAATGCAGAACTTTTCTGATCACTGCAGTTTCCACAAAACCTCCTATAGTACCTGTTACAAAATAGATGTTCAATAAACATTTGTTGAATTGATGAAGTAAAAAATTAGTATAGAAGAGTAACTTTAACGCCTGATAGAGTTCATCAAAAATATATCAAGATAAAAATGGCCCTGGCTGGTGTAGCTCAGTGGATTGAGTGTGCGCTGCAAATCAAAGGGTCGCAGGTTCAATTCCCAGTCGGGGCACATGCCTGGGTTGCGGGCCAGGCCCCTGGTGGGGGCCACATGAGAGGCAACCACACATTGATGTTTCTCTCCCTCTCTTTCTCCCTCCCTTACCCTCTCTAAAAATAAATAAATAAAATCTTTAAAAAATATATATATATATATATATCAAGAGAAAAATGAACTGGCAAGTAAAATTTCCCTGACTCTAAACTTTACTTCTAGATTTTCTTAATCTTATACTCTGAAGGCTCCCAACCTGATAACTGTGATACTTAATAGCTGGGCCAATAATAAGCCTCGGCTCCAATTATTTAAATACCAATTTCCCAAAGTGACATAACATGTAGATTACTTAGAATAGAAAAGATAAACTATGTCTTTGAGTTTCTGATAATTTTTATGTATTAAAAATGTTACAGTTAAAGACCTTCATTAAGCCATTAATTCAATTGATTTTTGAAATCCTCTGAATTTATGATGTAAATGTAAAAAATTATAAAATACCTCTCCTTTTTTTGACATGTTAGCAGAAATTATTTAAACAATCTTAGTTCTAGATTTTTTAGGAATTACACAGAATTTTCTTCTTTTTTTAATCCAAATTAAATCAGATTTTGCAAGTAAGCACCAATGTCAGATTACAGGCATGGTAAAAACAGAATTAATGTACAATATACCTTATGTTTCTTTAGTTTTTCCTTTGCCTGAATGTAAGAACTGTGTTAATGCAGTGTTTTTTGCCTGTTTATCAAACCATTTAAGGTCAGGCTTTCTGAGACTAAACTAGTAGCCTTTGCGTATAAGGAATGTCAGGTAAATGGATGTAAATTGTCTGTCTTGTGACCTGAGGGCTCAGACACAACATCAAGGGGCAAGTGTTCCACAAACCCAGTCCATTAAGGAAGAAAGCCTTCTTCCTGTGTATAGAGACAGGAGGTTATGCAGCAAGCAAGTAAAAACCTCACTGTCACTTAGCCACAATTTCTCTTCCGAGTATAAAAGAATGCAGTCTGTAAGCCAACATTATTCAGCTTGCAAATCCTGTCTGCTCAGTTCTAAGACACTGACTATCCACCTAAAGGTCTAATTAAGGGGGAAAAAAAAGGTATTCTCCAAGGGCATACTAATTTCAAGCTTATATGAGTGTTCTCATAGATAAATTCACCAAGGTTACAATGTGCTTGCTTGACAATTTATCTAGATTACTGAGAAGAGAGTGTTGTAGTAGAAGAAAAAAAATCTTTACCCAAAAGCTAAAATAATCATTTTCATCTATTAGGTATGAAGGGCAAGTACCTAAAGAAACTTCAATTCAAACAGAACTATTGACTCATAAAGATATCAGTACTGCTCACTCTGAAGGGCCTGTGTATATTTACTATATTAAAAAGGAATGAAGGAAGGGAGGGAGGGAGGGTGAGAGAGGTCTTAAGAGAACAAAGTAAAACAGTATACTTCTTACTCTACGTTGCCAGCTTATTTAAACCCAATTAATTTTGCTAAACCTTATACTTACTTTGAGATGTGTGCGGTATGGGGAAGAGGACACTCAATCAGAAATATTCAGTATAATATTTGAATTAAAACTGTTGTGGTACGATTGTCATTGAAAGACTTTACTCAGAACCTCCTTCCCTACTATTCTGGATGATTTCCACCTAAGATTAATGCAAGAGGAATGAAATACAAATATATAGAGTCATATGTTTTCCCGTAGTGCTTTTAAAGGTTATGAGATCCTAAATTACTATAATTTCAAGTACCTAAAACAAATGATCTCTCTTCAATCAAAAACCAGTAGTTTACCAATAATAATCTGAGCAGAGTATTCTGAATTTTTAGAATGTTTGCCTTACTGGGATTAGAAATACATGTACTCAAATGAGTTATGAAAATTGTAATTAATGAGTAAACTCTTTATAAAATATAGCTGAATATTTTAACTACTAACCCAAATTATTATTTTATATTTTCAGAGTATTTATATTTGAATATGTTATATTATATTTTGTTTTGGAGTTCAAATAATCACAGAAATTATTGTTTTAATTTTATGTTTTGACTGTGTCAAGAATGAATTTTTAAGTTTTAAACTTGAGTTATGATACAATTGGTTAAATATATTTCTCATAATCTCTAAGAAATCTTCTATATAAGTCACCAGAAATATAAATAAAACAGGAAAGAAAATCACTATGGAAATGTTTGGACACTAGAAAGCTTTTTAAAAATATTTAATTTAACTTACTTATTGTGACTCTTTGGTTTTTGAATTATTAAAATAAAATCATTTAAATAGATGAAGGCAAAATCATTAGTTTGTGAGAAACTTGGATCTCACAGTCTATCAGCAATAAATATGTCCAAGTATAATACCTCCAGGATTTTAAATAATATTTTGTTGAATAATTTGTATTGGTTTGCTTGAAAAGTTCTTCATAAAATCTTTCTAACCACATTAACCTTCTTCCTGGGATATTAAAAAAGAAAAAAAGAAAAAATGAAACAGCTCTACTTTTGTGTCATTCATGAGAATAGAATCACAAGCCTCATGTGGGACATTTTGTATTTAAATATTATATTCCTGTTTATAAAATGATACCTCTCTTTATGCCTGTAGTGAAAAATTGTGTTTCAAGTCCATTTTGACTTAGCTAAAACATTAAGTTTTGCCCTGAGTCCAGCAAGTGTGCAAATATCTAGAGAGCTGATTTTATTTGCACTTTCCTAAATATCTGCTGATGATTTATTAATTTTGGGTTATTTATCTCACTCTTAACTCTATTTCTAAAATAATGAAACTGTATTCACATACATACCAGTTTTGCCTTTTTACTATTAAGTCATATAAAGTTTTAACAAATCTGGCACTAATAATTTAGAGTTATCTAGAATATTCCAAGTTTTCATTTTTAATATTTTATTGTTATTCTATTACAGTTGTCCCAATTTTTCCTCCTTTGCTTTCTTCCACCCATCCTCCTCACCTTTCCCACAATCAATTCCCACACTGTTGTCTATGTCCATGGGTCATTTAACATATGTTCTTTGTCTAGTCCCTCCCTCCCTCCCCTCTGGTTACTTTCAGTCTGGTCCGTGTTTCCGTATCTGTGGTTCTACTTTGTTCATTAGTTTATTTTGTTCATTAGATTCCTCTTATAGTGAGATCATATGGTGTTTGTCTTTCACCACTTGGCTTATTTCACTCAGTGTACTGCTCTTTAGTTCCATCCATGCTGTCACAGAATGTCGGTGTTCCTTTTTTCTTTCTGCTCCATAGTAAGTTTATATTTGGCACTTCTACTTCTAAGTATATAAACTTTAATTGACATTTTATAGAATTGCTGAAATGTATTTACTTTTTCAAATCTCAAACTTCCACTAGCCATAAAACTGTGTGCTTTATTTTAAATGCAGATGTTTTTATTTCTTTGGAAAGTGCTTTTGTTTTTCAACATCTTGTTTTTGAGAAAATTAAATATAAAAGTAGTGAATATAAGTACTCTTCTGTGTTTGTACCATAAATTAGAAAACTGATTTTTAGAAGCCAAATGATACATATATGTGCTGTTATATCTATTCTTTTTTTATCCATTCACTATATAGCACACAGACAAAATTCTATGTTTTATACTTCTCCCCTGATATCTTTTCTGGTACTTTGTATAGAGTAGTTGTTTAATAACAATTGTTTTGGTGAAGATGATGAAAAAGAAATGGAAACCTCAGAATGTCTCTGTCAGTCAAGTTAGCAAAGGATTTCATAGGAAATGTTGAGGAAAACCACCCATACCGCAGATTTTGTTCATTGATCATGCAGGGGGAGTGCCTTTGTGACCAAAATGTCACTAAACTTTATCATAGAATCTGAAGGTAAAGAGACTTTAAAAACCAACTAAATTAATTTACTTTTGTTACATGTTGTTTTTGATGGCAGGGGTTGGTAGAAAGGAAGAAGTAATTTGCATGGCTTAGATATTATTATTTTTTTGCATATTATAGCTACTATCAGGTTTTCAGTATCTGCTGGCTAATTAAAGAGACTATCTGTTTTAGTGGCATACAGTATCATTTGGCTTTTGGCACCCATCTGCACTGAAGTAGCCAGAACTCACTGGGATGCTCATGGCTATTGACATCACAGCAGATACCTCACTTTGACATCTTTCTGATTCCCACTGATAGATCTGTTGCATTAGGCCTCCTAGCCCGAGTATTGAAACATAGCCCATTAATTCCATGGAGCCTCTGTTCTTCATAATAAACATGTTATATTCCCTTTAAAATCAATTAGTTTTACATCATAGAAATCTAGACTCAGAGTGTAATGATCATCTCATTTACTTCCCTCCCAAACCCCAATAGAAAGCTTGAATTTTACTTGGCATAAAATCCCTGCTTCTTGCTATCCATGTTATTCATGAAACTGTTGATAATAAGATCTCTCTAGAAACCCATGTTTATTATTTTAAAAAGTAATCCTGTTTTGAGATTAAAAATTTTCAATGCTCTTCTTTTTTAACATCTTAATTTATCTGTTTATTAAAAGTATAGTTTTGATTGTTACAGCATACCATAGGGTAGTGAGATTAAGAAGTCAGTAATATCATCAGAAATAATTTCTCAATCACATAGAACTTTCTATCTCTACATCACACTGAATGTTGGAAACACCTTTTTTACATTGAGTCGAGTTTTAGTTTCTTCCCATAGGACCAATTTACACCTATTACAATCTGTTCATAAGGTGCTTAAATTATTCCTTTTCTACATGACAATCCTTCTACAACATGAAAACTGCTTGTCCTTTTTAAGCATCTTAACTCTCCAAATTAGATAATCACCATTCATTTAACTATCCTTGTTGTAAGTGCATTGTATGAAGACCAGTCTCTCTTGCCCCCTTTTTTAATCACCTTAGAAATGTGGCATCCGAGATTATATGCAACTTTCAGCTGTTGTCTACACAAGGAACAGTGGCGTGGCATTATCAATGTCCATGCCCACATACGGCATTTTGATAATGTAGCCAAAAATTAAGTAAACTTTTTTAGTTTCATGGAAATGTTCATGTATCGACATTACTGCTAATTAAAACACCTATGTTAAATTGCTTTATATCTGAATTGTGTATTTATTCAGCTGTTTGTATTTTAATGAAAGGAATGATTTTACAGACTAGAATAGTCAACTGGTTTGGTTCAACCAAATACTTAATAAGCCAGGTACTTGAATATATTTTTATTTTATTTTTATTATAAATTTACATCAAATATTTACAGAGTTGCTCTATCTATAATGTCATCTGGGTCTCCAGATGTAATAAGTGAGATATTTATTGAGAACTTATTGCTGTATACTATAATGATGTAAAGTAAGAGTGGAATAAAAAATAATAAAAAAGAAATTCAGTGACTCTCTAGGCTTAAGAAATGTGCAATACAGGTTACAGGAAAATATATACATCAAGTAAGATATTATTTTGAGCAAATATAAAGCAAATTAAAAAGGGAAAAAAATGTATAATTGAATGGTGAAAGATGGAAACTAAGGTGTTGTGAATTGGATTATTGTAGAATAGTGTCTATTTGCATAATTTGAAAGAAATGTTTAAGGACAAGGCTTCAAAAATGAGGTGTGATGAAATGGTGGAATAGTGATGTTTCTATAACTAGAGAGAGACAAGCGTCATTATTATGGTGGAATTTTCCATGAATTCTACCATATTATCTATTTATTCATATTATCCATGAATTTCCTGACAATTCTACCACCTAACCTCTGGGTACTTTATACCTTTGATATCCTATGATCAGAAAGTAAAGAAAAAACAATTTAAATCATGACTTTCTACACAAACAGTTGTGCTTGGGGATACCGAAGAAATCAGAAACATAAAGTCTAACCTCACAGGAACTGCCAAAAATGAAAGAAGAATAGTACAATATTATATTAAACAAATATTTGTTACACTACATGGAATTGATGATCTCAAGTCAGGTTTGTGAGGGATCTGTGTGGGCCAATAATGTTGGATCAGTTGAGAGGTCCAATTAAGTTATGTTTCAAATGCAGAAAATAGGAATGAGGCTGATGTGCTAGGGGAAACTCAGTAAGCAATGAGCGTAGAAGCATAATGTAACAGGGAGAGTAAAGGAGATTCAGGTGGCTCTCTCTTTTGGCTTCTCTCTAGTTCAAAGCTGTATCTACTTTTAGATGCTTGACTATCCCAGAAGTTGTGAGGGTCCCAAGCTACTGCTAGACCAGTGGCTTTCAACTAGGACTGTGTCATAGTTCCAATTACATGCCAATTGCTAACCCATTTTATACCTTTATTTTTCTAATTGACATTAATATTTGGAGTCCTTACCGTTTAATCATCTTATGTATCATGTAAAATCAATCTTTAAAAAAACTGCTCTGCTTAAGAATCCATAATGACAGTCAATAGCCCATGTTTATTCCATATAGCCTAATAGTAAAGTTCATCTATAATAGTATTTTTAATAATTACATACTGAAACTTTAACATGTACTAGGAACTGAGCCAAATATCTTCAATTTATCATCTCATTTAATCCTCATGAAGACCCTATGAAATTCCCCTTAACATTAGCACACAACATCAGTATAGCATTTCAGTGTATGATGCCTATATCAGTTCATTAATTTCATTACTTATTCAATAAATAAATAAATACTAAATGTATATTGTGTATTAGACTCTAGTTTACATCTAGTTTACATCTAGTAGGTCACAGATGGGAACAGTTTTGTCCCAGAAGACATCTGGCAATATCTGGAGACATTTTTGTCACAGCTGAGGGGGGCAGCTACTGGTATCTGTTGGGTAGAGGTAAAGGATGCTACTAAGCATCCTACTATGCACAAAGAAGCTCACCACAACAAACGATTATATGATACCAAACGTCAATAATGCTGATTTTGAGGAACAATGATGTAAAGAGATATAATGCCTAGCAAACCAGACACATCTCTGCCTTTGTAGAACTTATGCCATTATTTTGGAAGGTGGATATAAAATCATATAACTGACAAATTAAACATGGTAAATTGAAGGAATATATAAGGTGTAATTAAAGAATAGAAATGGAGTGGTTAATTTAGATTCTGTTAGAAAGGAGTTTAAGAGAAGTCTCTTTGAAAAAGCAATATTTAAATTGAAGTCTAATGGAAAAAATAAGAGTTCACAAGGCTAAACATATGCAGAGGATCTGAAGAGAGAAGGAACATTACATATTCCGGGAGCAAGAGATAAGCCAGTGGGAATGGACCAGCATGAACTCTGTGTCTGTGGGTGAGAGATGAGGCTGATCTCCGATTGTCTTATGTATATAAGTCTTTTCTCTCTAATAAGATTACAGAGTCCCATGAGGTGGACATGACGAATACAATATTTATTTTCTATCCCATGGAGTGCTTTGAACAATATCAGGACATAATAGGTACACAATAACTTCTTGCTAACCTGATTGTGTATTTTTCCTAGAAATCCAATTTTTAGATTGTATTATGCCTGTTTCCACTTTGGGGGAATGGTAGCGCCTTTGACAATCTTTCCAATTAATGCAGGGATCGCTTCCAATCTCAGACCCAGCCGGAGCGCTGCCATTTGTCAGGCAGTCACCGTGTCTGCAGGCTGCCCAGGGCTGCACTGAGCTTTTTATATAACTGCTGTTAGTAAATCACTTGTCAGCTGGCCTTATTTTGGAATTTCAATAAAAACCATACTTTGTGTTATTCTTCCTGAAAAATTCTTACTAAGTACCATTTCCCTCTTTATCACATATTTGTAAATTATATAAATAATAGGGCAAATACATAGTTACTTTGCTATATGAAGAATTCAGATGATTTGTATGACTCTGAATTGTCACAGTCCATTTAGTACCAGGATTATGATAACATAAATACTCATAATATATTTTAAAATAGAATAAAGAAAAGATACCTTTGGAATCTGAGATTTTTCTTTAGAAAATATTTCAATTATTATTAATATAAGAGGATGGGTTTTTAAAAGGCCCTTGTTAGGCACAGGGAAATGTCCATAAAGAATACTTTTGATTCATTTCAAATAATCAATGAATTTATATTTTTTAATAAAAGTGAAGGTGTTCATTTAAGTCAGTAAAATTTAAAAAGTCATTTACACTTCTAAGAAATAAAGATTAATGCATACTTCTTTAACATTTTAAGTAAAAGTTAAGAGAATCGTCTTGGGCTGAATTGGTGAAATTTTGATTAAGCTTTTCTTAGAGAAAAGATAAAGGACTTGTGTTTAAAACTTCACAAAAGGAAAAACCTATCCCTACTGTACAGGTAAAGAAAATGTCCTGTATCCACTGCCTTATATTCCATATATAATTGTCTCCAGCAATTTAAGTATGCTGAGTTTAATATGTGTTTGAGTACTTTCTTCAGTGTATCTTAGTGTACATAGTTGATGCTCTAGGTACTCCAGAAATGCTTATTGAATGATACATTAATAAATAACTATTAAAGGCCTAATTGCATAATATACCTTGCAATAAAAACTGACAAACTATATGTATATGTGCATATACACATATACATATGTATATGTGTATATATAGTATATATGTGTGTATATAAATATGCATATTTATGTATATATGCATATACACATATATGCATATGCACAAAAATAGACGCAGACTTTTTCATATAATTTAAATAAAACTTTGCTTTAGGCAATATTTAAATTTACAAGAGTTCAAAAATATTAGCGCTTTGTTCTTCCTCCATTCTTGTGAGTCATGAATTGCCTGCTTTCTGGAGTTCGCCTGATATTCTTCTAAGACTGCAAAAATGGTGCAGACTTATCAAAAGGTCAGTTCAAGCTCATGTTCCTTTGGCCTCTTGCCACCCGGGGGATAAAGTTCCTGATGGAGGACTGTGTAATCACATCAGAGAATATTGGTGTTTGAAGGAGGGAGAAGGAACAAAATATATGAAAAATTCATGGTCCTTCATTGGCATGCATACTGTTATTCGATTTTTATCAGACAGTAAATGAGAAGAACCTGAAGTCTTGTTTATGTTAACAGAGTTCTTTTAAATGCTGGACAGCCCCTGTAAATAAATGTTCAGCATGTCATGAAAATTCTTCCACTGCATACAATAGAAATCACCACATTGAGGCCTAAATATAGGCAGTGATTTTAATGACTGGCCACTATTAAGAAAAACATTTACATTCATAACAAAATACATGAAGAGAAGAGGCATTGTGTGATAAGTTCCCATATAGCGTCCAGTGGCAGGTGTGAGATTTACAGTTCATTAGGGATGCCGATTATATTCAACATTAACTTTATATAGATAGATTAATAAAAGAATATCAATTTTTGAAAAAAAACATGATTTTTGAAAAGCACTTTGGGCTAATCTTTAAGCTAAGTGCTGAAGGTGAGGTTGAAGAATTTTCAATTTATAACAAAATTTAATGAGCATATTAATTCCAGTATTAGAATTAGTGGCATACTTTAAATATGCAGCTTTCTCTAAATGAAAGTCATCTTTAAGTCACATATGTGTGAATACAAAGCAGGGTGTGATTTATAGTATTAGAGTGGCAAAGCATCTCAGAGCTCAAAGTGACCTTAGAAATCACCTAAAACTGTCTGCCTCATTTTGCAGATGATGAAACTGACACCAGTGGAGTCAAATGATTTCTCAAATTTTCGTGATAAATTTCTGAGTTTATCATTTTCTACCAACCCATTTAGCTTCTTAGTATCAGAGAAAAAATTAAATATTATACTTTACTTGGAGAATTACAAATTAAGGTTTGTTGCATTGTTTCTTACTAGTTCCTAACTAATGTCTGAGTTAAATCACTGCAAAATCCTAACAGCTCTATGCAAATACTTGATCTATTTCATACAGAAAGCTTGTTTTCAGAAATAAAGAAAAATATGCTAAAGGTTTCAACATGCATTTTGCAATGTGTAAAAGACAGGCATTTTTATTTAACTGTTGATCTGTTGCTTTTAGCCATGAAGCAAAGAATGTGCTTTGGTTTGCTTTTCTCACAGCTTCATTCCTCATGTGTCTCAGAGTGACACAAATAGACAGGCTGACAACAGATTTATTACCTAAAGCTCAGCTGAAAAATTAAATGATACAGCTAGAAGTCATAGTCTGCCTGAGTACCTACATGCCAACAGAGGACTGAGCATTAAAAAACACAGAATAATAAAATGGTGAAATATTTGAAAGAAAAAATCTTGGAAATAAATCAGTAATTTGATCAGTCTTAACTGATTGACCAAACAGGAAAACAGTTCTTTGAAAATGTGACTGTTTTCAAATTCTTTGCCTTTCTAAATAGAGGGAAGTGTAGTCCTTCCCAGTAATCTACTAAATTATCTCCCCACATTTTTACCATGAGATAGAATTCCTTAATAGAAGCTTTTCATATTTCCTCAGATTATCTGTTGAACATTACAGGAAACTAGTTTCAGTAGAGTGATATGTTAAGGGATTCACTAAACTGAAGCCAGAGAACAGAAAAATGTTTGATTTACATATTTTCATACTACACTGCATATATTGAGTATGTAATTTAAGGTAGCTAAAAATAATCATTTGTATGGTAAAAATAGCAGGAACACAAAAATTGTCTTATTGTATTATAATAATTTTTGCAATGAGATTTACTCCAAAGCTTCCTTTTTAGCATTCTGTATTTAACACAAAGAGGGTCCTAAATTCCTCTTTATTAAAGGTATTAAATTATTGCATAACCTCCTGTTATATTGTTTCAAGAGGACTAGTTATTGATTCATGTGTTCTTTATTCATTCATTTCTACCATCATGGTAGAATTATAGGGGGATAAAAATATCTTCAAATCTAGAAGATTTTGGTGGGTGTGCATAACATACCCAAAGGTAAAACTAATCTCATGTCTTATTGAATATATGCCAATACTTTCTCCTCTTTACAAGTAAGTAAAAAATTATTCTGAAAAAGCTGAGGGGTTTATTATCCTAGTGTATTGCTACAGTGTGAGTGAAATAATATGAACAGAATAAAACTATTTTTGCTGTGAGTGCCACTTAGATATTAAGTATATATAATACCAGAAGTATGCATTAGAAGAAGCTACATCCTAAGTCATTTAACTGTTCTATTTTTTCTATTTTTAGAGGAACATGAAGATGGAGGAGTGGCAGGGGCAAAATAGTTTTGACAGTTCACTAATCTATCTAAATGTCTCAGATTTCCCTAATGTGTTTATTCAGAATTATCCTAACACAATATTTTTTTTTATGGTTGTCTAATCTGCTTATATGATGATCTCCCTGTCTTAGGGTAAAAGCAAAAGGAATGCAATAGAGCTGTATTCTTTTTATTACTAGAACTCTTAGTGTAAATCTAATAACTTCAAACATAAAATACTACAGACCTTGCTCTATTTTTATGTGAATTTTTTAATATTATAATGATATCTTATATTTCCACAATTGCATGAAAGTCAAAATACAAGGTTAAAGTTTGCTCTCCAAATTGTGGCTGACTTATTCTTTGTGACATGGAAGGTCATTTTTTACTGAATATTATAGTAATATTTACCATGACAAAATGCTTGGTTTCCTAGGATAGAAATGAAAGAACCTGGTGCCAGTGGGAAAACTGTCTTTGTACTTTCGACTTTGTTCTTGGTTCCCCAATTACATAGAGAACAGTGGGAACATTCGTAGAATCCAGATATCCTAATTTATTTCTTCTTCCTTACTCATACAAGATGTGACTCTCAGAGCATAAATCCTATAAATAAGTAATCACTGTGACTATTCAATGTATGATAATACCAGTAGGTCTACCTCTGTATGCATCTGTGTGTTTGTATGTCTGTGCATTGTAGCAAAGAGTTACTTTCTTCAGCAAACCCCAGGAATCATTATCTCTGATTGTAACTGGAACAATATGATATTATGTGTTCACACCCATTGGCAGGTCAATCTTAATATCTTCAAAGTATAGAACAGGAGATCAGATGGAAGCTCATACACAATAGGTCTTAATATTTAACAATTGCAAATCATGCTAATAAACCATACATTAAAATACGAATATGTTTGAATCTCCTAGCTTGACAAGATACCTGGAGAATTGTTTGAATTTAGAATCTTTGGATTCCTTTGAATCCCTCATTTAACATGGTGTTGCACATAAAGCTGGTCCCTGATCCTTACCCACTCACCTTTTCACCTCAGACTAGACTAGACATTATGTAAGAAGAATCTTTGCTTACAGGTGTGGACCCCTAAAGACAACTGCCTGTTAGTTTAACAGTGGGCAAACCAATGGAGAGACCCAGTTGGGTTCTGAAATATCTCAAATCTATTTTGACAGCTAGTTCTAGGGTCTTGTGTACTTGGAACACAGTCTGGAGCCTTAACCTTTACAATGGCCCCAACAAAAAGCATCAGTGAAACCTGAGATCATGTTAGAAATTCAGACTCTTCAGCTGCATCTCAGAATTGCTCAGTCAGAATCTTCATTTTAAAGGATTCCCCAGTGACTCCTATCTGCACCAACGTTTGAGACCCATTGGTTTAAAAGATGGCAGCATGTTTGTCGCAGAAACCTGCTGGGCACTTTCCCTTGCTTGTCAGACTTTTCACCCTGTGATATCACTGGCTTCCAAGTTAGCCTGAAAAAAACTTAAAGACATGTCTTATTCACCACTGTAGCCACCCCTGTTTCTTTTTGGGTAAAATTACACACTAAAGACATGTTCTAGTATGTAATTTAAACATCCTATCTCTTGCTGATAGAAAATAATGAATTTAATAGGAAGCCTCAGTTTAGACAATCGAATGATTTTATATGGCTACAGAGATTTAAATATAAATCTGTTATTTGCTTTCTGTTTAAAGGCATATGTTCTGTTCTATACATGTAAATGCACACATTTGCTACATGAAGTATGTGAGCAACTGTTGATTGTAGCCCAAATGCTAGCTGTAGCCAAATTCATAAACTACAACAAAGTTCCTTATGTTAGAATCTAATCTGTTTCTCACATCAGAGACTACAGTTTTATCCTTTAGTGCTTTTATTTAGGGTTTACTTTTACCTCATCTTTCACTCTCTGCCAAAATTAATCAGGTGCATATTGAAAAAAATCAATCCGATGACCATATTTGCCTCCTTAGTTGCCTTATATGTCTAAGTGGTACTACTTATTGGGGTCTTTAAATTGTCAATGATATTTTGTGTTAAATATTTAGAAATATAGTTATGATATATATCTTTTAAGGTTTATATGATTGATGACACTCTATTATTTATGATGTATATTGATTTCTATACCCAAAAGAGTTAATATTAGAGGGCTAACAATATTTGACCTTAAAATTGGTATGGCCTATAATAATTAATAATGTAAAATATTTAGTATCTATAAATTACTCCTGTTCATTTTATGTATTATGTATGATGCCAAAAAGGTGATTTAGAAAATTTTAATTTGCTACCAAATACCTATTTAAAATATAATATTTATTTTAAATATACCTCAACTGAATTAAAATATTATCAGGTGTCATAAAAATATGTTTCATAATTAATTTAACAGATCAATAGAATTTTAACCCCATTAATCATGATACATACCTATAGACTAGAATATTCAAAATAATTTATAGTTAAGAAACTTAGAAGAATGTGGTTATCATAAGTTAAATATAATTAAGCAAGCCAATATTTATTTTATTTGTCATTAGTAATTACCCTTTACTTTATATGTCAGGAGACATAGAAGCAAAAAAAAAAAAAAGAAAGATTATAGAAATAAAATAATTAAAAATGTGGTAAAGAAAAATATGGTATGATAGATTTCTGTTTTGTCTAAGAATGGGAGATTTGTTGAAATAATATAATTCAAGAGGAAATAAAAAATCTGAATTTTCACATTCTTGGCAGAAAAAAGTATATGAATTTTGTTATTGATTAATAAGTAATATTTGGTGTGTTTTATTTTTGTTTTACTTATTAGAAGAGGAAGAAAGAGTAAGACATTTCAAAGCAAAGGAGATCAATATATCAATGGGAGACTATAAACATAAAATGTGTTAATGACTGACACATGCATAGTTCTCTTCCTTTTTCAACCTCAATAGTCTAGAGTTTCTCAGTTTAACATTATAATAAGCTAACAGTTATAAAATACAGAGACTCATGAGCCACGAGTCTAAAATATGTACCAAATATATACACAAACACACACACTGATTGGTGTCTTTAAATTGTCAATGACATTTTAATTTTTAAGTGTATGTGTATACGTACATATACATACACTCAAAACTCAATACTCAAACAAATACCCCATTTAAAAATACATAAAGCATTTAAACAGTCACTTCACCAAAGAAGATATATGATGGCAAAGAAGCAAATGAATAGAGTCTTCACATCTTTTGTCATTTGAGAATGCAAATTAAAAGCACAATGAAATATCGATACATATTTATTGTAATATCTTAACTGGAAGAAGCCAAGTATATCAAGTGGTGGTGAAGATGCTGAAGAATTAGAATTTTCATAAACTATTGCTGGGAAAGAAAAATTCTATAACTAATTTAATAAACCATTTCTCAGGTGTTAAAAATTAAACACAGTTCTATCATATTACCCAAGCTTTTCACTTCTAGGTGACTACACAAGACAAATGAAAGCATGTTCATGACAAGACTTGGATGTGAATACTAATAGCAACTTTATTTTTAATAGGCAAAAACTGGAAATAACCCAAATCTATCAACAGATGAGTGGATAAAAATTATGATATACCCATACAAAGAAAGGTAATGCGAAAGAGTGAGCTGGTAATACATGCAAAAACATGGATGAATCTCAATAGATTAAGTTGAGTGAAATGTTCCTGACAAAAGAGCACATTGGTATGATTCCATTTATAAAGTTCTAGAAAATGAAAATGAAATAATAATAACAGAAAAATCAGTGGTGCCTAGGCATGGAGTTTATTCTCTGTAATATTTATACTACAAGAAATTTTAGAAAATACTGCAAAGATAAAGTAAAGGTAATTTGGACACCAATGAGAGAACAACAAAACTAATGATGTAACTCAAAACTCTCTGTTTACATATACAAGATGAGATTAGATGCAGGCATCACAGAGGACAAATGAGATAAAGCAGTTCGGGATGGATGACTGGAGCAGAAGTTATCAATAATTACTGAGGGATGGATTAAACAGGTACAGAAAGGTTAAGGCTAGAATGGAATACAGTATGGATTTTACTTTGAAACTAAAGAATGTCCAGGTCCTTACATATTTAGAGCTGTTCTTTACCAATTTCTAAGGTGTGTGGTATAGATTTGATTAAAAAAAAAAAAGAAGAATAACGGCAACAACTAAAGAGACTGGAAATAAGCAGATCATTTATGAGACAGTTATTGAAGTGTAAAAAGAGCTAATAAAATCTTTCAGTGCTTAAGGACAGAGCCTGTGGATAATATGTGGATGAATAAGGCACTTTCTTCTTCCCAGAATAAACACATATGAAATAGAAGTGTGATCCATTTATAAAGTAGAGAGAATCTTAGTAAGCTTGCTAGGTGGGGACAATAGGAATGCAAAAGGTGACTTGCCTGCCTGGAAGATTTGGATCTAATAAGGAGGCTAGTAGAACTTTTGTGAGCAAAGAAATTCCTGTGGGGGAAAAATGGAAATTAAAGGAGATTTAGAGAGGGAAAAACATTTAAGAATTTGGTAAAATTTCAGACTTAATTTGGAAATCAAATAATTACATGAGATATAGTTGATATGGTTTGGTAGATAGCAGACACAAAGACTTGATGTATATTATAATAAAAGCACAGGTATTATAAGATTCAGACTAATTAATACAACTGAAAGGTAATAAAAACAGGGGGAGAGACATAAAGATACTCATACACTGGAAATCATTATCTTGGATGATGATATGAATGAAATCGAGTGTGACAACCAGCATGTTTCTTCCCAACAACCAAGATAAAAAAAGAAACACTAGGTTACATGGTTCCTGTTTGTTAGGACACTTGATTTTCAGGAGAGGCAAAATTCCTTGGAGCAGGGCAGTGTTCTTGATGGCTGATATTCATTAACAACTGGGCTGTCTATTCCTTTTAAGCAGAGTGATTATGCTCTATCCTATATGGAAAGTTAGAAAAAAAGTACCTCCTCCCTGGCAGGGTAAGTACAGACTGTTTGTTGGTTGTAGGGTTTGGCAAGGGAATGGCAGTTTTGGGAAAAGGAAAGACTAGACACCCTCAATCTCCACCCAGCGAACTCCGGGCACATTTTCCATGACTTAGCAATTCTGCATATACATTAAGTGCATTTGATCTACTAGTCTTGTGAAATTTTGATGTTATAATGCTAAAAGAAGGTGTTGAAGACACCAAAGATAAAATATAGGTTAGGAAGTACCCAGATATAGAAAATATTAAGAAACAGAATAAGCATGTTATAATTTTTAAGAGTAGAAATAGTATAAATATTTTAACCCCAAGTCTTTCCTTTTTAATTAGTTTGGCCTAAGGTTTTTTACTCTTGTTTTGCTTTATTGAATTTTTTTTTGAAGTTTAGTTTGGTGAAATCACTAACTGAATTATCAAATTAGCTAAGTCATCCCTTTATCTACAGTCAGTGGTTGAACTAACTTTTCCTCTGGTTATTCCTCATCAGTTATTTTCTATTGTGAGGACAAGAGGCCATTATGGTTTCTTTAAACTTTCAAATAAGAAATATTTGGTGTATATTCCAATTCTAATTCGTTTTCCCTGATGGAAGTTCATTAGCTTATTTCGATAATGCAAATTGAAAGGCTACCTTCTCTTCCCTTGACCCTTCTACAGCACAAGTTCTTTTAAATGCCATAGAAAAATTACAAAGAAAGGAATGCATTTTCTTTATAAGTAGATAAAAGAAAAAAGAAATAGATAAAAGAAGAGGAATGACTGGCTTTTGCTTATTTTGTGAGACTCTGGAGATATTTTTAATATCTCTTGAAGCTCTCAGTGTTTTTTAAATATATCTAACCTTAACTTTAAGAGTTTGTATTTCTTATCATCTTTTATGACAATAACAGCAATTTAATATAAAATAAAATATACAATAAAAGAAATTAGTGTCTGCTATAAACTTAAAATTGTATTATGCTAAGTGAAGTAAGCCAAGCGATGAAAGACAAATACCCTATGATCTCACTTATAAATGGAATATAATCACCAAAATAAACAAGTGAGCAAAATAGAAGCAAAGACTTGGAAATAAAGAGCAAACTGACAGTGATCAGAGGGGAGGAGGGAAAGAGATCATGAGGGAAGGAAGGTAAAGGGACAGGCCGAGGAACATGAATAGAGGACTCATGGGCATGGACAATGGCGGGGGGGGGGAGGTGCGGTGACTGTGGAGGAGGTGGGGCAGGGGAGAGCAACGAGCAGGGGAAAGGCAGGACAAGTGTGACTGAACAACATTAAAAAAAAGAAAACCTACATGAGATACAACTAAAAAACTGTAAATGGTATTATATAATAAAGATTTTTTTGAAAAGGTTAAACAAACAAACAAACAAGAAAGATACTGCTTAGAAAAAAAAAAAAACTGAATTATATTCCCCCATGCCCAAATTTTTATGATGGGTCCCTAACTACCACTGTGACTATATTTGGAGATAGAGCCTTTAGAAAGGTAACTAAGATTAAATTAAGTCATAAGTGTGAGACCCTAAATTGATAGGAGTTGTCTCCTTAAAAGTAGAGGAAGAGACAGGAGTACAGACACATAGGGAAGATTTCATGCGGACACAGGGATGGAGAGATATCTGCAAGCCCTGGAGATCAGTTTCATGAGAACTCAAACCTGTTGACACCTTGATCTTGCATTCCTAGCTTCAAGAATTGTGAGAAAATTAGTATTTGTTGTTTAAGCTACCCAGTCTGTGATATTTTGTTATGACAGTCCTAGCAGACTAATACAGTGCATATATTTTTCCATATTCCATATAAATATCCCAATAAGCACTGAAATTATTTGTGCATTTATCTATTTTTAAATTTATTTTTAAAATATATTTTATTGATTATGCTATTACAGTTGTCCCATTTCTCCCCCATCATTCCCCTCCACCCTGCACACCCTCTCCCACCCACATTCCCCCCCCCTTAGTTCATGTCCATGTGTCATAAGTTCTTTAGCTTATACATTTCCCACACGATTCTTGTCCTCCCCCCATTTTCTACCCACTGTCTATGCTACTTATTCTCTGTACCTTTTCCCTCTCCTCCTCCCACTCCTCCTGTTGCTAACCCTCCACATGATCTCCATTTCTGTGGTCCTGTTCCTGTTCTAGTTGTTGGCTTAGTTTGCTTTTGTTTTAGGTGTGGTTGTTAATAGCTGTGAGTTTGCTGTCTTCTCACTGTCATATTTTTATCTTCTTTTTCTTAGGTAAGTCCCTTTAACATTTCATATAAAAAGGGCTTGGTAATGATGAACTCCTTTAACTTGACCTTATCTGAGAAGCATTAATTAAATATTTATTAAATACCTACTATGCTCCAGGCTCTTGCTAGGTCCTGGGAGTCCAAAAATGACTAAATGAAAATATTCTGTCCATTCCCTTAATCTTATCTCTTAGAATGGAAGATCCTGAAGTGTAGTGTTTTTGTTTGTTGATGATTGTGGTATTCTCAGAGTTTAGTAGCAGATCATAATAATCTACCTTTCTCCCCTAAATGTTAAAATAATGACTTCAGTATTTATTGTTTCAAGTGATGATTCTTTAATGTTACAAAGTGTGAATAATTTATATTTATTAACAGTTATATCCTTTAACATTAGATTTATTAACACCTTTTTAATCATTTTGTATTAATATCACTTTAATTAATAGGGAAATTTTAGAAACTTTGCATGTGTATGTCATTTGCTTTGCCATTTTTGATTGGGAAGACTGTTAGCAAAGATACAATAGGAAGTTAAAGAGTTTTCTTGGGTCAGGGATTCTAGAACTGTTCTTGATTCTGATTCTTTCTTTTACTTTTTTTCTATCTTTATTTTTACATCTGTTTTTATTCCTATGTCTGTTATAGAAAAAATCACAAACTACCATAAAGTAAATAATAATAATAATAATAATAATAATAATAATAATAAACACTTCCATCATTCATTGTCTTTTGTTGTACTTTCTGTGTTTTAAAGTTTGTAGCACATTTTATTTTAGGAAAAGATGTGTCCTAAAAATTTTAACAGCAAAAACAATATTGTTTGTCTCTTCAAAACAAAGAAACATTTTGCCTTTTCACTTACATTTTTCCTGACATAACTTTACCTGCTGTCTGAACTATTAAAAGAACCCCCTAACTGGTCAACTTCATACTTCAACTATGACAAAATTACTATCTTAGATACAATGTTGATTGTGTTAATACTTAGCCCAAGGGAAAAAAAAAAACTCACAAAATTCATAATAAATAAGGTATTTTCAGAACCTACAAAATACAGTTTAATTAATTGCCATAATACTTATGGTCCTTCGTTTCATCTTTTGGCTCTGATCTCCTGTACAATGTCTTCCATCTACTTTAGAGACCAAAGTAGAAGGCTATCATACTTCATGTTCAAATATTTTCTATTTCTTCTTGTGCTGGTCCTGACTTTTGAAGTTTGTTCCTACCCCATTTATGCTTATTGAGGTAATATTTACTTTTAAATTTTGTGGTCTCATAGCACTCTCCTTCTAAAAGGATTATCCTATAATTATAGTGAAAATAAATAGAACTGCACATTTGAGCCAATTCATCCTGGTTTATAATTCCGTTATATCCATATTGCATTGTAAACTATGGTCTCTTTGGTGAACTCCAATTTCTCAAATATATTCCTTGTTTTTGTGGAATGATAGTAGGAAATAGATTACATATGTTTGGTAAATTGACTTTAAGTCATTAAATAATTTGTATTTTAAAGAATAATATTTCACATAAAATAATTGGGGTCTAGTTTAATATAAAATATAAAGTTAAATTTCAGGTATGTTTAATAATATGTTAGAAGCATACAGTTTTCCTATTTAGTGATTGAAATCCCAAATTATTAATATTTATGGATAAAATACTTCTGTTAATACATCAGTACATTCTTTTGTTTTTGATATATATTGTAAGTTTAAAAAACATATTTATAGGAGAATTGTCTTTATGTTCATTATAAGTATGGTATCTACCTAAAGTATTATTAATCAATAATGATTATGACATCTTGCATGGGTCTGTATTGGGTTATAGTATCACATAGGTATAGCCAGGGTGAGCTGTAAAATCTAAAGTATATGCTCAAAAATCTTTTAGCTCTCTTTAAAAAATAAAGAAATAAAAATTTCATAAACAGAGCAAGCAATATCATTAAGGTCTTTGTGACTACATTGTAAGCTGGTGATAAGAAACACTAATTAAAGTTGATAGAGCTCTACTTATTGCCACATGTACCACTTTATTGTCTAAGTTTCTGACTGCAGGTATGAGGCAGGCAGCTCCACTTATTTACTCTACACATCACATGATGCTTAGAGTCTGTCAAAAATGAAAGCTATGTATTTTTCTCCTTGTAATTCATTTATTATTTTTTAGATCCTCTAGGGAGTATCATAAATCCACAGAATATTCCCAAATGCTAGATACAGCATTTGTATATGTGATTTAACTGACAGATGTATAAAATCACATGCAGTTAAATAACCTCATAATGACTGTGCAGCTGAGAATCCTGAAAAATGCCAGTTATTCCAGCTGCGGGAGATGTACAGTATAACCAAATATTGCAATTCCAATTCAGTCCCCTATTTTAATTGCATATATACTGAACTTTTATCAACAGTAAAATAAATAACTTGTTTTCAAATATTTGCAAAATAATACAGAAATGATAAATAAAAGTAATTGTTTCTGTTGTGCTGCTTTAATGATTAAACTGTATAATTTTTAATATAGTACAGAGATCCCTTATGTAGGTAGATATCAACATGGCCACCCACTTTCCCTAATGGTCTAAAAGGCAGGGGGATTGAAGTGTGGGTTACATAAGAAGTATGTGGGTAGTTGCAAATTATTGGGAATGTTCTATTTTGGGGGTTGCTGGTATATTCCTCTTGTTTATTACATAATACTTTATAACTCATGGGAGCATGTACATAATTTTTCATAGCTCAAATATTACATTTAAAACTTATATAACAGGAAAATTACAGAGAGACAGTGATTTCTTTACTCCTGCACCTTGCAATAGTCACTGACAAAGTGTGTTGCTTTGAGGATCTAAGAGGCTTTGGATGGCTGCCTCCACCCAATCATTTGTATTTTCATGTTGCTTGTTTACTGATTCAATAAAAAAAAGTTAAAGATCAACTGTAGACAGAGTTGACACATAATTCCCCACAGATCAGACCTTGTGATCTCACCTTGCCTACTTATCTAACATAAAATTTAGTAGCTTAAGACAACAGCAATTTTATTTAATCTCATAATTTTGAGGATCAAGAATTCAGGCAGGTCACTATTGGGGAATTACAGTTTCTATGGCATCAGTGAAAGTCACCACTTCTCTTCAGCTAGCAGAAGTGCTAGTGTGTACAGTGCAAGATAATTTCACTCAAAACTTCCATGTCTGGTGGATTTGGCCTCTATTCCACGAGGGCTTCAGGGTAACCAGTCTCATGTGAAGACTCGGTCTTCCATGAGCAAGGAAGCTGCGTGGCTTTGCTCCCCTCAGAAGTCACATAGCTGTGTTCTATTAAGAGAAGAGGTCCTGTGTTTGTGCAGATACTAAGGATCAGGGCATAGACTCACATCTCAATGGGAGGAGTGTCAAAGACTTGATAGCCATGTTTTAAATGACCACACTCATACACACAAATCTTTCTATTCTGTGTCATCGTTTTATGAATTCCACATATCCACCTACTTTTTTCAGTCAATTTTCCTATTGGCCTCTGCATAGCAGGTCCTCACCTGGTAATTTCTACCAGGATTCATAGTGAAGTTTAGGATAGAGTTGCCCGATACTTACATTTATTCATTTTTTTTACATATTATAAAACTAATCAACCATCCTTCACTTATATAAGTTGGTCTGTTGTACAACATCAGGTACACATATTTGAATACTTGAAAATATATATATGTATATATATACTCTATCTGTGATCTGGTATAGCTGCTGCTGGAAATTTAAAAAAAAAAAAAGGGCCTGCTTAAGCTTATTTGTGCTTTGGGTAGCATGGGGTTGTGTTACAGAACAGACCCAGGGTGGGGGAGTGATATACTATTACCAACCCACCCTTGCGCTCCAGGGGTTCCCCACCCTGTACTAGGTTCCCCCTGCCTGTTACCAGGGAAAGATATCTCTCAATGCCAGAGATTGGTGAAAAGGAAAGGGATTATTTATTTAAAGAGTTATACAAACTTAAGAGTAATGACTTAGTGTCTTCATCAAGATCCCAAAGTCCTTTAGAATATCCACAAACACACAGTCCTTCCCCCTCTGCCCAGTTCAGGATACTGTATCTCAGAAAAAGAAATAGAAGTGTGTGGTTCTTCTCCTGCCCAAGCTGCATGGTCCCAAAAAGGCCCCGCATGGCTGCCACGCCTGGGTTTAAATCCCAACAACAACAGTCTTCCTTGCTGCACTTTTTCCGACTCTTCCCACAATTGGCCACAGCTGCCAGCATTCTCATATTGTTCCAGCTTTACTAGGCTGCCATAATGAGTCCAGGCAGGTGTGGCCCTGTGGTGTGGAGCCAATCATCTGCAAGCTTTAATGCAGACTCTGTAACCAGGGGGAGTTGCCTCTCAGTTAAATCATGGGTTGAAGTCACTCCCATGCCCCTGGCTCAAAGCATAGCCATAGCTATTTAACATATCCATGAAACCAGTTAAAGGTTATAGATATGTTAAATGCCTTCTAGAGGTTATCTGCAAAACTCCCTATTCAAAGCAACTCTAAATGGCCCTGCTCCATGCGTCCCACCCCCCAGCTCAGACTTGTGGGGGTGAGGACATCCTATATATATTTTTTTCTAATATTTCCTGGGTACCCTGAGTTCTGGGCCCCATTACAAATTCCTATTTGGGCGCCCCCCTTGGCTGCACCCTGTTACAGTTGTACCATTGAAACTTAATATTTATTTTAAGTAAAATGTATTTGTAAATCTTAATTATCATACTGGAGTTTTTCATTGCTACTAGATTTGTCATTGTCCCTGGGCCTTTACAGTGGCAGCACACACACACAGAGGCATGTATATACATCTTTATATCCATACCTTTCAACTCAAATTTTGGACTATAGAGATTTCACTTACTGGCACTCATGCCTCTTCCTCTGATGACAAAAATGTGATCAGTTTTATTCAAGTCGATGAAATTACAGGAGGGAGGAGACAAAATACTTTGGTCATGGAGTTTGTCTCTTCCAGTACCAAAAAGCTAAATGTCATTTGGAAAATTTATAGGATTAGCATTAAAAAAGTGAAAATTCAGGACTCCTCCACTTACCTTATCTTTTTCTCCATTCTGTTTCTGGCCAATATTATTTTAATAAGGTCAGAGTTCTACTACATAGAGATTAAAATCATGTATGTGCACAAAATACTAAACAAAATATCTAAAATCCATTCATATTAAGAGAATTATCAGTTTATCAACACAAGGGCAAATGACTTATCATATTCATTCTGTTTTCAGGGAGGGCAAAGGATCATAATCTGAGCATTCTGAAGATACAGTAATTCTTGATCCTCAGTTTCTGTGGTGTTTTGCTGCCCAATTATATACAAAACCTAGCTATGAAGGCCTGCCAGGGTATCCAGCCTTTTGGCGTCTCTGGGCCACACTGGAAGAAGAAGAGTTGTCTTGGGCCATACATTAAATACACAAACACTAATGAAAACTGATGAGCATTAAAAAGGTTTTAAGTAAATTTACAGTTTTGTCTTGGGCCACATTCATAGCCATCCAGAGCTGCATGTAGCCCAAGGGCCTGGGGTCAGATACCCCTGGGCCTAGACAATAAAGAAAGTGAGCTCACTGAAATAAGAGATAAGGAGCTATATGGTTGAAAATAAACATTAAGTAATAAGACATAAGCATTGCAAGAATCAAAGTGTTTTTGAAATTTGTTCCTATTCCTATTCAACAAAACTTGGATGACCCAGAATGCCTATCTCTCATGTTAAAGCAGTCTTATGTTATATGCAGTGTAGCAAAAACATTCCATTCACAATTCAATAAAGTGTTTTCTGAACACCTTCTGTATTTACTTTTTAAGAACTGTTCTACTAGCCCGTACTGCCCTGAATAATTTATGCAGGATTTTTAATTTGTAATGAGTCAACTTGCTGTTAATAAAGATTAAGTCTTAGCAGATTTACTTGTGAAAAGTATACTTTATTTTTTCAGTCTTTTTTATTGTTTATGCTGTCCCAAATTTGCCTTCTTTGCCCTCCTCTCCCCCACCCACTCCCCATTCCTACAGCTAACCCCCGCACTGTTCCTGTCCACGGGTCAAGCATACACATTCTCTGTCTAATCCCTTCACCTTAGATGAGTCAATACTACACCCCCTAGACTTCATAATGACCTCATGTGGGGTATTTCTTGTTTTGTGTTTTAAATGTATATTATAGAACATATTTCTTAGCCCTGGATCTTTCTATTTAAACACATATTCTACAAAAATATAGGTTTCTTTTCTTTTCAGGACCATTTTGTTTGCGAGAAACTGAGGCCTATTTATGTTGTTTCCCATAAATAATATTACTGAAGGGAAATCCAAGGGATCTAGGGAGTAGTACAAATATGTTTGTGGAAGGAGAGAACCAAATCACTTCCAAGAAACCTTATCATGTACATCTTCCCTTTTCTAGTCTATTTCCCATTCTTTTTCTAGTTTGACTTCAACTAGTCCCATGTAAAATGTTTCAGTTTCAGCTCTCACTGATCACCTTCTCTAAGTTATCCAAGCATCCATGTCTGAGAGAACCTGGCTCATTCTTTTCAAAGCAGGCAACTCACATCATATATTAAGTATAGTAGAGGATAAAGTGATTGATTGGAAAATTAGTTTTGCAATTATAAATATTAATAGGGTCACTTAACATGCATTTCCTTGAAGGAGAGTATCTTACCCTTTTCTCAAAGTAAAAGTCAAGGGAGTGTGGGGAGTCAAACAACTCTAAATATATCTAATACAGATCAATTTGTCTAGCAATTATGTGATATATTTCCATAAGTCTTTTTTTTTTTTTTTTACTTTAAAGTGAAGTTAAAGGTTATCTCAATGGTGCCTTACCTGCTTTACAATTGGGAATTTTTTTTTTTCTTGCAAAACAAAATAACTCAATTTTAGATAAATTGAAAATGTGACTTAAGTATGCTATATCATCTTTTAGGACAATTTATTTTTCTAATTTTTTTCAAGTACTTAGACCAATACAAAGGTCAAGGGTATTCAAGATAATAGCATTATTGTATAGCAAAAAATCATCAAAGATCTTGTTTTTATCTTTTGTTTCTTCAGAGTGAAGTGCTCGAAATATTATATGCATTCTATTTTTATTCATTCAAAAACTGACCTGAGTACCTACTAAACAGTGAGCTCTGTATGAGGAAATGGGTTCTTAATAGCGAGTAGAGAAAACTAAACCTCAATAAAGGAATATATGAGGCCATAATGATGCAATAAAAACATAGTTTCTCTGCCCTTAGTATGTGCCAGACTGCGTTCTAGTGCTTTATATGCTATTGATTGATGGATATTTTTTATTATAACTCTATGCATCAGGTACTGTCATTACTGTCCCATACTAGAGATGAAGAATTTGTGGCACAGAGAGATGGAAAATCTTTCTCAAGTTTATATCAGTAAATGATGAGGACTAGTGTTCTAAACCTGGAGTTGAATACTTTTAGTAAATAGATGCGTTGCATAAACATTACAAGGGACACCGTGTAAGAAATTTTAATTAAAAAATCAACAATCTAGCAAAAACTTATTTTTATATTTTCTTTTTTTTCATGATGATTCCTTAATTTGTATATATGTACAAGGAGTCAGGTTCTGATTGTAAACTCTGGGGCCTTCGCCCTAAGTCCCCTTAAACTCCATGTGTTGAGACATTTTGGTAGACCTTGTTCCATAGAATGCCATGCCTGTTGTGAGCTAGGCTCGTTACATATTTGTGAACAGTCTGAGAAATCTAGTATCTGACCCACAGTCCTCACACCAAAAGCCTAAGAAAAAGAAGCTAATTGAAGTCTAATTTAATTCTGAAAAAATTTATTCTAGAGTTACATATGGCTTTTCCCCTCATATTTTATCTTTGATTATTTATAGTGAATCCTTTCTTGTCATGTAATGTGCTCATTGTGGCATAAAACTGAGAAAAAGTGTCCATGAAATATGTATACTAACTGTGCATATGACCTCAATTTTTCTCTTAATAAACATTGCTTAAAACTATATTCAGATAAGTAAGTTCCTTTTATAGATCACCACTTCACTTTTCTTAGTAAATCTAATAATATGATTAGAATTGCTTAGATAATCTTCCATCTCAAGGTTTTATTCATTTCTGATTCATTGTATCTATTATTAAACCCAGCTGTTGATGTTTTTGAACAAGCTGATTTCTGAATTAACTCTACATTGTGTTCTATAATAACCCCACTTCAGTATTATCATGGGTTGCTCCCAATTTACTTTTAGATAATTAAAGCCTCTCTTTATTTCTATCCAAGTTGCCTGTTTTATTTCCCTGAACACAAGGATGTGATTTCATTCATGTTGCTCTAGGGGTCTAAAGTTGATAATCATTTTTCTACATCTGCCCTCATCAGTATCTGCATGCAATATATGTTGCTGTGTCCCCATCCTTTGGCTTCCCTCATTAACATTCACGTTCCCACTGATCAGTTGTACTTTTCTGCCACAAGCCATTCTCTGTTGTTTTCCTATAATGTCAGTACCTTTGCATCAGAATTGTCCTAATTTCCCTAGCATAGATATTTTACCTATATTGACTTATTTATGATTATTATTTACATATGAATGCATCTGCCTTAGAATAGATGGCATTTATTACTGAATGTGGAAGTGCTAGTTCTCTGTGTATATGAAAAATCTATACATTTCTCAATATATGAATAAGCAATTCACAAATTGATTTATTCTGGGAAAAGAGAAAATCCAGGTCATCACAAAAAAACTTGCTTATTTCTCTTTTATTTTCATGATGAAAACTTGAAACCTATTAAAATGTGTATTTTATTTGTTAGATCGGAACAAAAAAAAAGTGGTTTATGTAATTTTTATAGCCAATATGTTATACTGTGTATTCATTTAGAGAATGACAAAACTATAATTATGTATACACATATTGGAATGTATACTTATACGAGTGCAGATATATTTTATATTCTATATAAACCAGAAGTTTCCTTTATATTTTATATACTTTATATTAGAATTGAATTGCTATAATATTTCTTACCACTAAAATAGTAAATTAAAATAAAAATTTCAAAGAATTTGTGGAAGTGCTCGTTCTCTGTGTATGATTTGTAATTGATGTGTCTGATGAAGTTTCTTAGATTTCATACATTTCTTTCTATAGAGTAGCATTATTCTCTTGGCTCACCAAAATGCAAATTTCTTATGAAGACTATGTCATTATGTTGTTCTATTGTAAAATAGGCATTGAAAAAATATAGTTAATATAGTTAGGGAATTTCTTATTATACAGCTATGTATCTTTCTTACCTAGTTGTTTTTCCTTTACCTGAAGTATAACATCTACATTTGAAAAGTTTACATTTCCAGGAAACAGAAGGCACATTTTGAGATATTACAGATGAATTTAATGTTATGTAGATGTATAAAACACATTTCAGTGTTATATCTTGGAGACAACCAAGCCTCTATACTTTTCCACAATTTTTATCAAGCAAAATCACAGCCTCCCCTAGCTTAGTGTTTTTTAAAAAGTTTAGCAGTATGATTTGCTTTTTAAAAAATAAGATTCCCTTTGTTCATATTTTAATCTTTGTAAAAGCATGCATTTGAATAAGAGTTAAAATATTAGTAATACAGATTTTTTTCTTATTTGCCAATACTGCCACCACCCCCACCATAGGATACATCACAAGAATCATCATAACCAGCTCTGGCTAGTGTGGCTCAGTGGATTGAGTGCAGACCTGTGAATCAAAGGGCTACTGGCTCAATTCCCAGTCAGGGCATCTGCCTGGGTTGTGGGCACGTCCCCAACAGAGGGCATGCAAGAGGCAACCACACATTGATGATGTTCTCCCTCACTTTCTCCCTCCTTTCCCCTTCCTCTAAAAAAAGAAAGAGAAAAAAAAGAATCACCATAACCAGAAGTGAAGGTTTTGGGGGAAACTTTCCTATTTTACAAAAAAAGAACTTGGATATGTATTTTCCTAGTACTTTCAGCTTGCCGTCACTCTCTGGTAATGGGATAAAATAGTTATAGTTGTTTTCTTGCTTTGGAATTTGGGGTAGTTGATTCTAAGCATGAACAGAGTTTGTATACTGATATCTGATGTCTAGAGATCCTTCTGTACAGAACCCAAGGTGTTATATTTTTCCTATACCAGCTATTTTCAACCATTTTCATTTCATGGCATAGATAAACTATTACTAAAATACTGCAGAACACCAAAATGCATTCTATTTTTTACCTATCTGACAATAAATAGGTATAATTTTGATTAATTCACATCAGACAGCTATTGTTATTTGACAATCTAAGGGGAAAGAGGTCAGTGCCCTTGACTAAATAGTCACTTATTGCACATTTTAAAAATTCTTGTGGCACACCAGTGTGCCATAGCACACAGATTGAAAATTGCTGTCCTATATTATAATCACATCAAATCTCTTTAGTATATAGGAAGGATATAGTTACAAATAAAAATAAAGTTACTTTTAAAGCCATCACAAAAATAGGTCATGTGAAAGTACAATCTTTAATGTTTGTCTTAATGTTATTGAGGACATAGAAATGACAATGAACTTGGTATTTGAGGAGAAGATTGAATAGATAAGACCAGCCCAAAATATACACAGGTTGCATGTAGGATAATTAAAATTAAATAAATAAATGGATAAATAAATAAGGTTGAATGGGACGGTTCAAGTTATGGGGATTCTATGTTTTATTGGCTTTTTTATTGTTTTGTTTTATTCTATAGTTTTTTATAACCTTTGGATTCTAGCCTTTTCCCTAATGCAATTATAAACTTTCATGTAAAAATAATTTCTCTATATATATTTATTTGCTCATTGTAATTTCTTAGAGTCAATGAGAACTAGAAAATTAGTCATAAATTCTGTTCATATTTTTTAGTAAAAATTTAGGTCCCCATATCAGTAAGGTCTTTAAAAAGGTATTTATAACATTTTCAAACAGTTACTATTTTTCAACTCAACTTTGGCTTTTCAGTTTACGATTTCACCAGTGTCTCCAGTTCTCACTATTGAAGACTGAGAATTAAGTGGATGAGTCAAAGCTACTTTAAATGGCAATCAATGTATTCATGTGTTCCTACACAGGATTTTTAGTTTAAATTTTAAACAAAAAGTTATTTTTGACAATTTCTCTTGGCAAATAATCATGTTAAGATATTACATATCCTTTTCTGTAAATGTCAGCCAAAAAAAAATCAACTTTGAACCAGTGACACTATATTACACTTTTTGTTTGTGTGTTTCATTGCTTTACATACAAGGTTTTCCTTATAGTTTATTTCTCTCTAAGAGGCAGTATTTTGTTAATATGGCTGTGTACAATTTTCTGACAAGTGCTGAATCTACACTAACAAAAAATGGTCCTTATTTATGATGTGTCAAATTACTGTTCTGAGAGTAGACCTTTTAGGTTGCATTCAGCCTTTAATTTGACTGAATTTAAATGGCATAAAATGCCTTTTAGTGGGTCTTGCCTGGCATATTATATATCTCATTTCTATGAAAAACATTCACATGCAAATATGGTTTGTTTGGAGTGAGGACAAATGCGACTATCATGACTGATGACGGCTTTTGATCACAGTTCTATAAACTGAAACCTTGAAAAAGAAGGGGCTATTTGGACTGGCATCTGCAATCCCATGAATTATTTAATTCACATTATTCATAAATCTCTTTGAAAAGGAGGTTTTATGAGATTTTAAGGAGGAGTAGTCATAGTTGTGTTGTCAGATTAAATGTGTGCAGTTTGCCTGCATATGAACACTTTCTTTAAATGTTGTGTTTTATTGCCTGTAAAGTGTGTTACCTGAGTACTCTAGGAAGTTAATCTCTCTTTAGAAAAGGAATCAATGCCCATTCCTTCCTCACTTCTTCTACCAGTGGGTCTATTGGAAGGGGAAATGAATGAGCATAATGTAGAACATTTCATATATGTTATGTACAGAAATAGGTAGAGCGTCAATAGAACACACATTTTTAAAATCCAGCTTTATAAGCTGTAAGCTGTCCTTCTTGCAGCACTATGATCTTCCTCTCCTCCAAAACTTTGCATCAGTGCAGCTGCCCAGAGGGGCGCCTCTCCTCGCTTGGTCTAGATTTCCAAACCACTTTCTTTAGTTAGAGAATCAATTCTTCTAAAACTTAATCCCACTGAGAGTGACATAGCCTAATTTTACATTTATGTTTCTTCTAAATTACTCGTTTAAATATTTGTTTCCTTTTCTAGACAATAAGGTCTCTGAGGACAAGACTGTTGTATTAATTATACTCTTTGTTCCAGAGCAATATCATCCCTGAATGTTCAATAAACGGCTGTTTTCTTGACTTGAATTTATCCTCACACTATGTCTTCTAAATTGGAAAAAAAAAAAAAAAATGGCTGTATCTTCTCTTATTTCCAGCATATGTAAAGAACTATGACTTTAAAATTATTTCCATATGTGAAACATTAAGAGAAATTTAATATTGGCTACCCTTTAGGAAAAAACACTCTGGTTAGGGTATCTTCCATTGGCTTTCATCTAGCACAGGAGAGTCGCTCAAGTTCAGGCCTCATTTTGGGAGAGTGAGTAGAAATGCTCAGTTGTAATTTCCTCATTTGAATTTTTAAGTAGTGCTTTTGCAGTTTTAAAATTAATGAACAGTTACAGTTTATGCTGCAGAATAGCTGTCTCTTCCCCTCTCTTTAGAGTGCACAGTATTTGATAATCAATGCTAGGAAGGAGGTTAGACTAGATAACCTTTATGGGAAACTTCTAACTCTGAGTGAGATTCTCTAATTCTCTGAAATCATCCCAGGTGGGATTTCAGGCTTAACAGTAGATTCAAGGGCAAACAGCCTGAATAAATTTACATACAGTTTGCCTATTAAAAAGTCCTGAGAACATATTTTATTTTATTTTCTCTCTACAATATATTTCCTGTAAACTGTTGGATCTTCTCAACATGTTTATTAATATGTACATATAAAATGGCTTGGGAAATTATGAAAAATAGCATCATAATGACACAGATATTGTCTTTCATGGTTAGATGGAATATTATTCCATAGATAAGAGGAACCAGCATATGTGTACTGAAAGTCAGGATGTAGGATGTTAGGGAAAATCTCTGTGCTGGGAGTTGGGATGTTTGGAAACTTCTTGACTCCTGCAATGAGTAGCTGGTTACCATCAAGAAAATCTTGTGTTGTCCCTCAGGCCTCAGCTTCCACACATACAGTTTAGAATTAACAGTGTCTGACCTCAGAGTTTCTTTGGGAATTCTATGCAATGACAGATATGGAATCCTTTAAAAAAGTATTGTCATTTTTTTAATTATGAAATTTGCAAAATTTCAGTTAAAACTTTGTGTGCAAAGAATACTTTCTTACTTTAAAAATTCATTTTCAATTGAATGTAGGGAAGTTATTAGTTGTAGGTTTCTTATTTTTTCAAATGTATATAGTCTAGCCAAGGTTGGTATGTGTGTGAATATATCTGTTATTCAAAATAAACACACAGAATATAGAACTAAAATTATTATTATAGAGATTATATCTCTATTATGTCTCTTCTCATTGAGATTATGTCTATCAGAGACATTGGACTTCAAATCGAATGTACTAGTTTCAAAAAAGTCAAAAACAAAAATAACAATCTTTAACATTAGGTATTTTATTAAAATATGAACTATTTCATATAATTATGATTATCTTACAAACATGTATTTAAAACATTATGCCTAACAGTATTTGATGTGTAAAATGCACATAATACTTACAGTTGAGCATCATCTCACAAGCCAAAACTAGCAGTTAACTTACCTGTCACACAATGTGAACTGGTCTTCTGCTTGCTATCTGCCACAATCCAAGGTACTGGGAAAATGAGTATGCAGAATATATTTCTGTATAATTTATGCTGGCCAAAAAATATTTGTCCTTTTTTTCAGTGAAAAAGCTCATTCCAAATGGCTATGTTTTGGCTGTTACTTCAAACTGCCTGAATTCAGTATAAATATAAAATAATGATACTGGGTTTCTTAAATGGATCTTGATATCCAGTTTATTATTTGTGTTTGTATCCTTTTTCATCTCACCTTTCACCTAGCATATTTGCATTGTTCTACAGATAAGAAACAGTTCATGACATTTGAAGATATTTTTAACCTGATTTGTTTCCATATGCAAAATACATAGTGGCTTGTTTAGTACCTTGTAATTATGTGTTTTATAATTATAAGTTTTATCTCTTTCTCTCTGCAAAGTCCTCTTCCACTTTGTCCTTATATTTCAATAGTGGACACAGTTTGAAGTAACTTGTCCTAAGATACTCTTTGGGGCAGAGTTATTGATAAACTCCAAAATAAGGTTTCCACAAAGCTGAAGTGCAGAAATGCTGCAAGCATGCCAAATAGATTCTCTGAAACTGAATTCCTAAGATCATTTGTCATACTTTCTCTACATGACCTGATTAATGTAAACTGTTGGCATTTTACCAATTGCAACAGACTATGTTTAGAAACTCCTTTCCTCTAAATATTAAAAATATGATAATTATACTATTCCATTTGGAGAATAATTCTCTCAGATTAAAAATTATGTATAATCCAGACCATATCAATTGTTTTTCAATTACTATTTATGGTTATTAAGACTATTTTGACACAACAATCTGGTTTACATTATCTTTTTGATTCAGTTATATGATATTTTTTAAATGCCTTTAAGGCATTTAATGCCCCTGAGTTGCTCAGATTATGTTATAATTATCCATTTTATCATGTGTCTTGAAATAGAGCTGTGAGACCCTCATTAAATCTCTGAGAAAATGTCTCTTATGTTGCTCTTGTTTTTGAGGATTTCAAATTGAGATGTAGTCATTGTAGATCCTCAAATGCTCAACTTTTGTTATTATTTCTTAAATAAAATGTTAATCGTATTTCTTGAACCACTGTCTATACATTATAATTCATATTAAGATTGGCATTACTGTATCAGTACAGGTAGACTAATGATGTCTATTAACTCAGAGAGTTACATAGCACCTGATCAAATTTTGTTTTGGAAAATATGTTATACAGAAATTACTGACATATCAATATAAGATAAAAGTGTTAAATAGAAGGCCAAAGCAGAGGAATATAGGGAAAAAAATATGCCACTGTGGTTCTCCATAAGAATCAGTGGAACCAAATACCAACAGCCCAGTATTTACTTAAGCCACCTATTTACCATTGAATCACTAACGTGACTTCTTTGTTCACTTATTAAGACTTAAGTAAAATAACATCTGTGTGTCAGAAAGCCTTAATTATGTCTTACAGTAAAAACTACCAGATCTCATGTCTAATGAATTTGAAAATGACGTTTCAAAATGATCACATTCTCTGCATTTAGTTTATAGAAGTGGGGCACTAAAAATAGACATCTAATTGCTCTTCAAATTAGCATGCCGTAAGTACTGAATGTATGTTAAGTGTGTGTATTCTGAGTCTGAGTTCTTTTAGTGTGGATGACATCATTTTAGGGAATTATGACCCTACCTGATATATAAGTCAGGATGTGATTAGTAGCTAATGCACAGCATTCTGCAGGTCATCTTTCGCCTTGCTGGGGCTGTTCATTGGGTTGATGAATCCAAGGGTAACACCAAGTTATTAAAAGCTTATTCCTTTGTGTAAAACACTGATTGCCATTGGATTGCCTGGGAACTAAACTGGTTACCTGAACTATACCAGAGCAGATTAGATGCATTATTTTAAGTTATTCCTAACAGCATTTTCTGTTTGCGTATCTTAAGTTATTCCTAACAGCATTTTCTGTTTGTGTAACTTTTCTAGAATTAGTCCATTATCTAGTAATCAGTAGTTAGGGAACATTGAGTTTATGTTTACTTTGTAACTATTTTCTTGAATACCATAGGCCAAAAAGCACACGATCCTTCATTTCATATTTCTGCCTATACATTCTCTCAAAAAAAAGTCTCATAAAAACATATTATTTCTGATATTTTTTTTGTTTCTCCCCCTTAAAACATCACCTGTTAGTACCCTCCTAAAACTGAAGCTGTAAAACTGTGAGTTAACATTAAGCCCAGGGTGGTATGGATTCTCTTACTTTATATCAATGAATTCCAGTTATCCATCATAGTAATTGCAAAACTATCAGTCAATAAACGTATGTACTAGGTGATACTTTGGTTCTAAAATTGAAAACCATTCCCAACACTTACACAGAGTACAAGAGTTACCCTTCCTAGATAAAAATTAAAAGTACTAATTACCAATGGTATAACATGAACTCAGTAAACTGTTGTATATGCATATAATTATAGAAAATAATTCCATAACATTGTTTTCTGTATACATACACATATACACATATATGGATAGACACATAAAGAGAATGTCAAATGATTTTTATCATATCATTTTCTGCCTTAGACTGTGAATTCTCATCAATGAATTTCATACCTTTATTCATTCTATTTGACCATTAAAGAGCTTTGCTGGCCAGAAAGTTTTCAAAGAAGCATATATAGTTTTACTATTTTACCATGCCTAATTATAGACACAATGGTATCATGCACTTTGTGTATGTTTAAATTAGTAAAATAGAATATATTTAAAATAGATTATCATGTAGAAAATTACTTATTAAGATAGTTATTTAATAGAAAAAAACTGCAAATATATTATAACATCTAGAAAATAGGAAATGTGACCAACCTCACTGATATCGGAAGTTAGTTTTCTAAGTATCTGTTTATGGAACATTTCTTGAACCTAATAGTATTAGTGATTGACAATTTAAGTATGTATGTTATATTTATTCATTAAAACTAGCCACTGAAAATCTAGCAAATAATATGATATGAAACTAATTTCCAACATTATATTTGATTTTAGTTATTGATTTAAGATATTTCTAAAATAGTTTCCTGATTTAGAAACACAGACATAAAATATAATTTCAAAAGATGCCCACTCATTTTATTTATTGAGAACCTTTTGTTCATGTAGTGTCTTGTGTCTTTCATAATAATATATGATAGATACATGTAAGGGTTTTTATTTATATTATGGGAAAATTGATGTTGAGAAATAGTAATATTTAAAACAGAAATTAACCTAGATATTTAATTAAATATTTTAAATAATTTTATCAGAAATTTTGGTGCTATGTATACAAAGGTAGATGGTATGATAAACAGCGTGCATCCCAAGATTACTTTGAAATAAATACCAGGCAACAGCTAATTTTTCATGAATATTTACTTTTGTTGAAAAATAATAGTTTAAAAAATGGTAGCAATACTATTATTCCACTTAAATATTAACAGTAATTACTTAGTGTCGGGAAATACCTCATGCTCAAGTCAGGATCCAGCCTAGTCTACGCGTGACAATTATTTGATATGTCTCAGACGTTCCCCCTTCAAATGATACTTTTTATTCCTGAAATCTATTTGCTAAGAAAATCAAATGCCAAAATTGCTTGTGTGTGGTTTCCCACATTCAGATTTGACTAATTGCATGATTTAATGTAATTTATTTATTCCCTGTATTGATTGGACATTGGAATTTCTATGTAGAGGCATGATCCTATTCAGATTTTATTATTTTGACAAAAGTTACTTGTTAAATGGTATTGTGTCCTTCACAGGTACTGCATAGTAGTTTTGTTTTTAATGATGTTGTCAGGAATGGTGATCACTGCCTTATATGTTCTTATACGTATAAGAACTTACTAAGAATTGTAGAACAGTGGTTTTTGAATTTTATTACTTTCTCTTTATTGGCTGAAGTATTTGTATGAAGTGCTATTTCCATGCCTCAAATGTTTACAATAGGGTATAATTTGTTTAGCAATTTCTTTCTCAAATTAAAAAAATCATAGTTTGGAATATGTGTGATTATTATGAAAGAAAAAAACATTTGAAAAAATTAATGTCAAACTTTTTGAAGTCTTCAAATTCTAATGTGCTTTTCAAGAAAATTCTAGCATTTAGACAATTGGTAGCTAGACTGTTAGCTAGTAGTTAATAAGTTATGTTAAATAAATCTCAAGTTACCAGTGAAAAATGTGTTTAGCTTTATGTTAGATAGAGAAAAAAAGGGAAAAATGTAGTAGGTACTTACCTAAAATCCAATTATTTTAATACCCATATCTGAAAGGACTATAATAATGTGATGTCTCATAAATTAGATGTAATTGTACCTTTTCTTTTCAAAGCAGTGTGATTTACTATTTTTTTAATGTTTGATTTTTTTCTTGTTTTTATTGTTGTTCAACTACAGTTGTCCCAGTTCCCCACCCCCTGCCTTGCTCTCTCCCCTGCCCCATCATTTACTTCTTTGTAAAAATGAATCAAACTCAGCTGGTATTGATTAGCACTACGTTGCTATACTATTGTCTAATGATTGAATTTTGATGTAGTAGATTTAAAAATATAGATTTTTAAAAAGGTAGATTTATCAAGCATGGTGTTTTCTTTGTAAATTTGCTACCAGATAACTTTGTGACCTAGAAAAAGTCACTTATCCTAGAAACTAGTGGCAATGTATTTTCTTTCTTTTATAATTTGCACATATGTATAAAATAATTAACTTCTCATATTTAAGATAGATATTATAGTATATACTGATGGGAATTGCGTTGTGTTTGTTTTATTTCGTTGAAGATAAATTTGGGGTGAGGGAAATATGTAATATATCTGCATATAAAGTCATAGATGTAAGAACTTCTCTCTCCTTGGAAACACTAAGTGCTTTCTAAGTTTATGTTTTACTTCCCTGTTAGGGAAGAATATTCTCTTATCTATAAATTTGCTATGAGAAGAGGAATAAAAAACACTGGCTAAAATATTAAGATATTTCAAAAAATTTTATATCATCTTAAAATACAAAGATGGATGGTGCATTAGTTCTGTGTGAATAAATACTAGTTACATCTCTCATATCTCCAGTTATGACATGTTTAACTGCTAAATAACTTTTCAACATGCACTACTAAAGGCAACCACAAATACAGTATGTTCTATATTATTGATACAATGGAATTACTAACAAAATATACCACCATTTTGTTATGTAGGAAATGTTAGAATAAGTAGTAGGAATTAAAAGAACAGGGAAAATGTGAGCAGGCCTTGTCATTTTTGAAGTAGGTTTTCAAATTTATCCAAACTTCCCTAAGAATGACCTCATGTCCTATATTTTACTTTGAGAAACACTTTTAAATTCACCAATTCTTCAAAAATTATTAGATAGTGATACTTGTCAAATAGACTGACAGTAGACTAATTCAACACAACTAATTCAATTGGTAACAATTGTATTTTTAATTTTTGATAATTTGTATTGGAGGTTTTAGAGATAAACCTTATTAATACAGTGCCTAATATTTACTAACTATTCAGTATCCACCTATAAATGTCTCTGGTGATTCTTTTATAATCACTATTTTACTTCAAAATTGCACATGCAAATTTTCACATTATTAATATTATAATTAGTATCAGTTACAAATTTAATATTATAACTAATCATCTCTGAAAAAATATTGTGAACACCTATAATGCCATAGTTACAACTTGCTCCTTTTATTAAAATGGTGAAGAAATGTTGATGTCACATCTAAAATTTTTCTCTGGTTAAAGTACTTTTATATCCTTTTTTTTTTCATTTTAACTATGAACTATTAAAATTGTATTTTTAAGATAACTTTCAGTCACTTTGGGTGGTATGCAATGTGCACTTTACAATTGACTTATAATTGGGCTGTGCTGACAATGGAAAATCTTACAAGTATTGAACATGACATTTATGACAGTATTGCTGTCATCTTGGCTTCTTTTATTGAATATTCAGAGAATTATAATTGGGCTAACAAGCCTGGTAGCCTGGCCTCATTCCAATTATATTAACCAGGCTACTCTAGTATTAACTGCCTGAACACACACAGAACAGACATAAAGCTTTGTTTTTCTTTCCACTATTTTGGTATCTACCCCCAAAAATCTAAGAATAAAATTATCTGCCTTCATGTAATGTTTGAGAACTTTCAATAATTCATCCCCTGGACAATGAGAAATGTAAAGATTTGCCTTCTCTATTTTTATTTCACTATTTTTTAATAAAAGGATTTTAGTAAAAGATTGCTTGTATCTGTTACATATTAGATACTAATATCTGTCTCAAAAATTTCTAAAGGCTTTTAGCAATGCTTTGAATTCAGGCTAAAAATTTTAAGTGATAAACTTGAATGTTAAGTAAAATGTCCTTTCATGCAAATAAATCTTTATGCTGTTAGTTAAAATATTTTCTATGAATTTAAGGCAAATAATATTTTTATATAATAAACATAAGTCTTTTAACTTTGCATGGTCTTAAATATAAAGGTAACAATAATTTTTGATAACTAGACTTCTGAAGTCTATTAAAATTCTGGCTAAGTTAAAACTGAATTTTTGACTGAAAAAGAAATATTAAGAAATGTTAAATGAAATTATTTGTGGTTTAAAAGTTCTAAAGACTTTATAGTGTATCTGTTATTTGGAAAACTAGATTTTATACTTTTCTCTCTCTCACTCTCTCTCTCTTTTTTCTGTTTTCCTGTTGTTTTATAGCATTCAATATATTTCCATATTTCCTTTCAAACTAACCCTAACCCTAGCATCTGTACCATTTCAGGTCTTCATTTTTGTCAGTGATTCTCTGAATAGAAATATGATAATAACCTGGCAATCTGTCCTATAAAAACAAAACACCACTGAAGTACCTGAGGAATATGGCATAGCATGCATCTTGCAGGATTGTTAGTAGCAGGGGGGAAAAAAATCCAAACAACCTAATTGCACATCAATAGAAAAGTAGTCCCATACTTTATATATATTATAGAAATATATGCAACTATTAAAATTAGTGAGTTAGAGCTCCATGTATTAACTTGGAAATTGTGGGAAAAGCAAACTGCACAGTAGTGTATTGGACGTATAGTATTCTATTTTTGGAAACTAAATACACACAAATATATATGTCATGAATTTTTGTAAGAGTAGCAAAATTTGAAGATAGTGTGGCAGAGCAGTCTAAGGTGCTGGATTAAGAATAGCATAATTAATTTTTCTAACATTAGCAAACAGTTAACATTGGTTATTTCAGTAGCTAATATTAGAGAAAGATGAAATATTATTTTTAAATCTATATCATCTCTAATTTTTTGAAATATATCAGCTTTATAATAAAAATAAACAATGAAGTAGAGCTATTTTATTCATTAAATAGGAGTAATTTTTTTGGTAAAAATAACTTTCAAAATTTAAGTTTTAATAGTAAGTGTTTTAGGGATTCAAATGGTTTATAAATTATATTATAATTTGTTACATCATAGTAAAGAACAATATCACCATATGACTTGTAGTTTAATGTTGGGTCTTTGCTTTTTAGTTTGAACTTTATCTTCATAACAAGATTGTAAACATTCTCCCTCTCGAATCATATGCCTTCATTTTAAAGTTGTTGAATGAACAGAGACTGAATGAGTTTTACCAAGAATTTAATCAAAGGTTTTGGAAATATTTTTGCTTTTATTTAATATATTTTTATCTGGAAAAATTATTTTAAAAACACGATGTACATTTTTGTATGAGCTAGTAGACAAAAAATGCTAAGATCATGTTTATGACTGTGAACACAAATGAAATTCTCTGTGTCAGGCATGTACCTAGATTTGCTAGAATTTTTTATTTAGCTTCAAATAACTTGATGGGATGAACTGTAGATTAAATACTCTATATATAATTCCTAAGTACTTTAGCTAAAATCTAAATTAAACATCATCAAAGGTCAGTATGCCAAAGTAATGCATATTTCCTAATTTGGGAATAGGTTACCACTTCATGTTTAATATCATTTAGAGAGTGAAAAAAGCTCTCTCCTCTGTCAGTCTGCATTTTTAAATAGTATTTAAATCAAAATAGAATTTATCACTTTAAAATGTTTAGAGGTCTCTAATTATGTATTTTTATCTAGAAATCCTCCTTTGAGTAAAGAACTTCCCTATAGTTCTGGTATAACTTTCTCATTAATTTAAATTCTAATATAACTATAAAATCCAAATAGTGTTTACCACTAGATTTAAATAAGCTTACTTATCTGCTTCTTAATGGTAATAAAGCCATTTAAACTAATGGAATTTTCTGGTTTCATAGCTATGTGGTCAACCAAATACCGAATAGCTGGAGTTTAATGAATCACCCGATTTTGATTTGGCTTCTTAGACCTGATTTTTGCAACTCAGTTGATTGACTCAGTGCCTTAATAGTGCAGGGGTGTCAAACTTATTTTCACCAGGGGCCGCATCAGCCTCGTAGTTGCCTTTGAAGGGTCCAATGTAATTTCAACTCCTTAACGGTTAAGGAGTAGTCACATTTATACAGTCCTAAAATTACATTAGGCCCTTTGAAGGCAACCATAAAGCTGATGTGGCCCCTGGTGAAAATGAGTTTGACACCACTGCAATAGTGTAAGAAATTTTGGAGTTAAATATACCTAGAATCAAATCCCTAATTTTTTTTTGTTGTTTCAGCTTTCTTTTTGTTTTTGTGTCATAGTCAGTAAGTAATTTGACTCCCAGTTTCCATGTTTATGAAGCAATAACAAAGTTACTTCTTGAGGCTATCCCTATTAAGTAAGCGGAAAATGTGTGGAAAGTGTTCAACCTCAGTCTCTGGCATTTAGTAAATGCTCAGTAAATATAAGTGGCTTTCATTTATCCAATATTATGGGCTATATTTTAATACTTAAATAATCTTAAATATATTTTAAACTTTATATATATGAGTGTTTCTTTAATTGAAATATTATCTAAAGTTCAGAGTTAAGAAGGAAATAGAGAAAGAAAGATTTACAGTCCTTAAAGGAATTGGTGACTATGGGTTTTGGAATTTGCATTGTGTGATTCCCATCTAGTTTATTCTTTCCTATTAAAGAATAAATCATATGCTAATAGAATAGAACTAATTGTCATTTTCTTTGTTATAAGGTCCTATTCATCTAAAGTGTTTTGATCATATAATAATAAACATATCTTCTTAGACTTTTGCTAATAGTACTGACATATCTCTTTTTCTTATTAGAGACTTTGTCTAACATCTAATAAGCTTATTCTCTTCTTCTTGTGCAATCCTTCCTTGGAACAGCGGCTGCTTCAAAAAATAAAGTTAAAGGTGAGCTCCTGTACATTTTGCATGATTCATTTTTTTCTGCTCAGTGTTCTAAGTCCACTTAATGATGGAGCCAATTAGTTCAGTATATAGATATTAGTGACAAATTTCTACAAATAGGAATATATATTATTTCAATTATTCCATTTGTGATATATGTCTGTGTCTGCATGATTGTTTGTGAGGCTGACTTTTGTGTTTGTTTTATTTCTTACTTTGTTAAACAGCTGTTGTGCACTTTGCCTTTTGACCTTTGTTTATTTCGGTGGGGGGTAAAATGGTAATTGGAAACAATACAGCTTAAAATAAGGCTGATGGAAAATCTCTGAATTGAACATGCCTTCATAGAATTATGTGAAGAGAAAATGTTATGCTTTAAAAATGAATATTATAAACTGTGGGTTTCTATTTATGACATTTCTTCCATTTCCCAGTTGCATTAAGCTTGCATTTGCTAGAATTCTAAAAATATATTTTCATGAGGGAGGATGTACTTGTCTAATGCCAGAATGTCTCCCTGAAAAGAAAAAAAAAGACTTTTGGCTTGATGTGTCAGTCTTTCTCATTTTGAAAGAATCCTAATATATGTATGATACTGTGTCACAGTTTATAGTTTCTATTTTTATTCCCTACTATCTAAAACAATGTATATATTGAATATTTTTCTCTTTATAATCCAAATATATATTTTTATTCTTTCATTTATTTTTATGCAGCAAAACTGCAATTACCTTATTGGTCATATATGTATACATATAGACACACACACACACACATATAATCTTCAGTTTCCTCATTTACACAGTGTGAATAGCAACAAACTCTTCAAAAGACTATGGTGAGGTCTGAGTTAGGTAAAATGTATGAAACAACTAGTAGGCTTCCTGCTTCTACTAGCATTTTAATCAATACCGGTTTCATTTGGCTTCTCACCAATCTGCCTCTTCTTCATTGAGAATTTTCTGACTCTTCTTCATTTAATATCCTGGTATCTGATATCTTCCTGTGTGTGGTCAGACGGAATGACAAGGTGGTTTTGTCATTTCCTTTACTTTTAATATTCAAATTCACCCCAAGGCCAACCCTTTCTATTAGTCCTCTCCCTCCAACCCTGCCCTCCCCCAAGTTATATTTATACAGCTAGTTTTAACACTGTGACAGACTCATCTTTAAAGTGTTAACTGCTCCCTATTTATAAAGCTAAGCACTTAGTATGCAAATACCATTTTTCTAGCAATATTTTTTTTCATAGAACACTAAAGATATAAAGGACTGAAGGACGAAATAGCAAATCTATGGTTACCTTTCGTGGTTTCCTCCACATCTAGCCTAATGTGTGGTTTCTGTAAATGTGATAGAATTATTGAGACTGGAGTCCTCCTTAGAGAATGGTTTAAGTGGGAGGTGGAGCTTAAACTGATTTTTGAATGTTGGGTAACATGCAGAAAAAAATAGTACATAGAAAATATAACTCAAAAGCATAAGTAAAGGTATGGAAGTAGAAATAAGTTTAGCTTATTTTAGTGTAGTGAAGAGAGGTTTTGAGTGAAGACATGTGTTTTCATGAAAGTGGAGGGAAATGAATTTGATAAATGTAATAGGCAATGGACTGATGGTGAGCCATTACCACATTTGATTACATAAAACCTTTTATAATAATTGAATTTATGATCACTCACTAGTTCTTTAAAATAATGGACAATAATTCAAATTGTAATATACAAGTTATACAGTATGAAGCAGAAGAAACTAATTTACCATTGAGGAATAATAGAAATAAAATATATTACAAGTGTCTGTGAAGTCATGTCAAAAATCCAGTTGGTTAGGATTTTACAACATACTTTGCACATATATCTGTGACCAATTTCCTGCTTCCCACATCACCACCCTTACTCTTCCACACACACCTATCCATTTCATTTGAATCTTTCTCCCATTGTGTACAAGCCTCCAGGGGTTTTGTTCACCCTGTTCACCCTGTTCACCCTGTTTGCATATATGGACTTATGGAGGTAAGAAATGACACTTCTAACATGAATTGTACCTCCAATAGAAATTGAAATTTTATTTGTAATGATTGAGACCAATGTATTTTATGAAAAGATAACAGAAATACTCAATGTTTTTGTTGTACTATCTCCATGTCAAGGAAAGTGGTCTTCAAACAGGAAAAAAAAAAATGTGGGTAAGAGAAAAATAAAGCCAGGATAATGTAAGAGCAGATGGTTGCTTAAAAATAGTTCATTTCTTGGCCCAAACAAAGTATCTTCCAGGGAAAAACAGGGGAAGTTTTAAAGAGAATCCTATCTCATTCAAGTACTCCTATGTAGTCATCCAAATGTGGGGAGTCTCTAGAATATTGGAGATGGGAATATGTCCTCATATTTTGTTTTAAGAATTTATGTTCTATAAACCATAGACTGGTAAATTTGACATTAACTTCTCAATAACAATTTTAAACAAACATAAAACAATCTATAGGTGTTTAGATTAAAAGAAAGTATACTGGGAGTCTGTAATTATTAGTAATGTCATAGGAAATTACCCTAATTTTCCCTCTTCTATTTAAAATATTGGTTATTATACCAATTTCTGAGGGCAAAATATAAATATGACTGAATTCATTGAATCATTAAACAGCTAACACTTTTCTGATCTATGCAGGAACTGTCATTCTGAAGATTACCAATTATTCTTCAGTGGTCAAATCCCATGGTGGTTTCCCAGTCTTCATATTACTCATTTTGTTTTGCTGAAAATATATTTTTTTCTTTTGATTTTCTACTTCTCTTGGTTTTAGTGTCTTCATGCAGAAATTATTGCTTTTTAATTTCTCTTTGCCTCGTCTTGTCTCCTTTTATATCTTATTCTGGAATATAGGTTTCATTCAGGTTGTATTTGATTCCTGAAGAGATTGCTTATCACAGTGTTGATCCAGCTCGCCACATCCCTTTTAAGAGATGAACTTTACTTCCTACAGAATAAAGGAAGCAGCCGTTTTCTAGATGAATGTGTATTGACAACCAACCATTGTTGGTTTATCATCATTGCTGACAAGTAAAACAAAAGATCTGATCAAATTTCTTCCCTGAAAACTTAGAACTGGGAGGGAGAAAAGAGAGAAAAAAATGGAAAGGAGCAAGAGGAAGGAGAGATGAAGAATCAGTTTTGTTACACTTAATTATTAAATTGTCCTTCTTTTAGGGGAATAAAATTATCCTACTCATATCCTAATTTTTACTATGGGAATCGTAGCTTTTGCATAAAATACTTTTCTTCAAATCACTCCTTTCTCAGAGTTTGCCTGGAGAAGTTGCTAACTTGTCCTTTGCTTCAATTCTCAATACTCCATAATTTATTCTGCATTCATATATCCCAGTGAATTTTAATGAAGATCATCAATGCTTTGCCACTTAGACAAAAAGGTTCCTTAAAGAAATTCTAAATATTTTGTATAAAGTCATTTTATTCCATTTTAGTATAAACTTAAAAACATAGATTAAATGTATCTTAATGACTACTGTTCTAAAATCTTATAAAATTCCTAAACAGTTTTAATGTGTACGTATATTTTTAGTATTTAATCTGCTTTTTAGGATCTTTTAAATTCAAAATTTGGCAACTAGTGTGAGGATAACATTTTATGCCATTTCTAGATTACCAGCTATTACATTCAATCATACAATCATTATTCAGTGCTCAAATATAAATTAACATAATTACTTTGATTTTGCATGAGAATTTAAAGAACGCAGCAATCTAAATTGAATTATATATGTGGTTTAGAGAAGAAAATTGGTATTTCAATTTAGTGGATTTAGGTAAAAGTCATATGCAATATTGTTAAATAAATCATTACTTCTGGTGTAAATATGAAAAGTGAGCCAGTCAACCAAAATGTGACACCTAGTATCCCAGGTTTGCCATCATATTGCACCTCGGGGGTTAATTGAAAGGCCCATAGGAGGTTAAAATGGAGACTCTGATTCAAACTATTCTGAGAGCATTATCTTACCTGAGGCACCTATATATCAGTTTGAATGCATTATATAAATTAAAAACTTCCATTTTGTATTCTCACAGATATAGCTCAAATCCTGTTTTTCCAATTTATTACATTGAACACTTGTACAGTTTGAATAGTTTCATCGAACATTCAGTGGTTGTGGCAATTCTATGGGATACTGTATAAAAAGAAATTAAACTAAGGAAAGGAATAAAGTAAACTCTCAAATTTTACTTATTATTATCATTACTATTGTTATTTATATGTCTATGAAAAAACACAAAATTTTAAAAAATGAAGTAAAAGACAAACCCCAAAACTAAAACTTTTCTTAAGTATCAGCAATATTTCATGCTCATGATTCTTTTATGTTTATAACCATTATAAATATATGAAATATGTGTATGTTCTACCAGGTATACATATTTTATTTCTTTACACTTAAATATTAAAAACCTAAGTGTATAAATAATATCATTAAAGAATTTCAACCCAGTGTTAGAAGAAAACAAAAAGCATTAAGAACATTATCTCATAGAAATGTTTATACAATACTTAAAGTGTAAAAATAACTTGTGTCTGTGAAGACATTGAGGAACAAAGTTATATGTTAATTTCTTTTGAATATATTACTTAATTCCTTTTATTGAAGCTATGTTTAGATTTCAATTTAAAAAGTGTGAGGTGTTATTCAAACTCTTGCAAAACAGCTCATCAAGAAACTGTTACTGAATCTTATGTTTATCTGTCCCATGCAATTCAAGGAAAGGCTGATATAAAAAAAATGTTGAGAATGTTAGAAATATGTCAGAGAATTTGACATATTCACTAGCAGGGGTGTCCCACCCTTGGCCTGTGGGCCACATGCAGCCCAGGATGGCCATGAATAAAGCCCAACACAAAACTGTAAATTTACTTAAAACATTATGAGACTTTTTTGGGTTTCATCAGTGTTTTTGTATTTAATGGGTGGCCAAAATAACTCTTCTTCCAGTGTGGTACAGAAATGCCAAAAGGGTGGACACCCCTGCAAAAGGGCTCCAGACAGACAGTGCTGAGATTGTTTTCTTAATCCACCTTTTACCTCTCCCTTCTCTAAGAAAAATGCCAAAAATATTGCTGTATATGACAGTGCAATGTTATTTTTAAAGATACAATTTATTAATATATTACTATAGCCTTTTTCTAACTTTTAAAAGAGTAGATAACAAAATAATTATAACAGCTAATATTTCTTGAATGTTTACTGTGCGGTAGGCATTACATTTAACATTGTATATTTTTTAATTTAATCCTCACAAAAGACTTTGAGATAGATACTATTATTGTCATTTTTAAAAAATGAGGAAAAATAAAGCAAAGGGCTAAGAAATTTGTTTTAAGTTCTCAAATTGAGTAAGGAGTGAGGCAAAAATTCCAAATCAGACATACTTACTCCTGAGTTCAAGCTTTTAATCTATTAAAATACATAAAGATACCAGATTAATTAATACCATTCACCTAAATCTTATTTATTTAAATGCATTTACCTATACCTGATCCACCCAGGTAGAACTGGAGTTGGAAATGGGAGTCAAGTATAATGATAATGATTTATCAGAAACAAATAATTTGGACCTACCATTTTGGGTGTATTGTTGATAAAAAGTATTCTTCCAGTAGACTTGTTTTCCTTCCTTCCTTCCTTCCTTCCTTCTTTCCTTCCTTCCTTCCTTCCCTTCTTCCTTTCTCTGTCTCTCTTTCTCTCTCTCTCTTTCTTTCTCTCTGTATCCCTTTTTCTCTTTCTTTCTCTTCCAGGTCTCTCATCCATTTACCTTATGTTATCTTCACTTAATCCCTCTTGGGAAAATGTGGACATTTCTAGTTTCTCAATAAAATGACTAATGTTCTAGAGAAGATTTAGGCATAACTAATGTGAAATGCTGAACTCAGAAGAGATTAGCAGGGTTACAATGTGTGTTTATGAAAATTTTACAAGATAATTCAGTAGGTCAAACTATTCATAATTTTAGTTGTTTTAAAACTGCAGCTTCATTTGATGTGGATTCTGTTTTTTGTTTTTTTTGTTTTGTTTTGTTTTTTTTCACCTTACAGCAGTGTTGCCATGCATTGGATCTATGAAGTATTTAATTATTTACTATTGTGTAACTGCCTCCCTTAATGTTGCACAATACAAACTTGTATGGGACAGGATGGAAAGACCCCTCTAGATACTCAATTTGCAAGTCTAAAAGAATATTAATTTTCACTTGATTGAATGGAACTGCATTTTTCTCTTTCTTTTTGAAATGTAAATACAGGCTTGAGCTTGCCTGTGGACATGTGGATAAATATAATACACTTGCCACCCAAAGAATAAACTTTGTACAGCAATTAAAAATTAGTTTAAGTGCTGCTACCTTGAGTTTATATTCTAATTTCTATTATAAATAAATTATTGTAATACCTTTTATTCTATCTAAACACATCTTAACCAAAAGGCATACTCTTCTGGGACTCAACTGATTCAGTTGGTTCATGTCATTCTATTATGTTAATAAAACTGGTATTTGCTTATTCTACAGCTGCTGAGTTGGGGTTTAGAAAGTCTATAATTAAAATCCCAAGTTTTGTGGTTTCTTACAGGTTTTCAAATAGAGAAGTTCTCTAATAATGAGAAATACAGTGGTCAATGTGTAACAGTTGGGCCTTTTCAAATCAAATGCTCCAAGGCTGACAATTACATTAGACTAAAAATAAATCCTATTTTATATTTTAATTCAGATGTAGTTATAGGTATACACTTTCAGTGGAAAAAATCCTTTAACCTGACATCATACTATAGAATATTTACCGTGAATAAACTGTACTGTTAAAAGTTTTGGTAAAGATTATCAGAGTACTTGGACTCTAGTTTTTACTTTACCACTTACTTGCTCTTCAGTCTTCATGTCAGTGAACAGGGATGAAAATATCAGTATCAATGACCTCATGAAATTATAACAATTGAAAAAGGATCCAAATGTAAATAGCTATTAATTAAATGTCATAATCACAGAGCCAGAAACTTCATATTCAGTAATAAATAAAATGTGGCCAGTGTTCTGCATCCACACCAATGGTCCATGTACATGGAAATACTTTTTAATAATAATATCCCTTTTATGTTCTTTTTACTGAACATCCTTGAGAAGGGAGTAAAAATAAGTTTTTTTATTTAAACTTAACTAAGATAATGGGATACACACACACACACACACACACACACATACACTTTATGGGGTTTTCACTTATTCATTCATTTATCCCTTTACCCAACACCACCAGCATTGCTGCAAATAGGTCTGTCCAGAACATATCCAGCCATGTAATACAAAAAATAGAAACATTTATTGAAGAAGATACAAGATACAAGAAACATTGTACATGGGAAAATGATGCCTCAGTCCCCTTCAAATTAGGTACCTTGGGACATCACACAGTTCTCCCAGTCGTCATCAGCTGCCCCATCATATTTTCCTGAATCTCATCGATGGTCTAAAATATCTTCACTTTCAAAGATGATTTTAGTTTTGGGAAAGACCAAGAGTTTCAGGGCACCAAATCTGGGCTGTAAGGGTACTGAGTCACCTGGGTGATTTGATGTTTCACCAAAAAACCTCTGAATGATATGTGACACAGGAGCTGCACATTATTGTGATGAAGCTGCCAATCACCAGTTGCCCATAGCTATGGCTTTCTAAATCATTTGAATAGTTTCCAGGGAGGAATGTTTATGTTTAATGCAAAATTTGATGCAGATTCACTGCTTATTTGCTCAGTTACTTTGAATGTGATGGCTACACAGTACACATGCTCACTCAATGACAACTACTGCCCACACTGACTAGTCCAGTGAATTTATCTTTGTTCATGAATGCATATTCTAGTTCACTTTTCTCAGCTGCCATGTTACATTGAAGCCATGCAAACAGTTCTTATTACATTAACAGTAGCTGGACTTTTTCTGGACAGACCTTATTATATATTAGTAAAAAAATATGGTCGCACACTAATGTGTAACAGTGTGATAGGCATTATAAAGAAAAAAAAATAAAGCAGAGAAGTGAAATAGGAATTCTTGGAAACAGTAGAGAAGGGAGGTGGTTCTAATTTTGAACAAGAAGATGAGAAAAAGGAAATATTTGAGGAAAAAAATCAATGGTGAGGAAGCAAGTCATGTGGATATCTTGGAGAAGCATTCCAAGAAGAGGAGTCAGCAAAATTGAAGGACTAAATGGTAGTTAGAGCACAGTTTATTTAAGGGACATTTAACAACCCTATGTGAGAAAAGCCTGAGCCTAGGATAATAGATATGAGAGAAGATCACTGAAGTATTTAGGACCTGAGTCAGATAAGGATTTCTGTTTTGCCCCAATTGAGATAAAAGGCCACTGGAAGACTAAGAGAAGAGAAAAATTCTGATTTAGCTTTAACAGGATCTGTTTGGATGCCCTGGTGACAATAAACTGCAGTGAGAAATGTTGGAAAGCTTTTCAAAGAAAAAATGGGACAGATGATGGTGGTAGTAGAGTTGTAGCAGCGAATGTGATGGGAAGTGGTCTTTTGAAATACACCTACTCAAATTTGCTCACTGGAAATGAGACATAATATAAAGAGTGAAGTGTGGATGATTTTAAAGTTTTATTTCTTTTTTTTGTTTTTGCCTGAAGTGAAAAAGTTACAGTTATAAGATGGAGAAGACTTTGGGAGTAAAAAAGTAAAATAATTAAAGTTCAATTTTAAATATGTGAAGTTGGAAATACTATTAAAAGTGTAGATGACAAGTAGAAGTTGTCTATGAATATAAAATTCATGAGAAAGTTCTACACTGTAGATAAAAGTTCTGGAAATCATTGTCAACCGATAGTACAATACATAAAGCTATGAGAATGGATGAACTCGTCTAAGGTATGTGTGTAGTTAGAGAAGAAATCAGAAAACCTTAGCACTGAGTTCTCAATTATGTGAAGTTAAAGAAATTAAACACATAATAAAATACAAAGGAGTCAGAGAAGAATAAAAAATAGGTGAAGAAAGTGTTTTTGTAAAGGAAGTGGTGTTCAGCTGAGTTAAATGCTCTTAATAGATAAGAACTGAGCATTTATTATTAGATTTAGCAATGTGTAATTATGGAAAAACTTGTAATTGCCATTTAGTAAAAAATCTAAAGCTTAATCAAATATTCACCTGTAAGAATGTAAATTTGCTACTGTGAAACAACAGCAAAATAGTACAGTGAGTTCTGATTTTAGGGAAATTTATCTTAGTCAGAAAAAACCTACAAGAAAGACTTCTTGGAGGAAGTGATGGTCATGACAGAGCTTAAGTAGTTAGAACTAAGTAGTCAAAGGAAAGAGGGAAGAACTTCCCGAATCAAGAGAGTGGTGGTAGGGGACTAAAAGAAAGCCAGTGTAGTTCCTGTAGAGAAATCAATGAAAGCCAGGGATAAAATGAGAATAGGTATCATATCCAAGTTGTTGCAAGGACCAATGTCAAAGAACTTACAGTCTATGGCTTCTTTTAGGAGTTTTATTGTTTCAGAACTTATGTTCAAGCCTTTAATCCCTTTGAGCTTTTTGTATATGGTATAAGACAATTTAATTCCTTTCGTGTTACTTTCCAGTTTTCCAGTTAATGAATATTGAAGAGATTGTATTTTCCCATTCATGGACATTTTATTGAAAATTAATTGATCATACTTGCATAATCATAGGGTCTCTGTTTTAAGTTCATCTAGGTTTCTGTGCTAATGCCAATACTATATTCCTTTGATTACTATAATTTTGTAATATAGTTTGATATCAGGAAGTGTGAGGTTTTTTGCTTTGTTTTTCTTTCTCAAGACTGTAGGCCATCAGGATTATGTGGTATCATACACATTTTAGGATTTTTTGTTCTATTTCTTGGAAAAATGCCATAGGAATTTTGTTAAATTGTGAGTATGTAGATCACATTGAGTAATATGGACATTTTAACAATATTAATTTTTCCAATTCATGAACACAGAATACATTTTCATTTACACATGTCCTTTTCAATTTTTTGCATCAATTATCTTATAGTTTACATTGTATTGATGTTACATCTCCTTGGTTGAATTTATTTATAAGGATTTTATTCTTTTGGATACAGTGGTAAATAGGACTGTTTTCTTAATTTCTCTTTCTGACATTTGTTGGTGTAAAAAAAAAGGCAACTGATTTTTTATATTGATTTTGTGCTCTATAACTTTACAGAAATCATTTATTATTTCTAGCAGTTTATTGGTAAAATCTTTAGAGTTTGCTAAGTATAATACCTTACACAATGCCTCGAAGGTTTTGCTACAGGTTTTGTTTTGTTTTATTTTAAATTCTCAGAACAATGTGAAGCAGTAAGGGGCTTTAAAGTGGAATAGATATATAAGTAAAGAGATGGTGGGGTATTATCACGTTCTACTTTGAAGGAGATTGCTGAATGTTTCTGAAGAGATTACCATGGATGACAAAGAGATAAGCTGAATTTACTGGAAAATTGCAGTAGACCAGTAAGAAATACCGGTAGGTTGGCCTACATGACTGGTGGTAATATCAGGAAGAAACAGACAGATTTAAGAGAATAGGAAATTCTTCCAAACATACAGTAAAAAACACCAAAAAAAAAAAAGAACCATAAATTAAATGATTGCCTTTAAATATGTATAAAAGATTTAAAATGTTTCATTATTCTTCATATTCATTCTCATCAAAACTGCAGCCCACAACTCAGAAAATTAGAATGGCAGTTCTGATCTTGTCAATATGTTAGCTCACAAAAACAGTGTGTCTATTTTCTGCTGTGGAACAGAAGTAAAAGTAAAAGACACATTGTAAATTCTATTACAGAAAAAAAATATTAGATACATTGTCTTTCTGTAAATAGTTCTTACTTTTATCATTGATATTCTTATTGAAAAGTTTCACATATTTAAATAATTCAGGAAGAAGAAAATTATGTTTTTTAAAGCCCTTTTCAAGAATAGCATGCTAAAAGTCATAAAAACTTGTAAATCTTAATTATATATTTTTGCTGGTTCTATTTTAAACAAACAAATCGAAAGTTACTTAGACATTTGAGTCTTGTCTATAATTCACAATGACATTATTTTAGTGACATCAAAGCAGTAATAACTGTATATGGAATAAGCTTCAAATGGTTCATTAATTTAACTACTTTCGTGTTTTGTTATTTTGGCCAAATAAAACACACATATTGGCAGAATAGGATTCAAAATTGTTTCCGATACTCTGTCTTTTTCTAAGATAGGGTAATCATCTAATGGTCATTGGGTTCTTTTAGTAAATACTTGGTCTAGATACAAGTCAAGAATACTATTTAACTTGAACAATTAACAAATAATTCAAGAAGAGTCATTTTCCACTTTAGCCAGAAGTGATATTGGGAAATACTATCAAATCTCATAGAGTTTAGGAATCACAATAATATATATTCACAATGGCAAGCACAACTATTTACTGATAACACATTAAAATGGAAACTGGAAAATAGGAAGCTAATGTCTGCATATATCAGCATACAACTTCCCCTAGATGTACAGATAGATGTTTTTATTTAATCTAATGTTTGTTTTGACTCAGTGAAAACTTTCACTTTGCTCATCTGAAAATTAAAAAGTTACTCTTTATGATTGAAATATTTCTTTATAAAACTTGGGGATACATTTAGATTTAGGTGAAATATAATTATGAAACCATGGATATTATTTATATTTATATATTAAATATAGCAATAGAGATAGATTGATAGATGCTAGGTAGATGACAGATAGATAGATAGATGATAGATAGATAGATAGATAGATAGATAGATAGATGATAGATTTTAAAACTCCTTACAATCCTTTTGGGAAGTTTTAATAAATAACTTGAGATTTTCCAACCTCAAACATTATTTAATATATCTGTCATGGTCATTGCAGCATAATTTGATTCCAAATTATAATAGAAAAATAGTGTTCAGTAAGTATTTCTTCTATAGCTATTTCAACCACTATAATTCACCTTGCCTCTCTCCTTGTAAAAAAAAAAAAATAAATAAATAAATAAATAAATAAATAAATAAATAAATAAATAAGTAAAGCAGACAAGTTGGTAGAACCTACGTTTTAAAAAGCCCTAGTTATTTTCCTTAAAATAAAAGAAGTAAACACATATACTCACAGCTTTGTAAGAAATACCAAAGGGAAAAAAAAAAAAAACCCACAGCATTTCTTATAAACTTCAGTCGTTCTATTCTAAAATCTAGCCAATCAACAGTGAAAAGTTAAAAGCTTTTTTCCTCTAAAATTAGGAACAAGACGAAGATACTTACTCTTGCCACTTTTATTCAAAATGTTAGTCAATGTCCTAGCAAGAGCAATTAGGAAAGGAAAAGAAATAAAAGACATCCAAATTGGAAAGCAAGAAGTAAAACTGTGACTATTTGTGGAGGATAAGATTTTATATATAGAAAACCCTAAAACTCCATGAAAAACTGTTAGAACCAATAAACAATTTAGTAAATTTGCAAGACACAAAATCAATCTACAAAAATCAGTTGTCTTCCTATACACAAACAACACACTACTGAAAAAGAAAGTAAGAAAGCAATCCCATTTATAATTGCATCAAAAAGAGTTAGCTAACTGGTAATAAATTTAACCAAACAGGTTAAAGACCTGTGCACTAAAAACTAGAAGACACTGGTGGAAAAAAAAAATGAAGAAGACACAAATAAATGGAAAGATATTCTATGTTTGTGGATTGGAAGAATTAATGTTGTTAAAATGTCCACATTACCCAAAGCAATTACAGAGTTAATGCAATGCCTATAAAAATCCCAATGACTTAAAAAAAAAAAAAAAATAGAACAAGCAATCCTAAAATTTATATAAAACCACAAAAGACCTCAAATAGCCAAATCAGATTTAAGAAAGAAGAACAAAGCTGGAGGCATCACACTCCCTAATTTCAAACTATATTACACATCTATAGTAATCAAAAGAATATGGTATTGGAATAAAAACAGACAACTTGATCAGTGTAACAAAGTGAGTACCCCAGAACTAAATCCATACACATAGACTATTAACTTATAACAAAGAGAAAGATACACAATAAGGGAAGTCTCTTCAATAAATGATGATGGTAAAACTGAACAACCACATATGAAAGAATGAAACTAGACACTTATCTGATTATCTTATACCATAAACAAAAATTCATTCAAAGTGGATTAAAGGCTTTAATTTAAGACCTGAAATCATAAAAAAAAATTTAGAAGAAAATATAGGCAATGAGTTCATTACCATTAGTCTTGGCAAGATTTTTGAATCTGACTTTAATAGCAAGGCAACAAAAACAAAAATAAACAAATGAGACTACATCAAAATATAAAGCTTTGCACAGCAAAGGAGATCATCAACAAAATGAGAAAGCAACCTATCATATGATCCAGCAATTCCACTTTTGGGTATTTTCCAAAAAAATATAAAAACATGAATTATAAAAGATATATGTACCCCCATGTTTATTGTAACATTATTTACACTAACCAAGGTATAGAAACCACCTAAGAGTTCACTGATGGATGAAAGAAGAGGTGATTATATACACAATATAGGAAGGCTACCCAGCTATGAAAAAAATTAGAACATTGCCACTTGCAGCAACATGGATGAATCTTGAGGGTTTATGCCAAGTGAAATAAGTCAGACAGAGAAAGACAAAAATAGCATGATTTTAGTTATATGTTGAATCTAAAAAAAAAAAAAAAAAGACAAATAAAACCAAACCAAACAAAAACCAAGCTCTAGATACGGAGAATAGATCATAAAAGGGTAAGGGTATGGGTAAAGTGGCTAGAGGGGAACAAAAGGCATAAACTTCCATTATGAAATAAGTAAAGTCATAAGAATGAAATATGTAGCATAATGACTATATTTAATATAGTTACCACATATATAGTTAATACAATGCTGCATATACTAAAGTCAATAAAATAATGAATCTAAAAAAAATTAAAAATCTAACAACCAGAAATGCATTTAATGACACATTAATTCATTCACATTTGTTTATTGATTATTTCAAAAATATTGAAATTTATATGACAGACAAAAACAGTAATGTTTATATTTTGATATCAACTCTATTATTATAACAGACATGTCTCAATGATTTAAAATAAATTATACATAGCAGCAAAAATGAATATCTTTAGAACCTAATTTTAAAAGACTACATATGATATTCACAAAAACATACCCCTAGAAAGTAAGCATTTTGCCTTAGATTATCACACTTATTTTTGACTTTATAGTAACTTGATGGAATGAAAGTTTGCATTATTAATTTACAACTTTATTAAGCCAGGCAGTGAAAGACAAACACCATATGGTCTCACCTTTAACAGGAACCTAAACAACAAAACAAATAAACAAGCAAAATATAACCAAAGACACTGAAATAGAGAACAGGCTGACAGTGACCAGAGGGGAGAGGGGAGGGCATTTCAGGGGAAAAGGGGAAGGGTTTAGAGCAACAAGTATAAAGGACACATGGACAAAAACTAGGGGGGTTGGAAATGGGAGGGAGGTGGGGAGGGCTGGTTTGGTGGGCTGGGATGGGAGTAAAAGACAGAAAACTGTACAAGAACAACAATTAAAATAAAATTAAAAAAGGAAAAAAGAAAACTGTACTTGAACAACAATTTAAATAAAAATTTAAAAAAATAAATGCAGCAACTAAAGAAAAAAATTACAGCTTTGAATTGTACTAGTTTACATAATAAAACAAATTTTAAAGGAACAGTTAGGCTGGTTTTGTGGTTGAAAAGTTTTCTGTAGCCTTTGAGGAAACTGTCATCTTAAGGTAGATTGGAGTATGGATGGTAAGTTTTAAGATATTAACCATGTTATCCATTCTAAAACTGGTAGAGAAATTAATTTGCAGAAGTATGTTTTATGTTAGTTTGGCTTAAAGAAATTAGAATTTGTTTTCTTAAAAAATCATTCAACTGTCTCAGCCTCATCAGTAGTTTGCAAATGTAAAGAACACATCTGAAATTAACTTGAACGTGTAATTGAGGAAGAGAAAAATATTAAAGGAAAAGTGGCTGGGAAATAAATAATATGACAATAAAATTATTAAAATATTTATAAAATGCAAGTTGCCTTTATTGTGGGGAACACCATGTCAGAGTGTGCTCTTTGAAAGAAAATAAAGCTATTTTAATTTTAAATATCAAAGAATTGCATTTATACTCACAGATAAGAAGCACTGGAAATATAAAATTTAAATAATTGTCTAAATATGAAAAATATATATTAGTTACCTCATAAGACAATCTATTATTGATAATTCAAAACAAAGGCATGTCAGAAAAATACGAATTAAAAAATTTGAATTATCAAATTCTGTGACATGTGACACTGAAGTTTGCTTTCAAAACAATTTGTTTTAATTTTTGAGAGTCATATGCAAAGAGCAGATGTCGTCTATTATGTAAGTGAAAACATTTGTTACTCTTGTGAACAGCTTTAGCTTAATCAGCTAGTTTTTCCTTCAAAACATGTCTGATATGAAAAATACTTTTAGGTGTTAACAAGTAGCCAAATACAGTTAATATCAGGGTCAAAAAACTTAAAGCAAAGAAATTAATTACATATTCTAATTGAAATCTAGTTGTAATGGTTGAAGATAGTAGCATTTTATTTTCTAAGGGATTTGATAAACCAGTCTATCTTTTTGATATCTGTGATATAGTATTCTATTTCTACTCACTTTATTTTATAGAATGTATTGCTCTTCCAATAAATAATCTGTATGCCTTATTTGCATGCATTATTCAAAGGAGAGCTGTAATAGCATTTGGCCCAATAGCTTCAGTAATAGATCACGTATAATGTACCCTTTCTGATAGTGTGGAGATCAGATAACTCACATTTTTGACACCGATTTCAATGATTTGCTTAAGCGACCATTATTTCAATCCATTATGATGATACTGCAGGTTTGTTATTTGAGAGATTTTAATTTTTGCTGTGCTTTGGTATTTATGTTATCATTACCAATTGCCTTTTTTTTTTTTTTTCTTTTTTTGCTTTCTCCCCTTTCTTACTGCACGTATAAGGAATCTTCTGGTATCAGTATAGCAGTTTTTCACCAGGCTCTCTAGTTATTTTTTCAAATTACCAAAAGAATTTACATCCATATTTAAGAGTTTCAAGTTCCTAAGTCCCTACAACATTAACTGGTTCCATTTGATTAACCATTTGTCTGTTTGTTTTTTCCTTAGAAAGGAATTTGTCCCTATTACTTTATTACAAAGTATTTGGAACCAACTCCCTTCTGGCTCTCTGTAGTATGTCTGCAGTTCTCCAGAGCTGATGAATTCTTCATATCTGGTATTAATATATGTGTTTGGTTTCAAATCATATTCTCTATACTTAGAGCTCAATTCTGTACTCACCTGATCTAGCAGCTTTTCCCTTGAATAGTTCAAAGAGGCATCAGTAATTCTTGTCCAGGGCAAGAGTTCTCCTTCCCCTCTCTACAAACTGACAGGCACTTTTATGTTTCTCTCAAATAGCGACCTCCTGGGATACCTAGTATCGTTCCTAGGATTTAATTGGATCATGCTCTGAGCTTTGTCCAGTCCTAGTATAGGAATTGATAGAGTCCTAAGTAGAGATTGAAATTATTCAAACCATTTCACTTGAGCATCTAAGATGTATAGACATCATCTTCTATTTCAGTATAAACAGATATAGTTTCAGCCAATAGCTTCTCTGCTTATAGTTTTGAAATCTTTCCATATATTTGGTAAGTGCATTAGTGCAAAGTCACTTGTCCCTGTCTTAGATACTTTATTTTCCCCAGGAGAAAAAAAAAAAATAGAGTGACTCTGTTATTTTGTTGCCAAATAACAAATTGTCTTACATATGGAAAATTCCCTATCTATATCACTGCCACTTTATACTATTGAAGCTGAAATTTAAAATATCAAATATAGTTGTTACTCCCCCATTTACATGGCATATTTCACTCAAAAAATAAAACGGGAACTAAAATACATATGATTTAGTTTCCTTAAAAAGTCATCCTTTCCTGTAGCTCATAGGGAGAAGAAACTGGAAATTACTATTTTGTATCATTTGAGTTATAAAGAATCATGTAGTGAATTTCTAAATTTGAAACACTTATTTTTACAAATTATTACTTCCTTAGAAGTACTTGATGGCTATATGTTTTTCCAGTAAGTTGACTACCTATTACATGTTAAGCGCTGGTGTAGCAGCTTGGGAATAGAACGGGCTTTGTCTAGCAGTATCTAAGGCTCTCTCATTTCCTATTACTGGATTATAGAATACTGATATTTTCATTAATTTAAAAATAAACATGGTTATTTTATTTTCCTTATTAGAGGCTTTGATCATTGATCACAACTAGCACTATGATGGTGTCATCTAGTGGTTCTTATGCCAGGTTGTAGGCATTTGCCTGTAGAGGTATTCTTTTTTCTTCCAGTGGGTGAACTTCACCTAATAAAGCATGCTGTAGATGTTATGCATACTTATCTTTCTACATGCATTAATCTTTCCTGAGACCTTGTGCCGAAAGCCATTGTAAAGAAATACTCTCAATAGGTCACTGAATATAATGATCTGATTGGATCTGCCTATCCATTCTGAAAAGCACATGATGAACTTTTAAGAAATAGATAATAAAAAGTTAAATTGGCATTTTTAAATTAGCTCTCAGTAACATAAATTTTATTTTTATTGCAGTTTTATTGGTAGTATGTAGAAGAATAATTATTTAGAGCAGAAACATACCCTAAGACATCATGAAAAATAGTTTTGCAAAACAGATACTTCGAAATGATGTTAGTTTCTCTCACTAGCAATTCTGTCATGTCTAAACATTTTTTCTGTAATATATCTTTGCCACATTAAAAAAATGTTCAATTACTAATAAAATTCTAGTGTTTTAGATGGCAATTCTGTGGCATGCTCTGATCCAAACATAAAAGCCATCTATAGAACATAGATGAAAATTTCCAACAGAAAATTGTTGGCACAGTTCTTGAGTTGAGTTTCTGCCCAGCACCATTGTTCCACAATTTGTTTTCTTTAAAGGAGAATTTTTTTTTATCTGAGATTTTTCTCCTCTGACTGCTTGTTATGTATGTACCTCATTGGTTCAGTTCTTTCTGCTGTGTGATTGGATTTTTCTTTTTCTTTTTCTGAGTCTACCAATTTCTGCAAAGTTAGTACCTGAGCAGCTCACATTGCTCTCTGGGTGGTTTATGTAAATAACAATAATAAAAAAAACCCAAAAAACCTGAAGCTTCCTCTGTGTTCCCAGTGGTATCCCACTGACCTCTTTTCAGCTTGAAAAGGTTTTATCTATGGCTGATTTTTCCCCTTCCCACTGGCATTTTTCAGCCCACTGTGCTTCTTCATCTGATTCCTTGACTCTTTCTTGACTTAAGAATTAATTATTGAAATGTATCAGATGCACTCTGAAAATGTCAGTGTGTTTGGTTGGATTTACTAAGAAGCATAGCTTTTGAGCCAACTTGATATTGGAGCTGAATTTCAAGTAGTGCCTTTCTCCACACATCTTTTCACAGGCAACACAAAAACATAATGCAGATGATCTATACCATTCCTGAAAAGGTCTGTGCTGTAGAAGGCCATTTGTCTCTATCACTTTAAAGCAGAATGTTTACCTTTGCATTTTAGTGCCTTTTTCTCATTGAAACTTTAACAAACACTTTGTATAGAACTGCAAGAAACTTGCAGAAGCTGTCTATCTATCCTCCTGCTTCCAAACCAGGCTGTGGCTAATTTAATCTGTCCAATTCAGATGGTTATTGATCCTGGTATAAAAGGAATTCACAGCCTCCCTTGCATTTGGTGGAATATTCTACAAGCCTTATTCTCACAAACTCAGACATAAGAATCATAAACTGAATAGCACAAAACAGCTTAAGAGTGGAAACATTTTAAACACAATGATTAAAATTATCTGAAAAGAAATTCAAAAGCATTTATTAAAACATTTCAAGTGTAGGTTTAAGAAGGAAAGAAATGCTTTAATTCACAAAACATATTTTAAAAGAATATTAATAAAGCAATATTTTAAATAGCTTAAACTCTATACTTATTTATTAACTTACAAAATAATTAATAGACAACTATTTATACCTTGTTCTGTCTCAGGTGTTTCTGTTTTGTTGATGTATACAACCAATAAAAGAAAAAAAAATTCTTATCCTCATAAAATACATATCCAATGTGGAAAGACAAACAGCAACATAGGAAAATAAGGAAATAATAGAGTTATATTTGGAGGTGATAAGGATTACATAGAAAACACAAAGAATGGGGTGAAGACATGCCTGGAGATGGGCTGATTACTATTAAAATATATATATTTATTATGCTATTATAGTCATCCTGATTTTCCCCCTTTGCCCACCTCCAACCAGCACCCCCACTCTGTCAGGCAATCCCTCCTCCTGATGTTCATGTCCATGGGCCACACATATAAGTTCCCTGGCTACTCAATCCCCTGTACTGTACTTTACATCCCCCTGGCTATTCTGTAACTACCTTTTTGTACTTCTTAATCCCCTCAGCTCTTCATCCATTCCCCATACACCTCCCTCCCATCTGGTAACCATCAAAAGCCTCTCTGTATCCATGATTCTCTGTTTTTTTGTTTGTTTGTTTGTTTGCTTAGTTTATTTTTTAGATTGAATTGTTTATCGATTTTATATATTTTGCCATTTTATTGTTCATAGTTTTGATCTTTTTCTTAACATTTCATGTAATAAAGGTTTGATAATGATGAACTCCTTTAGTTTCTGTCTTTTGGGAAGCTCTTATCTTCCCTTCAATTCTAAATGATGGCTTTGCTGGGTAGAGCAATCTTGGTGATAGGGACCTGCTTTTCATGACTTTGAATATTTCTTGCCAATCTAGGCTATAGGGACCTGATTTTCATGACTTTGAATATTTCTTGCCATATTTGAATCCCTCCTAGCCTGCAAAGTTCCTTTCAAGAAATCAGCTGACAGTCTTGTGGGAACTTCCCTGTAGGTAATTAACCACTTTACTCTTGCTGTTTCTTCAGATTCTCTCTTTACCTTTAGCATTTTAACTATGACATGTTTTGGAATGGGTTTCTTTGAATCCATTTTGTTTGGAACTCTTTGTACTTTCTGAACTTGCATGTCTATTTCCTTCACCAAATTAGGGACGTTTTCTTTCACTATTTTTTTCAAATAGATTTCCAATTTCTTGATATCTCTCTTCTCCTTCTGGCACCCCTATGATCCAAATGTTGGACTTCTTGAAGTTGTCCCAGAGGGTGCTTATACTACCCTATCATTTTTTTAATTCATTTTCTTTATTTTGTTTTTATTGGTTGTTATTTGTTTCCTTATGTTCCAAATCATTTATTTGATGCTTGGCTTCATCCACTCTACTGTTGCTTTCCTGTGAATTGCACTTTATATTAATTAGTGTGTATCCTTCGTTTCTGACTGGATCTTTTGTGTTTTAATGAGGTCCTCACTAGGTTCCTTGAGCATCCTTAAAACCAGTGTTTTGAACTCTGCATCTGATAGATTGCTTATCTCCATTTCATTTAGCTCTTTTTCTGCAGTTTTGACCTGTTCTTTATTTGGGCTATGTTTCTTTGTCTCTTCATCTTGGCAACCTCCCTGTGTTTATTTCTAAGTATTAGATAGAGCTGCTTTGACTCCCTCCCTTGGTAGGGTGGCCTAACATAGTAGGTGTCCTATAGGGTCCAGTGGTACACCCTCCCCTATCACCGAAGATGGGTACTCAAAGTGTACCCTTTTGTGGGCAGAGTTGAGCCTTGGTTGCTGTTGACAGATCAATGGGGGGGGATTTACCCAGGCCAGTCAGCTGAAAGGATTGGTTGTGATCACTTACCACCTACCTCCACCCTACATGGAGGATCAGATGTGCAGGCACAGGGTGGTGGTGCCGCCCCATGGTCTATAGCTGTTCACTGGGTGCAATGGCCCTGGGGTTTCCCAGGTAGTGCAGGCCAAGGTCAGCCCCCACTTGTGTTTTGCTGGGGCCACCCTGCCTGAGCTATAAAGCTATCTGAGATGGTTGCTACTTGTACTGGACTTGAGGATTCCCAGGTGAAGCCAAACTGTGAATCTAGGCTTCCTACTGCTAGTGCCAGGCCTGGGGCTCACTGAGCCAGCTGTTGCTTCTTTGAGAGGGTTTAGGAAGTTGTGAAGCATGAGCCAAGACCAGCCTTTTATATAAAAAAGCAGCTTGGGTGGGCCTGTAAGTTGGGTGCGATACAGTCTCTGGGTATCTCCAAAGCAGTCAAACAGTGTTAGCCTAGTTGATGGAGTCTCAGATATGGCTCCAGCTTGCTGGCTCTGTCTGGGTACATGTGGTATTTTTAATTCTGTAGTTGTCAGACTTCCATTAAACTAGATTTATGCTAGTTCTGAGTGATGGTTATTCTATATTTGAGTTGTGATTGTGATGTCATTATGTGAAGAGGCAAGCCATTGTCATCCTTACTGGAAGTCCTGATTGCTATTTTATTTTATTTATTTTTTTAAAATATTTTTATTTATTTATTTGTTTGTTTATTTATTTTTAGAGGAGAAGGGTAGGAAAGAGAGAGAGGGAGAGAAATATCAATGTATGGTTGCCTCCCATGTGTCCCCTGCTGGGAACTGGCCCGCAGCCCAGGCATGTGCCCTGGCTGGGAATCGAACCTGGATCGTTTGGTTCGCAGGCCCGCGCTCAATCCACTGAGCTACACCAGCCAGGGCATGATTGCTATTTTAAATGAAGTAGTCAGGGTCAGTCTTTATGGAGAAGGTGACATTTGGACAAACTGAAGGTGAGGAGGGTCCAAGTCATGAGGCTATTGGGGAAAAGCACTATGAATAAAGGATATGACTGGCACTAGAAACTTGAGGCAGGAGCATACTTGCATGGTTAGGAAAGAACAAGAGACGAGGTGTGGGTGGGGAAGTTAGAGGCTGTTCAAGGGCCCATCAACACCATCTTTCCTCCTGTGACTCAGGGGTGACAGGCCCCACAACTTGAAAACTGTCTTCTTTAAAAAATGATTTAAAATATATATTTGTTTATTTTAAGAGAAAGAGGGGAAGGGAGGGGAAAACACAGAGAGAGAAAGACCAATGTGCAAGAGATACATTGATCAGGTCCCTCTCACATGCCCCCAACTGGGGACCTGGCCTGCAACCTAGGCATGTGCCCTGACTGGGAATTGGACCAAGAACCTTTTGGATCTCAGGTTGGTGTTCAGCCCAGTGAGCCACATCATCCAGGGTCCAATCTCTCTTCTACTCATGAATTTTTCTTCTTGTGGATATATCTCACCTTCCCACATCATTCCCACAGTATTTCTTCCCCAAATTGATTCTCCTGGGGCCTAGAATTTTAAAATCTGAAATCTAGGAAATTGTTTTCCTCCACGTTTTGAATATATGTATTTTTCTGTGTCTAACTACTCCCTGATTTAAGATAGTGGGGCAGAGTGTAAAGAGGAGACCTCAGTGGATCCAAAAATACAAGAGTGAAATACAATAAGATTTCAAAATCCATGCCACCATATCACAGTGACTAGCAGAAGTTCTACTAACAACACCCCTATATTTATCTGGCCCTAAAATGTTTACCAAGTACTTTCACTTACATTTAAAAAAAATTATTTTTCATTTATCTATGTAAGCTAGTAGCTTTATAGATAAGAAATGCATAACTAAAATACACTAAGTAATTTCTTTTAGAGTTATCTATGAGCAGATAGATAGCATATTACTAAAACACACCTCTTCATACTTCATAGCAAATAATTTTTATACCACTTCCTTAAATGTTTGTATATTAGTAGAAATAAATTGTCCTCCTTCCATTTCAAAGGGGAGGGTAAGACACTTGTAGTAAATGATATGAGCATTACAGAGTGCTGGAGAAAGTGAAGGCACTCTCAATAAGGGGCATAGAATCAACCCAAAAACCTTTAGTCTTCTGTGATATTATAGGGCCTATAACTGAAGAAAGGATGTTATATATTTATGTTAGCAGCAGTGCAATAAAAAAACATAAGTCAATGGTTATAGATGTAATATGCAGACTGTTTCATTGTTTGAAATAAAATAAAAACTGTATATTTTTGAAAACTTTGGACATCTTAGTTTCACAAATATTTATTCATTATCAGGATGATCATTAAAATTACGATCGTTACCTTTACCGTGTTTGTTTAGTTTTATATATTACATAGTATGTGAAAAGTTTTCTAATAGGTACGTATTATACAATGACATTCTATGAGGAGGACAAATGTGGCTGAATATGAGGCTTAGAAATTTATATATATATAAATTTGGTATAAATAAATTTCCTCAGTAAACTGTAATGGCATTTGAATCAAAACACTATGGTTAAATTTTAATATTTTACTATAATGGAAAATACCTTTTCAATGCATTTTTTAAATTTATGTGCTTGAAATTGTTTTATAAATTGAGAACTTCTTTTTTCTGTTGAAGCATAACTCTATTAGTGGAGAAGATTATTTTTGTAGGTTTTTTTTGTATAAAACTTTTCACGAACATTTCTCTTTTTACACATCAAAGCTCTTCACTTATTATACTGCTCTTAATAGGTCTCAATACTGTTAACTTTTAAAATAAAAGCACTGGAAAGTTCATTTATAATCTTCTTTTAATCAACTTTATCTCATTTATGTCTAGAGACCTATCAAAAAAATAAGCACACAGCCTTGCTAAAAAATAATAATAATAATAATACTGAAGCAGGCAAAATAGCCTAAATTGTCCTTGTATCTCCTTTCTGGTCAATTTATTTCTCTGCCCAGGTTTCTGATGGGTATCTGTGTTTGTGCAGGAACTCAGACTGCATCCACTCCAGCTAAATGCTCACTTCTCTGAGTCTAATAGTATCAGGGCTCTCATTGCAAATGGGATGAAGAAAACGGAGGAAGGGATTAGGTTAGTCATACTGCTTACGACTCAGTTTCACTTGATCTGAAAAGCTTTCCCTGCCTGATTTATCACCCTTTCCACAGTTGTGCTCCTTCCCATCACATTTGGGGGGCTTTTCCATATGTGCTGCCATGGTGCCTTGTTCTTCCTCTCTCACACCACTTACTGAACTTGATTGTCTTAATTTATATGCCCCTTTAGCTTCACAAACTATAAAAAAGTTTACCAATCCCTAATACATTGCCTGATAACCCATTTATATTCATGGAATGTCTTCGAAATAAGTGGATTATGAACCTATTCAAGCAGCTCACATGGATGAAGGCAACCTATGAGGTGCTATAAATATGAGACTAATAATAATGATATTGAAAATGGTAGTAGCTAACTTACTAAGCATTTACTAAGTGCAGATGCTTTTCTAAGAACTTTCACCCATTATCTGATTTCATCATTATGACAACCCTGGTAGAAAATTGTTGTGGGACTCCTTATGAAAATAATTTGCACGATCATTATTCTTCTGATATCTACAGTTTTCTGGTATAACCTATTTTTCTACTTATCTTCATATTATTAAATGCTCTAGTGAATTACAGATCAAATTTGTTGTAAACTGCCAATCTTAAAAGAAAGTATCACTTGCTCTAAAATCAATACAATTTAGTATATATCAGTATCTTAGAATATTATGTGGAAAATTACATAGAAAAATGCTGGCAGGGGTGTCCATGCCACAAGTGAAAGAATAGGTATCTTTTATGTGTTTATATTGTGTAAGTAGGTACAGGGGAGAAGATATATGCAATACAAACCACGATCACTCACCCCAGAATAGTTTCATATTGCAGATGATCAGGAATCCACTAGGGACTGAAATAAAATAAATGCATCATGATTCTACCAATGTTTTCCCAATTTCAAGTGCTGCTATTTACTTCTACTTAAACCATTTTTATGTCTTTAATTAGAAACAGTGGAGAAGCATTCGATATTAGTTTTTTGTTACTATTGTTTTTTATTTTGTTTATGGTGTTAATTATTTTGTTTGTTTTAAGAATATATAATGTTCTGTTTTCCATTACTAATAATTAGGAGTAAGGTGCAATATTGCTCCTTTAAGTTGATATTTTTTCCATGCACTGCTGTTGTAATTCTCCATTAGACATGAGATTTTTTTAAAGCATACTGTGAGAAATTTGTTGAACTGTCTTAAGATACTTTTTATATTCCTCTTCCATTGAATAGAAATTTCAGCCTTCACCATACATTTTCATTTTGCAGAAAATGTCTAGTAATTTTTGCACCAACTCCATATCCTTTGGGATTTGTTTTCATCTTGAATGAGGTTAACATTGTCTGGAATGTGAATGGTGTTTTCTCTGCCACTTAATTGTCTGAGGTCATCCCCAGCCTTTCTAAAAATTCCTACTGAGCCTTCTGTTTTTAATCCTGCATTTGGAAACTTGGAAACAAAGATGAATTGTTACTGCTCACGGGACTGCATATACATTCACTTTTCCTCTTGATTTCTTACAATAATTGAAGTATTCTGTGATTCACTGAAGAATACTTTGAGTTACAGTATCAGGCAGTATGGCAAATATACTTAATATTCATTTTTATGATCTTGAAATTCATTTGTAATACATTTGAAAAATAGGATGAGAAAGCATTTCTATTTTTTACCAGCTATAAGAACTAGGTTTTTTAGATGGACAGTTTTACATTTTAATAAACCTGTTATATTAAACCTATTTTAGGGTTTTTATTAACCTATTTTAAGGTTGAAAAAATGTCAAATGCTATGGTGCAAGAATACTAGAATTCCAGACATCTGATGTTGTTCTGACCCTGAGAAAATGAATGTGGAGTATCATTTTATCAACTAAATACACTAAACTGGATTCCCCCATTCTCTCCATGTGCTTATTCATAGGGGCACAAATATAACTTCCAATGAGACATTATTTATCACATCTTATATTTTATTTAAAATATATTTCTTTTTTTTTCTTTTTATTTCTTTTCTTCTTTTCAACCACATCTTGTATTTTTTTTTTTTAAGATTTTTTTTTTCCTTTTAGATTTTATTTATTTATCTTTAGAGGTGAAGGGAAGGAGAGAGGGAGAGAAACATCAATGTGCGGTTGCCTCTTGTATGTCCCCTGACGGGAACTGGCCTGGCAACCCAGGCATGTGCCCTGACTGGGAACCGAACCGCGATCCTTCGGTTCGCAGGCCCGCGCTCAATCCACTGAGCTACACCAGCCAGGGCCACATCTTGTATTTTGAAAGCTTAGGAAGAACTCGATTCATGAAAAGTCAATACTCATAACTTTATTTCTGAGGAGTCATTACAAAATTAGTTATTACTATATAATTTGGAATTCAGAGAAGAGTTCAATTTTAACTAAAATAAGCACAATAGATTTGATTTTTTTAAAGTAATTAATCAGTAGTCTTGAGAACAGGAATGAAAGAATGTAGGTTAGAGTTGGCTATGGCAAAGCATGCGGAGTCACTCAGCTGGGGAGAAACTCCAAAGCTAAAACAAGAAGGGGGCCATGGCAGTGATCATGGATGGGCAGCTCCCTCTTACCCTCACCCTAACCCTAACTCTAACTCCTAACCCTCACCCTAACCCCTAACACTTACCTCTAACTCACAACCTAACCCTAGTGGATGAGCCTAAAACTCATTGAGAAGTTATATTTGAGTAGTAGAAGAACTGCATAGGCCTGATCAAGAAGTGAACCAGTTGTAAATTGTACTTTGTTTTTCCAGTGGATAATAGTTTTCAGGCTTTTCAAAAAGTTAAACTCTTAAAGATATTTTTGTCATGGTTAGATGTCATCTTACAATGTTAATATATTGATTTAATAAAGCATATATTTGGATTAGTATGTTTAATAAAATTCATTTATTGAAAAAATGGTACTTTGTTTCTGTTCTCACATTTCATGGAAGTTTTATTCAAAATGTTCCCACGTAAATCTTTGACATCATATTCTTGCCATAACCAAAGTACTTGAGACATTTAACATGATTTTCCCACAGCACATTTTCACATCTATTTAAGATGTTTGAGATATTCCATCACTTTTTGATTTGATACTGGCACTGAAAATTTTAGTGTAAGCCTAAAGTATCCATTTGCTATTCATAATCTGCAAGGTAACCACTTAATATATTTCTTAAAGAATCTTTTAAAAACTCGACAGCCAACCCTTGCAATTATCAAGGGATATGCTCATGACTAAGTCCATGTTAAATTCTGTCTGCTTTTATTATTTTGTTTGTAAGCATTGTGTCTTGTAACTTTTATAAGTATTCAGAACTAGCACTAAATGAGGACATTTGGTAAACACGTGGAGTTTTTGTAAGGACTAATATCTATAGTAACTTTTCTTAGAAATAATTTTTAGATGGAATTAATCAATCAGTTTCCCAGAAAGAAACAGTCAACTTAAGATAGTTGAAGATAATTTAAGAAAGATTAACAAAGGAGTGGGCAGAGTGTTGGAAAACTGTAATGAAACGGGGTGCTACCCCATGATCCATAACAGTGAAGTTGTTACAAACCTTCCGCCTGAAGATGCAGAGGTGATGATAATTTCCAAGAAAAGGGAGAACAGTTGTAGAGAGATCCGTCTTCAAAGATGAAACCTATCCAGCTTTCTGTGAACCTACATAAAATGGGATTTTGACCTTTCCTTTCTGTTTTTTCTTCCTTTGATCTGAAAGGGCTCTACTTTGCCTAACTTAAACAGAAGCCAGACTAAGAAAGCCCATTGTGTAAGTCAGCCTAAGATAGAAACAGAAGGACAAGGGGTAGAGTGTGAGGTATAGATCTGGACAAGCAAATGGAAGATATCCTTCAGAGGGTCTTCTGTAATCATCCTCATCTCCTTGTGTGTGTGAGTGTGGGTGTGATAACAAAGTGACTTAGGCTATTTCCAAATCCACTGATATATGGAATTTGCATTTTGGATGCATTAAATAGTTAAGTTTTTGAATTGTTATCCAGGAAGAGAGAGAGCAAAGCACAATTGGAGAGGAGAGCATCCATTCTTATGCTTCCTGTCTTAAAAGTGACTTTAAAGTATTGCTTTCCAGCTGGCAGCACTAATAACCAGATTGCCCCACCTATGGAAGAAAAAAAATGTGTTATTGTTGTTTTCAATTCTGAAAATAAATTTAAAAAGTTTCATCATGGAAATGTAGAGTTGAGATAACAAAAATAATTTTCTGAAGAATTTAATCATTCAGTCATTGAATATAAAAAAATAATCTGAAGAATACTGGCCGAGTAATGTGGACAAAGGAAAAGTATATCTAAAGTAGAGGCCAAAAAGCAAATGGACCTGAAAAAAGTGAGAAGCAGGCTTCCCAGGATTGCATATGATGAATTCCTTCCTTACTAGGTAGGTACAAATAAAAGATGCAGCTGCAAATGTAGTTAGGTCTGCTTCCTATGATTGATGATGCTTTTTTTTATATGACAGAATTTGTTTTAAAAAACAAACAATTTAAAAAAAAAACACCTGTGCTCACAGGGATATTAGGAACTGTGCTGTATAAGCAGACTTATGGTTCATATATGATATTCAAACAAATACTTTAAAATGATACAGCATTATTAGAAAACTAGTAAGAGTTCTAGCTTCGATGAGGCCAGAAAGGGAGTACATGACAAAGGGATCTTGGAGATGATCAAAGAAAAAAGGAGGAAGGGGAAGGAAATGTAAGACAATAATTATAAGAGCATGCTTTTGACAAAGAAAGTATAAAAGTAGAAGTAGGAAAAAAACATTTGATTGAAATGAGAAATAGGAAAAAACAGAACCCCTGAAATTCTATTATAAGTCTAATGAGAGATAGTACTTTTTTTTTCTTAAGCACAGAAAATAGAAATTTGAATAGAAACTATAATAGAATTGGCAAGTACAAAATATGTGGAAAGGCTGTAAAAATTATTGCAAATGTGTATAGATGAATCAAATATGGATTGGTACTTTGTTAATCACTATCTCACATGAAACCCACTGAAACCTTGCTACGTTAGTTGAATAGTTTTTGACTTATCTTCTATGACATCCATAGTAGACACGTGAGCTTGCACTAAAGACTTGGCTTCTTGATGGCTTCCCGATGGCTTCCCTGGCATGGATTATGAAGTTACATTATCGTCATGTATTAAAAAAAAAGAAATTTAGAGTTTAACAATTAAAAAATATTACAAGGCCACTGTAATCAAAACAGCCTGGTACTGGCATAAAAACAGGCACGTGGACCAGTGGAATAGAATAGAGAGCCCAGAAATAAACCCTAGTGTCTATAGTCAATTAATATTCGACAAAGGGGGCAGCAACATAAAATGGAGTAAAAATAGCCTCTTCAACAAGTGGTGTTGGGAGAACTGGACAGCTTCGTGCAAGAAAATGAAACTCGAGCACCAACTTACACCATACACAAAAATAAATTCAAGGTGGATAAAAGACTTAAGCATAAGCCGTAACACCATTAAAGTCCTAGAAGAGAACATAGGCAGGAAAATCTCAGATATTACACGCAGCAACATTTTTACTGATATGTCCCCTAAAGCAAGGGACATAAAGGAAAGAATAAACAAATGGGATCTCATCAAAATAAAAAGCTTCTGCATGGCCAAGGAAAACAGTATTAAAATAAAAAGAGAACCGACTGTGTGGGAAAACATATTTGCCAATGATATCTCAGATAAGGGTTTAATCTCCAAAATATACAAAGAACTTACACGACTCCACTCTAAGAAGACAAGCAACCCAATTAAAAAATGGGCAAAGGACTTGGGCAGACACCTCTCCAAGGAGGACATACAGAGGATCCAGAGACACATGAAAACATGCTCGATATCGCTAGCTATCAGAGAGATGCAAATTAAAACTACAATGAGATACCACTTGACACCAGTCAGAATGGCCCTCATAAACAAAGCAACAAACAGCAAGTGTTGGAGAGGTTGTGGAGAAAAGGGGACACTAGTGCACTGCTGGTGGGAGTGCAGACTGGTACAACCACTATGGAAAACAGTATAGATTTTTCTTAAAAAACTAAAAATGGATATACCTTTTGACCCAGCAATTCCATTGCTAGGACTATATCCTAAGAACCCTGAAACACCAATCCAAAAGAAACTATGCATCCCTATGTTCATAGCAGCACAATTTACAATAGCCAAGTGTTGGAAGCAACCTAGATGCCCATCAGTAAATGAATGGATCAAAAAACTGTGGTACATTTATACAATGGAATTCTATGCAGCAGAAAGAAAGAAGGAGCTCATACCCTATGCAACAGCATGGATGGAACTTGAGAGCATCATGCTAAGCGAAGTAAGCCAGGCAGTGAAAGACAAATACCATATGATCTCACCTTTAACAGGAACCTAATCAACAAAACAAAGAAACAAGCATAATATAACCAAAGACATAGAAATTGGGAACAGGCTGAAAGTCACCAGAGGGGAGAGGGGAGGGAATTTCAGGGGAAAAGGGGAAGGAATTACAGAAACAAGTAAAAAGGACACATGGATAAAAACTATGGGGGGGTGGAAATGGGAGGGAAGGGCTGGGGTGGTGGGTTGGGGTGAGAATAAAAGACAGAAAACTGTATAAGATCAACAATTAAAATAAAAATTAAAAAAAAAAAGATAAAACCACCTACAACTATTAAAAAAAAAAATTACTGGAGAACATTAACATTGTGTAAATAGTATATAATTCTTAAAGAATCTTAGCTTATTAAAGGATGAAGTAGAAATACCCTTACTCTTAAGGGTAAAACAAATGGATTTAAATTAATAATAAATTATGAAAACTCAAGAGTCACATTCATTTTAGTTTCAAGGGATAGAAACCCAACTCAATAGCTTAACCATATGTTGAAGCTTCTAGGCCAATTCTCTGACACCAAATAGTTGTTCTATAACTTAATTCAACTCTGAAACTAACTATCTAGAGTTGACACAGACCCCCATGATATGGCTCAGTCCCACAAGACTGCCCCCACTTTAGATTCCAGTTGAAAGCCTCAGATACCCACAAGTTATCTATACTTCCACTTGGTTGTCTGTAAATTCAAGGGGTTTCCAAGAGCCCCATCAGCTTAGAAAATTTGCCAGAATGAGTCACAAAACTCAGGAAAGCACTATACTTATTAGTGCAGTTTAATTATAAAGGTTACAATTCAAGAAGTACCAACTGGAAGAGATGAAAGGTACGGTGGATGTGGGGGCTGGAGAACAGAGCTTTACCCTCCCAGTACATTAGCGTATTCACTATCCCAGAAGCTACCTATGCAAGGTGTTATTGGGACTTCATTACTTAGGCATGATTTACTAAATCAAAGCCACTTGATTGAACTTCATCTCATGCTCTTCTATTCTCCTTGGAGGTTGTGGGGCGGGGCTGAAAGTTTCAGCCTTCTAATCACTGGGCCTTGAAATTTTCTAAGGTCCATCAAAAATTATACTGTTAGCTTAAACACAAGTATAGTCAAAAGGGGCTTATTATGAATAACAAAAAAAAAAAAAAAACATACCATACAGGAAATTCCAAGGGTGTTTGAAGTTCTTGTACCAGTAGCTTGGAATAAAAACAAATATATGTATTTTTTATTATATCACAGTGTAAGTGAGCGGGAAATTCCCCTGCCTACCCTTCTTGAGTTTATTATGGCTGTGTAGTAGGCATTTAAATAGGCAGGAGCAGAGTAGGAATGACAGGCCAGGTATGGAATGTCTCCTAGGGCAGAAAGCTTTGGGTGCCTAGCAATGGGCAAAACTAGGAAAACAAGGAACTTGCTCCAGAGTAACCTTTCTTCCGACATATTACTGGCTATTTGGTTTAGATGACCTTACCTTTCATGTAGCTGGTCATGTGGTTCTGAAGTTCCCCTGACTTTACCTCCCATAGCACTGACCAGAGAATAGTGTCTTATGACTCCCATACAAGCCCTGACATGACCACTTCCTAAAGCATTTGCCCTCAGGACGATGAGGTTCTGACCAGCATCACATAATTTTAGGAACAAAGCCTCAGTTCTATTTACCACAAAGATAGAGTTTTGGTCAAACTACAGATAACATCAAGACCTCAGTTGTGTTTCAGCTCCAGGCACAGAAAAGCAGTAAGGCCAGGTGGGGAGATGCCATGGCTGACATCAGGACCAGCTCCAACAACTGCTGTCTCTCTGCCATGAGAGAGACTGCCACACAGGACAGGACACACATGGAAAACTGATGAATATTCTATTGAGATCCTCCCTTTAGATTTCCCCTAAAATCTTTGCCCTTAAAAACCCTCAGTTGGTGAAAGATAAATACTATTGATCTCACTTATATGTGGAATCTAATAACAAAATAAACTAACAAGTAAAATATAACCAGAGGCATAGAAACATGGAACAGACTGACATCTATAAGAGGAGAGGAAGGAGAGAGGGACTGGTTGAAAAAATATGAAGAGATTAGTCAAAGAACATATATGAATAACCCATGGACATGGACAATGTTGTGGGGATTGACTGTCAGGGTGGAGGGCAGGCTGTGTGGAAGGTGGACTGGGTGGAAGGTGATAAAGGGGGAGCAACTGGGACAATTGTAATAGCATAAACAATAAAATATTTACTTTATTTTTATTTTTAATTATATTTTATTGATTATGCAATTACAGTTGTCCTGATTTTACCCCTTTGGCCCCCCTCCACCCATCAACCCCCAATACCCTCAGGCAATCCCTCCAGCCATTGTTCATGTCCATGGGTCATGCATATAAGTTATTTGGCTACTCCATCCCCTATACTGTACTTTACATCCCCATGGCTATTCTGTAACTACCTATTTGTACTTAATCCCCTCACCTCTTCACCCATCCCCCCACAACTCCTCCCATCTGGCAACCATCAAAAAGCTCTATGATTCTCTCTCTCTTTCTTGTTTGCTGAGTTTGTCTTTTAGATTGGATTTTTGTTACATATGTATTTTTGCCATTTTATTGTTCATAGTTTCAATCTTCTTTTTAAGTCCCTTTAACATTCCATATAATAATAGTTTAGTGATGGTGAACTCCTTTCATTTTTTTCTTGTCTGGGAAGCTCTTTATCTGCTCTTTGATTCTAAATGATAACTTCTGCATAGAGCAATTTTAGCTGTAGGCCCCTACTTTTCATGACTTTGAATATATCTTTCCAATCCCACTAGCCTGTGGTTTCTTATGAGAATTCAACTGACAGTCTTATGGGAACTCCCCTGTAAATAACTAACTTGTTTCTCTTGCTGCTTTTAAGATCCTCTCTTTATCTTTAAACTTTGGTATTTTAATTATGATGTGTCTTGGAGTGGGCCTCTTTGCATCCATCTTGTTAGGGACTCTCTCTGCTTCCTGGACTTGCATGTCTATTTCCTTCACCAAATTAGGGCAGTTTTCTTTCACAATTTTCTCAAATAGATCTCCAATTTCTTGATATTTCTCTTCTCCTTCTGGCACCCCTATGATCCAAATGTTGGACTTCTTGAAGTTGTCCCAGAGGTTGCTTATACTAATCTCATTTTTTGGATTCTTTTTCTTTTTTTTTTGTTTTTTATTGGTTGTTTTTTGTTTCCTTATGTTCCAAATCATTTATTTGATGCTTGGCTTCATTCACTCTACTGTTGTTTTCCTGTGAATTATTCTTTATTTTAATTATTATGCATCCTTCATTTCTGACTGGATCTTTTTTATGGTGTTTAGGTCCTCACTAAGTTCCTTGAGTATCCTTATAACCAGTGTTTTAAACTCTTCATCTGATAGATTGCTTATCTTCATTTCATTTAGCTCTTTTTCTGGAATTTTGGTCTGCTCTTTTATTTGGGCCATGTTTCTTTGTCTCCTCATTTTGGCAGCCTCCCTGCGTTTGTTTCTAAGTATTAGGTAGAACTGCTTTGACTCCCTCCCTTGGTAGGGTGGCCTAATGTAGTAGGTGTCCTACAGGGTCCAGTGGCACACCCTCCCCTATCACCGAAGATGGGTACTCAAAGTGTACCTACATGTACCAAGTAATTGGCTACCAGTAAGTGTACCTCAAACAGCCTACTACATTAGAACACCTACTACATTAGAATCCACTGGCACAGTCTCCCCTTTCACCCAAGCTCAGTACTCAAGGTGTACCCACTGTGGGGGCTGAGTATGCCTTCTTCTTGTAGTTGAGCCTTGGTTTCTATTGGCAGATCAATAGGACAGATTTACCCAGGCCAGTCAGCTACAAGGAATGGCTGTGACCACTTATCACCAACCTCTAACCTCTGTGGAGGGTCAGCTGTGCAGGTGCAGGGTGGCGGTGGTCCGATATGGTCTGGAGCTGTCCACTAAGTACACTTGCTCTGGGTTTCCCAGATGATGCAGGCCAAGGTTAGCCCCCACCTGTGTTTTGCTGGGGTCACCTTGCCTGGGCTATAAAGAAATTTGAGATGGCTGCTACTCTGATGGACTAGGAGATTCCCAGGTGAAGCCAAGCTGTGACTATAGTTTGGCTGTTGCTAATACCAAGCCTGAGGCTCACTGAGGCCAGCTGTAGCTTGTTTGAGAGGATTTATGAAGTTGTGAAGCATTAGGTAAAACTGCTTTGACTCCCTTTCTTAGTAGAGTGGCCTATTGTAGAAAACTTCACAGGTAAGTTGGATGGGGTAGAGCCTTAGGTACTTGTCAGGGTGGCGCAACCTGTGTAAACCAGGTTTTTGGAGTCTCTGATATGGTGTCACTGCTCTGTGGCTCTGTGTGGGGGTGGGCTCAGTGAGGGGAAAATACCACTGCCTGGCCTCTGAAGTTTTGTCCAGGAGAAAGCTGTCCCCCAGAACTTGCCCTGATGCCAGACACTTCAGTTTCTCCCTTTATGCCACTGGTACTCTTCCACCTGTTGTCCTTCCACCTGCTGTCCCAGTGCTGGAGCCCAGAGGGAATGAGTCTGCCTAAGTCCTAAGTCCCTTGCCAGACCTTTAAGAGGACACACCTGAGAATCCTGCAGTTTCTTCAGCCATCCCAACCGCCACTGGTTTTTACAGCTCAGAGTTTTGGGGACTTATCTTCTTAGCGCTGGAACCCTGGACTGGGTGGTCTGGTGCAGGGCTGGAATCCCTTGCTCTCAAGGTATCCTGCCCAATTTGTATTCACCACACATGAGTGTGGGATCACCTGATCTGCATCTGCATACCTCTCCACACATCTCCTCTTCTCCACCCCTCCTACCTGTCTGGATGAATGTGAGTTCTTTAACTCCTTGGTTGTTGGACTTCTGTACAGCTCGATTTCCTGATGATTTTGCATGATAGTTGTTTTGTAGTTTAGTTATGATTTTTGCTGATTGTGTGAGGGGGCAAGCTATGTTTACTTATGCCTCCATCTTGACCAGAAGTCTCCACTGTCTTCTGTCTTGGCTTTATTCTTAGGTGATCTTTGACCAGAATGTGTGAGGACAGATTCTAATAGTTACAGATCTTCTTTATTTATAGGACTATTGGATCTCCCAATGTCAGAATGATAAAAAGTCCCTCTCTCTTCCTCTCTTTCCTAAGAGCAGACCTTGCCAGTTTGAGTTTGGTAATACCTTTATTCTAGATAATCACCATTTAATTTATTTTTTTAGGTTTTATTTATTTAGTTTTAGAGAGTGAAGAGGTGAGGGAGAAAGAGGGGGAAAGAAACATCAATGTATGGTTGCCTTTTGCACGCCCCCAACTGGGAACCCAGCCTGCAAGCCAGGCATGTGTCCTGACTGGGAATCCAACCAGTGACCCTTTGGTTCATAGGCCAGTATTCAATCCACTGAGCCACACCAGCCAGGATAGATAATCACCATTTTAAAGAGACTGTACTTTGAGTATCTAGCCATTAGCCTTATGTTCACCTTTATGAAAAAGAAAATCAGAAACAAGTAATTGGCTGTTGCTAGGCTGTTGAGAGAAACACACTTCATGAAGGTGAAATGGACTATACCGAACAGAATAGATGTTCACTATGAGACATTGGAGATTATTTCCCTGAAGCATTGTTTTTAAAACAGAAGAAAAGATAATAACAAGGCACCAAAAACAATGTAGAACTTGAGGTAATTAAAGAAAGAGAGTAAATACCTTAGTAAATCTCTATTACAATTATTTTTAGTAAAAGCCACCTAAAGTATGTCTCTGGTCTCTGTTAGAGAAGACTGTTAGTCTTCTTCTGTCCAGAAAATTTTAAGTGTGTTTGCAAAGTAAATTTACAATACTAAATATCCACTTACTTAAACTTCGAGATGAAGTTAACCTGATTTTAAACTTTGTTTTGAAATTAGAAAATTATTTTTCTTCAACCGTCAAGAAAAACTGTGAATTTATTGCAATAATTGAATGAACTGAGAATTCTGCTTCAACTCAGCATGTGGGTCTTCTTGTTTATAACTTTATTTTTAAGGATTTTAAAAAGTTTTGATTAAAATTTTGATAAAACCTGATAAAACCTCTAAAGATAGAAAGATGAATCTTTCTTTTAAAGGGTCCCTCATTGTCTTATTTTGAAATGACATACATTTATGACTTTAAATGATTTTTCATTTAAAAATAAATTGCAGTGAAATTTAATGGGTTAAAAACAGAAAGATATGCTATCAATGCATTATTGTTTTGCCAATAACGGTTTAGAGCAACAAGTATAAAGGACTCATGGACAAAAACTATGGGGGGTGGAAATGGGAGGAAGGTGGGGAGGGCTGGGGTGGTGGGCTGGGGCGGGGTAAAAGACAGAAAACTGTACAATATCAACAATTAAAAAATACTGAAAAAAAGAAACAAAAGTAATCTCTAAATGACAAGATTATTATAATAGATAATACATACATTTGAAGACATTGTATATCAAATAAGCATATATTTAAGTTTTTTGTCCACTCTGTTCAAAATAGTTCTACTTCATATCATATTTAAGCCAAAAATGATATTTGTAGATAATATAGTAATTGTTTGATATTGTTGATTTTGATATTTATTGTTGTCTTACTTTATTTTTCACAAATATAGACAAATATAAAAACTATCTAAGTGATGTCAAATAATTGGTATTCTTTCAAGTCATCTCAACATAAATATTAGGATTATATTACTATTATTAGCCTTCTTCAGTTTTGATCCACTTGAACAAAACTTATGTGATGGTAAATGGATTACTGTTTTATTTTCAACTTCTTTAACTTATTTAGAAACTTTGATAGAATTGTTAGCAAAAGGTGAAAATTTAACATACAGAAAAGCTTTATGTAGTGGAATCTCCTGCACAGTAGGAAGAGTAGACTAGCATGGCTTTAATAAAAATATTATATAAATTTTTGGCACAGATAAGTGGACATTTCAAGTCATTTTTTATCTTTATTTCAATTGTCCAAGCTCAGGAGAGGAATATATTTCAAGTGAAAATTGCTGAATATTATATCTTTATGGCCTTATAAAATATTAATATTAAGTAAAGGAAATTTTGTACTAATAAAGTTTGCCATGTGCTTGGGCTTAAATATCACAACAATTAGGGAAAAGAAATTAACAATTATAATATACTTGGAAGATTATAAGAAAGGGACTAAAGATGAGTTCAGCTTCCAGATGCATATTTATTTGTCCTTTTATTCATTCATATATTCAAATAATTTTAATGAACACCTACCACGTGATAGGCAAATTATACTGTTTTGGGTTATAGGAGTAAAGAAACGTGGTTCAAATATTTTAGGAGCTTATTATTGAAGAGGTACAAAGACCTTGACCCTGGTTTCATGAAGCATAATCTTGTCAGGGAGATAGATAGGTAAATGAATAATTCCAAGAAAGTATAACCCTGGCTGGTGTGGCTCAGTGGATTGAGTGTGGGCTTGTGAACCAAAGGGTGGCTGATTCCATTCCCAGTCAGGGCATATGCCTGGGTTGTGGGCCAGGTCCCCAGCAGGGGGTATAGGAGAGGCCACCACTCATTGATGTCTCTTTCTCCTCCATTCTCCTCTCTCTAAAAAAAATAAATAAATGAGTTTTTTTAAAAAGAAAGTATGATAAATTTTAGGGATTTGCAGTCACTGATGTTATAGGAACATAAGTAGAGGAGTTTTCATAAACTGCAGCAAGAGATTGAATAGGAAGGGCATAGGCTGTGTTTGAAACCTTAATAGAAGTTGAGCCATATGCTGAAGGGAAGGGCTACCGCACACAAATGCATTGGGAAGGGATATATATTGTAGATTCAAGGCTTTTATGGAATAATAGTATGGTACAGAGACTGGAATAATGGGAAATGAGACTAGAGATTGAGATGATTCAGATACTAAAGGAAGATTTTGAATTCAATCTTTATGATCCATCAAAAAATTATAATTAGTAAGTGACCCATTTAAATTTACATTTAAAAATATTTTCTAGCTAAGAGAGGATTGTTTTGTCTTACGCTAACTGAATTTGGTAACTAAATGGAAATTTTATAGATTTCACCAGGGTATGGAAGGATATAAGCTAACATAGACCAACAGATGGAAAAGTGTAAAGTTAAGTTGCTTTATTTGTTTTTTTAATTACTTTGGTATATCATTGCTTGGCAGTGTTCACTTAGAGACAAAGGGAGGTAGACAAAACAATAATGAGCAGGGATATATACATATACATGCACACATATACCGAGAAGTGTTTTTTTGCTTTTTGTTAGCACAGAGTTCAGTAAATTAGCACCAGGTTGGTGCTGTCACATAATTTGCTGGTCGGGGCACAACAGAGCAGCTTGTAAGAACAGATGAACCAGTGCACAAATAAGGCAATGAACATAAATCAGAGAAACTTAATTTAGCATTGGACATCTAGATGGCGGTCAGTGAGCTGATCATTATTACCATACTGCCATGTACAGAGGAGACTCAAAAAATATTTGTTGGTGCTTATTATAAACTCAAAGAGAAACATGACTAGCATTACCTCTTCCTACATTTAGAGCATGTTTTGAATACAGAATATTTAGATGTTCATCACGATTAATCACAAAGGCTTTGTGGAAAAATATTTTCACCATTATGTGGACTTTAAGATACTTTAAAATATTAGATGTTTCTTTCTAAAACAGGCAAATTTATATACAGAGTGTTTTCTATTTCCAGTAGAATGTCTCATCTGTGCATGTTTCTAATAATTCAATTTAGTTTGCTATTATTTGAAACAGAAGTTTAAGTATATAATCCAATAAATTTAAAGACAAACATTACTAAATATGAGTCAGATTTTCATCTTAGCAGCAATCTCATCACCATTAATCTCTTTGACTATTATATTGCCAATTACATATGTTTATCAATCCCACATTCCTTCCTTCCTTTCTTCCTCCCTTCCTTTCTTCCTTCCTTCCTTCCTTCATTCATTCATTTTTTTGTGCACTAAAAGTCTCAATGATCTTTCCTCACTGTTGAAAAGCTGGCCCACATGATTTTTTTTTTCCCAAAAAGAGAAAAATTATACAAATCACTTTTAATGCTTGGCCCTGAACATGAGAAGAGTTGGAGTGGGGCTGGGGCACAAAACATAAAATAACTTATTCGCATATAGTATACTCAAATCTAATAATGTCTACTTTGATAATAGGAAATAAAGAACATTATTGTATATGTAGTTCATGCTATTATTTAGGACAGGTTTTTGTTCTGTTCAGGCAGATTTTCATTCAATGTTTGCGTTGGAACTTAAACAGAGGCTGACTTTTTTTTTTTTTTTTTTTAATGTTAAGAAAAAGGTTTACATCAATATATTGGTCTTGGTCAAAAGACCAATTCGGTTGGTCAAAAAGTTTGTTTGCTCTTTTTGTTTTTCCATGAGATTGCTCTAGTAGTGCCTAGTTATCTTTAACTTCACTTGAAATAATTTTGTTAGATTGTGTTTTGACAGCTGTCATATTAGCATGCATTAAGAAAAACTGATCAAAATTGGTGAATTTGTGTGCAGCCATTTTAATACTGAAGATGGAAGAAAATGTGCAACATTTTCAGCATATAATGCTTTATTATTTCCAAAAGATAAAAATGCAATTGAAACACACACAAAAATTGTGCAGTGTTTACTAAAGGTACTGTGACTAATCAAATATGTCAAAAGTGGTTTGCAAATTTTTGTGCTGGAGATTTCTTGCTAGACAATGTTCTACAGTCAAGTAGACCGTTTGAAGTTGATAGCAATCAAATCAAGACATTAATTCACAATAATCAACATTCTACCACACAGGAGGTAGCCATCATAATAAAAATATCCAAATCAATAAACTTATTCTTGAAAGTAAAAAATGTCTTTAATTATATGGAAATAAAAAACATTGTGTGGACTTTTTGGCCAACCCAATACAATGCATGCTCTGACTTTGATCTTTTTGTTTGCTAGTGTTAGAGAATTTTACCTGAATATAAAGGACACTATTTGAATTCCTCTGTCAGAACTGTTCATTTATGCCTAGCTTTCTTCTGCATTTTCCCTATTTTCCTCAAATATGTTACCTTAAAGCATTTAAAATTCAAGCAACATTAAAATACTTCTACTTATGATGAAATATAATATAATACAATATCACACAATGCAATAAAATGACTTACGCTCTTGTATAAGCAAGATCATTCCTACTAGTCTTTTAAAATACTGTTTTCTAGATTTTGTCTGGTCTCAATATTTTAGATACCAACATCTTTTATTTACATGTGGCATGGAGGAAGGGATAAGTAGAAAAGAGGAGAAATTTATATCCTGTTTCTTCATATGTTGCCACATAACACTTCTGCTCATATGCAGTTGGCCTTAACTTAGTTACATGGTTACACCTAGTTGCAAGAGAATCTAAAAATACAGTCTTAATTCTAGAAGTCACATGCTCAGATAAAATTGGGGAAGGGAAATCAGATATTGACAAAAGATTAGCAGTTTCTACCACACTTAGTACAGTGGAGTTTTTTGTTTGTTTGTTTGTTTGTTTTGTAAAAATAGTATTTATTGATTTTTACTAAAAGACATTTGTTGCGAGAAGAATTCTATATACAGCAATAAAAAAATGTCATTTTGGGGGGTATCTTAAAACAAAGTCTGGATTTTAATAGGACCACTGATTTTTTGCCATTGACATAATGATACCAAGCATTTAGCATCTGCTCCCTAGTGCATCACCCAAAAAAAGAGCTCCAAAGCGGGTGTTCTGAAGACAAGGTAACAAAAGGTAGACAAAGAGTCCCTGGTCCCAGCAACTATGACAGTTTCTTAGAGTGGGTGAGTTTTTTTAAAAATTACTTTGTAACTACAGTTGACATACACTATTATATTAGTTTCAAGTGTACAACATTGTGGTGATTAGATATTTATATAACTCATGAAGTGAGGGTGAATTTTATAGTTTCCAAAGAATGGGATGGCTGCCATTCAAAATGGCATCTATATATGTATGGTATTCATTGTCTGGATCAACCATATCATAGTACATTGGAGATATTAAACTGTGTCTTCTCTCTACTTTGCTGTTTGCTGGTTTTTAAACAACATAACCACAAACTCTTTTTTCCCAAGGATTTTCTCCAAATATTATTATATTTTCTATGAGGATAAAAATTTTATTGTGATAAGTAAATGCAAATAATAAATACCTAAACTTAAAAAGTAATACATAAATGTATGGGGAAGAGATCCCAGAACTACATTTCTTAGTGTTTTATTGTTCCATAAAATAATAGAGAGGGCCTTTGTGATTTCTATTTGAGTGTTTTCATATTTTTTTAAATAAAAGGAACATTCATACATACTGTGAGACTTGCTAGAAATATAAAGTTTTCTGAACTCTTAGTGCTCTGAAAAAAATGCTTTTCTAAAAATAAAATGTACATGTTGGGAAAGTGTTCAAATCAATGTGCTAGTTGTTACGTTCAAAATTCCATTACACTTAATGAGATTTGCAAGCATAACTTGCACAGCAAGTTACTCTGAAAATTTTCCCAGGTGTGTTCTTTTAAAAATAGATAATTCTTCTTCTTTTTTTTCTTAAAGAACATTATTTTATTGGAGCAGTTGCTTTTCAGTTTATCCATTTTTATGTTGATGGCAGTTATTTTACACAAAATGTTGGACTTCTATGAAAAGAAAAACTTGGGTATTTGTTCACTACAACTGTAGGAATCACAAGCAACACATTGACATGATCTTTAGCACCTTAGCATAGTTCTGGTATGGAACTTCTGCATAATTCATTATAAAAGAACATGAAGCATTCAGAAGTCAGTGTTCATTCAGGGATGCACTGCAGATTAGTAACATAAGGAATATGCCTTTTCTATACATAATTTACAAGAGACAGCTGATTTGTTTATGGCTAATAATAGACTTACTTTGATCCCTTTAAGATTTTTGGAAATATTTAAAAAATAATACATTAAATAAAATTGTATTAGAACCAATTTTTAATTTTTCCATCTTATATATATTGCCCTAGAGGACAATTATTAGCAACTAAATCCATGTTTCTCAAAGAATAGTACTTTTTAAAAAGGTGTATATTCACATGATTAAAAAAGAAGCAAAAGTGTAAAAAGGTATCTATCCAATATAAATGGTTAACATGGTTTTCTTCTCATCATCTCTTACTTACACTGTGCAAACTTGTGGCTTTATAAGAAATAGAAAATTTATATCATGCATAAGGCCCACTAACAGCGTTTTATATTATCAGAGCTCATGCCTTTGGCCATTTTCTTTGGTTTGAATTTCCCACAAGGCAAGAGAGGAAGTGCATAGCAGGATCACCTACAGAAACATTTGCAAAACCTGCTCCACTACCAGTACCATCTCCCCAAACCATGTGTTACTGAATCACAAAGTATTATCATGATTGGACTTGTTTTCTTCTGTTTGGTACATAAATAGAGATGGGGACCTTTTTTCTAAAAACTCTAAAACACAGTTATGTTTTTTAGTTTTAAAAATAATTACCAGCTCCTTATATTCCCTTTAATATAAATATATATTTTCTTTAAAAAAACATATATGTATATGTGTACATATATCATCCTCCATGTATTGGTAGAAAAACAACCCAAGTAAAAGCAATGATTCCTATGAATAAAACCTGTTAATACTATAAAATAAAAAGTTATAGGTAGGCCACCATAGTATTGCCTCATAAAAATGAGTTCAACCATGGAAAACAAAATTTAAAAAAACCCAAAAAACATTGTCTTATTCTTGCCTATTTGATATCATCATTATGCTATCTCCCATACAGATCAGGCTTACAGTGCTTATATAGTCTGCCCTTAAGTAGTTTGCAATCTCTAATAGCTTTGTGGTGAACATCTTAATGTGAGTCAAACAGCGAATATGCACACTAACCTATTGTATATGTTTATTGTATATTGTATCTGGGAATGGTTACTCATTAAACAAATTAATTATTAGATATAAGTGATGCAATAGAAATTATAAATTTATATATCCAGGCAGAAATACAATATATTCATTGTTTTATGTGAGGTTCTGCAGGAAAAGACTTTGAGACAGAGATTTGCTTGCAAGGAAAGCAGGATTGGTCGGAAGTCAAGGCTGCAATGCAGCTATGTAAAAGGTCTCAGATGATATCTCCAGGAGTATGGAACAAGGGCGACTTTTACAAGTCTTCCCTAATGAGGTACCATGTGCTCTCAGGGGTAGTGTGACATTTGGTGAGTTAGCTTTCACTGATCAAGACAATTCCAGATCAGCTCAGCCAAGAGTCACTCATCTGCTGGGGATTGAGTGCTATAGGTTAAAACTGAAACCTGGGTGGTGTTCATCAGAATCCATTCTCCCTGACTTATTTTAAGATAGGGAGATATGACTGGATAACCTTGATTTTTTGTTTTTTAAAGTATATTTTATTGATTGCACTATTACAGTTGTCCCAATTTGTTTTCTCCCCTTTCTCCCCCTCCTCCCTGAACCACCACCTTCACTCTCCAGCACCGCTCCCACACACACACACACACACACACACACACACACACACACAATTTATGTTCATGGATTGTACATATAAGTTCTTTGGCTTCTCCATTTCCTGTAATATTCTTCACCTCCCCCTGAATATTTTGTGACTACCTATTCTGCTTATTATTTCCTGTAACTTTCCCCTCATCGTCCTCTCTCCCCCTCCCCACTGATAACCCTCCTTGTGATCTCCATTTCTGTGATTCTGTTCCTGTTTTAGATGCTTTCTTAGTTTTTGTTTTTCTTTCTTAGGTTCAGTTGTTGACAGTTGTGAGTTTGTTATCATTTTACTGTTCATAGTTTTTGATCTTCTATTTCTTAGATAAGTCCTTTTAAGATTTCATATAAGGGTTTGGTGATGGTGAACTCCTTTGAACTTACCTTATCTGGGAAGCACTTTATCTGCCCTATCATTCTAAATGATAACTTTGCTGGATAGAGCAATCTTGGATGCAGGTCCTAACATTTTATGACTTGGAATACTCCTTTCCACCCTCTTCTTGCCTGTAAGGTTTCTTTGAAGAAATCAGCCACTAGTCTTATGATAATTCCTTTATAAGCAACTCTCTCCTTTCCTCTTATTGCTTTTAAGATTCTTTCCTTATCTTTAATCTTGAGTAACTTAAGTATGATGTGCTTGGTGTGTTCCTACTTGGGTCCAATTTCTTTGGGACTCTCTGGGTTTCCTGGACTTCCTGGAAGTCTATTCACCAGATTGGAGAAGTTTTCCTTCATTACTTGTTCAAATAAGTTTTCAATATCTTGCTCTTCCTCTTCTCCTTCCAGCACTCCCATGATTTGGATGTTGGAACACTTAAATTGTCCCAGAGGTTCCTAAGCCTCTCCTCGCTTTTTTTTTTTTTTGCATTTCTGTTCTGGTTGGATGCTTATTTCTTCCTTTTGTTCTGAGTCACTGATTTGAGTCCCAGTTTCCTTCCCTTCACTGTTGGTCCTTGTATATTTTGCTTCATTTCACTTTGTGTAGCCTTCATTTTTTCCTTCATTTTGTGACCGAGCTCAGTCAATTATGTGAGTATCCTGATTACAAGTGTTTTGAACTCTGCATCAGACAGATTGTCTATCTCCTCATCCCTTGGTTCTTTTTCTGAAGCTTTGATCTGTTCTTTCATTTGGGCCCTATTTCTTTGTCTTGGCACACCTGTTAGGTGTAAGGGTCAGAGTCTTAGGTATTCACCCAGGCGGGGCAACCCCCTTTGCTGTATTGTGGCACTGTCTATGTGGGATGAGTCAGAGAGGGAACTAATGCTGCTTGCCCTGTTCTAGTCCCATTTTCTGTCACTTCCCTCATTTCCCACAAGCGGTCTGTGCCCTTTATGTGTTGATTCACAGATGGGTTCGTTTGTGTACATTTTAATACCCTGTGGGTCTCTCCAATGAACTCTCCTGTGAGAAGGTGAGTTTCTCCTGCCACCACAATCTCCAAAGATTTTTTTTTACAGCCTGTGGTTTTGAGTCTTAAATTTCCCACACTGCAGCCCTGGGTTTCATGGTCCTTCTCGCTCCCCCACTTTCTGTTGGGCTTATCTGTGTGTGAACGTGATCACCTATTTGGTCCGCCAGCCACTGCCTTACCCCATCCTCTCCACCCAGCTACTGTCCCTCCTACTGTCTAGTTAAATGTTTCTTTAATTTCTTGGTTGTTGGACTTCCATGCAAATGTTTTTTCTGAAAGTTCTAGTTGTTCTTTGGTTTTAAATTGGCTGTTATCCTTCTTTTGTTCATGCAAGGAATTGAAGCATTTCTGCATATGCTTCCATTTTAGCCCTTCTTTTTGATGTTGAATAATTACTAAAGGAAAAAAGAAAGACCTTGGTTTGAGCCAGAAAGATTGCTCAAATAACTAGGACATAATTTAAAATAACACTGAGAATTTTTTACACAGGTAAATGAACCAGGACACAAGTAATAGTTGGTAAAAGAAGGTAAGTTATAGTGTAGTAGGAAATCCCCATTTCATAAAGATAGGAAGGTTTTTGACAAACAAACTAAAGAAACCTGTTACAGTGATACCATAGCCCCCTTGAACCCCTTCTCCAGTTGTTATCCAACTGTCTTCTTGAATGTTACTTCTTTTGTCACAATTCCTAATTTGTTTACCCTCTATTTACTAGAATGAACAATAATTTCACTTTTTATACTGTTCTTTTACACCCCTTTTTCCATTTCAAGTCTTCCCATCCTTAAAGTCCTGTCTCACCCCCCATTTTCTCCCAAGTCTTCTGTATTTCCTTCCCTTCTTGAAACTCTTTCCTACATTTTCCTGGCAATTTATTTCAAATTCCACTTTCCTTCCTTCCCTTCTCCTCCTCTCCCCTCCCAGATCAGTTCCCTATCACCTCCCCTTCTCTCTCTCTTTCTCCCTTTCTGTGTTCCTATTCTTTAGTATTTGGGTATTGCTATTTGTCATGGAATTGTATAAACTTTATCAATCTAACACACACACACACACACACACACACACGTGTTCATTTTAACTGAAGTATAGCATATCTTTATATGAATAAGCCAGATGTTGTTTACCAGTACATGTAATGACGACGGGGTTTTGGAGGGGTTGTTTCTATTTTTTATTATTACAACAAAGCTATAAGACATATCCTTGGCATTATTAACATGTATTTGTTAGAGCATCCTAACAATAATACAGATCCTTTGAAAGAAGAAATTGCTTTAATTACCCATGACTTCCAGCACAATGCTGGTGTCATAGTTATAATATCCTGCTGACAGATTGTTTGGAGAACAGTGACTTTGGACCAAGAAGCCAGAGCCTTTGCCTTATATGTAAAAAGGGACTATTAGGCAAGCAGTGTTTATTGTATATCATATACAAAGTTCTCATAAAATAGTTTCTCTCACCTAGGGTTGTGTTGCATTCTTCTTTATTTATGTAAGACTTAACCTGTGTCATTTCACTCAACTGTTGTATATCTAAGTAATGCATTCACAATACTTAAGTTGTTTGGAAATGATGTAATCTTCATCTAAAGTTAGCTTTATATTCATTTCTGTTCCAGTGGCTATTTTGTAGAATCACGTGATTGTCAAATGTGCTTTCTTAGAAACATTTCTTACAACTACATGAGTAGGTCTGTAATATGGCCATGTCTCATTTTGACCACTGCATACCTCCTCCCTGGTCTGCCCGCTTTAAACACTGTCCTCTAATCAATTGCCAATTTGCAGTTTCCAAAATGATCCTTTCCTCCCATTGATTTGATTGTGACTCCTTTTAACTCTTCTTCTTTAGCTTCATAATCTAGACATCAGACTGGAGAATTGCAGTTTCTATCCCAAAGCTTTTCATCAAAAGACTTCTCATTGCTTTTTTCTGTCTGCACCTTCACTGATATTTTCTGGTAATCTTACCACATCCCTTGTTTACAATTATCCTACTTTGCTTCCCTTTCTCTTTGACACATTCTCTGACTTGGCTTGCAAGAACTCTGTCCTCCTTTATTATATTTTTAATAGATATTTTCTATAATTATATAACTTATGAGGTGAATAGAGAGAGATAAGAAAAAGAAAGAAGAAAAAAATCTTATCATGTACGGATATCTACTAACATCATGTTAGTATGCTTCTTTTTTCTGAATCATATGAAAAAAATTCAGTCCCAACTGTGCAACTAATTTGTATCTTTATTTTGATAAAAACTATATTATAAACATCTTCCATATCCTAAAAAAAATTTGTGAACAGCATTTTTAGAAGAAAATAAAAATATATGGAGCTATACTATAGAGTATTCCACTTCATCTAAAATATAATTTAAAATAAAATAAGCAAGTATTGTGACTGGAAAATTCAGATAATCTATTAAAAAGAATTGCTGATTAGCATTGATAGATGGAATCATTGAGGGATAAGAATTTTTAATATATAAATAGGAAAACATTATGAGTGAATATTCCCAATAAAAGGAACAAGTGGAATATATATATTATATAGGATTATGGTAGACACCTCAAGTTCAAAGTCATGTCTTTAGTTAGCAAGAAGGATTTGTTTTTATATTTCTAATGCTAAATGCTAAAATTAGCATTTGAAAGACTTACCAATGAATGTTTTCCTATGTGTCATGCTTATTCTGTTCCAAATTCTTTATTTAGTGAAAAAAGTATTAATACACCTTGAGTAGGGTCATTTCCAGAAAGGAACATGAAAATGACTGATGTTCCTCCTAAAGAATTTGCAAGGCCCTAAATAATAATAATTTCTTACATTTGTATAACCAAACCATTATAAGGTTACTTTCATATTAATTATCTACTTTTGTGCTCATAATAAAGCTATGAAACAGATACTATAATTATTCTATATATAAATGAATAAACCAAGTCAGCATTGTCAAGTAATTTACTGAACATGGTAACATTAGCTAAGGGTATACAAACCTAACTTGGTGATTCATTCTTTTTTTGGGAGGGGGCGGGGGAGTGGGGAGGTGCTAATGTTTGGGAGGTAGACTTTAGTAAGGATGGGGGAAGTAGCATATTTGTATAATTAACTTCAAATTCTTAATACTTATTCTCTTTTTAGTTGTTTGGTCCAAGAATATAGGAAATAGGATGTTTTCCTTTTATAAAAAATATTGTATTTGTTTATTTTTAGAGAGAAGGGAAGGGAAGGAGAAAGAGAGGGACAGAAACATCAGTGTATGGTTGCCTCTTGCATGCCCCCTACTGGGGACCTGGCCTGCAACCCAGGCATGTGCCTTGACTGGGAATCGATCAGTGACCCTTTGATTCACAGTCTGGCACTCAATCCTCTGAGTCATACCAGGCAGGGAAGAAATAGTTTGTTTTCTATCTTTTCACAAAGGAACAGCTTTAGAAAACATAAGATGTCTTCTCTGACTTACAGCTATTTACTCTGATGTCCTCTGGCAATTACTACTGAAAAAAAGTCATAATCCTCCTGTTTTGAAAATTACCTACTTGGATTTTGCTAGGATTTTTAAATGTATTCTTAAAATATTAAACATTTCTAGCATCTGCCTAATTGAAAGGTCATTAATATTATCTATGAGGTGGTAATGACATTCAATCTTCATAGAAAATGCATTTGTATTTCAAAATGTATTTTTCATCATCATAGTCCCAATTATTCTTAATTCTCCTTCAAATGTTCTTGAGGCTGGGCCCAACTCTCATCCACTATGTTTATCATCTTCTTTCAACTGTTTTAAAATCAGTTTTCATATTATCTGTACATGTTCAGAAATTTTCAATTTTTCCTCTAATCCCTTTATTTGGTTCCTACATCAAGATACTCTCGATTACCTCCAAGTCAGATTTTCATTCTTCAGTTGCTTTTTTAAGTGATCTTACATTTCTTCCTTATTTTGTTTAATTTTCTTTCATCATGTTTTTAATTTTTATACTACCTTATTTATCATTATTCTCTTGTTTTATTGAGGTCATCTTTCTTGTGCCTGATTGAATATGTTATAAATTATCATCTATAAAAGAATTGCCATGCATGGAAAGGCCCCACCTATATTTTTGTTTTGTTCATTCATCTATGAAAGATAAAATTTAATTTAATATTGGTGCTTTCTTACGGAGTTCTCTGATTGCTTTTGATTCCACTTTCTTTTAGCATGAACATTGGATGAAAGCCTTCTATATGTAAACAAGAGGAGGAAATACATACATGGTTTCTAAACCAATTTGTTGTGTCTAGTTGTCATATAACTACTATAGGCTACTATTAGATTAAGATACAATCTTCTCAACCCTCACAATTTTTTTTTGTCTTAATACTCTCAACAGAGGACGTACATAAGCAGTAATAAGACTAAATAATCACAAGGGCAATTCTGAATTAATTATGTCTGTTTTATTTAAATTATTGGCATTTTCTTTCCAATTCAGCAAGCAACTGCCAATTTAAGCAATTCCTCATTTAACCAGCTGCGTAATGTACCTAGATCATACATATTGTTGGTATGGTAAACATACAACTTATTGTCCAAAAAAGGAAAATATGAGAGTGAAAGCAAGCTCTATTAATAACTATGTCAGGGTACCAGCATGTACTAGAATTACGCTAGTCAAACTGAAACATACGGTTGTTGGAGGGCTCTACCTGTAGGGCCCCCTAATCCACCATGGATGAGAATAAGTCTACCAAGACATGATCTGCTTGGGGAAGAAAGGTGGCCATCTCTCAAAGGCGAAGGACCGAGAGCCTGTTCCTCAATGGGCTTTTATTGGGTTTAATTTGCATAGGAATGCAGGTAAAGCTCATCAATTATTGTCAGGCAGTAAGGATCAAACAATAGATAACATTCAAAGAACCATGGGGGCTTATTCTGATTCAGGGTTAGATAGCTAAAGGGCTGTAAAACTTTGGGGAATGAACTCATTTCATGCTTGGACCCTTATCATTTAAGTTGAGGGTATTAGCAAAGCAGGTTTCACAGGATTTTATGCATTCTATCTTAGGCCTGATCACCTCAGGGAAGTTGCCTTTTCCAGCACAGGGCTGCACCCACCTCCAGCATTGTTTCAGGCTGAAGTCAGGCAGGTGAAGTAAGGCAGCCAAGAGATTAGGAGACTAATGGCAGACAGAATGAGGACTCAAGCTATGCCAAAGCCGAGGAGCGAGGGTCCATCACTCCCTTTTTCCATAGCCCCTCAAATCCTTCTCTGAGGGCCCGTTTGAGACCATGCCTGTCTTAGGTCTTCCATCCCTTGAGGAATCTTACCCATCATTGGCTAACCAGTCATTTGCCCAGGGCCAAGCAGGGTAAAGTAAAAGTGTGCAGAGGCGGCACCCCTACCAGGAAGATAAGCTGTCTCCTTAGTGGCTTATGGTCCCAAGGTCTCTTTACTCAGCCTTAGCCATGGAGGGGTTACAGTTTCTGAAACCAGGCAGGGTGGTTCCCCACATATGGTCACCCTAATTGTAGGGTATTCAGATGGGTACAGAAGAAGGGTACTAACACAAAAATGAGATAGCTGGAGTTCTACTAGTGTTCTCCTCCTTGACATAGTAGCCATTGTGTAGGAAAAGGGACATTAAGTTTTCAGAGTGGCACAAAACTTGCACTTTTGGAGGAAAGAACAGACTCTTGCAGAAGTTCCAATTTTGTGATTCCAGAAGTTTACTCTGATAATTGCATAAGGGAAGCAAACAAATATTCATTATCTCAGTTCAGTTTTCTTGGCCTTATAGTTCATAGATATTTTCCATAATTGTTTGTGACATATTGATGAGTCCCACCATACCATTTTATCATGAGTTTTCACTTTTTGTGCATGTGTCTGTAATTATTTTGTTGAGTGCTGGGAGAAATTGAGTTGGGCAGTCCTAACAAGATTTTATTTAAATTTCTGTTTATATATCATTCATTCTGGTAATATGTGTCTTTAATCATGTGTTAAAATCTACTTCACATTCCCTCTTTATGTATTACACTTATAAATGTGTTCAATGTTTTTCTATCATCTTTGCTGTGCAACTCCTACAGAGTATGACACAACAAATGGATTCAATAAATATTTATATTAAATATTGACTAGTGTATCACATTTTTTAGCTTGCTTGGGATCTATTTCACACTTTACCCCCATGAGTGTGTGTCAAATGTTTTACTGTTAGTAGCAAAGTATGCACCACCAAGTAAAACATTTCTAATTGTTGTATTTAGTTCTTTTAGTGACCACCTTAAAGTAAGCATTTCAGCATGTTATTTAGAGCTCAGTTATAAACTTAGGTGTATACTTTATGCAAACATGCTTGTTTTTATTGATAAAAAGGAATAAAAGTTGTAGAGTGGCCACATTATTAGTGCAAATTTAACTCATGAAGTTTTGGTCACTAAATTCCTTGTGGCTGGCAGGACTGTTGTAATCTATTATGCTGTCACCTGATATCTAGTCTCCTCTGTAGTAGATGCCAGTCAACTCCACCCAGGGGCATGCTGCCACCTCCAACCATGGCCTTCCACTTCTCCCTAAAACTGCATGTGGCGTTAGAAATGTTTGAATTTTTCAAGATTTCACATGCACAAAAAAGCCTCTGACCACATTTCAAAACAGATTAGAGGAAGAGAGTCCCATGTGCCTCTACCTCTTCATCACAACTGCTTTCACAAATCTCACCAAAAATAAAGTCCATGGAACATCGGTAGAAAATTTCTGGTGTTTGATAAAATGGTCTTAACACATGGTATTTTTAGCATCTTAAACTGATGTGTGTTACCAAGTCCTGCATATCTGGTTCTTTTCCTGATTTTATATAGCACAAGGATTAAATTATTACATTTGTTAATTTTTTTGCTTAGATTATAATTTATTATTGCCCAGGGAACCTTGTGTCTTCCTGTTTCCAGTTCTTTCTTAAAGCTTTTATGATGTCATCAATTAGATCTCATATTTGTTCATTTGCCATAATATAGCTCATTAACAAGTAGTTTTCAGGTAATATGGATATTTATTTAAAGTATACATTATCACTGAAGTAAGTGAATATCTTTAATATGTTATTTAATCAATTAAAGCATAACTACTGAGAGGTTGAACATAGAATGAGAGCTGTTTAAATATTTTGCTAATAGACAACACTAATTGGTTTCATTTGGGTTTACCAGAGAAAAATTTTATTTGTGGCTTGCTTGTTTTTTCTTTTATTTTTATTTTCTAAACTAGGAACGACTAGTATTTAGCAAAACTTCTTGGCTAAGTTGATAAACATACAGAAACAATCACTATTAAGAGCTAACATATAGGTTATAAAATTCTGTCTTAATTCCTAAATTGAAAATTATTGAAGATTGGAAGAATATGTGGATGTATGTATATTATCTTTTAGATTTCATATATGTGTTTGTATGTGTACATATGTGTATGTATATATATCTTTCATATAAATACACACATATATTCTCATTCAGATAATTCTAGGTCATATAACTGATTATCCTATAAAAAGTTGTATAAAAATACTTATTAGAAAAATGCTGTACTTTCCATGCTTCTATATATTTTATACAATAACTTGATATTTCACATGTTAACACAACTACCTCTTTATTTCACTTTAATAGATGGCAATCCTTGGTTTTGTCTGATTTTTTCCTGTAACTCATAAGTTCAATATTTTGTGACATGCATAGCAGTGCCCAGACTTCAATGAGAAGAAAAAAGTAGCAATTAATTTTGGCATTTTGCTCCTAAAACATAAAATATTGACAGCTTAATTAAAAATACGAGTTCAAATAAAATATTCTTGTTCACTGAGAATTTATATGCAATTTATTAAAAGCAGCTTTCTATAGCCACTTTCCATGGGATGTTGTGTAAAGAGGATAGTGAACTGGGAAGCAGGAAGCCTGGTGCCTCTGCCAACTCCGCCAGTAACTAGCTGGGCTGCAGTGGCAAGCACTTCACCTCTGGAGGCCATAGTGTTCTCATTTAAAACATAACCAAGTAAAATTGCATGATATTTAGTGTCACTTCTAAACCAAAAAATCAATTCCATGTGCTTATTTGGGAAGGTGGCTAAAATTTCAACTATCTTTACACTATACTGCAAGCCACTGAATTTGAAGCACAACTCACAACATATCCAAATGTAATGATTTTTATATGATAGTGAGAGGAAATATGAAGATTGCTTTTGCTAGAAATATGTGAAAGTCTTATCCATGCAAAAGTGGCAGGAGGATGGCAGATCATGGAAAACATAAAACCGCTCAACTGTACTGTTTGGAGTATCTTTTCTAATTCTTTATTTTCCACTAAATGAGGTCATTTCCTTCTTGTTGATGCCCTCATTTAAGATCAGCAAATGGCTTTCCACTTTCCTAAATCTAGAAGTATTTTTTCATATACTTTGATCATTTGCTGCACAACAAGGTCAGCCATAAAATGTCCCCAAATTTTGTATTTAGCAATGTGATGATGTAATGCTTGGGCCTCGTAGTCTGTGATAGATGTCATGTGCAATGTGTTCCTCTATGGCTTTCCTAACCCCTTTCTCACGTGCAGTAAAATAACCCTCTTACTTTTATGAATTACGAAACAGTAATTCTTCTAGCAATGGTGTGTGGGCCCTGGAGGTGAGCTATTTATCTATCTAGATCAGAGCATAAATATATATATATATATATTTTTTTTTTTTTTAAGAAATACACATCCCTGTTTTTTTTTTTTTTTTTTTTAGATTTTTTTTTTTTTTTTAATTTATCTTTAGAGGGGAAGGGAAGGAGAGAGGGAGAGAAACATCAATGTGCGGTTGCCTCTTGTATGTCCCCTGACAGGAACTGGCCTGGCAACCCAGGCATGTGCCCTGACTGGGAATCGAACCCCGATCCTTCGGTTTGCAGGCCCGCGCTCAATCCACTGAGCCACACCAGCCAGGGCAGAGCATAAATATTTTGTTCAGCAAAGTAGAGGCTATAGTTCATTGGTTTAGTGACAATAATTATTATGTTATAAGGGGACTAAATGGTAATGAGAAAAAATACAGATTAATATTTATTAATTTTTAATAAAGATTAAATAAAAAGTAGTAAGTATTATGTTAAATAAGATCACTTCCTGAATTTCTTAAACTCATTGGTCAATATTTAAATTAATTCATATCCCCCTTCAGAGAAGTTGAATAAAATTCATATTCTGATGGATGCATTAATGAAATATGTATTGACTACCTTAACTTTAACAATTAAAAGATTGTCAAGGCATACTCTAGAATTCAGTACTTTTGTCCTATCTGCATGTGTAAACAAGGCTTGCTTATAAAGCACCATTTGCTATTTTCATAAAATATATATTTGTCTAATATTATTTACACTATCCTTAATATTTGTATCTGGCCTCAGCTTTTGAGTCTACACATACATGTTACAGACTTTTAAACATCATGGCATATATAAAGGAAATGGTTAGAAAAAATGAAGAAAGCTAGGTAAAATGAACAAGATAATTTTTTTAAATCTTGCCTTTTTTGCAGGTAACTATTCAAAAAGAAATGGAGACTAGGCCAAAAATTTATGGCATGCTGATAGAATTATATAAAAAGCATTTTTTTCCAAAGTGAAGTATATGTTTTTCTTCATGTTCCATCTATCTAGACAGCTGATATATAATACAGTGAGCCAAAGAAGAGATTTTGATCTTTCCTAAGAGTGTTTTGTCACTGATCAGAAAGAAGTGGTTCCATTTTTTTCCAAGTTGAACCAGAATGTCATAAATCAAGAAAGGTGAAGGTTTTCAGCAAAAGGGATAGTACATATATTGAGCCTTTACAAACTGGCATAGTATTGTATTTTTCTTTCTTTCCTCTTCATTTACTTTTATTTCTGTATTTTATTTTCTTGGCATGTGCATAAAATGTACTGATAAAAGTCTCCATGTACCTTTGACACTATTGGAGACAAATGGAAATATCATGTGGAGAGAATCAAGTCGAGATTAGCAGTATTGTTCCTTACCAAAGCATTTTTGAAACATAGCACACAATTTCACCCATTTTGAAAGTGTGCAAGACACTCATATGCATTCATATGGAAAGAGAACTTTTTAACCCCTGTCTCTGTTTTATTTTCCATTAAAGCTCTTTCTGGTCGCTTTTAGTTTTGAAATGTTTGCATTTCGGTATTGAAATTTTCTTGATTTAGGATTATAGTTAGGTGTATGTATGTGGAAAGTATGGGTGCATCACCTTTATTTCATATGTGTATGTTTATCTAAGCAGAATTTTTGGAATACCTAAATTCTTTATTATAAGCCATGACTGAAGATGCAGATGGCTTTTCAGAAGCAAAGTACATTTATATAATTCTAAATTAATTTAACTTCCTTTGGCATGGTCACTGATAACAGATACATAATTTATTATAGAATTCCAAAATGCCAATTAATAGTCATCATTAGGTAATATTGAACTACATTTGTTTCAGTATCCAGTGGAATGGCTTCTAAGGGTAACTAAGAAGTTCAGTTTAAAAGAGGAAAACACACAGGCAGAATACAAAGCTATTGAAGATCAATTATCATGTATTTATAATTTACTTCTATCTTGGTTTAGTTGGGAGGCCAAATTTTGTTGTTTTTTTTCCCCTCACCTTTTCTGAGTATACTCTACAGTGTTCATCAAGTTAGGTCTTTTTGGAGGAGGCCTGTTTTCATTTTTCTTTATCCCCAAATTTTCATCTTCATTTTGTTTCCATGTAAGATATATATTTTTGTTGGATGAATCCCTTGATAAATATAATAGTTAAGCAATACTGGATGCTATAGCAGATAGATCCCAGATTGTATGGTGGCTTAAAACATATTCAAGGTATTTTTCTTTTTTGTGCCTTCCTCTTATTGATCTGAGAGCAGTGTTTCTGATCTCAGGTGTGGTCTTTTCTCTCAAAAAATTGATAGAAACAGCTAACAAGGGCTTATTTCTCTTTTAGGTCTCTTAGATTGCCATCCTAGTGTGCTAGAAGGGAAGGGGAATATAGTTGAGTGCTGTGGACATTTTACTGGATCAAGCCTACAAAATAAACATTCCCTTCTGCTCAGAATCCTTTGTAATTTAACCATATGGTCACAATTAATTGAAAAATAAGATGGGCTATGCAATCTTGCCAAAAGGAGAAGAGGAGGAAAAATGTTGTCATTAATAGCTAGCTGTCTCTGCATAAGAAATTTGATAGTAAATGCTACTTTTAGTCCATTTAACCCTGCCACAGAACACCTATATTCCCAAATACATATTTGCAGATGAGAGACATAGTCACCTAAAAAGTCTTTAACTAGTTTTAATATTCAGTATATAAATAGTTTTAACTTTATTGGTCAAATGTGTGTGTAACATGCCATCGAGTAGGTCTGACTCTTGGCAACTCTGAATGAATAATGTTCACAATGTCATGATTTTAAAAGCCCTGCTCAGTTCCTGTAGACTCCTGCCTATGGATTCTTTCATGGAGTCAATTCATTTCATCATTGGCCTTCCTTTTTTCCTGGTGCCTCCTATTTTCCCCAGAATTATTGTCTTTTCCAAAGAACATTGCCTTCTCATGATGCCTTATGTAAGACAACTTCAATATATATAATCACTTACTTTGAATTTACTTGGTTAGATTATCACTTTTCTATTAAATGGTACTACTTTCAGGCACATTTATAGCTGACATTTGATCAATCATGTGGGATATCTTTCAGAGAAAGAATGGAGATTACTGCTTATTGACTTAACGTCCTTGATTTCCTTCTACTTTAAGTTGCATGAAAGCCTATTTCAGTCTTGATCACCTGTATTAATACCTAGTATTAAGAATGATGCTTTGTTCATATTAAGTACTTAAATAATGTGTATAAATACGTGTTGAATGAATTAAAATGGTTAAACATTAATGAGATGATATAGTTTAAGTAATAACGAAATTATTAACTTCAAAAGACTGTATATTTCCCTTTTAAAGGGAACATGTTATTCCCACCCAGAAAAGCACAAAATTAGTTTTTGAGGTTGATATCCCTTGTTTTGAGAGTTATCTTGTATTTGTGAAATGTGTCTTTAATTATCCTCAGTACATAGCTTCTGCACTTTCCTTAGATTCTTTGCCTGTGTTTTTCAGTGTCATAGTGCTATTTATTTCCTCTGCATCCCTTTACATTCTCCAAAGAATAAGAATTTTATGCCTCTATTTAAAAATGTACCAATAAATGCCTAATAACAAACAAACAAGTGTACAGACTCCTAGTTTTGGTGGACAAGGGAAAATATTATTCATTTGATTTCATATGCATATCAAAGTTTCGAATTTAATGTGAGTAGCCTTAAGATATTTTATCTAGTATTAATTATAGTAAAATTTCTTGTCATAAAAAGTAAGCAATTAATAACAGAAAAATAATTATTTTAACAGTTTAAAGAGGAAAATTCTATGAAACATTAATATCTGGTAGTATAATTGCCATATGCAAAACAGGTGCACAAAGATGCATTCTAATGTAAAAACATTCAAAAAGTAGTCTTTCTTTTTAAAAATAATTCCGTAATATATTTATTTAATGCCCATTCTTTATTACCAGCAGCTGCAAAAATTATCCTTATGAAACCTTTTCATCAGTCTTTTGCAACCAGATAGGTTACTGCTTGTTTGTCATATTCAGCAAAGCTCTAACATTAGAAAAGTTGAGGTTTTCTTTAAGGTTTCAATTTTAATCTTTATTTTCTTAAAATATTAGAAAGTCTTCCATCCTAATAGATCATCTTATTTTGTCAGACATAACATCAGGTGGACAGATACTTTGGATAACATTAGTAACTACTCTTAGGATGGGGAAGACTGAAAACATTGTGAAAGTAGCTGAGTTGTATGGTTTATATGTAATACGAGGTTCATTGTGATAAATCTACATAATACTCTACAGTGACTTCAGAAGTTTCCATTCAATTTTCCACATGGGTGGTTAAATTAGTTTAATCTTATAAACAAACTCAAACTAGAAAATAAATAGAATATTAGTAGACATAGACTTACGGAAGAATCTATGTAAAGTAATAAGGATCTTCAGTGTCAAAGATTAAGAGGCAAAACTGCAAGTGCTCATTCATCAAAAATGATTTGTAAATTTTACAACTTATTCAAATCTCAGTAAGAAGTTTATTTGCATATTTTCAAAACATTAAAATTATTCTGTTTTAAAAACTTTTTGCTGCATAATAGGATAATGACATTACTACTGTTATCATTGGTTCTATTAATGCAGGAATTAATAATATGTTGGTGTCTGGTTCAGATCTTACAGATATAGTTCAATCAAGTTGCATAGCATTCAGCAGATTGTGCTATATTCTAGCTCTATAAACCTGAAAAGTAAAGTATCCATTCAGAATACTTTCAGAATCCATTCAGAATACATCCATTCAGAATGCCTGATTAAGATAATCATGCTTGTTCAAAATTTTACAAACTGCTCCTTTTGTCTATGCTGGCTTCTGTTCTTTTACTCTTAGGTATTTTTGCTTCCTCCTAATTCAGCTCTATAAAATAAGCTTGGAGCTACATTAGGTGAATTTGTGTATAACAAGATCACTACAGGTTGATCTTGCATTATTGCAGTTACATGCAATCTGATACAATAAACTTACTCACTGACATGCAAAACCAATTATGCTCTCATTTATGAGAGAACCATGCTCCAACACACAGTTGTTATTCAGAGAAATCCATTGGTGTCTGCATGCTATTAGGTACTAAATTATCTTTAAAATAATTCAGTAATTCAAAAAGTAGAAGAATTTTATTGAAGTATTTTTAAAGCAAGAGAAGAAATGAAATTTTAGTATCAGCAAACATTTCTAACATGAACTCGCCCATCTAGAAAATTACTTTAATGCATACATCAATATACAAGCCATTTGCTTATATTTTAGCAATTAATTTTAAAAAACTGTGAATTTCTTTTTGGCTCTGATAAAAATACATAGCAACTTTTCATGGTAAAATGATAATTGTGCTTTTATTGTTATTCCAATAAAATTAAGTTTTAATTAATGTTTTTATTTCATTAAAATTTAAAAATTAATAAAATGAGAAAAAAATCACACATTTTAGTATAGCTTTCCTATACTGAGAAAAATTAAATGTGTTGATAAAAAATACCCCTTTAATGTTTTTATGATAGAATAGAGTTGATAAGGACTTACTTTGACTTGAAAATAAGGTCATTTCAAATCTTCACAATAGGAAAGCGAGAAGGGGGGCAGAGACAGAGAGAAAGACAAGATAAGAAAAAAGAGATAGGGAAGAAACTATTTTATTAAACACCTGTACTTTGATGTCTCAAATTTATGTACACTACTGAATTCAAATCATCACTTTCATTTTAAATATTTTGAAACTTCATGCCTGCCATAATTCATACAGTGGACACTGAATGAATTGTTTTTGAGTGAATAGTTAAATAAAAAAAGGATTTAATATAAGATCTAGTTTGAAATTCCTAATTTACCATTCTGTAGCTATTTACTTTCAGAAGTATTATTTATCTTTATTTATATTGTTGATAACAATAATGTATACCTTGAGATTATTTCTATAATTTAATTATAAGGGACTACATTTTTGTGTATTAGAGAAATTAAATATTTAAAGAAAAGTGGTAAGCCATTTTTAATAAAAAATATTTGATTTCTACTATCTTACAGAAATCAACACTCAATGGTAATCATTTTGACTACCCAATTGTGTTGATTATATCTGTATAACAAAAGATTCCCAAGTTGAAAGAGAAATATGAATCCCATATAACTTTAGTTATATGGTAAGTATTTAAAAAACAGAATATATCTCTGATATGTCTGAAAGTTCTGCCGAATAACATGATTTGATTTGATATGGTCTTTGAACCACAATTTAATTTCTGTTTATTTGTTCCTCTGGTATGAAACAGTTTACACATTATTTATTCATGTTTCCTTTTAAACCATCTCAAATTCATAGCTTAGTGTATTTCCAAAATGTACATAAATATGCATATATTTCTTTCTCTTACTTTCATTTATTTATGCAAATATTTCCTTTGTATTTCAGCATCATAATATTCACAAATAAATTTTTATGACTTTTTTCATGACATTCCAATATATCTAGTAGCACAAAGTGTATTTACTATATTTCAAACTCAAGTTTTCATGGTTGGCTCTTCTTTCACCTTTTCCTATATTCCTTTCCTATTCTTCCTACCTTCTTACCTATTCTCATTCAAATGTGCCTAATTAAAAAAATAAATTTATTAAGTGTTTTCTCACAATTTACATTATTTAGTGCAAGTTTGTAAAGTCCGTGTTCAGTAAGAACTTTATCTTGAATTGTTTAACTTATAGGCAAACCAATTCATAAAATAGCTTTTAAAGCGTCCCAGTTCAGAGCAGCTTTAGCAGTCAATCTAAAGCATGCAGAAATAACGAATAATCTTTGTGAAGCAAACTTTAAAATCAAAGTAGATAAACTCATTAGTTTTGTGTTCTACCTCATTTTAATATTTTAATATCTCATACTTGCATAGAAATGACCACAGGTTCCAATCACATGTGTAAGGTAAATTGCATGGAAGTTGTACATTTGTTAGGATTATTAGTCAATTATCGCCTGTACTGATGTGCCTTTCCTAAAGTGGAAAAACCCTGGGGTAGGTTGCTCCCACTCTTCTCAATCTTCCTGGTAGATCAAAGAAAACATTTGTAAAATAACTGTTCATAAAACATACAGAAGTCAACTGAGTTACAATGAAGGTTATATAGCATTATTGCTACAGTAGTATGAAGAAGTAAGCAACAAAATCAAAAACAAATTTTCCCCAAACTCTGTATTCTCTTTCAGCCTCTGTTAAATCTCCACATTGTCAAGTTTCTTGAAAACTGATAGCTGCAGTTAATATCTTCATCTGATTGCCTCTCAGTCTTAAAACATTGCATTTTGCTTTCGTTTTTTGTTTGTTTTTCATTGTTTCCAATTAATCTCTGCATAGCAAAGGTCCTAAGGCATACTGGTGGCCAGGCCCCAGGAACATGTTTTTGATTGTGTTTTAAAATTTGTTTTTTTTAATGTTATTTATATATTTTTATTGTTCTATTATAGTTGCCCCAATTTCTCCTCCCCATGCTAACTGCTGCCCCTCCCATCCCACAACCCTCCCACTCCCACAGTCAATCCCCACCCTGTTGTCCGTGTCCTTGGGTCATTTATACTTGTTCTTTAACTAGTAATTAGGCCCTTCCCCTTCTTTCCTCCCTTATCCCTCTCCCCTCTTCCCTCTGGTCCCTGTCAGTCTGTTCCTTGTTTCAATACCTCTGGTTCTATCTTGCTCATTTGTTTATTTTGTTTCTTAGGTTCCTCTCATAGGTGAGATCACATAGTATTTGTCTTTCACCACCTGGCTTATTTCACTTAACATTATACTCTCCAGTTCTATCCATGCTCTGGTGAAAGATAGGAGTTCCTTAGGTTTTCCTGAAACATTTGAGGTATGAAAGTCTCTTGCATTCTTTAATAACTTTTCTTGCTTTGGGATGCATCCTTATCTCTCTGATAAACAACTACTTTAAATTTTTCAACCAATATCTGTTCAATAACAGAAACAAACAAAAAAAATATGCATGTTACCCTATTAAATCTTTTCTTTGGAAAGTCTTTTTCCACATTGACTCTGGGCTTCTCCCTATGACTAGTTTTGGCGAATAGAACAATTCCAAAATAAAGGCAAGGAGAGACTGGCAAGTGCTTGTTTTTTGCTCTGTACTCTTGGGACCCAAGATCCATAAAATCAAGCCCAGTCACCAACTGTTACTCTAGCTGAGAGCCAGCGTATCCCCAGAAGCAGAGACCTAGTAAGTAGGTGACTGGCATCTGACCATAGATAGGTTTAACACAGCCAGAATCAGAAGAACTATCCAGTAGAACCCAGTATAAACCGCCACTTCACAGAAATATGTACTACAAAAATGATATGAGCCACTATGGGGTCCTTTGCTAAAGAGAAAAATCAACAAACATACCACTTTCCCTTTTGGATCTAGATCTTAATTAGCAGCACTGCCACCTATTCTATCATCTACCTTGAGACCCAGGTCATTCTCGGTTGTTCTCATTCCACTTAGCCCTTCATCTAATTAGTATTTAAAACTTGTTGCTATTTTTAAACCTTAAATTATTTTAATAGTGAAATAATTAAATATTTTATGAACTTAATACATATTTGTGATTACTTGATACATGCCAGAATTATTAAGCTGATAAGGAGAAGTATTGAATAGAATGACTTGTTCATTTTGGACTATGGATTTAATACCTCTTTCCCCCTTAGGTACCCTATTCCACTGTCTTTTTTATAACACAGTATTTCTGATTGACTTATATAGTGCAGGCAATTAACAGATGAAGCTGTTAATTCTTTTATTTTATTTGCTATATAATTAATTCTGAGCCTTTGGAAAGGTTTTTGTATCGTTCTATCTAAAATATAATATAGAGAATCAAAAGATAGTCTATTTGTTGAGTTTTTAATTATAAAAACCAGGAATTGTGTCACCAAAATGTAAAATCTTTATCATCTTGATTCCTGGTCTGACCAAAGACTGTTTGCACAGCTTGCAAAGAATATTTTTTGTAGGAAATTAAATCTCTTTAGTGCCTCCATCTCATGGCCATGAATTTCTATTCCCATTCACAAAACTAAGTAATACCTACAAAATCTTTGAAGGAACTTAAGAATACAAGGGGGAAAAACAAATGTTTGGCATTCAAAATTTATATGAGCAAGTATCTTTTCTAATCACAACTATTATAAGTGCAATGCAGAGGAAACAGTTTAAATACTGCCAATATTTTTAGCTACTTTACTCAAAATGACATGCCCTTTCTAAAGTAATCATGTAAACAAATTAAAACAAGGCTGCTGCCGAGTAGTCACTCATAGCTTTTGGAGTTGATTGAATAAGGAGAAGGCATGGTTAATGCTGACCTTATTGAAACAACTCCCGTAAACTACTATACTATGTAGTGTGCTTATATGCTTTGCTATTTCCTTTTATTTGCATTTACTGTGCCTTATTCGCAGTAGATATTTAATAAATAGTGTTGGAGGAAATAAAAATTAACAAACATTGTTAATTAGTGATAAAATTTCTATTTACTTTATAACTACTTTTATCTCTTTGTCAGTAGAAAATACAAGAGTGGGGAAAAGTAGATTTACAGTTGTTTGTATGGGAAAAATATATATATAATATTACAAAAATAAATCAAAATACAAGAATAAACTCATTTTTGTATACTTGCAACAGGAAACCTACTTTTGCTCACCTCATATATCCTTCTGTGCTCTAATAAATGGGAGCTGTATATAGAATCTAAACATTGTCCACTTACAAACAAAACAAAACAAAACAAAACTCGTGCCCTTTAAATTTGTGTGTTGATTAAAGGAAAAAAAATTGTGTAGCCACAATGTAGAATCTAAAATATGTAATTTGAAGATTGGTGATAGAATCTAAATCTTACAAAATTGATGGGCACACCACTGGGTCAGTGAAATTGAGGGTGGGGAGATGAGGAACAGCTATGTGATTTAATCACATTGTGTTCTTCCAGAAGTCCACTTACAATTCACATGAATAACTTCACTTCAGTGGTGAACACACACTATAATACACAAATTACATATTACAGAATTGTGTACATAAAACCCCTATACATTTATTAACCAATATCACCCCAATAAATTCAATAGAGAAGAAGAAAATAATAATTTAATGCACAGTACTTAGTTTAACCCTTTATTTATTTATTTATTTTGGGAAATTTTTATCAAATCTTGGCCTGTTATTGCTACTTTTTTAACATGACATCAACAAACTACAATTAAGCCTAGTAAACTGCAAGCTGATAATTAGACGTTTTTCCATTTATATAAGAAAATATATTAGAAATAAATAGTTTTTTGCTGTATTAGAAAAAACTAGCATATTCAAAGATTTGATTTATATGTTAGGATAAATGCTGTTATTAATGAATAGAAGGATTTCTATGACTTTGGTTAAATTAAATACCACATGAACAAAAATAAGTCATTAACAATTGCTTAATAGTTAATTCAAACCACTGATGACCACTATTTATAAATAAGGGTGTACCCAACTTTCTCACCAATGCTTCTGCCTCCAATTTGGCAAGCATCCCCATTTCTGCTGTGTTAACATTTGCTCCTGGGAGGAGATGAAGGGAAAAAGGTCCATAAGGTTTCCATTGGCCCAGATAGTAGAAACATCTGCTGGATTTGTAAGCAGCTTGCTGGCTGAAGACAGCAGGGAGAGTTGATGCTTATTAACCCTGCCATATGAGTCAATATTTCCTGTGCCCTGGGGCTACACAATCTTAATCAAGAAAAAATAAGGAAGCACATTACTTGTCAAAATTTCTTTATTAAATAAGCATTTTATATTTTTAAAGTAACTTTCATGGCATTATAAATTATGAGTTTCATACTATTGAAATTCAATTTCTAACAAATAGCAGTTTATTGGATTATTTTATGATTAATTAGATCATTTTGAGTAATGATGGGTTCGATGCATTTAGAGCTTTGCTTAGAGAGATTTGACCCTTACACTTGAAAAGTTGGTTAATATTGTTCTCTGTGACAAAAAGTTTGTTAGAAAAATACGTACAATTTTTTTTCATAAGGTTATCTTTGTAGGTAATTTAGCTGGTGAATGATTTCAATAGTGAGATTTGAGAGTATAGTACCAAATGTGAACTTAATAAATTGTAACTAAATATAATTATTAATTTTTACATAAAAACATATATTTGCCATTTTGAAAGCAGTTATATTAAAAAATGTATATTTATGCCCATGTTGCCACCAAAGCTGTGAACTCTTGGTAATTTTTAGCAATTGTCCTATAAGTCTGTGGCTTATCCTATTCAATGTGCTAAATTTGAAAAGTCTGTTACTTCCAGTTTATTACAATTTTTGATTAACACAACACTCAATAGATATCTAAACTTGAGAGACAAAATTCAACTTTATTAATAATATATATATCAGTGTAATATATATTTTTATTTACATGATATATATAAAGTTATCTACTTACCCAAATTTATTATCTATCTATCATCTAAACATCTATCTATCTATCTATCTCTCTATCAATCATCTATCTATTATAGTACACACCTTTGGTTTCAGATCTATTAAAGCATGTAAGACCATAATTCTTTTTAGAAAACCTGTTGTCCAAATTATATATAGAATTCATGAACTATATCATCGTCTATTTAGTTCTAATATGACGTGGAAAGGAAACAAGACAAAGAGGAACCATTTCAAGGGTTTATTGGAAGAGCCTTTATTTCATCAGATAGACTGCAAAAATATCATTTTTAAAGCAATCTGACTTTATAGTTGCAATGTCCACTTTGCTAGAGCAGAAATACAATTCTTGTTTCCACATACACAATGATGCCAATGAGAAACAAGGGCTTTGCGTCCAACTACAAGCTTACCCAAAAGTCAAAAGACAAGTTTTACAACAAGAAGATTAAAAACTAGCAAAGCTTTTGTGACACCTTGAAATGCTTCTCAGTGTGCAGTTGCTCCTTACTGAAGACTGGACTGAGTCAGTAAGAAGCCTCCAGCTCTTGAGCCCATTCAACCTTTTTGGCCTTGCTAGTCACACAGCCTTCTCATGATTATGTCATCAGTTCTCATTTTCTGATACAACTGCATCTTATCAATACTGGTGATTTATTATTCAATAAGTCATTGCAGCAATGAAATACAGGTGCTTAGACATAGCAACCTTTCTAGTTCTCCTTTATTTTGGATCTATTATACACGCACTATTTCTTAAATAGCAAAGATGGTTCAACCAAGAGTTAATTTTTTAGCGTTTTCTGGGACTAGAGAAAAGACTAAGAGTCAGCTGTTACCCTTTCTTTCCAATGTTACAGTGAAAAGACAATTGACTTTGCTATGAATTTATATTTTTTTCTATTTATTATTTTGCAACTATCTCTCCACAACCAGCATTCTTCAAAATTAAGTATTCAGATGAGGTACTTTTCATTACAGTTTAATTTATTTTATTAAAGTTTAATTTTAATAATTTCGATTCATCTTAATTTTCTCATTAACATATTATAAATATAGTACCCCCCAAAAGAATATGAGATGTTATTAATTTCTTTTCTGCCTTATCAGAAGTTTAACTCTGAGCTGACTTACATCTACAAATCTACCCAAAGTATCAAATTGCACTTTAAGATTTTCCCACAGCAGCTTCCACTCGCTCATAGGCAATGTTCCCTGAGATCTAATGTAGCACTACAAAGGACTTGAACATCAAAACATGTAAACATGGATGAGATGGGTGAAATCAACATTAATGAAATCTTTGTGCATTCAGAAATGATCAAACAGTAAAAAACACATCTTATTAACCACTCTGTTATTACATAATTTTTTCAAAAGGGAGCTTGTTTTAGGGAATATTCCAAGTTGATTCTTAAGTTATTACATATCTATGCATACTTAAATGATTAAGGTGATATTATTTTGTACATAATGTTCACATTTTCAAAAATTTTTGCTCACTGTACCCAATAATACGCGTTAGAAAATGAAAAGTGATAGAAGTTTCTGCCTCTGTTATTAAGGACTTTAAACATATTTGGGGTTATATACCAGTGGTGATTTCAAGCATAAAAATTTTGTTATTGGAAAAAAGAGGAATTATTTTATAAAGTTAATAAGATATACTCTTAAACAGGGGAAAAGCTGAAATGTTTTGTTTGTTACCTCACTTTTGTAGTCTTTTGGGAACTCCTTATTTATTTAAAAACGATATTTACAGCATTATTTTATTTTCTTTTAGATACTACTGCAGTTTTAAAAAATAACCAGTAAAATGGAAGTCCTCCATTATTAATAACAAGGAACTTCCCTGGGCAATAACATTTTAAAGTGGAATTAAGGGATAGATTGTCTATAGAATAGCGAGAGGCATTTAAAAATATTGGTAACAATTCTGTTTCAGTACAAGCTCAAATCAGTAAAATATGGGTTTCCATTTGCTAGAAGGTTATTTACAGTGTAAAGCAAATACCAAGAGATTCGTTACATTTATAAATAAATTACTGGATGATTTAATATATTCTTTGATATTTTCTCAATAACTCTCTTTATTGTAAACACAATTTTTAAAGTGAGTCATCTCTGAGATGAAAAATCTTTGGTCTGCCATAACTGGTATGGCTCAGTCGGTTGGGCATTGCTCCGCAAGGCAGAAGATTGCCTGCTCAATTCCCATCTGAGCAGATGCCTTGGGCTCAGTTCCCTGATTGGGGCGTGTACAGGAGGCAACTGATTCATGTTTCTCTCTCACATTGAAGTTTCTCTCTCTTTCTCTTTCTCCCTCCCTTCCCCTCTCTCTAAAAATAAATCAAAAATAAAAATCTTTAAAAAAATCTTTGGTTTGAGGATAGTGATTAACAAAAAAAGCGTATCTTCTGAAAATGTGTACTGAGTTTTGTCATATCCCTCATTCACTTGCCATTGCATGTAGATTAAATGTAAACTCCTTTTTATGACCTAAAAATGTTTTTCATAATTGGCCTTGACTTTTTTTGTTACCTTATCTTGGGCCATTCTATCCATTTCTTCTAATCTAGACTTAGTTTGCTTATTTGTTTTCCTTCCCCTGACCCCTGCCCCAGTTTCTTTAATAGCCAACCACTTTTCTCCTTTTGATCCAGCACTTTTATATGACCTAATTTACTTTTTGGAATACTAGCCCCTCTTTCTAATATCCTTGTCCTCTTGCAATTTTCAAGTGGCTGTTTTTTTGTCCCTACTTCACTTTTAGTTGGAATGTCACCACCTTCTTAGTTTTCAACCTTCTTCATTTCATGACACACCTAAACTAATTACTAAAATTCTGTGGCATGCCTAAAAAATATTTTATACCAAATTGACAAAAAATAGGTATAATTTTGATTCATTCACACTGAATGGCCATTGCTATGTTGGCTGTTGGCATTTTTTTTTTATTTGACACTCTAAGAAAAAGATGTCAGTGCCCCTGACTAAATAGTCAGGTATTGTATGTTTTAAAAATTCTTGTCGTATACCAGCGTGCAGTGGAAAACTGGTTGAAAATTCCTGCTTTATATGATTGTGTTTTATTGTATGATTGTCCATATTTAGGCTGCAAGTTCTAAAGATAAAACTTTATACCATTTCTAGCTTGGTCACAGTTGTATTTCCAGTACCTACAATGTGAAGCACATTCTAGGCACAAAACATATTTGCCAAATAAATTAATGTTATGGAAGCATATTTCATAGGCAAAATCCATTATAAATGTGAAAGATAAGTATCAGAAAGCATTAATTACATATATAGTTCATATGCCTAAAATGAACTGATTATATCTGATCATATGTTTGATATCATATTTTATATATGTTTGATATAATATTTTTCTTGTATGGCTTATCAAAGTCATCTAATTTTTTTTATTATATCCCATAATCCAAAGAGTTATAATCCAAACCAACATATATGTCACTATTTTATATGAGCATATATATTCAATACACTGATGAAATTATTTAAATTTTCTGCAGAGACTAATACATGACAAGAACATTAATGTATAGGCAACTTGGATGATAGTCAATATATTTATGCTTGCAGAGAATGCCTATATGTTGCATATTCCAAAATAAAAATATTACCAAGTTATACTTACTACACTGAAGTAAAATCATTAGCTAGCAACATATGTTAGGCAACGATTATTTTGAGTTGGAATATTTTGTTTTTGATTTGGAATTAGGGGAAGACAGCATGAAAACCAGATTAAAGTCCTATTATCTTCTCAATTTAAACTGTCCTCACTATCTTCACTTTATTTTGCAAATTATATTTTGTATATTTAAAACAATCATATATTTGTAATTAGGATTTAATGACACCTGCTTTATTTTTTTACAGTTTTTCATTTAATTAGCTCCTAGAATGTTATTAGGAATTTAAATTTTCCTTCAAGCTATTAAATATTTTAAAATGTATTACACACACACACACACACACACACACACACACATTACTTTCTTTAAAAATATCAACCTTCTAAAACCTACTGGATGGAACAAAAATATTTATGGCATTTTCCCCTTTTTTGGTCTTAGACTCATTTATTTCCCAGGACTTGGATTTTAAATAGTTATGTCCCACCCAGTCCATTTTCCCCCTGAAAGATTGATGATTGTACCCTCAGCACTATATTCCTCACCCTGTCTTCAGAAGAGTCTTACCATCTGTGTGGTTTTTTTCCCCAGAATATTTCCTCCAGGTTGACATCTCAATTTAGAATTTAGTTATGTGATTGAGCTTCACAGTGAACCAGACTGTGATTGTGGTCATAAATTTATTTTCTCAGGAAGGCTGCCTCTCATATGTTCATCAGTTAGCAAGTAAAGCTCATCAGTTAGAAGTCTTGCGTATTTACCCTGTAAATGGTATTCTAGAAAGATAAAATGACTTTATGTGTACATAATAACTGCCATGTAATCCTGTTTTGAAGTTATAGAAATATTTACAAAATCTGCTTATTCTTTTATATTGCCTTACAAGAGATATAGTTTCCTTTTCATTGTAAAAGTACTTCCTTTGCTTTTTATTCTTCTATATTACATTCTTCTATATTGCATTCTTTTTATTCTTCTGTACTTGAAAAATCTATTTGCAACCTGGTAATATCAGTGTGAAAAACTAAAGCTCACTTTTGTCTTGGAACTGTATGTCCTTATTCAAGAAATTATTTTTTATTAATGTTTGAAAAAGTCAAGACATATTAGGGAATGAATGAAAATAGGTAAATTAATGAAAACAAAATATATTTAATATTTTGATAATAAAAGTCTACTTTGTAAAACTAGATATATTTATATTAAATTTAGTTCATTAAACTATAACACATAAAGAACTTTTTGTTTATTATGAATTTTGGCAGGTGAAAAGCAGAAAAACAAGCTAAGAATAGAAAGAACCAATTTTGTACAGATATGAGTTAAAAACATTGGGAATATTTCTTTAAATTAGATAATGTTCTAATATTACGTGAAGAAGCGATACAGCCACTGTGCAAGAACACAAAGCAGCCATGAAACAACGTTTTCCAGGATTTTATGAATTTCTCTGAAGCTTAGAATTTTGTAATTTAAGAAAAACAAAGTTTGAGATATGACTGAGTAATATAAAATTAACAGAAATAGCCAGGGGGATGTGAAGTACAGTATAGGAAATAGAGTAGCCAAGGAACTTATACGCATGACCCATGGACATGAACAATGGTGTGGGGTATGCATGAAGGAGTGCGGGGTGTGTTGGGTGGAGGAGGGCAAATGGGGAAAAATTGGGGCAACTGTAATAACATAATCAATAAAATATAATTAAAAAGAAAAAATTAATAGGAAAATATGAGAAATCTTTCTGTAGAAAGAATAACTGTGCTGGTAATATTTATGATACAGAAGGCTGAGCTACACAATCACACAAAAACATTTTTAAAATGAAAAGGAAGACACTGATACTATATTTCACCTACATTGCAAACTTCTCTAGGGCCAGTCTTGCTACTGGTAATCAAGAATTAATTTTAATTACAAGTCCTATCACAGACACAGAAAAGGATTACTAATCTTCATATAATGTAGTTAGCTGGGTCACCTACTCACCATCATTGTGTAGGTCAATGAAAACAATGCGATAGTCATCCCATAGGTCCCTTGGTCTGCTATGAGTATTCAGGAAAGCCTAGTATCACATTCTGGAAAAGAGAGGTGAAATTTCTACAGAAGAATTTTTTTCTCTGGGTCAGGAGTTGTGGGAGCCACTGTAAATCTGAAACAGCCTTTTGTCATGGATCAGAGGCCAACAAAGGACCAGGGCCAAGCTTTGGGTACACAAGAGTTTCTGCTCTGAGAGTTGGGGGCACAATTGCTATAGTGAACACCAGGATCTGGTCTACAGCATTGTAATTGCTGAAGCTGTCAATCTGGCACTCTTACAACCTGATATCAGGGGGAGAAAGCCCTTCCAACCTTTCCTGGCCTTGGAAGACCCAGTGCCCGCCAGTTTTGTTCCTTTCCTGCTTTGGGCTGGCAGTTGCAATGGAACACAGGTCTCTAAAGTACTTCCTGTCTCTATGGAAACTGGCAAGCAGCACCAGACTGATGGCCGTGCTCCATAATGGCTGGGCAGAGGGGCGGCACAGAAGGTGGATACCAGGTGTTGTACTCTATAAAGCAAGCAGAATCTGAAAAGGATAAGGTAGAATCAGAGAAAAGCAAATTATATGTGGTAGCCTAGGAAAACAGAATGCTTAGTTTTGCAGACAAAACTAAAAGCTAGAATGAATGAAGTAATGAGAACAATGACTAGAGAACTGTAACTATTGGAAATAACAGAAGGACATTCCATAAGTGGAAACACTTTGTGCTTAGTTATCAGTCCTATTTTCCTCTAATTTCCTTTCTCACATGATAGAGCATTCATCATACTTTTCTTAAGAATTATAAGCTTGCATTAATGACATTTGCGCTTTTCAATCCAATAGGCTTTAGTATGCAATGTGTGTTTTAGTCCACACAACCACTGAGCCACAACTTTCACATTAGAATGTTATTTGTTTAGAATGCCTTCAGTAATTTAGTGGAAGTAATAGCATGCTGTGTGTGCATTTAAATATACTTTTAGACTCTAATTTAAGCAACAAGAATATCTTGAACTTTCTAAGATGCAGGCTCTTTGTATAAATACCCCAAACTAGTTGTGTGTGTGTGTGTGTGTGTGTGTGTGTGAGAGAGAGAGAGAGAGAGAGAGAGAGAGAGAGAGAGAGAGAGAGAGAGAGAGGCACAAAGCTGAGAATAGTTGAGGGAAAGATCTAAAGAATAATAGGCTACATATGTATTTCATTTAAAAACAAGTTACCTATTTCTGTAATTTCTTATTGAGGTTGGTATTTAAGAATCTTTATTTTGCATGTACTGATCTATTTGGTATCTTCACTTTTCACATGTAAAATATGAGAATCTTAATACAAGTATTTTGCACTTAAAATGGGGTTCTTGAGAACACATAAAAATGTCTTAAAATAAACATTATGTATGTTGTTTAATTCTGGTGCCAATAACTCTATTGAATTAAATTATTTTGTAGACAATGTTGACAGTTTTTACTAGATATAAGTATATTCCAAAAGGAATGGCCAAAATACATGGCATTATTTATCTCATGAGAAATTTACACTTTCTTATTGAAAAACAGTATCTTAAATTCTCTTCACATCTTGTTTTATTTGTTCCTCTTCACTGTTTTTTAATCTGATTCTTTGAGGAAGTTTTGCTCATTTTCAGAAAGAAAAATAATGAGGGTCCTCAGTTCATGTTAAATAGCCCACAAAATTTGATCATTTATCCTGAAAAATCACTGACTATAACACACTCCCTCTCAGATGTGCAAAGGCTCAAACTCTGCCTGTCTGTCTAGATATATCTCAGGTGATTATTGCTCTCAGTAAGTAAGCACTCATGCACAGTGTGCACTGATCCATTGTTGTAGCCCAAATTTAATCTTTAGCACAGGAAGAGAAATGGAAAAAACCATTGCCTTTACTCATCTTCCATTCAGGAGATAGCAAGGCTTGAATGATGCTGTTTTTGGAAGCAGAGCCATGCTTTGAGATCGGTGTTCAAACATACATCTTCGCCTGTCTGCTCTCTTTCAACAACACAGCTGGCTTCAAAGATCTCTCATCAGTGCTTTGCGTATTGCTTCTTTATGTTGATGGCACATCACAGCCTGTCAGCAGTGTTCAGGTGGCCATAATTTAGAATTGGATTCTGTATGTGATATGTGACAGTGTGCTAGGTTCATGGTGGTCAGATAGTAAAGGCATGTGTGAAACATGAGGGGAAGACAACCCTTAATTGAGGAGAATAGGACTCAAGAATCAGTTCATTTGATTCTGTACTTGGTAATTCCTAATCTAGACAAGGAAAGGTTTGGACTATTTTTTTCCTTAAGTATATGACAGATGGAAGCATTGAAAGAACAATAGCAGCTGCTCAGTCCTCTATTTAAAGACAGGGTCTGGAAAGTATCTTTTTGGAGTATGACTAATTGTTCTTCACTAAATTGTTTTTCATAACAATAAGTTAGCAAATTATTTTCATATAACTATACTAAAACCAACCTAAATGGTTTTTAACCACTTATGTTAGTTAGTGGCAGCGCAAGAAAAACTAGTTTCGAAGGATCACTGTCCACATCAGAAAAGGAGATCTCATCTGAAAGGTGTTATTGGAAGAACAGTGGTGGGGAAAGAGGGCTGCTGAAAAATGATTTGAGGAAAAGACAAAAAATAAAATGGAGGAAGACACTCAAAATATGAAGAAAAAGGACTTCAAAAACAGCACTTACCTGACTTAGAAAGATCAATTGGTTTTCAGAGAAAAAAACAACAAAAAATATCTTATTTATACTAAAAGTGCAAGCAACAGCCCCAACAAGAGCCATCAAGGGTGGTTTTCTTAGTGGTGCACTGTAAAATTTTAACTACTGGCTCTGTGGGAGAAAAAAAATTAAAAATAAAAAAAAAAAAAAACCTTTGCTAGCATTGTTTGCCAGTTTTCATGGTAAAAATACTCCCACCGTGGTTAATTTCAAGCTGCCAACATACCTCGCTGTGTATGAAGTGAGAAGATTGCAGTTGTCGCTCACAAACTGGAGTGAGTGAGCCAGCTGTAGATAGCACTGCTTTTACTTAAGTCGAAGCTATTTATTAAAAAGAGCTGCAAATGGTCCAATTGCATCTTTGAAATGTTTGACAGCAAACTACGTACTTCTTTATAATAATTATTTAGTCAGCATTTTCACTTTACTTCCAAAGCAGCTCTGTGGTTAAACACCCGAGATCTGAAGATAGGGTGCAAGAGTACAAAGCCTGCCCCTGCCTTTTCTAGCACTGTGACTATGAACCCGTTATTTCAGGTCTTCTTGCATCTGTTCCCTCCTTTTCAAGGTACAGATTATGGCATTTTTGGCAGGAAAATTAAATCCTTGCTAAAGGGGATGTACTTAGAATTAGCATATTGTGAATGTTCAGTTAAGATTAGCTATGTTTTTGTGTGTTTACTGTTGTTTTAATGATGATTGAGGGATAACATGACATAGGAAGGGCAAACAAAAAAAAAAAAAAGAGAGAGAGAGAGAGAGAGAGAAATCCAAACCTCTAGAGAACTTTCATAAATTTATTTGAGCCAAACTGAGGACATATGCCTTATGTCAGGGAAGAATATATCAAATGCTCAATTCTGCAGTTTCTTTTATGCCTTTGTGCTTAAGGGAGGGGACGGAGGACAATTACAGGAGGGTGGGAGAAAGCAAGGGAGATCAGATTACAGGGTAGTTAACAGGATAATGTGCAATTTTGAGAGTTAACACCCTCATTGAGGGGTGTTACTTCTGGTATTTCTAAGGTGTGTGTTCACCTAGATGCACAAAAATAATGAATAGGGCTGATTTAATATCTTTACTAAAGAAGTTGTAGGCCTGAGGCATGACAATCCACCATGACCTGTCCAGTTAGGAATTTATGATCAGATCATCCTGTGAGATTACTTTCTATAGAACCCCTTTTTTCCATCGACAGATGCTACTGAATGAATGTTGATGCAAGGGAAATTACATCATGAAGAGAAGGTAAAATAGTTATAGTTACAGAAATCTATTTTCTTTAAAGGTTTTCAGTAGTGTTTATTATATTTAATAGTCAAAAAAAGTTATCATTTGTTATGTTTTTTCCCCTGTAGAGCAGAGATTTGGCTCAGTCTGTCTTTTTCCATCCCATTTGGGAGCTGGCAGTACCTAAGTTTGCCTGTTCTAGGTTACTGTCTGTTACAACTTCTTATGAACTTTCATGATTTTCAAGTACAACGTAAAAAATTCTCTTAAGATATTATAACTAAAAGGCATTTATGAGTTGTCAACATAAGACGCATCCAAACCTGTAAGGGTTTTTATGAGTTTATTTGAACCAAACTCATGACATTTGGTGGGAAGAAAATCTCAAGGGACTGAGAAAATGGTCAGAAAATGACAGTTTTACCACTTACTTGATACATCAGAATCAAAGGGAATGCCATAAGGGGGTTACATGAAATCCATTGGTGATAGACTAGGGATGTGGGAAAAAGCAAAGCAAGGAAATCTCTTAGATTGGATTAAAAAGAAAGGAATGGAGACATGCATTCTTTTTTTTTTAAGTAAACAGGTATAGGAGAGTTAACAGTTAGCAATTAACGTAATAATAACAATAAGGGGATCTGTGGTCTCTGCTCTTATGAGGTGTTTGTTGAGTGATGTGCTTTGAGGAGTCCAGCAAAAAAGAAATTAGATTGAAAAACAAAGGTATGTTATCAGGTAAGTAATCTTAGGTACAAAAAGACAACAGGCTCAGTTAAGGTGAAGATAGACTTTTGTTAGGGTTAACTACTGCCCTGGGATATGACCAGCCCTGAACTGCTTTTAGTAAATTTTATTTTAGACCATCCTTTGTGGTTGTTTTAGATCTCTGAGTTTGTAAGGCCTCCTTTGAGCTTGTCAGATGTAGTAAGTATGTAGTCTCTTTTTCATCCACAGATTTAACTTTTCCATATTTTTTTTTGTGGGAGAATTAGTTTCTCCTGCTCCTCTATTTTGACCATGAACAAATGCAGCAGACATTCTACTAACAGAGACTCCTCTAGAAGCGCCAGCTGTTCTTAGAAGATGCTTTCATTTTGAATATGAGTACCCACTGAGAAATCTGATTCACAATAAAGATGAAAATGGAAACAACTATACTTAAACAACAATAATAAAAAAATATTCAATTAAAAAAAAAGAATGTTAAGCAACATAGCTGATTTAAAGATAAGTAAGATATCCTTGTTACCTGACCCTTAATTAGTTTAAAAACAAGTAAGAGAGCCTGATATTTATGCAAATAATAAAAGGAAATAAACACAAAGAGGACAGGAGGAAAATGCTGGAAATAGGTTAGCTGGGAAAATAGACAGCTTGAACAATTCATACCTGGAAGTTCTGTTCCCTTTAAATCTCATCATGACCTTGTTTGCCAAAAATGACTTCTCAGAAACCTAGGATGGTGGTGTGCTCAGCCAGAGGAAGGATCATTTTAAAATAAGGCCTCAATGATATGAACAATGCATTTTAGAAATCCTTGTAGAGGATAAACAGGGCCATGACTAATTTTCCTTCTCCCTTGCCTTCACACTCTCTCCTGAAGTTTCAAATTATTGTGCAGATTTTTCAGCGGATTTTTCTTCCTCTGTATCTTTCAGATGTTGACTCACACAAGGCAAGACATGTAGCAGATCCCCCAAGATATCTGTTTGATGAAAGTATTGAGGATGAATCCTCAATGTGGTAGCCTACTAGTTTTGCTGAAAAAGTTACTATATTTTTAGGACATAAGACACACCTAGGTTTTAGAGGAGGAAAATAGGAAAAAATTTTTTCAAGTAAAAAATGTGGTAAAATATTAAATAACATAATATTTCACCAATGTAAATGTAAACTACATTTACTAGCCAGGTAAGCTATGTTCGGACTATAAGACACACCCTTTTCCTCCCAAATTGGGGGGTGAGTCTTACAGTCTGAAAAATACGGTAGTAATTTCTTTGGACTCTCTGAGATTGTATTAAATGACAACACTGAGCCATGAGGAGTTAAAAGCAAAAAGGATCAGCTAACTTGATGCTTTTTCCAGTTTATAAGCAGAACTAAAAGGCAATTCAAATCTTTGAGAAGTTTGTTGACTACCTACAACACTGGCTTTTGAATTAATTTGGTAAATCACATATCCTAAGGGTATTTAGGATTAGTAGATTCTCAACATGAGTCTGCTCTCTATCGGGAAAAACTGAATTATTTGACCAAAGGACTTCAGGATGCAGGTCCCAGGGTCCGGAGGCATAATACTTTAAAGTCAGAATCCACATGGGGAGAAATTGGAGGAAAGCTGCCCTAATCTCCTACCACGAAGGACAAAGTACAGGTGTATTGGTTTATGTAGAGAACCTGGCTTGTAGATAAACCCAAGAAATTTTTCTTTCTTCTAAGGGCAATAGGGAAAGACTGAAATAATTATCAAAAGTAAGTTCTGAATAGAATAAGATATTTAAGAGCAATAATGACATCCTCTCCTATTTGATTTTAATGTTATAACTGAAATTTATGAGGGCATCGTTCAGCTAGGTATATAATTTAAAGTTTCATTGTTAAAGAGCTTACTCATTTATACTTTTCATTGTTGAGTAATTCACTTTTAAACAAATAGTGATAAAGTTGGCTATGACTCAGAAGCCTTTGTGAAAAAGTAAGAAAAAAAGAGTGAACTTTCAGAAGAAACTCTGAACAGTTCACTGAATTCCATGGAAAAATCACTTTGCCTCCTCGTTTCAATTTACCCATCTGTGAAATGAGAAGGATGATATTTTCTTGTGGGGATGTTTTAAAATTGTTTTGCAAATGTAGTAGATGAAATGGTGACAAGTGTCACTGCTCCCCCCCCCCACTTTTTTAAAGAAGAAGACAGTATTATTTATGTACTTGTTGAGAGTCAACTTGTCATCTGGGATGAACTGTGTTTATTTATTATCAGTTGTGTACTTTTTATTGCTTAAAGAACCCCCTTCTCCCCCCAAATTGTTTTATTTAAGCATTAGGTCAATACCTGGGAACTCAAGTAATGTAGCTTAAAATTATTCTGAGATTCATGTTTATGAGCTGCCAATCCTGTATCCGTGGTAATTATTTCTCCTTTCTATTTTAGCTCAGGTTTTCTCGGATGTGGTTTTTCGCCTCACCTCACTTCACAAAATTGATAGTTCTCCATGTTTCCCTGCTAGAGGTCACCTCTGAGCTGAAGGCAAAACACATCCCAGTCTGGCTCCTATTGACTTTCAAGTCAACTATCAAAGAATTTCTTCCAGACATCTGCTAACCTCAATTTAAAAACTCCACCCTAAAGATTATAGAGAGATATCCTGGGGAGGTGCCAGAATGACTCTAAGAGGTTGGCATTGAGGAGACAAAGCTACTGATACCAGATTTTTATATTTGATAGGCTTAATTATATAAAGTGGACCTGAACCTCTGTGCTCATGTCATTTAGGTCTGGAACGAAAATTTCTCCTTCAGGCTCTTCTGCCTCTTATGGTGCCAATCAACAAGCTTCTTGGTAATAAGATTCTTTATGCCAGTATCTCCAGCATAACCTCAAGTGGTGCTTGTAGTAATGATAGCATCATTACAAAACTAAAGGGAAAAAAGGGAAATACATTTCATGGACGTGATTAAGTCATCATAATGTTCTTGCATATGTAAATTATTCTGGACTTAATGAACTATCTGGCTCACATAAGAGTATTTTAACCTGGCTCTAGAAAGTACATATTTTTTTTTATCCATATTGATAATTGTTACCAGACTTGGCAGAGTTCATCATGCTGAGATGAAATTTATGTATTATGTTTGTTTCGGTGTGCATAAATATTGTTTAAACTATCAGAAGTGCTGTTATTATGTAAAGTTAGTACATGCATTACTTTAATAAATAACTGTACTTAGGAAGAGGGAAAACTTAATTTCTAATGATATGTAAATTGACAAGGGTCATTTAAAACTTTTTTCTTGATTATGAAAGAAATATATACTCAAAACATAAACACTTCAGAAAGGAACAAAGATTAACTCTATTTCCTAAGTTAGGGTAATCACTTTAAGATTTTGATGGATGTTCTACAAGATGAACAGTTTGAAAACTACTTATATTGTTTTCTATCACACATTTGTGCCTCTAAAAACAGCCACATGAACAATAAACCTTGATGGAACAGAATTTTCAAAACATTTCCTTTATCAGAAGTGGAATCTAAAGTCCTAGTATCCATATTTTATAGATTTTATTCAAAATTATAAAAGCTACCAGGGAAGCATTTAATGTGTTCCCTCTGCCACTTAAAAGAGTTCAATTCAGCCAAAATTATTTCAGTGCCTTATCAACAAAGATGACCAGGTATATAATTATTGCAAGGCCAAGAGAAATTAATGATAATCATGTTACTATTAAAATATAAATATTTTTGTGTGTCTAGAAGGAAAAGAAGGATTTCTAAAAAATATAAGGGACTATTAACGGGGTCCTAATTTTATGTTAAGACTGTTGTCCTCTGATTAAAGATTTTTAATTATTTTTCTGTCTTTTTGTAATACACAGTTTTGTTCTTTGGTTCATTTAAGTTTTATTTGTAATGAGCAGTTAAATACAATATAGGTCTTGGGAAGTTAACCATTTTTTTTAACTTTCATTTAATCAACATGTTTTTAAATCCCCTCCTAGGCAGCCAAGGGCAGTTTCCACTCACGCAGAACGTAACCGTTGTTGAAGGAGGAACTGCAATTTTGACCTGCAGGGTTGATCAAAATGATAACACCTCCCTCCAGTGGTCAAATCCAGCTCAACAGACTCTCTACTTTGATGACAAGAAAGGTGAATACATTTTCTTTTAAATGTTTTAATCATATTCTAAAATATCCTAATTATAATGAATTTATTTTTCTGAGATGATTCAAATTATTCCTTTTGATTACCAAACTGCTTCTGCTTGTGTTTAAACATGTTAAATATTAAATACTTTAGTTTGTAAGTCATAAACACTAAAGATAACCTATGTCAACTTTTTAATAAAATAAACAGCTCTAATTCTGTTTCAAAAATAGCTTTATGCCTTCTCTAAACAATCACCTTCTTCCCAGATACCATATTTTTTTGTTCTTGTAGTGCATTGCGTGCAGTTTGAATATTTTTTCTCACTTACGGTATTGTGATGTTATTTCTGTTCCCATTGCCTTAATATATTTAGAAGATGCTATGTGATTTTGGAAAGTTTTATTATTTATTCTCATGAATTGTGTTTGAAAGTAAGAATTATAAAAATAATTTCTATAATAAGTTTATCTAATTCCATGTTTCCAAAATAAATTAAAATCAAGAAGCTTATTTGCATCAAATCTAGTTGGACTTTATCAGTTAAATGGGCTTTGAATTAAGTGAAAGATTTTGATTGAACATTTTTAGAAAAGTAAAAAAAAATATTGTATAATTCAGACAAATAACTAAAAATGTGTTCTGAATTTCTAAGTATTCACTCATTATTATAAACCCTGGGGGAGAAATGAGTTCATGAACTCTAATGAAAATACAGAATTGTTTATTTAGATAAAGTTAAAATGTATAGGGTATTAATATTTATTTATATACTATCTATTCAGTTTGATCTTTTATCTGAATTTCTTTTGAATCTATATAGAGAAGATAATTTGAAATCAGCTCCATTTAAATAAAGTATATTCATATTAATTCAGTATATGTGCCCATTCCACCTAAAATATGAATTTACTATATTGTCTGCATTGCTACAATTTTTCTTCTTTAATGTAAGAGACTCCTTTATATTCTCTTACATGTTCCTGTAAATCTTTTGTCCTCCTAGGTACCCATAAAGATTTACATTCAAATAATTTTTGTAATGATCATTAATTTTACTCTAGATTTAAGATGAATTTTTGGCTTACTTTAAACTTTAATATATAATAAGTAGATGAAAAATCAAATTCATTGATTTGACAAATATTATATTTTGAGGGTTCTTTTGTACAAGGCAGAGTTAGAACAGACAGATAATCCCTGCTCAAAAAAGGCATTCAGTCTAGTAGGGGAGACAGACAATAACCAAACATGTGAACAACATATTTTAGAGTATATTGGTATGTGACAAGTGTTCTCTGTCTCTTAATAGATAGACAGACACATATGCCTCTATATAGACAGATAGATGATAGATATTTACAGAAAGACAGAGAGAGAGAGAGAGATTGAGTTTAAGAAATTGGCTCAAGTGATTGTGGAGGCTGGCAAGTCTGAAACTTGCAGGACAGGCCAGCAAACTGGAGACTCAGGAAAGAGCTGATATAGCTGATATTTCCATCCCAGTCTTAAGGCAGTCTGGAGGCAAAATCCCTTCTTTGAAGGATCTCAATTGTTTTTTCTTAAATCCTTCAGCTGATTGAATGAGTCTGTCATGTAATGCAAGTAATCAGTTTTACTCAAGGTCTAATGATTCAAGTGTAAATCTTACCTAAAATACCTACACAGCAACACCCAGGATGGTGTTTGATCAAGGATCTAGGTACCATGGGCTACTTATAACTATCAAAGAGGTTTAGGAATGCTAGCATTTCTGTAGCAGTTATTATTTAGAAAGAGCTCTTATTTGCACTCTTTCATTTTGCTATCTGGGAGATTAAAAGGACAGATAATACTACTCACCATATTTTAATATGAGTATTTGGGAGGAAGGAGTTAAAGCTCTCATAATTATTTGAGACAAAGTCATTATTGTGACTTAAACATCGTGACTTAATTATCGGTCAGACCTGGAGCCAACATTGTGACTATTTAAGTTTTGATTACAGTGTTTGATGTGCAGTTCATGTTTAACGGAAACTCCGTTAGATTTTTTTGTACTTTAAGAATATTTTAAGGAATCTGAAAATGGATTTTAAAGCATTCATCTGCTAAACACTCACTATAGCAGTATTAATGTAATTTTAATCCTTATTAATATTACTGATTATTTAATGCTTTTGATTAAGAGCTTTTTTTTATCCCACTGTGGAAAATTTAAAACATACTTACGAGACAATAAAACATCTCTTTTCAATTTGAGAAATAGCTAAGGAATATTTAATGTGATATTTTTAAGCATTTGTAAAGAAAATATATTATTCTTATGTAAAAAGTCTGCTTTATAAATGGATTAACTAAGTGAATTAAAATTCACAAGTATCACTCATATAAACCAGGTTATATTTTAGGTGAATTTAATGGGAATGGAAGTTGTATAAGTAAATGTAAAGTTTGACAACTTTTTTATTTCATGGGTTTGTAGTTTTGTCATGCTAATATTATATAAGCTTTATATTTTGATTTTAAATTTACTAGTTTTTTTTTAGGTAGTGAAGATACATGTCCTATAACAAAAAGTGTTACTGTTTACTTTTTTTTCCTCCTTTACAATGTTTAGAGGCATTTGTTGAAGTTGTTTCAAATCAAGTGATCTATGTTGTTTTCATTAAAGAATGAAGTTCTATTAGTTGAAAAAATTAAATACATAAGCAACAAGTCAAACAGATTTAATAACCTGCTTTTGCTTTTAGTATTGATTACAAGTATTTGTAAATAAATATCTAAAACATATGTATGTACCCAAATATAATATTGTATCAATTTTAAGGAAGTCTCTCATTTGCTCTACGTTATAAAGCAAAAGAAAATATTTTTGAGTAAAACAGACTTTTAGGGATGTTCATGGAACAATAAATATATAGGTATGCTATGTAATGTATCAATTTGATTATATGCACACATTTAAACTAATATAAAACATATTGATTTAGAGATATTTATTTTTTCTACCCTTGCATTTAATGAAATAATTTCACTTACCAGCCCTTTTTTTGAAAGTGTAGATACTATCAATGACAAATTTGTCTCAAGCAACAATTATAAATTTTTATAACATTAGAGTATTCTTCATTGTTCATTCATTCAGCAAGAGCATAATAATTATCTCCACTATGTGGAAACTTATTTTATTTTACCACTTTTTTAAGCAGATCTTTGAGAGTCATGTTTACAGTGACATCTACATCAGTGAAATCAAATCCTCAAGCACAAAAATAAAATCTGTACAAAATGTCTTTGCCTCCTCTTGTAGTGATTCTATAAGTTATCCACTCTAGAGAACATCTAAAACTAAAATTGATTCAGGGTATTTCAAGCTAATGCATCCTTCCTGTAGCAAATAGAGAACAACTTGTAAAGCAAGATTTGCATGACTTGGAAATAAGGCAGCTCCTCTTCTCTGAGCAATAATTATAGTGAGAAAAGCCATTATGTTATATTTGTAATATTTAGTAATGCATTCCTGTGTCTTACTGCTATAAAATAATACATCTGATTACATGAATTGTTGAAGTATGTACTTGTTTGTTTTTTCATTTTTCCTATCATAATTGCTACACAGCTTAGACTTATTTGAAAAAAGGTAGTGTGTATATATGTGTGTATGTATTTGTAATATAGCAGGTTTCTGTTTTCAATATTAGACTTTTTCTAACTGTATTGTGGTTTTAATTGTCAGTTGCAAAAGACTAGCAGAAAGTTCTGAATAAAGAACCCTTTCATGAGTGAATATCTGACAGGTCTGTACATTCTCACAAGTACTGGGTTCAATTCTTATGGGCTGTCTTAGTGGAAGGTATTCTGGACAATGACATACATCAAATGCAAGAGTTTGATAATGATAACATTTCTGATTATCAGAGTTTTCCCAACACTGTCTTTTTGTCTGCATTTACATGCTGAGCCTCAATCCTAAGACTTATCTTGAGCAAACAAACATGCTACGTTGTGCCAGAGCCAAAGTGGAAAAGCTAAGCGTGAGTTAGTGTGACTAGAGTGCCCCATATATGCTGTGCAAGTGACAACGGCTCAGAACAATAGAGAAAACGGTGGCTTGTCTGTGTCACTGATTGCACCAGCTCCTACAGGTGGCTGCTACTGTTAAAGGCTTCATTTATAGCCTCTTTTTATTTCTGTCTCAGCTGACGTTGTCCTTTGTTCTTGGAAGCTTTCCAAATAAAATAGTCCATGACATGCAGGATCACAGTGGTATAATTGTGTCTCAAATGATTATAAAATGCAGCTGAAGTTGAGAAGCTTTAGGTTAAGCAGATCCATTTTCCTAAGAGTTCTATATTCCTACACTTCGATTCCTGTGCTTACATAGGCTATTGAGAAAGAAGGAAAAGAGGGAGACAGGGAGGGAGGGAGGGAAAGCAGAAGGGAGGGAGGGGACAAGCTGCTCAGAAGAACAGAACAAGTGCTTCTCATTATCATTGCTGGTACCGGTGTGAGCTCTAAGAGGCATTCTGAAAGCCTTTCATGCTACTTGGAGACTCAGGCCCTAAGGGTCCTAGCTGTGAAGGCTGAACAAAAAACTCAGGATGGCAGGCTGTTGGTCCAATTAGAATTGGTAAAGCCTTTCTTGTTTACTTGGAAGTATTACCCAAAGAAAAGCGTGCTGTGAGCGGGGAGTTGATCAGGTAAAGAAAAATTACTCTGAGCCCCTTCCCTAGGAGACTGTGTCAGGGAGGTAAAAATGTGACTATTCAGGAATCTCTTTACAAGGGAGATTGGTGTCCAGAGGAGAGTTGGATAAATCAAACAAATATTGTAACATTTCTCATTCAGGTAAAATACGGAGGAGAGCAAGAATTCAGTTTTTGCTACCTTGAGCACATTTAACATGATCAGTAGCTGTTGTCATTTACAAATGAAGATATTGAGGATCAAACACTCAAGGAAATTTATCCACAGTCAGTTAATGCCTAGTAAGATGGGATTTGAATTCAGGTGTGGCCTCTGTGTTAGTTTTGACCAGAATGCTCCTGAGAACAAAGGCAACTGGGTACCAGGTCACTTTACATATAACCCAAGTGGCCTCTGCATTAATCTTAGCAGCTGCCTTTTAGTGAAAGAACAGCAGTTTCTTTCAAACATTGAAGATGTACCCAGAGTGAGGCAGGGGTATACAATACAGTCAGCACTGCCCAGTAGAGCTCTCTATGCTGATTCCAGTGTTCTCTGTCTGCGAGGAATAATTATGCAGCCAGCATGTGTAGATGTTTAAGTTGATTAAAATGAGATAAAATTAAATCTCTCAGTCACACTAGCCACATTTCGAGCACTCAATAGCCACATGTGCATCATGGTGACTATTTTGGAAAGCACCGTCCCACATGCTGATTCACTCTCTAGATGTCATAATAGACCTTGCCCAGTTACAGCCTTGGCCAGTGGAATGCCTGCTTTCTAACTGAGAAAGCCCTAGGTTGTCATAAAAACAAGTATCAAATATTTAGTAAATAAAATTTTGCTGTTTAAATTGCACAGCTTTAATGGGGACATTGTAGCACAGGAGACAGGGAGTCGTATCTGACTTCTAATTCTGCCTCTGACACCAACTAGCAGAATAATAAAATGGGCACATTGACAATGGACCAAATTAGATGTCCTGGTGGTTGGATGAGAACGGCATTTTAACAGTGCTGCTATCTATTGTGTGTGTACCTGGACACCAGAAATAATTAACCTATGAAGTAGGTATTTAACTACAATTCCATTTTATTTCTGCATAGATTCTTATGGAGCTTTTTCTGTGATACTTAAGAACATGCAAATGTAAATAGAAAATAACAGTCAAGATGAAAATATACAGGTTCTTATGGGTCAGAGGGACCTAGAACAGATGTAGCTAAGGCAATATTCACTTTTTATGGCCCTATTTTATTTCTTTGCATGCAAATCTTACTGAATCTTTTACAAATAGTAAGGAAGCATTTGAATTAGAGTAGGTACACAGAGACAGAGCAGGGAGTAGAGGTCATTGAAACACCACATGAATGCTGTGTGGTATTTGGCAATAGAAATAAAAAAATCAATTAGATCATTGCATCTGCTTCTCTGCAGGTGTGGAAAAACAATTGAAGTGTACAATCTAATCACTTAATGCTCAGGGAAGTACACTTCACTTCCTTCCTGTTACTGACAAAGAATACTTTGGACAAGTATCTCCAGGAGCTCATAGTGTATGCTTTCAATAGACATATTTCTGTTTGCTTGTATTTGTTTTTACCTAAAAACAAAAAATATATTACTTTTTTCACGATGTTTCTCTTCATAGTATCTTTGCTTTTTTGAATGATATTTCCATGATCTTCAATTATTATCTGAAGGGAATTTTATTTCTGAAGAAAAAATTTTATTAAGAGTATCACCAAAAATTGCTAGTTCTAATTAGTCAGTTACACTGCTGACAATTTGACATTAATACTGAGGACAATGGAAGAGGAAGAACATGAATAAGGAATTGTAAAACAAGGTGTGATAATGAGAAGAAAAAATAAATGATCCTGAAATGGAGGTGCAGGTTCTCCTGGCTGCAAGCCAACAGTACCAACGGACTGTGACTATCCTCACAACTGGTTTCAATCAGTCCAGCAGGCTTTCAAATATTAAAGATGAACTCAGTAAAAAGGAGGTATTAAAGTGGCCGATAGCTCCCTTTTGTTTGCTTTCTTAAAAAAAATCAGATATCATGTATAAGATACCATGTATAAGTAAGATATGAAATATTTGGTGACATTTACAGTTACGTAATATTCTAAAATTTCTAGATAACTCTCAACATAGTTATCTTTTGTTATTGTAGTCACAACAACCCATTAGGGTGGACATTCCCATTTTATATAAGAAATATTAGTTTGCAGATTTGAATAACTGGAGTTGTAAATGAGAAAACAATGATGAGACATGAGTTTTCTTACAAGCCTGATTAACTTCCTACTATGTCATTCCGATAAAGGCTTCATTCTATGGCTTTTGGGATTTTTTTTCTTCAGGTTTTTACTTTTCCTATAAAAATTATTACTCATTTTAGGTCTTTACTACAGACTCACCTTCTTCTTGATATGTCTTCTGAGACCACCTTATCTCATCTTTCAATTCCATCATCCAACAAGAATTTTACGTTTTAGCAGATTTTCTAGCAAAATATACATATTAAATGAATATGAATCAGGTTCCCATTAAGAAATAAATGATGCACCTGAGTCATTGAAGAATGAACACATTGTTTAGAGATACACAGTCATGAGTAAGGGAAATAGTCAAGATGATGCCGCACCCACAGGTGGGCAAGCCTTGGGCCTGGAAGGCTGACAATGGGGCAGCAAAAGCTCCAGTTGTGGGAGGAGGCTTCTAATGAGAAGCTGTGATTGGCTGGGAAGGCGGGGAGTATGGAAATATGGTATTTAGCTTCTCTTTTCTGTTACCTTTCGATCTCTTGTCAATGCCTTCCCTGGACTGAACACAAATTGAAGTCGTGTGTCGAGTTATCCCAGGGTAGTTTATTCTCCCAGGGCAGGAAAGAAAGTAGATTGGAAAGATAAGCAGAAAATAACTAGCACAGCTTACCAAATATAAACAGACATTTCTCCCTATTCAATTTTTAGTAAAGGTAATTTTTATTGAATAGCTTGTATTATTCTATGCTCACAGCTAGCTTCAGTTAGTTCGTTTTGGGAGAAAAAAGTTGCAACAATGCAGGCTTTTTCAAAACATATTAATTTTTTCAGAGTCCCTAAAATTTAATATATATGTTCAACTGTGTGCTTGTAGATTTCTTAAAGAAATAAATTACTTTCATTTAAGCTGTTAACGAGAACGCTGTTATTGGAAATTCTCATTAAGTATAAGCAAAATCTTCAGTTGTACACTATATAATTACTGCCTTTATCTCTTTATGACAGTGCAGTTTAAGTCCAGCAATTTCAAGAAAAACTTAAAGATAATCAAAGGCATAAATTTTGTTGGTTATATGGTCAGTTAAGTTATAACAGCATCAATATTTGGAACTTTGATGTTCAAAGCCATATATGTGTTTCTGGATACTTTCAACAAAATTTTATTTTTGTACATTTTTTAATTCAACATAATTTTCATACTCAATATGTTTTAGAGAAATTAGGATTCACTAACTAGTATATTACTACTTTGTATATTACTATTACTACTTTGTATATTATTTTAATGTTTTTATTTATACATAAAAGTAAAATTTACTACAAAGGTAAGGGTACCTCTGTGAAAATGACCAAGTTGCTAAATTAAGTCCTCTTAGTGATTGCACATCATTGTTCTTTAACATTCTTTGGCAAAACTCTACAAAAAGACAATTTATTTCTCCAACACTGACACAGTATATTCTGCTTTCTGATGACTTACTTATGTATTTATTTATTCACTTAATACCTATTTGCTGACATTTACTTTGTGATAAGAACTGCGCTAGGTTGTTTGCAGTTATCGTGCTCACTACTTCTTGTGGCATCCATCCCATATTTAATAGAGCTGCTTGAAAGAAACCTCATTGCTATTAAAATTAGATTTTCCTTATCTTCTAATCAAATAGTTTCTGGACACATAATTTATAAGTGCATTTGTATGTTGTAAGGCATACAGAGTGAGCAAGTAATCAACAATTATTGCGGTGAGCATAAATCACCTGGGGAACACTACTTTTTGCACTTTTTAGCATCGTGGCAGAAGTGAGATCACGGCCAGACTAGAGGTGGACTGGTGGATCGTCACCACCATGGGCCTTCTACATCCATCTCCTAAGATGATGTTTTTAAAAAGTAAACACTGACCAAGTTCTCAGGAAATGCTTCAACATCATTTATAGTGTTACATATCCTCTAATTTGGGAGTTAAGTCATTAAAGAAAGCAGGCTTTACTCAGTGTCCTTAATCTACAAATATCTAAATATATTTGATATTTAAATGCTTTCTAAATTATTATATCAGCTCAATTCTATGAATATCTGGGAAATATTGCTATGTCTCAGGAATTATGCTGGGCATTGGGATTACTAAAATAAATAAAACATGGACTTTGCCCTCAAATAACAATTTCTCACATATCACCTCTATTTAGGAATGGTGGAGGGGAAGTAAGGGAAAGTATTTGATCAAGCTTCTACAGGTGAGTAACTGGAACTGTCCTTCTTACATAATGAGCCTCATTGTAGAAGATGCAAATTCCCCCCAAATAATTGATAAATGTGTCCTCCATGAGCCTATGAAAAAACAATTTAACTTAAAAATATGCATGACTAAAAACATACTTTTTGATGAAACTAAGTTCTTTAAAGAAACTATTCTAAGTGAACTCTCATGTACCATTTGCCAAATATGGGAAGTAACAGTATGCTGCACAGGGACCTGATTGCCTGGTGACGTACTGATACGGTCTCTATATTGAATAACCTTTTAATCAGAATCAGCACAGAGACCATGGAGAATTTAAGATATCCCAATATTTTTAAAGTAAGTTTCAAAATAGCACCATCTTTGCAGTTCTTTAGCAAGTGTAAGAAAACCTTAACAGTATCAAAATATATTGTCCACAATGTATAAATTCTATTCATATCATAATTTTGATTCATATTTATTTAATTCTATTTTAGATAAAACATAGTATTTAAAGTTTTACTATTTAATGTTAATGCTTTTGTCCATTTTGTGTTTTTCTTAATAATTTATACCAGACTTTGAGAGAGTGACATCATCACCAATGGTGAATCTACATTGTAGAAATTATACTAATTTTTGAGTTTGAGATTTATGAATTTAAGGTCTGACTTAGCCCTAGAACACAGACATAAAGGTTATTCTACTCAAAAACTTAGATTTTACTGCATTTCTCTGGTCTAGTTTTTAAATAGCAGGAGAAAGAAATGGATTGGTTGAGCTTATATGAGGTGCCTCTGCTGTGCTTTGAGGTGTAACTGGGGTTTATGGCCACTGAGCTAGGCAATCGCTATAATTTACATCTTCTAGATTCAATAAAGAGTCTATTCAGGAGTCCCAGTGTGTAGCATCTACGCAGAACATTTTTCTCTCTTGACAGAATATTTTTTATGAAAATAACTTTATCATAAAGTACAAAATGTGTTAAGAAACCTCTATTTCAAATATTTTTATTTAAATACCCCTAGTAAGTACAGCCTCCTTTTAATCCAAGGAGCATTATTTTTATAAATATACTTGGACATATTGGTCCAAGTACCAAAAAGTAAAAATAAAAATGCCTAGTCAATCATTAATGACCATACTAATTAAAAAAAAACTATTAGATTATGAATTTATTGTTGTTAAAAATGTTAATTAATATGATCTACTTTTTGATTTATTCACTTTATTTTCTTCATTTATTTTTGATATTTCTGATATTTACAAATACTGAGTATTTTTTTCTCCCCTGTGCCTCTTCAGGTAACATTTCTTCACCATTCAAACAAAATATTACAGTTCAGAAATACCTTTCCTGATAAACCTCTTAATACATTGTTTTCTGTTCTATGAACATGAAAGGTTTAAATTAGTACAGGCACCCTACCTTTTTTAATTTATTATTTCTTCGGTTCCAGTAGGCTGCTATGTGTGATCCTGGGAAACACCTGTAAGCAAAGTTTTATGGCTCCGGTGAAATGCAGAAAGGCAGTGTTATTTTAGTGTTGAAATGTGGGTGTTTGTAAAAATTATGTCTCTTAGTTTTATACCTCGTTGTATTGAACTTAGTGGTTTCAGGTACAACTAGCAAATGGGAGGAGAGATACTGAGTGGCTGATTTGTATATACTGTAACATTCACTTTTACATGTTAGAAATAATGATAGTAGTTTAGGAAGAATGGTATTAATATGAATCCAGACATGGTATACTGTTTTTGGATTTTCAAAGCCCCTTGAAATACATACAGCCCACCTTTTAACGATGCAAATGGTATGTAGTGAGATGAAATGAATGAGCTATTTCCTATATAGTGAATTATGACATAAGTATCTTGTAAGGACTGGTAACTGTGTTTTTCCATGGAGGTGATAATTGTTACTACTCACTTTAAATCCTGCTTCATGAACTTCTTTGGTATAGATGAGTTGGTTTGTGAGGTTTATAGGCTTGGGAGTCAGGCGAGCTGCAATCAAATAAAAATTCCACTACGGGTTTGTGTATGATCTTGAATCGACCTTGACTGATCATATAACCAATCTCAGTCCAACCTATAGGCTGCAATATCAAACAGAATAAAAAGCAAAACAAAAGCCTGCCATGAAATTTTAAACAGTTTCTATCTAAAAAGGAGTTGAAATCTTAAAAACCCCTTTTGACTGAAAGTGTCTGTGTATGAGTAAATATTTGAAATGGGCCTTTTAGTTAATGGGACATAAAGCAGAGGCCCTGTATTTCAATGCTAATACTTAGCTCTACCACTTCCTAGATGCTGTAACTGTTTTGAAGGTAAAATGCAATAAAGGTTTCTAATTTAGAGGCTGAGCTGATATTTTTTCATGAGAAAGCACTTCAATTAGGAGATGCTGAGTTTTTTCCACCTGCAGAGTAGCCCCCGAGTCTGTGACAAAGAGTTGCAAAGAGCGAGGATGGAAATCAGTCCTGGTGACTGAAAACTGGCAGCTCCTTGAATTGCTTTCTTCCCCTTCTCTATATTGACTGGATACCTAGGCACTCAAAATGTGCATTTCTATTTTGTTTATTACCTCCTCATTAAATACTCTTTTACTAGTTCTCATAGTGTTTTTAAACTTCTTTTGGGGTTTCTAGTTATATTACTCCTCATTGCCTGTAAATAATTGTGCTTCTGCCTTTTCATAGCCATTGTTCTACATTGTTTCCTGCCTAAGCATGTCAGCTACAGTATAAAGTTTTTTAAAATTAGAGGAATAAAGAAAAGAAGTTCAGTATTTGAACTGCTATAGAAAGGGAGGCTTTGAGTATAGAGAGGTGAAAAGATGATAAAAATGATTTTAGCATCTCTAGTGTGATGTGATGATGTCCTGAATGAATATGAAAACAAAGGAAATACGGAACATGAATATATTTGTAAGACATTCAAGCAGGGAATTGTCTGGGCTTGGTGAAGTAGTCAGGCAGCCAAAAATTATTTTCTAGTTTTCAAACCAGGAGCAAAGTAATCTAATTATGAATAGACATATGAATGTTTATATTATTAATCTATTACCATCTACTTATGTCAGAAAAGGGGTGACAATATAAATTAATTATAATTCTCTGTTTCTAATGGATCCTAAGATTATGGATTCAGAGTAATTAGTGGGTGTTTCATTTACTATATCTATACAGATTGACACTACATATACCTTAGAGTGATTAAGATTCAGTCATTCATTCAGTAACATTTATTGAGCTACTATTTACCAGGAGTTGTTCTAGGCACTTTGGAAATAACAGAGGAAAAAAAAAAATGAAAGAGAGAGAGAGAGAGAGAGAGAGAGAGAGAGAGAGGGAGGTGGGGGGAGGAGAAGAAAAGAAAAGAAAAGAAAAGAAAAGAAAAGAAAAGAAAAGAAAAGAAAAGAAAAGAAAAGAAAAGAAAAGAAAAGAAAAGAAAGAAAAGAAAAGAAAAAAGAGAAAAAAGAAAGAAAGACAGGACAAATGCCTGCCCTCATGCAACTTAGATTTAAGTGGAGGGAAACTGACCATAAGTAAATAACTAAGTAAATGTATATTTTGTGCAATGGTAATGAATTCTAAAGAAAAAAATAACCAAAAGGATAAAAGAAGTGCATTTTAAATAAGGTCTGAGGAAACACCTCATTAATAAAGTAACCCTGAAACAAAGACTTGGAACAAGATAAAGAGCTAGAGGTGGGACTGACTGTGGGTAGGTAAGGCAGGTGGACAGTGAGCCGATCAGAAGGGCAGTCTGAGATGAAGCCCTCTGAGTGTGTTTGAACAGGAGCTCAGCCAGCATGTGCAGATCAGAGTGAATGGGGAGATGAGATGAGATAAGAGCAGAAAGGGAAAAGCATGCCAAGTGTGAGCAGGTGGGGTCTTGTTGGTCACAACAGGATTCTGGCTTTTTCTATGATTAAGATGAGAAACCATTAGCAGGTTTTAAGCAGAGGGAAGGTTGAGATTTGGCCTTGTTGCATTTGAGCTTATTAAACACACAAGACTGGGTCATATAGTAGACAATTGAGTATATGAGGGGGGACCCAAAAAACTCCAGAATCTTCTGGAAGGCAGGCCCATTGTAGTACAGGCTTCCCTACTAGGTGGGTGTTCTAGGAACCCATCTGTATCAGTGTATCAGTTGTCCTTGATGTGAAAGGCTGCATTCTGCTTTAGTGAACTTTTTTTTGTTGTTTTTTTGAAGACTCTTTCAACTAATATGTCATTTCATGATGGGTGATTTAGGAGCACACCTGCCCTCACTGCACTGAGCACTGAGTGTTCAGCAGTTTTTGACAAAAAATGGCATGACCTTGTGCCTAACCCTCTGTATTCACCCGATCTCAACCCAAGCAGCTTTTTTTGTTTGTTTCCCTGGATGTAAAAAAAGTCCTCAAAGGGTAACATTTTGCCAATGTGGAAGAGGTGAAATTTAGAAACAAAAACAAAAACAAAACAAAATAAAACAAAACAGAAGCACTAAAAGGTCTCAAAATTGATAAGTTAAAAACCTGTTTTGAGCAACGGAAAAAGTGTCTCAATAAGTGTATTGCATCGGGTACTTTGAAGGTGTCTGAAGTTTAAACACATAAGAATAAATACATAATCTTTATAAATTCTGGGTTTTGGGGATCACCTGTCATATGAGTCTGGAATCCAGGGGTTGATTCAAGTTAAAGCTCTTTAGCAGGCATCACGAGATTGGATTGTGTTATCAAGAGAATCTGGTCCAAGGAATGAGCCCTGGAAGCTACCACTGATAGGCTAAGAAGGTTAGGAAGAAAAAGCATTCGAACGATCAATTAAAATATGCTTTACCTTTTCTTTCTTTCTTTCTTTCTTTCTTTCTTTCTTTCTTTCTTTCTTTCTTTCTTTCTTTCTTTCTTTCAACTTTACAGTTTTATATATATTGTGACAGTTGGTCTAAAGAATAATTCTGAAAAGCATGTAGCAGGTTAATATCTCCCCTGCATTTGTAAGTTGCAAGCCTTCTGACTTTTTTTCTGTCATGCTATGTACTTTATCATTGGTATCCAGAAGGGAAAGCAATTGCAGTGGTGGTGTGATTCTCAGCATATATGTCTCATTATACTTACAACTTTTTTAGATGAGATTCTCTTTCCCAAGGTTGTCCATCCATATCTTGTTCACCCTCAAAGCCCTGTATATGCAGGTAGGGAAATTTTGTCCTTTTTTCCCAGGAAGACAGCAAGTCAGGAAGAAGAAATTCAGACATCAGTGATTCTGCTAGTAAACTGGACCCTACCAGCAGACCATGGGAGTGGTAGGAGATCAATCCATGTCTGCCTGGGGCATCCAGGAAAGCTTCTAAGAACATCTACAATTTATTAGGAATTGAACCATCCACTTTCTACTCTTATGTTACTTTAAGTTCACTCCTATCACTGAAGAAAACAGAGTTAGAACAAGAACAACCATAAACAAAGCAAAACCCTCCCTAAATCTTCGCCTTCCCTTAGCCTAATCTCATTTTTCTACAGGAAGTAGAAAAGAGGGGAGTTGTTTGTTTTGTTGCCTGGGAGGCAGCTGAGGTAAACACATCACACTTAGTATTGAGAACTGTTTTATCTTCTTGCCACCATTTGGCTCCTTTCTCCATGCAAAAGGTAATTTCTGTACAAGGCTGTGGGTGTGGAACTGTAGCATTGACCAAGACAAACAAGCTAAGCTTGTTCATAAAACGCTGTCAGTACTTCTCAAATCACTGGTAGTGTGGGCCATTTTATTTTCTACATCGAGTGCAAGCGATAGGTACTTTTGTAAAATACAATAAAATTGGATATTAGAAAATGAAATAACAAAGCATGCAAAATGAAAGTCACAACTTTTTCTTACTAAGTTCTAGAAAAATAACATATGAAATAGAATTATAAAATTGTATGTATTCATTGAGTGTGGACTATTACAGATAATTATAATACCTGTAATTCTTGTTATTCTGTAACCAAAACACAAAGTTATAAAATAAATAGTAATTTTTCATATTAAAAACCCATATTCACACTTTGAATGTACATCATATATACCAATTATTTACATTTTAATGTGACACATGTGTTTGTTGCTTGCTTGTTAATTTATTAATCTCCTTGGACTGACTATAGCATTTCTTACAGGGAATAATGTATAATATAAACTGTATCCATGTCTTACATTAATACAGTCTTAGTAGAGAAATTAATCTCAGAAAAGTATATTGACAGGAATGGAGAAGATATTTTGAATCTATCTCATCAATCTTAAGATATTCATTTTTAATTTTTATGTGAAATGAGACACTTTTGCTGCATTTTTAAAATTCAGCTTCAATTTATATTAGAAGCTAGTTTTATATTTATCCTGTAGAGTTGAGTTAAATACATTTCTTGATCAGAGGAATTGATTCAGGATCTATGAATTTCTATATGTGGACCTTTTGACAGAATATACCATTCAAAATGTTCACTAGTATTGGAAGGTGGTCTGTGATGATGTTTTACTAATGTGCAAGCTTAAGGTCACATAGTTTACTGATAATTATTCTTAATTCATGGATCATGTCACAAATAATTGTAGAAATTCTGTTCTTTCAAGCTTCTTTTACCTTACTCTTTGATCTTACCTGGCATTGCAAAACATGCTGCCTTCTTTCCTTGCAAGAGGTGTTAAGATCATTAATGACACCAAATGTATCAGACAAATGAGGACGGTTGGCTCTCTAACCCACATATCTAAATCTCTGGACTGGTTTGTTACCTTGTATGAACAAGAGCTTTTGTTATACAAACATTTTCAAGAGAAGTTTTCAATGTCTATAACCTTTGTGTCTCTGTAGGCAGTAAAGTTATTTATAATCAACTCCTATGGTACCATATAAGAAAGAGAATAATTTTGCATTTAAGCTTTAACACAATTCACAATTTTACTATGTTGCTAAGCATTCTGATATTCAGCTTATAAAAAAAAGTCCTTTTCATCACAAGACTTTCTTGATGAAAAAAGCAATGCAGTGGTTTATGTTCTTCATTAGCGTTTTAATCTAAGCACTCCAAAATGTTTCACTGCCATTGTAGCTTGCCAGTGAACTTCTATAAAAAAACTAGTCCACAAACCAAATACGCTAACAGAGATCAAATGCTTAGAAGTCACAGCAATGTCAAAATACTGTTAAAGCTTGTTAGCATTTATTCTCAACTTCTATAGTTCTCTCTTTGCACGTAAGTAATACACAGTTTATAACTGGCACCTTGAGAAACACTATTGTGTATGCAATAGAGATAATGCCTACTTTGCAGAGGTGTGGGTAAGATTACCGATAATCTTGGAAAAATGCCTACGAAATAGTAGGCATTTGATTTAAAAGAGCTATTAAATTGTATTAAATATTATATTCACCACTTTAAGCAAATCTGTCATTGCAAAAAGAAATAAAATTCTCTACCTGGCCTGAAAAATCTTATAGAGAATTGTTTGGATTTATTCATACCTAGGTATAGGTATATAGGGATATGTAATCATAATATAAATATCTTCATAAGAAAAACTAATAAATTGATAGTGGTCAGAGCATAGGCAGAAAAATTATACTAAATAAGGAATATCTGAATGAAACTGAAAATGGGATAGATTTCGAGTAGGCTTAAAAAGATGACAGAGCAAGTTGCTGCAGTTTAAGAGAGCTACCAGCAGGGTGGGGAATGAAAAAAATGAAAGCAGGGTGGAGTCTCTTTAATTCCTCCGTTAGATGTAAAGATGACACCAAAGGTGAAAATCAGTTGTAAAATTTGAATCGACTGAAAGTGACACAAATCACTGAATGTGAGAAGCAAGACCATCTGAGGAAGGAGCAGCTGCATACCCCTCAGACCTCCCCTCCACTCCAGTGTGTTGCTAGCTGAACAGAATGGCAATCTTTTCCCAATAGGACAAGGCCAGATAATTCAATTGAGAAGCAGTAAGGACTCAAACTAGGAAGTGGGAAAGGAACAGAAAAGGCAACTGTGAGAAACACTGAGAATTTTGAATTTATACTGACAATAAAATGACCGAATGTAGCACTCAGGCCTCAAACCTCAGTGTATTTTGATACCCTCAACAGAAATGGGAACTTTAGAAAGAGGAAATGAATATGAGGAGTAAGGGTTAAACTGATGAAATTAGAAGCAGTAATGAATATTCTTGAAAACTGACAAAAAGAAGAGTAATTTATATTGAAAATTATGATTTGCATACATAAATGAATGTAGAATGTAAACTGAGGTGTACTTGATTTGGGTTGTTGAGAATATAAAACTGATAACTATTTAAAGTAAAATTGCTGTAATAGGGGAGGGCTGGGGTGGCGGGTTCGGGTGAGAATAAAAGACAGAAAACTGTACAAGATCAACAATGAAAATAAAAATTAAAAAATAAAATAAAATAAATAGTGAAGAATTGGGAATAAATGAATGTTCAATAGCAGACAAGTGAAATGTGGTGTATTCAAATGCTTGTCAAAGGGAACATGCTAGGCCTAAATTATCAAGTAGGTAGATGTCAGAAATGTGATGTTGATGTTATGCAAGCATTAAAAATTAAATTTATACAAGAACAAAAAAAAAGTAAAATTGCTGTAATAATTTGTAGTGAGATCACAGCAGTAAACACAGGACACCATCAAAAAGTTCAAGTTAAGAGAGTTTAAAGAAGGTACTGTTACAAAGATATGGGAGGGCTTAAGGGAATGAACAAAATACTAGCTACTCAGGGACCAATGATTTGCAAAGCTATTACTATCTCTAAACCTGAAATGACATGTGACCTAAGCTGTAACCAGAATATGCAGCCACTACCACAGCCAAAAGCAATATCTTTCCTTGCTCTTCTACCCCACAGTATCCTGCTATGGCCTTGCTTTGGCTGAAGCTAATTGCAAGCCAGAGGGCAGGGGCACCAGGGAAAAGCATCCGGTAGGGGTCCGTTGCTCAGGCCATGTAGAGTACAAAGAGTAAAAATGATAAAACCAGACACAATGATATTAGTAACAAATTTATTCCTGAATAATCTTTAAAAGGACTATCTGTAAGATAGATCTGTAAGATTTGGAATACATATTTTGTGAGTGTTTTCTGAATGAACTTTATCTTTTTTTAAGTCAGTGTGTGCAGATACTTCAAAGTATAAGTCTGGTATTCAAGCTTACTCTCAGTGCTTTAATGCTTTCTATATGTTTTTTTTTTTTTTTTTTTACTTACTGATGAAAAATGTGAATTGTACTCAAAATGATTGAGTATTACTATTTTAATTAATAATTGCTATGTTTCATAATTCCAGTAATGTATCTTTGCAAGTAAAATAATATAGCTAAGAGATTAGTTTTGTAACAGTATCATGGACATATAATTACTGATCTCTCATATCATCTCCTACTTTTATAGAAATTCAGCATAGTTTAAAAAAGTAACTTCTCATTCTGGTATAATTTATTCATTGTAAATTTTCCAAGTACATTATCAATCATTTTACTTGGACCCAATGGGTTAATTGTTGCATATATATAATTATTGGCAAGCTTGACTATGTACTTTTTATATAAATCTTCCCACTGTACTATTTAATTAAAAAAAGCACACTTAATCATTACTTTGCACCATATTTCTTTGAAAATAATGAAAAATCACATGTTCACATTTCAATCATTAAAGTAACAATAATGAAATGAATGATTTTGCTGCTTGCAGGGATTTTATAGATTTTTTTCCCAAACAAAATTTTATATCACTTATTCTGTCATGATTAGCAGAAATGCATATAAAGGGGACTAGGGGACTACTTTTGCAAATGAATTTGTTAAGAAGAAGTGTATAATAGTTTCTCTTTTTAATTGTAATATGAAAAGATTCCCCTTACAGTTACTAAATGATAGTGAGGAATGGAGGAGTCAGAGTGGGCGGGGGGAGTAGAGAAGAATAAACACTTTTCTTTGAAGTGAACCATAGGGAATATCTGGAAGATTTACAACCATATTGGCTCATTGATTACTCAGTTGGCAGAAAGATATTCTCACTGTGCACTCCTTTATCCTAATGAAAAAGACTATTAACCCACCTCAAAATATTAAAAGTTTTATTTTTGTTAAATGGAAAGATCTGTTTAATACATTTGGGGAATTGGGCCTCTACTTGAAAATTAGCAACCACTTTTGAAGAAGTATAACTGCAATTACAAATCAAGTGGAATTTAGAATTCAGATAGCATTGCTATATTCTGATTGCAAGATAAATGTAGTACGGAATTACTAAATTCGTTGTGGTTCAGAAATTATGTAGAAAGTTCTAATTTTATTAAGTTACCAAATTGACCCCCCAAATGGAAGGTCACATAAGCAGGCTGAAAATTGCATCAAGGATGCTGAAAAGCATCATTAATACTGCCTCTTTCAATGACCTCAAAGCGAGAGTATTAAGGAAATCACAGTAGGTTTCATTGAAATCATTCTTTTTATTGAATAAAATTGAACATTTAAGTAAATGAATAATCATTTTTGGACAACATAATATGAAAATATATGACCATAAAAACTTGATAGCCCTCCAACAGTGCTTGTGGAAATTGCAATCTCTTACAAATGTTATAGTGGGTGGTAACACAGTAGAAAATTATAATGGCTGTCTAAATTCTAGTACATTTCATTTCTAGTACATTTCATAAAATATGAATTTTTATTACTTCTTCAGGTGCAGAAGTAATGAACATATACTATATTGAATGATGGGCTGTGTAGAGCCACAGAAATGCTATATTTTCTCTGGTATCAAAATTTTTGACAAGAAAATTATGAAATTTTCTTCAGAAATTCAAGTGATTATCAGTAAATTAGGCAATAGGGACTTAATTTTTTTATGGAAGCTTAACTATTTTTAACATGTTTTATCATTTTGGAAATTCCATTTGTTTTATTGCATAGGAGTCAGACCAGAGGCTACTTGAGCTGCAATTGATCAGAGACGTTATTTGAAATGTTTCATAAGGAAAGTCTTCCTGAAGCTTATTTTAATGTGTTTAGGAAAAAATAGTGAATGCTTCTGTGCTATATTTTCCCCAATCACATTTAACCATATGAAGAAATCTATATGTTTCTACTGGAAAATTTTATAGTACTTCTGTACCAATCATTTATAAAATATTTATTAAGAAATAAAAGTCAGAAAATAGAGTTACTATGATTGTCAAAGATTTCTCAAAGCAAAAACTAAAATATTATGGATCTAGTATTTACTTATATATTTCCATTTTACTTTGTTTAAATGAGAACAATTTTTGTTATATAAATGTTATATATGTTTATATTTTATGCAATTTTGTTATATAATGTTATATTTGTTTTAGTCACATAACTGTTATGCTATCTGTCTTTACAAATTATAAATCTGTGTAAAGCAAACTAAACACAAATGCCATCCTATAATAAATAAACACAAATACTATAGCAAATAAAAGATTGCTATGGAGCTTTTAATTGGTTAGAGTTTTTAATTAGATAGTGTTAAGGAAACTGGTTATAGTACAGACAATATATGTACAAGATAAAAATTATCAACTGACCAGAAAGGTTTGGGCATATAAATGTAGGAGACTGTTATGTGTGGCGTGGGCCCAGCTCCCACTTGGAGATGCACAGGACCCACGGCCACAGATAGGTTCTCCCGTGGGGAATCAGGCCTGCACTGTGCCTGGACTGCTGTGAGACTTGCTTTTGCTAAAACCCCCTCACCCTGAATTGAGACAGCAAGTGCTTACTGTAACTTCCTAAAATCCATGCTAAACCTTCAAAGGACCAGTGTAACTCATCCAACCACTTTTTCCTTTTCATTTGCAAATATCCTTCTGCGATGTGATTAGCAGCATCATCTCCTTTGTTGTCTGTAAAAGGTAACCACCTAAAGCAAACCTGTGCATAGTAAATGAGGACCATAATGTAATGTGCTGAGAAACCAAATAAAGGCTGGTCATGGCAAGGGCCAAGACTTTTGATTCCCTTGAGAGAAAAGCCATACTGTCCCTTTTCCTACATCAGACTTGGTAGTCCGTGTGAATGTCTCATGCCTCATCCACAATGTGGCGGACCCCACAAGCTGGGGTCCGCATCACACAAACAGAACAACCCATTTTCTGCTTCTTAATCACATTTCATATCTTAGGTTTGTGTTATATTAACATATTAATGTTTTTCTGATCCACTCTGTGCTGAGCAACTTTTTTTCTAAGAATGATGATATATTTTTACTCATCAGAATTTACTCCTGATTTAGATCTGTGACCCATGTTCTGAATTGACTTCTAATTACATCCCCTTGAGAAATAGATCATGATGAATTACTGGGCACATGGGAGCAGAATGCTTACAATAATACCTTCATTTGCAGGGTTAAAATACTTCTTATTCAGTTCTCCCCATTCCTCTTTGGGCAGGGATGTCAAACTCATTTTCACTAGGGGCCACATCAGCCTTAAGGTTCCCTTCAAAGGGCTGAATGTAATTTTAGGACTGTATAAATGTAACTACTCCTTCACAGTAAAGCCAAAGCTCGGAGCTGCTGCTGGGTTGAAATAAGGTGCTGGTCTGATAAAACAAGGCAGAGGGCCGCATTCGGACTGGGGCCTTGTGTTTGGCCACCTGTGTCTTAGGGAAAAAGAAAGTTGGCCTTGAGTGGGTAGTATGGGATTAACATTCTCAATGTGATTGCTATATATCACACACAGTGTTGAGGTTTCACAAGTGACATCTTACGTACTTTTCTCAACTTGAGGCTCCAGAGGCCCAGAGAAGTTAAGCAGGTTGTTAATGGTTACAGAACTCATAACTGATACAACTGAAATCTAACTATATTGTCTAGAAAATTAAAATGAGCTAATTGGATACTCCGTGAGTGCGTGGGTGGACAAGTGCTTGTCCACGGGACTGTGTGTGTGTGTGGATGCTTCAGGCAAGGGTGTGATGGCCTCTGAGGACAATAAGATGATAAAAATTAAAATTAGAGAATTAAAATTAGAATCATGTTTAACCTGAAGAATATCAAAACTGCAGTAGACCAAAAATGAAAATAAAATAAAAAACTTCACTCTGACCGTAGCCCTAGTAGTTTTGCTGGGGTTGCCTTTTCTTTTTCATCACAGACTTGTGATTAATGTTTTGATGGCCATCTTTTGATAGCTTGTGAAAAGCTATACTTTAAACCTTGAAATGTGTGAGAGGTAACTACTATGAGAACAGTTGCTCTCTCTATTTTTTTCTGACTTGTTGGCCTTATCCTGTTAATCACTGTTTACCCTGAGCCATAGGGAAATAACCAAAGATTGCCTAGAAGTGGAGCTCACAGGGGCATTTTTCATTCTGAAAACTTCAAGAGCTGTTTTGGGGGACTGTGAACCTATAGGTGAGGCAGAAGCACAAAAACCGTTTGTTTAAATTCTGAGTAAATTTTAATTCTCCTGTAAATCAAGTGTATTTTAGAAAATTTTAATGTTTTTGTTTGTTTGTTTGTTTATTTGTGATTGTTGGTGCTTTTTCTAAGGAGCTTTATGTATTTTTTATTACTTTCTTAATAAAAGCAATTGCTATTTAATTCCCAAGGGGAATCTTAGAGACCTTATTTATATCTACAAGCTAGAAGATAGATATATCCCTTTCTTACAAAAGACAGATACAGTTGAGGCTGATTTTAGTACAGCATATCTCTCTAGTGAATTTTTTTCTTTAATTAGCTCTTCCCTGTTACTCCTTTTATTTCTGCTGAAGATTGTTATATTTCTAGTTAAGTCCTGCCTATAAAGCACTGTGTTTAAAACCCTCAGTGAAGAGTATTTCCCTACTGTTCTTGTATAGGAGTATTTTAAATACCATATTTGCCTACAAATTTTAAGTTTAAAAAAAAAAGAACTTTAGTTTTGAGATGCCAAATGGAATAAAAATGATATTATTGATTTATATTGAAGGGGTTGAAGCACATAGAATCTGACCTTTTATCATCACTTATTTAAAGAGTTTTCAGAAGAAAAAGGGAAAACTCCCTTTAAAGAGTGTAGTAACTTTCTAGTGAAGTGCATTTTCTTTTAGTGTAGTGAGCTGAAAATAGTCAAAGGAAAAGCCCAGAATGCATGAATGTAAAAATGACCATTTGCTACCACTGTAGAAAGTGATTTATTCCAGTGAAAGAAAATATATTATAGTCATATATTGCTTCAAGTTCTCATTATTTTTACCTCCTGTTGACTGCTAACATTAATTAAAAATTTTTAGAGGCAAACTGGTCAAGGCCTAGAAGACCAGACTCCTTCTTCAAGAGTCAATAGTAGAGGTCAGGATTGATTTGTTGCTTTAAAATGTGGAAATTACTCTTCGTATTTGAGAGCAGTGTGTGGGACACCTTAACTATAAGATAAAAAGGGCCCTGAATGTCCCTGTACGTGTGTGACATAAAGAATATCTATTTGGGCCAGGGCTGATGTAGCTCAGTGGATTGAATGCAGGCTGTGAACCAAAAGGTTGCCAGTTTGATTCCCAGTCAGGGCACATGCCTAGGCTGCTGGCCAGGTCCCCAGTAGGGGGTGCACGAGAAGCAACCACATGTTGATATTTCTCTCCCTCTCTTTCTCTTTCCCTTCTCCTGTCTCTGAAAATAAATAAATAAAATCTAAAAAAAAAAAAAAGAAAGAAAAGAATATCTATTTGGAATGATTTAAAGGGCATAGAATAGAAGGTAATAGAAACCAAACTGGAGTAATTTATGTTGTGCACCGAAGAAGAGGGCCAGAAAAACTTTGAAGATGATTCATCCTGCATGACTGAAGCTGAAAAGACATTTTAAAGCTGTCTTCTGTTTACATGAACCAAAGTCTCAATCTCTTGGCTCCAGAGTCTGTATCTTTAAAGATTTCGATCTGAGCAAAGTGGCATTAATGTATGTTAGTGGCTGGCCAGCTAAAGCAAGAGAAAAGTGTAATTCAAGTAATAGGCAGAGATATTTCAGGTGACTTCTAATTAATGCTTTGGGAAAGAAACTGAACTTGCTGATGGTGGTTGCCATTGGAGAGATTGGCATCTCCCTCAAGTCTGAAAATGAAGGCCTCAGTTTCTATAGCGGCAGTTCGATGAATTTAACAATAACAACAAAAAAGCAAACATTAACAATCTACTACTTCCTGGGTTGGTTAATGAGGGGTGTTTTATGGCCTGAAGTATGATAAGGATGATGTTTAAATCATATTTATTTTAGCTTATTCCTCCTGCTCCAAACAACACAAATTAGCATTAGCATAGCTAACGATATTGTGGGATTTTATGCTTACTGATTTAAATTTGGAGATCTCTGCTTCATTTAGTGAAGTGAACTAAAGCCAAAAATAAGGGGAAAAATAAGCATGCTGTTTAACTGAGTTATCTAATATTTTTCTGCTTCTGCAATAGAAGCCCATCTAGGCATTTACAAGTCTTTCTCCTTTTGCTTAAAATCCCATTAGGAAAAGAAATGCAGATGTAGAGAAATTCTGCATGGTGGATTTAAAGCTTCAGAACTGGGTGGGGTAGAGCAAAGGGACCACAAGAAGGACAGACACCTTTGTATACAGTGTTTTGTTTCTGTTTTTATTTTGTCAAGTGTGTTTCAGTTGTATCTTATCACCATTCTTTGGAACGGACTGATGTGCTTCAGCGATCATTTTTGAGGTTCTATACACAGGAGAATCTTAGACTAGAACAAAAAGCTTTCCTTAAAAATATCTAAGTGAACTCTGACAAACAATATACTGTTTTAACTAAAAAGTGTTCTACTCTGTTGAAATTCTGCAGGCACATCACCTTAGGGTATATTTTTATCATAATATATAACTTCTGAAGGTAGACTCAAAATTTTCTGGCACCGTATCTTCAGTAATGTTAGGAAATTATTTAACAGGGCTATTATGATAAAAGATTGAAGTAAGTCATCTTCATGATAGGTAATTATTCATATAATTTCTTCTTTGATAGCCATTATAAGATGATGTTACTTCTATTCAGTACACGGACACCAGTTCTCTGGGGCATTGTTATTGACATACAGAACAATTATAAATCAGATTAAATGTTTGGTCATTTAGATAAGAGTCATCTCTTTTCAATTTATTTTCTTATTTTTAATTTAATCTTCATTATATTTTTCCATTACCGTTTAGTGGCCTTGTACCCCCACCCCAACTATATTTTATCATCTCCTCGTCTATATGTTCATTTCAAATTTCTAGTGGCAACCTCATTATTTAATAATAGCTGAGGAACTAGTCAATGGAGCTAAATGGCCATTGTGGGAATATTGTTGCACCACTTTATAAGCTATGGGGATTTAAACAAGGAACTTAACATTTCTGTATCTTTAAAAGGAAATGGAAATAAAAATTATCTCCTGAATCAAGACGAGATATTTAATCTGAGGTTCTAGGGAGAAAATAAAAATGTGAGGCACCTCGTTCAAAATTTATCACCGATTTCAAGTAGCAAGAGCAGAGCATTAAACTAAACCACTGACAGCAGCACTGCAAACCAAGCATGGAGCGCTTCTAAGCTCAGGGCCTGTGCAGCCATTTGTAATTGTTGTGGAGATTAAATGAGTTTGCAAACTAAAATATATAGACTATTTTCTAACATATATAAAGCACTCAAAAATAATTTTAACAAATATGTTTCTAAAACATTTTTATTTGAAGTGCTCTGGCTATATTATGTTTGTTTTTTTTTTTCCCCCTGAAAAAGAACCTTAACTTTATACATATATATTTGCTTTTTGTTTTGAAATTTTAAAGCTATTGTAAGTAATAACACCATGTGATCTCTGAAAAGCCAGGTGGTCAAATGAGGGTGTCAGTTGTCCCTACCTCTGTACAGAGTAGGGACTAGTGAAAGGTAGAGAAGAATCCAATTATGCCGTATGATTTTCTTTTGGAAGACCTTTTGAGGTGAGCAGTATGAATTTGGGATGCTGAATGAGAGGGAGATCACTTTGACCAAGATTCTAATATCCAGGGCTGCGCTGGGTACAAGGCATGGAAACAAAGTTGTTGGAAGCTCACAAAATAGGGATTTACTAGTAATTCAACTGTGAGAAGGATCAGGATAAAGTTAGGTGTCAGATTCAACTGCAACCTTAGACTTAAGTGTCACTTGCTCTTTCATTCTTATAGATTTTTTCTGCTTATTGCCTTCATGCTCCCCAAATAGTGACCAGCTTATTTAATAATAAAATAAATGAATAAATGTACTACAACAACTAGTGATACTTACATCATTTGGTTTCTAAGAACAAAGAAAGGAACTTTTATTTTTCACATTTGCTTCATGAAAAAGTTCAAGGAAAGAAGTATGATTCCATTGTGCCAAGGCACCAAAATACTGTACTCCAGACACCAAATTATGGTGGGACTGGGTTGAATTCTCAAGAAGTATAGACATGGTCACTGAGGGCTGAACCTGTGTCCAGATTAAGCTCCCCCTACACGACCTAGTAATGAGAGATCTGATTCCAGAATAGGGCAGCATGGTGAAGGCAGACATGCTAATTAAGCTCAAAGAGAAACTAAATCTTGTCTGGAGAAAAGAGAAATTAACTTGGTGATTTAAAATAGAAACTGAGGAAAAATTGGGAAAAAAATATGTAAATCAAAGCATTGCCATTATAGCATAGAGGCAGCAAAGTGCTAGGTAAAGCAGAGCCTATAGTAATTAAGTTTATCAGAAATTTTACATTTTCTTATTAGAAACTTAATATAGTTGATACATTACTAGAACTACCCTTCTCTAAGTGATTCTCAACTTCTGCTGTGCCCCAGTATCACCTAGGGGAGATTTCAAAAATACAGATGTACCAGGCCTACCCCCTGAGTATCCGATCATTGGTTTGGAGCCTGGCTCCAGCAGTAGTATTTTAAAGATTTGCCTGTTGAGTTTGATGTGCAGCCAAGATTGACAATCACCAGGTATTTAACTAAATTGCTTCTTGGCTCTGTACAGTTTTTTATATTTCTACAGTATATAAAACACCAATCATGGATTTTTAAAAATATTTTCCTAGTTACAATAATAGAATGGGGAGGGAGTTACGAAGGTGAATAAGGTGACATGGATAGTACCAAAGAAAGTAAACAGTTATTGTTTTTAAGGGATTTATAATGCACAGCTCAAAATGTAATTGAAAGGCCCTTTCAGCAAATTCACTTGGGGTTGCTTGTTAAAATTCCAGATGCCTTGGACTTACTCTAACCTACTGAATCGGAATCCCTTGAGGTGGACCCCAGATGATGCATTTTACCAAGTTCCTGTCTTGAATATATGTGTGTGAAAGTTTAAGAGCCATGGTCTAAGGCCACATGTCTACTACTCACAGCTCTTATTTCTTGAAGTAAATGTAACAGCAAACATTGTAGCGTCTTCATTATTATCACTGCTTACCCGGTGACTATAACTCATAGTGCACCACAGTGTCTGGGAGGATTTTAAAGATCTGCTTGCATTTATTTATTTACTTATTTACTTACTTATTTACTTACTTATTTATGTTTTAAGTAGTTAGCTAACCGACTGAATCAATTTTTGTTTTAGTTACTGAAACACTACTACTTCTCTATTTGGTTAAATATGACTAGTCTGCATTGTATGGAAACTGTTATTTTTATATATCCTATCCCTTTGGTAATATTTACAATAATTATTCTAATAGTTTATATATATTTTCCTCTATATTTAGGTCTTATGAAAAAGGGCTAATAGTATGTAATAAGCAATGCAAACCTGTGGTTAGTAGTTATTCTTTGCCCTTTTTCTGATTGAACCTTAGAACCACTTCTTTATGCTGGCTATCCTGACAATTATGTTGTGGTACTCAGTGAATGTACACTGCATTTAGTATACTTATATCATGTATAAAGCCCAGCTTTCTATTTCATGATCAAAAGGGAAACATCAAAATCTTATTTTCTTATATTACACATTCAGGAAAATACTGAATTAAGTGACTATCTCTTAGATTAAGTAAGTGGCTATGTACTTTTTATAGATCTTATGAAATAGTTTATCCAATAAAAAGGAACAATTTTATCATTAGCATTTGAGAGCCACAGTAATTATGGGTAGTAGAAGAGAGGTGATAAAAAGTAACATTATTCCTTGCCATCTCTTATTTCTCATAGAGACATGTTCATGAACTAAATCAAAATTCTATTAGGAATTGTGTATTTCAAATTTTTCTTTAGACTGCTGGTCAAGATGGAGGTGTAGATAAACATAGCTTGCCTCCATACACAAGCACAGCAAAAAATGACAACTAAAGTGTAAAACAAATACCACCCAGAACCATCAGAAATCAAGCCGTATGGAAGTCCAACAACCAAAGAACTGAAGAAGCCACATCATCCAAAAGGGTAGGAGGGGTGGAGATATGGAAACACATGGAGAGTCTCAGAGACATGGAGAGCAGAACTGGTGGCCCCACACCCATGTGTGGTGGATAAAAATTAGAAGGAATACCTTGGGAGTGAGCTATCCTAGCCCCACACCAGACTACCCAGCTCAGGGTCCAATGCCAGGAAAATAAGTCCCCATAACTTCTGACTGTAAAAGTCGATGAGGGTGGGCACAGCAGAACTAACTGCAGGATTCTCAGGAGTCTTCTCTTAAAGGACTTAGGACTTACACAAACTTACCGGACTTCAGCACTAGGGAAACAGCTGGATGGGTACCAGTGATATATGAGAATAAATTGATGTGTTTTGCATCAGAGAGAGTTGCAGAGAACAACTTCCTCTTGGACAAAACTCCAGAGGCCAGACAGTGGCATTGTCCCCTCTCTGAGCCTTACCCCACATTGAGCAACAGAGCAGTGGCACCATATCTTAGACTCTATCTACTTAGTTCACACGGGTTGCCCTACCCAGGCAATTACCTAAGACTGTACCCTGTCCAGCTTAAAGATGCTCTTTTCTATGTTAGGCTATGCTACTAAAACAGAGAGTCAAATCAACTCTACCAAATACATAGAAAAAAACAGTGAGGCTGCCAAAATGAGGAGAAAAAGAAAGATGGCCAAAATGAAAAATAGAACAAAACCCCAGAAAGAACTAAATGAAATGAACATAAATAATCTTTCAGATACAGAGTTCAAAGTATTGGTTATTAAGGCACTCAAAGAATTCATTAGGTACTTTAACAGCATAAAAAAGACCCAGGTACAAATAAAGGTTACACTAAGTGAAATAAAGAAAAATATATAGGAAACAAACAGTGAAGTGGATGAAGCTGAGGATCAAATCTGTGATTTGGAACATAAGGAAGCAAAAGCATTCAGTAAGAACAGCAAGAAGAAAAAAGATTTTTAAAAAAGAGGGATAGGCTAAGGAGCTTCTGGGACAACTTTAAATGTACCAATATTCAAATCATAGGGGTGCCAAAAGGAAAAGAGGAAGAGCAAGGAATTGAAAACTTATTTGAAAAAATAATGAAAGAAAACTTCCCTAGTTTGGTGAAGTAAATATACATACAAGTCCAAGAGGCACAAAGAGTCCCAAAACGATGGATGCAAAGAGGGCCACACCAAGACACATTATAATTAAAATGCCAAAGGTTAAAGATAAAGAGAGAATCTTAAAAGCAGCAAGAGAAAAGAAGTTAGTTACCTACAAAGGAGTTCCCATAAGACTGTCAACCGAATTTTCAAAAGAAACATTGCAGGCTAGAAAGGATTGGCAAGAAGTATTCAAAGAGATGAAAAACAAGGATCTACAAACTAGATTACTCTATCCAGCAAAGCCATCATTTAGAATGGAAGGGCAAATAAAGAGCTTCCTAGACAAGGGAAAGCTAAAGGAATAAATGACCACCAAGCCATTATTATATGAAATGTTAAAGGGACTTATTGAGGAAAAAGATCAAAAGTATGAACATTAAAATGGCAATAAATTCACAACTATCAACATCTGAATCTAAAAAATAAACTAAGCAAACAAGCAGAACAGGAACAGAATCATAGATATGGAGATCATTTGGAAGGTTATCAATTGGGAGGGGGAAGGGAAGAATGGAGGAAAAAGTGCAGAGATTAAGAAGTACAAATTGGTAGGTACAGAATTAGACAGGGAGAAGTTAAGAATAGTATAGGAAATGGAGTAGTCAAAGAACTTACGTGCATGACCCATGGACATGAACTAAGAGGGGGATTGCCATAGGGGATAGGGGTACAGGGTGAAGAGGGGCAAAAGAGGAAAAATAAGGACAACAATAGTAACATAATTAATAAAATATATTAAAAATTTCTCTTTCTATTCCCATTGCCTCCTATATTTTAGTATTTTTCTGTAATTACTTGAATTATATACCACATGTGTCCTTTTTTTTGTTTTTTGGTAGCCATGTTTCTTCGGTTCAATAAATGTTATCAAGCATTCTTTGTTCCTATTGCATTGACCTGAATTAGTTTTTGATTACTGTTAATTTCAAAGCATTTTCTCTTTAATAAGTTGCATCAAAATGCTTTAATTTCTGTTGCAGCAAATTTAATTTCTTTTGAGCCTTGTTTCTTTTTCCCTTTCTATTAAAAAAATGACACCCACTTTCTTTGTTTCTTTGAACATATCCATGACTTACAAGTTGATGTTCCCAGAAGCTTTACCTGAGACCCACAAGACAAAATTGTGAGAACTTGTAGCTTCTTCATTTGCATTAGCAACGTTCCCATGCACTTACATTTTTATAGTTGCTTCTGATTAATTTTTAAAAAATAGTATAACTTGATTTTCAAGTGTTAAAAGGGATAAATAACTTATTTAAAACAATTGGTATTCTCATTGGTCCATCAATTTAAATTAAAAAACTGACCAGCATTTTCATGTATTCAATTTTATGACAGAAAATAACTATTCTTTTTTCAGAAATGTATTGCACATTTTGTCTTGCTGAACCAAACTATTACTTATAATATCCCTTAGGATAAAATAAAACCAAACTTTTTTCTGTCGCTAGATGATAATGAGTTCTATTAACATGTTGGGTATTGTTATAATTTAATGCCAGGCTACAAATCTATATGGGGGTGGGGGGAAGTGTAACAGAGGAGTTACAGAGAAGAGAAGGGGTTATAGGTGTTGTACCCTATGAATATAGTGAACCTTACTTAGAAAATATAAACCCCGGCACTTGAAGGAGCTTGAAGTTTTCTAGACCTAGCATCTATGATGTTCCCTTTGTTTCTACATTATATTTCCAAAAGCTCATGCAAACTTTGACTACTGCTGTTGGAGAAAACTCACTACCTTTAAAGTAGGGGTGTCAAACTCATTTTCATCAGAGGCCCCATCAGCCTCGCCATTGCCATCAAAGGGCTGGAATAATTTTAGAACTGTATAAATGTAACTAACTACTCCTTAACGGTTAAAGGGTTGAAATTATATTCAGCCCTTTGAAGGAAACCTCGAAGCTGATGTGGCCCCCAGTGAAAATGAGCTTAACACCCCTGCTTTAAAGGAAGTCCACACTATCTTCAGTTATTCCTGAAATACTTGTTTTAAGCTGAAATCTACAAAGTTGTTGCTTTCATCCTTGAGCTCTAATTCTACCCAGTAATCCATATGGGTGGTAGTTGGTGGGAGGAGGGAGATACATCTTATGTCTCTAGTACATGTTGCATTGTTACGGAGAAATGAAACGATCCAGACGCAGGGAGTTCACGAAGCACGACTCTTTATTACACGCGTGGTCCCAGAGGAGGCAGTCTCCAAATTCTGGGCCACGATCTCAGGGAAAACTGTTCTTTTAAACATCTTTACATCCTGACTTCCGCAGCAGGTGCAGTCGTAAATTTTAACTCCTTTTCCCCCTATCTTTGATCTATTTCTTTAATCGGGGGGGCTCAGAATAGGTCTTGTATCCTACCATATTTCTTTTTACATCAATGGGACTTGTATCCTGTTATATCTTTTCTTATCAATAGGACTCGTATCCTACTACATTTCTTTTTACATCAATAGGACTATTTCTTTTCTATATAAGCATAATTATGGTTTAGAATAACATGATAGTTGTTAAGATCAACAGACTTTATTAATAAATATATATTGATAAAGAATATATAATAACAGATATTTGCATATAAATTTTTCTTGTTTCATGTTGAGTCAGAGAATGGACATTCTCATTTGATTGACCTTAAAGTAACTCTAGTCTTCCTAATTTCATGGATATGCCTTATTAAGAAGTTCTTACAGTAGTGTTAGACAATTTTCAGGGCATGCAGTTCTCAAAAATCACAATTTCTATCTTGTAAGTAATTTTAATATACATTTATTTTCTATAATAAACCCTTCTATCACACACACAGTATGGGTATACTATGCTTTTTACATGATGTTTTTTGAAAATTTAATTGCTTTAATGCATATATTTTCCAATTTTGCAGCTGCTGCAGAGGTTAAAAAAAGTATCAAGAAAACATTCACGATGAACATCATGATTAGTGCCTCTGCATATTGCTCCAGAGAAAAACAAATTAGCACTAGAAGGAAAATCTGCTCTGGGAAGTTCCACACTGCTGGTGTAATGACCTATCCCCGCAAGAGGATTGAATAGAATAGATCCATTGTAACTTCCCAAATGATTGTGGCTGGCAGCCTCTGGAGATGAGGAACAACAGCTGAAGTGATAGAGAAAATAAAATGTTCTGCTTGAATGCAAGCTATATTTGCTTGCTGTCCTCAGCCCTCTTTCAGGAAATGTTGCCCTTTCAGTTCAGGACACCTGCTATTTCTTTTCATCAAAGCTTTGTAGCAAAAACTAGACTTAAATCAATGAGATCTATCTTCTTGCATCAAATAATTTCCTGCTCATGGTCACTTAAATTCATCTGAAACCTGTTTCTTTCAGAAAGCTGTCCTATAGGCTGGGTACCATCACATATCTTCCTGGGCAGATGGAAGCAGAGAAGCTATGTCTCTCCACCTCTTCTCTGCAGACCTCACTAAGGAACTGAGAATAAAAACAGAGGAAGCCATACATGTTTTAACTCAACGTTTCTTCTACTTACTGAACTCACCCTAATGTCTCCCTTTCAATTCTCACGAGTTTGCTCTTACTGCTAACTTCTTGCAGGAGGCAAAACTCACAAATGATTACAGATCAAGTCTTTAGGTATGAGTTTCATAAATTATTAGAGTTGATACCATACACAAAATTAATTAGCATTAATCTCTATACCTTAAAAAATAGCAGATTAAAAAATATAAATTAAAATGTTGTGGCCATAGATTCATGTAATAATCAGTTGCAGTCACTATAATGTAAGAACAAAGGATAGGTGAATAAATGTAATTATATACTAGTAGTTACTAAGTGCATTTACAGAAAAAATAGAAAATAAGATCGTAACACTACGATAAATATATAGTATCATTATGGCTTTAGCAGTGCTGTGTCCTTTAGATAAATTAGAAGCATCTTTAAAAAATGCAGTTTGGAAAAACATGGAATAATAACATAAACTAAAATACGTTCTTCTTAAATTATATTTAGATCACATTTATAAAATGGATAAATCTTATGTTTTGTTTTGATTATTTATTTATTTATTTTCACTGACATTAAGTATACATGGAATCAAAATAATAGCAGAATGATTGTCTTCTATTGTTGTTTCTTAGGGTACGGTCTGTCTCACTTCCTGTCATTCATTAGTGTAAATTTAAAATGAGGTATATGGTAATTATTTTTTAATCAGGAAACAAAAGGTTAATTATCCCTTTAAAATTAAGTCTATATTGTTTCATTATTTAAAATAAGCTACAATACAAATACTTTTTTAAATATTTGTGTTTTTTAACCATCCCATGATCTTGATTGTCAAAAGTAATAAATACCTAGTTTGACATCGTCTCATCAGTTTAGTAGGTGTGAGAAAAATGCCCTTATACAGTTAGGTGGGGGGAAGTGTTAACTAACTACATGCCGGATTATCATTAATAGACATTTAAACTGGCATTTCTCCGAATCCCAGCAGTGCATTTGAAGATCACCTTAATGTTCTTGGTAAACAACAGAAGCTAAAACTCCAGGAGGAATTCTAACGCAAATGTGCTGTATAACTGTCCAAAAATCAAGCTTGAGGAAGAGTTTCTATTACAATTTTTTTTTTCAGATAGTGTTTCAGTTGGGGGGGGGGTGCTGGGAGAGAATGCCTGTATGTATATGTGTATGTGTGTCAAATGCAGTAAATAAAAAATAAGCCTGATGTTCTTAGTTTAGGTATTAAAAGTGCCCCTTCATACCCAGCCACCCAGGAAGTACAGGGATTTTAAGGGCTCCACTTCTGCAGCCTGACTCTCTGGGTCTAGTCCCAGCACTGCCTCTTCATAGGTGTAACCTTGTACAGGCAATAAAGATCTCTAAGCTTCAGTTTCCTCATCTCTCCAAAGCGGGTAATAATGTTAATATCTTCTTCATAGAGTTGTTTAGAGGAATATGTGATATAATCCAGGTTTTAGAGATTCCTGATCCTCAAAGACATTTTTCTCCATTTAATAGCATAATAACCAATTACAAAAGATCACTGAACTTGTTATCCTGAGGAGCAGGCTATAGCTTGATAGAGTCAGTTTAGAGTTCTGTATCTGTTTCAGTGTCCTTTGGCAAATTTTAATTATAATATTTTCTATTGTAACTCTTATGGAGTAAAAGGAAACATAATTTTAAAATAGGATAAGAGTCACGATTAAGTATAAAAGGAGTATTCGTTGCTCTAGCTTTATGGGGATTGATATAGTCACAATAAAATTCCCTGAAATGAAGATAGGGGAGAAAAGGGAAACCAAATAAGAAGACTGCATTGAAAATGAATTACTCTAAACTGTTCCCCTTTTCCCCCGAAATTCCCTCCCCTCCCACTCTGGACACTGTCAGACTGTTCTCAAATTCAGTGTCTTTGTTTATATTATGCTTGTTTGTTTGTTTTGTTGATTAGAGCAACAAGTATAAAGGACTCATGGACAAAAACTATGGGGGGTGGAAATGGGAGGAAGGTGGGGAGGGCTGGGGTGGTGGGCTGGGGCAGGGTAAAAGACAGAAAACTGTACAATATCAACAATTAAAAAATACTGATTTAAAAAAATAAAATAAAAAATGGAAAAAAAAAGAAAATGAGTTAAAATGAGTTAAATTATCTATTCAAATCTACTTGGAACAATATAAAGGAAAGATTTTCTGAAGCAAATTTTCAGCTCATTGATATTAAAATTAGCATTTGTTTTCCATATATTGCTCTATACATAAAATAACTATAGTTGAAAAAGTGATCTGAAATATATACCTTTAATGCAGAGTCTCACCCCTAACCATTCCTGATGTTAGTATGTTGATAACATACACATGTATGTGTATACTATACATAATGAAGATGATAAAATAAATTTTATGGAGCAAAGTCATTTTTTTACATTTTATTTTATTTTATTTTTATTTTTTCCATCACCATTTGTCCTACTTATCACCTCTTCTAATTCCTCTCAACCCCCTTCCCCCACAATCACTATACTTTGGTCCATGTCCATGAATTCTTTCTCTTTTCTTTTTTGCTCAATGCCTCCACTGCCCAAACCCCACCCTCCAGCAACTGTCATCCTGCTACCTGTAAGCCTGCCCCTATTTTGCTTGTTAGCTAAGTTTGTTCATTAGATTCCACATATAAGTGCAAACATATGATATTTGTCTTTCTCTGGCTGGCTTATTTCACTTAACGTAATGTTCTCCAGGTCCATCCATGCTGTCACAAAGGGTAAACTTTTCTTCATTTTTATGGCTGAGTAATATTTCATTATGTAAGTATACCATAGCTGTTTTATTCACTTAGCTACTGATGGACACTTGGCTGCTTCCAGATCTTGGCTATTGTAAATGGTGTTGCAGTGAACACAGGGCTGCACATATTCTTTCAAAATAGTGTTTTGTGTTTCTTTGGATAAATTTCCAGTAGTGGAATTGCTGGGATATAAGGCAATTTCAATCTTACTTTTAAGTTGTGGTCAGAAATTTGGGTGGGATATTAAAGTCTCTTCAGGGATGTCTTGTTGGTGGCAGCTCTGAGACTTGGGTATCTCTTTAAATTAGGCTTTAGTGGTGACCCTGGATGCAAATCAAACTTTTTTGGCTATAGAGCCAAGGTTCTGGTTGGACTGGAGGTGGGGCTGCCTGGGCAATACCAAAGAAAATCACAGGCCATCCTTCCTATAGAAGAGGAACAGAGGAAGACAAAAAAAAGTATTTGTATTTGAAAATTTTGCCATTACTGCTGTATATATTATATTATATTATATTATATTATATTATATTATATTATATTATATTATATTAATCATATTATGTCTCAAATTTCAGAACACAAAAGGTTATAGAGTTGAAAGTTTTTACTGACAGGCATATTACTATTTTTTAAATAAATATACGTGACTGAAATTTTTTGTAGTCTTGCATTTTAATTTCTTTCTAAATTTTTAATTAAAAAAATTTACATTCATTCATTTACTTTATCATTCAACTGATGTGTAAGAAGCACTCACACATTTGCATGACTAATGTAGGCACAGAGGAACAATAGGGAACAAGTAGGTATTCTGTTGTTTCAGTGTGTTATATTTTAATTTGTAACTCTCCCAGTTTAAAATTTCCAAAATATATGGGTTGGAAGTTTAAGAGACATGGTGTTCAGGGAATACTTTGCCAAAAAGAATAAATTTTAAGGATATGAAAGTGTTTGCAATGAAGTATAAATGAAGCATACATTTAAGATTACGTGCTTTACTTTTCCCTTTGGCAATTGCCACATTGAGTGAATATGAAAGCAAATACAGAGTTCTACCAGGATGAATTCAGGATTGGAGTAGTATCTACTTGGTTAGTATGACTGTACAGTTACCAGAGTCCAGTGAATCAAAACATCATTTGAAAGTCATAGTGCATTTCATTAGCACCATGGTCTTCAAGGAACCATGGGAAAAAAGAAACACAAGGAAACCCAGTAATGATGCTGTTATTAAGAGCATGCTCTCTTGTTAATAACTTCTATTCTGCCATACTAACTTAAACATGATAGAATTTGTTCAAAATAGTGATTGTTTCTCCTATGGATAATATTTCTCTGAACATATTAGCTAACCTCTACCTACCCCACAAAGCATCATGTAGCCTGGCTATGGTAGTTCATGAAAACTTAGTAGATCAACTAAGAAAACAATATATCACAGATTATTCCTCTATTACAAAAATTAATTAAAAACATAATATAGATTTTCAGTATAGGCACCAATTGCATTATCAATAATTTTTATACCAGTATTTGATACATTAACTCTCATCCCCAATCTTATGTAAGTCAGAAGGTTAGGAAATGACTTTATAAAGATTTTGTTAATTTCCTCCATTATCGTATTTAAGAAATAAAACTTTATTAGATGCAATTTTATGTTTATCTTAGTTTTATGTGATATTTAAAATTTTAGCATATAATATTTCTTTAAAATAAATGAAACAAAACACAGAAGAAAAAAGTTAAAAACTTGAATTTGATTTCTCAGTGAGTTTTTGAATCATTTACAACAATTTTAAAATAAGTGTGTTAATGGAATAAAACTTTTCTATAATATTTAGTATTATATGTTCTGGCAATCATTAAATTACAGAAAACTTTATTAGTATATATTGGTTTTGCCTTAAGTTCTTAACTTTCACAATGAAAGTGTACAGTGAATCTTATTTCACTATTTATTCTATATTTTTAAAACATTTTCCCCAGTTTGGAAGCTGAATTTTAGAAATGCATGTAATTGAGTAACTGCAAGAAATTATGGATACATATTTAAAATTTTTATTTAATAAACAACCTCATTTTCTTGCTATGTGCCGGGTACTAGTCTACTTCATGTAGTCCTCATGCCCAAACTAGAAGTGGGGCCTTTTATTAGCCTGTTTATGGAAAAGGAAACTAAGCCTCAGAGACTTTACATAACTGTCCTAAATTTGCACACTGAGCGTTGGCAGAATCAAAATACAAATCTGGGCAGTCTATACTTCTTATATCCCATTTAGTGAAAATTAATCACATGGCCCAAACATACAAAAGGGAACTAGAAATTATAGTTTCTGCCTTCCAGAGACAAAGGTACAGAATTGTATAAGGAGCCTGCATTTCAGCAGGATGGCCATCCCTCTTTGTCACAGTCATATTGCCCAAACTGAGCCAATGCTTATTTATATACAGGTGAATGCTCTTGGCCAGCTCGTGGCATCCAGTCAGTCTCAGTAGTATTTTGAAAGATAGTAAGATTGTGTTCTTTCCTGGAACTGCATTATTTTAACAATGATGATTACATGCTGGACTCTATTTAAACAAATACTGTTAACTTGGGAAATGTTACTAAATGTTTTAATCAACCTATTTTCTGAAGGATTTTAACCCAAAATGAATTTCTTTTTATTAAAGTCAATATTCTTGTCTTATAAAACATATCTAGAATTTCAAAATAACCCCATAAATATTTCCAACTTCAGAATTTGGCAACAGTCTCACCTTGTTCAGTAGCTTTACTGGTTAAAAATAAACCCAGTTAGAACAGCTTTCTGTATTTTTTTATCAGTTAACTCACCAGAAACACCATGTTTTGAGTATGAATCATCATGTGAAATCCACTACAGTTCAGACATTTAGGTATTTCTTTAGCCCTGGGATTTGAAAACCAGGGAAATTATTTGTTTATTGGTTTGTTTTGTTTTGTTTTTGTGGAACATTTTTGGGCTTCACTTTAGCAGATGTGTCCTAAGGTAAAACGTGACCAAATGTAGTACATACTAGACTCAAGAGAGTACGGGGAACTCGTTAGGTACAGGACTTCTCATAGACTTTGCTCACCAATGCTCTTGCACACAGCATCACCCAGAAGAAGGCAGATGTTTCAGTCAGCCACACTAAATGGAAAGAACATAACTGCATGTGTTTGAAATTCAGGATACCATCAAGGAGGTTAAGGAAGACTGAATCTATAATAACAAATGAAAACTTTGTATCCATTATTAACTCAGTGTTTTCCAGATGTTTTCATGTCTTAGCACAGATAGAAAATAACAATATTAGTTTTGGAAAACCAGGATAAATAGATAAGGCTGTTATGTCTGGGAGCTATGGGTCCTCAGCTCTATCTCTGGAAGACTGAGGGGATTATTTTGCTATTACAGTGAGTACCAGCAGAACAAGTAATGGCTGAAAAAGAAACCACGGCAAACTCTTGTACAATGTGGCTGTGTGACTACTCTCTGTTGTGGTCTATGGGAATGCCACTTTCCTGTCATATAATGTGTCAACCACAGGATGTTTCACCCTATGTGTTTTGTGTACTACTGTATTTTTGAATTATTGTGATTTGCATAAAGTTTTTACCTATTGCATCTTCAAATACTGAAGGTGTATTTAAAATGCAAGTTTTATTTTAGTGTCATGAGAAAGCTTCATGAAAGCAGAGATTCCTTCCAATGTGTTCTCAAAAATTTGGCTGCTTGTTGTGTAACCTTGGGAATAAAGTATAGTTACTCTGTCCTTTTTGGTTTTTTTTTAAGGATTTTATTTATTTACTTTTAGAGAGAGGGGAACGGAGGAGAAAAAGAGGGAGAGAAACATCTATGGGCCGCCTCTCACAGGCTCCAGATGGGGACCTGGCCTGCAACCCAGGCATGTGCCCTGACTGAGAATCAAACTGTCAACTTTTGGTTTGTACAACAATGCCCCACCCACTGAGCCACAACAGTTAGGGCCATTCTCTCTTGCTAATCCGAGCCATGGTGGACTTTTACTGAATGCTGAGGCCTCTAGCATATTACAGCGAAGAGAGGGACATTTGAATTCCTTTGGGAGAAGGGTCTTCTAATTTGATTCAGTGGAAAATAGTCCTCACACAAAAACTTGATATAGTGGCACTTCTAATGTAACTATGAAAATCCTTCTTCCCTTATAAACATTTTATGCCTAATATTTTATAGAATATATTCAGATTTTAGTATCTGTTTAAAATAAAATTATGCACAATGGAATACTATGCAGCTTCAAAAAAGGAGGATGTCTTTTCTTTTGCGATGGCATGGATAGACTGGGAGAGTATTATGCTAAGTGACATAAGTCAGTCAGTGAAAGACAAATGCCATATGATCTCACTCATATGTGGATTCTAATGAACAGAACAAAATGATGAATATTGTAGAAACAGAGGCATGGGCACATGGAAGAGACTGACAGTTGTCAGAGGCGTAGGAGGAGGAGGGACTGGATGAAAGAAGGTGAAAGGATTAGTCACAGATTATGCACACATAACCCATAGACACAGACAACAGACTGGTGATGACCAAAGGCGTGGCAAGGGCGGTGGTGAGGTAGGCAAAGGAGGGGTGGGGAATGGGAGCATTTATAATAGTGTAAATAATAAAAATAAAGCAATAAATAAATAAATACTATATAAGGAAACTATCTATTTGAAAAGAAATAAATAAAATAAAATTATGGTTTGAATTATTTTATGAAGAAGATTCAAAATTGAGTGAGCTGTCTATTTCATGTTTAAATTTAGAGTCTAGGAGACAGTGATGACATTTTGCAATTGTTTCTTATGATTAATTGAAATAAGCATAGGAAGGTGAAGATTCTTTCCAGCTGTGACTTCTCTGTTGGAGTGATCTTTCCTAAATTGCTCACAGTTGTTCCATTCTTTGTCTTTTCATGTAAAATCATTTTACAAACAAGGGTGAAAGTTCATCCACTTATCATGTCCCCAGGTTGAAAAATAATTCATGTCTCCTCTTAGAAGGCAGAACAGTTTTCAGGACCAAGTCTTGTATTGCTTTGTAAAGTCCAAATAAAACTAAAGCACTTGTATACTGTTATTCTGATTACTATTTTTTATAAATTTAATTCCCACTGTAAGCACAGCTTAATCTAAATTTCTAGAAATCAGTATGCTGCTGTCAAAGATTTTATATACAGGAAAATGAATGTTTTAAGTTAGATATCTTATACTAGGTATGTATTAGCAATATATACAAAGACATTCAGACTTGACAAAAATAATATTAAAAATTAAGTCTGTATGTATCTGTGACTGTGGAACTTCAAAACCAACTATCTGGTTTACTAACAATGCTGATATAATTAGCATGAGCTATGTCTAATGTCAGCTGTTTAGCCAGTTAAAAAAGTGAAATATATAAGTAAATAAATAAACAGAATGAATGATTCTGAAAGTCTTAGAGTTTTAAAATTACTTAGTTGCTATTATAAAGCATGTGTTTTCTATTACCAAACCTACATGTTCATTTCCAATGTCATCCGGTTACTGCAGACTATTTCTACTGCCACTTCAAAGCTGATATCTCTACTTGTGTGTGTTTTTATTTGTTTCTTTATCAAGTTTAGGTTAATCTTCCTAAAACACTTTTCCCCACATCATTGAAAACCTCCATAGCATCCTTGCCTGTTTGGCACATGCTTTCTCTGAGTTGCTATGGAAGTAAGTAATCATTAGCATTTCTTACTTTAATGCCTAATTTTAAACATTGATGATCATCTGTTCATTAAAAATATATTTATTCCGTGCTCTTACCTACTAGGTCAATTTCTGGAACGGGGTATATAGTTATGGGCAAAGTAGTAGTACTCTTTTCTTTTAGCATAGTTATAAGTCAATAAAAGCTAACCAACAACCCTACCAAATAAAATATAAATTGTGAGAAATGTTATCTTAACAAAGAAAAGACTGGATGATATGAAAAAGAAGAAAAACAAGAAAACTAATTTAGACTAAAGGAGAATTTGGTAAGTGTAAGGCTTTCTCCAGAAACTACATTTTTCTGATATCGGAAAAATAAACAATAGCTAAACTTGGAGCAGGGGATGTCAGGGGGAATAATGAGAACTAGACAGAATCTAAAGAGATATTGGAAATATGGTTTATAAATCTATAAAATTTGATGTATGTAGGAAATGAAAAATAAGAATCTAAAGATTTCTAGACTGAGCAACTTTGGTGGCTGAGGTGCTACTTGATGAGGTGATAAAGAATGATGGAGAGCAGATGTGTATCAGGATCAGTAAAAGTTTAATAAGTATGTGGTTTATTTAGGTTTAAGTTTGAGATTCTCGTAATATATCTACATGCAAATTTCATATTGAAACATGGGTCTAAGGGTTGAAGCTTATCTGCATGAGTAAGATAGCCTTCAAAATAACTGGTCTTTTCCTTCAGATATAATATTTCTGACCTTCTATAATGAATTGCATTTTTATTTTCTCTGTCCAGAGAATACCAAGTGCTTACTGCAATTTTTGTTCATTAAATTTCTATTTATATGTTGGTTGGCCCCTCGACCTATATTTTTAGAAATAAAATATTGTGCTTTTACTGCTGCAGTTCATAATAGACACTCAATAAATGTTTGTTGCATGCATGAATGAATTAGCAGATAAGTGGATTAGAGACCTCAGTGAGACATGTGTATTTGTCTGTTTTGTCTCCAAAAGACAGATGGCTGGTTGCAGACAAAGGTCTTGTCTTAATCTTCTTCCAGATCCATTATCATGTACAACACACTAATGGACATTAAATAAATACTCATTGATTCATGGATATTCAAGTGAGATACACTGGTTCAGTTGAACAATCTAGAATCTGCCTGCAAAAGAAGTCATCTAATTTGCTTTATTTTTTTATATTCCATAGAAAATATGGAGAGAAAAAATATATCGAAAATATATCACGTACAGAAATAGGACAAGGACATACAATAGTGAAGGAAACAAAAATCTAGAAACAGGCAATACGAAGGCATAAAGACAAAGAGGCTTGTAATAACTTCTATGTCTATAATTGTATCCTGTGACAAATTTTCAGCAAAATCATCTAATTACCATTGTGCTTTGTACAAAATTTGGATAGAATGAAACAGGTTGCATGATACTTCTTTGTTTACAGATGATTTGCCCCACTGGAAAGCTCTCTCCTAGTAGCCTCAACACATGGCACACAGCAGTCAATCAATACATTGTTGCTGAATGAACTAATGAATGCACACTGCCAATAGTGATTCATTTTCAGCCTAAAATTTTAGCAAAATTCCTAGATATGGGTAAGAAATCTGTTAAAATCCCAGCTGGGCCAGAAATTTTAACTTTAAATAATATTTCTTTTTAAAAAATGTCTTTCTCTGCCAGCATTGTCATGAGAACATTAGCAGTAATTAAAACCATAAGTGGAAGTTCTAGATGACTGGGCAGCTGAAAAAGAACAATTAAGCATCATAGGCAGGAAGGAATTTACATTTTTCACATAATCAGTTGTTTAGGTGTTCAAAGATGCATTGGAGGCCAAGGGGAATAAAAACAAAATTAGAAAAAACAAACAAAAAATAGAAAAGACAACAAATTAGAAATAGTGATAATGAATAGGATATTTATTTGTCTTAAATTATTTCCATTTTAATTTTTTAAGTTTAAAAATTCAAAATTGAAGGAATTCATTAAATAATATAACAAAGCTTATAGCATTAAATTATAAAATATAAACTAGATGATTCTCTTACCCTTGTAGTTTGTAATGAAACTGCTAAAATGACTTGACTGAATGTCCTTGACATACATGGTTCCATTTCTTTTATCCCTTCTTTTATAAATATGTAGTGCACCAAAGGAGGGAGAAGTATAAAATATTTTTTCAAAGCAACAAAAATTAGAGGTTGTTCAGTGAGCTTGAAAGAAATAATACTTATATAATTATTTAACAGGAATCACAAGAAAATATACAGTAGTTTATCTAATATTTAGATCTCTTTAATAAAAATTTTTAAAAGAAGGAAACAGTAAAATGATAGGTAAATGCTATTGGTAATGAAAATAGTATAATACTTGAAATTCCACTTTTATAAAACAACAGAATAGACTTTTTTGGATTATTGCTTAAGGGGTAACTTTTCCAAAAGCCAACCTCTGCCTGCATATTGAGTAAAAGTTTAAACGTGTGAATATAAAATATATTGTTCTAAACTGTTGGTGATGTTAGAATGAGCCAGTGACCATTAAAAAATGTACTGCCTAGTGAAGGAGACAGATGCATACATATATGGTCAGCTAACTATAGAACTACCAAGTTTGTGGGATATAGTACATGATGTTATGTTTTTCATACATTTTTATTTTATTTTATTGAGAGAGGGATGTTGTTCTATTTATTTATTCATTCATTGGTTGCTTCTTGTATGTTCACTGAATGGGGATCAAACCTGCAACCTTGGGGTATCTGGTTGATGCGCTGACCAACTGAGCTATCCTTTCAGGGCAAAATTTTAAATAGTTCCACAGAATAAATTACACTTCTTTATGTACCCTAGTCATTCTAGAAGTAGGTACTGTTAATTGAATTTCCTTTCCAGATGCCATATTCCACAATCGCTCTGAAAGTGCTTATAAAATAACGTAAATATATATCACATCTCTAAGTCAAATATCCACCTATAGTCCTTGTTTGCTAGTGCTGTAACAATACAGATATATCTTAGTAACATTCACCATTGGCCCAAAATGTTCTACTGTATGGATACACTAGGTAGCATATATCTCGTATTTTGTTGTAAGGGAGAAATTTACATCTTACACTCGTAGGAAAATTTTTATCATATTCAATCAAAATCCCTTACCTTCCATGCTGCCATGAGGTGTTTTCCCCTGATTTTCACTCTACTCCCTCCTCTCTCTACCACCTCCTCTCTTCCACTACCTAGAACTACATAGTTCTGTTCCATTAATTACCTTCCTACTTCAGTCAACTCACCCAACGCATAAAAGGACCTGCGATGTTCAGGGAATACCCTCACTGGAAGACAGTGAAATCACTATCTATTGCTTCTTAAGCTTGCCCTTGTATATCATTTCTCAGCTCAAACTGTTTTCCAAGCTAAGCCTTGAAAATATTTGCACATCTCTTAGAAGAGTCTGACACATATAATATGCACTTTCCATTCCATGCTGATTTTGTTACCTTTCCCCTGCTAATTTGAAATTTCATATTAAATCTCACAGGGTTCTTCCTTAGTGATGTATAGATTTATAACCTTCTCCTTTTAAGGGATTTATTCAAGAGGTATTGAGCAAAATTTGACATTTTTACTCTCAGTAAAGACTTCAAGTATTTATTTTTCATCTATACGAAACATTTTAATTTTAAGCAATTATATTCTACCTACAGGCTGATTAAGAGAGAGATTAATATAACACATTACATTAGTTTATACCCTTTAATTTCATATCCTTTTTTACAATTATTAGAATTGAAATATTTTACTTATAGTAATGGAAATTCTTTTCTCTTAATATAGTTTAGCGGTCATTGATAGTAAGAATATATAAAGCTTCTGTATTTCTATTCCAGTAGACATTATAAAAAGAGTATTTTTCTCTTCAATACAACTTTTTAGGCTACTCTGGCATCAGTACTTAGGTTTATTCCATTCAGAAATATATGGTAATCCATTTTATTTTCCAAAATACTATAAATTAGCACACAATCTATAATTATTATAAAGAAAAATAGTACACATTTAGTTAACTGTTCTGTGTTCTTTCATAAAAAGGTTTATTGGATTTTGGCCAGTTTCTCTAAATTTACTGGAAGCATGCTTTATTTAAATAAGATGATGGAACATTTTCCCAATTGTAAAAAAGGGCCTCAATCTATACCTTGCCCATTGTTTCTTCAGGAATATCATATAATATTTAATCTTTTCATTTGTAGTCTATATCATTAAATTACCATCAGAAACATGGTCAAGGATTTACATGTATTAACATATTATGCTTAATCATGAATTGTTTGGAAATGGCAAAATGTGAAACCTGAGATGTTAGTTTAGATTTTGATATTGAATGATACACTTTAAAAAGGCTTAATTAATTAACTCTTGGATATCTTTAATACAAAATGAGGAATTATCTCACTTTGTTGTTTTTTTTTTTAATACTGTAAAAAATAAAAGCTTGTCTATAAATCACCTTTAGGAAAAATAAAGAGCCACTGGATAGGAAATTAAGGAACGCTATTTCCCCCCTTTTGTGTTTGGGTGAGATAGGTAAGGCAGTGCCCTCAAAAAGACCATGTAAGACATTTTCTGAAGGATGTTAAGGTCAGAAACAGAGTAAAATGCACAAGCCAAGAGGCCAGATGCCTGAAAGATAAGATCGTAGCCAAATATGGTAGGAAACTCCAGGGAATCTGGGACTAAACACGGAAATTTTGGAGAACACCTGCAAGAGAGTGCTCAGTGCCTAATATATACATATAGTTTTTTTGTATAAATCCCAGGCTCACTTGTGTAGGTGTGCTTGGTTAATTTAGAGGGACAAAGAAAACATGGTGGTGCTGCAAAGATGCAATCAGTTTTTATAACAATATCCCCACAAACGTAGAGATTAAGAGTATTTTGACATCTGCTGTATTCTATGAAATATTTTTTTAGGAGAAGCTCCTGGCATCATTCTTTTTCTTTATTATTAAAATATTTTAAATTCGATTAAATTTAATTTTCACCACCATCAGTAATGCAGATGAAAGAAGAATAAACACCTTTGTTTACTGACACTTGGCACTGTTAGCCAAAACAAAAGTTTAATTTTAGTTCGCTTGTTTTGAGAATTGTATTAAACTTGTAAATTCATTAGAAAAATATTGTCATGTTTGTAATATTCATTCTTTCCATTCCATAAATGAATATTTAATTCAATTCTCTTTTGATTACCATTTAACCTACTTGTGTATTAAATTCTGAAAACATTGTATTCCTAAGTGTTATTTCTATTAATACTTAATGAATGATTTATCCATTATATTTTGAGCTGGTTTGGATTTTTTATTGTGAATCTCTTGGCAGCTGAATATCTATTATAAAGTATAGAAATTTCATAGCACTCTATATAATTTTAAGATTTACAATAATATATTTTTGGATGCTATTTATAAACTTAGTAGCAAATTCATTCATTCTTTCAAAAATATTTCCTTATTCCTTATTTTGTGCCATGTACTCTTCTTCATGCATTAGGTGCAGAAGGCAATAATTTATAGAGTGGAGGGAATAAGTTAATTTATTGATTCTACAATTAACTTTTAGTCCTAATCATTTTACTTAGTTTTGTTAGTGATGGAGAGAACTCACTGATGGAACATAAACATGTTTCAGTTGAAAAAAAACTACAGTCTGGAGCTTCACAACATTTTTGACTTTAGTTATGAGGTGGTCTCATGTGTTTTGCTGAAAGTGAAACCTGGTAAGTTATGATAGCATGTGATGAACTGCTAATGAGTAGAAGCTCCATGTCATATTTCAGTTGGTGAGACAGGTTAAGAGATAGATTGTTTGTTAACCCCTCAGGAATTATCAGTTTTGTTTATTCAATTATATTACATTTACCATAATTTTCTTGTTATAAAATGCCATCTGAATATCCATTATCATTCAGACATAAGCAGTTTAGTAAAAATACTAATAGGATTAAATTAGTAAAAGTTGATAGTTTTCTAAAGTAAACTAACATTATAGAATTACTTTTCCAAGATGTAAAAGCAGTTTTGTTAGAACCCACAACAGAAAAAAAATGAATAAAACCATATTCGACTCACATATTTCATTCACATATTTTACTTGTATACTGCCCTGAGGAAGCCCAGATGGCTGAAATGTTGGCAGGTTTCTGCACCTGCAATGATAATAAACTACTCTGTTATTACCTAGGTACGTGAGTTGAATACAGTTACGCTTTCCTCCCTGCTATATGCAACCAGCAAGTCGACAGTTTATATTGTATTTTTATAGGATCGGCAAGTGCATCTTGCTGGATTTTGCGGTGTTCACCTTTAGCAATAGAATGTCAAAGGCCACTAAAGAGCCTCCGTGCAGACACATTAATCATGTGCCAAAGCTCTGTGTGGAGTGGGTTGTTACCACTATAACATATAGGAAAAAACAACTAAATGGGTTATTTGATAGGTTAATAAACAAATGGATGCTCCAGATATACCAAAAGAATGAGCTTATCTCAGAATGTTTGTTGGAGTTGTCGTGTTGTTGTTGTTGTTGTTGTTGTTGTTGTTGTTGTTGTTTAATCTAATACCTATGAACAAAAAGAATCTATTTGAAGGACTTGGCCAAAAAAATTTTCATTTACAACACTTTTAATGTATAAACAGAACATGCTCATTGTGTTATGGTTGGGAATACAGACATGATGTAAAAGGAATAAACATCGTTCACAACCCCATCACTCTGACACAACCTCTGTTGACACTGCAGTGTTTTTCTTTTTTACACGTAAGCATTTCTGTGAATTTGGCTCACTAGGAATTATCCTCCTTCCCCAAACAGTTTTGCCTTGTTGATTTTTAATCTTTCCCCAAATCCAAGTTCAAATCATCACTTTCTTGGGAATGCTTTCCCAACTTCACGTGTAGGAGCAGTTTCCTATGTTAAACACACTCACAGCACCTCATACATTTTCTTTTTAGTTCTCATGTCAGTTTTTATGTTATTCTTATTTGTGTGAGTTTTTTGAAGAAAATCAGTGGAATTTTGGCTGGAATTATGTTAAGCATATAAATTAATTAGGAAAATATTGTTATATTTACAATATTTATTGTTTCTATTCCATATATGACTTTTCCTCCCCAATTTTTTTCCATGGCTATTTAATCCATTCATGTATTACATTTTGAAAACATATTCTATTCTTGTTATTTTAATTAATATTCAATTAACTCATGTGTCTATATATCTTAAACCAATTTGGATTGTTATATCATAAATTATTGATATCTGTATGTATTTTATGAAGTGTAGAAACTGTTGAACTATGTATTATTTTCAGTTTTAATACATACTTTAGAACAGTTTTTGTGTAGTTATTAGAAAATTTGTAAAGACATTCAAAAATATGTCTTGATTACTTATTATGTGCCATATATTCTTCTGGATGCAGAAGTTACAGAAGGGAACAAAAATAAAAATTGTGGCTTCTACAGAAGCTACATGTTAGTAAAGATGTTAGATAATAAAACAAGCAATGTTTGTAATTTTATATGGTATACACATATGTTCTAAGCAGAAAAATAAAGCAGGGAAGAGGAGACATACTTTTGGGGGAATAATATAGTCAGGAGTGTCCTAAAGGAAGTGAGGGAAGTTGTTGCGTGGGTATGGGAGTAGGGAGCCTCATAGAACAGGAGAATAAAGAGTGCAAAGCTCTGAGATGGGGGCATGTCTTCCCTGTTCTATGAAAAGCAGTGAGGTGAGTGGCTGGAGCAAAATGAGAGAGGGTGGGAGTGGGGTCGTAGAAGTAATGGCAGGAAGGAGGAAAATTGTATAAGGCCTCGTGGATCACAGTGAGAATTTGGGGTTTTGTTTTGAGTAGGATAGGAGATAATTTGAGGGGTATGAGGATAAGAATAATGTCAGATGATTTATGCAGGATCACTCTGGCTGCTGTGTTAAAAATAGACTATAGAAAGTATATTAGGGCTTTCCTGAGAAACACAACCAATAAAAAATACATATATGAGAAACTGATAGATGATTGATAGGTAGATAGATAGATGATAGATAGATAGACAAATAGATAGATTGATTGATAAAATTAGATGCATTTTTTTAAAACCAGCTCATAAGATTATGGAGGCTAAGTCCCATGATCCATTGTCTGTGAACTAGAGACAGAAGACAGTCACTGGTATAGGTCAGGGGCCTGAGTGCTAAAAGCCAATGGCATAGATTCCACCCTCAGAATCTGTCTAACTCGAATATTCTGGTAGACAGTGAAGTCCAACAATTCAAATGCCAATTTCTTCTGGAAACACCCTCACAGACAAACCCAGATACAATGTTTAACAAGATATCTGGGCATCCCATGGCCCAATCAAACTGTCACCTCAAAATAACTTACATAGAGGGGAAATGACAAAGATGGGTTAGGAAGCTCAATAATCCAGGCGAGAGATGTTTGTGGCTTGAATTATGGTATTAGCAGTAGAAGTGGTCAGGTTCTTGCTATGTAAATAGAAATAAAAACATTTGTTGAATATTGGATGTAGGATGTGAAGAAGAGAGGAGCCAAACATGATACATTTTTTTTTCTCTTTCTAAATTCTATTTTTTTTTATTTTTATCATTGACACTATTGCAGATATTGTCATTTTTCTCCCTTCCCACCCTTTTCCAGCTCCCACACTCCCCTCCTTCTGACCATCACCACACAAGATTATTTTTTTCTGATGTACTTGTTTTCATCTGTTGTTATGTTTCGATAATATTATATTTAATAAGTATTTTATTGATTATTATTTTCTTTAAGTTTTATTGAGATGTAATTGACATATACCTGTCATATTGATAATACGTCCTTGTTTACACTGAGGTTGGACATTTTAATGTAGTCAAATTTTTAATGTAGCCATTGTTTCCTCTGCTTTGTGCTTTTGTGTTTTAAGAAAGTTGTCACTATTTTTGAAGTTATAAAGATATTCTTCTATAGTTTCTTTAGGATCTGTCTACCTGTAGGGAGTGTGTTATTTGTCCATATATAAATTATTTATGGACACCTCTCCTGCATTAGGAACTACTCTAGGTATTTTTCTGAACATAATGACAAAGATTGTGCCCTTTTTAAAGCTTGAATTCTATGAAAGTAAAAGAGTTAAGCCATTGTTTCAAAATGGTAGGGAAAGATGGAAAGGTTGAAAATAGTGGCAAAGGAAGGCCTTATTGAAGAAGTGGAATTTGAATAAAGACATGGAGGAAAGGAAAGAGCTAATTATTTTCAAGTAAAAACCTTTTGAGTGACAAAGAAGGCAAAGTGGCTGCTGAATGAACAGGGGTAACTAGCAAAAGTTGAAAGTAAACTAAATCCTGAGAGCCTTGCAGATCAGAATAAGGACTTACGATTTTACTCTGAGTAAAATGAGAACCACTGAAGGTTTTTCAATGAATGAGTAACACATGCTCTGACTTATGTTTTATTTTTTAAAGGATTTTATTTATTTATTTTCAGATAGAGAAGAAGGGTGGGAGAAAGACAGGGAGAGAAGCATCAATATGTGGTTGCCTCTCATACACCCCCTACAGGGACCTGGCATGCAACCCAGGCATGTTCCCTGATTGGGAATCAAACCAGCAACCCTTTGGTTTGCAAGCCAGTGTTCAATCCACTGAGCTATACCAGCCACGGTGATGTTTTAATAGGATCACTGGTGATGCTGTTTTGAAAATAAACTGAAGGGGGAAGGATAGAATCAGAGAGATGTGTAGAAATTTAGGTAAGATGTCAGCATGACTAAATCTGTGATGAAACAGAAGAGGGAATGAGAGGTGGTGAATTTTGGACATAATTTAATATAAATTTGCCTGTGTTTGCTGATGGATTTGATGCCTGGTGGGTGAAAAATAAAAGCCTATAAATAACTCAGAAGTTTGGTTGTTTGTTTATTACCCAAAGCAACTAGATGCTTAGACTTGCTAACTGATATGAGGAAGATTAAGACAGCTGGTTATGTGGAGAAAATACTATCAAGAACTGTGCTTTGAACATATTAATTCTGAGCAGTATTTTAGGCATTCATTAAAAGTGTCAAGTCAGTTGAATAAATAGGTCATAAATTCAAGAAAAAGGTCCAGTTTCAAAATATAAATATGGGATTAGTGAGCCAGTTGATGGCACTGAAGCCATGAGGCAAGATGAAATCAGTCTATATGCAGATTACAGGCATGCATAGTGAGGTTGAATGAATTCTATTTAACTCAAGTGTCATCTTCCCAAGCCAAAGTATCGAAGTAAACAACAGAGGAAGTTGTAGGTGAATACTGGGGAGTGATCTCGGTTGCACATATGCCTCCAAGAACCCAAAACAGTATTTGATAATACATATTTGCCGAGTAAATATATGAGGTCTGTCCAGAAGGTATCCAGCCATGATATATGAAAAATAGAGACATTTATTGAAGAAGATGCAGTATACAAGGAATATTGTATGTAGGGCAATGATACGTCATCCCTTTCAAAGAAGGCACCTTGGGATTTCACACAGGTCTCCCAATTGCCATCAGCTGCCCGGTCATATTTTCCCGAATCTCATGGACAGTCTGAAATCTCTTCCCTTTCAAAGGTGATTTTCATTTTAGGAAAAGCCAGAAGTTGAAGGGTGCCAAATCTGAGATTTAGGGAGGCTAAATCACCTTCATTATTTGATGTTTTGCCAAAATATTCTGCACAAGATGTGATGCATGAGAGGGCACGTTGCCATGATGAAGCTGCTGATCACCAGTTGTCCATAGCTGCAGCCTTCTGAATCATCCAAATCGTATCCGCAGAAGAGTGTTCAATTTTAATGCAAAATTTGGTGCAGATTTGTTGCTCTGCTCACTTACTCATTTTGAACGTGACAGCCACACAATATACATGCTCACTCAATGGCATTTACCACCCACACTGACTAGTACAGTGAAGTCCTCATTGTTCACGTGCATTCCAGTCCACTTTCCTTGGCTGCCAGGTTACATCAATGTCACACAAACTGTTACCATTATATTAACAATGGCTGGATTTTATATGGATATAATATGAATAGAATAGATTTTATATGGATAGAATGTATATATGTATGTATGTATGTATGTATGTATAAAATGAGTAATAGTTTTTAAGCTAAAATATTGAGAAATATAATCTATATTTAAAGAATTCAGAGAATTAGGTCATCTTAATAAAGATGACAAGTATAATCTATGCAACTGAATATGAGAGAGATAGCTTTAAAAAACAAATAAGATTTGGAGCTGGGAGATTAATAGGGGACACCCCAGACAGTGGGAGTAAGGAGAACAGAGGCCCTGGAGTTCACACATTTATAGGTGTACTGGTGATTACTTATATTTGACTGAGGAAGAAACATGTGTGCTGTTTAGGAGGGACCAGAATATATGTATATATAAATACATACTCCTTTTCTGGGTCTATCCACCCTGTTATGAAGACCATCCTTTCATTTGCTGGTACTAATTCTCTCACCTGTCACTGCCAGTCCAAGGCCTAACTCTGTATTCAAAATTTCCAAAATGATTGTCTTGACTCATTAGATTTTTATTTAATTAGCTTTTATCCCCAGCTCTGATTTAAAAGTTTTATGGCAGTTTATCATTCGCTTGTTTTCATGTTGCTTTGCTATTATCACCTATATATTTTATATCTGTACATTTAATCTCCTTCAAATAAATTGCAAGCTCTTAAAAATCAGTACAGACACTTACTACTTCTTTGGACTTCATCTATACATAATCCATGTTTTGAAAAAATATTTTAATTAATAATTTATGTAGTTGGAAGAAATACATATTAGAAAAATAATCTACATTCTTGGTGTTCTCCTTTTTTGATGTTGCTTTTCTCAATTTGTCTCTAATTCTCTGTGCCTCCATCAGTAGGAATCTGCTGCTCACTCTCTGCATGAACACATGGATATGTATATGTAGATACACATATATCAACTTATAGTATTTATACAAATAGTACATCAAGAAGCATTCATTTCTAAGAGGTGTAATCTTCAAATTACATAATCGAACTATAAATTTCTTTGCTTTTTTAGGTAAAGATAGCATCTTAGCAAAGTAGAAAAGTAAGGTGTCCTTAAAATCAACAATAAAGTACTTTTATGTGTGTAGAAAAGGTAATAACTGTCTGTCTAAGGCAGTGTTTGTGTCTATGTGCTGTCAATCACCTTCCTTCTATTATTAGTCTTCAGGGAAAGATAAACAATAAGACTGACAGTTTTTGTGTCCTTTCCCATTTTGTGTCACCGTCACAGAAAAGAGGGTAGAAGTTATATCATCACTCAAGTCTGTCACATTTAATGTATTCTTCTATTTGTGTTAAAGCCTATTTTCTTCATAATCCACATATTAATGATGTATTATTTTATTATAAAAATATTTTATAATAATACATGTCCTGTACCACAGACATGAACATTTACGCTGTTGCCCAAATGTCCAGAATATAGAGATCCTTTGTGCAAAAATAAAATTCTAAAATAAGTGAAAGAGGAAATATGACAAGATATGTGGATTTTCTTTTTCAAAATTCTATATTACAAGGAAACTGTAATGAATTTCTACATCTGGATAATATATAATTCAAACAGTGAATTTTAATATTTTTGGCATAAACCCAAGAGATATTTAGTGCTACACTAAGAAATATTTTTTAAATTTTAAATTATGTTTATTATAAAGGATATGGGATATTTCTTAAATAATGCATGTTTGTTCAGAAAACTGATATCTGATCTGAAATGGTGATAAAACGATGAAGTGCAAAGTATATGAAGACATTAATATAAAAATGACAATTTCTTTTTTGTGATAAACACATAATAAAGTACCAAATGTAATGCATTCTATAATTTTTAAAGTTTTAATGTTACTAATATATTACTAATGGTGCAATATAACAATTGATGGAATGATAAAATTCAGAAAAGTACAAAGATACAGGAAAAAATATCAACCCAAGTTCAAACACTCCATTAGGTACTCTTTTAGTTTTATCATAAAAGCCATACCTTACTGAATGCTTAGTTTTTCAGCCTTCTGTTTTCAATTAGAGTTATAATATTTCCCTGTTTTAAAGTTATTCCTGTTTAAAAAATGAAGGCTTTTTGATAGTCCATCAGAAAATTTGTTTCCTAGTCCTGGTTGGTGTGGCTCCAATGGTTGGTGCATTGTCCTGTACATTAAAAGGTTGAAGGTTCAATTGCTGGTCAGGGCACATACCTAGGTTATGGGTTTGATCCCCAGTCATGGTACATATGGTATGCAGCCAACCGATCTTTCTTTCTCACATAGAAGTTTCTCTCTCTCTAAAATCAATAAACATATTTTCAAAGGTTTGTTTTCTAATATTGGCTATTAATCTATTTATACTTTTTATTGTACATAATGTTATGATGATTATTCTTGTGCATAAATATTGGTTAAAATTGAAACAACTTCCACTAGGATGGAGAGACTATGTCAATACTTCCCTATAACTGTAGCCTATTCTCTTGATTTTCTGTAATAAAATATTTTCAAATGATTTTTTCTTAAGAAAAAGAAATAGATAGTATTTTTCTGAGACATAAAATGTCTCACATTTATTTTTCTGTTGCAACATAATGTGAAAAATGAATTGTTGGTTATAAAATTTTGGCTTTATAACCTTTCACCCTTAAAGTTATGACAAATTTGTCCTTTTGTGTAAGGAATTTAATAATTTTTAGAATCAAGCCAGATTAATTTTAACCATAGAAATTATTCTATTAACGTGTCTTTAGTTACAGTTGTTATGGTATTTTTCTCAATAATTTTTCATGAAATAACTGAGTATACATACACACAGAAGAAAAGACTATATATATTTTTTCTCTTGTTATATGTGCTACCATTTCTTCCATATTCTGAAACATCTTAACTTTGTTGTCTACATCATTTTATTTTCCATTTCCACTACTACATGTATATGGCCTCGACTGCTGCTTTTCTTTTGAACTTGATTTTTTTTGTGTATTTTTATTCTTTCTTCAAATCTATTTTTTATTGCATCCTGTTTTCATTATATTTCAAATTATTTTTTTTTCTCTGTGACTTTCTGGTCTTTTAAAATGAGTTTGTATCTTCTTTTAATGCACTGAGGGTTCTAAACACTTACCTAATAATTTTCTGGTTTCTATAGCAAATCTTACAAATTTATTTTGAAGTATGTCCCTTTCTTCTGATAAGCAGTACTGGTTTGGCCAAAAAGTCCACTTAGTTTTTTTTTTTATTTCTGTAAAGTGAAAGACACATATTTCATTTTTATAAATAACTTTATTGATTTGGATATTTTGAGTATGTTGGCTATATCCTGTGTGGTAGAACATCAATTGTTCTCAATTAATGTCTTGATCTGATTGCTATCAACTTCAATTGGTCTACCTGTCTGTGGAGCATCATCCAGTGAGAAAACGCCAGTATGAAATTTCATAAACCACTTTTGACATGTTTGATCAGTCATAGCACCTTCTCCATACACTGCCCAAATCTGTTTTTGCATTTCAGTTGTGTTTTTGCCTTTCTTGAAATAATAAAGCATAATATGCTGAAAATGTTGCAGTTTCTTTCATCTTCAATAGTAAAATGACTGTACAAAAATTAATCAATTTTTATAACTTTTTAAATGCATGCTTATATGAAAGCTGTTACAATGCAATTTAACAAGATTGTTTCAAATGAAGTTAAGAACTAAGCAGTACTAAAGCCATCTTATTGGAAAAAAAAAAAACACAAATGAGTTTTTGGCCAACCCTATATATATATGCTCATTGCCTAGAACATTGGAAGCCTCAGCTTCAAAACAAGAGAAGGAAGATGAGAGGGTGGAGAAGTTCTTACAAGCTATTAAAAACACGAGGAATAAAATAAAACAGCACTTTACTCACTTTCATTGGCTATATCTAGTCAAATGGCTTTACTCCAAAGTAAAAAGTTGTTGAGACAAAGAAATATTCACTGGACAACTACTTCCTGGATCTAAAGAAGAAATGGAGAGCACATTTGTTTTTGTAGAAAATAATAATCTTCGCCTCAAACAATCTTTAATGGAGAGAAATCTACCCACATCTAATTCATGATGACATTCAATGTATTAATATTACTCTCAATTCTCTTCTTATCTTACAACTGGATGGTAAATAATAGGATAGGTCCTGGCAAAATCCCAGTGTGTGGTTTATTTAATTAGAAGTGGCTCTGTAGGTCTCAGGAGGGATCTCAACTGTCCTAATTTTTCTAGGATCTCCAGTATTCCTAACTAATCACAATTCGGTACTATGGCAGTCGTCATGGTGCATTACTTCTGCTTACACATATTTTACTTATGAAATCCAAACCTCCTTGAATTCAATGTACCACTATCACTTTCAGATCCAACTTGTACGACAGGTTATGGCTTTTATTTTACCAAACTGATTATAACATCAGATCACTGAGGCTCAACTGAAACAGAAATCTGGTTGCTTTAAAAAGCAGTACTTAGTCAGTATTTGATTTTTTTTTTCAGTAGTGAAATACCAAAAAGTATTTGCATAGTAGGGATGTTCTAAATGTGCTATGGAATGTGTAAGAAAATGCAATTTTGTAGCAAACTGTTTCTAAAACAAGTATTTTTCTTGTTATCTTCCGAATTGGAAGACTATTTTTTATACTCTTCCCTTTGGTGTGGTCCACATTATCTCAGTTAAAGCTCTCTGAGTAAAAGCCAGAATCTTTTTCACAGTGTAGACTGATTGTTGGCCTTCCTCAGTTTCCAAGGCCAGGTTTAACTCAAAGCCTCTAAGTCCAGATCTCAGAGCATTGTATAAAAACTGTAGAGGCAGCAAGCATGAACCAGTGTACATCACACCATGGACTTCCCTCCTGAGAATTAACAGGAGTACTGTGCATTCAGACCTCTTCACAGTATATCTCATTTCCATGCATCTACAAACTAGAAATTCAAGGTTACTGCTGAACCACCACATTTAATTCAATAAAACAAAATGTGTTTTTATAAATTACAGATTTCACATAATGTGTCTAATTATACACACACACACACACACACACACATATAAATATTTCATATTTTGGGTAAGTTCTAGAATACTACTTAGGTGAATTATAGGAAAATAGCTTTCTATACTGCTCCTAAACAGCTTTTATCAAATTAACTTTCGTCAGTCACTCCTCACATGTCCTAGGATTCTCAGAGTCAACCATTTTAGCCGTAACTTGGAATTTTATCCCATTTATTTTAAATTGCCTCATTTATTTGTTTTACTGTATGTATATAATGTATGTATGTTATGGAAAAACTCAATTCTTCTTGTCGATGCAGTAAAAAATTACAGATCAGCAAGCCTATTAGCATGCAAGCAAAGTTTATTAGGTTTATTAGTGATATATTCTCATGGAAGAGAATGGGCCTTGCTGAGGTGGTAGTGAAAGGCATAGGTATGGGCGGCAAAAAGCAAGGGTGGCATTAGGTCCTTTGTCCTGAGGACTTACATAGTTGATGGGATGAGGTAAAGAAGTAACATATTGTTTGGTGGTAAAGGTGGTGCCAGCTTCCCCCAGGGGGATGTGACTACCCAAACTTAGGTACGTGTGGGAGTCTGTTAGCCCAAATCCTTACCTTGTTCCAGACCACATTTGTCTATCTTGTTGTAAAACAGATATGTGACAGGATGCAGTTAATGAAAGTTTGGGCAGTTACCCAAAGTTATTTATGGGCTCTTGCTATAAGCACTATGGACCCCCTTATAAAATAGATAGTGACCAGAGGTGGGCAGTTAACCAAAGTTGTTTTATGGGCTTCTTCTTTGGGCACCGAGGGCTCCCTCATCTTTCTCCTTCCAGGCCTTGAGATGATTACACAGTTTCAAAGGCTTTTTTCCCAGATAGTGAAGATGATACATAGACTTTCAAGGACTTCCCTCCTCCTATGCTATCATGGTGTTTCTTGGGATGTTGGAACACCTGGCAATCTTATCAGACCAGGCTCAGGACTGCTGAGTCAGTGGGTGAGACATGTCTCCCTCCTTCTCCTTGCCTTGGTTTACTATCTATCCTACCTAACATATACAATATATGTACGTGGAAGTGTATGTATTTCTGTAATTTGTATAAACGTATATATAATATAAATAATTGTGTATATATCATTTTTAAAGATAATATTGCATATATAGTATAATATAAACATATAAAAAGTTTCTAAACTTTTATATTTTAGTTATTGTGATATATTAAGATATGTTGCCCCTTCTTAAAGTTACTGAACCTGCCTTTTGCTAAAATTTGTTACGAGCAAAATTTGAATGCTATGCATTTTATTTAACACATTGATAGACTTCTAAAAGTTAGCATATAATCTAATGTGAATTTGTACTTTTAAAAATGAATTTAGAGAATTAAGTTAAAAAATCAAATAGCATAAGAAATGCCTTAAACTTAGAAAATAATGTCATTTTTCAAATTCTACCTAATAAACTGTAATTTTTATTGCCCCGAGATTTAATACATTCTAATTGGATATTTAATTTCTGAATGAAGATATTTTAGAGAAAAACATTCACAATTACTATTAATTTGCTGATTTTTTTGGAGACAGTAATTTTTTTCTGGAAGCTACACACATGTTTCCTCTCCACAAGAAAGGAAAATATAGTAAGAAATGGAGAAATTGCAGGAAGGAAGCAATATCAAGATTATGTTTTTAAACTTTCAGCCCCAAATGTGAATTGGCAATGAAAAATACTAAACCCATTTCATAGAAATATATGGACTATTATTGATGTAATCTGTACTACATTGGTATTTTTTATGGCTGTGTCAGAATTTCAAAAATATAAAAATTATTTTCTCAAATGTTCCGACATGTTGCTAGATTTCTAAAGTTTGTAAACTGTAGAATATGTTTCACCTGATAGTTATGTTATCCCCTAAATGAAGGCAGACTGTGAAAATTTAATCCAAACTTCAGAGAGTAGGAGAGAAGACTGAGATTATTAGAAACACACATTATAGTCCTGAGTTATTGTCCCCTGTGTTACAAATACCAACTTGAGGCTTTCCCAGGGCAGAGGGCCCTGTAAAGTTGCAAAATCACAAATACCAAAGGCAGGTTTTTCTATCGAATGAAAGCAGGTGTTTTTCATTCCCAATATACCTTTGTGTATGTATTTCCATAATCGCATAACACATAATCTTCTTTCTTTAATATAAATACTCAGTGAGAGTTATGCCACATGGCTACATGTGGTGGCTTTATGGTGGGATATGAAAATAAATCTCATATGCCTATGAGTAGACCAATATATTGTAGGTTATTGGAAAGAAAGGAAACTTACAGAAACTGTTTAGTTCAAATACCACATCATTTTCTTGTTCTATAAATCCAAGAATATAGCAAGCTGTACCAAATTATGAACTGTATCAAATGCTGAAAGATATTTTCTCAAGGAAAATAAGAAATAATATGATAAACACCTAGGGAAATACTACTTTGAAGAAATGAACAAAATATTCACAGGAGATCCAATGTGGCAGCATACAAGGTACATGTGACACTCACCTCCTCCCAGGACCAAACTAGAATTACAGCTAAAATATAGAAAACTTGACCTGAATAACCAACAGAAGACTAGCTGAAGAGAAGTTGTATAACCAAGGATTTACAAAAGAAGCCATGTTGAGACTGGTAGGAAGGGAAGAGTTGCAAAAAGGGCTGGTCTCACTCCCACAGGCTATAGCTGAGATGCAGGAGGGATATATCCGCTAAAAAGTTTCTCCCTGATAAGTGGGAGTTCTAAACCCCATGTTGGACTCCCCAACCCAGAGCACCAGAGCTGGGAAGTAGCACCCAAATAACATCTAGCTGTGAAAATTTGTCTGCTGGGAAGAAATAAGAGTCTGCTAGAGACAGAGGTGGCTTCCTAAGGAACCAACACACAAAATTTCAATCATAGCCACTCACCCTGGGCTCCAGCAAAAAGAAGGCAGACTGGACTAGAACGGCGTGAGGAAAGACAGGAGTATGTGGCTCTAGGGAGAGAACTGAAGGGATAGCTGCCCAGATCCCTGTACTGAGTCTCTGTCCCACACTGCAGACATCATTTTTCTTGGATGAGGCACTCTCCATATGGCTTCAGCTTGAGGAAAATCTATATCACTACACTCTCAACAGTCTATCATCTGATCCTTTGGAACTCACACCGTGCTGAGGTGTCAGCTAACTGGTCCAGGATGTAGAGGTCTGGAAAGACTTAGGGGGTATCAGTAATTGAGTGGTGTGGCTTTGGGATGGGGACCATTCCCCCTACCACTTTCTGGTGAACCTGGCTGGCACCTCCCCCTAATGGGAGATCCTCCCCCAACCTCTCAACTCTTGGTTACCTTGCACTGCCAATGTCCAGGCAGAATCTGGGACAGGTTAAGTGGTGTGGCTCAGGCAGGGGCTACTCCTTCGACCTTGTCCCAGCGTGATCAGAATTTCCCCTCACAGAAGATCCCCAGAGGCCCCACCCTGTTGAGCTCAAACTCTTGGCAGAATCTTGGACAGGCTGTAGTGTGGCTCTAGCGCAAAAGCCATTTGTCCATTGTATGTTTGACTGGTGCAGAGCCCTCCCCTCACATGGCCTAATCTTGTTCTGTTTGGTCCTGATAAACTTTGCTGGCCTCACTCTGATGACTTCCTGAGATCCAACCCTACCATAAAAGTCTATGCCATAAACTCAATGGACACCCACTGGGTGGCAGCTAAATTTAGTATATCCTGAAACATTTGCTGACCAGTATCAGTCACAGGCCTAGCTCTGAATTTGAACCTTTATCAATCTGGTGAATACCACTGGCTCCTAACTGGTAGCTCACTGAGAATCTACCATGCAACTAAAATACCACTAGAGGATCTTTCAGTGACTGGGTCTATCAGACAGCTGGCAGAAAGACTGGTGGAGGTGTATCTTTTAGTGCCTTGGGAATTTTGTTGATTTGCAACTGGGCCCATAGTTGGTAAAACCAAGCCTTGGGCACATCTTATCCTTCCCGCATATTCCCAGGCCCAGCAGAAGAAGACACAAACTGGATTGCATTGTAACTTTAAATAGGTTGCCCAGGGCTAGCCACAGGCAGTATCTGATATTGGCCAGCACCAGAGTTCCTCCTAAGAGGCCACAGAGCCAATGCACCCAGTGGTATGCTTCAGACAACATCATAGCAGGATCTAATTAGTTCCACAGTGGCATATTCAAATGGAGATCTTGGCAGGCACCAGACCCTGCTAAGGCAAATTCTGCTTTGTGTGGTCATCACTTGCACAGCAGGTTGTACACTGTTCTCAGGATTGATCCTCACAGTCAGCTAACTGCAGAGTCAACTCCACACATAAATGGCCCGATAGTAATCAAGACTCAATTACAAAAGGACGGCCCACATAATCCACACAGGGACATCCCAGGAGCACCCAGCTCAGGTGATCAAGGAGACTGCTCCATGTGGTCCCACAGGACACCTACTACATAAGGCCGCCTTACAAAAACTAAGAGTCATAGCAGATCTACCTAATACATAGAAAACACACACACTCACAAAGATGCAGCCAAAATTGAGAGACAAAGAAATGTGCATCAAATAAAGAAAGAAGAAATCTTTCCAAAAAGAAAGCTAAATAAAATGGAGACAGGCAATTTGCCAGATATGGAGTTCAAAAAAATGGATTTAAAGATGCTCAAGGAACTTGAGAACTTCAACAGACATGACAAGAATTAAAAAAAAAAAAAAAGACACAGAAACCATAAAAAAGAACCAGTTATAAAAAAAATATATAAAATCTGAAATGAAAAATACACCAGAAGGATAAAGAGTAAATTAGATGAAGCAGAGAATTAAATCAGAGAGTTAAAAAACAAGGTAGTAGAAAACACCCAATCAGAGTAGCAAATTGAAAAAAAAATAATTAAAAAAAAATAAGATAGCCTTGGGTGGTGTGGCTCAATGGATTGAGCCTGCAAAGCAAGTGGTTGCTGGTTTGATTCCCAGCCTGGGCACGAGGCTGGGTTGTGGGCCAAGTCCCCAGTAGGGGGTGTGTGAAAGGCAACCACACATTGATGTTTTTCTCCCTACTTTCTTTCTCCTTCCCCTTCTAAAAAATAAATTAAATAAAATCTTTTTAAAAAGCAAGATAATTTAAGGGACACTTGGGACAATATGAAATGTAACAATATCCGAAATACAGGGCTTTCAGAAAGAGAAGATAGGGAACAAAGGATTGAAAACCTATTTGAAGAAATAATAACCAAAACTTCCCTAATCTCAGGAAGAAAATGTCACACAAGACCAGGAAGAGCAGAGTTCCCCAAACAAGATGAACCCAAAGATGCACACACCAAGACACATTATATTTAGAATGTTAAAAATTGTACTGGCCAGTATGGCTCAGTGGATTGAGTGCTGGCCTGTTCAAAGGGTCACTGGTTCAATTTCCAGTCTAGAACACATGCCTGGGGTGCAGGGCAGGTTCCCAGTAGGGGGTGCTTAAGAGGCAACCGCACATTGATATTTCTCTCCCTCTCTTTCTCCCTCCCTCCCCCTCTCTAAAAATAAATAAATAAATCTTTAAAAAATAAATAAAATATTAAAAATTAAAGGAAAATTCCTAAAAGCAGCAAGAGAAAGACAGTTACGTATAAGGGAGATCCCATAAGATTGTCAGCTGATTTATCAACAGAAACATTTCAGGCCAGAAAGGATTGGCATGAAATATTTAAAATTAGGACAAGCAAGGACCTACAACCAAGGCTACTTTACCCAGTAAGGCTATCATTTAAAATTAAAGAAGAAATAAAGAGTTTCCCAGACAAGAAAAAGCTAAAGGAGGTTGTTACCACCAAATCATTGTTATAAGAAAGGTTAAAGAGTATTCTTTAAGAAGAAAAAGAAAAAAAAAATACCAGGAACATAGTTAAAAGAAAACAATGGTAATAAATACATTTATATCAATAATCACTTTAAATGTAAGTAAATGACTTAAATCAAAATGGCTACATGGGATAGCTGAATGGATAAGTAAACAAGACCTATGTATATTCTGTTTATAAGAGACCCAGTTCAAAACAGAAGATACACACAGATTTAAAAAAAAGACAGAAAAACATATTTCATGCAAATGAAAAGAAGAAAAAGCTGGGGTATCAATACTTATATATGACAAACAGACTTCAAAATAAAGGCTATAGTAAGAAACAGAAAATAATGCTGCATAATATTAAAGGGTAGAATCCAATGACAGAATATATCCCTTGTAAATATTTATGCACCTGGCAAAGGAACACCTAAATATATAAAGAAAATATTGATGGACGTAAAGGGAGCAATCAATAGTAATAAAGTAATAGCAGGATTTTATACACCCCATTGACAGTAGTGGAGAGATCTTCCAGACAGAAAATCAAAAAGGGAAACAGTATCTCTAAATGATACACTGGATCAGATATATTAAATTGATATCTTCAGAGTATTTCACCACAAAATAGCAGAATATACATTTTTCTCAAGTGCGCATGGAATTTTTTCTAGGACAGACCATATATTAAGACACAAAACAAGTCTCAGTAAATTTAAAGAAGATTGAGATCATATCAAGCATCTTCTATAACCATAATATTATAAAACTAGAATTGAATATTAAAATAATTCTTTAAGAAAAATACCCAAAGACTTGAAAGCTAAGTAAGATATTGCTAAACAATGAATAGTTTAATAATGAGATCAAGAAAGAAATCAAAGATACCTTGAAGCAAAAGAAAATGTAGACAAAACAACCCAAAATCTATAGAACACAATGAAAGTGGTCCTAAGAAGGAATTTATAGTATTATAGTTCTATCTCAAGAAATAAGAAAAATCTCAAATAAACAATCTAACTTTACACTTAAAAGGACTAGAAAAGAAAAACAATAAGCTAAGTTCCAACTGAGTAGAAAAAAATAATAAAGATCAGAATAGAAATAAATGAAAGTCTAAAAAATAAACAATACAAAAGATCAATAGATCCAAGCGTTGGTTCTTTGAAAAGAAAAACAAGATTAAAATCCTGTAACTAGCCCTGGCTGGTGTAGCTCAGTGGATTGAGCGCGGGCCTGTGAACCAAAGGATCGCGGTTCGATTCCCAGTCAGGGCACATGCCTGGGTTGCAGGCCAGTTCCCAGCATGGGACACATAAGAGGCAACCATACATTAATATTTCTCTCCTTCTCCCTCTCTCCTACCCTTCCCCTCTAAAGATAAATAAATAAATAAATATTAAAAAAATATTTTAAAAAAAATCCTGTAACCAGACTAATCAAGAAAAAAAGAGAAGGAGCCCAAATAAATAAAAGCCAAAATGCAAGAAGAGAAGTAACAACTAATTCTAAAGAAATATAAGAGATTGTAAAATTCACCTGTGAAGTCTTCTGGTCCAGGTTTTTAGTTTGTTTGGGAATGTTTTGAATACTGTTTCATTTTTATTATTTGCAATCTACTCAGCTTTTCTGATTCTTCCTGATTCAGTTTTGGAAGATTGTATGTTTCTGGAAATTTATCCATTTTGTCCAGATTGTCCATTTTGTTGACATATGGTTGTTCATAATATGTCAAATGCAGAGTATGTCAAGTCAGCAGATAGTTGAATCTTTTGGTATTTTAGGTCTGAATTTTTTAAGCTAAGCTTCTGTTATGTTCTTGTTCCATGTAAAAAATCATATGTTCTTTTTTCCTTAATCCATCTTTATGAGGCTAGATACACTTTTAATAAGAATGATAGACCTCCAGATTTTATCAAAGCAAGATGATACCAGGAAAAGGTAATCATCTAATCTATTTCAGTTTTATATGAAAACACATACACACATAGTAATCACTACTATTTTTCTGACTTGTCCAAAATGAATTTTGTCATTTAGGATTTCACTTAAATTAACTATACATGTGTGCACACTTCTTCATAACTTCCAGTTACTCTCTCTATATGCTTCATTTTGCATCTGTTTGATGAGAATGCTGAGACCTAGGAGAAAGAGAAACCATTTTGAGTGTATGCATACTAATTTTGTAAAGGTGAAATTTTGAAACACACTTGATTATCTGAGTAATTCTTGCTGAACTATTTACTTCTATGTGACAATATTTTCAGAATAAAATTCAGCAAGCTAAAGCTACATAGGGAGCATGAAGTTTAATTCATATCAAATAATTTAAAATATAGATGAATAATATTATTAATAAAATTAGTGTATCATCATTCATTGAAAACACCTTAAAATCTACTGAAGCTTTTTTATAGATAAAATTAAAATATATACATATATGTACAAAATTAATACACAATTATAATTATTATAAACCATGCTGAATAATTTTTATTCTAAAATATATACATAGAATCTACTGTATCATCAACTTAGTGATTGCTGATCACTGAGCCAGTAGTTATTCATGATTGAATAAATTACGAATTGAATGTATGATTAAAAGTAGTGTTAATCCTAAGTAACTTTTAAAGGTGAATTTCTAAGGTCATTAGAAGGACTTCAAAAGTTACTTAGGTCACATTCTCCTGCAATGTGATAAAAACATTTAAACATTCCTGGTAGGAGATCAGGTAGTCATTATTTGATAGAGTTTACTAACTCATGACTTGCTCAATACAATTGTGAGGAGCTCAGTAAGTAAAAAGACAATCTCCTTCTTACTCCCGCATCAACTGACTAGCCTCTAACATTCAATGAATTTGACAAGAGTAAATATGATCTTCCAATCATGTGCCAGTTACCACTTCCTATGTTCATAGTGTTTTCCAGTGAACATATTTCCAGACTTTAAGAACACCACACACACACACACACACACACACACACACACACACACACACACTGGACTTTGAACTATTTTTATTCTTTCTCAAAATGTACTATACAGATTATCAGAGAGATAAAACTAGTACAAACTCATACACATATATGCATACGTGTGTGTGATAGCAGCATTTTACTTTTTTGATAGTTACCTTAGACTAAGTTTATTGAGAATTTTCAAATGAGGATTTCACATTTTAGAGGGCTCCATCATTGTATAAAGAAAGTATAGAATTTATAAATCTTAATAATTGAGTTATATTAATGTATAAGAAGATATATTGTATTTTATATCAAAATGATATCATAATTAAAGTGAAATGATTACTACATATTCTATTTCACAACTATATACATATATGCACAAAATTAATACACAATTATAAGTATTATAAACCATGCTGAATAATTTTTATTCTTAAAATTTAATTTAATAGATAATGAACAAATATTCTTCTTTCATTTTTTAAAAGTAGGATCATGCTCATAGCTTTGAGGATGATGCAGTCAATAGGAAATCACTATAATGTAACATTTATGGATATTTCTTCTTTGCTGAATCCAAGGTGTTGTTGAGGAAATCTGTTCACGAACAATAGATTCATAATTTTGTTTTATAATTTAGTAACTTCAGTTAAACATTTATATCAAAACACACCAAAATTATAACTGTTTTAGAGAAAGTCCATTATCTACTCTTTAACAGAATATTGGATATCTACATTAATTTTTATATAGAAATGTTGGTGTATATAGATATAATGGTACAAATAAGCCTACTTAGCAAGGAGAAAATATTAATTGCTCACTAATATCCTTCCTTTCTGTGCATAGTCTGCTTTAGAATCTGGCCATGTGCCTGAATGTGGACTAGGAGCTGAAGTGGCATGTACATTTCTAGGGCCCTGCCAGTAAAGTGTCTTACACAAGGCTCCCCAGGCTTACCTACTCTCAGAAAACTTTCAAAGTCAGAAGATAAAGATGGCAGTTAAGTCCCTGATAATTCTATGGTACATATTACTCTTTACCAATGACCATGAGCAGTCCTTTACTGTTAAAAGTTAGAGAAATTTCCTTATACTTTAAGCCACTGAAATGCAACTTGTGCGATCCACAAGTATATTGATAATTTTTCTATACCCAAGTTCATTGTTTTAGTAGTGTTTTCAGTGTGGTAATATTTTGTTTTTTTCAAATGTTTCATAACAGATTACAAATGGATTAAAAGTAGTAATTTTTTTTTAAACATTTGAGGTAAGAGAAGCTGAGGTTTACAAATTGAAATTATACCACTGGAAAACTCCCTTCAAAAACTGACAGTTTCCACATTTATTGCTTGGATTCTGTTCATCTTTCTATTCTAAAATTCCATTTACGATGGTTTCAGTAAAAATTCAGTCCAAGCTGAAACTCAGTGTACCAAATATCAGCTCTAGCACAATGGTTGTTTTTATTAGCAATTTTCCAAGAGATTGATTTAAATTGTTTTGTGTAAAAACAAACAGAAAAGTATTCACTAGCTTGATATTTTATTCTGTCTATATATTTTAATTCCTTCATTCCTGGCAATCCATAGTACTATCACAAATAGCACATACTGGTGACAATCAGTATTTGATTATACTATTAAGAAATAAAATATTTGGGCTATTAAATAAAATAATGCTTCTATTATAAGAATGAGTAGCTAGATTCTTTCTTTTGTCTGCTTTATAACATCTAGAGGTATGTTTTGATACCACACAAATAAATATGTCAATTGTAAATTCTTACAAAAATTAAGCATTGAATTTGTGGTCCCTTAGAAGTTTTATTAGAGCTTAGTTGACTTATTTTTTTGTTCTGATTTATTAGGATACAGATATACTTAACAAAAAAATTATTATGGTATACCAAAAGAAAGTTGACCTTATTGAAGTTTTCTGTCTTTTTCCGTATCCTTGGGAACAGTGGATATTTTAGCTGAAAAAAAAAATAGTGACCAGTAGATTGTAGAAGTTAATTTGGTTGGTGATCAGTTCTAGAGAAATAGGTCAGGGCAAAGCAGACCAGCAGTTAGCACAGACTTAGGTGGACAGTAAGCAGAGAGTAGGCCTATTAAATCAATTGGGAAACAAATCAGGTTGCTGATCTGGGCAACCTTAAAACAGTAGCATCAAAATCATGGGAAAGAGTATCATCAGACAGCAGGCAGCAAAATAAAACTTGATATTGAATCAAAGGCTACGGACAGCATTCTTAGACCTTTCCCAAGGGCAGAACCTGAGCTATCGAACTGGTACACCTGAGCAGACTGTAGCAGTCACATGGGCAGTGGGGACTTGTGCTGAGAGTGAGGAGAATGACAGCTAACAGCTCTAGTTCTGGAAAACACATCGTGTCAGTTACGTTAAACTGACTTTACTTACTGTTTAGATAATGAATTGTTTTTAATGTTTAAATGTGGGCAATGATCATTTTGACTGAAGTCCTATTGGTGTAGAATGTTATGGTTTTGGAAACTTTCACTCAACATTGAGAATTTAATTAGTTAAGATGATACTTGAATTGACTTCTATCATCTTGATGTAGGTTTTTCCTTTAGTACCTGCCTATAAAATACAATGAATTATAATAAAATCATTCATGTCTATGGAATTTTCTAAAGTAATTTTAATCTGTGCAATTACAGAATATTATCTGCAAAAGATTGATGACCCACATTTTAAATTTAATCAATAAATTATTAATGGGCATCTGTATATATCATAATATATGTAAATTCTTGTGGGAAATACAAAGAGATATAACATGATACTGATTTGGGGAAGTTTTAGATTAAATGGGTGGATTAGGAAAAACGCAAAAATTATGAGGTTGATACTGCATTTTACTCATAATTTTAAAGTGATTATATCATGAAATATGATTTTATTATTATTTAAGCACCCTAAAGTGTGACATGAATTATTACTCACTGGAAACCCCTTTAGTAATATGAAAAATGTTTCTAGCAAGAAGTATGTGACCACCTTTATAAATATTATGATGTTTAAGAAAGGAAAACGATTTAATGAAAGTATGCACACATTGCTATTTGGTTCTAAAATGAATAATGTCAGCTAAATTCAGTGGTACTTATTATTAAGTTAATTTGGTTTAAAAGTAAATAATATACAATGTATTAACTATGCTAGTAACTTTTGTTACACATGAATATATAATGTAACTAAAATCCTCTAAGTAATTAATTGTCTAAGGAGTTTTTATTTTACCCAGCATGAATCCCAAATACACATTTGTATATTTGATAAATATTCAGAACCAGTGGCATATTCGGAAAATAATATTTATACTAAGTTAAGTACTTTTTAACATATTCTTATTCATTGGTCACCACTCCTTATTTGCAGCTAAAACTAAATCCTCCAGATCTCAGAGTTCTGAATCTGTCAAATCACCTCACCAGTGGGCGACAGGTGCCTCATAGCTGCTTAGCCTCAGAGTAGCCTACTTAACACATTAGCTCATTTTTTATCTCTATGATGTGTGAATAGTTATATTAAATCTTTTATTACATATTCTCATTTAAAAAATTGTTAATTTCGCCCTGGCTGGTGTAGCTCAGTGGATTGAGCGCGGGCCTGCGAACCGAAGGATCGCGGTTCGATTCCCAGCCAGGGCACATGCCTGGGTTGCTAGGCCAGTTCCCGGCAGGGGACATACAAGAGGCAACCGCACATTGATGTTTCTCTCCCTCTCTCCTTCCCTTCCCCTCTAAAGATAAATAAATAAAATCTAAAAGAAAAAAAAAGTACTTAAAAAAATCTTTAAAAAAATTGTTAATTTCTTTAATATCCTCATTTCTTTTCTTAAGTTATTCCTTTTCCTGGGGTGATGTGGACACCGGCTAGCAGTGTCCGCGTCATTATGGATGAAATAAAAACATACACACGACTACCAAGTCCAGTGGAGGAAAAAGGCAACAGCATGGCTTTTCTCTCAAGGGGCGCAAAAGCCACAGCCTCTGCCATGCAGGCCTTTATTCTATTCTCCTCACATTACAAGATGGTCCTCATTCACCATCCCCAGTTACAACAAAAGGAGCCAATGCCCCTAATCACACCACAGAAGAAGGATATTAGCAAATGAAAAGGCAAAAGTGGTTGAGCTGGTTACACCGGTCCCTGCAAGGTTTAGCATTTGCAGGGTGAGAGAGTTTTCAGCAAAAAGCAGCCTAGGTATATTGCAAATATGATTGCCCACAAGAGAACCTATCTGTGGGCGTGGGTCCTGTGCATCTCTGAGTGGGAGCTGGGCCCACGCCACGCAGAAGAGTCTGCCACACTGGGGTAGTATTTAAAATCTTTAGTTTTCAGCCCTGACTGGTGTAGCTCAGTAGATTGAGCACAGGCCTGTGAACCAAAGGATCGCGGTTCAATTCCCAGTCAAGGCACATGCTTGGGTTGCAGGCCAGTTCCCAGCATGGGACACATAAGAGGCAACCATACATTGATATTTCTCTCCTTCTCCCTCTCTCCTACCCTTCCCCTCTAAAAATAAATAAATAAATATTTTTAAAAAAATCTTTATTTTTCAATAAGTCTTGAGTATTTATATTTTTAAAGATATTTAAATATTGGTGAACATTTTGTATCCTCAAAACAGTATTTTTTAAAATTGAATTCACTTCAACTGAAAATATTACAATCTTTTATTTAAATCCATATGTATTTGGACTTATTGTGTAGAAGTTAAATAGTATGATTTGTCTCTGGTTAGCTACTACCTTTTGTGTTCATTTGGAAACCGTAAAGTAGCATGATGATAGTTTCAGAGATCACTTATTCAATATTTCAAATAATTTCCCAATGAACTACTACTTTGTTAAAATTTTTTTGTAGCATGATATTTTCAACTCTTTTATGCTTAACAGTGTCTAAATGGGGCACCTTTCTTCTTCCTTTTTTGGCTTCTCTCCCATGGGGAAACCTGTGGAGATATAGCAAAAAGGACTTCCTAGTTCAGTTCTTTTTCACTCTGTTCTCATCATGTACAGACAGAGTTTGGCTCTCAGTTTCAATTCAATAGCCACTCACTGAATACCTCCTGTGCAGATAGTGGTGGTGCAGGATTCTGAGACGAGCAAGACAGGAATCCTGCTCACAGAGAACCTGATGAGTTATATTATTTTCCTGTATTCTTTTATACTTGACATGCTATAATAAAGTGAACTGAAGATGACATCAAATATATTTACAAACTTGAAAAAATAAATGTTTTGAATGTAAGATTTGTTTAAAATGTTCAGTTTAATAAGAATCTCCTCAAGCAGTTTTTTTTTTGACAAATTATCAAGGATTGTTAAACAATAAACAATCAATTATTATTATACGAATAATACTATTGTGTCAGTTTCTTGGTTCTTGGGAATACGCTTTGAGGTTTTAGATATATATTAATGTATTTCAGCTCTCTAAATAATATTCCTTATACTTGTACTCAATTATTACCTGCACCTTACAATCAGCAGACTGAGATGCATAATACTTAAGTGATCTGCCTAGATTCATACTGTTAATTAACAGCAGAATTTACATAAAAATGAGGCATTCTGCTCTCAGAGCCTAGTGTTTAGTCAAGGCTGGAGTAATCATAAAACAATTCAAAATATTATATGATTTGGTAAGCTTAACCAATTGAGACATTTCAGACACTAAAATATTTAGGTTCTCATCAGATCTCCAAACCCAAAATATTTTAATAATACCATTGCAGATTTATTTTAAGGTACTTTACAAACTGATATTTTTCAGTTCTCATTATAATCCAGAAATGGAAATGAATCAAGAATTATTATCCACAGGAAATCTGACCTCATACAAGTACCTCGAGCAAATCTCTTAATTCCAAAGTCACTGCTTTTAGCTTTTCTCCATAAAAATGATTTAAATATAAAAGTGTTATATTTGTATGTATTGAGTCATTCAGTTTGTCTTTGGTGATGTTCTATAGCTTCCACAAAATAATCTGACCAAACGAGAGTTAAATTTCTTTTGCCAAGATTCACTAAAAATTGGAAGTTCTATCATTGGGGGGGGGTTGCTGTGTCAGAGGAAATGAAATTGAACACAGTGGGTGAGTAACATGTTTTACCCATACAATATCATGGCAGGAGACTGAGGTTTTCTCTTTTGGTGACCTCTTTTTTTAAAAAACAACAAGAAATATGTGATAAATATTTTTAAAAATAAATCATAGCTTTGAAAAGCAGTTGATATAGCATGAGGTCCTATTGGGGAAAAGATGCATCTGAGTCCCACTGTTTTCCCATGGCAGGCATTTATATCAAAACATGTAGGAGATAGAGTATGAAATAGACATTTACAATCAATGTCTTTGTCTAATGGAGTTGCAAACACAATCATGATCAAACGCCTTATTTTTTATATTCAATAAAAATCAGTTTCAAAAATATTTGCAATATGTCTCATGAAATTAGAGTTAACAGAGAATGGTAGCAGAGGGACTATAATCATTAACATATGTGTTATCTGAGTATGTGAGAGGATGGTTTTTAAAAATACATTAAAAATAATGAAAATTTAGAATTTTCCCGGATCTTAAATATTTTATAATTGCCTACTCCTATCCCAAAGCACACACAGAAGCTGCAGCTAATTTAAGAATATGTGGCACTTGGGATCTTCCCCTTCCTGTTTGGCAAATATGTACAATGAATTTTAAGCTTTGATATCTTACTCATTTCCCCTATCCAATCAAATGTACATAAAAATGTTTTGTTTGAGTTTTTATTATAGATTCATACCTAATTGTAAGAAATAATTCGAAGTGATCTCATCTACCTTTCAGTGAAATAGCATCTTGCAAAGATAACACAACTAGGGAGGGCATCAACAATAATATGCCTCTGACCAATCTTATTTGGTTTTCACCAGTTTTGCATGCATTTGTGTGTATGCATGTTTACTTCTATGCATTGTTATTACATGTGTAGGTTCATTTATCCATCACACTGTCAAGACAGAATACTGTCATCACTACAGGTGTTTCTTGTTTTGTTCTTTTATAAGCAAATTCATTTCCCTACTACTCCCTTAAACCCCTTAATATTCTTATCCTTTGCTAACTACTGATCTCTTCCTCATCTCTATAATATTATCTGAAGACTCTGTACACATGTACTTTGTCTCAATTATTATAGAGAGTTTTTGACTGTATCACTATGTATGCTTTCTTAATAGTTGTTCCAGGTACTGAAATGTACATATGTGGACAATTTTGGTCTGCTAGTACAATGTTTTACCACTTCAAGTAAAGTCTGCAAACTGTACGTCCATTAGGTCCCTTTGCCCTACTCATTGTTTATTTCTCTGGAGTATTCTTCTTATATATGTTGAGCATATAGCATCAGTTGCTGTTATAATTTTATTTCAACCATTATATAATGAAGAAAACTCAAGAGGAATAGGGTAGTCAATATTATATTTACCAATATTTTTATTGTTTCAGTTGTCTCTTCTTCCTTCTTGGTGCGGTAAGAGTTCTAATTTTCTGTTTGAAGAAATTTTCTTTAATTTTTCCTTGATACAAATCTGCTGAAAACAAATGTTCTTAGCTTTCTTTCTTTTAACTCTCTCTACATTTGACTGCCTACTATCACTCACATGGGTAGAGCTAACCGAATTTTAACTTCCAGTGGATTTTCAATCCTATACTCTACCCTGAAAATAGGCCTAAATAAAAGGTTTTAAGCCTTCCCTCCCCCAAAAATAATATATTTGTTTTCCCTTAATTCCTGAAGGTTAGTTTCATTGGATAAAAATCCATCAGTGACAGTTCTTTTCTTTTCTTTTGAAAAATGTGCCACTTCTGGCCTCCATCATTTCAAATAGGAAACTTATTGTCATTTGAATTGGTCTTCTCTGATAGGTAACATGTCTTTATCTTTGGCTGCTTTCAAAATTTCTTTGTCTTTGGTTTAAGATGTTCAATTTTCGATCTACCTTGGCATGAACCTTTCTGGGCTTATCCTTTTTAATGTTTGCTTGTCTTTTTGATTCTCTAATTTATTTATTCTGCCAGATCTGCAGAGTCTTCAACCATTACTTCTTCAGATACTGTTTCAGCCCCTCTCTTTCTCTTCCTTTGGAACTGTTATGATATCAATGTTGGACATTTTGTTATTTTCTCATAGGTCTCTAACATTCTATTCTTCTTCTTTTTTAATCTATTTTTTTGTTCAGATTGAGTGAATTCTATTGCTCTGTCCCTGAGTGTTCTTATCCTATATTCTGTAATCTTCACTGTACTACTGTGCCAATGCAGCGAGTTTTGATTTTATTAACTGTATTTTGATTTCTAGAATTTTCATTTGGTTCTTTTTTATAACTCATTTTTGTTTTTAATTTTTTATATTTTTATTTATGTGAAGATAATTAGTAATTACTTATTAAAGTATTTTTCATGATGGCTTCTTTAATTCTTTGTCAGATAATTTCAATATCTTAGTGTTGGCATCTGTTGATTATGTTTCTTATTCATTACAATTTTTCTAATATTTGGTGTCAGTAGATATTTATTATTATTTCTATTATTATATTCAGGTCATTTTGGCTATTATGTTTGGACATTCTCAACTCTATTTAAATTTTCTATTCTGGAAGGCAGTCATTTATTTAGGTTTAGCACACAAGTCGTAGCATACATTTGCCAACTGTGGTCCCATCAATTTGTCACAACTTTTGTAGTTCTATGTGGTAAGCTTGAGTTGTTTATTTCCACTGGAAATTGCACTGATGTCTACTGGTGCCACCTAAGAGGGCAAAGGTGATTCCCTAGGGCAACCACCTGGTGGCTCTCAGACGTGTAAGTAATCCTCTAGCTTATCGGGAGATCGTATCTAAGGCTGGATATTTGTAGAGGGATTACTCTTCTGCTTTTGCTGCCCACTGATCCATTGTCTCTAGGTTGGAAAGGAAGTCTCCTGCCTGTTGGGCACAAAGGTCATTTTCCCTAGACACTTGTTCTCAGTGATGCTCCCACTTGATTCCCCTTACTGGTGATGTTGCTGGTGGGACTTCCATTTGGTCAGCAGTGAAATTGAGTCTACCTCAGCCTCTCTCTGTTGCTAGGTTATAGTTGGCAGAAGCCAGGTATTCACTGCCTTTTATTGTTGTTGGAGGAGCTTCCATGCTGTTCCTTAGGACCTGCTGTTCCTGACCTGTCCTCCTTTCTCTTTCTACATTTTAGAGTAATCCTTCAGTTGCCTCTTGCTTAATTCATGTTGTATAGCTGTACATAGTGAAATATATAATGATGTTTAAACTTTTTAAATAATTTCTTTGAAAATGAAATTAGAAGAAATTATTCTAATGGAATCAGAGAAAATTTTAATATCTTGTACCTTACAGGTACTTTTCAGCTGAATGTCAGCTCTTGTTTGAATGAAGTTCAACATGTATCTGTACTGCAGAGAGCTTTTAATATGCTTGTATTCACTGTTGGTCTCTTGGTAAAAATGCAGCAGTTATAATTTTTTTCAAATTTATATGCCCAAGGAAGTGAATACTTTTGTTTATAGTTTTTCTTGACACTAGCATTTCATGAAAGACTTTGTGGAGAAAAGCCATTTTTGTCATCATCATCTACTCATCCAAAGTAATATACTAGGTGTGTTGATTTAAATAAAACATTGTTTCTGAGAACTTTAAGGATCACTAATTCTACTTTGATTTTTTAAAACTCTGATAAAAACATATTTATTTATTTTTATTATTTTAAAATATTTTATTTTATTGTATTTTTCCATTACCATTTATCCCTCTATACCCTCTTCCACCTCCACCCACTCCCTCTGTCCTACAATTACCACATTGTTGTCCATGTCCCTGAGTCCTTTCTCTTTTTGGTTTAGTTCCTTCACCACCCAATTTCCTGCAACAGCTGTCAGCCTGATTTCTATCTGTGAGAGTCTGTCTCTAATTTGCTTGTTAGTATAGTTTGTTCATTACATCCCACCATATGAGTAAAATCTTCCTTTGGCCAAGTAGTATCCCATTGTATAAATGTACCATAGCTGGGTTTTTTTTTTTTTTTTTAATGTATTTTATTGACTATGCTATTACAGTTGTCCCATGACCCCTTTATTCCCCTCCATTCTGCACACCCCTTCCCTCCCATGTTCCCCCGCTTAGTTCATGTCCATGGGTCGTACATATAAGTTCTTTGGCTTCTACATTTCCTATACTATTCTTAAACCCCCCCTATCTATTTTCTACCTACCATTTATGCTACTTACTCCATAGCTGTTTTATATACTCATCTGCGAATGAACACTTGGGCTGCTTCCAGATCTTGGCTATTGTAAATAACACTGAAATGAACATAGGGGTGCATATATTCTGTTGATTTAGTGTTTAGGGTTTCTTTGGATAAATTCCACGAAGTGGAATCACTAGATCAAAAAACAGTTCGATTTTTAATTTTTTGAGGCAACTCTATACTGCTTTCCACAGTGGCTACAGCAATCTGCATTCCAACCAACAGTGCAGTTGGGTTAGCGTTTCTGCCCATTCTCACCAGCACTTGTTGTTTGTTGATTTATTGATGATGGTTATTCTGACAGATGTAAGTTGATATCTCATGTGGTTTTAATTTTCATCTCTCTGATCAGCGATGCTGAGTATCTTTTCATATATCTATTGGCCATCTATTTGGAGAATTGTCTATTCATGTCCTTTGCCCATTTTTAATTAGATTATTCGTTTTTTGGTGTTGAGTCGTACAAGTTCTTTATAAAATTAAGATATTAATCTTATTTAAACTGTCCTTTAAACTAATTTAGGAAATATTTAGATGTATAGCCAAAAATGTTTATTATGCTGTGATAAAAATACACAGTCTAACAGTATTGAATTGTTCTAATGTCATCATCCACATTTTCAATGTTTTCTCTTTCCAGCTTTAAGGGACAATAGGATCGAGCTGGTTCGGGCTTCTTGGCATGAACTCAGTATCAGTGTCAGTGATGTGTCTCTCTCCGATGAAGGACAGTATACCTGTTCATTATTTACGATGCCTGTCAAAACTTCCAAGGCCTATCTCACTGTTCTCGGTAAGTTCAAGGGATAAACACAATGCAATCACAAGCCAGAGAGATATGTACTACTAAAGTAACATGATTCTTAAACACCTATATATTTTAAGGGTCATAATAACAGATGTAGCTTAGTCTTTTCTCTGCTACATTATAACAAAAAGAATTTAAAATATCACTTTCCTCATTTTATAAATAGATAAAAGGAAACATAAAAATTTGTATGACTCCTGAGAGCACAGAGCCATTTAATTTTTAGCCAGCAATAAATACCAGGTTTCTTGTATTTCAATTAAATTATTTCATATCAACTCATCTAAGTATTGTATATGTAGTTATTCCTTCATAAAGTGATGGAATAATGAGTGTAATAAATTCAACATGTGCACTGGGTGTTCCTCCATTTTATCATATCAGCCATCTGATAGAAACCTTCTCTAATATGTTATGGCTTTCAAATGTGACCCCTTTGTGTACTTCAGTGCATTTAAATGGCCTTGACATTTCTATGTGTCTTCTCACCTTTTAAATGTGACGTTTTCTAGATTTTTAAATGAAGTACATAATGCCACTTGTGTGTGCAGCTTGTAGTCTCTTTGTTGTTCTGTTCTCTAAGTACTGAGCCATTTTTCAAAAGGTTAAAGTGACACAAAAAAGCAATACATTCATAGATATTCCAAGGAAATATAGTTGCATCTCAGAGCCTTCTGTAATTCCATAAATGTTAGAGACCCACTCAGCTGATATTGCTGCAGTTTGCTAAAACATACCTGTGTACTGAACAAGTTAGAGAAATTTCAAGAAGGATATTTTTTGCCCTTTTTGCATTTTTATTTTGAAACTTTAAGTCCTAACATTGCCTTTAAAATAACTAACACATGCTGTTATTTTTTGGGGGGTGGGGGTGGGGATATAGTAGTTAATTCAGCTAATGAATTGGTTTTGTGCATAGGATAAGAAACATATTTCTTTGCAAGTCCTACTGAGACTATTTTATCAAAAATCTTCACAAGTTTGCCATTAACAATAAAATATAACCATTAAAATTCAGTATTTCATGATAACAACTGAGGAAAGTTAATGTGTTGTTCTGTAGAGAGCCACCATGAGACACCAAGAATAGGCAACTGGCTGGTTTCAATTTATTAAATGATGGTATGATACAGATTTTCTTTTAAAAGGCAATATGGAGGTGAAAAAAACTAGCCCACTAATTGGAGTATGTTGATCTGTCATTTATCTTTGTTGTTATTGTTTAAATGTGTAGTTTTCTTATTGTTGCTTTCCAACATGCTTATATTTTATTCTTTTAAAACTGAATTAAATACTATGATAAAGAAGCTTCCAGTCTGCCTTTATTATTGAATAATTTTAGAAGAAATTTTAGTAAACTTTTACTATGATAAGAGAATATTAATGTCCAAAAAATGTGGAATGTTCTATTATTTAAATTATCCATGTACTATCTATCACTCCATATTAGTTATCTGCTTATTGGTTGAATGGTTTAGACTAGAAGAGTCAGTAAGTGGTTAGCATTAATACTAATACGCATCATGCTCCACAAAACTACAATTGCATTTCTAATACAAATTATATCAAGAGACATTCTTCCCTTTAGAAAAATCAAAAAAGTAAGTATGGTTGCACTTACTGATGAATCTTTTGATGGATTTTCTTGAACAAAATGCCTTTTCTTGAATAGAGTACACAGAGGATAGTGTCATTTTTAAGCTTTAGAATTATGAAATCAGAAATGAAAGGTGCTATTTAAGTTTAATCATAAGTTGCAAAAGAACAAAAAATGTGCTTTGTGAATGTTTTTCCCAATGCAAAGAATGTACATTTTTAAATTTCTATACTAGTAAATCTGAAAATACATTGAATGGTTGTCTTTAAGAGTTACAAAGAGTATATTTTATATGTAAAATTTAGTACAAACAACTACTTTGAACTAAATAAATGACTATATGTATATAATATACTGTATACACATATATAATCATATATATGCATATATATACACATTATCTATATATAGTATAAGCAGCTTATTTTATTTTATAGCAGTTTTTATTTTTGATTGAGTTTATTATAAGCTAGCCACCCAGTTTATTTTTGTTTATAAAAGAAATAGTCACAAGAATGAACAAAGTTTGGGGATTGATTTTCACATCATTCATTTGTTTATATTTCAGGTGTCCCCGAAAAGCCTCAGATTAGCGGCTTTTCATCACCAGTTATGGAGGGAGACTTGATGCAGCTGACCTGTAAAACATCCGGCAGCAAGCCTGCAGCTGATATAAGATGGTTCAAAAATGACAAAGAGATTAAAGGTAAAGTGCGGGGAAAGTTCCCAAATCAAACTTAATGTGTGCAAAGTAGTTTGAAAAGTTAGATACATTTTGCACTCACTTTTTCAAACCGCAGTCACTTTCTGAGTGTAATTTGCACCAGATTTACCCATTTCCTAAATTAGGTAGCTTTACAATATATTTTAGCATAATGTGTGTGCTCCATTTCCTCTTATGTAAAACAAGTCTGAAATAATATATAACTCATGGAAAAGTTGGAAGAATAAATGAATCAATATATTAAAAAACACATGAGTTAATATATTTAAAAAAAAAACCTAGATTTGTTATTGGTAATAGTAAGCACATTATTTCAGAACTCATCTATAGTATTTAGATTATAGACAGAGAAACTTCATGAATGATTTTTTAAATTTGTTGGTTTCTGACATTACAAAGTTTGTACAATAACGGTGACTAAATACCAGTAAACATGATTCCTAGTAAATCTCACAGAGAGCAAATACAATGTACTCATTTCAGCAAAAATGCGCAATACAGACATACCTCAGAGATGTTGCAGGTTCGGATCCCGACCACAACAAAGCTGATATCACAATAACCAAGTTACACATTTTGTTTTGTTTCCCAGTGCATATAAAAGTTATGTTTACGTTATACTGTAGATTATTCAGTGTGCAATAATATTATGTCCAGGAAAACAACATACATATTTTATTAACACATTCTCTATCTCTAAAACATGCTAATCATCATCTGAAGCCTTTAGTAAGTTGTAATCTTTTTGCTGGTGGAAAGTACTGCTTCATTGTTGATGGCCTCTGACTAATCAAGGGGTGGTTGCTGAAGGTTGAGCAGCTATGGTAATTTCTTAAAATAAGACTAACAGTGATCTTTTCTGCACTGGTTGACATTTCCTTTCACAAACAATTTCTCTGTAGCATGTGGTGTTTTTTTTATAGTATTTACCCACAGTAGAACTTCTTTCAAAATTGGAATCAATCTTCTCAAAATCTGCTGCTGTTTTATCAAGTATGTTTATGTAATTTCTAAATCCTTTGTTGTCATTTCAACAATCTTCACAGCATCTTCACCAGGAGTAGATTCCATTTCAGGAAAACACTTTCTTTGCTCATCCATAAAAAGCAGCTTCCCATCCACTGAGGTTTTTTTCAGGAGATTGCAGCAATTCAGTCACATCTTCAGGTTTCACTTTGATTCTACTTCTCTTGCTATTTGCACTACATCCACAGATACTTCCTCCATTGAAGTCTTGAACCCCTCAAAGTCATCCATGAGTGCTGTAATCAACTTCCAAATTATTGTTAATGTTGATATTTTGACCTCTTCCTATGAATCGTAAATATTCTTAATAGCATCTAGAATGGTGAATATTTTCCAGAAGCTTTTCGATTGAGTTTTCCAAGATCCACCAGAGGAATCAATATCTATGGCAGCTATAGCTCTACAAAATGTATTTTTTAAATGATAAGATTTGAAAGTTAAAATTATTCTTTGGCCCACAGTTTGCAATACCTTATTGTTCAGTTAGCAGTTATGAAAACAACATGAATTTCATATATATCCATCAGAGTTCTTGGGTGACCAGGTGCATTGTCAACAAGCAGCCATATTTTTAGCAATTTTTTTTTCTGAGCAGTATGTCTTAACAGTGGGCTTAATATATTTAGTAAACCATATTGTAAACAGATGTGCTGTCATCCAGACATCATTGTTCTATTTATAGAGCATAGACGGTAGATTTAGCATAATTCTTAAGGGCCTAGGATTTTTTAAACGATAAATGAGTATTGGCTTCAACTTAAAATCAACAGCTGCATTAGCCCCTAACAAGAGAGTCATCAAGTCCTCTGAAGCATTGAAGGCAGACATTGACTTCTATCTATAGAAATCTTCCAATTTGAGACTATTTTGTCAACACTGAAAATCTATTATTTAGAGTAGCCACCTTCACTGATAAGCTTAGCTACATCTTCTCAATAACTTGCCTCAACTTCTATATCAGCACTTGCTGCTTCAGCTTTCACTTTTATGTAATGGATATGGGTTATTTCCTCAAATCTCATGAGCCAAGCCTTGTTTGCATCAAGCTTTTCTTCTTCAATTCAATCACCTGTCTCAGCCTTCATAGAATTGAAGAGAGTAAGGGTCTTGTTCTGGATTGGACTTTAACTTAAGGAAATATTGTGGCTGGTTTGATCTTTTATCCAGACCACTAAACCTGTCTCCATAGGCAATAAAGCTGTTTTGTTTTCTTGTCGTTCATGTGTTCGCTGGAGTAGCTTTTTTAATTTCAAGAACTTTTCCTTTGCATTCAGAACTTAGCTAACTCTTTGATGCAGTAAGCCTAGCTTTTTGGCCCGTCTCAGCTTTTGACTTGCATTTTTTAGTAAGCTTAGTTATTTCTAGCTTTTGAGAAGCGAGAGTTATACAACATTTCCTTTTACTTGTGCACTTAGAGGCCATTGCAGCATTATTAACCGTCCTCATTTCAGTATTGCTGTGTCTCATGGAATAAGGAGGCTCAAGGAGAGAAAGAGAGAAGGAGGAGTGGTTAGCTGTTGAAGAAGTCAGAACACAAATTACAATTTAGTTATTAAGTTCTTCATGTTATGTGGGTGCAGTTCGTGGCACCCTAATTATAATAGTAACATTGAAAATCACTGATCACAGATTGCCATGACAAATATAATACTAATGAAGAAGTTCAAACTATTTTAAGAATTACCAAAATGTGACACAGAGACACAAATTAAGTAAATGATGTTGGAAAAATTGTGTGGATAGACTTGTTCCATGCAGGGTTGCCACAAATCTTAAATTTGTAGAAACTGCAATACCTATGAAGCACAACAAAGCAAAGTGCCATACAATGATGCATGTATGCCTGTAGACATATAGACATGTGTGTTTAAATACACATACGTTCATTGTCAATATTTATTTTTTATTGTTCAAGTACAGTTGATTCCATTTTCACCCTACCATGTCCCCCACCCCATCCATCTCCACCTCCCACCCTCAATCCTTTCCTCCTTTGGCTTTGTCCATGGGTCTTTTATACGTGTTCCATGATGGCCACTCCCATCTTTTCCCCCATTATCCCTCTACCCCCTACCCTCTGGTTATTGTCAATTTGTTATTTATTTCAGTATCTCTGGTTATCTGTGCATGCTTGTTTGTTTTGTTGATTAGGTTCCACTTATAGGTGAGACCATATGGTATTTGTCTTTCATCACCTGGCTTATTTCACTTAGCATAATGCTCTTCAGTTCCATTCATGCTGTTGAGAAGGGTAGGAGTTCCTTCTTTCTTCCTTCTATGTAGTATTAACACATACCTTCTCTTAAGGGGGACATAAGTTTACAGCAGAGATGACAGGTAAGGTTAGTAGTGGTATTTTGTACCCCACATACAGGTATCTTGAACTTGATACCATATGTATATTAAAACCTAAGTATAAGAATTGTTTATGATGATTGTTAAAAATGTTCCCTATGTGCATAGTAATGTTATGTTTTCAAAGCGACCTTCTAGGAGAAAGGTTTATACAAACCATTGTGATTATTTTAATTTACGATTCTATTATCTTATCCCAGATTTAAAATGATTCTTACTAATAGACATACAGCCCAACAGATAAGATTGCCGATGCTACTTTTGCTTATAATCCATACAGTTATTTAAAATTTTTCTGTTTTAATTATTCTTTCTGTATATATTATTCCCCAAATTGGATTTACCTGCAATTTATCTCTAATCAGGATCTTTTTTTCAGATCTTCTAATACATTCATTTTATTGGATAAAATTTAGAGAAATACAAGCCCCCCCAGACAAAAGTTAGATATCTTGCTATGCAGAGTTAAACTTTCAGGTTACTATGTAACTTCATTTTATATTCTGCCATTCAAATCTGCTTTTGGATATGTTTGCTTAGGCTTACCTGGACCTGTGTAGTTCTTTCCTAAATGAACCCCCTACACTACTTCCAGATTTAACTTACTATGACAAAAATCTGATCAAGGAACTTTATCTTTTCTTTTTAAATTAAATTTATGGGGTGATAATGGTTAATAAGGTTATATTGGTTTCAGGTGTACACTTCTATGATATACGCTCTGTATATTGCATTATCTGCTCACCACCCAGAGTCAAATCATCTTCCACCACCAAATACTTGATCCTCTTAACTCTTCACAATTCTTCACCCCTTTCCCGCTGATAAACACTATACTGTTGTCTGTGTCTATAAGTTTGACTTTTATATTCCACATATGAATGAGGTCATATGGTTCTTAGCTTTTTCTGACTGACATTTCATTTAGCATGATATTCTTAAGGTCCATTTATGCTGTCACAAATGGCAGTATGCCATCTTTTCTTCTGGCTAAGTAGTATTCTGTTGCATATATGTACCACACCTTCTTAATCCGATTATCTATTGAAGGACACTTCACTTGTTTCCATGTCTTGGCCAGCAAATAGTGCTGCAATAAACACATGTATGTATATATTTTTGTGAATAAGTGCTTTCAAATTTGGGGGATATATACCCAGAAAAGGAGTTGCTGGGTCACATGGTAGCTCTATTCTTAGTTTTTTGAGGAACCTCCATACTATTTTCCATAGTGCTGTGTTTCCCGGGAGAGACCCAAGTCAGGGACCCCCACCCCATACCCGAACTTGTTTCTAGGTTCTTGCATTGCCCACAGGAGACAAATTCAAGTGAGAGTAAACACTTAATAGAAATGAGATAGAAAATGTATTTATGAAACACATGAGCAAAAATGCTATAAGCAGGCAGGTGGATTAAGCAGGCACTCGGCTAATCCAAGTGCACTGACTATTCGGGTTTAGCTAGCCTCTGGGTACCCCTCCTGCTCCCCCTTCTACACCTTGGGATTAATACAAAGGCTTGCTTTCGTAGTTAGTAAAGGCTTTCTGTCTAGTTAGTGAAATTGTTGCAGAGGCTTCTTGTCCCAGTGCAGAGTCTTGAGTACTCTCCTCCTCCTGCTCTATCTTTGCTCGTGATATTCGGAACACCTGGCAATCTTACCAAGCCCAGCTCACGACTGCTGAGTTAATTGGTGAGATGTGTCTCCCTTTTGTTTCTAGCCTCCTTTTTTTCAGTTCTTTGTTAGATTGCAATGGCAAGGGCCCTGCTTTATTTCCCCTCTGGAAGATCATTCCTAGCTGCTACCTAACAGCTGTACCAGATAACTTTCCCACCAGCAGTGAATGAGGGTTACTTTTTCCCTCACAATCTCTCCAAGTGTCAATATCTATAGTCACTTGTCTTGATAATACAATTCTAACATGTGTGAGTTGTATCTCATTGTAGTTAGGATTTGCATTTCCCTAATAGCTAGTGAAATTGAGCATCTTGTAGGTCATATATATGTAGGTCATTTATATGTCTTCTTGGGAAAGGCCTCTGGTCAGATCTTCTAGTATTTTTTTTGTCTGGATTGTTTGTTTGTATGGTGTTGAATTATATGAGTACTTTATGTATTTTTGATATTAACCCTTGTCAGATCCGTTGCTTGCAAATATCTTCTCCTATTCAGTTGGTTGCCTTTTAGTTTTGTTTGTAGTTTCTTTTGCCATGCGGAAACTATTTAGTTTGATATAATCCCATTCATTTATTTTTGCCTTTACTTCTCTTGCCTTTGAGGTCAAATTTATTACAACTCTAAGACAAGCGTCCATAAGTTTAGTACCTATGTTTTTTTGTATGTCATTTATTGTTTCATATCTTATGTTTAGGTTACTTTTTCTGCTTAAGCACTTCTGATGGAAAGCCCTAACCTGAAGAATAAGTTTAAAATCTGATTTATTTGGCCTATGAGGAAGCTCCAGGCAGTGAATTCTTGCATCTCACATACATCCTTCTAGGTGAAGGGCTTGTGGAAAGCATTCCTGGACTCAAACCCAACATTTGTGTATGTTTCTTCCTTGTTTTCTGTTTGGTTGTTCCTTTCTTCCTCCTGGTCCACTCCATTGATTTGAGTCCCAGTTTTCCTTCTATCTCTATTGGTTCCCCATGTGTCTTCCTTCATTTCATGTACTGTAGCCTGCATTTTTTCATCTAATTTGTGAGCAAAATCAACCAATTCTGTGAGCATCCTGATCACCAGGGCTTTGAACTGTGCATCTGATAGGTTGGCTATCTCTTCATGGCTTAGAGGAATTGGCTCTGGAGCTTCATTTGTTCTCCAGTTTGAGCCATTTTTCGTGTTTTTTTTTTTTTTTTTTTTGTTTGTTTGTTTGTTTTGGTTTTGGTATGGTCGCGGCTGTTACGTATGAGGGGTGGAGCCGTATGTAGGTGTTCCCCAGTGCAGGGCAGCCCAGTCGCTGAGTTGTGACGCTATATGTGGGGGTGGGGTCCGAGAGGGAACAATGGCGCCTACTCCACTCTCTCCTGGATTCCAGTCCCTTCCGCTGCTTCCCCTTCACCTGGATTGTCTGCACTCGAGAATGTGGGACCACCTGGTCAGCCAGCCGCCTTGTGCGGCTTCACAGGGTCTGCACAGTTGCCACCCCATGCCCGGGGTCCACGAGCCGCCTATGCACCTGGGAACTGTCAGCCGCTGCTGCCTGCATTCCTGGGTCCGCACCTCCACTTTTTCCTGCTGCAACTCTGCCCCTCTTATCTGTCTGGATGAATGGTTGTTGGACTTCTGTACAGTTCAATTTTCTATCAGTTCCGGTTGTTTTCTTGTTTCTAAATATTTGTTGTCCTTAATTTTGATTGTGAGAGGAGGTACAGTGTGTCCACCTACTCCTCCATCTTGGCCAGAAGTCCCATCTTCCAACATGTGTGTATGGAGGCTTCCCCACACAAGCAATAATTTTGGTTCCCCAGTGTGGGAGCTCTCTGAAAAAGTTCTTCAAGCTGTCATTTTGTGATTATCTGAGGCCTCATTTCATAGTCATGGTTTACTAAGCCATCGACCATTGCTCACTGATTTAACTTCAAGCCCGTTTCCCTTCCTGGGAAGTCAGGTTGTGGCACTGAAAGTTCTATTCCTCTCACCATGTGCTTGACTCTTACTGGCAACCAGCCCTCACCCTTGAGGTGAGAGGGTAGAATAAAACAGTTAGATGAAAATTGTGATTGCTTCATTCTACTATTTAAAGGTAACTGAAGAAAAACAAAGTCTTATCATTACCTACAGAATAAATTCTAAACAGCTTATCCAGAGAAAGGTCTTACATGACTATTTGGCCCCTGCACTCCTGTTTATTTTTCATGTCTTTATTACACAGAATGTTTCAGTTATTTCAACAAATCCCATGCTTCTACTCGACATAGATACATGAAGTCCCTTTCTTTAAAATGCTCTACTACCTATTTTTAGCCAAACCCATAGGATAAATTCCATTCATTATTTAAGAGGCATTATTCATTTAAGAAATACTTCTTGAGTGCCTACTTTCATTGCTGAACTGTTAAACCTTCACCTCTCCCACAAAATAGGGCTAATGTTCGCTTTTTAAAAAATATAAAATCTTTAGCTAGTTCATATATTCATTGCCATGACTGTTAGATCTGTTTATAGGTTTATATTCAAAATGTGAGTACCTTGAAGAAAATATTCTGTTTTATTTGTTTATATTTTTGTTGTTATTTTTGTTTCATATATGTTTCTATTGAACTGCACAGCGTCTACTTTGAGAAATGGTAGATTATACCTTTAAATACTGTATTTAGTATTGAAAATCTAGTTTTGGTCTGAGACTTAATATAGGTTATATAAAATTTTAATTTGAGTAAAATATTAACTTGTAATACAGAGATTTTGAATTATCCGAAGCTAACATAAAAGAAAATGAAAAAGAAAGACTTGGGTTCACTGAGTTTAAAGTTCCTATATCAAGTAGGACAAGAATTAACTGAAAGTATTAGTGTTAGTATTTAAAAGGCAAAAGATTTATACAATTTGAAGAGAAACCATAGTATTAGTATTTAAACTTATAGTGTACACCATGCATCAATAATTTTTTCTTCTTTGAAAGTGTTCTTTCCATTTAAATCTGGACTGTACTAGGCACTGTGTTATATAAAAAATAGTATTAATAATACCTGTGTATATGTATATAAAACTTGAAGTGTTCTGTGTGCTCTTAGGTGTATTACCCCAAGACTCTCCAGGCTACACTATGACATCTTATGGAAAGAGATAAAACAATCATTGCATGTTGGTATAAATGGTTTATAAGGGCAAATAATCACCAAAAATCTTTGAGAAACTTCAAAAAAATTTCTTATTAAAAAACAGCTTCATTAAGATAAAATAGACAAAACGATCTAAACATATTTGAAGTATTCAGTTAGATATATTTTTAGAAATGTATATATAGTGATGAAACCATCACCATAATGAAGAAAATGATAATAATGTTTATGTACAAAAGGGTGATCACATTCTTGCAAAATCTCTTCTCCTACCTCTACCCCCCACCTCATTCCCAAACAAGCACTGTTTTGCTTTATGTCATTACAAATTAATTTATATTTTTATAATTTTATATAAATATTATCATATGGTATGTACTCTTATTATTCTGATTTATTTTTCTTGGCCCAAATATTTTGAGATTCATCCATGTTGCTGCATGTATAAGGTGGTTCCTATTTATCACTGATTGGCATTTTATTGTATAAATCTATGCCATCATTTATCTATTTAATAGACTTTTGGGTTAAGTTGTTGTTATTGTTGTTGTTATTTTACTTTTACGGGCCATGTCTTGGTATTATATGTAAGATCTTTTTGCCTAACTCAAGATCACTAAGACTTCCATAAGTTTTATAATTTTAAGTTTTGAATAGTTTTGAATTGTTTTATATTTTTATACCCTTTTCTTTCTTTCAGTTGCATTATTTCTAGGTTAGTTTTGATAGACTGATTGATCTCATTATAGACAGCATTTTCCTGCTTTGAATGCACAGTAGTTTTTTATTTAGACTTAAACATTGTTAATTTTACCTTTTAGGTGCTGAATATTCTCATATTCCTATAAGCATTCTTAAGCTTTGTTCTGGTTAAGTTGCTTAGAGAGAATTTAATCCTTTCAGAGTTCCTTTTAAATTTCCTAAGGTGAGACCAGAACAGTATTTATTCTAAGAATATTGTTTTTCTCATTACTGAGGTAAAATCCTTCTGAGTGCTCAGTACACCAGTCAAGTTGGTTGGAACAAGCACTATTACCAGTATGTGTGGACATCATGTACTATTTCCTCTAATCCTTTTAGGTGGTTCTTGTCCCAGCCCCAGCTTTCTTGCTCAGATGCACGGGTTAGTACTTACTTTTCTGGATGCAGGAAGGGATACTGAAGAAATGCAAGCCTTGAATTTTCACAGCCCTCTCCTTTGGATATTATGCCCTAGCAAACTTGAGCTGCTTTGGCCTTCTCACACACCCAGCTTCATCTCTTTACCTCAGGCAGGCTGTTGGGTTCTAAGTGAGTTTTCCTCCATGGTCCACAACTTGAAAATCTCTCAATGTGCTAGGCAGGAATACATTTTAGCATTCACTTCATTCATTTTGCATCTCTCAGGGTTCACTGTCCATTGATATGATGTTCAATATCTTGAAAATTTTTGTTCTTAGGTGAGAGGTAAATCTGTCTCTATTATTCCATCTAGGCTGGAAGCAGAAGACTGTTTAGTCTTTGTATTTGAAATGTAGAGGAATAATACTTTTATTTCAATGGCAATACTTAATTTGGTTTGCTTGCTGGTTTTGAGGTGAGATAATAGATTTTAAAAGATGAATGAAAATGAGAGAAATGTGTCTCTACTCACTTCAACAGAATATTTTAGATGAACAATTTTGCTAATTTTAAAGTTAGAATTTTTTTATTTTGTTACAGAATCTCAGTGCTGTTATGGGTTCTTATACATTGTGGGAATGGAAAGAAACGTTCTAGCATGTGTATAATGAGCTAAGAAAAATATACTTATTTAATGGATTTCACTTATAAGCATTCTATCAACAAAAGCTTTTTAATTTTGTTTTTTATTTCATTATTAAGAAGTACATACCTCAATAATCCAGGACTCATCAGTCTATAAGCAGTCTTGAGATTATAATAAGATAAATATCGAAAGCTGCTAGCTGTTGATCTCTCATCTACTAAAGGAGGGATTCAATTGCTGCTCAAATTCTCCTCAGGTTATTTCCTAAGGATCCTTTATGGTTTCTTCATGCACTATGAAAGAAGTCTCTCCCATTCTTTAGCTTTAGATTTTTCACTATAATCCAATTTTAATGGTTTTTGTGAAATCTGGGGAGAGAATATCTTGTTCTGATCAAATTTGTTTAATGATATTCTCTGGACCAAGGAGGTTATTTTATAAAATGTATGAATTAGATCTTTCTAAAAATGATCCTTTAATTTCTTTGATCAAGAAAAGTTATTAGATTCCAATAGTTTTTCACAATATTATGACCTGATTGACATCTTAGTGTAGCAGTATCTAAGTACATGGGTAAACTTACTTCTATTTCCATTGACAATGGGAAATTCTAGATAGATTACTTTACTGAGATTATTTTCTAGTAGTGTACATTAATGTTGCATAATAAAGTAGTAAGTGCATTCTCTCTTTTATTTAGTAGCTGGAATACTGAATACTCTGTTTCTTGCAAGTGGTCACACATATAATCTTTATCTTCCAAGAGACTGACCAATGTTAAATTTCTCTTCATTCAATAATTCAGGAGATTACCCATTTTTATTTGTCTTTTATATTACAGTTTTATTGAGAGATAATTAATATACTATCAATTTAGCTAAAATTTGCAATTCATTGGTTTTCAGTAATTTCAGTTACATGACTCTCATCACAATCAGTTTTACATTTACATCACCCTAAAGAAATGCCATCCGTATTGGTAATCACTCTCTATTTTCCCCCAACCTCCTCTCCCCATCTCTAGAAACCACTAATCTACTTCTTATGTCTATAAATTTGCCCACTGTAAACATTTTATATAAATGAAATTATACCATATTGTGACTACCTTCTCAGCAGAATGTGTTCAAAGTTCATCTGTATTATAACACAGATAAGTACTTCATTGCTTTTTTCATTGAATATTTTCATTTAATATTCCATTGCATGCATATATTATTTGCTATTTACCCATTTATCAGTTGATGGAAATTTGGGTTTTTATACTTTTGGGCTATTATGAATAAATCTGCTATGAAAATTTAGAAGCAAGTTTTTGTGTAGAAGTATGCTTTTATTTCTGTTGGATATGTACCTGAGAAAGGTATTACTGGGTCATTTGTTTTTTGCTTTATGTTCTTTGGGTGCTCTGTTTTAGATGTTCATATGCTTGTAATTGTTACATCTTTCTAATGGATTGACACATAATGTTATTGATACATTGATTTCCATCTACCATTTCCAATTTTATTTTCTGGTCTCTATTAGCTTCTGATAGGAAGTAAGTTAGTTAATATTTTGGAGTTCCTTTGTGAAAGTCATTTTTCTGCTTTCAATATTGTGATTTTTTTTTTTTTTTTGTCTTTTGACTTTTTGTTATGATATGTCTGGATGTAGATCTTTTTTGTATTTAAATGTTTTAGAATTCACTGAGCATTTTGGTTGTACAGATTAATATTTTTCATCAAATTAAGTAGGTGTAGACCGTATTTTCACTAAAATTACTCTTTTCTTTCTACTTTTTTCTACTTCTTTTCTTCTTGTGTTTTCATAGCACAAATGTCATTGTGTTTAATGGAGTCCCTTGTTAATGTTTCTTTTTTTCCCCCTTCTTTTCTTCAGATTACTTGATCTGTAGTGATCTGTAATTTTTTTTTTTTGATTCATAACTACTATTGAGTCCTTGACTAAATTTTTTATTTCACTTACTGCATTTTCAACTCCAGGACTTTATTTGGTCTGTTTTATAATTTCACCTTTTTTATTGATATTCACAATTATTTTGTTTTACCTCTTCACATATGGTGGATTGCTTTAGTTATTTGAATGTATTTAAAATGAATTATTTTTCTGCTAAGTTCATCTTTTGGGCCTTCTTACCAACAGTTTGCAGTTTTTAATGTTTGCTTTTTCCTTTTTTTTTTTACTATGTAGGAGTCACACTGTCTTTTTCTTTTGCATGTGTTATAAATTTGTTGAAAGCAGGACACTTAGATAATATATTGAGCAATTATGGATGTTGCTCTTATTGTACAGCTTGTTGTTGTTTGCTTATGTATTTGTTTGATGACGTAGGTGGACTACATTCACTGCAGTGCAAAGCCTGTGATGTTACTCAAAGGGTACAGCCTTGCACATGTGGATAGTCACTCTGGGAATGAGAATGGTTTTTGTAGGGCTCTCTTTGACTGTCTCTTTCCCCGATGTCTCTGTTAAGCTATCTAGTTCTGTTGGTATTATGAATAGCTGTTCCCCTCTACTACTTGTCAGGTGATTTCCCTATTGTTTTCAACAATACCCTGTGCATAAATTCTTTCATAGCTGATCCAATAAAATTGAGAATGCTTTCTTAGAGATTTTTTTTCTTTCTGATTCCAGTTTTAGAGGTTTTCTTTGACCGTAGTAAGGCTCTAGCTGTTTCTTTCTCTGCTTTTCTCTCATAAACTAGCTGGCCTCTGGATTACCCTATTGCTCTCATGGAGCTACCACTAATTTTTTACTCACTTACCATCAAATCTTCATAGACTTCAAGAAGGCCTTGGGCTTGAGCTTCTCCACACTCTGTTCCAAATAGTCAGTTACTCTAGAGAGAGTTTCAGAACCCTCTCATTATGGCCTGAGTCTTCCTCTGGGCAAAAGCTTTATGATGTCCCTCCTGAGCTGGGGGCATGGCCTGCTTCTTTTGAAGTACAATTACTCCTGTTTTAAAAGCAGGATGCTGGGGAAGTACCCGTAGACTCTGTATTCTTGTATCAAAGAAGTTATATGTACCGTATAAATACCTTATATATACATATATATTTATATATATAAATACCTTATGTATGTATGTGTGTATATATACATATACCTCATATGAGATACATATAAGGTATATATAAAGTGCCTCTCTATGTACCAAAAAAGGTTGCTATTTACTCCCTTCCATACCTCTTTTTGAGGTTTTATATTTATGAATAATTTGTAAAGTGCACACTAGGCTGAAAGTGTCCAAGCTAAATTCCACAAATCATGCAGGATATACCTTTACAGGTCATGAATCAGCTGTGTGTGACAGTAAAAGGAAAACCTTGTTGAAACTGACATTCTGCTTTTCTAGCTTATTAGTAACACAGAGATAATGAGTAATATTCATATTGCTTCTTATTATTCAAAAAAAGTCATAGTAAAATAAAGAAGATTTTCTTGAGGACAAACTAATCCCTCTCTTGGACTGTCACAATTATTAATTTTTTGAGTGACCATTGTTCTTCTAGTCTATCTCCTATGCTCCTGTCTAAAGAGATATCTGATGGGGTGAGAATCAGAGAGGAAACTTGATACTTAAATTTTATTGTACAATCTACTACTTTAATTGTTATCCTCTTTGGTATTTGTAATATACCAGTAGTCTTTTTTAAATATTTAGATAATATATTGACATATCTGTCTCACTTCCTAGACTCCTATCTTTTTCCTCATTTAACTTTTATACAGAATCTAGTATGATGTAAAACACATGGTAAGAACTCAAGGATTTTATATATAGAGTGAATGAATCACTTGAGTTAAAATGGTCTCGGATGATACCTTAATAAATTATAAAGTCAGTGACTCTCTTCTTTATTAGATTTCTCCTGGACTGGATAATCCAGATGTTAGTATTCTTCAAAGTCACAGAAAACTAAGGAGAATTAAATATAGACTTAATACATCATTTGGGTGAAAGTGATCTAAAATTTTACCTCAATAATTTTCAAAGAAAAATGACTCCTTACTGACTATTCTCTTGGACTGAGTAAAATTGTTATTAGTGTTCTAAAATATTAAATCTTAATAGATATTTAAATGTGGTCCCTGAGCCATCAAGCAGAAATTGAAGTGGTCCAGTGTTTTTGATGGACAGTAAGTCTTACAATTCATTTTGTTCTAGAAGGATTTGGGTAAATACAACAATCACTGATTAGTATAGAGATAATGTTGTCAAATATAGAACAACAGCCAGATTAGTATAGAAAAGTAAAATTAGTGAGCAAAATTTTGTATAAAGCCTTTTATATTTGCCAATAATGGATCATAAGTTCTTATTAGTAATTTTAGTCACTTCAAAGGGAGAAACAAGATCAGTTAATTATCATGTCCACAAACAGTCATACAAAAGAGATGTAATATATGTTGGTGCTGACAATCAGAAGAGGGAGTTCCTCTCTGAGTGTTTTTAGATAAACGTTCATGTACTGAATTGAGTTGGCTTAAGGGTATATATAGCAACATTTATACAGTGGTTTTTATAGTACTTTTCAATGTAGGCCTGTGGGAAAACACTAAAAAGAAATGATGAAAATATAACATTCCACTTGTCTAAATTAATTGGAGGAGTTTTCCAGGGGTGTCCAACCCCAGGCCTGCGGGCTGCATGTGGCCCAGGATGGCTACTAATGGGGCCCAACGCAAAACTGTAAATTTACTTAAACTCTTTTTTTTTTGCTTGTCAGTTTTCATTAGTGTTTGTGTATTTAACATGTGGCCCAAGACAACTCTTCTTCTTCCAGTGTGGACCAGAGACATCAAAAGGTTGGACATCCCTGAATGGAGTACGTCCCATTCATCAGCCCTCCATCAATGTTATATTGCTCATCTGAGATTTTGAAATCTACTAATAAGAAACTGAGTTTCAGTAAAACCCTTTTGCCAGGTGAAATGGTTGTTTCTTTCTTGCCTGTTGCTGGTGGAGCCACAGCTTGAAAAACCAAGATTACAACTGTCACTCTATATAGAAGCGAAGTATTATGAGAAGGATTTATAAAAATCTACCCCTTCTCAGTGGTATGAAGGAGTGCTCATGGGCAAGGATGAGATTTGCCTCGAGACTTTGTTTTGCAGTCTTCTCCAGTGAAAAAGCGATTGTGTTTATTAGACTTTAAATTTTTACTGTACCATGTAAGATTTGCCCTCAATATTTTTGGTCTGGAGAAAGTTTAAAGCTGATATAAAATAAAATTCTCACCTTGACTAGTAGAGAAAAATGCTTTGTAAAACACTTTTGAACACTAAATTTAAGGAAAAATACACTGATTTTTTTCATCTAAGACCAACTGGTTTTAAAATATGCATCTCAGTGAGTAAATGAGTTAACCAGATATAGTTACTTTATGACAATTTTTAAAGAACATCAGGGGTGTTGGCCATCTTCTAAAAATGATGTATTTTGTTTTAGAACAATTGATTTATAGAACTTTTTGAAGCAATAGTTGTACAACATATCCAGTTTTCTGATATGATCACCCTAACTTTTTGACAAGAAAGACAAGTTATCTAATATAATGCTCACAATTACATATAGACAGCTTACTAACAAGGGTGTCAAATCATTAACATACCATTAATAACAATGGTATGGATTCAGAATAAATTCCTTGAATTCTTCTACTAAAATTATCCGATCCATAAAGAAACACTTTTACAAACCCTGACTATGAAAATAACAATAAGATTCAAGTTTTAGATAAACATCAATATCTGGGGAATATACTGAGAACTTGCAGTGATGGTGGTGGATAGTCAGAGAGTGGAAGCCCCTAATGGGTCATGAGAAGTCACATAATATCCTAAATGATTTCCGAAAGACATCTCCATATGATGAGAATAAATGGCATGTTCAGTACTGTACTGGGAACAAGGCAGAAAATGTGTTTCAGCCCAGCATTGTTCCTAGTGGGAACAATAGTGGCCTATAGTGGCCTATAGACCTTTCAATGGATTGAAAGGAAACTTGCCCACTTTAGTTGTGTGTTTGACTCAGAGGGCTGGGATAGGATGCAGGGCAGGATTTCCCTTTATAAAAATAAGAATGCCTCTCTGTATGTCCTCCTTGGAGAAGTGTCTGTTCAAGTCCTTTGGCCATTTTTAAATTTTTTTTTTGTCTTCCTAGAGTAGAGTCATGTGAGTTCTTTATATATATTGGAGATCAAACCCTTGTCTGAGGTATCATTGGAAAATATGTTTTACCATAAAGTTGGTCCTCTTTTCATGTTAATGCTGTTTTCTTTAGCCTCACAGAAGCTTTTTATTTTGATGAGATCCTGTTTGTTCATTCTTTCCTTTATGTCCTTTGCTCTAGGGGACATATTGGTGAAAATATTGCTGCATGCAATATCTGAGATTTTTCTGCCTCTGTTCTGCTGAGGGACTTTAATGGTGTCATGACTTATATTTAAGTCTTTTATCCACCTTGAATTTATTTTTGTGTATGGTGTAAGTTGGTGATCAAGTTTCATTTTTTTACATGTAACTGTTCAGCTCTCCCAACACCATTTGTTGAAGAAGCCATTGTTACTCCATTTTATGCTTCTGCTCCCTTTTTCAAATATTCATTGACCATAGAGACTTGGGTTTATTTCTGGGCTCTCTATTCTGTACCATTGATCTATGTGTCTGTTCTTATGCCAGTACCAGGCTGTTTTGATTACAGTGGCCTTGTAATACAGTTTGATATCAGGTATTGTAATCCCTTCTACTTTGCTCTTCTTTCTCAAAATTACTGAGGCTATTCAGGGTCATTCATGGTTCCATATAAATTTTTGAAGTATTTGTTCTATGGCTGTGAAATATGCCATTGGTACTTTAATAGGTATTGCATTGACTCTATAAATTGCTTTGGGTAGTACGGACATTTTAATGATGTTAACTCTTCCAATCCATGAGCATGTTATATGCTTCCATTTGTTTGTGTCTTCCTTAATTTCTTTCTTCAGTGTTGTGTAGTTTTCTGAGTACAGGTCTTTTACCTCTTTGGTTAGGTTTATTCCTAAGAATTTTATTTTTCTTGTTGCTATATCAAATGGGATTTTTCCTGCTTTCTGTTTCTGATATTTTATTGTTGGTATAAAAAATGACTTTGATTCCTGATATATAAAAATATGCTCAACATCGGTAGCCATCAGAGAGCTGCAAATTAAAACCACAATGAGATTACACTTCACACCAGTGAGAATTACCACCATAAACAAAGCAACAAACAACAAGTATGGGAGAGGATGTGTAGAAAAGGGAAGCCTAGCACATTGTTGGTAGGATTGCAGACTGGTGCAGCCACTATGGAAAACACTATGGAATTTCCTTAGAAAACCATAAATGGAACTGCATTTTGACCTGGCAGTTTCACTGCTGGGATTATATCCTAAGAACCCTAAAACAGCAATCCAAAAGAACCTATGCACCCCAATGTTCATAGCAGCACAATTTACAATAGCCAAGGGTTGGAAGCAACCTAGGTACCCATCAGTAAATGAATGGATCAAGAAACTATGGTACATTTACACAATGGAATTCTATGCAGCAGAAAGAAAGAAGGAGCTCCTACCCTTCACAACAGCATAGATGGAACTGGAGAGTGTTATGCTAAGTGAAATGAGCCAGGTGGTGAAAGACAAATACCATATGATCTCATCTTTAAGTGGAACCTAATCAATAAAGCAAACAAGCAAGCAAAATACAACCAGAGATACTGAAATGAAAAACAATCTGACAGAAACCAGAGGGGAGATGGGAGGGGATAATGAGGGGAAAAGGGTGAAGCATTTTCAGGAGCAGCTATAAAGGACACATGGACAAAACCAAGGGTGGGTGGAATCAGGGGAGGGATGTGGGGATGGCTGGAGTGGGGGGAGAGATGGAGGGAATAGGCAGACAACACTGTACTTGAACAACAGTAAAAAATGGAAAATAAAATAGAAAACTGCCTCCCCTAAGCAATTATAATAAAAAAATACTGTTTCTCAAAAAAATGAGAATGTCTCTTTTTCGGTCTACTTAAATGGGATCAAAATCTCAAAATTAAGAAAGCAAATATATCAAAATAGTTATTATAGCCATATGTGTATGGATAGGTAGCTCCTGAGGTCTGATAATTTATGAAAAGATTTGGATGTAAAAAGTCCAGATGACCATTGCTCTCTTTTTTGACTTATCTGACTCAGTACTTTTAAACTTACCGATTGGTGGTGGTGGTGGTCAGGTAGGTAGGTAGGGATGTGGGCGGGGGTCCAGCAGTTTAACTCACACATCTGCCATCTTTTCCACTGTAGTTATAGATGAGATAAACAACTTAAAATCCCAGATAGAAGCAAGTTGCTATTTTACAATCTGTGTCACATAAATATACATGATATAAAAACTTGTATTTTTTGAGACTTCATTAAGAAATGTTTAGGAAAATAAATTATGTTGAGAAGTATATCTGAAGGATTTTCCTAGACAGATGTTTAAAAACTTTTTTATTATTAAACTATCTATTAATTACAAGGTGAATTCAATAATATAATGAGATAATTCCCAACTGCCACCCACCAAAACAACCAGTGTTCTGATTATTGAGGAACGAGTAATGCCCAGAATCTTTCTTTCTTTTTTTTTTTTTTTTTTTTTTGCGGGGGCTGGGTGGTGGTGGAGATAGAGAGGTGACTGCCAAGATTATATATATATAAAAAAAAGTAAACCTACAAATTTCTCTCTTTATCATTTGCCATCAAATCATTAGGCATTGCACCAAAGCATTATATAATATGTGACATATTTAGTTTGAAAAATGTAAAAAAAAAAAAAGAAAAAATATGTATGTTTTAAAACAGTAAAGGTACAATGGAAACTTAAGAAAAGAGGTGAGAGAGAGAAGGAAGTAATGAAGAAAGGAAGAGAGAGAAATGGGGGGATAGAGAGAAAGAAGAAGAAAGGTAGGTGTACAGAATGAGTCTCAATATTCCAATATTCCCCCTTTGCCTTTGATTATATCACTGGTGTCTACACATCCACTATCCCCTTGTTCCTAAAACTCTGTGGGGCAGCAGGAGACTTTTCAGGTCCACCTCACAACATATTTGGTCAGAATCTGCATTTTACTAAGATCCAAAGTGATGAATAAGCACATTCCAGTTTCAGAAATAGTGTTCTCAATCACAATGTCTGGTAGTAACATGACAAAGGAGAAAAAAAGGAACTCTCTAAAGCAAGACAGAACATGACATAAAAGTACACAGGTAATCAACAAATTAACTATGCAATTTAAGAAAATATCTATTGATCTGTAATTGTGTAATGTATCAGTTTTTTATAAAGGTAGAAAATAAAAATAGAGGTAAACTTTAATTACTACTTTTTGTCTGTTTGGGGAGGAAGTGGTCAGCATAAAATATGGGGAAATATTATGATTGGCTCTTTTCAGTGCATTTTCTATTCATTTTATGCCTTCTAGTAACCTGATAAGCTGTCACATAAACTAATATTAAAACAACAAATTATACTCTATTTTATTTGAATAGTATTAAAATCTTATGTTTATACAATTACTATCAAATTTTATGTGTCCAAATTAATATTACATTAAATGATGCTTTTGTATAGGAAAATAAAACAGCTAAAGGAAGCGGATGCATGTGTTCTTAAGATGCAGCTGTTATTATATTAAACGCAGAAGCAATATTTTAGATGTTGTATAGCATACTTATAAAAGTAGTTTACCTAAAGATCTAAATTTTCTTATGCTGCCAACCTTTAGAGCTATGAACAAGAAAACATTGGATATACACTTACAGGAAAGACTATAAAATGTAAAAACAAGGTAACATTTTGTAAAAATCTATAATACACTATAAAATTAAAGAGCTTCATATATATTTTTAATTTAAAGAACTCTAAATCATTTATACTATTCTGATGTATTTTTTTAAGATTTTGTTTATTGAGTTTTAGAAGGGAAGGGAAGGAGAAAGAGAGGGAGAGAAACGCCAATGTGTGATTGCCTCTCATGTGCCCCTGCATCAGAGACCTGGCCAACAACCCAGACTTGTGTCCTGACCGGGAACCAAACCAGCAACACTTTGGTTCACAGGCCCGTGCTCAATCCACTGAGCCACACCAGCCAGGGCTATTCTGAATTATTTTAACTAAAAGAGGTCATTTCATCCTTTCAATTTAAAATTTTTTAACTGAGGATGAATATTACCTTCACCCTCAGAAATGACTTTGGTTATTTCATGAGATATTTTGTAAGATATATGTTTATTGAAAACCCTATGTCTTGTATGATTGATTTATTGTTAAAAGATAGAATTAATATTTTACACCCTTCCTACCTATTCAAATGTTAGAGATTGTTCTTACTCTGAAACACTGCCTAAATTACATAAAACTTCCTTTTGTGGTAAAATATTAATTAGGTGTTTTTTTCTATCTGTAAACATAATAATAAACATATTTTTAAGAACGAGACATGAAACATGTACTTAGTTTTATTCTTTATTAATATTTATCTTATTTTATTTTTAAAATTGGTGAGATAAAACCATACCTCTTTGCAATAAGTAAAATGCAATAGACCACACAACTGTCTGCACATCATAAACATCAAAATCAATATTATTTTTAAAGTAAAATTTTGTATAGAGCATGCAAATGGAGAAACTGAATTTACATTAATTTGTTGTCAATATAAATGTTTAAAATAATTATTTAACACAGAGTAAATGGAAATATTTAATGCAGTTTTTGTGAAAGAACTCTTCTTTTCTGAGAATATTATTGCTCATTTAAAATGTCAGTGTAAGAAAACAGAACAGTATTTTCTCACAACCACATTTAAGCTCTTATTATAATAATATCTTAACCTAAGTTGATGATTTTGATTTCTAATTCATTAAAATTACCCTCTTCCTATCAGCTACTTTAGACTTGAGAAGTTTCAAATTAAATGAAAATATTATTAAACCTCTTTCCCATAGAGAACAAATAATTCCTAAATGCACTATTTAACCATAAGCTGAATCGTGCATAGTAAGTTTAAATACTCATGACTGAATTCACATCTTGAGGGAAGTATTCCATCCATGTTAAAATTAATTTGTCAAGTGAAGAACAATTATCTTAATGGAAATTTCACAGCAAATATATATTTAAATATTCAAAATATTTAGGTGACTGTCTACTTTATTTTCTTTACCAAAGATGGCAACTCTTTCTCTCATCTTAGGTATTTTTTAGCAATTATGTCCACTTCACATTGTTCATGGTAAAGTCTTAGTTCATATACTACCCTGTACTTTCTTTTAGGCATAACCAGGTAGTTGTGAAAATGCTCTTCCCAAATGTGCTTGTGGCTCTGAGAATTAAGATTATCCTTTAATAAAACTAAAATCTAAAGAAAAGAGATTAATATTGTAAAATGGCCTGATTTTTCCAGGGGAGTATAAAAAATATTTTGTCCTTAGGAATAAAAGTATGGTGTCCCATTGTATTCTTTCTATATTTAACTTTTAAATTTTATTTTATAGTGTATTTTTATTTTCTTAAATTCAAATAGGATAAATATTAAACTAACAAATATTTGCTTTCAAAAATTAATAAAGAGAAGAAGTAGCTTCCAATAAGAGACTTTTTTAAAAATTTAATCTTTGTTATATTTTTTTCCATTATCATTTAGTACCCTTATACCTCCCTGCCCTAGTAATCACCACACTGTTGCTCATGTCCATGAGTCCTTTCTCCTTTTTTGCTCAATCCCTCCTTCCCCTAACCTCCCACCAGCTGTCATCCTGGTCTCCATCTATGACTTTGTCCCCATTTTCCTAGTTAGTTCAGTTTGTTCATTAGATTCCACATATGAGTGAAATCATATAGTATTTGTCTTTCTCTGACTAGTTTATTTCACTTAGTATAATGTTCCCCAGGTCCATCTATACTGTTGCAAAGGGTAAAGTTTTCTTCTTTTTTATGGCCAAATAGTATCCCATTGTGTAAATGTCCTACGGTTGTTTTATCCACTCATCTGCTGATGGACACTTAGTCTGCTGCCATATCTTGGCAAATGTAAACAATGCTGCAATGAACATAGGGGTGCTTATATTCTTTTGAATTAGTGTTTTGGGTTCTTCTGGATGTATTCCCAGAAGTGGGATCACTGCGTGAAAAGGCAGATCCATTTTTAATTTTTGAGGTGTCTCCATACTGCTTTCCACAGCCACTGTGGAAAAGTCTGCATTCCCACCAACAATGGACAAGGGCCCCCCTTTCTCCACATGGAATCTGTTACATTTTGTAAGAGAATGTCACAGAAAATTTTAATTTGTATTTTATTTTTCAGATGTGAAATATTTAAAAGAGGAGGATGCAAATCGCAAGACTTTCACTGTCAGCAGCACCCTGGACTTTCGAGTGGACAGGAGCGACGATGGAGTGGCAGTAATCTGCAGAGTTGACCACGAATCCCTCAATGCTACTCCTCAAGTGGCCATGCAGGTGCTAGAAATACACTGTAAGTAAATGCTCTTCTCTCCCCCTTTATCTGGGCAGCAAATCTCTTCATCTACTTTTAAAATAATTTCAAAATTAAGTGAAGTTACAGAAAATGTGCAGCAAAATCTACAGCCAAATAAAGTAAAATTACTCTCAATAGTATTAATCAAGTTCAAAGGAAGTAGTCCTTGGCTGAATATCATTACACTGAAGGAAGAAAAAGGAGGCATCAAAAGGTTAAAGTTCCTAATTACCTTTCAAACAGTGGCTTGATGTTTGGGTGCACATCTGGGCTGGGGGAGGAAGACTGGTAATTTTGAGACAATCAGAGAGTTGGTGAATCTGAAAAGGTCATTGATGAGCTTTATTGTATGAAAGAAATTCTGTTACATGCAAATGTGGCTTTCTATCTGTGCTTTTATTAGACTATTTTTATTATCTTCTCTATGAAATATACTAAGCCAGTATGAACGCAAGGGCATATCAAGTATGTTATCTTCATCAATATCATATTATTTGCAAGTGATAAGAACAATATTAATTAGATGACTTCAGTAGTCCAGGGGCAGTGCTAAATGCTTCATTGGCATTATCTCATCTCATGTTATCTGTTAGAGCATCAGCATAACAAACTGATATGTAGTTACTCTGTTTAGTCATAATTGACAGATGAAGACACCAAAGATTATAAAGGTTGAGTCACTTGGCCAAGTTCACATGACTAGCAAATTGTGGACTTGCCATCATAATAGTTTTAGTAGTTAGCAAGGTCCTGGGTATAGATCTATAAATATTCATCAAAATGAAAGTGAATGAATTGAAATAAGATAAAACAGAAAAGAAAAAGAGTAGAACACAGGATGTTGTATTTCTGAATTGTATTACTTGATTTTTTTAAATATTGGAGATTTTTTGTTTGCTTTTGTTATCTATTAAAGTTCTAGAATAAGTTTAGAATTTAAGTAAGACGTAAACTTACATTAAATCCTGAAAGTTTAAATGTAAGTACCCATCTTTGAATATGCCTTGTATTTGTTTTCACTTATTAATTAAACAAGAATTTATTGAGTGCCTACTATATAACAGGTATTGTTATTGAGCACTGGGGTTACATAAGTGACCCCAAAAGAACAACAAAACAAATCAAGATGGTCTTCAAGTGTCAAAATCACCATCACTACCAACAGCAACAAAGTCCTTTTCTATTACAGCATCTGTCCTATGTAGGAATGACAGAAAAACAAAATAAATAAATGCAATATGAACTAATACAACATAAATACATGAACTAAGTTTTTTTGGGGAAAATGAAGCAATGTTGATGATAAAGAGTACAATTGGAGAATTGGGAATGGGGGTCAGGGGAAATTAGTATGTGTGTGTGCATGTATGTGTGCTATGTCTGTCCAGTAGATATGCAACCAAAGTAATGTAATAGAGACATTTATTGAAGAAGATAAAAGATACAACAAACACTGTACATAGAAGGACAATGACACCTCGGTCCTCTTCAAAGTAGGCACCTTGAGACCTCACACAGTTCTCCCAGTCACCATCAGCTGCCCATTTTATTTTCCTGAATCTCATCAATGGTCTGAAACCTCTTTCCTTTCAAAGGCAACTTTAGTTTTGGGAAAAGCCAGGAGTTGAAGGGCTGTAAGGGACTGAATCACCTGGGTGATTTGATGTATCACAAAAAAAAAAAAAAAAAAAAAAAAAAAAAAAAAAAAAAAAAAAAAAACTCTGCACAAGATGTGATGCATGGGAGATGCATTGCTGTGATGAAGCTGCCAATCACCAGTTGCCCATACCTGTGGCCTTCTGAATCACCCAAATAATTTCCACTGAGGAATGTTCAAGGGTAATGCAAAATTTGATGCAGATTCTTTGCTCTCCCCGCTCAGTTCTTTTGAATGCAATGACCACACAGTACACATGCTCACTCAACAGTGTCTACTGCCCCCACTGACCAGTGCAGCGAAGATGTCATGGTTCATGCATGCCAGTCTACTCTCCCTGGCTGCTAGGTTACATTGATGTTACATAAAGCATTCTTATCATATTAACAACGGCTGGAGGTTTTTTTTTCAGACATATCTTGTATGTGTAATATTATATATACACATACCAAAAGAAAGAGGGAAGAGCAAGTATAAAGGCCATGAGATAGGAGTATGCTTTAGTGTTCTAGGAACACCAAAGGCATCAGTGAAACCAGGGCGGAGTGGACTATGGGAAAATTCAAGAGGATATTATGAAAAAAGTTTGAAGTACCAGGGGAACTAGGCTTTAAAAATTTTTTTGATTGAGAAATTATCATCCTTATTATGATTTTTAATTATTGTTCATTGTGATTTAATTACTCTCAGTTCATTTGTCATTAAAAATGTTATAATTTTATATACTTTCAACTATATTACATTAGTTTTATTAATTTTCTGTTCTTATTGAAGCAGATGCAGAAATGACTATATTTTATAGCTCAGACTGAGACTGCTCCAAATTTCAAAACTTATTTGCGGTAAGAACTTGGAACAATTATTGAAACTGATTAAGATTTGAATATAACCTAGAGAATTAATTTCCATGAGGAGCAAACTAGACAACTTAAGTTTGTGGCATTAAATAAAAATTTAAGATAAGTCTATATCTGCCTTAGTCAACTTAGGCTTCTGTAACAAAAATACCTGAGAGCTGGTGGCTTATAAACAATATAACTTTATTTCTCACAGTTCTGGATGTTAGAAGTCTAATATCAAGATTCAGGCACTTTGGTGTCTGGTGAAGACCTGCCTCCTAGTTCACGGATGGGGGTCTCTCTGTGTGTACGTAGGCGAAGGGGGCTAAGAGAGCTTTCTGGACTCTCTTTTATAAGGACACTAATCTCAACCACCACCTTCCAAGGCCCCACTCTTTATCATCACATTGGAGATTAGGTTTCAACATATGAATTTGGACAGGACAAAAATGTCTATAGAATCTTCCCTTTTTTATTTTTTCTTATTTCATCAATGTCTTTCAAAATATGTAAAAGTATAATTTGATGTGCTGAGAGCAGCCAGATCATCAGCATTGTAATTTAAACTTATTTTCCTTACATATAAAGCCAAGTAAAACTGTTTAAAAATGATGTTTGGTTACTAATTTAACTGTGATCTTCAACATAAAACTAATGAAAGTTGAGTCATAAGGAATCTTGAAGATTGTCAGCCAAAGACCATTGGCCATCTGCTAGTAGCCTAGACAAGTTAGATTTGGTGCTTTATGACGAAAGAGAAGGCAAACCAGGCAATCTCTGAGTGTGGGTGAGAGTTAGGAGTGGCTTTATGACAACAGTTAGGAAAGACTTGTCCTGAATATTCTAAAGACAGTTCCGGGATTGGATGCGGTTGAGATTGGTGGCAATCTAGTAATGGATATGTTGGTAACTTTTACCTGGAAAGTAAAAATATTAAAGCAGAACTCATTTGGCTGTTATAAAAATACAATGGTTAATACGCTAATTTTTGTGATTGCTGAATGTCGTGGTCTCTGTCTTGTTTCAGACCTGATTATGCAGTAGATGTGTCTTTGTCTTACTCCACTCCATAGTCACAGAGTGGCTTCATCTGATTGCTGTTTAGATTTTAGAGAATTATTTATGTTTTTTGAAAATATTTCAGCTTAGCTGTTAGATGCCAGTTGTCAGCTGCTAAAGTCATTTTCATTTTCTTGGGAGTCTAAAATGGAACTATTTTACACTTCCTGGGCATTTTTAGCGCTTCATCATATTTCAGCATGTGTTATTAAGTAAATTTTATGGAGGAAGGCAATTGAATTGCCTAATTTTTTAGAAAGTTTTGTGCGAAAATGTTAAATTTGCTGGCCAATTAAAAATAACAACTCATTCTAGCATGGTTTAATATGTAAGTGGCTAGAAGGCAGAAATCAGATCTATTTAAATTATTTTCCCTAAAATCTAGCATACATCCCATCATTTAAGTGTGCGAAGTTAGTTAAAACTAACTGATGATAATGCTGAATGTTACTTTAGTGATGCAGAATATTCCTCCGAAATGAAATGAGGGGTGGAGAGTGGAGAGGGAACATTTAGCAACAGTCTGCATCAAAATTAGAACAAATTTGGTATAGTCTTTATAAATCTCTAAGCATCTCAATGGTTGTTTTCAGAGATAGTAGATTATGAATCTACCTAGATGCAAGAAATAACATGCATGATGTGGCAATTTCCACAGGTGCAAGTGGAGGAAATTAAAAAGAGCTGAAAAAAATAAGGTGATTAGTTTAGAACTTAGGAAACATAAGTTTAGAACATTAGAAACATTATTTACAACATTCCTATGAATAATTCCAAAGACTGGCCCAAATAGAAAAAATACTTACTTGGCCTTCTGATCCGCCAAAGCAGAAAAGATGCCATTGTTTTCTGTAGTGAATGACAAGAGTAAATATTTAACCAAAAATAATGAAAAGTTATGACTACACCTGAAATGAAAGTCCTATGCTATTGTGGAAAAACAAATGTGATGAGAAATAAGAAATAAGTATTATACACATAGTGAGTGTCAAGGAGCATTATTTAAAAAATATTCTAGGAGAAATTACATTTCTAGGGCTAAATGTTTTAACTCTGTGATCTTGTAACATACAATTTAAAAAGATTCAGCCTATAAAATGTATCACAGCAACATTCATTTCTCTATAAAATATTAATATAAATTCTACTGCCACTGTGATGGGGGAAGGTGTCTTTAAACTTGAAATCAAAGAAAATGTTGAATTTCACTGAGAACCACATATGCCTGCACATTTCACTTAATAGGTAACAACATATTTTGCACCTGAGCAAAGGAAAAGACCAGTTTCTTTTTATGGATGGAAATTCTCATTCATTTTCTTGTTTTTATACAGACCTCATTGAAACAGTAACCATTCTTTGCTGATTTAATTTTTAGAAGAACAGATTGTATGAGTCAGGTTTTATTCAATTCTAAGTGAGAGTAATGTATCTGTACTAACAGAAAGAACTATGCACAAAACAGAAAAGAAGACAATAGCTGAACATATATTTTTCTTATGTAACATTGACACAATTACATTAAAAATCATCTGTTTTAGAAAATGAATAACACAAGAGACAGATTAGAATTTTTTCCAGAAGGAGTGTTCTGAAAATGCATTGAATATCATGGCATTGAGATGCCAACATGCATAAATAAAAGCCTCAATTTAAAGTCCATGTTTGTGTTTGTTGTAAAGTATGTTTTGTGTATAATTTATCTCTCACTTTTGCATAGTCCTTCCACTCCAGCACTGTCCAATAGGACCTTCTGTGATGATGGAAGTGTTCTTTAAATGTTTTAAAATAGTAGCCAATGGCAGGTGACATGTGGCTACTCAGCAATTGAACTAGGAAACTTGTGATTAAGAAACTTTGCTTTAAATTTTGTTTAATTGGACACCACCACTCTGAATGATTTCATCATACTTTCATTTTCTTATGTTGCTATTTTTAGCATAGTTGGAAATAATTGATGAGCTAAGGGTGAGAAAATGGTAACATAATTATAGAACGCTGATCTAGCAAGAAGTTTCATAAGAAATATAAAACCACTATAGTTTCATATGTATCTCATAGTTGAGTCCAATGTTTTTATATCATAATCACAAAGTAAAATGATATTAAATCTATTTTTTAAAAGATTTCATTTATTTATTTTTAGGAAGGGCAAGGGAGGTAGAAAGAGAGAGAAACATCAATGAGTGGTTGCCTCTTATGCACCTCCTACTGGGGACCTGGCCCACAACCCAGGCATGTGCCCTGACTGGGAATCAAACCAGTAACCCTTTGGTTCACAGTCCAATGAACCACACCAGCCAGGGCTAAATCTATTTTAAAAGTAAGATGTCTCTTTGTTTTTTGGAGGACTTCTAAGAAAAAAATACAAATTATGAAATATATATTTTAAAAAATTAGAACTATTACTAAAAGAAACTCAAAAATTAAAATCAAGGCCATTGGATTCAAATATTGCCCTGAGGATTAATCTTGCAATTTTTTAAGGAGGAAAATTTTTGCAGATATTTTAAAAAATAAGGTTGGTGATTTAAGTGATCATTACAGAACTACAGAAAGTTTTATTCTGCCCTCCAAAATAACTTTTCCATTCTCTTTATGATGCCTTGTAATTTGCAATTTAGTATTTGGCTTGAGTGTAGGAGGCTGTCGCCCATCAGTGGGTGGTGATGGGAGACGTGCACTGATTCTTCAAGGCGGTATGTGAGCTGTGCCCGTAGAGGCCCGGGCCATACTTTTACGACTGTAATGTTTAGTGTTCAAATACAGGTTCACAATCTCTGGCATAAAGTATAAACTTTTTAAGAAAATATATGTTAAGTACAGTGTGACCTTGAAAATCAGTATTGCATATTTTAATATTCAAGTTCTGAAGTCAGATAAGGATAGGTTGGAAAGCAAGCTTTTCTTTATGACTTCATACTAGTCAGTTTAAACCTCAATTTTCTCCTCAGGAAAATGTACCTACTTTATGTACTTTGTAAGCATTTAAATCAGATAATGCATCACACAAGTGCTTGGCTTTCAGTTTTGCTATTAATAGAAAAATAATATTCTTTATGAATACAAAGAAGTTTAATACTTTCTATGAGATCTGTACTTTGTGAAGGAGAATGGAAAAGCTTGAGAATAAAAACAGGGACCCTGTGAAATAGTTAAATATATATATTTGTAATTTTGCCTAGGGCACATACTACTCACTATCACTGATAGAAATCAAACTTAAATTTAATTAATCAAGAAAATAAAACAATTTTTAAAATATGTTTTCTTTCCAATAATGAAAGCTACAAATAAAGTGCCCTTACCCTAAAGAAGAAATTTCCTGGAAGCCATCTACTGTAACTATGCAGTTACTGTTTTATTTGACTTTACTCAATTTAAATATATTTCAAAATATATCACCAAATTTAAGAATTATTTTATAATTATTTTTGATGATGATGATGATGATTTTGGTTTTTCTCATATTTACCAAAATGATATATGAGAACATTTCAAAGGTTAGCTGATGTATGAAATGAAATTAACCTGATAATTGACATAGTGACTAACAAACAAAAATTAAGGTAACTCTACCAATTCATACAGCTTTACATGTCATTTCACTTGACTTAACCTATGCAGTTTCTACTATTGTTGCATGTTTGTTAAATACAGATTGAATGCATAAGCCCTTCCATGGCAGATTTATAAAACCTAAAACATCTTTGTATTAATGTATTCATTTTGTTATTTATTATTTCTTTTTGCATACTCATGATGAATTTTTCCATGGTGCTTTGATAATGTCTACTTAAAATAACATCCAAACATAGACAGCTTGAAAATGTTTAGGGACACAATAAATTTTGATTTCTCATTTTGTGCTTTAAATGATGATACACAGTCTTATTTTTAAAATGAGCTTTCAAAAGAGTCAAAATGTCCCTGCTAGTGATGAAATTTGACTAGTGACCTTTCTGATACCTTTTCCTAAACAATCCAACTCCAGTGCTGAAGCTATCAACTAGTTGAATTTCTTCCTGCCCTTCGAAGCAAAACCAATCTGCCAACAATATCGAATCAAAACTGCAATTTACATCAATTCATTAGGCCACTAGTACAGGAGAGTTTCATTTGATAAATTTCTAAATTCTATGTATTTTATTGTTTTATCATAACTTTCTCAATTATAAATTATTTTATTTCTAAATATTTTACAGTTATTATAATAACTAGAGTAAGATCTTGAAGAAATAATGATTAGAATCTAAAATGTAAGTAAGGATAATAAATAAAATATAGAGAAAATGCACTTAAAATAATCTACTGTAGAACTCTCAACTGTAAAAATTTATGAAATAGAATGTAAACACAAATATTGAAGCCTTTATTATCTATAGTTTTACTGCTAACCTCCCTCCTCCATAAGACCTTCCTACAGCTCAGCTTTATAGTAGATACATGTTTCTAATTGCTCCCTGATCCAATTAGTTTCACACATAGCCAAATATCTTTCTAAAACTTGCTTCTGAGCCTGATAATCACTTGATCAAAAACTTAAGATGATTTCTTACTGCCTTTACTTAATGGTCAAACTCTTTATCTTAACACTGAAGGCTTTTAAAGAATCCCATGTAATGCTGCTCTCAACATACCTTTTAAGATAAGGTGTCTTACTCTTTACAGTATTTCTAGATGCTTCCTCAATAGCCCACATTCTTCTCTATATAACCTTTTATTCACCTCTGCCATGAATTTCCCCTATTTTTTTCCTCTAGAAAAATCCCACCAGTTCAAATAAAATGTATTCTATGAATTGTTTCAAGTGCTACTTCTCTAGATAACTTTCTTTGTTTCTGATGAGTATGTATAATCTGTTCCTAAATAACCCCATATTACTTCATCAGAGTGCTATGTTGCTTTCATTTTTTAAATTTTGTGCTATTTTGAATGATATATGATTTATCTTTCTTATTGAGACAAAATTCTCATGGTTGATCATATTTGTGGATATATAGTACTTAATAATAGTAGTAATGCATCTTGTACACATAGTAATTTATACAAATTTGTTGAAAAAAATAAATGTCACAAAAGTAATGTTTCACTGCAATTAAAAAGAATTTTACAGACTTTAAATGTGTGTTATAGTTTTGAGCATTATGAAAATAATGTTATATATTAAAAGGAAAGTGATGTTGAAATTTTATTGCAAAATTACAAAGAAAAATAAATTGGACATTTTAGAAAAAGGTACTCTTACTCAGAGGAATGAGCAGCAGAGTGCTGCAGCTGAAGTGATTCTGTTTACCCTTAGTGTATCAACCCACTGCTCCTTTAAAAAGTGGTGGACCTTGAGATGTGAATGGAGTTTGTTTTCAAGGTATTTGTTTCAGTGAAGTATCACATTGGCCATACTCAGAGTATTCAACATTTCTCTCATTGCAGAAGTAAACTGAAGTGTGAGAAAAGACCAAGCATCCCATGTAAATGCACACACTTTTACTGTTCCTTAGTAGTCCTCAATTTGTTGTTACAAGGAAGCTATATATAGGTAGTGAAAAAAATAAAAGTAAATATTTCAGAGGCGGGCATTATTGACTCCTTGGGTTAGATAATGTTTTGCTGTGCAGAGGCTGTCTGGTGCACTTGTAGAATGTTTAGCAGCACTTCTGGCTTCTACCCATTGAATGCTGGTGGTATTCCCTCTATCTCTCCCCCACACTCTACCAACCAAAAATGTCTGCAGACACTGACAAATGTCTGTGGGAGACAAAATTGTCTCCAGTTGTGAACCACTATTTTAGAGTAACCTGGAAAATGACTTCACAAAGGTGATTTTGTACATCATATTCCTCAGTATCAATGTTAAGTACCAAGAGCTCTTTATGACAGTACTAAGTAAATTCTTTTGTTCAGGAACATTTAAGCAGTAAGATTGCTATACAGCAAAGCATCACTCTTTCATCTGCAAAATGTTTATAAGTTTTTATATTTCCCTTGATGAAAATTTGCCGTAGGGATAGTTTGTTTTATTCATGGTTATTATTTATTTATTAGTGGTATATGTAGATAAGGATATACTGTAATGAATAAGATAAGGGATTATATTTTACTTTTTAAATATTTTTCAGATTTATCAAGTTATAACTGACTTAGTATGGGGAACAAAAAAAACCCAGAATTTATTTATAAAATACATTTATTCTTTACTTAAGAATAAATGTGTATTTATTCTTACATGAAACTTCAGTCATCTTCAAAATACTATCCTTTGATACAATACACCTATCCAGATGTATTTCCTGCTGCTCAAAATAGTATTTGAACTAGTGCTTTTGCCGTTTTTTGTTTGTTTGTTTGTTTTGTTTTACTTCTTCCACATCAGCAAAACATTTCTCTGAGGACTTTTTTCATCTGGGAAACAAAAAGAAAATTTGCTTAGGGTGAGATCAGGTGAATAGGGAGGGTGGAGCATGGGTGTTATGCCATTTTTGGTCAAAAACTGCTGAACACTCAGTGTGGTGTGGGGGAGTGTGCTTGTGAATCACCCCTTGCGAGATGGGCAAACGTATTGAAAGAGTCTTCAAAAATTTCATTGAAGCTGAAAATATCCTCTCACAATAATGCCAGCTGGTACGCTGATACAGATGAGTTCCTAGAATACTCATGTAGCAGGGGAAGCCTGTACTATAAGGGGCCTGCCCTCCAGAAGATAATTCCACTTTCAAGGGGTCCCACTTGCATTAATTTAAAGTATATAGCATAATGCTTTGAGAGATGTGTATATTGCAGAATGATTAGCATACTTTTCATAAAACCCATTACCTTCACATAGTTACAATTATTTTTTCAATTGATAAGAACTTCTAAGATCTATTCTCTTAGTAACTTCTAAATATACAATATGGTATTATTAATTATAGTTGTCATATTGTACATTACATCCCCAGAACTTAGTCTTGTAAGTGGAAGTTTGCACCTTTTAACCACCTTCACCCAAAATAATATATTTATTGCTCAAGGAAGAAAAAGATGTGAGAGGGAGTTGAATGTGAGAGAGTTTAAAAAGAATTTAAAAAAAGACATACAGAGAGACACCTAAATAAGGCATGCAGAGAAGTCCCTTACAAATTCAGTTATTGCCAGGTAGGTTTTACAAGGTCCAGATCATATAGAGCCTAACACAAATCTTGGGCCAGCTGCCAATGCATTCCAGATGGAGAAAGAGGTGATTTTGAAATACAATAGAGGATGCAGAACATACAATGCAAAGCATTAATCCCTAGGGAAGTCTAAGAAAGAAAAGGAAACACCAACATATTGAAGGTAATTAAGAAGGGAGAGAAAAGGTGCAACCACCTAGGATGATTTATGATTGTGTAACTGGGATAAGTCACTTCTCTGGGTCTTGGTTTCATGGTCTCTATAAGAGGTCAGCGACAAACCTTCCTTGTATGCTGTCTAAAGTATTCACTGAGCCAATGCATATAGAGCATTCATAGTATTTTCTATTATTTACCAAGTACTTGACCAATGTTTACTATTCTTAGAAGATAGCTATGACAGTTTTAATTTTATAATGCACTAGTGTTTCTGATGAGTAGTTGGGAAAATTACAAAAATCATTACTCATACATGTATTCAAGAAATATTTAATTCAGGTCTAGGAGTTATTCAAAGACTCAGGATAAACCAGTGAATAATATTGAGACCATTTCTGCTCTGAGGAGCCAGCTTTCCTAAGCATATAAGAAGAATGGGTAATATCATTTATGAGAACACCTGAACTTCAGTTGTTGCATTGTGAATATTACAATGTATAATGTTACCATCTTACAATGTTACAATTCTAGGAAAACAATAGATATAAATGAGTAATAACACTGTATCCTGAGTGTTTTAGGAACTATATCAATGTTTATAACATTACATTTCTGTTACTTTTTTATTATTATAGAAGGGGTAAGGGCTTTTTGTTTGGTAAAACATTTGACTTTTAACTTCTTTCATTAACCTGAAAAACCCCTAGTGATGGATAAACGATGTTGTTGTTGAACCACTGGCACTAAATGCTATAATAGCTTGTGCTTTCAAGGTTGTCCATCAGATGATTTAATAGTAGCTTCATCACAGAGCTTTTCTCTTTTCTGAAATCATTGTTGAGAATATAGAAAAATCCATCCTACTAGATGTCTGTAATTTGTTTCAAATCCTGAATCATTGAAATGGAACAAGAGATGCCCTTATTTCCTATGTTCATAAAGCTTTTAAAATTTTGAATGAGAAAAGAACAATATTTGTATATTAATATATTTTTGATATGAGTTTTATTTTCTTTTTTTAAAGACTTTATTTATTTTTAGAAAGAAGGTAAGGGAGGGAGAGAAACATTAATGTGTGTTTACCTCTCCTGCGCCCCCTACTGGAGACCTAGCCTGCAACCCAGGCATGTGCCCTGTTTGGGAATTGAACCAAGAACCCTTTGGTTCACAGGCCTGTACTCAATCCACTGAGAGACACCAACCAGGGCTGTTTCTTTCTAAATTTTTCAGATAAGTAAAAATAATACTTAAGAAAAAAGTATGTTTTCATGTTTTTATTAGAGTTCTAAAGAAGTACTAAAATATTATTTGTAGATAAGTGTATATATCTTTATTTTATTTTATGAGCTTTTGCAAAACTTCCTCATTTGCTTCAGTCTGAGAGAAATAGGAAGTAGCTCATTCATTCATTCTTCCAAAATTTAAAGAACTCTTACATTATAGAAGGCATTTTATTAGGCTCTGGAGACACATAGTTCAATAGATTAAGATCCTGGATCTTGAGTGTTCAAAATGTGGTGGATAAAGCAGACATGTAAATAAAAAATGTGTGGGTTTTTTTTCTTTTTACTCATTACAGTGCTTTGTAATAACCGTATATATCCTGTATTATGAAATAATTTAAACCTACTTATTTACTGTTCTCTGTCACTCAAATATGTATTTACAAATAAAATATAAGCATTGCATATTGTAAAGTATACATTACACACATACATTTATTTTTAATAAATATCATGTCATATAGTTGACTTATTTGAAGACATTTTAAAACAGACATAATAATTGTTAGTTTACCAAAAACAAGTCTAAGTTTAATGTACAAGATAAAGCAAGTGTAAATAATTGCAATGATAATAATAATGCATTCCCACAAACCTCCCTTTTTTTTTTACTATCATTAAGTGTTATAATACTTGTATATTGGTAATTTAATTGAGAATTAATATACCAAATTTAAATAAGAAGATACATAAAACTGTTTTGTTTTGAAGTAGAGCAGGATGAAATGCAACTCTGATTGCATCTAGACTGAAAAATAGATGGAATATTTCTGAAGCAAGTGTGGAATTATTATGTAAGTGAAGTTTTAAAAAAATATTTTCAATACTTTGAAATATACAGTGGAACCTGGGTTCTCAAACTTAATTTGTTCCGGATGCCTGTTCGAAAAGAGATTTGTTCAAAAACTATGTGATGCCTGAGAGATGTGTCACTGATCAAACAGGTGTCAGCATGAGAGGTCTGTTGGGTTGAGAACTGGAGTTTTGTTGGACAATGGAGACATATTTTCCATGAACAACTTGGCTGAGAACCTAGTTGTTCAAGACAGGAGACATTTGGAAACTGAGTGTATTTGTATTGACTGTATTTGAAATGAAAGGCTACAGCCAAATAAAATTTACAAATAAGTTAAATATAGACAGGAAAAAATACTTTGTATATTTTTAATAGATAACTTGGCAATAAGATATACATATAGTAAAAGGTTTAATTTTGCATTATTTATATTCTCATTCAGACTCATATCTTCATTAGTAAAAAGATTAATAGCATAATATATATAGAAATTTAAGATTATTTTATAGAATTATCCTATTATCTCTTCTGCATTGTGCCATTCCTGATTCTCCAGTTATTTTTATATATAAAAATAAATAATACACAAAATATTTACATAAGGGATTCAATTATTAAAATAATAAATATTTTGGTGAAATTCTGGAAATTATAAAGTTAAAATTAACCCTTTTTTCTGTGATTACAATTTTTGTTTTGTTTTTTTTTTTTAAATCTGAGTGTAGACACCTGAGTGTAGAAGTTCTATACCAATTTAAAGGTATTATTTTTAGAATATCATTCATATTTCATTAAATTAACTCTGCCTTAATTTTATCCTGAGGGAGTACTTGATCAACTTGCTTATAGATACACTAATGTGAATGATGGAATTAAAATAGCAATAATAATGATAGATCTGTAGTGTTAAGCAAAAACCTGTTATAGAGCAAATTATTTCCTGTTACTAAAAAATATATATACTTGAGATGGATTCAAATTTGGGGTAATAATCATGTCATTGTGGTATTTGATGTGGTTAAAAAATGCTATTTTGAGGATGTTTTTAACATGGCATATTTAAAGAGGAATGCTCACATATCATGGAAATAGAATTTGGGGTGAATTTTTAAATAAATTCCTTCATAAATTGAGTTCTTTCCTTGCCAAAATCAGATGAGAAAATAAGTATATAGCATTTTAATTAAAATTCTTTTTTCATTTCTTAATCCTGAAAAATTGTTACCTAATAATATCTAATGCAGAAAATGTGTACAAGGAAGAAAATCAGTAATTGCTATTTAATTAACATAAACGGGAAGGATCATCAAGGAACATGTAAAGAATACATGGAGTTCAGGGGTGGAAGGTGGAGGTGCGTGGTGGGGGGAAGTGGTGGTGGGAAAATGGAGACAGCTGTACTTGAACAACAGTAAAAAAAAAAATTAAAAGAATAAATAAAGGTCATGCAGTGGTATTTAAAAATAAGTAAATACAAGCTTAGAGTAAAAGTCAGCCTAAGGTTTGTGATATGAGTATTTAAGGTTAATTTTACATACATCAGGCACCAACAAATTTCACTTATTTTTTCTAATATTTCATAATTAATGTATCAAGCTGATAAGATATATAAAACTTGTGTGTCATTTATTTAATAATTTGTTTATTAAGCATAGATTTTGTATAAAGCACTGACAGACACTGAATATACCGCAGTGACTTTTTAAAAATTACACAAGGTAAAAAGCAGAACATGTGGCAGAGGTATCTGACCAAATTTTTGAGTAATGGATGGTTGTTCTTAGCAAGTCTAGCTAAAGATTTTGCTTGGAATTCTAAAGGCAAAGATTAACCATGCAATATTTTAACCAGAAAAATGATGTGATCTCATTTATGTTTTCTGAAGACAGTTTTCCTTAGTTCTAGAAGTGTTAGAGGGGTGGAAAATTGGTACAAGAGAGATCACTATTATGATAAAGGAGATAAAAGAAGTGATTGTGGAACTATAAAAAGAGAAATGAGATTTGAAAATTATTTAGGAGGTAAATCAACCAGATGTAATTAGTTAATTGATTTAGAAGAGATGAAAGAACAAGATGTGTCTCATGTATATAGTGGATGGAGACTGGTGGTGTTGTGTAGAACAGAGATTGTTGGAAGAGGAACATATTGAAGGAGGGTTGGGGACTTTGAGTTCATTTTGGACACATCAAACGTGTCATGTCTTTTAGACATCTAGTGGTTATGTCAAATAGGTGCTGCATACATGTACGTGTAGCCTGTGGTACAGAACTGCCATGGGATATAAATCTTAGAGTGATTGGTGAGGAGATAGAAACTGAAAAGATGCATACCACTGAAAGAACCTAGAGAAAATTATGTGAGAACAGATTGTGAATCACATTCTTGGTGATCTCAGTAGCTAAAGACAATACAAGAAGATAACTGAATTGAATCTGGTAAAAAGTAGCTAGAGATGTAAGAATTGAGTTAGAAACATGGGGGTGATGGAGAAAAGAGATGTTACATAACCTAGGGATAATTCTTAGGAATATTAGATCTAATCAATATTTTATTTCCCATCAACATTCTGATGGGAAATAAAAGTATTATATTATATCTCTTGACTTTGGTAGCTTAGTGGTTATTTGGTGGTCTTCATGAATGTTTGGTAGAAATACATGTTAAGCATATTATCTGCTTTGGTATGTAGTTATAACTGAATTCTGTATTTTGAATATGAAGAGAATGTTGAACCATGCTTCTGGGAACTATTTGTTACACAAGTTGTTACCTATCTTATAAACTATTTAAACTAAACAGTGCAGTGCTAAGAGAAATCGGAACATATTCTGTTTTCCTCTCTTCAAATTGGTACCTGCCACAGTATATTTTACATGGTTGGAACAGATACTTTCCTATCCATACCCCTTTGACACACACCATTCCTTTGCATTGAATAGACCAGGAGTGCCAGGGAGATAACATTCCCTCCTCCCTCCAGAACACTTCTCACCGAGAACTAATGAGAATTGGTAAAAACAAGGTCTGGAAAAGGTCCAGCCACTGTTAATATAATGAGAGTGGTTTGTACAACATGATGTAACCTGGCAGCCAAGGTGAGTGGACTGGAATGCGCATGTGTGAACAATGACAACTTCACTGTACTAGTCAGTAGGGGCAGTAGACGCTGCTGAGTGAGCATGTGCACAGTGTGGCTGTCCCAAAATGACTGAGTGAGTACAGCAATGAAGGTGCATCAAATTTTCCATTCCCCCATGGAAACTATCTGGATGATTTAGAAAGCCATAGCTAAGGGCAACTGATGATTGGCAGTTTCATCGTGACAAAACACCTGCTCATGGTTCATGCCCCATGCAGTTTTTTGGCAAAACATCAAATCACCTAGATGACTTAGTCCCCCTACATCCCAGATTCTGTGCCCTGCAACTTTTGGCTTTTCCCAAAACTGAAATCACCTTTGAAAGAGAAGAGATTTCAAACTGTCAATGAGATTCAGGAAAATACAACGGAACAGCTGATGGAGAGTGGGAGAACTGTATGAGGTCCCAAGGTGCCTACTATGGAGGGGACTGAGGCATAATTGCCCTGTATACAATGCTTATTATATCTTGTATCTTCCTCCATACATGTCACTATTTTTCATATTGTATGGCTGGATATCTTCTGGGCAGACCAGTATTCCCTAAATATTCCTGTGCCTTCCCCATCAAGGAACATAACTGATGCATGCCCTACATTATTTCTCAGAGTTCACAGCAGGATTTAACCCCAGTTGTCTCTGGAGTAATCTGCTCAATAACACAGTTTTTTTATTTTCTTCCTTCCCTTTCTCCCTCATTTTTCAGTGCTTTCTGAGCTCTCGCCTCATCAAAATGAACAAACAAACAAACAAACAAACAAACATATTCCAGGTTCTGTCTGTTAGAAGTCTGTGTTAGTGTTCTGCAGAGAAACAGAACTAACAGTGAGAATGGACACACACACACACACACACACACACACACACACACACACACTCTAAACAATTGGCTCACACAATTATGGAGTCTGGTAAGTCTCTGAATCTTCACTCTGAGTCAGCATTCAAGAGAAGAACCAATTATTAAGTTGAATTCTGAGTCCAAAACATGAGAGCAAGAACTTATGTCATTTCAGTCTGAGGTCCAGCAAAGCTGAAGACCCAGGATGTTCAGTTCAAGTCTAAAGGCTAAAAAAAAAGTCATTGTTTTAATTTATAGAAAGAGTTGGGCAAGGGTCAGCTTTTTTGTTCTAGTCAAACCTTCAACAGATTATATGAGAGCCGCCCACTTTATTTTGAACAAACAGCTTTTTAAATATACCAATTTAAATATTAATCTCCAGATTAAGATGTACGAATAGGCAGTTACAAAATAATCACAGGGATGTAAAGTATAGCACAGGAAACATAGTCAACAATATTGCAATAACTATGTATGGTGGCAGGTGAGTACTGGAAATATTGGGGGAGCAATTTGTTAAGTATATGACTGTCTAACCACGATGCTAGAAACTTAAAACTAATACAGAATAGTATTAAAATAAACTGTAATTAAAAATAAAATATTAATAAGCATTCATCTCCTCCGAAACACTCTTACAGAAATACTTGTAATAATGTTTGGCTGCATATCTAGGTGTCCCATGATGCATTCAAGTTGACACATAAAATTACCCATTACAGGCACCCAAATTAACACAATTTTCTTTCCCCAAATCATACTTTTGTGATCTTCATTCTTCTACTTTTTCCCCCGGAAATAAAGCTTTCTTTTACATTGTCTGAAGAAAATTAAATTTTGTTTTATGTATACATAGTCAAATTTCAAAAAATCATAGATAGACCTCAGTTTGCCCAGGATTGTTCTTGTTCACAGCTGTTTCCCTGCATAATTGTTAATATTTTCTCTTCACTTTAAAAAATGTTCTGCTTTGAAGACAAAATTATATGATAAGTCTAGTCATTAACTGTGATGATAATAATAGAAAAATAGTGATGTATTTAAGTCTTTTATTATTTTTTCTACTAATTAAAATATGATGAGTATGTGTCATATTTCTTCAAGTTCATTTTTCTTCCTGGGTAATTTTACACTGCAATTATTTTCTATGATGTATATGGAATGCCTGTTTGTAACCTGGATAATATTATTGATTATCTTAAATGTATTTTCTTATTTAAATGATTGCGAAAGAATGAGCTTAAAAAGAATAGTTTTTAAGTTCTATTTTTCTGTATGTGACAAATCTCAATGTTTTTCTGAAATAAGATTCTAACCTAAAAATTAGCCCTGGCTGATGTGACTCAGTGGGTTGAGCACCAGCCTGTGAACCAGAAGGTCACTGGTTCAATTCCCAGTCCGGGCACATGCCTGGGTTGTAGCTGGGTCCCCAGTGGGTGGCATGCGAGAGGCAACCACACATTGATGTTTCTCTCACTGTCTTTCTCCCTCTCTTTCCCTCTCTCTATAACTAAATAAAATGTTAAAAATAAAAATAAGTAAAAATTACACAGTTGATTGATATTTATTTAAATTGGCTTCAAAGTTAGAGTGTGTGTATAACCCCAGGATAGTTCCATTCTTCCATCACAACTAAGGGAAGGATGTGACTAACTTTGACTATCAAGAATGCTCAGAGACTATGTTGTTTATAATGGAGATAAGAGGAGGAGGCAATTCCATGTTGACTGTGGGGTACAGGATGCCAGGACTTAGGAAAGTCTCATGAAGAAATGATATGGTTTACATTGCCCCCTTTCTTTAGCTTATTTTCCATTTCTGTATGAAATATGTATCTTTATGTTTATTAAATAATATTACATAGCATAAATATAAATGATATATAATATTATTTCCATTATTTATATTTTATTCCATTTATATTTTCCAAATATAAACATAAATGTCTTAAAGTATTCTTGAATCTTTTCCCACTAATGGTGATTTTATTACTAAATGGAAATAATTAACAATTATGTTGTAACATGTATAACAAAAAGTGAACTGTTAGCAATATCCTAAATAACTATTTTGAATATCTTGCTAACTACAGCAAGCAGCATGTACCAATTACTGCATTATTGCATTTTTCAAAAAGAGTTTGCATAATGCTGTGAGATAGTAGTTGATCTTGAGTTTTTTTGTGGATACCTTATTATCAGCTTTGGGTATTCCTGCAACAATAAAAGTGTTGTTATTCAAATGTACAAAAATGCATGCAGTCCACAATAATAGTATTCATAGCTGTCTATAAATAGTTGAAGAAACAATTGTATGAAGTGCTTGATATTCATCTGAACCCAGTTTTTTTGCAATTTCACTTTTAAATTCAGATTTCAGAAATAATACAACAGTGGTGCTCATCAAATATTCAGATATTTTTGTTAACTTTCCATGGACAAGATAGTAGCTTCTTAAAATTACATACTTTTGTTTCACCAAATCTAAGAAATCCCTTTTGTATGTACACAATTATAAAAAAGAGCATGGACACACAGCGTGATATGCAGTTACTAAATGTATAGTTTTATGTGTTTAATGACCTTTTTATTTTTTTCTAGATACACCATCAGTTAAGATTATACCATCCACTCCTTTTCCACAAGAAGGACAACCTTTAATTCTGACTTGTGAATCCAAGGGAAAACCACTGTAAGTGATTTAATGGTCAATGAAGTTTTATTTCTTCTTTTTTTTCTTCTTCTATTCTGCTTTGATTACAGGCTTTAACTGCAGAAAAACCACTGCTTTTGTCTTGGCTTTGTGGGCAAAATGATCTCTAGAACAGAAAACCCCCGAACCATGTCTTCATTAAGTTCTGTGGAAGATTGGTCTTTTTCTTTGTCATCTAGTGAAGTTTCTGGGATGGTATCCAGCTGTGATTTTTTTTTTTCTCTCAGTAAAATATTTCAACCTGAAAAGGAGTATAGGCTTAATCAGTCCCTGTTTACATCATCAGATTGATAAAAGTTAGACATTATTGAACTTACTCTTCCATGAAAAACTTTGAAAATATTGAAGCGTATTCAAAAAATGCCCAAGTTTTAAAGTTAGATGAGGAAGCAGTCTCTTAATAAGGGAAATCAACTCTATATTTCTTATGTAATGGCTCCCACAAAATATAATTTGTGAATGTCATTTGCTTGGAGGGAATTTAAATAAAAAGTGTCACAAACTGAACATTTTCAATTGTATTTCACTATTAAAATATCTTAGTCCTAACATTACTTCAAGTCTAGAATTATTCTTTTTCACATTCATGTTTATAAACAGCAAACTCATAGAAAATTTACTTTTTATACAAAAACCAAATCACTATGGATTATCCAAATATGGATTATTCAAATATTATTTGAGAGCCATTTAAACATTCTAATGTAATAACACTCTAGGTCTATCATAAATTAATTATTTGATTTTAAAAATTTGTTCCAACTGACTTGCATTTTCATTTAAATTTTAAGAACTAAGGTTTAATTCTTCTCTGTATATAACTGGAAATGCAGACTGGTGCAGCCACCATGGAAAGCAGTATGGAGTATCCTCAAAAAATTAAAAATGGATCTGCCTTTTGACCTAGCAATTTCACTGCTGGAATATATCCTACAAATCTTGAAATACCAAGTCAAGTCAAATTATTAAAAATTTGTTTTTAAAAATATTTGTTGTTTAAGTGTAGATTTCATGTTATCCTATGAATTTTTTTTGTAAAAGTTTTAAGACAGAAGTTTAAAATTTTAACTTCTTCAATTGCATCGCATTGTACTTTTTAACACTAAGCATATTTACACTTCCTTATCATAGTTTTGGTATTTTAAAACTGCTTTCTTTCTCTTTCAGTAATTATTTCCTAGAGATATAAATATGCAAATTTAAAGAGCAGTTGTGAATTAATGTATTAATTTATCTTTTAAGAAACATTTAAGCATTTTAAATATTGAAAACATTTTCCTTAGTAGCCTTTCTGCATATATCCTGCACAATTCACTTTAATAATTCTTACCATCTGATAAGATTAAATTGCTTATACCAAAACATTTTTCAACTGCAATATGCTATCAAAATGTGACAGTGCGTGTTAGTGTTAAAATTTTAACAAGAGCTTTTGGCTTCAAGTTCACTACTTTAAATAGGGAAAGAAGTGTAGCAGACTCTAGCCAGCTTTACATAAACCTAAATCCAAATTTATTTACTCCTGATTCTTTGTACCTAACACCGGAAACTTTCCACTTTCTTTTCCACCTTCACTCCTATTCCTTCTGCTTATTACTTTCCAACTCTTTCTGTTCTTCTTCCTTCTCTCTTTTTATGCTTCTGTCTTGTTTGTTCATTTCTGTTCTCCCGCAAAACCTCAGGGTTCAGCATAGGAAGACACAAAGGAACATAATCGGGATCAAGGCATACATAGCAAAGGATTTGGGCTTTTACTTTCCCTCCATAGTTTTGTTTCAAAGTACTTGTACTTTATCCACCCAAAGTTTACATTCTTTAAGCTATTTTGTACTATCTCCATTGCAACTGTAAACTGCCAGTTATGTTAGCAAAGTAACTTTTGAAAAACTAAGATGGATCCTACAAAGATTTTCAGCCCTGAAGTTGGAACCCTCGGAAGGTTGAAGGTGAAGAACTAGCCAGTCTCAAGACACATCTTACTTGTGCCATACATGCTCTTTTATCAGACTTTCTTCTATATTTATTTTCTTTCTCAAAACTTGCTAAATTCCTACCAAACTGACTGTTTCTAGCATGAGTTTACAGCATATAGAAAACCTCTAATTAGTACAGTCATTATGTTCTTTCTTTATCCTTATAGGTCCCAATGTGGTACACAAGTAAATGTATATTATTTCCTTATATTGTTCTCTCATTCCCATCTTCACTTTTACCATTAGCTTCCCTTGCAGACTGTCAGGCCATTGACATTAAAGGTATAGCTAACATTCCTTACTGCCTTTAGACCATTGGTTTTCTTATATCTTTCCTAATCATCTTGAAATCCACTCTTCTACAGTTTCAAAGTAACTATCATGTCCAATAAATGTAACATTAACTCCTTTAAAGACAGTCTAGTTTCTAGCTTCTCTTTAATTTTTATTGTATCTCCAACAGTGCTAGATGAGACAGATAGGACAAAAAAAAAAAAAAAAAAAAAAAAAACAAGAGAAGACTAAAAAGAAATAATTTAATTTTCCCAAAAGGAAATGTTACTACTCGTAAAGAAAACAGTCTCACCAGAGCCGAGAGAACAGAAGGCAAATTGAAATGGATTAATCAGGGAAATAGTAGGTGGTGAGGAATCAAAGGTAATGAGAGGATCGCCCACTTTAGAAAATGAATTAGGAAAAATGGAGGAGAAAGAAGGAAAGCAATTTATGCCAAGCAGAAGTTATAAAATTTAAAAAAAAATAGAAAGATCATTCATATTTTAATATAGTATCAAAAAAGCCTAAAAAGTGTGGGAGTAAAAATGAAGGATGTGATATCACAATAGCCAATGGGCAGGTCCGAGTTTCCTATTTTACTGCCAAATTTCTGCTCCATTACTTTGAAGCAATTATACTTGATTCCCCATTTTGTTATTCTGGAGTCACTGACAAGCAACACTGGCTCAGCTGACTGGCTCCCAAAACCCTTATTTCTATTATCTTTCCATTTACCTGATCCACCTTTAATGAGTAGGTGGGAATCAGAAATGGATAATGGATGTATGTTTTCTGATAACTTGTTGCTGACATAAATAATATGTTTAATCCATGACCAAATATTTATTGTTTCTTTCAAAATGTTTGATTAATGTATGATTCGCCCAAGGTGATTAGGCATATTTGTAATAAATAAAATACTGCTATCTTTTGTATGCATCACAAAAGACGGTGTAGCTGAACTTGTGCTGAAAATGTTCATAACCTGCAGTCTTGTATGTTAATGTTGTTTTCTTTGTTCTAAATGTGAGGGCCCCAGTAACTCCTGATGAACAATCCTGCCTTATTTGCCTGCTTTGGACTGAAGTCTTTTTACTGTTTTCCCACTGAACAGCTGCATCACTTGGACCAGGACCAAATTGTTCCACTTGACATTGCTATAGAGGCATTCTATTCTTTCCTTAAAAGAGAGATTACTGTACATGTCTGTCAATTGTTTTAATTTTAGTTTAAAGTGAAGACCAAACTAATGCCAACCACTTTGCTTTCAAGTCCCCAGAGTTTTTGCAACTTTCTTCTTTCTTTGGCTGCATTCCCAGACAGCTTTCAGACAGGACCATTTTTCATTTATAGAAGTAGAGAGAGGGGTATAATAAAAATAATTAAAAAACTGCTATATTACATTAAAGCCATGACCTTAAAAGGCATGGGTTTGTACCCCACATGCTATAACCAAGAAATTATCATTCATTTTAATCCAAAGTCCAATGTAATACTTTTAAATATACTTCAGTAAAGCATTGGGACATATTCAGTTAAATGTGTATTTGACATTTATTCTGCAAAAGAAAATAATTATAGGTATTGTTAAAATTTTATGTGTATCCAACACAATGTTTATGTTTTATTTACTATTTTATCTTCTGGTAACCATGTTTTTTCTTGTGTTCTTTTCAATAATTTAGTATATGTAATTGCCTATATCCCTATACTGTACAAAAAGAAATATTTTAATTTTTAGGAAGACAAATCACATACCATATAACAACTAGTGAGGTGTCTTAGAGCAGCCATTACACATCCATTTTTAAATTATCAAGAATTTAGGAAGAAATCTGATAAAAACATACTGATGCATTTTCAATTAGCATAATAGAGATTAAAAATGAGATTCAAATGAAAGCAGAACAGTTTTATATCAGGTCAGTTTCCTTAGCCTAATATGTCCCTTTTTGCCAATTACACATTATTTTCCAATTGTCTTACAACCCAATCATGGCCAGAAGAAATGACAAGACAAACTAGGAGTTAAAAAAGGCAAGTTATCATCCAGAGTGAAATGCCAAAACAAGACAAAATATGGATTTTGAAGAAAAATAATTGCTCTACAATATTAGCAATTATGTATCATTCAACCTAAAGAATAACAGATGTTAATTTTACAAAATTTGTTTCTCACCTACCATCTATGCTATATATAGAAATCTATCTAATTAATAGTCAACATGTTGTTCATCTTCAGATATAATGCCTAAGCTATCATGCTCTTAGGCACAAATAGTTGTGTGGTAAAGTGGCAAGAGAAATACAAAACTAGGTTTGAATTATGAATCTTGTGAATATCTTTGGCCTCAATAGTCCTGGACAAGTCACATAACCATGCAAAATATTTTTAAAAATTAATGCACCTCATTTTTAAAGCCATTTAAGGCTCAGTGAAACTTAGTAGAGATCACAGAGTTCCCCAATTCCCCGGCCTCCACACACGCACAGCCTCCACCACTGTCCACATGCCACACAACAGTGGTAAACTTCCCACAGGAAACGAACCCATGGGCCAGTCATCATTCATGGACAGTCATTATTGCCCTGAAGCCCATAATTTACACTAGGTTTCACTCTTCTACATTTGGTATTCTTATTCTGTAAAGTTAAGAAAATAAAATATAGTGAATATTTTTTCAAAATTAATAATAATATATAACATTTCTGCCCCATGTCATTTCATAAAAAACAATAACCATGAGAATGATGATAATTGTTATTTTTACAAGAATTATGAGCAGTGTATCTAATCAAGTTTTAAACTCAGAATTCTTAGTTTTATATTTAATACACATTCTGATATTGGGTTACTGTGACAACTCTGAAAATTGTGTTATTATCTCAGATTTCTTCCATGGCTTTGAAATTGAAGGTTCCAAGTAGAATAAATACATTCCAGGATGATGGTTTGTGACTTTCAAAAGGATGATTGAACAGCAAAGAAATCCAGACTAAAGTAATGTCAAAATCTGATAGATGAACATGGCTGCTTTAGTTGAGGATAAATAAAAATTATGAGTTGATAGAAGAGAGGCAGGTGCATGAACCTTCTAAAATATAATATAGCTAGAAATGGGAAACTGGACTATTTTGAGCCACAGAACAGCACCCTTATAGTATTAAGGTAGAAAATTTTTTAGAACAACTGGAGAGGATTGGAAGGGGTAGAGAATGAGTTTTGGTACAACAAATGTGTGAAAGGCTACACTCTAGAGCAGTTCTGCTGGGATGAAGGAACTAATTAGCTAGTGAGTTTTGACAGAGAAGACAAAGCAGGAGATATAGGAGGCCTTAAACAACCAGAACAAAGTGAATGCCATGTCTCGTGAGTGGTTGAGTGTCCATGGTCTGTGATGTACAGTCTTGGTTTGACAAAAATTTCCAAGTTCACTGATTATCTTATTTAAACCACACAACTATCCTATTATACAAGGTTCACAAAGACTCTTATAATAATTTCCATTTTGTGGTATCATAAGAGGATGATAAGTCTTCTAGGTTCTATGATTTTTTCCAGTCACACAGCTGATAAATGGTAGAATTGGGATAATACCCCCTTTTAAAATTTTAACAATACTAATGTTTATGTTACCCTGTTTACTGTGTTTTCAGTTCTCCAATCATATTGATTTCTCACAATAACTTGATGAGGTTGGCAAGAATGAGAGCCTTCACACAAACTACTGGGAAAGCCTATTTATCAAATAGTTGTAAATTACCAGTTATGTAAGCTTAATGTTAGTATAGCTAAATATTATCTAAAGAGTTTCTAAACATATCTACTTTCTACCTAGATTTATGATTAGATATATAATAATTATTCTATTGTTATATACATTTGTTTTTAAAAAGCAGGTTATATTACATCCTTAATTTTATATAACTTTAAGAAGATTAAGAACACAGGTTAATACTGCGAAGCAATACTAATGTAGATGCCATGCCAATGCAATGGAATGCAATGGGACATCTCATAGGGTAAATAGAATAAATAAGTTAAAAGCAAACACTCTTTAAAAGTAGTATTTCTTATTAAATATTATGCTTAACATGTTTCCAAAACAATCAGCTGCATAAACATAATGAGGGTCTCCTTATCATCAGAGATATTCTTGCAATGGCAGTCTTTCGATAATGACGGTTACAGGATATTTAGAGTGTTTTTTCTTTCCTTATATCTGACGTCTAGAGAAATACAAATATGTCAATTAATTAAATCAAAGACAATACAGTCAGTTTCTTCTAAAATGTTTTCAAAGGTATAATATTGGGAAGCTTACATAATTAAAAAAACATATCCATGTGCTTCCCTTCCTTTGTGTGCTTCTTTTCTAAGATCCATATGGTCTTTTTATTCCATCTCATGGCTTCAAAATTTAATCTTTCATTGACTTTCTGGAAACACACAAGTGCTTATCTTAGAAATGAGACTGAATGTATTTGGTTTTGCTTTAGAAACAAGAAGCTGAGTCTGGGTAATCTCCACTGCTGTTATTTAAGCTTGGCATCTGTGGTGTGTTGAGCGCTCAATCATTTTCAATTAAACGTCCCTATGTCTGTGAAAGTCCCATAAGGTGTACAGAACCACAATTATGGATCCGTAGAGGAAATGTTCTTTTTGAACTTTCCCAGGTAAGCAGTTTTCTTGCAACCAAAAGCTAATTATTTTGAGGAATTATGTAAATCTTTAGCAGGAAACTCTAAAACAAAAATGTCTCAATATGCCATTGTGGAATGATGCTGTCATAGACATTATTAGAATTTGCAGATGGACTTTTGGGCTCATAGGTTTAAAACTCTGGCCCTGGCTGGTGTGACTCAATGGGCTGAGTGCTGGCCTGTGAAGCAAAAGGTAGCTGGTCAATTCCTAGTCTAGGTAGATGCCTGGGTTGTGAATCAGGCCCCCAAAAGGGGGTGTGTGAGAGGCAACCACACATTGATGTTTTACTTCCTCTCTTTCTTCCTCTGTCCCCCTTTCTCTACAAATAAATAAAAATAAAATCTTAAAAAACTCTGTAGTTTATATTTATATATTAATTATAAGATTACATCTAAGCATTTTACTTTATATCTAAAGATATATAAGCATTGCATGTGGGTTTATAGAAAAAGAAAGTCATCAAAATTTAATTGTAGGAAAATTATAAAAACAAAAAACTATTCATTCAACATTAAAAATATGAAATACTATACTATAGCCTTGATTAAAGAAATTATAACCAACAACTCAACAAGTGCCATTCAATATTTGCTTTTTTCTTTGTATTTTTTTCATATTATGTGTCATAATGTTAAATTTAACATCCATCTGGTCAAGTTACTGAGAAACAGATTAAATCACACCTGAGTTAAATACTTTGATTATCACTTTTGTAAAATACATGGAGAAAACAAAGTATGGTATATAAAATTAAATTAGATTCACTGTAGATACTTGGTATTATTTCAATTTATTGTTGAAACCAAGAAAATTTTTTTTTGCCCAGAGAGCCATTTATTCAAACAATCTAAAGACAATGTCCTGCATTACACGTTTTTAAAAAATATATGGTTTAGCATGGCTGGTGTAGCTCAGTGGATTGAGCACAGGCCTGAGAATCAAAGAATCACTGGTTTGATTCCCAGTCAGGGCACATGCCTGGGTTGTGGGCCAGGTCCTTAGGAGGGTGCATGCAAGAGGCAACCACACATTGATATTTCTCTCCCTCTCTTTCTCCTTCCTTTCGCCTCTCTCTAAAAATAAATAAATAAAATCTTTAACAAAATAAAAATAAAATATATGGTGTATATTGATTCACTTTTTCATATAGAGTTACAGTCATAAAAAAGTTCTTGACTTCAAAGTTTAAAGAAAAAAATAGTAAACAGTGCCCCAAATTGTAGAAAATATGATCATTTACAAATCTCTCCTATTAGAATAGGAAGAATCTGTCAGTGATTGATGATGGCCTTCAAGCCCAACTTTTGCAAATTCAGAGTACTATAAATATCTGGGACACTTCAAGGAAAGGGAAAAAAGAGATAGACAAAAAAAATGTTAAAGCAGGGGAAGAAAGCAGCAACTATTTGACATACGACCAGCAGTTGTCCCTGAAATGGTTAGCTGTGATTGACTTAAACACTAATGCTCAAAATACAAATAACAGAGATCAGCATTGTAAGGTATTATAAAGTAGCAAGATTAAATATATAATAGCTTGGCAACATAGGGGCAAACAGACCTAGAGGCAATAGGAGCTTTCACTGTGGGTCACAAATGCAGTGCTTTCAAATGGATGGCTGTGACTTATTAATGAATTAGAAGACCAGTTTAACAACCTTTTTAAAGAACTAGAAATAAAATAGAAAATGAAAGAATGAGGTAGGAAAATACAAGGAAGAAAAAGAAAAGAAAATGTCACAGTACATTAGAAAGAACAAATTTTATTCCGTTTGTATTTGTGTAGTGTGTGAGATTGTAAAATATGCTTTTTACTATAGGTCACACCCAAAAGGATTGAAAAGCATTGCCTTAACACCACCTGCGGTGAAGGTGGACTTGTGGATATTAGTCCAAAGAGCATGTTAAGTTCTACTCACTTCAGTTTCTCTAAAACCATCACTATACAAAAATGTATGTTCACACTTAAGAGATCTTAGCACCAAAAATACAGTCCAATTCCATCAAGTATGTTCTCTTTATTTGTGCAGAAAAGTTTGATCCTTTGAGGACAAAATGATTAAAATGTACTTTCAAATTTTTAAGTCTTAAATTTTAATTATCTTCAGCAATTATTTATATGGAACATTTAATTCCCCATCTAAGAGATAAATGATGTGCACTTTACCTCTACTTTTCTAAGACTATTGGTTTCAATATTAGAAAAAAAAAAGTTATGGAGCAGAAGCAGAGGGATTCACATAAGTATTTGATTTTATAAGGTTAATTAGCACTACTTTATAGCAGTAGAAGTAATGGGTTGCAAAGTAACCCTTATATGGACAACAAGACCTTGTCATTATGACATGCCCTTGAACTGAATGGGTTTCAGGCACCTAATTGATTGCAATGCTTGTACATGCATTTGATATAGAATCAAATTGTCCTTATAATGTATAAAGATTGATAAAGCAGCAGATTCTGAAATCTGTATCAAAGATTGATAAAGTGGCAGACTCAAAAATTAATTGACTTAAAAAAACGTGAAAATGTTCTACCCTGGCCAAGGGGCTCTGCTGTTTGGAGCATCATCCCATACACTGAGAATTTCACCCAAAGGTATGCCAGTTCTATTCCCGGTCAGGACAAATACCTAGGTTGCAGGTTCCATCCCTGGTTGGGACAGGCATGTACCAGAGGCAACCAATCAACGTTTCTCTCTCTCCCTTCCTTTCTCTCTAAAAGCATTTAAAAAAAAATCCTCATGTGAGAATAAAAAATAAAATAATAAAATAAAATGAAATATTGAACCCATGAAAATGTTCTAAAGTCTAGCCTAGTCAAATGAGATTTTCAGGAGCTACTGAATTTCAAATAAGTTGAAATATATTTTCTTAAGAATAATCATTTTTAAAATATCATTAATATCTTAAGCTTAATGCAATAATACTGCTCAGATGTGGATATGGATGTTTAGTAGAGATTTGTTCATCTTTTAACCAGGAATTAATATTCTATGCTTGCAAAAGAAAAAAAAAATGTTCAGTATAGATAAGGCATGAGTAATTGTTTTGCTTGAGCACCAAGTCCTTAGAGATTGGTTTAAGCATTTTTCACAATCTTGAATATTTTCTCTTCAGTACTAAAATCTGTCATTGCTCTAGGATCATAGCGATCTTATCTTTTCAAGGGATAATCTTTTATTTGTGTGCCATAAATTGGCTGAAATTATACAGTGTGTGGTATGACTGCTTTGTTTCTTAAAAGTGTCAAAATATGCATCACTGAACACTACCTATTGGTGAAAAGTGGTCCAGGATTTCCCAGGCATTCTTAAAAATGCCATTATTTATAAGTTTTCTAAAGAGCACTTACCTCTTGCATAAGTTTATGTTCTGTTTAACAACAAGCTTCCAAATTTAGAGGTAAGAAGTGGCTTAAAAATTATGATCCAGTAGCATATGCTCAGATTAATGAGGATAGAAGAAGTCCATTTGTTATTTGCTTTTGTGGTTTTAAATCTCATGAAAGTTGACATTGCTGTTATTGTCCCATCTAAATCTAACCTTTAATATAATGAGACTGCTCCTACTTGACATTATTCTGGTAAAATAGTTGATTTCAGAAATTTACATGAGTAGATAAACTCAGAGTTTTAACTTGTAATTTAAAGGAATAAGTAGGCTTGAATTTTCTACTTCAAACTGACTTCATTTTTAGTGCATTCAGCACTTTTGGCCCTTTCAGAAAAAAATTACTGATGTTGACTTTTGAGTAGAGGTTTTCATTATTGAGCCTTTCAACAGAAACCACTGGGATTCTCAAACTGCAAATAAAAAGGAAAACAAAAAAATATCATTGCCTCTCCTAAAAAGAATTGTGCAGGTATAGGAAATATCATATTCATGTTGAGCAAAGATGACCCATGTGAATTATGAGGATAAAACAAGAGATTGAAGAATATAACCAGAAACCATTAAAAGCAGAAGGCAGTGGAGACCAACGTGGATAAAAGCTAAGGAACTCTCTCTCCCTGTATCTCTCTCTCTCTCTCATGCAAATACACAAGGATGCACTTATCAAATAAATCAACACAACTGCAAAAAGCTAGAAAAGCAATGGAAAATTATAAATTTAAAAGAGAAGTTGTAAGAATTTGTTTCATCTAATTTCTTCAAGCTTCTTTTTTTCCCTTCCTTTGCTGTACTATGCCACTCCTAAATATTTGAAATGTTAGGTCAAAATCAACTTAACAAATGATGATACTAGTGGTATCAAAATTTAGATTTTGTACAAATATGTTTTTTTAAATATTATGTTGGAGAGTTAGGGAAAATGGAAATGCATTTATTTAATCATTTGTTCTGAAAATGTTTATGATAATACACAAGGCATATGTCAAGATTAAAAAAACACAAACAAAAGCAAAATAAAATAAAATAAACATGAAATACTCAAATAAGTAATAATGAAATTTACTTCAGCTTTAAAATTGCCTTTCTCTTTGCTATTCATGTGCATTTATGAATGATGACTTTAAGAACAGTGTTTAAAATCTCTGTTCATTTTTTCTTAAGCTTGTCTAAAATGTTCTGATAAAGACTCAAGGAAGATGTAAAAGTTGTCTTCATTAGGGCTGGAATTTAACCAGATAAGCGTAAAGGTAGGGCAAAGAAAAAAAATTGATTGCAAGATTGAATAAAGAGAAGACTTGGAGGGAATTGAAGAATAAAGGTAAATAAACGGCAGGTTCATTAGTTAGGACTGGAGGTTTTGATGATGTATAACGGAACAGTTAGTCAAAAAGATGGGAGGTTGTCATTGGAAAATTGAGATTTTTGAGATACTGAAGTTATGATGATGACAATGTTTAGTATGTGATCATGGCTGAGGTGGGCTAACAATAATTATTGGATGTGAGAGGGGGTCATAGAATTAAGAGTTTGTTCAAGGTATTGGATGAGTTTTAAGGATAAATGTTTAGGTTAATAAAATTTGAGATTATTTTTGTTCCTATGACATTATCCTTTTCTTAAACACACTTGGACCTCTAGGACTTCATTATACTTCTTTTCTCATGTACTAAATAAAAGTATTTCAAGATATTGGGTAATCTGCTTTTTTTCCCCCTTGAACTAAGATTCTTGTTTGGCTCCAGATTCTGTCTGTAAAAAATTCCAGTCCTGTCCTTTGCCCTGATTTCAATTTCTCATTTTGTTATTGCTAGATGAAGATATATTTCCTAATTTGTTCTAGCATTTGTATTTAGCATATTTTAAAATGAAATCATCAATCCTCCCTTTCTGCTATATCTCAATTTGTTTTTTTCCTGGTTTATGATTTTTTGTTTGTTTGTCTGATTGACTGGTTGGTTTTGCATGTTATCTTCTCCTATGTAGGACTAAGATTATTCTATGATATAGACCAAACACCATAAGTAGAGTTTTTCTCTCTCTTCCTTAACACCGTGTATTTTCTGGCTCCAAAATATTATATTTACTTATCCAACAGATCTTTTATTATCTATTATGTGCTTTCCTTTAGTGTTACTTCAACTTCATGTAGGGCTTTTTTTGCCTTCTTCAGGACTCTATGTATGGTCCATTCATTGAATTTCCTTTTTCAGATAGTTCACAATGCTATACTTGAAGAAAACTCTGATCAGGAATACTCACTTCTTAAAAGCCATTACAAAATATTTGCATTTTTCAAGAAATTCTACATTATTTAGTCTCTCACAAAAGGCTCTTTATTGACTATTTATTTTATTTTTATTAAACTTATAGGAGTAACATTGGTTAATATGATTATATAGGTGTCAGGTGTACGTTTCTGTAATACATTATCTGTGTATTGCATTGTGTGCCCACCAAAGTCAAATTATCTGTAACCATATGTTTGATTCCCTTAATCTTTTCTAACTACCCCACCACCTTTGTTCTGGTAACCACCATACTGTTGTCTGTGTCTATGAAGTTTGGTTTGGTTGTTTTTCTTGTTTGCTCATTTGTTGCTTTCAGTGTTATACCCCACGTATGAGTGAAATAATATGGTTCTTAATATTTTCTGTCTGACTTATTTTGCTTAGTATCATATCCTCAAGGTCCATCCATGTTGTTGCAAATACCACTATTTCATCTTTTCTTATGGCTGAGTAGTATTCCATTGTGTACTTGTACCACATCTTCTTTATCCAATCACATATCAAAGGACACCAACTCTATTATCATGTCAAGTACTTTTAACTTTACTCTTTCCTAAATTGACTTAACTCACAGCAATTTTACTTATCAACTGTATTCTCTTTTTGACATTCACCATATTTGAATTGAACTCTTCAACAATATGGCCTCTGGAGGGCAAACATCTAGGATTCTTTCTCCTTGTGGATGGTGCCTTCCATTTCTACCAGTCACAATCTATCATAGTTAAAAACACTAATCAAAATTTATCTTTCATAAAGGTTGTTATAATGCTTCTAATTTAGGTATAATTATTTTATGTTTTATAACTCATTCATGCTACTTACCACATCCTGCCAAGTGTTATGGTTGTTGACATTTATTTTATGTAAACTACTAAAATATAATATCACAAAGAACAGATACTTATTTTATTTTCCTTATATCCTTCATAATTCCTTGCTTAAAACTTGCACAGGTTTATTAATAATTGTTTAATAGCCCTGACTGGTATGATTCAGTGGATTTAACACTGGCCTGTAAACTGAAAGGTCACCAGTTTGATCCCCAGTCAGGGCACATGCATGGGTTGTAGGCTAGGTCCCCAGCTGGGGGTGTGGGAGAGGCAACCAATCACATATCCATGTTTCCACTCTTTCTCCCTCTCTCTAAAATAAATAAATAAAATATTTAAAAAGATTTGTTTAATAATATTAACACAAACTTATTGGATTCCTAGTCAAGGATAGGCTTTAACAACAAAAAAGTTCATTAATTTTTTTTAATCTGTCTTAAGATATAAATGTAAAAGTAGAACATTCTCTGTAATTAAATCCATCACGACTTGTTGAACACTATTCCACTATAAATGTTTCTGAAGGTTTGTTTTCCCTTGAGCAAAGCTATATCTATAAAGACAGACACGTAAATCTTTCATTGATCATGTTTTAAAATGAACCAAAATTGTGATAAGTAAACCATCTAAGGTTGGCAAATAGTATGTTATATTATGACTTAAAATTGCTCCCATAAAATTCTGAAATCAATATCAGGAATAAAAGGACAGCAAATTTCATTACAATTAAGTTGCACAACAATCAAATCTAAGGAAAATCACAGTCTGATATACTCTTCAAGAGGTTAGATGTTCACAATAATTAAGAATATGACTTTGAATATATGTAGAATATCATTCACAAACTATGCTCAGAAACACCTCTTTTGATTTATAAAAACAAAATACCCCCCAGTGTTTCTTTAAATTTGAAATAATTAATATACAAATGGCCTCACAAGTAATCCCTTTTAATTTCTTCTGTAGATTTTAAATTTTAAATAAGAAGCAAGTGACTCTAGCTTTTTATTTTCTCCCTCTTTTTTTTTTTTTTTTGTTTATTTCTCACTTGGTTGACAATTTTTGGACTTTGATTTATGGCTATTTCAGTCTACCCACTGGAGAACTATCTAGGCAAGATTTCTTTCAGAATCTTTCTTCCCAGAATTCCTAAAACCTAAGCCTTTCCACTTGAACCCAAATTCAAACTCATTTATGAATAAATTTTCATTTCATTTCCCCTCCCTTTCTCTAAAAATTTGATACCATAAACAGAGTTTTATTCATAAATTCTTTAGTATAATTTTTGATATAAAAGTTTTTGCTTGAAACAGAAAATGGAATCCAAGATATTTATGTAACTCCTACCACACTCTTTCACTTTAGAGTGAAAATATTACAGGAAACAGAGGAAAATTAGACTTAAAAAATTCTCCCTGGTATTAAAACTTAAATCATATATATCACCACTTGTGAAATTTCTAAACTTAAATAAAGGCTTCATGTGTGATGTAAATTTAATACCTGTGGTACTGAGTTATTAACATAAGTTCCTTCTTTGTCTTATATTAAAGAAAATGGAATATATATATATGTAATTTTTCCCTTTAAGCAAGAGCAAAATGTTTACTTGAATGCTACTATGGTGACTGTTATTTTTTTAATCTAGGAAATAGCAATTTAATGTTTAAAATTAATTTTAGTAATAAAGCTCAATATGTTCAGTACTTATTAAGGAATTCAAAGAGGATATAACCATTTTGGAAAAGAAAGCTAATGAAGAGTGTATTCATTCCAAATTCAAAAAGGTATTTAACCCTGTCCATTTCCTCAAAGATACCAGAAAAAAAGTTTTCCCTAGGAAACCTACATTATAGAATTGACTTTTCCATGATTGAACTATTCATATTTTATATTTATTCTCAAGCTTGAGCCTAAAAGAGAAAATGACTACTTTGATGACAAAGCAAGATTCCATTCTCATCAATATCTAGGGAGTGGATAATCCCATATGCAGTTGGGAGAATTAGGGGATACTATGACACAACTTTACAGAATAAATTCCCCAAAGACTAACTAAAGAGTTTCAGTGGAAATTATGAATCAGGTTTGTATCTGGTTCAAGATACTAAACACACTGAGAGTCTGAGAGAGCTGGACATTCTTTCCAAGTGCTAATTTATAAATAGAAAGTTGTTAAAGACATGGAATAATCTCTTATATAGATATATATAGAACAAAACATTGAGATAAAAAAGTTTTTAAATTAACTATTAAGATAAAAAATTTCTTCACCAAGGCCTTGGAATACAAGAGAATGCAAGAGCATATTTGGTTTCCTTTTTCATTTTTGTTTTTGTTTTCTGGAATTCTAGGCAGAAACTGCTGCAAAAGTGTCTTTAGGGCCATGGGACAATAAAACATATTTTTTAGTTCCATAGATTCGGTAGACAGAAACATAACACAAATTTCAACTCCTATGATATATTTTCAGCTTCTAATTACTGGGGCTTTTAAAGGAGGAACTCTATGCGTTGACTATATTCATGTTCTCACTACAGAGTTAAACAGTGTTATGCCTGATATTGTTATCCCCAGTGTGGAGCTTCTACTCTTTTTCAACCTTATCACATAGGAAGTGTAGTCTGGAACCACTTTTAAATGATCAGCTTTGGTTGCCTGAACAGCAGGGAAGATTATTACTCATTACAGCAAGAAACTTAATCATTCTTGGGTCTCAATTAGAAGGACCCTAGGGGCCTTCTTTATTGAGATGAAACACAAATTGTATCAAAACTTGCTAAATCATTCATATATTTATGGTGATATTAAGAAGCTTGTAAACTGAAGTACTAGTTGGAATATGTAGGCTATTTTTAATTGATACACACTATAATCTTCATTTTATTAAAATGAAGCATCATCTTATGCTGCTAACTTTTTTTGCTGTCTTGAAGATTTACTATTATACATTGTAGGATCAAGAATTCTGCAATGTTAGCATTAGCAGTTGCTTATATTGCTATTATTTCCTGTTAATTATTTTTGCAGGTGAATTTTTTTTCATTTTTTCTAAGACAGGTAATTTTTAAAAGGGAATGCTTCATACCCCTTAATTCACTTTTTTGCTTTTCATTCTCACCCAAGGACATTCTTTTTTCATTATTTTGAGAGAGAGACAGAAAGAAGAATAAAGAGAAATATCAGTGTGAGAGAGAAACTTCTATTGGCTGCCTTCTTGTATGTAACCTGGGATGTACCCCAACCCAAAATCAAACCTGAGATCTTTTGGTCTATGGGATAATGCTCCAACCAGCTGAGCCACACCAGTCAGGGAAATATTTTTTTTTTAAGTTTTTAAAATAAAAATTGACAACTTGAGTAATTTATCTACATCTTCATTTCTATACACATAATTTTAAAATATATATCTAAATTTAATTATATATTTACAGAGTCATATGCTTTAATATGTGGTTGAAAACTTATGAATGTCAGCAGAGAAAATTATGACAGTTTGGATTAGCATGATATAATTTGGAGTTTATGAAAATGTGTATATATGTGCGTTGATTCATATTTGTGTGTTAAAAAATTCTGAATTTCAACAAAGCGTTGCTTTTGAATAAATATAATACTTCCATTGCATAACATTTTAAGGATGTATAATAAAATACCTCCATTGTATAAGCATTTTAATACTTCTAAAAATCCAATTAATCCAAATGTAACTGTTATTTTAAAGTTGACCTTATGTGGCTTTGTAGAAATGACATGACTTCTGATATTTCAGATAAATGCAATATTAGTTGCTTTGTAGCACTTCAAAGGAAGTCCATGGTATAAGATTATAAAGTTTCTCACTTTAAAAATAAAAATTAGTAAATTCAAATAATAACTAGCAAATGTGGGATATATGAAGCAAGCTGAGAGGTATTAATGGTGTGGCTTTTATAAAAGATAGTATGGAAGTGAATATACTACATATTACAATTGGATAATATAAATTATTATGTTTTTCCTATAGTTTTGGATAACTGATTTCTTACTATTTTTTTTCATAGAATCCCCTTTCAGTAGTTTCATGAGTACAGCCCTGATAAAATTGTCTTCTCTTCCTCGTTCTTTCTTCAAGTTATTTTACTCTTTTTCCAATCATTATTATTATTTGGTTTACAACTTTTATCCATTTGACTAAATTTTGTCAGAAAATATATAAACTTTTTCTCAGAAAAGCTGTAGTAGTTATAGCCATCACTTAACAAGACATATGAGGTCTATCCAGAAAAAGTCCAACCACTGTTAATATAATGAGAACAGTTTGTGTGACATCAATGTAACCTGGCAGCCAAGGAAAGTGGACAGACTGTGCATGTGTGAACAATGAGGACTTCACTGTAATAGTCAGTGGGGGCTGTAGACACTGATGAGTGAGCATGTGTACTGTGTGGCCATCACATTCAAAAAAAGTGAGTAAAGCAATGAATTTGCATCAAATTTTGTGTAAAACTTGAACAGTCCTCTGTGGAAACTATTCAGATGATTCAGAAGGCTGTAGCTAGGTGATTGGCAGCTTGATCATGACAAAGCACCGGCTCATGCATTACATCTTGTGCAGAGACTTTTGGTGAAACATCAAATCACGCAGGTGACTCAGCCTATTACAGCCCAGATTTGGCATCCTGCAACTCCTGGCTTTTCCCAAAATTAAAATCACCCTTGAAAGGGAATAGATTTCAGACCATAGATGAGATTCAGGAAAATATGACAGGACAGCTGATGGTGACTGGGAGAGCTGTGTGAGGTCCCAAGGTGCCTACTTTGAAGAGAACTGAGGCTTCATTGTCCTAAGTACAATGCTTGTTGTATCTTGTACCTTATTCAATAAATGTCTCTATTTTTCATGTTACATGGCTGGATACCTTCTGGACAGACCTCATATATTCTGATTGTATGCATAATAACAAAATATAACATTAGCATTTTCAACAAAATAAACAATTAAATATTTTTCAAAAATAATTTTTAAAAATATTTTTGAAAAATAATTTTAAATAATTTTCAAAATAATAATTTTTATCTTTATTATATTTTTAAAATATTTTTATCTTTATTATATTTTACCATGACAATTTAGCCCCCTTATGATCCCCTCCCACCCAACTACCCCACATTCACCACACTGTTCTTTTTCCTTTTGGCTCAGTCCTTCTACCCTGCCTCCCCTGCCACTAGCTGTCATCTGTTCTCCATCTTTGAGTTTGTCCTCATTTTCTTTGTTGGTTCAGTTTGTTCATTAGACTCTACATATGAGTGAAATCATACGGATTTTTTTTTCTGACTGGTTTATTTCACTTAGCATAATGTTCTGCAGGCCCATCCACACTGTCACAAAGGATAAAACTGTCTTCTTTTTTACAGCCGAGTAGTATCCATTGTGTAAATTTCCCATAGTTGTTTCATCCACTTGTCTATTGAAGGACAACTGGGCTGCTTCCATATCTCAGTGATTGTAAATGATGCTGCAATGAACATAGGGGTGCTTATGTTCTTTCAAATTACTGTTTGGGGTTCCTTCTGATATATTCCCAGAAGTGGGATTACTGGGTCAAAAGGCATATCCATTTTTAATTATTGAGCTAACTTCATACTGCTTTCCACAGTGGTTGCACCAGTCTGCATTCCCACCAACAGTGTAAAAGTGTCCCCCTTTCTCCACATACTCCTCATCCTTTGTTTATTGATTTATTGAGGAAAGCCATTCTATCAGGTGTGAGATGGTAACTCGTTGTGGTTTTAATTTGCATTTCCCTGATGATTAGTGACTTTGAACATCTTTTCATTTGTCTCTTGGCCATCTGTATGTCCTCTTTGGAGAAGTGTCTATTCAGGTCTTTTGCAATCATGTTTAAATTAGAAAATTTTGACCTAGAAGAACTAGGAAAATATTCATCATGTTAGAAATCAAGAGATACTGTACAAAGCATTTACAACACAGACAGACCAGATTTAGGTACGTCTCTAATCTCCTATATCCTTATATGCTTTAAAATATTTTAAATCATATGCATGAAGTGTTCTTGTGAGGTTTGTAGGAAATATATGTAAAGTATCTATGATAATTACTATCATCAACACACAGTGGTAGATACTATTAATAGCGATTCTAATCATTAATAATCATAAAACACTGTGGAATCTTCAAAGGCAGACATCCACAATTCATTTATACATTCTTCCTTAAAAGTAAATTTTGAGATGAGAAATCTTTGCAAGTATTTCATTCGAAGAGAATTTGATTTCAATGAATTCATTTTTTTAAGTTCCACATATAAGTGAGATCATGCAGTATTTGTCTTTTTTTTTGTTTGACTTATTACATTAAGCATAATGCTCTGAAGTTTTATTCATGTTATTTCAAATGGCAAGATTTCCTTATTTTTATGGCTGAATAACAATTTATTATATTTGGAATATATTTTCTTTATCTATTCATCTGCCAATGGCTCAGTAAATAATCATTCCATGTCTTGGCTAAGTAAATAATGGTACAGTAAATATGGAGATGCATATATCTTTTTGAGATACTGATTTTGTTTCTTTTGTATAAATACCCAGAAGCACAATTGCTAAGTCATGTAATATTTCTATTTTTAAATTTTTGAGGAATATTTATACTGTTTTCACAGAGACTTCAAAAATTTACAGTCTTAACAATAGTACACAAAGTTTTCTCTTTGTTTTTCACATCTTTGTTAGCAAAGTGTTGGCCAACACTTATTTCTTATGTTTTTTTTTTTTTTTTAATGATAGTCATCCTAACAGATGTTAGGTGAGATCTCATTGTTGTTGCTTTTTAATTTGCATTTTCCTGATGATTAGTGATATCACATACCTTGTTGGCCATTTGTATGTCTTTTTTGGAGAAATGTCTATTCAGTTCTCCTTCTTATTTTTATGTTTATTTTTTGTCTATAAAGATTCATTCATTCTTTATATATTTTGGGTATTTAACCTTTATCAGTTATATGATTTTCAAATAATTTTTCCATTCAGTAGGTTGTCTTTTGATTTTGTTAGTAGTATCCTATGCCGTGAAAAAGCTTTTTAGTTTGATGTATTCCCACATTAGTTTGTATCTACATACCATACAACAGAAGACAATGATTAACCACTGATACATGTTCTTTTCTTATTTTTTCTTTTGTTTTACCTTAAAAACCACATGAGGAGACAATCTAAAATGAAATATGAGATAGTACTGAAAGGTGAAACTGCAAGATTGCAAAGCACTCTAACAGTTACTGGGGAAGAGCAAAGAAGAATGAATAGCATTGTTGTTAATGAGATGATGTACACAAAGGCAAAAGGAGGGTATGATGTTGCGCAACATATACAATTGGAACATGGGATGTAAGAAGCACAAACCAGGTAAACTGGAAATTGAAAAGCAAGAAATAGAACATCTAAACATTGCAGAGCTTGATGTCAGAGAACTAAATGGACTGGAATGGGACATTGTCAAGCACCTACAAAGTGTTCTACTTTGGAAATTATGAACTCAGAAGAAATGGAGTGTCTTTAATATTAAGGCAAACAAAATGTACCACAGATAGTTAGGGGCCACAATGCAAGGCCTGGATGAAAAATATCAATCAGATATCTGGGAACAGCTATTAATATAACCATCATTCATTTTTTCTCTATGCTCCAACTGTGGAAACTGAAGAATGTGAAAATACCCCTAGCTGGTGTGGCTCAGTGGATTAAGTGCTGGCCTACAAACCAAGGGGTTGCTGGTTCAATTCCCAGTCAGCGCACGTACCTGGCTTGCAGGCCAGATCCCCAATTGAGGGCACATGAGAGCCAACCACACATTAATGTTTCTTTCTCTCTCTTTATCTCTCCTGTCCCCTCTCTCTAAAAATAAATAAATAAATAAAATATTTTTTTAAAAAAGATGAAATTGAAAGCTTTTAATGCAAGTATCCAAGAAGTTCATCACACACTAAAACAAGATATTCTGATAATTACTGATGATTAGAACAGAAAATTAGGAAATAAAAAAGAATTAAAGTCTTTGGAAAATTTGGACCAGGGGTCAGAAATGAAACAGGAGGAGACTCATGGATTTCTGCGGAGCCAACAACTTATCCATTACAAATACATGCTTCAAACAACCAGAAAGATGACTATACATGGATATCACTAGATGGTCAATATGGAAATCAAACAGACTACATAATTGAAAGCAAGATATGAAGAAGTTCTATTCTGTCTGCCAAAACAAGACCAGAAGCTGATTGTGGTACTGACCACAAACTATAACATCAAACATTAAAGAAAAGATAAAGAAGAGCATTAAAACATGTGCAGCACAAGACTATAATATAATAATATTCCTGATAGATTTAAAATCCTACCAGGATTAAAAACCATATTTGCACTACTAATCTTAATTGACTAAGAAGCGGAAGAAATATGGACTGAAACTATGAATATTATTATAGTCACTGTAAGAAGATAGGAGAGAACAAAAAAAAAGAGGAAAAACACGAGAGCTTTACCAGAAACTTGGGGAAATCCAAACCTAGGCTAGGAATGTTAAATGACCAACAAGGTAGAATATTATTTAGGGGAAATAAAGGGAAGGTGGAAAGAGTCTACTGAAAATCTGTACAAAAGAGACAAAAAGATGACTGATACCTTTGAAGAAGAAGCTGGGATTCTAGAAACCTAAGTGAAAACTGCCCTGGATGTATTGGGAACAAGTAAATCACTAGGGATAGATGAGATACTGATAGAATTATTTGAAGACACAGGGATTGAATCTGTCATTATCCTAACACATATATATCAAAAATATGGAAAACAAAAAAATGGCACACAGACTAGAAATATTCAATACACATCCTCATTTTCAATAAACGAGATTACAAGGAATGCAGCAACTATAGGTCCATTGCTCCAATATCCCACGCAAGTAAAGTGATGCTCAGTGTAATTCAGTAAAGTCTACTACCTTATATGGAGCAAGATATGCTGGATGTTCAAGCTGGATTCAAAAAAGGAGGAGGCATTCAAGATCTAATCGCAAACATTTGTTGGATACTGGAGTGCCCAAAAAATTTCAGAGGAAAGTTACTCTATGTTTTATAGACTACAGTCAAGCTTTTGACTGCCTGGATCATGAAAGGTACGAGTTGCTCTGAAAGAAAGGGATATGCCTCAGCTCTTAATCATCCTGATCTATAAACAGTGTTGTGGACAGGAAGCCACTGTCAGGACAGAATATGGAGAGACAGAATGCCTTTCTATAGGCAAGGGTGGTAGACAAGAGTGCATTTTATCTACCTAATTGTTTAATCCATACACAGAACATATATGAAAAACTGGGCTATACTCAGAGGAAAGGTGAGTGGAAATAGGTGGAAAAATATCAATAATGTAAGATATGCAGATGACACCATTTTATTGGCAGAGAGTGGCAATGATTTGAAACAACTTTTGATGAAAGTGAAAAAAGGTAGTGCCAAAGCAGCACTGCATTTGAATAGCAGAAAAACAAACATCATGACTACAAATGAAATACACAACTTTAACATAGATGGGAAAGATACTAAAATTGTTCAAGATTTTGCTTATTTTGGTTCAGTCATCAATTTAAATGAAAGATACAGGCATAAAATTAAGAATAGACTAAGGATGGAAGGGCAACAATGGAAAAAACTGGAAAGGTCTTCAAGAGCAAAGATGTTTCATTGGAGACCAAAGGTAAAATCATTCACACTCTTGTATCCATAGTTACTCAGATGCCAAAGCTGAACGGTGAAGAAGGCTGATAAGAAAACAATTGATTCATTTGATATATGGTGTTGGAGGAGAACTCTGCAGATACCCTGGATCTCCAGGTAGACAAACAAGTGTGTTCTAGAGGAAATTAAGCCTGAAACATTGTCTGGGGCAAAAATGACAAGAAAGAAAGATGGAAAGAAAGAAAGATGGAAGAAAGAAAGAAAGAAAGAAAGAAAGAAAGAAAGAAAGAAAGAAAGAAAGAAAGAAGAGAAAGAGAGAGAGAGAGAGAGAGAGAAAGGGAGAAAGATAGAAATATAAAGAAATGAAAGAAAAAAGAAAAAGAAAAAAGGTGTCCTCTTTTGGGCACATAATAGAAAGGCAAGATTCTCTGGAAAAAAAATAACACTTAGAAAAATAGAAGCAGCAGGAAAAGAAAAAAAATATGAGATGGATTCACTCCATAAAGAAGCTGAGCATGTCTATTAAGGATAAGACATCATCAACATCACTCATTCATAAGGTCAAGAGGAGTTGACTCAATGGGACGCAACATATACCGTCACACATTTATTTTTGTCTTTGTTCCTCTTGCTTTTGGTTTTAAATTTTAAAGAAGTCTTCGCAGAGATCATTGTCAAGGAGCCTATGTTTTCCTCTATGAGTTTGATAATTTCAAATCTTATATTCAATTCCTTAACTCACTTTGAGATAATGTTTATATATGGTGTAAGATAGGGATCCAGTTTCATACTTTTGCAGTTGGCTAATTTTCCCAGCACCAAGTATTTAAGATACTGTTCTTGCTCCATTTTATATTATTAGCTCCTTTGACAAAATTAATTAACCATACCTGCATGGGTTTATTGGGTTTCTTCACTCTGTTCCATTGATATTTATGTCTGTATTTATGCCAATACCATTCTGCTTTAATTGTTATAGATTATATAATTTGAAAACAGAAAGTGTGATGCCCCTAGATTTTTTCTTATCCTTCAAAATGGCTTAGCTATTAAGGATCTTTTGTGGTTCCATGTAAACTTTACAATTACTGTTTTGATTATTTGAAAAAATGCCACTGGAATGTTTATGGAAATTGCAATAAATCTGTAGATTGCTTTGGGTGGTATGGGAATTTTAATATTATTTTTTTTCCAATTCATGACCATGAAATATATTTTGATTTATGCATTCTCTTTCATTTCTTTCATCAGTGTCCTACAGTTTTCAGTATACAGACAACCTCTTTGATTAATTTTTTCCTAAACAGTTTATTCTTTTTTATTTCAATTATAAATGAAATTGTTTTCTTGATTTCTTTTTCTGATGGTTTACTGCTATCATATAAAAATATGGTTAAATTTCACATACTGATTTTGTATCCTACAACTTTTCCAAATTCCTTTATTAGTTCTAACAGTTCCTTTGATAAAGTCTTTGGGGTTTTCTCTATGTACTGTGTCATCTGCAAATAGTGAGAGTTTTACTTTTGTGTGTGTGTGTGTGTGTGTGGTTTGGATGCCTCTTATTTATTTTTCCTGTTCAATTGCTCTGGCTAAGACATCAAGTACAATGTTGCATGAAAGTGGCCAGAGGAGGGGGTTGGGATAGGAGAAATGCGTGAGTGTGATAAAAAAATACAAATGTCCATTTACAAGATGAATAAATCCTGGAGATGTAACATACAATACAGTGACTCTAGTTAACAATACCGTGTTGTATAATTGAAAGTTGCTAACAGTGTAATTTAAAAGTTATCATCACACAAAAAACTTACAACTATGTGAAGTTATGGATGTTAACTAAACTCATTTAACTAAACTCATTTCTGGTATTCCTTTTGCAATATATACATATAGCAAATCATTGTGCTGTGCATCTTAAGCTAATACAGCATTATTGTGTCAAAATGAAAGACTAAATGGAGATAGGCAAAAATGAGAGAACTGTCAGTGAAAACCTTTAGGGGAATGAGAGAAGCAGGAGAGGAGAGAAGCTTTAGGTGTTTTCTGGTAACACTGTATCACAGTGATGGCTCTAATGCAAAGATACCATCCCAGGTACCTCAGGGGAAAGCTGTTTCAACAGGAAGTAGGAATCATTAGCAGAAGGATCAGGGTCACAGGACCAACTATATATCAGTGACTACTATAATGAGTTAACAGATTAGCTTCTTGGTACATGTCTGCTCAGTTAAGCAGGATAGGATTAAATTATATTTACCATATTTCAATTTTTCTGAATGAGTGCATGATAGTTCTTTTGGTACCTTATACAAGTTAGCACATGGTTATGCCCAAAATCAGTATTAAAAATTTATAAATTGCTTGATTTATTTGATTCAAAAATATACAACCTTTCTCATTTTTTTCTATCTATATGCATGTTTACATCCAATAGGCCAGAACCTGTTTTGTGGACAAAGGATGGTGGAGAATTACCAGATCCTGATCGAATGGTTGTGAGTGGTAGGGAGCTAAACATTCTTTTCCTGAACAAAACGGATAATGGTACATATCGATGTGAAGCCACAAACACCATTGGCCAAAGCAGTGCAGAGTATGTTCTCATTGTACACGGTGAGTACCTTTTTGATATCATTATATGTGAAAGAATGAATCCCCTAAAACACCATTTAAATTTATCAAAATATTTATAACAAAAAAATTAAACAGATTTTCTTTTTCATTTAGAAGGACTCATAAGTGTAAGTATCTCCAAGATTCACTTTTAACATGTTCTGAGTAAAACTAATAAAGTAAAATTAAAAGATAGACTAAAATATAACAATAACTATTGTAATAATAATGATTATTTTATATCAAGCATCTTCTCTGATCATATGTATGAAATTAAAAATCAATTACAGAAAAAAAAAACCTGAAAAATAACACAAAGACATGGAAGCCAAAAGCATGTTATTAAGCAATGAATGGGTTAACAATGAGATCAAGGAAGAAATCAAAAGATATCTTGAAACACAACAACCCAAAGTCTATGGGATACAGTGAAAGCAGTTCTAAGAGGGAAGTTCATAGCATTACAGGTCTACTTCAAAAAACAAAAAAATATTTTGTGATAAGTTTTATTATAAATATAGTATGTAATTATGGGTGGTGACAAATTATATTAATGTTTTTCTTTCCATTTTTCAAATAAATGCTTTTAGTTATATATCAGAATCATGAAAATTGTATATTCCTTAAGTTAATTTTGGTTGTATTTTCATAAAAATGTATTTATAATCACTATACCTAGTTTCACAAAGGATGATAGCATGTGAGTGAGATGCAGTCAAGACAGAGGTATGCTTGGCTGCATCTCAATAGTAATGATAGTGATCTTCATATTAATGATAATTGCCTTAATTTCTTACAAACAACAATTTGAAACACCCACAGACATTATTTTCTCCTCTTCATTAATCTCACAATTTGAATATATATAACAAAATGGCAGGAAGAAATAACAATACATAGGATTGAAAAGTATCTGTTTTTCTCAACCTCCAAAAGCCACAATGTGTTCTTGTAAGGTAATACTAATGCGTTGTTAGATGGAGATCACTTTTATGAGATGGAAAGTACTGCAATAAACAAAGTAAGTAGGGTTTCTTTATTGCAGAACTTCTGACAGTTTATTTTATAATTCCTGGGTACATTGTGAATCTCCAAAAGAGGAGAGACTTAGAGAATGTAGTATTTTCCTCATGTATTTCACCAAGAAAAGCATTTCTAAGACTAGTATTTTGTCCTACACTATATATGGTATTTGAAATGAGTATTGTATAAAACACAATGTTCTCATAATCCAGTGGATCTTAAAAATTATTAAGAGGGTACATTTATTTGATATATTTTCCCATGAATCTAATTGTAGAATACTATAAAAAGCATGGGTTAGTTCCCAAAAATGGAAGAAGTGGTAAAATTTAATTATTTAAAATGAGATTTAAATTTAGAAGAAAATAATTAAGGTATGTTTTTTCAATTTTATTTTATTTAGCTATACTGCAGGTTAAATTAGATTAAAATATATATTAAGTCAATATCCTACTTCCAAATTGCTTTAGTGTATGCAGTCTCTCAATTCTTCATACCAATTTGCTATCAAAGGCAAATGAAAGTCTCTTAGTGAATAGACTATCCACATACGAACATCTCGAAGATAGTAGAGCTAAGAGATTAATTTCTAACATATTATGAATTGTGCAAATTTCAACACGTGAGAAAGATTAGCCTAATCAAATTAGACTGATATTAAATTGGAATTAAATGTGGTAAACCCCTGTAGACACACTCTGCCAGCCCTACTGCCGGAGAGAATGTAGCAATCACTGGGTGTATCACAAAGATAAGTTAGATCCTTATAGCAGAATCCAGGAGTAGCTCTCCATTCACACTGAACTGGATGTGTGGATCACACAGTCATGCAAATGAAGTCTAGTCTGATTCTCCCTTAACTTTCTCAGTGCTTATCTCCCCCTTCTGGGAACCTGGTGGAATGTTGCATAGCGTGTCACATTGTGTTGAAAGCAATACGAAATTAAAAATATAGAGAATTAGAAGGGAGTGACAGAAAATAATAAATGAAGAAAATGTGATTCGTTTTTTAAAGTAATTTAAGTGGGGAAAATTCATATGTTTTCCCAGTGTTTGCAATCTAGCCAACAGCATGATTTCCTAAGTAGCCAAGCTGCCTTTAGGTAGTTGGCAGTTGACACATTTCTAATAAATACTTCTCTAAGCACTTTTCAAGAAGTCATTTTTGGCTTTGCTTTCTGAACTACAATTCATCAAAAGCACCCCATAGATTAATGCTATTCATGCTACTATATAAATGCTGTGAAGTTCAACAGTAGTTTACCTAGGATTATTGACACAAGTAATGAGAGGCTCGGTGCAACAGTGGGACCATAATACACTGTGTTTAAAAAGGCTCCAATTGGATTCATTACAAAATAAAGGGTTTTTTTTTTCCTTCCTTTTTGCACACAGAGTATAATGTTTCATTAGTCACTGGTTGTATAAATATAAAAAGCTACTCTCTTCTGTTAATGGTTCGGCTGTTTCTAAATCCTGCTAAATGATGAAATTTGAGTGGTATTTTGGTCTATAATGAGTGCGGTATGCATTTTGGAATGGAGTGATAAGTGATCATTTGTGAGAACTTCACCCTTTTATCTTTTACACTAAGGTTGATTTTACATTAACTGTGATAATTTAATATAGCCCTAGCACAGAAGGGCCTTCCATGGCTGAGATCCTGTCTTTGACTTCACCAGAGTTGCCTATGTTCTATTGATCTTAACTTAATGGAGGTCTGAGCACTTTCCTGTGAAATCATGTGCTATACAGATGCCATCCTAATGGTTAGATTTTATTCTTTGGGTGTCAATGGAAGTTTATTAAGTGGTATCACATTTAATTGTGAACAGCACTGACATTTTGTGTTATGGACATTGGAAGGTGTTTTTATTTTTTCTCCTAAATTACATCTTTGAAAATTTCAGCATTAGAACTGCAGATGGTAATTTTAACTGCCAGTATGAAATTCACTTTCAGTAAAGGGCCTAACAAATCTGAACATGCAAATACTTGTAGGATAAAACATTATACTTATGAAACTTTTACACTGTGGAGATTCTTTTAGGAAAGAAATAAACTCTTTTTATTAACAAGCTCAGCTATGAGAAATTAATTGGTTAATTTGGTAGTTATAGTAATACTATTAATTTTATAGTCACTGTAGTTTTTTTTTTCATTTTTGCTCATGTATAAAATATTTAAGTTATTCTCATGCTACTATCAGGATCCTGTTATTTACTTAGAATGGCTGTTTACTTCCATATTAATGGTCTTGAAATGTGCTGTTGCATTGCTGTTTTTACTGTCTATAGAACTCAGATCAAGAGAAATTCATTCATTCACCAAATTTACACTGATCATTTACCCACTGATTGTAAAAACACTGTACAACTAAAGTCAATAGCACTCAAGAAGTTGAGAGTTTGATATGGGAGATAAGCATTCACGTAATTATCATACAAAAAATGGAAGTGCTGTACAGAATGGCTATACAACAATGTAGATTTTCAGAGTGCAGGAATGTGGTTCAAATGTCTGGAATTTAAAAAGGTCCTGACTGCGGGGGACCCTGTCCTGGGTGCCAGATGTGGTGGGGGCTCTGCCCACAGAGCCCCATCCCTCCGTCACGGATGAAAATAAAAACTACCAAGACATCTTCTGCTTGGGGAGGAAAGGGGTCAAATTCTCAGAGGAGAATGACCCAGAGCCCCTTCCTCACTAGGCTTTTATTGGGTTCCAATACACCGGAATACAAATTTAACATGTCAAAGAAATCTGAGGGCTTAATCCGAGCCAGTGTTTGTCAGGAAGGGGGGTTGCCAGACTTTGGGAGACATGCTCATTTCCTCCTGGGACACTTGTCACCTCAGGAAGAGCACTCTTAGCAAAGCAGGTTTCACAGGACTTTAGGAATTCTTTCTTATGCCAATCACCCATGGAGCCATCCTGGCCAGGACAGGGCTGCACCGCTCACCCCCACAGTTTCAGGCTTTAAGCCGATTAGGAAGCAGGAGACATCTCCCAGATGGAAATGAGGACTCGAATAGCCGGGGGGCGAGGGTCCATCACATCCTCTTTGCTGCAACCCCCCGAGTCCTTCCATGAGGCCTCCCAAGTGGTCGCGTCTGGCTTAGGTTGCCCCTCCCATGAGGAGTCTTACCCGTCATTGACTGCCAACCAAGCTATGGGGCCAGAGATGGGTAAGGCAGAAGCAGTGCTCCTGCCAGGGAGATAAGCTTTGTCTCCTTAGTAGGTCACATCCTTGTGACAGAACAGACCCAGATGAAGTGGGTCCCTTGGGCTCTTACACAGCCCACCATGGGGTGAGGGTTACAACTCCTGAAACCAGGCTGAACAGTCCGCAACACCTGGCTAGTGTGACTCAGTGGATTGAGCACCAGATTGTGAAGCAAAGGGTCACCAGTTAGATTCCCATTCAAGGCATATGCCTGGGTTGCAGGCCAGGTTCCCTGGTGTGGGACATGTGAAAAGCAACAGCACATTGATGTTGCTCTCCCTCTTTTTCTCCCTTCCTTCTCCTCTGTCTATAAATAAATAAAATCTTTTAAAAATAAAGAAAAACAGCACTCCTAGATTATTCATAAATTAATGGTATATATCATAAATGGATGTACCATAGTGTCAGGTACACAGATAGATTTGCAACAACTTAGATGACTACTATTATTATGTTACTGGTAACCTTACAATATCAATGGCAATATCAATTCAGTGCTCTGATATGAAAGTTACTCAAGAGTTGCATATAATGTACTGTCCATACTCCTCCCTGAATGGTACCAAAGCATAAATTAGGTTATTTCAATCAAAGAACAAGAAAATTCTAAATCCTTCCTATTAAACAATAGAAAACTTAAAAAGTTAACAGTACAACAAAGCAATACTGCTCAACAATATATGTTGAGCAGTATAATAGTTACAGTCACCCTTGTTTCTCTGATGCAACATCAAATTCAGAAGATTTAGATAAAATGTATTCTCCCAATCTGTTTCATAATTATTACTGCATTCACCTATATATTCTTAAATTATTTTACCAAATTGGAATCAGATACTAATAACCCTAAAACAATTCAATTTCTATTTTGTACACTAGTTGATTTAAGAGAGATGCTTAGAGGGCTTAGAAGTGTTTGTGTAGACTGAAGAAAGGAGACCCTCAATTATTCAATTTGGCACTGTCCTATAGGGAAAAAAAAATCAACTGAAATGGCAAGTCAGTGCCCAGGATGGAAAGTGAACTTGCATCTACCTATAATCTCTGAAAATGGTAGAAGTGTACATGAATGTGAACATCCCAAGTTAAGACTATCCAGATCAGTATCTTTCAATATAGAGAACCTAGCAGATAACTGTTAATCACAAAAGAGATAGCTGCAGAGAATTACAAGTGACCTTAGGCAATTCTTATTTTCCAGTCAGAAGCAATTCAAGTGTATACATATACATATACATATACATATACATATACATATACATATACATATACGTATACATATATATTTAAGCTTGTCAAGTACTCATATTTATTTTTCATCAACTGATTAAAATAATATTATTTTGAAAGTTTTGGAAACACATAGCACCTGGGAAATTTTGAGAAAATATCCACAGAGAATGTAAAACACCAATTACTGTATTCCCTCTAAATTCTAAACTTCTTTCTCCTCAATTTTCCTTATGTCTTTTATCTCCCTTCACATTCATGCTAGACCAGTTTGTAATCACTCTTCACAATACAAATGGAAGATGGACAGAGATGTTGGAATTCTTTAGTATCACCAGGACTCAGGAAGAAATACAGTAATACAAGTAGGAAAAAATGGGCAACATATTTCTTCTCCTACCAGTAGCTACTCTACTATGGCAAGCTCAGGTTATCAAAGAGAGGAACTGGGTGTCCAATTAGATCTTCTGTGAGAAACCACACACTCACGACCCTACTCAGGGCTGTCCCAGACAGTCATAACAAAGCTGAGATGCTCTATTCCAGAAAGTTTTTTTTTTTTTTAATATTCCCCATCTCTCTCCAAATTTACTCTTCCTATTACCATAGTGACCCTTGTATGAGATTTAAAATTATTTTACCACTGCTCTAACTTATTCCATTACTTTATTATTTTCTTTGTGTATGAATATACTTTTATAATAATTCATTACTTCTTCATTGCCTTAACTGTTATAATACTTTGAATGAAATTGGCCACCATTAACCTTTCTACAGTTTTACTTTATGTGTATATATTTTGTTTACTATCAAATTTTATTTTTATTAACATAAAACCAAATAAAATTCTCTATACCTAGTCTTATCATACTGGAAAGTGTGAAATGGAATAAACAGCTTGTTTACATTTCTGTAATGCCAATCAGCTTACTGACAGTTACTGACTTGATATTCCTAACACATCAGTTGATGTTATGATTTATTTGTTCATGTATCTATTGAAATGAATACTGATGAAAAATGCAATATTGCCTTTTGTTTGTTTCCAGGATAATTTATCTCAAAATAACACATATATTGAATAGGATTCATCACATTTTATTGTTAGGGTAAGAACCATTATAAAAAGAATGTTTCTGATTTTAAATTTTAATAGTAGAAAATAATATTACTTCTAGAAATGTCTATGTGTTTTGGTCTAGTGAAAGGTATCAAGTTATTGCATATGCCTTTGCAGTTTTAAAGAATCAATACACCTGCTACTTTCATTTCACTTGGCTTTTATTGTTAACAATAAATGTCAAAAATACTCAGAAACAGAAAGTTGTACGCTGATGTTTTACAGACTCCATCAAGCCAAGCTTCCAAGTTTTCTTATTCATGTAAACATCTACCATTTTCAGAGACTATAGGTAGATGCAAGTTCACTTTCCATCCTGGGCACTGACTGCCATTTCAGTTGATTTTTCCCCCCATAGGATAGTGCCAAATTGAATAATTGAGGGTCTCCTTTCTTCAGTCTACACAAACACTTCTAAGCCCTCTAAGCATCTCTCTTAAATCAACTAGTGTACAAAATAGAAATTGAATTGTTTTAGGGTTATTAGTATCTGATTCCAATTTAGCAAACTAATTTTAAAATGTTTAGGTGAATGGAGTAATAATTATGAAATAGATTGGGATGATCATGATATAATATCCTAAATTTTTTTTCAATTTATTTTACTCTAGAACTAAGGAAATTTGACTGTAATACATGCTTTCTTAGTGTATAGTATGTATTTCACATATTCATAATATGATTATCATTATTTAAAAGGTAATGAGGATTTCCATCACATTAAATGAAAGAAAAGTACTCTGTGCATCATATTAAATATGTAGCTAGACTAAAAAGTTGGCGGTCACATGTACATTTACTATTGCATTACCCAGCAATGCAATGTTTAGCAATGTTGAGAAGCTACCTATTCTTTTTTTGTTTGCTTGGTTGTACTGTTAGGAAAGGTGATGCAGATCCTGATGGAAGTAAGACAATGAATCTTTGAGCTCAGATGATTGGGTGTGGAGCAAGAAAAAGGAGCCTGGATTGTGAACAGATGTATGGCCTAGCAAACATTAAAAAGAATTCAGCTAAAATCTGTTCCTGCACATGGAAATAGACTTACCAGTTGGTAAATTAATTCTATGTACTCCTAATGAGCATTTTTCCTTTGGAGAAGCTTTCTTTAGAAGCATAGATGGGAAAATATGCAGTGTAGGAAGAAAAGGATAAAAAGACATCCATATGGAACAACAAGCAGTGCACTAACGGAGGAGCCCAACGAATGCTGCTCTCCTCCCTAGCTGAGAGTTTCCAGACCATAAACTAGTTGGATGAGTCTGAAAACAGTACCTTCTTTAGCGGCTGAGAAAAAACATCATTTTTGGAGATGAATAAAAAGGGATGGTTGACATGCCTGTGGAAAAGACGTAGCTCTGACTAAAAGAATATGTTGTTGCTCTGCAGAGAGAAGTGGAATGGCATCGAATAGTGCATACAGGAGCACTGTTTTCATTAGGAAACATGTTACGCGGCGTATGTGTGCAAGCATAGCCAACAGAGTTTATGCTTAATTCCATCCGTCTATTCTAAGATGAGCCTGAAGTGGATAAATTAAGGTCTCACCTTTCAAAGTAAAAATTCTCTTCACACTTAGCACTCTGTAGTAAATGTTTCTGTGCCATTCAGATGGACTAAAATGTCCATGAGGAAAACTCTCATTCCTGCCTAAAGACAGGAAAGAGTCCACCACTCAACAACTTCAACATTTTTAATATCTTTCCTTTCACTATTTATAAAAGAATCTATTCTATCAGTAGCAGTAAAGTAAACTTAAAGATAGAATCTACGGCACTTAGACTTTCTAGATTTTTTTATGTGCAAATAAGACTATTGTAACTTTACAAATATGTATGAAGCTCTTCTTTATATATAGAAGAATTCAAGCAATATGCAATGGCCCATGGGAGATAATTTGGGCATTTGTTTTCAGAAGCAAAGGCATGCCTAGTAGAAGATAGCAGATTTTACATAAAACTTGCTTTGTAGCTTCTTACAATGTAGTTTTCACAAACAGTGTAACAACATATATCATAAGGTTATTCCAGAATCTAAGATTTACCCTTGATTTTTCTCTACCCTTCTTTCCAATTCATCAGCAAATTATTTTGACACTTTTTCCAAACTATGCCCCAACTATGTCCACTTCTTTGTACCATCCTCTCTGGCTTAGACTATTGAAGCATTATTTAGTTTCATATTATTTAAGGCTCTCTGTTTCCACATGTCTTTCTGTCCAATCTATTTCCTATATAAGTACAATCTATAAATATTTGAAATGCATATTCCTTCATGTCTTTCTCCATTAACACTTCCCCAAAGGCATTTCATCACACTTAGTATAAAACCCAAATCCTTATTACCCCAGCTTAACAAACCCAGCATACTATGTTCCCAGTTTATATCCATGACACCTGCCGACTCTCCATGCAGAGAGAGTCGGCAGGTGTTTCCCCCGTCCTCTTTCAACTCCTCTAAGGCATCAAGCTCATTCTCTTTTTAGGAACCCTGCATCCACCTAGAGTGTTTGTCCAGGAGTGTAAGGAGTCTTCTCATGAATGATGGCTGGTCTTTGCGGGAGTGAATTCTTATCATGCAGATATCACACCAAGCAATGATTTTCAGAGAGGCCTTTTTTGTTCACTCCAGTCTAAAGCAACCCTAGCCATGTGTCACTTTATTTTAATTCTCTGAAAGGGGTCAATCATTATTTGATATTTTGATGTTCATTTGTACACTTAGTTATATATGTACACATGTACATACATTTGTATGTGTGCATACATGTGTACATATATACTATATGCATGCATGTGTATGTACTGCATAAGTACATATATATCTGTAAATGTTAATATATTCCATCTCACCCAGCAGACTGTGACTTCCTTCATCTTATACATCTTGTTTATCTCTGTATCTCTAGCTCTTGGGACCATGCCTTTTAAGAAGCAGCCAATCAATAAATATATCTTTAATGATTAAATTTCTTTGTTTCTCTATTTGTTTCTGGCACTATCTTTTGAACAGAAGAAACTTTAATAAAATAATATATGCATGTTTACATGTATATATGCATACATACACATATATCCACATAGATACACATGCATGTATATATTTATATATATTTATGGAGATGCATGTGGTTATACACACTGTCCTAACTTCTGCATTAGATCAGGGTCATTGATGTTCATTCACTGATCACCAAAATCAAGACCTTTAACTTTCATCTTATATTAGTCAAAAAGTAAGATATATTTATTTGGCAATCCATTTGTAAGTGGTACAATAGAGTTAAGCAGTACACAATATTAATAATTGCATATACAAAAATTAAAATATCTAATAAAAATCTTTGACTTTATATGTCTTAATTTTTTGTAAAATCTTATGATTATTGCTAACATATTTTTTTTTGTTTTTTGGAACTCTATATCATCTCTTATAAAGATAACATTCTGTATCTAGTGTAATAGAAAACTTCTCTGAGACATAACCTGAAAAATCCACATCACAATGCTCTGCTACCTAATACTTTACTATTTATGAAATCTCTTTGAGTATCTACTACATTCAAACTGCTAGGCCAGGCACTGTGGATCCTATACTAAATAAATACACACTGTCAGTTTTGCCTGGAGTTCTTAGTAAAAATAAAACAGTGAAATGTTTTCACTCATGTTCTACCGTGATGCAGTTTCAGAGATGTTTTCAAGGTATCCTCATTAATTGTAATATTTCAAGACCATAACTTAAATGTAAATAATTTAGGGGAGATTATCAATTTCTATAACTAAATCCTGTACAGGAGTCATTTTTTTCGGTTGACTCCTTAACACTAAGGAGTCAACTTAACATTAAGTTTTTAGTGTTAAGAAAAAACTTGCTTTGCATGAGAACTCTGAATATTAGGGATACAGGTGATAGGAGAAGACAGTAAAACTGTATCCCAGTAGGTGTTTCTTCATAATTCTGTGTATATTATTCTCAGTGTTTGCTAGGGGTTATCTTCTATGAATTCATCAAAATAGGTATATTTATTAATATGCAGGCACAAAGTGTACCTACAAATGCCCATGGTTGATTTTGTTAATTTATAGGACAGAAAGATTATAATAATAATCTTTGAAACATCCCCATATTCTACTTAATTTTTACTTAAATAAGCTTTTATATTACATATTAAATATTATGTCTGGATGGATTTTACTGCCTTTAAACATTGTCATATAAGAAACATGTATGTGAACATTAGAATTCACCAAAATTAGTGCTGTGTAATAACTTCCAGTTTAATGTCAACATTGCCAACCACCTGGTAACATGATATAAAACATCGTATGAGCTTACTTCACTGCATTTTTTAACGTGAACCAACACCGTTAGGAACTCTTTGCACCTCCTAAAGTCACACACAAAAATGTTTGCATTTACAAGTTTCTTGAGTAAAGCTTTTTTTCTGTTAGAATATCAACCATGATCATTACTAATTTAGAACCTGGTCCAAACCATTTATATAAATGACCAGGTATAAACTCTTTATTTTTCAGATGGGAGAACACAGGAGGGTAAAGATTACCGTATCTTTTGGAGTATAAGACGCACCTTTCCCCCCGAATGTGGGAGGAATAATGGTTGTTAATGCTGCTGTTAAGTTCTGTTTACATTTACATTGGTGAAATATTATGTAATTTATGTTATTAAATATTTTACTATATTTTTGCTTCAAAAAAATTTTCCCCTATTTTCCTCCTCTAAAACCTAGGTTCATCTTATGGTCCAAAAAGTATGGTAAATTATATGCACAATGTTTCTCTGCTATATTGTCACCTGATTAAATAAAAGAATCCAAACGGGGTAGGGAAGAACAATGGAAAAAAGGCAGGGCAACTGCAATTGAACGACAATAAAAAAAATCCAAATATCTGGGTTTCTCAATCAGTGTTTTCTAATGCATGATACTTCCCCAAAAATGTTATATTAAATTAACGTTTGATTTAAGTTTTTCTTGTAATGGCTGATAGTCCAATTCTTTCCTAGGAACTTGACCTCCTTAAAGAACTTAGAGTATTTGATCAAATTATTTGATCGACTTTTTGGTAAAGTCCTGTCAGGAGAGAACTCATGACATTGAAGTAGATGGAGCTAAATAATAAAAGATCACTCCATTTCACAGGCATTTTTTTTCCTACCGCAAATTTCACTTTGCTTTTTTCAGTTTGAAATGTAAAGGAATATTTTAAAAGAAAATAATGCACACATTTTTTCAAGTAACAGACTGATTTTATTCATAAACATTTCTTGTAATTACATAGGACTGTTTGTTACTGCCTACAGTCTAAAATCTCTCTACTTTTCATTTTTTTCAAGAATAGCATTTTTTTTTATTGTATAAAGATCCATTTAGCATGTGAAGCCAGTGGAAACTATCAGAGGGATGAAAGGGATTTATTCAAATTTAATGTTTAAAAGGATTTCTTTTCACAAAGCAGATGAGGTTACCATATGACACTTGAGCAGGAGGCATGCACTGGCAAGTTGAGGCCTTGTCAACCTGGTGGTTGTCATTTAAGCAAGAGCCTTAGTGCTGTTTTCCATTCTTATGCTATAATCCAAATAGGCTGCTACATGTAGCTGAACATAATGGGAACAGATAAATGTCCTCTGCACAGGCAGAAAGCAAATACAGTAAACTTTTTCTCTTACAATTGCTTTCCATGGCAGTGCAATTACCAATAAAAAGGGTTGAGGATGCCCTATTATTTTTAAGGCTAAGAAATGTGAATAGCTTCTATCAAAAAGATACTTCTTACCTTAATACTTCTAATACGTGTTGAGTTCTGACCCTTCTGTATCTCCACTAATAATCCCTGATTTGGATTCACTCTTGATTATACTGGGACCACCCTGGGGAGTTATTGACATCAAGCAGAAAGGAAGCAGACATATAGAGTCTGACTAAATGACATTTCTTTTCCCTATTGAAAACTAGTTCTTGGAGAGAAACAAACGCTTAAGCTTCTGAGACACTTTAGACTTAATTTTGCTTTAAAAATCCATTCTGAATGGGCCAGAATGCCATTTTTCAAAAGGAGAAACTGCCACAAAACAAAACAGGTTGACAAGTTAGAAATTATTGTACACTGCGTTTGTAGAGAACAGAACATACCTTTAACCTGCAAAGCTTGTTACTAGAAAAAAGGTGCTGTACCTCTCTTCAATTTATTGTATATAGTGCTTGTTGGAACTGATTTTACTTTGACAGGTTTATAGAGGATCTGTTGTACTCTAATAAGCTGCAATAACAAAATGCGGTTGCATATTTTTGAATTATTTCATTAGGATGTGAAAAAAAGGGTCACTTTTCTATTCTTTTGAATATGATGGGATGATTTGGAGCTCCAACCACTTTTAAAATCATTGGAAAACTGCATTCGGAATATCATTCTTCAGTATGTTTCATTTTAATTTTTTAATAATTATTTATATTTAAAGATTCTTGGCAAGAATTCTAAAAAATACCTTATATATGGTAAAAAAGAAGATGGGGGAGCAATTTTTGCAGATATTAACCCTGTTTAGTGCTCAATTACTAATTCATGTTGTTAAAAATGATACTATTCCCTATCTCCTGATATCATCTCCATTACCACCCAGAAGAACATTGTTTAAAAAGCCGCAATCAAACTCAAAACATAGAGCAAGAGACCCTAAGAAGCACAGAGATGTATCATGAGTCTGTGCTTTCTCTTATCATCTTGGTGGTTCATGAAAAAAATGCAAGTGATTCATGTTCAGTGCCAAATGTTACAGACTTCCACCGCTCAGCCACTGATTTCACTGATTTCATATCAAACTTTGATGTGCATTCTGTGTAGAGTGAACCTTATTAGTAACAAGAGTTAGACTAGTACAGTGTATTCATTGATTATGTAAATGAGAGGAACATTTTTTAAAGTTACCGTACCATCACACATGCGTTTTGTAACGTTTCCCCACTGAGAGAGGGACACAGAGAGATGTGGAGCAGGCGAGAGGCATGGACTCCTGGTGTGGCTGCTCTGAAGGGGCTAAGAATGTGGCATTGTCATGGGGACTGGAGGGATTTCTAGTAATGGGAGGAAAGTAGCAGATAAACTCAAAAGCTGATGAGTATTCAGAGAGAAGAGAAATCAGTTCTGATTTAGTTGGTCAAGGGTGTCTTCACAGAGGAGGTGGGAATCAAGCTGAAGCTTGGGGCTAGTATTTTAGTAGGCATATCAAACAAGGTAAGCTCTTTTAAGATAGGGATTGGATGACACTGATGGGTTGGATCAGTGTAAATTTGTCCCAAAGTGAAGTGATATTTTCAAAAACAAAGACATAGTGATACATAAAGACAGAGCTTACACTTTCTTATAAAGAGAAATATGTAAATATCACAGTGATATGCTATGTAATAACCTTATGTATGGGGGTGGGGCTGTTCAAAGTGTTTGAAAACACATTGAAGGAGGATATAATTAACTCTTTGCTGTTTTGCGTGTGCTTTATAAATGAGATCATATTTATACTGGAATTGAAGGACAGGCAAGAAAGAGAAAACTAATGTCATAAAATAGGATGTGGTTCTGAGACCATGGCAGCAATGAGAATATAGAGTATAGCCTAGAATTGGGAATAGCATTTATGTCAAGGTCAGATGTCTTCCTGTGTGCTGGGCTTGGACTTCTTTGATCATGTTAACCCTGTACTATGAGAAAAAAGTCAGGCATATATGCTCTGAGGAACTTTAGCCCTATTGTTCCAGAAATCCTTAACATTCTGCTGCTTCAATACAATTATGGATATAGTTTGGCATTCGAATCACAGTCAGGCAGGTTGAATGACTGATGAATTTATTAAAACAAAGTTTAGCCATGAACCCCAGACAAAAACTTCAGTTTCCTGATTCAACAATTTTGTTGTGTGAGCTGAAATTGCACTTCTTGTAGTGATTAGGTTCTTATAGAAGTAACCGGAACTGTTTACATTGCATTTATTTGTAACCCAACTTTCACTCACATGAATAAGTTTGCAACTTACATAGAATTTGTCTGCACTAATATGCAGTTGTACAATTGGCTAGATTTTGGGTTCTGTCTGACACTGAATTACTCTTGAATTTTTTACATGAGGACACTACTTTATATTTTACATGTAAAATAAAAAGTATAGTTTATTATAATTTACACCTAGTGTATAGGTACGCTATAAGCAAATATTTTTATGTCTTGAGACCTTTACTTTTCTCAGTTTCTTATCAATAAAATGCAGTCATTTTTCTTTAAAGGAAATCCTTGATTTACTATGGAGATACACACAAACACATATGATAATGAAATGTGGACCTCTGTGAATTTATTTTGATATCCTTTTTAAACCATGAAGTCATTTCAGCAAGTTTTATCTACTTTAAACTATAGGTAAATATTAGTCCCCTAAGATTTAATTTACTAGCAAATGATTTAAAACACACAATCACAATTTCAGATAAATTGATTTACATAATTATATAATTATGATAAAATATTTTAACAACCAAAACTATAATACAGCATTCAAACAATTTATTAATTAGAATGTGTTTAATTCTATTTTTGAATAATGTTATATAAAATTCTGTAGCTTGTCCTTAAATTATATATAAATAATTTGTCCCTATTTACTAATATCTCTGATGAGATCTAGACAAATAAAATCTAGTTATTTCTACTTTTTTTACTTCTCAAAATGTTTTCTTTATCCACTATATATTTTAGCAATTACTGACTTTCCTATTCTTTATTCTTTAATGTCTATAAAATATATAATGCAATAAATTTCTTTTGCAAATTGTATATGCTGAACTTCTTTGTAACCACTTTTTTTTTTTCAGGGAAATTTAAAGATATCTTATAACTTAACACATCCTCCAAGGAAAATACTAATAAAAAATTGATTTCTTCTATGTATTATAGAAATCAGAGATGAACTATCATGAAATTAATTTATCAATCAGTATATTAAATAGATATTTCTGAATTTTAATATTTATAATTATATGTTACACACCATTAATTTCTCTATTTTTATTTATACTTATCTTAGTGTCTGTGTTCAAATTCTTTACTCACAGGATATTAACATGTAAGGCATATATTAAGAACTTCTAAAATTTACAAGTTATATTTAGCAAATCACTTATAATAATGTAGCTGCAGATTATCTTGCTTTTTGAACAGAATTAGTAAATTAATGTTGAAGTAGGATTTAGTTATTATTATTAGTGTGTGTATATGTATGTATATAATTCTTCTGAATTTAAATTAGTGTATTTTTATTCTTGGGAAAAATAAAAATGCATGTGTCTTAGAAGGAGAAAAATGACCTATATTTTATATCCTGTAATATACTTGATTGAGAATCATTTGCATTAACAACATATTTTTTAATGTATAGGATTATAGATACATCAAAAATGAGGCAAGTTATTAGTACTAGTGTATCCAACTTCATATATATATATGGTTGGTTGGACATTGTTGCACAAAGTGAAGGTCCCTGGTTCCTTTCCTGGTCAGGGCACGTGTCTGGGTTGTGGGCCCAGTGTCAGGTTGGGGCATATGCAAGAGGCGACCGATTCATGTTTCTTTCCCTCTCTCTCCCCTTCCTTTCCCTTCTCTCTAATAGTAAAAAAAATAAATTTTTCTCTCTCTCTTTTTTATTGTTATTCAAGTAGAGTTGTCCCCATTTTCCCCCCACTGCTCTCCCCTGCCCCACCCCCACCCACCTCCCACACTCAATTCTACCCCCCCTTTGTCTTTGCCCATGGGTCCTTGTACATGTTCCTGGACCTTTTAATTAATCATTAATGATGACAAATATTGCCACTCACTTTAAAAGTGAAAATCAGAGAGAGCGGTATTTAGACTTAGGAAGAGAGCACAGTCTTTTAGTTTTTGCTTTGAAAAAGAGTTACAATGAGGCAGCTAAAATAAATTATCTCCAAAAAGAAGTGTTGGAAAAGCCTATTCATTACACAAATTAAATATTCTCTTTGTAAGGTATGTAACATATAACACATATAACTTTATATATATGTGTGTGTGTGTATATAAACATGAGATGCACACACACACAAACCCCTATATATGTAATTATAGAAACCAGGAAATTCTATCTCAAAGTTGCCTCATCTATTAAATGGACCTACTAGTAATGCATAAATTTGTTATGATCATTCACCACTGATCACAATAGGATCTGTTTAGTGAACCCTCCTGGCTTTTCACCCTTTCTTCAAAAGTCTCAAATTAGGGTAAAATGGATACAGTGCATAAGGACAATGCAGGGAGTATGAATTTCAGGTCAGACTCACACTGCTTTCAAAGTAGCAGGATGTGTGGGAAAAGATTTATTTTGTTAGCAAGAATATTTATTGAAAGAATAAGTTGTAGTCTCAAACTACAACCTACAGGTTGTGGTCTCAAAATTTTATCCTTCAGAAAACAACAATGGCCAGTCTATATTGAAGACAGATGGATTTTTTAAGAGCAGAAGTAAGGAAATCTTTTAGTTGTATATTAAACTATTAGGCCCTGTCCAAAAAAGTGGACTCTTCTAGATCTGTAAAAATATGTTATATGTTTGTAATGCTATGAACAAATTCATTTGGTAAATATGTATTGACCTTCTAAATTGTGGTATGGTCTCAACAATAAAATAGGCAAAAGCCTTCCTTCCAAGATTAATTGTCAAGTGGGGAGTCACTTAGAAAGTGTAGGTAGAAAAGGAGTATGATACAATATTCTTATTCTTTCTGAGAATTTCAGCTAATTCCAGCTAATCTTATATCATTAAATTTTAATGGACTGTGATTAATCTTCTGGTGTTGAATATTTAAGTTATTTCAGATTTTGGTATTTATAATACAGTTGAAATAATTGAATGAACATCAGTGTGCAGTTAGAAGACAGAATAGAATGGAGAAATCCTAAAATTTTTTGAAAAATGCTTTAGAAAACATGGAATGAAATGAAGTTAATAGTGATTCAAAACATGTAGCAGTGACTGGGAAAGATTTCTTATACAGATTATTTTCTTGATCCAGTTGTCATATGGCCAAGGGACTTTACATAAAATTGCTTTCACCAGTTTGTGTTTAGGTGCATATGAAGTGAAGATGAGGAGATCAGAGAGGATGATGAGCAGCAGATAAGCAGGAGCCAGACTACGAGTCGATTAAAAAAAAATGTGGTGTTATCTTTTCTATCTGTATACTTTAAAATAGTCCAAGGCAGTTCTTTTAGAGTGGATTAACAATTATTAAAACAACTTGCTGTTTTTAAATTCTTTGAAAATTAGCCTAGGAAAACATATATTTCATGAACTTCCATAATTATGGTATATAAGGATATTATTTGATTAATGCTAGAATGTTCATAGTACCTGATAATATATAGATTCTCTCCAAAATAAATACAGATTTATTATTACCTATCTTAGTTGATACAGAACAAGGAAAAACAAAAACCCAAATCATGTGTTGTTTTATTTTTGTCTAAAGTACAAACAAAACAAAAATAAAAAACAAAACCTGTCATTTGTATTCCAAGTCTTAAAAATCAAATAATTTTGAAAGGCTGCTTTTCAGATCCAGTGGAATCATTCTAACCCATTTTCTGATAGCAAATGACCTAACAATTTATAATCTGTAATAGGTTTGGTAATATCAGGTTATTCACATGGAGTTTTAAAAACCTAATATTGTAGATTCTCATATTTTATAACTGTGGAAAATATTTCCTTTGCATTAATTAAATACATATATTTTGAGGCCCTATTTATGCAAATAGATGAAGATTGTATTATTTTCTATTTTATATATGTGTGAAAATTAAAAATCCAAAACATTTCATTTCCCTTCAGCTTTCCTAAACTCTTTAGGAAAGCTTACCATGAACATAAGAAGTTATTATAAAAATTAATAAACAAGAACAAGCAAAAGAGAGAGAGAGACTCATAGATGGAGAGCAGATAACAGCTAGTAGGGTAGATTTTAGGGGATGGAGAGATTAAGCAAGAAGGGAAAAAGGACTCATGGACATGGACAACAGTGTGGTGGTTTGTGGGAGGAGGGGGTATAAGGGACTAAATGGTAATGGCAAATATAATAAATATTAAATTTAAAAAGAAGTGTATGTACAGACATACATAATATTTATTAATTTATGTTGTTAGAGTCCGTTTTACTTAGTGATCATGGCAATCACACCCAGACAATACCCCTTTTCCCTAGTGATTAATGTAGCAACATTTAGTTTTCAGAAGGTTATTTCCTTAATTTGACTAGCTAGGAAAAACTTTCCCTGTTGAAAACCAGGTATAAATATCAATACCTAAGATAAGAGAGTGATCTCATGCTGTTTGCTGTGTCTCCAGTGCAGAGAATTCAGCAAGTTGAAGTCTGAGGATCCAGCAGGGCTATTTATCAGGAGCAAAGAACTAGAAAAATTTTAGTGTGATGCAAAGACTTAAATTGAAAGAGTGATAGGGAGCCTATTAATAGCAAAATATCTGTCAAACACTCTGAATATGTTGGGGCTGTGTGACAAACATGTAAAATCAAACCCCAGCACAGTAATTACAGGTAATTTGTGAACTCTTTCTAATTTCCTTACTGTGCGAATAATATCTCTACCCACTTGAGACAAGATTTGACTCTGCAGATCTCATTGAGGTTCTCACAGCTTGACACTGGCAACATTGTTTCAGTATTCTCTATGCTGCTCTTCCAATTTTTAGCTGGTCTTGAGTGAAAGGAAGGGAGATTTTGGTGTTAAACTCTGAACAATTCTTTCCGTTATGTTCTCTATTGTTGGATCTACTGTTAAGTTTTGGCAACTTACTAATTATGGATTAGGGATTGAATATTATGGTTCAAGTACATGTTCAATCATTTCTTCTAGGTATGCCAAATAAAATAAGTCATAAACCTTTCAGAATATTGTGTTTCATGCTAGTTGACTCAATAATTGTTAAAGACTCCTAGGTACTGCAAAATTGTTAGAAGGCGTTACCGACTAATCAGGGTAAGAACTGCAAGACTCTAAACTGTACTATTAACATCATCAGTGAGAAAAGGAAAAGCAAAATAATAATAATAATAACAATTGGCTTCTTTTTTGTTTCTAAAGATCATGCTCATCTTATTAAATGTTCTTAAGTGAAAAAATCAAAAAGCATTTAACATGCATATACTCATCCATCGTTAACATTTCTTTAACTTTATATGGTGGTGTTGTGTTTATTTTCATTGTGTTGTTTCTTTGTTTACGTCTTTGACAAAGCATGTCATTTTTTGTTTTACCTATCTGTATTCGCTACTGCATGTCAAACTTTTTAAATGACTCAGTGAAAAAAGTGAATTCTTGTCATTTTAAATTTCACTCTAAATGTTGTGAACAATTGCTTTGCTCTCAAACACTGCTCCACATCTTCAGTTTGTGTAGGAGCTTGAAAAGGAAGTGAACAAAAAAATGACAAGAACTGTGAGGTACAGCCAGCTTCATACCTGATAATCTGTTTCAGCTTGTTAAAGTTAAGCCTAAATAAGATATATGTACTTATAATTTGAATCATTTGTGTTTCTTTTTTGTTTGCATGATATGATTTTGTTTTATATTTTGTTTTTTTCCACTCACCAGATGTTCCCATCACTTTGCTTCCCACTACTATCATCCCCTCCCTTACCACTGCAACAGTCACAGCCACTGTAGCCATAACCGCCAGCCCCACCACACCTTCAACCACCAACAGCAGAAGAGGTATGGTATGCTTCTTTGTTATGGCCTGGAAAGCACATTAAATGGAACTTTAAAGTTTTTTTTTTTTTTTAAGGGTAGAAAAATTGAGATCCAATTTTACTTAATCATAGGAAGTGATTAAGTCACCTAAATTACTATTAATTAAAGTGATTGGAATAGAATATGAGACAAATGTTATACTTTAATTTTAGTATCACTTATAACTATTATGATAACATTCCAGAATATAGGTTAAAATTTCTTCCAGAATATATGTTAAAAGTATTCTACAACATTGAGCAAATTTAAAATGTGAACATGGACACTGTTTATTTGCCTTGTCTTTTAAATGCAAACAAAGAAGTAAGTTCAAAGATGCAGAGATAGCTTCTGCTTTTATAAAAGCTTAGTTAAATGTTAACAAGTTGTTTATTTCTCTGTGACCAGATTAAAATACTTAGTGTTGAATTTGTTCTAAAATGGGCATAATGTACGGGTCATTAAAAACTATATAAAAACATAGAATGTTTAAGTAAGTATTCAGCGTAGTACCCTAAAGTGATTTGCTGAGTGGACCCACTCATTCCAACAGAATGTTCTAAAAACAAATGTTCTAGAGCTGCCCAGCATAATAGGAATTGAGATTGGCTCCGTGAGTATTTGCTGGTTATCAGTCTATTAATAAGGATTTTTGCTTCAAGAAAAATAATTTTGAAGAAATGACAGTATTTGTTAAGGGCAAAACAAGTATTTACATAGGCTTCACAAATATAAAAGAGCATTCCTAAGCAGTCATTAAGTGGTTAGTAGATGATGAAGAAATAAAAAGAATTGTTTGAGTGCATTATAGAAAAACACATTTTAAACTTTATTTCTGCATAAGCAATGTTCAAAGAAAATTTGTTTTATGTAAGCCTGTCTTTTCCTACTTCTTATGTGTTTTGTGTTATGTTGGCTATACTAATGTGTGTTAACAATTTAACTTACAATAATGAAGACCTTACATCAATATATTTGTAATTAAAGTTGTACTATGGGAAGGCTTAGAAGTATTTCCCTTTACTTGTAAAGATTGTTCAATTAGACTGTTTTTCTTGAAATTTTTATTAATTCTCATTATTAAGTTGAGTTGCTAGCTTTCACTTCACAGTTATAGCATTTTCCTCTTTTTTCAAAAAACATATTTGATAATTGCTAAGAGCTAAAGTTTGATGATAGTAACAAAAATAATTTTTCAAAAATACTATTTTTGTTTTAATATTACTAAATAAATTATATTTGAGCTAAATCTACAAGTGAGAAAAGCTTAAAGATCTTATAGCAATTTATGTAAAACTGGGAGAAAAATAATAAAGATGAAGGAAAGTTAAATAATACTTTATGATATTATATGAAATGGAAAATGTCCAGAGTTCTACTTAGATTTAATGTATTATTTCTTGAAGATTTTTACAAACAGTAATTCAAATGAAATATAAATATTTCATACTAACAAAATCTCAATTATAATATTATATAGCAATTTTACTAACAAATCACTTTGATAGAAAATGAGGAGGGTATAGTGATTTAAATTTTTATTTTAAAGACCTACTTATAGCCTATTAATCAGTTGTGCTTTTGTTCTTCAAAAAATATTTACTGAGTACCTGCTATATATATATGGGATGATGCCAGGTCTTAAAATTACAGAAATTAAAGGCATTGCATCTTGATATGTTACTTATTGCATTTTAATCAACCTGTTTAAATAAAATTAGTTTTATATGTTTACAAGTACATTTGCTTATTTGTGGGTTTTCTAGGATGTTTTGTGAACTTTATATCATGTACTTTAAAAGTGCTAATAGCATTAATCTCCCTCAAATGAACACACAAATAAACAAGCTTCAGAGGACACACATGTGCACACAGCATTTGCTCTTTTTTTTGTTAACCAAATAGTTGAAAGACAGTATTTTTCATGTGGCACCAATAACACATGAAAAGCAATGTACTTTGTAAGTTGGTCAATCCGTAGTATTTATTTTACATAGATAAAATAGTAGTACTGGTATTAAATATTAGTCTAATGCATATTTTTCCTTTGCATCTTCAACAGTTGGGGTCTGAGGGAAGTCACCAAGCTCACCTGCATGGTCAATTGTTCTAGTTCATAACTGAGAGAGTGGGAGATTCAGTCAGTACATAAATATTGTTATGAATTTTGTACTCTAACCCTTTTAAGCTACTAAACAATATTCCCTTATTTGTGCATTGCCTATTGAATTAGAGCTTTCAAATACAATTATAATTTTAATGGAATTTATTTATAAAGTAGTGAAAGATGAAAATTATGGTAAATATATATCATAATAAGAATATGTTTGCTAAGGAAAACTGAGAAGTAAAGAGAACTAAATATTTTCAGCTTGCAGATTTTTAAAAACATTATGTTCCATCACTTTCATTCACAAATACAAAGTAAACTATATTTTATTTTATTACATTTAAATGGAACTTCTTCAAATTTTATAAATGATGACATTTGTCTAGCTATCTAATTAATGACCACAAATAAATCACTGTTTGTATCTCCTTTGACACTCTGACCAATCCTATTGTTGCTGATTTTTCCAACTTAAGGTATGGTGAACATCAGTGTAAAAAAAAAATCAAAGAATCACAGTTGTAGCTATATTATAAATCAAGATGAAATAGAGCAAAATAAACTACTCAAATTGGCAGTCATAACCTTAAGAATCTGCACATCTGTTCAGTTTGTACATGAAATGTATCTCTGTTTGGAGGAAGAAGATCTTCAACCAAATGAGAGAAAAGCTAGCAATTAGCAATAGCTTGTTACAAACAAGGTGTTAAAACACAGAGAAATGAGCAAGCTTGAACAGTTCTGGAAAAGATAGAAAGTAAATGAACTCTGGAAACATCTCTGGGTGTGAAGGTTTAGTTCATCTGTTTAGAAGGTCTTGGACAGTGAAACAAATAGAGCCTAGGCAATTTCATTAGGAAAATCAGAAACACTTAACAGAAGCACTTAATTCCCAGGGCATCTTGAAAATTGGATATTATATAGAGGTCTGGAAATATAATCAGTCCTCAATGTACAGCGGGATATTGCTCAGTTCTTTTTAACAGAATAGATGCGTTTACATGTAATTGGATCATACAGTAAATACAATGCTACATTTTCCTATTGTAATTGCAGTTTTAATTCTGGCAAATATTTTTGGTGTCCATGTAGTGATTACTTATTAATTTTAGATCTATGTCAATTGATTATATGAAAAAGTTAGACAACAATTATATTAGAGCATATGGAACTTTATATCTATCTACCTATCTATCTATCTATCTATTAGTCTATTTATCCATCCATTCATCCATCCTTGAATTTAAAAATAGTTTGTAAACTTCCCATGTTATAGCATTCTTGATATATATTATATATCTTAAATATAAAACATTTTTATTGATCTCAAATTGTTTTCAGTCCATAAAAGCATTGCTATAACACAATTTAATTTCTGCTTTTGGAAATTACAGGGGTTTTTCTTTTTCTTTTCTTTTTTCTTTTTTTAGACTAGTAGCCTGAATAGCCCTGTCATTCAATATACAATAGAATATATATGTGTGTTATAAATGTTTGTATGGTATTATTAAGTCACTGTGATAAATTTTAATGAGTTAAATATGATAATTTATAAAATTGTTCCAATGACCTGATGTGATTTTGAATATTGATATTATTTTATCATGATATGTTTTATTTGAAATCATTTTCTATTTTTAACCATATAAAATTTTAATTTTATGATAACTGTCATAATCTAGAAATCTTTAGCAGTATCCTCATTATATAGATGATATAAAGGTACTGAAAATTTAGGAAACATAGGGTAGACATATTGACATATAGCAATGTCTATGTGTATCATAATTTTTATTTTTTTAAGATTTTATTTATTTGTTTTTAAAGAGAGGAGAAGAGAGGGAGAAAGATAGGAAGAGAAGCATCGCTGTGTGGTGGCCTTTCGTATATCCGCACTGGGAAGCTGGCCTACAACCCAGGCATGTGCCCTGACTGGAAATTGAACTGGCAACCCTTTGGTTTGCAGGCCAGCACTCAATCCACTGAGCCACACCATCCAGGGCTATCTATCACAATTTTTAAATTAGAATTTACAACTGTAACTTTACACTTATCAAGAAAGAATAACTAAACTGCCAACTGCTAACTGCTATCTGTTTTTATCTCTGCAAAACTGCAAATATCCTAAAAGAAATAGATACGGAGAGAAGATATATCTCATATGTTTCCTGTCCTAAAACTATTAGTGTGCTCAAATATTTCATGCATTTCAATGTAACAGATGGGGAAAAGTTCTAGAAATGGTGATGAAATTATTTGTACAATCTATGTAAAAATCCAACTTAATTATTTGGTCAAATATAGATTTGGTTTTACATCTTTGATAGATGTAAAGGATAACTTATATTAATAAAATCACATCATTTATGCAGTAATCTATGGTGGGGGGCTCCACCTATAAAGCTCCCCCCAGCCACCGTAGTTGAGAATAATTCTACCAAGACATGATCTGCTTGGGGAGGAAAGGCTGACCAGTGTCTCAGAGGAGAAAGGCATTTTAGCCCCTCTCTCAATGGGCTTTTACTGAGTTTAGCTTGTATAGGGATGCATATCAAAGAAAGGAGGTATGGTTTACAGATAACATTTCTGGGATCACGGGGATCCTTTTGAGTCAGGGTCTGGTAGACAGGGTGACTCCAATCGGCTGTAAAACCTTGGGAAACAAACTTATTTTGTTCTTGGACCCTTAACATTTAAATTGAGTACTGTCTTAGCAAAGCAGGTTTCACAGGACTTTATGCATTCTTTCTTAAGCCTGATCACCCCCGAGCAGGGAACCGCCAATGCTGGCACAGGGCTGCACCCGCTTCGGTATTATTTCAGTCCTGAATCAGGCAGGGGAAGCAAGGCGGCCAAGAGATTAGGAGACGTTTTACAAATAGAATGAGGACTCAGGCTATGATAAGGCCGAAGGTTGAGGGTCTTTTTTCCCTTTTCCGCAATCCCCTAAATCCTTCCCCGATGCCCACTTAGCTGCTGTGCTTGTCCTAGGTTGTTCCTTTCTTGAGGAATCTTACCCGTCATTGACTATCTAGCCATCCTCCAGGTGCCAAGCAGGGTGAAGTAAAGGGGGCATAGGCTGCACCCCTGCTGGGAGGTTAAGTTTTGTTTCCTTAGTGGCTTATGGTCCCAAGGTCCCCTAGCCATGGGGCTTTTATGCCTGTCAGTGCAGTTACAGCTTCTGAAACCAGGCAGGACAATTCCCAACAGTAATCTCAACCAATTTATAAGTTATGTGGTTAACTGTAATGGAACCTTAATTCAGGGTGGCATGGCAAAACAAAAACAAAGCATTATTTTAATTTAAGAAATCCACCATATCAAATTATCTGCAACCTGTGTAATAATGATCAACCACACAAAATTTAGAAATGGGTGTTGTTGTGTTGGTCCCAAATTATTGATAATGATGCTCTTATTTAGGAATGCCTGAGGCTCTCACCTGCATTCTTATCACTTGTAGGAGCTCCCAACAAAATTTATAACTCACAGGCCCTGGAGAACCACATAGTGAGGTAACAGAAAGAGAGAGAGAAAGCAAGTGCACAGACCTAGGACTCTGTTTTTATTAGGGTCCAAGGATGGGTGTCTTAGTGGGTTGGCTCTTTATTGGCAAACTTAAAACAAAATAGAAAGAATGGCATTACAGTGTGGGAAGGGAGGAAAGGAGTTCCTCAAAGCCATCAGTTATCTAGAATACCTGGGCTTTCTGAAGGAGGGAACTTCACAGGTTGCATAGCCTAGTCTTTAGCTGGTTGTTTGGCTAGTAACTGTATCATAGCACTGGCAATATATTTATTCAATATGGATGCCTTCTGAAATGAATGCCTTAGCAATCAAAAGCTTCATTCAAAGCACTTATACCACAGTTCCTGAATTCTTTGCAATTAAATTACACAGTAATTGTGTTACTAATGTTTAAAAATGTAATATTAAACATTACATTTTAAATCATTCATGTACAATAAGATGAATTATAGTATATATCTAGAATGAATATAATTCCACTGTAGAATTATAGACCGGCAATTTTTAGCCCATATACTGCTATTGTATTTTTAAATTATGTGAATCATAAAACTTAATTATTTAACTGTAAGTGAACTTGGGGACCTGTTTGACCATCAAGTATGATCCTAAAGCATTGGTATTTGAAAGATCTTAATAAATAACTACTTTCCATCTCTATAGGTTTTCTGAAGCTTAGTGACATGTAAAAAATAAGTCAGGTACACACAGTTAAGCTACAGCAAATGAAAAGTTGCTGCAGTATTTACTTTGTGCCAGCATAGAGAAATTGAGATGGATTGTAAAATTCTATTCATATTTAATGAACATTTTAAATTAACTGCAATTGGCTAAATGTTAATGATGAACTAGTATTTTATATGCAGATTTATTTATATCAATTATTATTTTATGTCCCTGGTTTCAAAATACAATATGCTAAAATAAAATAAATGCATATACATGCACTTGAAAACACTGTCTAAAGCATTTATTTAATTATAATTAATTCAGTTTAAAAAGTAATAATGATTTGACCTGTGCTTCCATTATCTATTTCCTTCAAGTCAAAAGAAATTCCAGTCTATATTTTATTTGTTTTCAATAATGTGTCCTCTCCCTTTTGAATTAGATACTTTAAAAAATTGAAGATGAGATAAAAAAAGCATTTATCAGAATAAAAGAAAAAGAAAGCCAACACTGAGAAAGAATGAATGGAATAAAATCATTCTGGCTCTAAGTTAGTGACTATAAAACACTGAAATAGAGCACTTACAATTGTAAAATATATCATCTTGACACAGTTAAATCTGAAAGTGCGCAAATCAAGAAGTTGTTTATGAGCTTATATTATGAGTGTTTAGCTATTAAAAATGTTTCTGGTTTTATTGGTGGTAATAAAACACAATTTGCATGCTGTTGTAAGATTTAAAAAATTAAGTGTTTTTTTTCACTTGTCAAAAATCAAGCAATAATTCGGTTTCCAGATGGTCCTTATAATGAGACCTGCTTATCTGCAAAAAGACAGGTTTCCACATTTAGCTAAATAATTATAGCTAAATTTCCATTAGTCTTTTAAAAAGCATAATTATTATATGAAGCTGATTCAGTTTTAAAATTAAATATATGAAACATAGTTCATTATGAAAAAAGGGATCCTAAGAATATTTCTTACTTGGAAAGAACAAGCAACACATATGTTCTATAGTTGCAGGCTCTCCAACCTTGCTTGTGAGAGCCATATTGTTAGTGCTAAAGGCAGTGGCTACAGCCTTGGTGTGAGCACACATGCAGAGTGGGGTTCCTGGGCTTTCAGTCAGCTGATACATATGTGTGTGTATGTGTGTATAATGTATCTATATGTGTGTGTATATAGGTAGATAGATATTATATATGTAGATGGATATATAAAATCAATTTTCTTCAAGTATTTACCAAATACCATAAAATAGGCATTATTTTAAAATTTATTTTATTTTTATAAAGATTTTATTTATTTTTTTTTTTTTATTTTTAGAGAGAGGGGAAGGGAAGGAGAAAGAGGGAGAGAAAAAGTAATGTGTGGTTGTCTCTTTTGCTTTCCTTAATGGAGACCTGGCCTGCAACCCAGGCATGCACCCTGACTGGGAATCAAACCGTGACCCATTGATTCACAGGCCAGCACTAAATCCAGTAAAACTTTCAAATATATGTATGAATACACACACACACACACACACACACACACACACACACACACGTGTGTGTGTGTATAATATATATATTTTGCAATACCACCTATTATGGGAAACAGAACACTTATGCCCCATTCTATTTACTAAGAACACTCTTGTGAACTGTGCAATTTAAAGAAGCAAACATATTTAAGGGTTTTTGTATTTGGCTTAGATCAATTTACACAGAAACCTTTGTTCTATTAGTTTATATTTCTTTTAAGTAAACAGTCTACTTGTTTTTACTTTTATAAATGTAGGAATAGTTCATTGATTTTATGATAATAATCCTAGATTTAATATAATCTAATAATATATGCAGTTCCTGCAAAACAACTTCCAAGAAAAAGAAAATGTTTTCTAATGGACTGCATGCCATTTTCTTTCATTCATTTTATATAATATATATAAATATTAAATTAAAAACTTTCATAATTATTGTATTCCAGAAAGCCCATCACTTATAAAATATCAAAATTAAATGAATTACTTATTATTAGGATGCTAATCTGTCTTATATTTTAAAATTCAGCCTGCATATATGAATAAATGTATTTCTAAAATGTCTTTAAAATTATTTTAAAAATCATTAATAAACTAAACTGGTTGTATCTTTCTTACTAACCAACATATTAAATTGATGAGCCGTACCTTTGAAGCTGAAAAGATTGCCGGCACTTCTCTTGCTTTCTTGACACTCCACATGAAAAACACAGTTAATAACCTCCTATGTAAGCTTGGTGAGACACCGAATTGATACTAATTAAACCAATTTTGGGATAGAAGGTGACCTTGACTTCAGCTGGAACTTTCTGCCAGGACAATAAATAAGAGCAAATGCCACAAAGCATGATTCCTGAGGAGGATCTAATATAATCTATTAATTTCAGGGAGTTGGTGGAATTCAATAAGTACTTGGATAATTGTAATATTTTAAAATATCTCTTGCTTCAATAATACGGTAGTTTTGTATTTCTCTAGATTTCAAGTAACCTCCTGTTAGCTTTCTATATTTACTTAAATTAACCTGTGGCCAGAAAATTAAAAGCTGCTTGATGTAAAGTGGGCATAAGTTGAATAAATGCAAGGCAAGCACACAGATTTTTCCAAATGACTTCTCCAATACATGTATAATATTTGTACAATTTTAGTATTAGAACTGCTTATGCTTAAGCTGCAGTAACACTGGCTTTTAAATAAAGTAATGCCTTTATGAAATGATTAAGAAAAATGACTAAGAAAAAGAAATTGTCCCAGTAGGTACACAGGTTTAATCTATTCCAAGAAAAACTTTCAAGTCCAATGATTTATAGCAGTTCCACAGTTAAAATTTGAGTTCAATAATGTTAAAAAGAGTCAATAAAGTTACCGTAAATGCTAACTGTTAAGTAAGAACAGAAATTAAACTGTCTTTGCCAGTACTGTTTAAAGAATTACATTGGTGTAAAGGGAATTTTGTTGAAAGTGTTCACTATAATAAACAAAAATACCCAATTTAAGTCCAGTTATTTTTCATTTTAGAAAAAGAAATAAACTCAAATATCCCCAGGACTATTTTATTTAACTCACTAGTAAGCAAAGAATGCTAAGTAATGAGTGTTTAAATAGGGGAGAAGAAAGCAAATTTGAACTAACATGAGCAATTGGATTGGATTCATCGAGAAATGTATTTTTTCAAAAGCATTTGAACCTAATTTGATGTCTAACAACCAATTTCTGTAATAAGAAAACACACTCTTTTGATGTAGTCTGTGTTAAACTGGGTAGGTTATAATGGTCTTAATACATTTTCTCCCTTGAAGTTGTGTTCTTTAAATATTGATGATAAACCTTTTTTTCCAGTTTAGACAGGGTTACTCATATATCAGCAGGAATTAATGACAGTCTCAAAACATAGCTATAGACTTTTAAATGACATTTTTACAGAAGTATGGGTAGAGATTGGAGAATTCATAATGGATGGAGAAGCAGGAGAGTACTCTTAACAGCAAGGTGTTTATCCGCACTGGATCTGAAGGAAATGCGTGGGCTATCAGATTCAGAGAAGAGCTGGAGGCAGAAAAGGGCAGCTTGAAAAGAGCAGTAGTCAGAGAAGGTCACAGCCAGTATCCAAACCTAAATCAAGTGGGAACATTGGGTGACAAATGATCAGTATTGAGCCTCTTTCTTCCCCTGCTTTCCAGAAATTTCCCATTAACTAACTCCAACTGAAAAATCAGAGGTCAAGGAACCTGAATGAAGCAGTGCAGAGAAGTCAACCTGTCAGAGCACAGAGCAAGGCAAACAAGGATGCAGGATGGATTTGGGGACCAGAAGGAAGATGAACAGAGGGGCATGCATGTGTTTAGGATGTCATCAGATTTGTTTAAAATATGTCATCTAATTTGATCACTTGGAGTGATTACATGACTATTTTAGTTTTGGATTTTTTCTCATTAATATACATATTTCAAGTCTATAATAGAAAACTAATAATGAGCTAGTAATGGTGGTAAAATACCAGCCCTCCCAATTCATTCAAATATATGATTTCCCTGGTAAAGCAACAGTCAAAAAGAAAAGAAAAGAAAAGAAAAGAAAAGAAAAGAAAAGAAAAGAAAAGAAAAGAAAAGAAAAGAAAAGAAAAACACTGTAGGTGGTAGAGGGCAGATTATGAAGCATGATACAGCTGGCTTTGTTATCATATTTTAAAAAGTCTTTAAAAATATATTTTTACCCTTTAGGTATCCTAATTTCCAAGAGATAATCATTTAAAATCTTGCTGTGAAGAATAGCCATCTAATTCATTGAGTAGTGATAGATTCCTAATTTGAATCATCATAGTTTGAGTTCATACAACTTGAATCCATCTAGTTGTATGGACTCAAACTATTTCTTTTATTTGAATGAAATGCTTTGAAAATCATCGTGGTTCTGGGAGGCAGGGTGATATAGCTCTAAAATGAGCCAATCATAAGTTAATAATAAACTGATATATGTATATGTCTTATTAACTTTCTATTAAAAGAATTTTAGTGTCACATACACAAATAATTTTCAGTCTCAAGGTAATAACTGTTCAGTAAAGAAAATCATTTTCTTCATGAAAGATTTTAGAAACCGTAATTACAGCCTTTAATATATAACATAATATATCTGTCTTAAATGTTTTTAAAGTATGTATATATTATTAATTCAGCTAATTTGGTAGATAGAAAATAGGTGAAATAAAAATAATTTAACTTTTCACTCCTAAGTATACCTATTTGTCTATACTACATCTTGTGAACCTCCACGTTTTGCCACTGACAGGCCAGAAAGTTTTGTTCAGAGTGAGATTTTTTTTTCCTCACCAGAGGAAATTTTTTCATTGCTTTTAGAGAGAGAGAGAGAGAGAGAGAGAGAAAGGGAGAAAGAAAAGCATTGGTCAGTCGATTGCCTCCCTTTTGCCTGGACTTAGATCAAACTGAAACCTAGGTATGTGATGTGCCCCAATCAGAACTGAACCCTCAACCCTTTGGTTACCAGGAGAATGCTCTAACCAACTGAGCCACATTGGCCTGGGCAACAATAATTTTTAAAATACTAGGAATAAAAGTCTAACTTTTCTTTGTTTATATTATGCTTGTTTGTTTGTTTTGTTGATTAGCTTCATAATATAAACAAAGACACTGAATTTGAGAACAGTCTGACAGTGTCCAGAGTGGGAGGGGAGGGAATTTCAGGGGAAAAGGGGAACGGTTTAGAGCAACAAGTATAAAGGACTCATGGACAAAAACTATGGGGGGTGGAAATGGGAGGAAGGTGGGGAGGGCTGGGGTGGTGGGCTGGGGGCGGGGTAAAAGACAGAAAACTGTACAGTACCAACAATTAAAAAATACTGATTTAAAAAAAAATAAAAAAAATCTAACTTTTCTAAAATTTCTAGGTATTTTATTCTATAGTTTGAGAGTTAGTTGGAAATTGAGCACACATCTCAAAATGCTGTTTTAGGGAACTACAAACAAATCCTCGTGTGCTTTTCTTTCAGTCCTGCTAGGTTAATCCAGATATATTCCAATTGACTTTTAGGTCAAAAGAAAAAGAATACAAATGAGAAGGAAGTTCTAATAGTGGTTCATTTTAATATTCCATGTTAATATTTATAATTTATCTAATCAATATATGGCAATCTATCCATGTAGAATTTTTCCATGATAATACATCAACATGGAATTTTAAAGTATAGTATACAGCATGTTCTCAGGGTATAGACATTCTTTCACTGGGCTAACGAGGAATAATATCTGGATTCAGCATGAGATAGTGAAAGTATTTGCTAGGGCAAGATATTTTGGTGTCATCTTTATTTACCCTCTGGACATGTGATCTTAGACAAGGCAATTTATCTCTTTGGATGCCAGCTAGCTACATGAATTCCAACATCTTCTCATCTCCTGAATTCTATGGAATATGATATGCGTATGTGAGTTCTTTGCCAGGGACCAGCAGAGTTTCTGGTGTTTTTCATTCAGAACTGGTGTATATACTTTCTCTTCCAATGACATTATTAAATATTTTAAAAAATAATTACACACTTCCAACTTATTTATGCTTGAATATTCTGAAAAACTAAAAGTTTAAAAGTGAATTATTAGACTCTGACCACAGTATTTGGCTTTTTGGTTACTGTTTCCTAGACATACGCCCATCTCTTCTCCCATCATTTCCATTTTTACGTTCATTTCTCTCCAAGTGTTTTCTCTTCCAAGTGTTTATAAACCTAGAGATGGTTCTATCTATAAAATTCCCATCCTCACAGCACGGTGGTAAAATAAATATTGAGTTCCAGCTGAGATATGCACAAAACTAAAGTATATGGTCAAGTTTTACAGTTCTGTATTTGAATCCAAGTCTCTTCTGATCAACCACTTTGTAACCAAATACCCAGCATAAATCAACTTTCTGATATTATTTTATGTTGGAATTTAAGACTAATCCCTTTTAAATGAATTAAATGGTTATAGAAAAATAAAATGGTGAAGAGTATGGCTTCTGGATTCATATCATCTGGGCTCTTTTTACCATTTTGCCATGGATAAGGCTCGCAACTTTACTTAAGCTCTCTGTGCTTCTGTTTTTAGATCAAAAAAGTGCAGATATTAAAAACAGCATCAACCTTAGAATATAGTTTTGTAATAAAATATATTCATACATTTAACTTACTTAAAACAATGTCTTGCTCACAATACTCAATATTTTAGTTTTTATAATAATAATGAACATTTTTCTTAACCATCTTAAAAATATAGGATAAAAATGACTTTTTTGGTGAGTATCAATGAGATTCAATTACACTTGATAGGTGAAGGCTACAGTGTATAGAAGATAAATCATTCTCTAAAATCATATAATTTCTTTTTAAAATCTAGAACTTAAGGATTTACCATGTGATTTAAAGTAAGATAAAAGTCTTACTGAAAGTCTTAATTATTCAGTTCAATTAGATCAATGATCAAATACATCAGAAATAATTTTTAAACAAAAGGAATATATTTTGTAATAAATTTTCCTCACCAAATATTAACAGGCATTTACAAGGTCTTCGCTAGTATAAATATTTAATTTGGATTCCAGGTTCATGATATACAAGTTATAGCTGAAGCTCCAGTTTTCCCATAACAAAAATGAGTTATTTATTCATTATTAGTTGTTCTAGTACAACTGTCCCAATTTTCCCCCTTTTTCTCTCCTCTGCCCAGCCTACCCACTACTCCCCCAGTCAATCCCCACCCTTTTGTCTGCAACCCTGGTTCATTTGTGCATGTCCCTTGACCAGTCCCTTCCCCTTCTTTCCACCCTTATTTCCCTTCCCCTCTGGTGGCTGCCAGTCTGTTCCTTTTTTCCCTGCCTCTTCAAAAATGGTTTATTAAACTACAGTAACCAGAGGGGGAGGGGGAAGAGTGTAATGGGGGAAAGAAGGGGAAGGGTTGCCAAGGCACATGTATAAATGACCCATGAACAAAGAAAGCCAAAGGAGGGGTAGGAGTGAGTATGGGTGCTGAGGGTGGGTGCGTCAGGGGAAAGTGGTGGTAGGGGAAATGGGGACAACTATAGTTGAATGGTGATAAAAAATATAATAGAATTTTTTTAAAAAGTTATTCCAAGCATCAAAGCAAGTATTAATTTAAATACCCTGTCATTGTTATAATATGGGTGATTTTCTAAATATGAGGTAACTATTATTATAATATATATTTAAGCTATCCCATTATTTTTTTAAATTTGGGCTTGCTTATATCAAATGACACCATTTTATGTCAAAATATTATTATTTCTCATTAATTAGTGTAACTTAATACTCATATTTGATATATTGACCTTGATATAATGAAGCCACGGACCTCAAAACAACCCCTTATATATTCAATTGATTAAAATATTTTTAAACTCCTGCAGTAAATTAAAGAACTTTATGAATTTTTTGGGAAATTACCTAAACACATTTAAGACTTGGCATACTTCTCGCTGATTAGTTATAGTTTTAAATTTCTTAGCTTTCCAATGACTTTTAATTTTTTCTATAATCGTATTTTAAATAAATTTATCACAGTTAAGTTAGTTTAAAAATGTTAAGCAAAACAAAGAAAAGTGTCTATCCTTATCCTAGACACTTGAGATAAACTGTTACATTTTGGAAATATTATTCCGGAGATTTCATTATTATTATATGTATGTATGCTGTTTATATAAAAAATTGTTGATGTGAAATACTATTTTATATTTTCTTTATTATTTTCTATCATGATTATCTCACTATGTTAGTATGATAATTCTGCTTCTCTTTTGATGTTTTTCTTAAGTTTAAAATAAGAATCATAATTTCTAATAATGTTTTCTTATTTAACTGCAGTGAAAAATTTAAAATATAGAGATTTTATGGTTTCAAGTATATATTCAAAATAAAAGACAGACAATGACTGTTGTAATTTTTTGAAGCCCAAGACAATTAAAAGATCCAGTGAACATTGTGGTAAAATAGTGTTTTACCTATTTATTCAGTGGAATAATTTAAGCAAACTTTCATATTTTATAGGATTTAAATATCTTAATAATTCACTATTCAATATGTGGCAAGATATACTTATGTTAAAACATTATTCTTCTTAAAATTACACTAGTATTTTAAAATAAAATAAAAGTTCTTCAGTATTATTATAATGATATACAAATAGTATAAATAAACTTCTACTTAATAGTGTCATTTAACACTTTATTTTGCTTAAGTAATACTCAAGATAACACAATAATATATTTATCTCATGCAAAGTTTATCTACCACAATATCCTTAAATAATTTTTGCATTTACTTGGAAATTTAAAAATAGTAAAATATCCCCCAGCTCGTGTGGCTCAGTGGATTGAGCACTGGCCTGTGAACCAAAGGGCAGCTGGTTCAATTCCCAGTCAGGGCACATGCCTGGGTTGTGGGCCAGGTCCCCAGTAGGACACATGTGAGAGGCAACCACGCAACAATGCTTCTCCCCCTCTCTTTCTCCCTCCCTTCCCCTCTCTCTAAAAAAAAAATAAATCAATAAAATCATTTAAAAAATAGTAAAATGTTAGAATAATAGAAACAATCTTCAGAACCATGCAGCCTACCTCTCCTTCATTTTTTAGTTGAGGAAATTGAATCACAAAGAAAGGAATAGATTTATGACCATATGTTATTTGATGCCATAACCAGTTCTAAAACTAAATTTTTTGAGTCAAATTTTTTTACACAATGACCCATGACAGGTATTATTTTCCTATATACGGAGGCATTGGTAGACAATTTATAACTTCATATGTATTCCAAATCATATAATTTAAGAAGAAGAAGTAATATAAAACATACTTTTAAATAATAAAATATTGTAAAATCGTATTCACCTGAAATATCTTAATACTGTAAAACATGATTAGAGGGAATCAAAATTTGAGAATTTATGTTCTTTAAAATAACACCACTAAGAATCATTATCAAACCTGCAAAAGCCTTTTAAGGTGAGTTTTCACTGTTTCCTTGTACTGATGATCACAGTTTCAAAATTAGAACTAAAATTCCTTAACACATAGTTCTATTTACTATGCCATTCTATACAAATAGTACAACAGTTAAATTAGATAATAAATCAAGAAAAAATAATATGGCAACTCTAAATTGTTAAAACACATATAAATGTGTAGAGGTCTTGCTAATATTATTTTAGGAATACATATAGATATCAGATTCAGTCTGTTCAAAACTTTATTGTTCTGAAATATTCTGAGAAAATTTATAATTCTCCTTCACAAAATTCAAAAAAGATTTTATACATGATTTCTTATACATCCCTACTCCAATCTGATAGGAAGCTCATTTTTTAATCTGGGTTTATTTGTTGGGATTAGTTATTTTACTGAATTTTCCTAAACATCCAGTTTTAGCAATCCATTCTCTAAGTCTTAAAACAAGATAAAGGATTCCCAAGTAGAATATCTCAGAAAATCCTGTCCTTATGCTTCCTGATTATCCTTATTATTTTTAATAACTTTCTCTCCTACCCCATTCTAGCCCTGAGATCCTCATCTTGTTATTAGAAGTGCTAAGTGATACATCAATCAGTGTTGAAACTGTAATTGTTTTGTCTTCCTTCCAAAAACAAAGTCTATGGAGTATATCCAAGGTCAAGACTCTCACTTTCTTTTCTCCATGCAGTTTGGCTTTAAAATGAAAGTATTTCATTTAAATTATACCTGAATGTTTAGGTGTTCAAGAACTAAAGGAAACCACTTTGAAAGTTTACTCTATGAGATACAAAGAAGGTAAAGCAACATAAATATAATTATCAGTGTAAAGAATTAACTTAAGGTTTCAGAATGAACCCTCAGTGAAAGATTGTTGTAGTATTTGCAAGACTACAACTTAATTTTGTTATTAAAACATTAACTTTAACAACATATTCTTGATTATTTACCCAGAATCTATAATCTAAGGTCACCACTATGAATTTAGGAGCAGCTGTTTGAAAATTTTAAAGTATTACAAATACATGTTTCTCATCTATTTTTTAAAAAATAAAAACTTTTTTCAAGCTGACCAGGAACCTATTATATTTCTATGGGAAAAAGAGAAACATTAATATTCTAAGAAAAATCACAAGTAAAAATAATTTATTTTAAATAAGGTCTATTTTTAAAATTGAATCAATTGAACTTTTAGCCCACTACATTTGATTACTATTATGTCATTTATATGATTGTGCATGTGGGATATAATAATGTCAAATAGAGAAAAGGTAAGATTTTCATGTTCCTTAAACAATTTATCTTAGTATATTAGACTTTTTTACAGAGCCCTTCTTCCTTTAGCAGATGAGATAAACACGCTATCTAGGAAACAAAATAACTTTGCAGTGGGATTTTGGTAGGGACAGAACTTTAAAATAGTGGCCAAATGTTGTAGTCTGGTGTTTATTTTGTTCAGTAGAAATATTAATGTATCAATAAGTTCAGTGATATAAAACCCTTAGAAAAAACAAACATCATTCATCATTAACTTATGCTGTAAATATGTATTTGAATGTTTCCCTTGCCCTAAGTATTCAGTACTTAAGCAGCAAGGTCCATCTTTCTATGAGAAAGACCACCTAACCAAAAAGGTGAGAAGCAAATGTAGATCCTAGGAGTCTATATAGTGATCCCACCATATACAGACTTCATTAGCATAATTAAAATACTTAGAAATAAGAGTAGAGAAGCACAGATGCATAGTTTTTAATGTGGCATATGTATGCATAGTTTTCATTTCTGTTTTGAAAAACTTAAGTTTCTGTACTGTGGTAAAATAACTAAGATCACAACTTAGGTTTTATCATTGCTGCAGCTAATTTTCTAAATTTTGACACTTTTATGACATTTCTGCTAGGTGCAATTTTACTGTTTAAATGAACCTGGGGAATAAGGCATTCCTAGTTCTTTCAATACTGTTTTCATATGGAAGATATGTGTCCTCAAATACAACTACGAATTGGATGTGTAAAGATGAAGCAAAAAGTCACATATACAAAGTATATAGAGCATTACATGTTAAAATTAAACATAACAAAAAGATGCAATAGTGAAAAATAAACCTTCATATATCCATGCACTAACTAGTTATTCTATGGAGTGAACATATTAAAAGAAATTTGGTAGGTCACACTTAAAAGATTAGAATTTATTTGGGAAATAATGAGAAATAATTAAAGTAAAATAATGAAAGTTCAAAGTAGGCTTTGAAAAATCTCTCTGAAGTGGCATGATGGTTGAAAGATTGAGGAAGATAGAAATGACAATGACAGGTAACCATTGAAGGTATCTAGGCAAATAATGATGAGGATGTGAAGACAGTAATCAAAGACATAAAGAACAGAAAATGTTTTCAAAGATTTGGGAAAGCAAAACTGACAAGTTTTGTAAATAATTAGGTAAGAGATTTTAGTTTACAGGATGGGTAATACCAAGGAATGGCTTCCAGGATTTTAGCTTGAGTTCCAGGGTGTTTGATGCACTTTATCAGAATAAAAAAATATATATTTATAAATGAATGAGTTTTCGGGTGATGCGGACAATGGCTAGCAGTGTCTGAGTCGTTATGGATGAAATATAACATACACATGGACTACCGAGTCTGGTGGAGGAAAAAGGATGAGAGCGTGGGTGACTTTTCTCTCAAGGGGAGCAAAAGCTGTGGTCTCTTCTGTGACAGGCCTTTATTCTATATCTCCTCACATTACAAGATGGTCCTCACTCACTATCCCCAGTTACAACAAAAGGAGCTAATGCCCCTAATCACATCGCAGAAGAAGGATATTAGCAAATGAAAAGGCAATAGTGGTTGAGCCAGTTACACTGGTCCCTGCAAGGTTTAGCATGGATTTTAGGAAGTCACAGTAAAAGCAAGGCTCAAAGCAGCCTAGGTATATTGCAAATCTGATTACCCATGAGAGAATCTATTTGTGGGCGTGGGTCCTGTGCATCTCTGAGTGGAATCTGGGCCCACGCCACACAGTAGGGTCTGCCACATTAGGGGAAAAAATGATATGTTCCATTTTACACATGTAGAGTTTGAAATTTCTTTCCAACAACAAAGTAAAAATGCTTAATAACTGGGACATAGAATGTGTCATCCAGAATAGAAGTACAGCTGTTTGACTGACATTTTTATAGATGAAAGGTAAGCCATAGAGTAGAAATATAACTTTAATAGACTGTATAAATTAAAAAGACAAGAATCCCAAAGTTTACATTCTGGATTTCTTTTTATAACATCTAAGAGTTATGTTGAGGAATGCAAAAGTGTAAGTTATGGCCAGAGTGGTGAGATGACAGCCAAGAAAATCATGTTTATCATGAGTTTAGGGTGGGAAAGTCTTAGGAATTATAGGATTCTTACAAATAGTGCCAAATAGATCAAGAAGCCAAGTATGAAATATGTGAAAAGTATTTATTTGATCTTTATACTGTATTTGATAAATTTTTAAAAAGCAGTTTTACAAAGGTCATTAAAAAAGACATAGAAGGACACTTCATAATACTCAAGGGAAGAATCCATCAAAAAGACATAAATATTGTCAACATGTATGCACCCAACATAGGAGCATCCGTATATATAGATAAGGAAAATCTTAGAGGACTTCAAGAAAGATATAGACACCACCAGAATTATAGTAGGGGATTTTAACACCCCACTGTCAACAATGGATAGATCTTCCAAAAAGTATCAACAAGGACATGGATGTTGTGGAACTGAATAACACATTAGATCAAATGGACTTAATTGATTATACAGACACACACATATAATTTATATAATTTATATAACTTATATACATATAAATTATATATATATATTCTTTTATCCCAAAGAAGCAAAATATACATTCTTTTGAAATGTACATGGAATATTTTCAAACATCACATGATAGAACACAAAGCAAACTCAACAAATTCAAGAAAACTGAAATCATATCTAGTATTTTCTCAGACCGCAAGGGCTTGAAACTAGAAACCCACCTTAAGGAAAAATTCAAAAATATTCAAACTCATGGGGACTGAATAGCATGCTATTAAACAATGAATGGGTTAAAAATGAGACCAAGGATGAAATCAAAAAGTTTCTGGAAGCCATCAAAACATTCTCTGTAGATGGGAGAGGGTATGGGGGAGTGGGTGATGAGTTGAGGGCATTAAGAAGTACAAATTGGTATTTACAGAATAGCCATGGGGATATAAAGTACAGTATAGGAAATGGAGTAGTCAAATAAATTATACACATGACCAATGGACATGAAGAATGTTGTGGGGATTGCCTGTGGGAGTGGGGGTGTGGTGTGTGGAGGGGTACAAAGGGGGATAAATTGGAACAAATGTAATAGCATAATCAATAAAGTATAATTAAATAAGGACACTACGAAAGCAAAAAAAAAAAAAAAAATTCTAGAAACAAATGAAAATGAACACCAAATACTCAAAAGCCTATGGGACACAGTGAAGGCAGTCTTTTTTTTTTTTTTTTTAATATTTTTTTTTTCTTTTAGATTTTATTTATTTATCTTTAGAGGGGAAGGGAAGGAGAGAGGGAGAGAAACATCAATGTGCAGTTGCCTCTTGTATGTCCCCTGCCGGCAACTGGCCTGGCAACCCAGGCATGTGCCCTGACTGGGAATCAAACCGCGATCCTTCGGTTCGCAGGCCTGCGCTCAATCCACTGAGCTACACCAGCCAGGGCTGAAGGCAGTCTTGAGAAGGAAGTTCATAGCAATACAGGCTTACCTAAAAAATATAGAAACATTTCAAATAAACAACCTAACCCTATATCTACAAGAACTGAAGGAACAACAACAGACAAAGCCTAGAGCAAGTAGAAGGAAGGAAATAACCAAGATCAGAGCAGAATGGAATGACATAGAGACTAAAAGAACAATTCAAATGATCAATAAATCCAGAAGCTGATTTTTTAAATGATAAACAAAATTGATAAGCCTTTAAGCATATTAATCAAGAAAAAAAAAAGAGGGAGGACCCAAATAATTAAAATCAGAAATGAAAGAGGATAGATTACAACTGATGCCACAGAATTACAAAGGATCGTAAGAAATTACTACAAACAACTGTATACTAAGAAATTTGAAAACCTGAGTGAAATGGACCAGTTCCTAGAAAAATATAATCTTCCAAAACTGAATCAAGAAGAAGCAGAAATCCTGAATAGACTGATAAGAGCTGGTGAAATTGAAGCAGTAATAAAAAACTCCCGGCACACAAAAGACCTGGACCAGTTTCACAGGCAAATATGACAAAATATTTAAGGAAGAGCTAACCCCTATCTTTCTCAGACTATTCCAAAAAAAAAAAAAAAAAAAAATCCAAGAAGAAGGAAGACTACCAAACTCATTTTATGGGCCAATGTCATTCTAATCCCCAAATCAAAGACACAACAAAGAAAACTACAGGCCAATATTGTTGATGAACGTAGACGCTAAAATCATCAACAAAATATTGGCAAAATGCATCCAGCCATACTTCAAAAAGATCACACACCATGATCAAGTGGAATTCACACCAGGGATGCAAACAATATACAATATGCACAAATCAATAAATGTAATACATAACATAAATGAAAGGAAAGACAAAAATCACATGATCATGTTGATATATGAAGAAAAACATTTGATATGGGACGGCACCCATTTGTGATAAAAATACTCAACAAAATGGGAGTAGAGGGAGCACACCTCAACATAATAAAGGCCATATACAAGAAACCTACAGCCAACATCATACTCAAGGGGCAAAAACTAAGAGTTTTTCTACTAAGATCAGGAACAAGACAAGGATGTCCGCTTTCACCATTTCTTTTTCTTTTTTTTTTTTTTAATAATACAAATGCTTACTTTTTAAAAATATTTTATTTTTTTTATTTTTAGAGAGAGGGGAAGGGAAGGAGAAATAGAGGGAGAGAAACATCAATGTGTGGTTGCCTCTCACATAGCCCCCACTGGGGTCCTGGTCTGCAACCCAGGTATGTGCCCTGACTGGGAATCGAACTGTGACCCTTTGGTTCACAGCCCGTGCTCAATCCACTGAGCTACACCAGCCAGGGCCACACTTTCACCGTTTCTACTCAGCATATTATTGGAAGTCCTAGTGACACAGATCAGAAAAGAAGAAGAAATAAAAGGTATCCAAATTGGAAAAGAGGAAGCAAAACTGTCACTGTTTGCAATGACGTGATACTTTACGTAGAACACCCTATAGACTCCACCAAAAAACTACTCTACCTAATAATTTAATTGGGCAAAGCAATGGATACTAAGTCAATATTCAGAAATTAAAGGAATTTTTGTACACCAACAATAAAATATCAGGAAGAGAAATCAGGGGAAAAAATTCCCTTTGATATAGCAACAAGAAAAATAAAGTACCTAGGAATAAAACTAACCAAGAATGTGAAAGACCTGTAATCAGAAAACTATACAACACTGAAGAAGGAAATTAAGGAAGACACAAATAAATGGAATAATATACTGTGTTCATGGATTAGAGGAATTAACATCATCAAAATGTTCATACTACCCAAAGCAATTTATACATATTCAACACAATCTCTATTAAAATACCAATGACATATTTCACAGATACAGAATAAATGTCAAAAAATTAATATGGAACCATAAATGACCCTGAATAGCCTCAGCAATTTTGAGAAAGAAGAACAAAGTAGGAGGGATCACCATTCCTGACATCACACTATATTACAAGTCCACAATAATCAAAACAAAATCAAAGTATCAAGAATCAAAGTATCGAGTCTGGTACTTGCATAAGAACAGACACGTAGATCAATGGAATACAATAGAGAGCCCAGAAATAAACCCAAGTCTCTATGTTCAATTAATATTCAATGAAGCAGGCAGAAGCATAAAATGAAGTAAAAATAGCCTCTTCAAAAAATGGTTCTGGGAGATCTGGACAGCTACATGCAAAGAAATGAAACCTGAACACCAACTTACACCATACACAAAAATAAATTTAAGATGGAAAAAGCACTTAAATATAAGTGTGACACTATAAAAGTCCTAGAGCAGAACATAGGCAGGAAAATCTCAGATATTCATGCAGCAACATTTTTACTGATATCTCCCCTAAAGCAAGGGACATAAAGGAAAGAATAAACAAATGGGATCTCATCAAAATAAAAAGCTTCTGCACGGCTAAAGAAAACATCAGCAAAATAAAAAGAGAAGCAACTGTATGGTAAAACATATTTGCCAATAATATCTCAAATAAGGGTTTGATCTCCCCCCAAAAAAATAAAGAAAGAAAGAACTCACATGACTGTACTCCAGGAAGACAAACAATCCAATTAAAAATGAACAAAGGACCTGAACAGAAACTTCTCCAAGGAGGACATACAGAAGGCACAGAGACATACGAAAGGATGCTCAGCATCACTAGCCATGAGAAAGATGCAAGTTAAAACCACAATGAGATACCACTTTACACGGGTAGAATGGCCATCATAACCAAAACAACAAGCAACAAGTGCTGGTGAGGTTGTGGAGATAAGGGAACCCTAGTGCACTATTGGTGGGAATGCAGACTGGGATAGCCAATGTGCAAAACAGTATAGAATTTCCTCAGAAATCTAAAAATGGAACTGCCTTTGACCCAGGAATTCAACTGCTGGTATTATTCCCTACAAACCCCAAAACACTAATTTAAAAGAATCTATGTACTCCTATGTTCATAGCAGAACAATTTACAATAGTCAAGTGCTGGAAGCAACCTAGGTGCCCATCAGTAAATGAGTGGATCAAAAATCTGTGTTGCATTTTCACAATGAAATACTATGCAGCAGAGAAAAAGAATAAGCTCCTACCCTTTGTAACAGCATGGATGGAACTGCATAACATTATGCTAAGTTAAATAAGTCAGGCGGTGAAAGACAAATACCATACGACCTCACCTATAAGTGGAACCTAATCAACAAAATAAATAAACACACAAAATATAACCGGAGACATTGAAATTAAGAACAAACTGACAGTAACCAGAGGAGAGGGATTAGGAATGTCACAGGGGAAAGAAGGGAAATGGCTGTCAAGAAACATGTATAAAGGACCGATGGACAAAGCCAAAGTGGGGAAGGATTAAGGGTGGGAGTTTGGGGTAGGTGGGGAGGGGGAATGTGGTGGTGGGGAAATAGAGACAAATCTACTTGAACAACAATAAAACAATAAATAAAATTTAAAAAATAGTACTAATATATATTTTTAAAAGCTAAAAAAATCAGCTTTAATAAAATAATTAGATAGAAGTAAGACTAAAGGACTTGAGAAGTGAATGGGAGGTAAAATATACAGAAAGTCAGTACAATATATTATTTGAAGAATGTTTGAGAAGAAAGGGATATATAAAGCAGACAGCAATCAACATAAAGTCACTTATCATTTTTGAAGGATGGTATAAAGTCAGATTTTTTTTAATGTTATGAAAAGTGAGATAGGAGAAAATAGAGAGTTTGGAAATATTATTAAAAATAGAAATATTGAGCCCTGGCTGGCATAGCTCAGTGGATTGAGCTTGGGCTGTGAACCAAAGGGTCACAGGTTCGATTCCCAGTCAGGGCACATGCCTGGGTTGCAGGCCAGGCCCCTAGTGGGGGCCACGTGAGAGGCAACCACACATTGATGTTTCTCTCCCTCTCTTTCTCCCTCCTTTCCCCTCTCTAAAAATAAATAAATAAAATCTTAAAAAAAATAGAAATATTGATAGAATAAAACCCCAAAGAGTTCAGTATAGCATGGAAATATATATGTGTATTGTGATTATATACATTTATGTATATACATATACATATATATTATATATGCAATATACATAATAGTAATGAATAGAGAACAGTTTGCCAGCAAAGGGGGAGTATATTCAAGGGAAGTGGAAAATTAACAAAGCTTTAAACTCATAGCTAGTGTTTTTTTGTGTGTGAAGTAGAAGAAGAGGTATTTTTCCAAGATGGATGGACAATTAACACAAAGGGATTTTTAATGAAATGGTGATGTTTTGAAACAGTTGTTGTGCAAATGAAAAGGGAGGCTAAATAGGAACACATTGTAATTTGTGGCAAAGATTTCCTTATTCATCACATGAATAATTATCATCTACTTATATCAGGCACTATAACTATCTTGGGACAGAATAAAGAACAAAATAGACATCGTCATTGCCTTCACGGATTAGTAGAGAAGATCAATTTTATTTAAAATACATATAGCATGTTCTGATTTTTCTTGGAGGTCATCATAGGGGCCTTTGATAAGAAAGTGATATTTGCTAGATGTGAATGATTTGTGTAAGATGTAAAGTTGGGGAATGGAGACATGAGGAGTAGGAAGAAACATTTCAGAAACAGGAAATGGCACATACAAGAGCCTCGGATGAAAAGGAGCTTGGTCATTCTAAAATCCAAAATGCTACCATTGAGAATGAAATGAAAATTGTTAAGAAAATGGTATCATGTGTGTGTTATTTGTGTTAAAACTTGAAGAACTTTAAACTAATTTTAAGCATTTAAGCTATTACTCCAAGAGGGAGAGAGAAGGGGGAAGGTGGTAGGGAGGAACCTCAGCTGATTTTAAGAAAAATTATGCTACAATCAGATTTGCACTTAAAAATACATTCCTGGATGCAGGGGCAACAAAAATATGAAGTGGGCAAGATGGGATCATAGGAAAAATGCTAGGGATCTATCGGAATAATTCTGTTGCGAGATGATAACAGTTTTAGGGTTTTAGAACTATTGGCAGAAAAGTAGAATAATTAAAACTGGTATGTAAATGCACAGCTTTTCTGATTTTTTTTGTTTGTTTTATGGACTAAAGAACAAGAATATACCACAAGTTTCTGGCTTACAAACTTAATAGGTAGTAGTGTCATTTATTGAGATAAGGAAAATTGGTGGTCACAGAATTATGAATTCATTTTGAACATGATGAGCTTGCTTTGTATTTTATAGTATTTTATATATCATTTTGTAGAGATTAAATATTGAATAGATAGTTCAATATACAGATCTGGAGCTCAAACCAATCACTGCTGTTCACAATTGGTGAAACCCAAGTTTGGGATCATGTAGGGAGAGTATATAACAAACAGAAAACTCAGCTTTCTACTGAAGTTGGAGACTGTGAATTTGAAATAGTGCAAATTTAGTATGTTTTCAGATTACTTTCAGCTTTCTGAATAGCCCATATTATAAATGGGGTGTACAGATCCTTTCATGGAAGCAGAAATGTCATTGTAATTAGTCAAGTACAGTGGAAAGACTAGATCAAGTGTTGTGGAGTGTGATGGTCTCTAACCTAAAAATGAGAATATGGACTAGAAAACCACAGGTGAATTTAACAAAAGAAGCAGAGTGTGAGAGGAAAGGAGTGCAAGATTTAGAAAATTGTAGTTTTTTGTCAGTTAAAACAATATTAGAATTAAAAATTCTAATTAAATGTGGAAAACTTTTTGGTTACTCAGAGGGTGGTCATATGAATGGGTTCACCCAATGGCTGTGATATCAGAATGAGAAACATTTTGAAATGATTATATAATGATAAGAGTAGAATTTAATATTTAATAATAGGATATACAAGTCTGGAGTTATAAATTTGGACCCACTAGTATATAGTTGTAGATGTATGGATATCTTTTTTATTTGGATATGGAAATTTCCCAGGGGCATTGTAGGGTTGAAGTTGGAGAACAAATTTTGAACATGAAAGAAACGTTGATCAAGGAAATTGAAATATTTATCAGTGAGTTGGGAAATGATATGAATAGATGGCAACATGAGCCACCAAGTAGAGAATGAATCTAAAATGTTTATGAATCTTAGATTCCTTATTCAATCCACAGTACTTCCTAATTAATTTCAAAGTACATAAGATAATTATAATCATGTGAGAATGGATGCAAAGTAGATGTATGAACATAAGGAGCAAATTTTTTAATGTATTTTATTGATTATGTTATTACAGCTGTCCCATTCTTTTCTTCCCCCTTTTCCCCTCTGCCCTACAGCTTCCCTCCCACCAACATTCCACCACCTTAGTTCATGTCTATGGGTCATACATATAAGTTCTTTGGCTTCTCCATTTCCCATAGTATTCTTAACCTCTCCCTGTCTGTTTTTGTACCTACCATTTAGGCTTCTTATTCCTTGTATCATTTCCCCCATTATTCCCTCTCACCATCCCCACTGATAACCCTCCATATGATCTCCATTTCTGTGATTCTGTTCCTGTTCTAGTGTTTACTTAGTTGTTGTTGTTGTTGTTTGGTTCAGTTGTTGATAGTTGTGAATTTGTTGTCATTTTACTCTTCACATTTTTCATCATCTTCTTTTTCTTAGATAAGTCCTTTTAACATTTCCCATAATAAGGGCTTGATGATGATGAACTCCTGTAACTTGATCATATCTGGGAAGCACTTTATCTGCTCTAACATTCTAAATAATAGCTTTGCTGGATAGCGTAATCATGGATGTAGGTCCTTGCCTTTCATGACTTGGATACTTCTTGCCAGCCCCATTCTTGATTGCAAGGTTTCTTTTGAGAAATCAGTTAACAACCTTATGGGAACTCCTTTGTAGGTAACTGTCTCCTTTGATCTTACTGCTCTTAACATTCTCTCCTTATCTTTAATCTTGGGTAATGTAATTATGCTGTGCCTTGGTGTATTCTTCCTTAGATCCAAGTTCTTTCAGACTCTCTGAGCTTCCTGGACTTCCTGGAAATCTATGTCCTTTGCCAGATTGGGGAAGTTCTCCTTCATTATTTTTTCAAATACATGTTTGATTTCTTGCTCTTCCTGTTCTCCTTTGGCATCCCTGTGATTCAGATGTTTTAACCTTTAAAGTTGTCCTAGAGGTTCCTAAGCCTCTTCTCATTTTTTTTCTTGAATTCTTGTTTCTTCATTCTGTTCCAGTTGGATGTTTATTTCTTCCTTTTGTTCCAAACCATTGATTTGAGCCCTGGTTTCCTTCCCTTCACTGTTGGTTCCCTGTATATTTTTCTTTATTTCACTTTGCATAACCTTCACTTTTTCCTCTTTTTTGCCACCATACTCAACTTTTTCTGTGAGCATCCTGAATACCAGTGTTTCAAAACTCTGCATCTGATAGGTTGGCTATCCCTTCATTGCTTAGTTCTATTTTTGGAGCTTTGAGCTAGTCTTTCTTTTGGGCCTTTTTTTTTTTTTTTTTTTTTTTTTTTTTGTCTTGGTGTACCAGTTATGTAGTAAGGGGTGGAACCTTAGGTATTTGCCATGGCAGAGCAACCTACATCACTGTGCTATGGTGCTGTATGTGGGGGAGGATCAGAAAGGGAACAGTGCTGCTTGCTTGCTCTGTGCCAGCTTTCAGTCACTTCTCCTGCTACCCACAAGAAAATTGGGCCCTTCTGGTGCTGATTCTGGGTGGGTGGGCTTGTGTACATTTTAGGACCCTATGGGTCTCTCCAAGGAACCCTCCTGTGAGACAGGGAGTTTTCCTGCTGCTGCCTCAACCCCCACAGGTTTTTTCAGTCAGAGGTTTTGAGGCTTTATTTCCCCACACTGGAACCGTGGGTTGCATGGTCTATTTTCACTCCCCAGTTGTTCCTCCCAGTTTATCCACATGCAAATGTGGGAATGCCCCCTCTACCAGCCACTGCCTCACCCACCCTGGTCCTCCAGCCACTGGAGGCTCATGGCCTTGCCATGAGTCCTCTCAGCCCCAGCTGTCTGTCTCTGCCCCTCCTACCTTTCTGAGTGAACGTTTCTTCTTTAACTCCTTGATTGTCAGACTTCTATACTGTTTTTCTGGAAGTTCTGGTTATATTTTGTTTTTAAATTTGTTGTTGCCCTTCTTTTGGTTGTTCGAGGAGGAAAAGTATATCTACTTATGCCTCCATGCTGGCTAGAAGTCTCTTATAAGGATTGAATTTCACCAAGTGTGTATGTCTGCCTCCACAAGAGGGGTATTGTAATACCTTTCAAATGATCAAACCCTTGAGTCCACAAGAACCAATGATCTTTATGTTATAGTTCTAAATTAATATTTAAGACTCCTATTTTTGAGTTCCCCTTCCATTAATGCCATATTGACAGTACATTATTTGTTAACACACTATTTTCACAGAGTAGAAAGTTACAATGCTTTCTTTTTTATGTTGTCATTCAACGGTCTCTATTTTATCCCCACCACTCTCCCCTGCCACACGCACCCCCACCTCCCACCCTCAACCCTACTCTCCCTTTAGTTTTGTCCATAAATTATTCATATGTGTTCCTTGACGACCCTTCCCCTTCTGTCCCCCATTATCCCTCTCCTTCCTCCTCCCCAGTTACTGTCGGTTTGTTCTTTATTTCTTAAGTTGTTGTGTTAGGAAAATCTCTATCCTTTCCAAAGAACAATCCTGACTCCGCCGTGCCCCCTGCAGGTGACACCCAGGTCACTCTGATCCAAGTCCAGCTGTGAAAGGCCTTATTCACCTACTTGGAGATCATCCCTCAGAACTTCCTGGCCTATAGACTCTCTTCCAGCTTGCACATCAGATTCTCCTGGGAATCCTTCCAAAATTAAATCTCCTTAAGTGTATTTTTAATACAACCCCTAGAGAGTCTGATGCACAGGTCTCAGGTTGACTAATAGAATCTATGGTTTTTAAAGCTCTCTGGAACAACAACAAAAAAATTAGAAACTACTGATGCAAAGTTGGTTCATAAATGGGACACTTTAAAATTGTGTTTCAAATTTATTTTAGTTTTACTTTATGCTTACTTCATTCTCAGAGTTTAGGTTTCTATTAAACTTTATGGATACTTTGTTCTCACCCCCATCCGTTACCACAACAGGCTTCCAAGTTGTCGTTTGCAATCAAATTTATAATGATATAATTATTTAGTGTGAGAAAATTAAAATGCTATTTGAAAACACAGTATTTAAAGACCATGTGAAAAGACAATTCTTCATTCACTTTAAGAGCATTTGTTTAGTACATAGTCTTAGAACATAAGAGAGAGAATCTCCCTGGTTGGCAGAGGGCAAGTTTACTGTCCAGTTTAATAAAGATAATGTCTCCCTCCAGGGCAAATGGCAAATGTATGGTAAGTTTTCTTGCAGTCCATTATAAATAATTGGGTATCTTTAACCTCAGGGTTCCTCAACTGATGAAAACCTGTGTGCGGCTGCATACAGTAGTCCATTCCTTGTTGCCCCATGGAACTTGTAATGCAAGGGCAAACATAGAAAATTGAAGCTCAGGCTAGTTTCTATATGATAATAACTTTGTCTCTAACCTGAGAGTCTCATGTCCTCTGCCAGCATCTATGAAACTGTGGCAGGTTAACTTGCTATCTTGAAAGGAGGGTAAAATCTGAGAACTTTCACAATTTTTAATATCTGTAATTAAAATTTAAGGATGTTAACCTCATAGAATTTCTGTGATTATAATATCACTCTGAATATACTGATATAATAAATGTAAAGAAATTAGGATAATATCTGTTATATATAGAATAATTTAAAAAATATTTATCTATTAATAAATAGTACTAGTATCAGCACCTGTAGAAATGCCTTCACTCTCTGCATTACTGACAGATGCATGGCATAAACACACTAATACTGCATATCTTAAATATTGAATCCTTAATTTAAAACTCTTCTTCACATTAAATTAGGAACAAACTCAAATGACTACTGAAATCAACCAGGTAAAGTTAATTAGCTGGAACTGTATCAGAGTGGAGAAAAATTTCTCTAGAAGAGAGCAGCCTTAAGAGTCTCCTGCTGATTTTTGCTATGTTGGAAAACAATGGGCTGATTGTGGGAAAAGCTATGCTGAAAACCAAACTATGACACTCCGATGTGGAAAGAGCATAAGGTACAAGATAAATGCTGTGCTTTCCCAAGGATTAAAGCTTTATCTAAGATGTCCCTGAAGCAAAATCTTCAGGTTAATTTTGTCCTATTTATAAGATGAGTCTAGTCCAATTCTTGGCAGGGCAATAATGCATATGGAGGAAAAATTATCCCCGCTACCGGCTATTTCTACCATAGCCACTTAACTATTTCTCCTGATTCCAATTTTTTTCTTCTTTCCCATTCTCCTAACAGCATGTAGAGATATCTCCATAAAAAATAAATTTAAACAAGACCCATTGGTGTCTCACCATGACCCTTGCACTGATGCATGTCATAAATGACTGTCTGGGCATTTTTTGCTGCATAGGATTTGCCCTCCACTGATCCAGCCAGACCACCTTTCCTGGCTCTTAATATTACAGAAGGGCTTTCAATTTCTCCCCAAATCCCCTCTCATGCTTGAGCCACATGCTTTCCTCCACCGAGAACATTCTTCTCCATCTCTCTTGCCTACTCCTACAAAAAGTAAGAATCATTGCTTGCTCCGTGAATTATCAGACCTTCCCCCTGCACCACAATCAGGACACCATGGTGTGTATTTATAACAATGCACAAGGAGGCAATCATAAATGGTTTATACTTACAGCTTTGTTTTTAATAACTTGTGATTGTTAGGGTGACTGCCTAATATTTGGTTCAATAGCAAATGTGTAATCTCTAAGGAATTATGTCAATATCCAACTTTCATAAAAATTTTAAAGCATTATTATCTGGTAAACTAACACATTATAAAAAATTATTAGGGAGTGTTGCTCTGCTAAAATGCCTTTCCTAATAGAGGTCAATCACAAGCTTCAGTGCATTGACACAAAAATTTTCATCTCAGATCACAGAGTTGTCAGCATGGTGATGGGATTCAGGGGAGAGGGTCTCAGTTTAGAAGTACATACCTTATCCTACCACATGGGCAATCCCTTCTCCAAGAACAGGTAAGCTCTACCTGACCTGAAGAAGCTGTGGAACAACACTCTACTTGTTGATTCTTTGATTTCTCCCTGTGCTAGAAAGTAATCAATGAGAAAAGGATGATATTTTGGAACATCACAATCAGGTGTATCTTTATTCTTGATTTTTTTCCTACTAGAAATAAGCGTCCAGATTTAAAAAGTGAGGATTTACTATTGGTTCAGATAACTCTGACCTTAAAGCTACCAAGAAGGACCTCATTAAAGTCATGAGGGGGTGTTTTGAGGACCATTTAGCTTTAGAAATTCCTTTGGCAGCATCTTTCTACAGCAGCAAGTCTTACCAACTTGAAAATATGAGCAAACCTCTTGGTTCTGGTCCCCTGTCATCCTTCTGCTGCATTCTTTGTCCACCAAATCTTTGTTGTAATAATAGCCTAGGCATACACTGAGTTTAAATACATCCCAGATTCCAGCAGTTTAATAGTGTTTCTTTAAACTCTGCTTATATTCAAAGTGGATTTTCCAAAATCTATCAAAATACATCTACTACAAAGAATAATAATAGTAACAATAATGATCAAAATAGAAGCAAGTGAGGACATATTTAGCCAGGGGAAAGAAGGAAAAGAAAAATAAAATGAAAAATAAAAGGGTGGTCATGTTAATAGGCTGCTCTAGCAATCAAAGTGAAAACAGACAAAAACTGGAGCTATGAAGTTTCTACTTTCTCCTTTTCTGATGGGGAAGGCCTTGCCAGTTTTCTCTATTGTATCATCAGGCTGTGAAGTACTGAATTTACCTCTTTTTGCCCAATTCACATTAATCTTTTGCCAACCAAATGACAGTTGGTCGAGATGCAGACTTTCTTGAAAGGGGAGATATAGGAGAATTGAGCAGATTATCAAACTGTGGCTGGTGACTTGAACCTCTCCAGTTTACTCTCTCCGAAAAAGTATAACACCTCTAAGTCCATAGAAATGTTTGAATTACTATAAGGAATTTTTGACTCCTCTTGAAACCGGAAAAGACACTGGCATTCGGGCTGCCTGTCACCACCAAACCCAATAAGCAATGACAGCGATTGAATCTTTATGGGTGCTTTATTCAGTTGGCTGGCGATCTGATAAGATGGTGGATTCATAACCTAACAAACTATCTTGTCTTTTCTTTCTGGGCTAAAATTTTTATAGCAGGGAATAAACAAGGTGCAGTGAGGGGGTTTTGAAGTTCAGGGAGGATTAGGTAGAAGAAACTGCAACATTCCTGTCCTGAGCAGTTTGCTGTTCCCAGGGGCTGGTGGTGATCTCTTTCTCCCTGGAACACAATGGCCCAAATGCCTCCACTTGTCCCCAGGCGGTCATCTGTAGCAGTGCCCCAGGAGCTTGGCTGTTTTTCCAGGATCCAGAATGGGCCTTATCTAGCTGTAGTTTCTGAAACAAAAGCTTTAACATGCGCATTACTTGGTAGGCTTACAACTTTTTACCTGAAACTAAAATTTTCCAACTTTTGAGTCACCTATCACTCTGACTTGATTTCCATAGCCTGTTATTGAATTATAGGAAAAAGAATGACAGATAGCATTTTTACACCAAACTGCAAAAAAGTCACTTTTATCTTGAATTTTAGATGAATAACATCTTGTTCTTTTTCTATTTAACATCTCCTACAAGTTAGTCTCAGGACAAGATAGAGGTAAGAGGATAATGTAAACTGGATTAAGGAATTAGAAGCAGATTTTGCTGACATTGCTAGGTAGTTTATAATTTGGTAGTTCCAGATTCATCATATCATGAAATTCCAGCTAACCATGGCATTCTAAAATATCACATATAAGATCTTGGATTTGAGAATCAATTTTGTTTTCCAAAGTTGTGGATCATTCCAAAGGGCAGCATTCCAAAATGTAAAAACCAGTATCTTTTCTAGTCAAGGAAGGCAATACTCTGGAGACTGGGAATGAAAGAAGTCTGCAGCTCGTTTTCACCCTCATGTTAATGGCATGAAACAAACTGGCTGTTATTTTTATCAGTTACATATTCATGGAGAAGAAAAACAGGACACGTAATTTCTGTTCATTTACACAAAACATTTGACTATCATATCTGATTGCAAACTATGAGAAATTATCAATCATTGTGTAATCTTTCTACTATATTAGATAATTTTAAAAAATGAAATCGGCACTCTCATCATTACATTCTATTTGCATAAATGTGATTTTTAAACAAAAGTACCAACCTTGTTATCATGCTTAATTCAGTGTTTGAGTGAGATAGAAGAGGGCAATGTTTAATCTATGCAAACTAGAATGACAATTTCAAAAAGATAGTGAAAATCCTTAGTCACCCAAGAGTAATTAAAGGGCTGACTTTTAATTTGCAATGATCCATAATAATTAAAAGGCAAAGAGGTCCTTTCTAATTTTTTCCTAGTTCAAGGACAATTTAGTTCTAAATTGATCCATGTGAATTTTATGTAATTTGATTAATAAGGTTAACTTCCTACAGATTTATGAGGATTATGCTTTGAAAATGCTATTATTTTTTATCTTTTTTCCAATTTTCAGTTATATAGAGTATCACCTGCAAATATTAAATTAACTAGTATCTTCTCAGTACATCAATGCATTTGAAATAATATGTCCTTTCTCCCAAATGTTCTCTTATATGAGAAAAACACAATAAGTATAATAATATAGGCTATTTGGCGGAAAGAGCTCAACCTGAAAATAAACGTGTAATTGTATTTATTATATATTGAAGGCTAAAGAGCTTGAACCCTAACAGTTTGAGAAATGTAGACTTGGTGCCGTATCATTCGTATTGTTCTTTGTACTTGAATAATCAGAAGCAAAACAATGGATCCACATTAAACAAATACTGCAATAATGGCATTACCTATGCTTGTGCATAGTATAAAACATTTATTTTTTTCTAATAGATGACCCTCAACTCAGAGATTTAAAATTTTAAAAATTTACTTTATTACCATGTTTTCTTACTATTTTTATTTTGACATAACAAGGTAACTATTTTTGGAGTACATTTATTCACTCTTAAGATAGGTTGTTAATGTATCTTTTACAGGGGGAGTTTATATGGTATTTTGTTAAAATTTCAAACTATATTTATATAACTTATTTTTATACATTTTAGCCATATGTAGTATGTGACAATACATAAGCTTATGTTCTTTCTCTATATCTATCTATCTGTCTATCCATATGTGTATTTTTTTAAGAGTAGTTCGGAAATGTTATATTTTGGTAGTCAACAAAAGAATTTTTACCACGAGTTTTTAATTAGATTTCATTTCTGTTACTTTTGAATTTTACTTTTTCTCATTGATTTTTTAAATTATATTTATTAGGGTGACATTGATTAATAATATAGTTTCAAGTGTACAATTCTTTGATGAATCCAGGATGGTTCAGTAGTAGAATTCCCCTTGATATTTCATTTTATTTTTAAATTTTTTCATTGATACTTTATATTTAAGAAATACCCTAAATGATGCCTTGGTAAAAATTTCTTAAAACTTGGTGAACTTAGCTCTTTCTTCTAAGACTACCTGGGAAATCTCTCATTCACTTCTGCTCCATTTAAGCTTTCCAACACCTTAATTGGAATCAAGGTAAACAGCGATCAGTGAAATAAAGATGGTCACATCTTACCAAATATAGAATGAACTACAAATTTAATTATGTAATATTACATTAAGAATTTGCAATCCCTGACATGTCAAATAATATCAAGACTATAAATAAGATGAGTAATACCAAAAATAGAGGTCATCTGATAGACATACATCAATTATGTAATATAAATAAGGAATATTTTCTCACGTATTGATAGATCATTTTTTATGTCAGTTATTTGTTGAAAAGCAAACAAGAGAATATAAAATAATTATCAAACACTGATTTCTGGCATTAATTTAATAATCCTAGATATGATGACCATAAAAGGAAAGCTTTTTAAGTGGCAATATAAACATTATTTGGAAATAAACTTCTGAGTAATAAGCTTCAGTTAAAAATCACTTAGAAAATAGCAAAACTATAAAATATATGAGCACTCCCTGAAACCTTATTCATAGGAAAATTCAAAGCACTAAAAGTTTGAATTAAAAGAAAGCAAAGAAATCTTAACAAGCATATAATCAGAAAAAAAAATAAAAATAAAAAAGCAGAAGAAAGGGAATAAAGTTAAAAATAGAAATTAACTAATTAGATAGCAGACTATAGAATTGGTAAAGTCAGTAAGAAAATCAATAAAGATTTTGAAACACTAATTAATCCTTTCAAGAAAAAAGAAAGAAGTCATTAATATATAAAATTAATCAAGAGAATACAATTCCCAATAGAGATGAAATTAAAATAATTTAAAAAATGCATTCTATAACTCTAGGCATAAAGATATAAAGACTTGCATGAAAAAAGGTATATTTATAGAAAAATATAAATTATAAAAATTATTTATTAGAAAATATACACAAAATACAGATACTATAAAAAAAGGCAGCAAAGCTTCCTATTTCTTTCTATAATGCCAGCAAAGCATCAGTAGCAAAGTCTTATAAAGATAGCACAAAGAAAAAAAGCTAGAGAACATTTTTGTTTTGTAAATATTGATGCAAAAACCTAAATAAAATACTAGCAAAAATAATCCAATAACATATTTTAAAAATCATACGCTTTAACAAAATGAATTTAACTTTCTGAATGTAGTCTCTTGCATTTTATGATAATGTTAACACTTTAGGATGTCATTGTGTTTTATTCATATTTAATGATGATTAATATATCTTCATTAGATAATCAAGATAAATAATGCAATTCCTGAAAATTGCTCTGTTTTATAATTTTTAAAAAATAGAGATTACCAGGAACTTAATACAGGACCTAAAACATATAACAAAATGATTTTTTAACTTTCACCCATCTCTTTTTTCTCTCTTTTTATTGTTGTTCAATTATAATTGTCCCCATTTACCCCCATTACTCTCCCCTGCCCCACCCACCTACATGTCCCACATTCAATCCTCCACCCATTGTCTCCATTCGTGTGTCCTTTATATGTTCCTTGAAGACCCTTCCCCTTCTTTTTTCCATTATCCCCTACATCTCACAGGCATCCCCTCTGGTCACTATCAGTTTGTTCTTTACTTCTTTGTCTCTGGTTATTTCACCCATCTCTTTTGAAGAAACAAACTTAGAATATGTTGATAGAAAAACAATTTCTTCAGAAAAAAAACATTCCAAGAGAAATAGTATAGCAATTATTTTCCACCACTGTATATCAAGCATTATGAGATCTATCCAGAAGGTATCCAGCTATGTAATATGAAAATAGAGACATTTGTTGAAGAAGATACAAGATACAAGGAACATTATACATAGAACAATGATGCCTCAGTCCCCTTCAAAGTAGGAAAATTGGGACCTCACATAGTTCTCCCCATTGCCATCAGCTGCCCCATCATATTTTCCTGAATCTCATTGATGGTCTGAAATCTATTCCCTTTCAAAGGGAGATTTGAGTTTTGAGAAAAGCCAGAAATCTCAGGGCACCAAATCTGTGTTATAGGGGGGCTGAGTCATCTGGGTGATTTGATGTTTCTCAAAAAAAGTTTTCACGAGATATGATGCATGAGCAGGCATGTTGTCCTGATAATGCTGCCAATCATCAATTGCAACCTTCTGAATCACCTGAATAGTTTCCGTAGAGGAATGTTCAAGCTTAATGCAAAATTTGGTGCAGATTCTTTGCTCTACTTGCTCAGTTATTTCAAATGTAATGGCCACAAAGTACACATGCTCACTCAAAGGTGCCTACTGCTCCCACTGACTAGTACAGTGAAATCGTCATTGTTCACACATGTACATTCCAATCCACTCTCCTTGGCTGCCAGGTTACATGGATGTCACACAAACTGTTCTTATATTAACAACGGCTGGACTTTTTCCAGACAGACTTCATAGTCCTTATTCTCTTAGCTGTCTCATAGGTCCATTTCTCTCTCAAGTTAATATGGGCTCATATGACCCTGAACAAGCTGAAGAGAAATGGTTTTGGAGACTTGGACCTAAATAGAACTTAGTCTTCAGTTTGAAATAACTTGAAAAGAGAACATTTTTTACAATAACATCAGTGTAACACAGTCTAGAAAGGATGTTCTTTGGAGTTCTAGTATTTCTGTGATTTGACCAATTAGATATCATTCCCTATTCTAGATATGTTTGCTAATTAATTAAACACTGTAGTATCTCAAAATAATATTTTATTTTCTGAAAGAAAATTTGCAAAATATTTTTAGTTGGTCATAACATATTTCTGTTACAGAAAAAAAAAAGATTTTTCTGTGTCTTAAATTAGAATTAATGCTGGGAAAAATCAGTGCTATATGTACCCTGAATAATTATTATATCTATGCATTTCAACCCTTCTTTAAAAATCTTTAAAGATATTTATTTTTTTGTTCCATAGAGCAATGTATACCTTCCTATCATATCTCAATTATATACCTTGACTTAAAATAAAAATATAAATTTATCAGTGTAGATATAGCTCAGTCTCTAATATTTTAAAACTTATGTCATCATTTCTTATATTTACAAAAATATCTGTGAAAAACATCTTTATTTGTATTAAAGAGAGATATCATTTAGGTCAAGATATGTCTTCAAATAAATAACATACTACTTCAATATGAATATTTCTCATTGCAACATAACAGATTAGTTTTTAGGCCTAGATAGTGCATAATCTCTCTCTCTCTCTCTCTCTCTCTCTCTCTCTCTCTCTCTCTCTGTTTGTGTGTGTCTCTCTCCCTAAAGCAACTAATAATTTAGAGGACTTCTTGACAATGTATTAATTGTGAAAATCTTGGCCATTAGATAGCCTTAGTATTGGCACAAAAGTGTAAATTGGTTTGCAGTATTCAATTATTTTGTCCTTTTCATTATTATAATCTTTCTTTTGTTAGAAATATAATGACCTGATTCCACAATTTGAGTAAAAGCTTTTACCTTTGTAAACATGCATAATAGTCATTTATTTTTTTTTCTATTTAAATATGCCCATATACAAGGTGTGAATGTGTCTGCTTTCTGAACTACAAATGGTCATTTAATAAATATAACTTAGATGGTTCATTTTTAAATAACTGTAAACCTCAGTCATATTTCTGGCCCTTACTAAATAATTTAGTTTTTACATCATTTTGGCTCAACTTTTACAGACAGTCTGTATAAAAGTATGTAGACTAAAAACACAATATGAACTTTCTCTTGTGACAGAAAGTCTTATTTTTTTAGTGACATTGATTTAAACATCCATATATAGGTTTCTTTTCAGATTCATGCTCAGTAAGACTTCTTCAAGGAGATGGAAAATTTTAGCAAAAACCAAGGATGTTATTTCTCTGATTGAGATCTCATTTTTATCCCCATTCCTTTTTCCTAGTTTGTGTCAATACAAACAAGGCTATGAAAAGTAGTATAAGAGGGAAGGAAAAAGCAAAAATCTCAAAAGCTCAATGTGCTATATGTATTTAAAACAGTATTAGTTGATATAGATGTAAAACTTCCCTAATTTCATGAGACAAAAAGTAACATGAATCCAAAGAGTCCCAATCAAGAGGAACCCAAAGAGGCCCATTTCAAGATACATCATAATTAAAATGGCAAAATTTGAAGACAAAGAGAATCTTAAAGGTAGCAAGGGAGAAACAGGAAGTAACACACAAGGGAGCCCCAATAAGGCTAGCAGCTGACTATCTCAATGGAAATGCTCCAAGCAAGAAGGGAATGGCAAGAAATATTCCAAGTGATGAAAACCAAGGGCCTGCAACCAAGATTACTCTACCTAGCAAGGCTCTCGATTAAAATGGAAGGCCAAATAAGGAGCTTCCCAGACAAAAGAAGCTTCACAGAATATACCTCCTCCAAACCAGCTCTGCAAGAAATGCTAAAGGGTCTGCTTTAAGATCAGGAAGAAAAACAGTGAGAGAGAGAGGAACACAGTTACAAAAAAATGGCAATCAATAAGTCCCTATCAATAATAACCTTAAACATAAATGGATTAAATGCTCTAATCAAAAGATATAGAATAGCTGAATGGATAAGAAATCATGACTTGCACATATGTTGCCTACAAGAGACCCACCTCAGAACAAAAGACCTACACAGACTGAAAGTGAAGGGTTGGAAAAAATATATACCAAGCAAATGGACAGGGAAAAAGAAAGCCAGTGTAAACCAATATTAGCTGATATTAATTGAGAAAAATTTTCTCTTTTAAACCTCAACTTATGTTTAAACATAGTTAACACATCTAGGTTTGTGTATGCTATCCTGTGAAAGACAACATTCACCCTGTTGTCAGTTCCCTTATAGATTCTCACCAAACGAAAATCCATAACTCAAAAATAAAGTTATCCTGAATGGATTCTTAGATCATTTTAAATATCTTTCAGAAAAGGACTTGAATCTCTGCTTTACTTCTGAAAGAAGTGCAATATGCACCTCCCATGACTATAGGTCTTGTAAAGGTCTATCTCCCACTTACTATTTTTTTTTTTAATTAGAAGATTTTGTTTATTTTTAAGAGAGAAGGAAAGGGAAGGAGGAAGAGAGGGAGAGAAACATCAATGTGTGGTTGCCTCTTATGCATCCCCTACTAGGGACATGGCCCACAACCCAGGCATGTGACCTGACTGAGAATCGAACCAACAATCCTTTGGTTTGCAGGCTGGGACTTAATCCACTTAGCCACACCAGCTAGGGCTATCTCCAACTTATAAATGACAGTGTCCATCTAGAAACAACTAGGTTTTAGAACTACTAAATTTTCCTTAATTTCAGCCCAACTCTCAAAGTTTCACTATAACATAAATTTTTATTAAGAATAATTACAAGGAATTTAAGGTTTTATTTTTTTGTTTAGTTCTTACCTTTGCTTTACTTCCCACTAAACTTGAGTTGACCCCCAAAGATAAATTCATAGGCATATCCCATATTTTTTCCCTCTCGTTTCCATGTTTTTATTTCAATTGAAAATTTCCCTGATTTTCCTGAGAAACCCAAAACTCTACTTGAAGCTTTCCAATGTAATGCTAACATCCTGATAAACTAAATCACATTAACATATAAATGGGACACTGTTCATCTTAGGATCTTCTTTTTCCCTAGTAGCTTCAGTGAGATGCAGCCTTTGCAAACAATGCTCCCATTGTCTAGTTGACACTGTGATGTTAGGTTGTCCCCTTTAACAGGTCTCAATCTTACTACATAGTTTCTGACCTACTTTCTATTTAACACAAGACAGATCCTGTGTCTGACTTTATCACTTCAATGCATATTCATATTCTGAACTTTATTTTTTACTTATCCTGTCTTACACCATCATTAATCTGAATCTCTACTACTTATTCATACATTAGAATATTCATAGTAAACATTAATTGAAACAAAGGAAGATTACAGTCCTTCAAAAGTTATTTTATAGAGCATTAACATATTACATCTTCAGATAAAAATTAAAATTATCTTATGCCTGAGGCCTGCACAAATTACAATATTAATAATTAAATTAAGAGAGATTATATTTGCTTTGACATTAATATATTGAGTCCACAATTTTTGTGTTCTGTAAACAACAAATTTATAACAAGAATAAAAATTAAAAAAAATGCCTTTATTATATACTAGCAAAATATTTTATCATGTTAGGCAGTTTTGCAAATATTTCTGCTGCTAAGCATATTTTGGATTGCTTCAGAGATCTTGCAAAATTGACTACATATTTATGAGTCAGAATAAAAATGAGTGATGCTCTATTAATGTCAGTTTTCTTAAAATTGGTCCAGAATATTAGTCTCCACTAGAAGCTTACAGAGCATCTTTACTTTTTATTAGCAAAAAAAGATTTTTTAAAATATTTTTTAGAAGGCGATACAAATAAATATATTTTAGGGACTTTAAAAATATTTTTATTCCAGGCTCATAGTCACCTAAAGTTCAAGTTATACTTATTTTTAGTCCATTATACACATTTGTATCATATCTTTCGGTCTTAAACTGAGAAAGCACTTCTATCATTTGTGTGAGCAAATTTTGGGGTGGCATTGTGGGGCTATAGTGACTAATTTACTTATTAGGGGAAGGGCAGATAGATGGTATGTTTTAAGCTCAAAAAGTAATTTATCATTTAAATTTAAAAATGAAATATGACAAATACAATTTATATTGCACAATGTTTGTATGACAAGATTTCATTCATTCCTCTCATTTATTTTACCTTAACCTTGCAGTAACTGTGGAACTAAGTATCAAGAGTACAGAAATAAATATTTACTTATTCTTGAAGAATTTAAAGGCTAATAATAGGGGAGACAGAAAATTTAAGTAGATAAATACAATATAATGTATTGAGGTATACAATGTATTAAATAGATGAATACAATATAATGGCTTGAAGGAGATTTGAAGATTTTTTTAGCAACCCAAAAGACAGTAATGAAATCTTTCTGAAAATATATGCATATGTTCATATGAAATAAATATAATATTGGTAGTAATGATCAAATAGTAACAGCTAGCATTAATTCACTGTTTGTTAGGTACTAGGGAATGTGCTGTCTATAAGATTGTAAGTCAGAGGTAAGCTTTGCATTAGGTTAAATTAGAAATAATTTCCAAAAAGTTAAGTGTAACATCATTCTGTGAATTAAATCCAGGTAGTTCTGACTCCCGAGTTTCCTTTCCTTTCATCACATTGCATTGTTGTTTCTGGATATATATATAAATTTTTTTTGGATAAGCCATAAATGTTTATACACACTATACCTCTTTCTGTTGAGTTTAAATCATCTTCCCAGTTTAAATCATCTTCCCAAGAATATTTTTCTGTGATGTTATTTATAATCCAAGGTAAAATGGGGAAGAGCATATACCCATGGTAGAAAGGAGATGACAATTTTTTCATCCATCTTTTCTTTATGTTTTGTCATAAACCATTTTAGCACACACCTTTTCAATGCATAGCCACTCTTAATTAGATCAGCATTGTCATAGGATGCGTGCTTTTCTTTTTGAGGGTTGCCACCAGCAGCAAAACATCCATTTTATTAAAATTGATTTTCAAGTTTATTTAAAATGCTCCATGAGGCATAGCATATTGAAAAGACTCATCATGTTTATGGGAATATCTTGAGGATAAAAGTTATCTTTGAATGATTTCAGCATGTTAAATAGTGCTTTGAAAATTATTTTAAATTAAACTTGGGTTCTACATTTCAATTTTAAAATTACTACTCTTTATAAGAAAATGAATCCTCAATTCCAAAAATGTCAATGAAAGTGTCTACATGAACTAAATACTTGGCTAAACTTTATGGATATAAAAGGAAACAAAAACTTACTAGTTCTCTCAGGAGCATTCCTAAGAGTTCATAAATGTACATATAGTCATATGAATGAAGAAATGTTCAGAAGCCCCAGGATACTGATAATCACTTCTAACTTATTTTAGAAAACTCTGATTTCACTGTTCTTTGAGCAAAAAGCTCATAGTCTGCTTTGAAAAGTTAATAGCTAGCTGCCAAATTATAACCCAACGGATTTCTTTTGTAGAGATATAGCGTAGCTCTCAGAATTGAATTTCATTTCATTAACTTCATGTAACAGTGTGTATTTTGCACTCATTTTCAGCTGCAAAATAACATTTTATGACTGACATGTAAATGAATGTGGAGAGCCAGCTTACAGAACTACATATGAAGAATAACAAGTTATGATACTGAAGTTACATAATGTCTTTGTGTTATTATATGCTAACATATAAAGGTAGATCCATGTATTCATTAACAAATATTTCAGTTGCCAGTATTATGGACAACATAAAGATGAGTGAGACACCATTAACAACTTTAATTTTTTCCCAATACAATAAAGAGAAGAATGGCTAGCAATTACTATAAAAGAGGATTTTAAAATATCACGAGGCATAAGATAATTGTTTGCAAAGTATACAGTAGATCATACAGAGGAAGTTCAGATACTTTTCAAAATGTTTTCCCCAAATATGTTTTCTTCTTTACCCTTTTTCTCCACTTCAGAACTTCTCTCCGTAGTCAGGATAGTGAGGCTATAACTATCATATTTTATTTGTTCCTATCACTTTGTGTATCTGAAACCACATTCTGGTACTTTCAAATCTGTTAAACAGTTTGAGAACAACTACTTAAAAAAAAAAAAAAAACCATCAGCTTCGAAGCCTGACACAGCTAGATTAAGATCTTCACTTTTAGGTTTTATTTGACTGAGCAAGTTATTTAATTTTTCTTAACCTTCAGTATTCTCAGCTGTAAAATGGGAAAATAAACCCTCACTTACCCTGGGTTAAATCATAGAATGCACTGATAGTACCTAGTAAAATGCTACAGCCATTAATGCTGCTCTTCTATAGCAAGGTTTCTACCCCCGGGCAAGAAGAAAGGTTTAGTAAAGCACTTAGAACTACAATGGGACTGGCTTTGGGTGGATAAGGATACAACAAATTGTGGGAGTCATGGTGAAAAGCATGAGAAAAGAAGCAGAAGGTGAAATACCCTTTCTTTAGCTAGACTAGAAGATAGAAACTTTGATGCTGAGGAAAGGGAAATAAAGCCAGAGAGCATGAGGAGGAACGTGCTGGTGGGTTGTCTTACACACCATGCTGAGAAGAGATACTTATGTTCCCGGGGAAAGAATTGTTGAACATTTTTGGTTGGAGGAATGATATGAACGTAATTGTGCTTTAAACACATTAGAATTGTAGTTGGCCTTGAACAAAATAGGATTAAGAGATTTTAGAGGCTGAGAAGCAATTTAAGAGAGGATTGTTCAAGTCAAAGAGAATGAGGATCTGTCATAGACTGAGGACGTATCAGAAAGGAGGATGTTGACATATGGGAGTGAACTGAATGGATTTAATATAGGTTATTATTTGTGGGGGCGAAAGAAGAGGAATGTTCTATTTTTGAATGTGAAATAATGCAGGAGTTTGTGCTATGAGATAATAGGATCTATTTTGGGAAAATATTTAAATAACGATTTATACTTGGGATAATAGGGTTAAGGAAAATGTTCTTTGTCTAAATTTATCAGTCAATAAATAAAGATTGAGAGGATAAATAACTTGCTCATGTCTCCACTGCTAATAAACTCATATTTTAAATTTCTAGCTCCCAGACCACAACTATATTTAGTCTTCTATGTTGGATATAAACATCCAGGGAGTGATGTGGACCCTGCCTCATGGGGTCCACCACATTGTGGATGAGATGCGACAAATTCACATGGACTGCAAAGTCCTGTGGAGGAAAAGGGACAGCAAGGCTTCTCTCTCAAGAGGAGAAAAGCCCCCAAGCACCTCAGCCACTCCCTAAAGGGGAGAATGCCCCGAAACTTGCTTCAAGAAGCTTTTATTGCTTTTCTGGGCACATTACATAATGGTCCTCATTTACTATGCACAGGTTTGCTTTAGGTGGTTACCTTTTACAGAAAACAAAGGAGAAGATGCTGCTATTCACATTACAAAAGAAAGATATTTGCAAATACAAGAGGAAAAGTAGTTGAACTGATTACACTTGTCCTTGGAAGGTTTAGCATGGATTTTAGGAAGTTACTTTAAAGATATGCAGTAAACATTTGCTGCCTCAATTCAGGGTGAGGGAGTTTTAGCAAAAGCAAGTGTCAAAGTGGCCTAGGTACAATGCAGGCCTGATTCCCAATGGGAGAACCTATCCGTGGGTGTGGGTCCTGCCCACACCACACAGAATGATATCCTATAAGGGAACATCTCAGGAAAAAGTTCTCAGCATTGAGACTGATATTTGAACTTTGGATCGTAAATTATTATATGAGTCACCAACATGGAATCTAGTTGTAGGGATAACATCATCAAGAGAACAAGTACTAAGAGAGAAGAAAGTTGAAGTTTATTACTTGAGGCATATGTACATTTAGAAAGTACGTACGGGAGAAGCAAAGAAGACAAAATAATTTAATCTAGTTGCTAAAAGGTAACTTTAAATAAGGCAGTGATCTGTAGGTTAAGAAAGGAGAAACAAATAAAAAGAAAAGCAGTATGGACAAGTTTACTGGATGAATATTAAGAAATACCACTTGCTTTGGACTAACTAATCCATAACAACCTTTGAGAAGCTGTTTTTATTTTATTAGTGTGAGGTGAAAACAAAATTAAGGTTCTGTTGTAATGGCTCCAAACCTGGAGACAGAGAATACCTGCATTGAGTTATAGTGATATTTGAATTTAGAGTTTCTATTTGTAGGCACCATAAAAGAAAAGATTTGAATGGTCTTAGAGTATAAAGAAAGAAAAAAAAAAAAAACATTGCTGTTGAAATCTTGGACCCACTAATAAAAGTAGTCAATTTTATTTTTTTCTCTTTTATATTTTTCTGGTCTGTTAAGGACATATCTAGCATTGTAATTCACTGTGAAATCTCTTTTGTATTGTAATATTTCTGATTTACTGTGCTTTTCCGACAAAAAGTTCTGTATGTAAATTCCTTAGGACATTACTCCATTTCATGTGAAGTGGTAATTAAATACCAGTGTCAATGAGATTAATTGATGGGCGTTCAGTTTTGGCCACACAGGGGAGAAGAGCTCGGTGACCCAATTTTATCACATCACATGTAGTTGATAAACCTGACTTTGGGAAGTAAACATTGTAAGGGGGAGTCTTCTTTGACTTTAAATCTGTCTAGCACAGGGTCTTTTTTGTATATAACAGGCATGAATAAATGGATAAATACATAGAATATATGCTAACCTGTGATCTAATGTACAAGGAAACAATTTATTTTTAAATGCTGTGTGAAGAAACTAACATTTTGGATTTCAAATCTTTAGAATATACAACCACATATAGTAAAAATTATGGTATTTGTGTGCATTCTTATAGGCATGATGAATAAACATTTTAGGAAAATAATAAAGCAAAGATATATAATTAAACTAAAGTAATTATTACTTTAAATTATAACAGAGAACTTATATGGAAATGAAAAAGGGAAGAAATTATGCTAGAAGAGACCTATAAGGGGGAGGTTTGGCTGATAGGAAAAGTAAACTTAATTTAAGCAACTTATAATTTAGATTTTTTCTCTATATGTGAATGAACATATGTGAATGGAGAAAAATTATTCCTCCATTGTTATTAGTTTTGACTTAACTTAAAATTTTGGGGTGGACATTGTCTAAAATTTACCATCCAAATGAGCAATATACAAACATTATGCTATTATTGTTTTCATATATTTCACAAAAAAATTCTCAAATATCTCTTTTATCCTATTTGAGATATAGAAGACTATTTTTTCTTAATAAAACTATTGATAGTTTTTCTGCCAATTATGAAACAGATATATAAAGTTTAAAAGCAGCTGGTGTTTCAAAAGATATCTGTGTTATAGTAGAATAGACATTAAGCATTTAATGAACAATGCTGTAAAATATAAACTAGGCTTTTAAAGGATAAGGGGTTCTTTCTTATCAATTGCTATAATAAAATATGTCAGGCAGGAATAACTGAAAGGATAACTTTTAATTCATTTCAGATGTGACTTTTCTTATATAGCTATCAAGTATATTTATAGCCCTGAAGAAATTAAAGTCAAATATATATATGTAAATATATATATTTACACATATAATATATTTATATATATATACATATATATTATATATTATATATATATATTCTCCTTATAGTAAAAGACAAAAATAAAATTGTTCTAATTCTACTTTTGTAACTACAAATGATAAAAATTTGTTTTCAGATAATTCCGATGACAGTTCAGATGTGACCAAAAACTGATATTCTAATCAATTTCTCTGGGAGTTATACTTTGAAATGAAGCCCTTATGTCATCAGTTTTACATTTACAACTTAAAATTTGATAGAACACTAACTGGGCTATTAAATCTATTCAAGCATTTTGTGAACCATTTGTATAGAGCTAACTAAAATTTGTATGAAATAGACAATTATGTACAAAATTACTTTAAAGACAACCCTGCCTTTCTCATTCTCTACAGATTACCTCCTCTCTTATTTATCTGAAACTGTTGAAGTTCTTTGATAAGATTTCTTTATTTTCATTGTATTCTATGATTATATCTGTCTCTTCTTTTTTATTTGATCTTAGCTTTTCATTTAAAAATCTCCTCCCCCCAAATTCCGCTTTTGACCCCTTCTACTCACCTCTGCATTCAGACATCCATGGGAGACTTGGGCATCAATCTACAAAACCACCTCACTCATCAAAGTCAACAAGGACTCCTATGCTCCTAAAATTTATGTTCTCTATCTTACAGTACGTGACAGATGTTTCTTAGTATCTACATATGATAGACTTTGATATCTAAGTATATATACATGCACCAAGTTCTTTGGACATAGGTTAAAAAATGCTGTTTTAAGAACAAAACCTTTTTTTAAAACATTTGGTTTTTATTGTATTTTTATATAGCTCTCAGTGATGTTCTTAAATATTCTTGAAATATTCTGAACCTGTGTTTTATGGGGAAAAAAAACACTCTAGTTTTTTTTTTTTTTTATTTCAATCTCTTTAACATCTCTCTTAGTCTCCTTTTTGTGCTTCTGATCTACTTCGTATCTCCATATTTCTTTTCTTATCCTTTTTCACTTCTTCCTGGTCTCATCTACTCTAGTAATTTCAATGAGAATCCCTATATTGATTAGTTTTAATTCTCTCTCTCTAATGTTTGGCCTTCAGTTGAGCTCCAGCTTTGTTTCCTCAGTTGTCCAATGGACATCAACACTATTCTATAGAGACATATATCACACTCAATATCTCCTAAAACGAACTTGTTTGTCTGGTCCCAAACTTATTCTACTTTCTGTATTGTCTGCCACTTAATAGTGACATATTTCTTTTTATCTCCATCAGACACTAAACCTTCTCAATCTTTGCTCTTCACTATCCAGCCAATCTTTTAACTTCTCTCCACCTCCCATTTTTTTTACTTCAGTTGTCATTTACCTCCCACCTAGATGTCTGCAAACACCTCTTAAGTGGCCACCTTGCTTCCAGTTTTGTTTCCTTCTAATCTAGTCTCTGTATTGTAGACAGAATATCATATAGATTGTCACTATGATACTTTTTATTGTCATGAAATAAATCCAAATCCTTTAACCCATCATGTAAAGTCATTCACAGCATGAGCTCTGTTCATGTCTTGTCACAACAAACACATATTTTAACCTCCTGTAATGAACTTTGCAACCCTAATTCTCATCTCCAGTTTTCTACAGAATCTGCTGCTTCTTTTGCAGTTAATGTTCTTGACCATTCAGTATTATTTTATGATTTTTGACAGCTATATTTATTTTGTACCATTCTTCTTAGTAGTGTTCTAAATATCATTCTGAGTTTCACACTAAGGTCTGACCATCATATTAATATCTTTATTTAGTTCTTTTTGCTAAATATCTTTTGCTTTTCTCTCTGTAGTCTCACAATTATTTTCAGTTATCATGACAATGGGACTTTTTTTTTTTTTTTGTCTCAATCTCTCTCCAAAATGTTAGATTCGACTGTAACTGAGTTCTGGCTGAATGATCTCCAGAACTCTAAATTTGGCATGGCCAAAATTGATGTCAAATTCTTCCTCCATAAACCAGATCCAATTTATAAATCTCTTTACTAATTTTGTGAACATTGGAATGTTACTTAATGTCTCTATAACTTCATCTGTAAAATGGCAATAAAATAGCACCTATCTCATAAGTTGTTGTAAGGGTTAATAAAAAGTCACTACCTGTGTTAGATGTGTGTAGAACAGCTCTCTGAACAAAGAAGAGAAAGTGTTATGTGGATGTTAGTTCTTTTTAGCTCTTACCTTTGCTTTTAAGGATAATTTTTTTCTGCAAGGGCTATCTAACGTATCTTTTTATGTTTGTTATACATTTAATAGATAGTTTTTAAACTAATGACAGAGTTACTTTGTTTCAGTAATTTTGCCTATTCATTTTTGATATAATAAAATATTTCTTGGTTTCATTTTCTCTATCAGTTAATTTAATGGTTTAAATTTAACCCACTGCTTGCTACTCTGTTAAGCACAAACCCATTAACATAATGACAGCATATAACATAAAAATATGAGGAGAAAGGTTGGTAAATTTATTACAGCTTATATTAAGCATTGTATGTCATGGGTATTAATCATGGACTTAAGAGATGACCGTGATACCTTTTAGAAAGAAAGACAGATACAGGCAGAGAGGTAAACTATAATGAGAGGAGAATGGAAATATGTTTATGGACACTTTTTCTTGGGAAAAAGAGGCACAAAAAATGCATTGAATAAAGCATTAAGAGAGATGGAGTTTCTATAGTCACATTCTATAAAAAGACACCCATAGCACATAAGCATGCCTCAAGAGGAAAGATTTTTAATGAACAATAAATTATTGTGAAGTTCTTAGAAATGTGTTTTACTTGTTTCTTTTTAACATTAAAAAAATTACATTCTTTATTGGAATACCCTTAGGCAGAAACTGAAGTAAAACATACCATATGCCAAATATACACTTCTAGAAACTAGTAGGAAGTAATAACTTAGGGCTAAGAATTTTATTAGGTTGAAAGGTTTTTGTTTTTTTTTTTCTCTAGTGAATAAAAAGAAAGTTAGTTTTATGGAAAAATAAATTGTTTTCTCCACTTCTTAACATGTGTTAAATCCACTGAGTGAGGTCTTTTAACCACCAAAGACTTCTAGGAAATGAAGACAGTCAAGTGAGCCTAGAACTCTGAGAATAAAGAGGTCCAGTTGCCACTTTGAAGTCATTGGAGAAAGCCCATGCCCAAGAAGATATACAGAGGATTTTTTGTTTAATTTTGTTGGGCTTGTCTTTGAAGCTCTTGCTGATTGAATGGCAGGTACACTAGTTTTTTGACTCAGAGTCTACCTTAACTTGGTTTCTTCAGACCTTCCCCTCTAAATACTAATTAATCCTCATACTGGCTACTTCATTTGATGCTTGTCTTACCTGATCATACTGCATTTACAGTTACAGTTGCTCTACACATCTCCTCCTCACCAGCATGCCCACAGCCTGGTTCTCCAAATCAGGTTCTTTGTAATAGCTTCCTTATAATTCCCAATTGCATAACTGTTTTTCTCTGAGCTGATATAAGAACGTAGACCAACATGGGTGACCACATTTCATGATTTAACTTAATTAACATGATTGATGCTTACCTTCCCTCTTCCCCCATTTCTGCATATTCTCACAAAGTAGATGTCACACCTTCATTTTATACTTGAGGGAAATGAACAGAACATTGCTAAGCAACTTGTATAAGGCTATATACAGTTAGTTAATTGCCTGGGTGAGGTTCAGTCCATGTCTACATGAGATTTCCATCATAGTTTCCTGCCTCTAGTGACCGATATATGGAAATCTGTCAGTGTTGGAGAAAATAAATGTACGGAAGGAGGATCTGGCAAGTAGAGCAGCAATGTATACATTGTTCTTTGCTCTACTATATAATTGCTAGTGTTTCCATAGCTTCTGTTTGACTCTTGCTGTCCTAAGATGACTAAGATGTATATACACACATACACACATTAAATGCACTGATTATTTGAATGGGAATTGTTATTACGGGAGGGGTAGGGCAGCTAAGGAAAGCCAAGGAGCTCCATTTGGTGATTTAAAATGATTGGCTAAATTGTTCCAACCTTGTTTTATCCTCAGTCTTCCTGGAACTTGAAGATAATTACATTTATCTTTAGTCTCTAGAGTCATCCCTTTCTTTTTTATTTTATAAAAGCAGGCATTCCAATGGCTCCTTTCCAATTTCCAGAGATTCTAGTTATTGAGAACAGTTGATAAACTCACTTATAATCCAATTCTCAACTACTCTGCATTATATTACTATGTGCTGCTAACTTGGACTACATAGGCAGATATGCCTTGAAACTGTCCTTCACTCTTTATTTTAATATAACATTTTTTCTTTGCTGTCTATTCTCATCTATCTAAAAATAAATATTTTCTTGGACTTCCTTTCTCGTTATGCATAGCTGGAATTGTTTTCTGTGCTTTAAGGTTAATTTTCTTAGACCAAGACTGCTGTTCTTTGTATTTTATCTCTAACAATAATTATGTGCGTGTATGTGTGTGTATGTGTATATGTATAGATTGTATATATATAGTTTGTGTGTGTGTAGTTTATTTAATGTGCTAGGCACTGTTAAACCCCTTGTATAGATATCCTTATAGTAACCCACACTGTAAATACTATTCCTGTCTACATTTTACACTTGAGAAGAATCAGGAACAGAGAAGCTGTGTCATAGCTTGAAAGTGATAAAGTCAGATGCCAACTAACATTCTAAAAAAGTCTGAGTTCAGAACCCACACTCTCAACCTTTATGCTCTTTTCCCAGCCTCATTTTTCTTACTTAAAGTTTAGTTGAATGCAAAGAAATCAATTCAATTCAGTTCAATAAATACTTATTAAAACTATATATTTTTTTTTAAAAATTAAGACATTTTTCTACCATAACATTATTTCATGTACCTATTTAACCTAGATGAAGTAGTTTTTCTTGTCTCTTTTGGCTTTCCTAAATGCATCTTAATTAAACAGTTTGTTTACATCTGACCTTTTATAAGCTTTGGTTATAAAATTTAGTAGTATTTTCAAATGCATTTATTTTTTCATATGTAATGTACCTATATCATTCTACATAAATTGTCAAGAACATTAATATTTGATTATTTATTTATTTACTTATTTATTTAAGTCTTCATACATTTTTTGCTTCTATTGAGCAAATTTACCTAATGATTGGTTCTCAATCACCAGACATTTGGCCCCCTAGAAAATCTTTGGCAATGTCTGGGAACATATTTTTTTATTGTAACTACTTATGGGGAACTGGTGGAGGAGAGGGATATAGCTATACATCTTCTGAGATACAGGACAGTGAACCCAAAACAAACCACAAATTACCCAAATAAAAAAATGTGGGTAGTGCCAAGAGGGGGAAAGTTTCAGTACTACTGTACTCCTGGGACCTTCTTCATTTGCATGACAACCAGGAACAGATTGTTCATTTTCCCTTTTTGGAAGTGACAGGGGTTGACTGGCTTTAGTGTTAGTCTACCCCAAAATAACATCTCCCCTCAAGTATCCTCTCATCATTCCTACTGTTTCCCAGTATTTTAATTAGAATTCAATGTGTTAGGGTTTTTTTTCCTTTAAAATATAAGTATGTTGATGATAATGTTCACCAATACAACATATGTGAAATTTTCAACCCAAATTTAAGAGTTTGGCTCTCAACCCTTTTACTATACTGTTGATGTTGTTTTCTGAAGTAAATATCCATATTTCTTTTTTTTTAATATATTTTATTGATTATGCTATTACAGTTGTCCCGTTTCTCCCCCATCCTTCCCCCCACCTTGCACACCCTCTCCCACCCACATTCCCCCCTTTAGTTCATGTCCTTGTGTCATAAGTTCTTTAGCTTCTACATTTCCCATACTATTCTTCCCCTGCCCCTGTCTATTTTCTACCCACTATCTATGCTACTCATTCTCTGTACCTTCCCCCCCCCCACGCCCCTGTTGCTAACTCTCCATATGATCTCCATTTCTGTGGTTCTGTTCCTGTTCTAGCTGCTTGCTTAGTTTGCTTTTGTTTTAGGTGTGGTTCTTAATAGCTGTGAGTTTGCTGTCTTTTCACTGTCATATTTTTGATCTTCTTTTTCTTAGATAAGTCCCTTTAACATTTCATATAATAAGAGCTTGGTGATGATGAACTCCTTGAACTTGACCTTATCTGAGAAGCACTTTATCTCCCCTTCCATTCTAAATGACAGCTTTGCTGGAAAGAGCAATTTTGGATGTAGGTCCCTGCTTTTCAAGATTTCAAATATTTCTTTCCGCCCCTTCTTGCCTGTAAGGTCTCTTTTGAGAAATCAGCTGACAGTCTGATGGGAACTCCTTTGTAGGTGACTGTCCCCTTATCCCTTGCTGCTTCTAGAATTCTCTGCTTCATTTTAATCTTGGCTAATGTAATTACGATGTGCCTTGGTGTGTTCCTCCTTGGGCCCAACTTCTTTGGGACTCTCTGAGCTTCCTGGACATCCTGGTAGTCTATTTCCTTTGCCATATTGAAGAAGTTCTCCTTTATTATGTGTTCAAATAAGTTTTCTACTTGTTGCTCTTCTTCCCCTTCTGGGACCCCTATAATTCGGATGTTGGGACGTTTAACGATGTCCCGGAGGTTCCTAAGCCTCTCCTCATTTTTTTGAATTCTTGTTTCTTCCTCGTTTTCTGTTTGGTTGTTAATTTCTTCCTTCTGGTCCACTCCATTGATTTGAGTTCCAGTTTTCCTTCCATCTCTATCGGTTCCCCATGCGTCTTCCTTCATTTCACGTATTGTAGCCTGCATTTTCTCATCTAATTTATGAGCAAAATCAACCAATTCTGTGAGCATTTTGATGACCAGTGCTTTGAACTGTGCATCTGATAGGTTGGCTATCTCTTCATTGCTTAGAGGAATTGACTCCGGGGTTTTCATTTTTTCTCCGGTTTGAGCCATTTTTGGTGGGGTTTTTTGTTTTGTTTTGGTTTGGTTTTAGTCTGGTCGCAGCTATTACGTATGGGGGTGGAGTCTTAGGTGTTCCTCAGGGCGGGGCAGCCCAGTCACTGGGTTGTGACACTATAGGTGGGGGCGGGGTCCGAGAGGGAAGAATGGCGCCTGTTCCGCTCTCTTCTGGACTCCGGTCCCTTAAGCTGCTTCCCCTTCACCTGGATTATCTGCGCACGTGCGTGCTGTTACGTAGTGAGGGGTGGAGCCTCAGGCGCTCCCCAGTGTGGGGCAGCCCAGTCGCTGGGTTGTGACGCTGTATGTGGGGGCGGGGTCTGAGAGCGAACAATGGCGCCTACTCCACTCTCTCCTGGATTCAGTCCCTTCCGCCACTTCCCCTCTGCCTGGACCGTCTGCACGCGCAAATGTGGAACCCCTGGTCAGCCAGCCGCCTTGTGCGTCCTCACTGGGTCTGCACAGTTGCCCCCCTGTGCCCGGGGTCTGCCAGCTGCCGCCTGTGCGCCCCAGGACCGCCAGCCACCGACCGTGCACCTGGGAACTGCGAGCCGCTGCTACTTGTGTTTCTGGGTCTGCACCTCCACTTTTTCCTACCGAGACTCCGCCCTTCTTACCGGTCTGGATGAATGGTTGTTGGACTTCTGTACAGTTCAATTTTCTATAAGTTCTGGTTGTTTTCTTGTTTCTAAATATTTGTTGTCCTTAATTTTGGTTGTGAGAGGAGGCACAGTGTGTCCGCCTACGCCTCCATCTTGGCCGGAAGTGCTCCAGATTTCATTTGTTTATCAAAATGTTGTCATTGTATAATACAATCAATATATATCTAGTATCTTAATTTCCAATCCCTTTAGGTGTACTGTTCTGTCATTGAGAACAAGTTTTTCGTTGCTATGAACTTGAGTTTGCCTTTTCAGTTTGAGTACAATTGTCAGTAAAATAAACATGGCTCCATTATTTCTTAATGTTTTCCTTAACAAATATAAGATTAGATTACATCTCCTACGCTCCCATTGGGCAGCACTTAAGAAGTGAGTAATATTTCTATCCGCCCAAGTCAAGTAATCCCAAATGTAAGTAATTTACAAGAAGGCATCAGGGACTGTTACAATAGACATATTGCAATATGTCACTGGAAATCAGCATCTCCCCACATGTTTGAACAACAGCCAGATGGAAGCTTTTATCACATTTACTTAATCTGAAATACACATGGTAATTACACTAGACCTTTGATTCAAGGCCTTATTAGTGTCTCAAGAGAAGTCAGGAAATGAGTTTGTCACTTGCAAACTGATGTAGCCATGACCCTCTGGGTAGAATTTACATCTATCACTGCCTAGTCTAGGGTATTGCTACAAATCATATAGAACTTCAGGGAGGTAAGATAAACTAAAAGCTTTGTTAATCTATGTAAGAGAAGAAAAAGGTTCCTGATTAGTCCAAAAATATTGCTTATTCTCTTGTTGACTTATGTTATCCCAATTATTTTCCCTATAATACATAGTAAGTGAATAATGGGCAAAATAAATTACATGGCCAATGTCAGAAAATGCTGGATAGCAAAATTTATTTAATTATGGGTGAGTAAATTCTAACTATTTTACTTCAATATTTTTATGTAGTACTAAAGCATGAATAAACAAATCTGAATTATGATAGTATGTATAAAAACATTGCGCTAATGTCTATTAAAATAGTTGAAGTTTTATCAATGGAGGATGGGGGTAGTAGAAGATTCAACTTTATTTTACGTATTTCTTTAACACTTGAAAATTTTTATTATGATTATGTCTTTTATTTTCAAAACCACAGAAAAAAATTGTAAAAAGACACATACAAAGCCTTCCAAATATGTTTAAAAATGTCATTTTTTGATGTATTGTTGATATTTTTGAAGGAAAATAATGTAATTAAGACTTTGAGATCGATAAAGCAGACTATAACTAAAAAAGAGAAACAATACGTTTCTATTAGTATAGGATGACATAGCTAATAGAAATAATTAATTAAGTCACATGCTTATTCTAAAATGACTTCAAAAGTTTTATTGCTTGATCAAAATTCCATTAATGGCTATTACTATTATCCTAACAGACGTGCATAAAATTTTTTATTCTAATTAAAAATATAAAATCATGCTATTAATAATTTATCTTTTTTCCACTGTAAGTCATTACAGTATATACCACATATATTTTGTGGCTATCTCACATTTCAATTGAGAATTTCTTTAAGTTTTGTGACCTCTTTACTTCTATTGACATTCTTATGCTAATATCATTTCAGATTAGGGTAGACTTTGATTTAATCTTTATTATATTTTTTTCCATTACCATTTAGTCCCCTCATATTCCCCTCCCTCCAGTAATCACCACACTTGTTCATGTCTATGAGTCTGTTTTCCTTTTGGCTCAATCCTTCTGCCTCTAACCCTCCCCACCCCAGCTGGCATCCTGCTCTCCATCTATGAATCTGTCTCTGTTTTGTGTGTTACTTAAGTTCATTTGTTATATTCCCCATGTTAGTGAAATCATATGGTGTTTACCTTTCTCTGACTGCTTACTTCATTTAGCATAATGTTCTCCAGGTCCATCTATAGGGTTACACAGGGTAATTTTCTCTTTTTTAGAGGCCAACTTGACTTGCAATGTGTAAATGTCCCATATTTGTTATACTCACTTATCTATCGAAGGGCATTTGGGCTGCTTCCACATCTTGGTGATTGTTAATAATGCTGAAATGAACATGGTGCTTGTGTTCATTCCACTTAGTGTCTAGGGTTCCTTCAGATATATTCCCAGAAGTGGGATTGCTGGGTCAAAAGTTAGACATTTTTAACTTTTTGAGGTATTTCCGTATTGCTTTCCACAGTGGCTGTACCAGTCTGTGTTCCTACCAATAGAGCAAAAGTGTTCCCCTTTCTCCACATCCTGGCCAGCACTTGTTTGTTGATATATTGATGATAGCCATTCAGACAGGTGTGAAGTGATATCTCATTGTGGTTTTAATTCACATTTCTCTGATGATTAATGACATTGACCATCTTTTCATATGTCTATTGGCCATCTGTATATCCTTTTTGGAGAAGTGTCTGTTCAGGTCCTTTGCCCCCCCTTTTTTTTTTAATTGGGTTGTTTTTTGGTGTTGAGTTTTATAAGTTCTTTATAAATTTTGGATCTTAACACCCTATCAGATGTATTGGCAAGTAAATTCTCCCATCTGTAGGTTGTCTTTTTATTTTGTTGGTGATTTCTTTTGCTGTGAAAACACTTTTCGGTTTGATGTAGTCCCATTTGTTTATTTTTCTTTTATCTCCCTTGCCTCAAGAGAGATATCCAATTAAAAATCTCCACAAGCAGTGTCCAAGATTTTGCTGCCTATGTTTTCTCCTAGTATTTTTATGGTTTCTGTTCTAACATTTAAGTCTTTGATTCATTTTGAATTTATTCTTCTGCATGGAGTAAGAAGGCAATCTAGTTTCATTTTTCTGCACATATCTGTCCAATTTTCCCAACAGCATTTACTGAATAAATTTTCTTTAGCCCATTTTGTATACTCACTTCCTCTGTCAAATATTGACTATAAAGGTGTGGGTTTATTTCTGGACTCTTTATTCTGTTCTATTGATCTATATGTCTATTTTTATTCCAGTACCAGGTTGATTTGATTACTATGGCCTTATAGTATGGTTTGATACTAGGTAGCGTGATTCCTCCAACTTTGTTCTTCTTTCTCAAGATCACTGTTGCTATGTGGGGCCTTTTGTGGTTCCATATAAATTTTTGAAACATTTATTCTAGTTCTCTGAGATATGTCATTGGAATATTGATAGGAATTGCCTTGAATCTGTAGATAGCTTGGGGTAGTATAGACATTTTAATAATGTCAATTCTTCCTATCCATGAACACAGTATGCACTTCTACTTATTTGTATCTTCTTCAATTTCTTTCTTCAGTGTCTTATAATTTTCTGTATACAGGTCTTTTACATCCTTGGTTCGGTTTATTCCTAGGTATTTTAATCAATCTTGAATGAGATTATTTTCTTAATTCCCTTTTTGTTAGTTTGTTATTGGCATATAAAAATGCAACTGATTTCTGGACATTAATTTTGTATCCTGCTACCTTGCTGAATTCATTCATCAGATCTAAATTTTTTGTTGGAATCATTGGGGTTCTCTATGTACAGTATCATGTTATCTGCAAATAAAGATGGTTTTACTTCTTCGTTTCCAATTTGGATGCCCTTTTATTTCTTGTTCTTGTCTGATTGCCGTGGCTAAGACTTCCAGTACTATATCGAATAAGAGAGGTGAAAGTGGACATCCCTGGCTTATTCCCAGTCTTAAGGGGAACACTTGTTTTTGTCCATTGAGTATGATGCTGGCAGTGGGTTCGTCATATATAGCCTTTATTATATTTAGGTATGTTTCTCTATTTCCATTTTGCTAAAAGTTTTGATTATAAATGGGTGCTGGATTTTATAAAGTTATTTTTCTGCATCCATTGATAGGATCATGGATCCTATCATGGAAGGGTTTTTGCCCTTCATTTTGTTTATGTAGTGAATCATATTTATTGATTTGCAAATGTTGGACCAGCCTTGCATTTCCATAATAAAACTCACTTGATCATGGTGTATGACTTTTTGATGCTTTGTTGTATTCAGTTTGCTAATATTTTATTGAGAATTTTAGCATCCATGTTTATCAGAGATATTGTCTATAATTTTATTTCTTTGTAGTGTCTTTATCTGGTTTTAGAATTAGGACAATGCTGATCTCATAAAATAAGTTTGGGAGCCTCCCCTCCTCTTGAATTTTATGAAATAGTTTGAGAAGGAGAGCTGGTAGTTCTCTCTATGTTCGGTAAAATTCATCTGTGAATCCATCTGGTCCAGAGCTTTTGTTAGTTGGAAGTTTTTTTTATTACTGCTTCAATTTCATTAGGTGTAATCTGTCTATTCAGATTCTCTGATTCTTCCTGATTTATTTGGAATGTATCCATAGAAATATCTGGTACAGAAATATCCATTTCATCTAGGTTGTCCAGTTTGTTGGTGTATGATTGTTCATAATATTTTCTTACACACCTTTTTATTTCTTTGGTGTCAGTTATTATTTCTTCTCTTTCATTTCTGATTTTTACTTTTTGGGTCTTATTTTTTTTTCTTGATGAGTCTGGTTAAAGGTTTTTCAACCTTGTTTATCTTTTCAAATAACCAGATCTTTGATTCATTGATCTTATGTATCATTTTTTAGACTCTATTTCATTTATTTCTGCTGTAATCTTTATTATTTCCTTCCTCCTATTCACTTTGGGCTTTGTTTGTTGTTCTTTTTCAAGTTACATTAAATGTAAAGTTAGAACATTTACTTGAGCTTTTTCTTTTTTAGATAGGCCTATACTGCTATGAATTTCCCCATTCAGATTGCTTTCTCAGGGTCCCACAGATTTTGCATTGTTGTGTCCTCATTTTCTTTTATTTAAAGGTATCTTTTGATTCCTTCCTTGATCTTGTTGTTGGCCCACTCATTGTTTAGTAACATGTTATTTAGCTTCCATGTCTTCCCATGTTTTTCAGTTTTCTTCTTGTCATTTAGTTTCAAAGCATTGTGGCCAGAGAAGATTCTTGATATTATTTCAACATTCTTAAATTTATTGATACTTGTTTTGTGTCCTAACATGTGGTTTATCCTAGAAAATGTTCCATGTACACTTGAAAAGTATGTATATTCTGCTTCTTTGGGGTAAGTACTCTGAAGATATCAATTAAATCCATTTGATCTAGTGTGTCATTTAAGGCTGCTGTCTCCTTGTTGATTTTCTGCCTGGAAAAATCTATCCATTGAAGTAAAGGGGGTGTTAAAATCCCCAGTTATGACTGTATTTCTGTTGATCTCTCCCCTTATGTCCATCAAGATTTGCTTTACATATTTAGGTGCTCCTATGTTGGGTGCATAAAGCTTTATTAGGGTTATATCCTCTTTTTGGATTGTTCCCTTTATCATTATCTAGTGTCCTTTGTCACTTACTGTAGCCTTGGTTTGAAAGTCTATTTTGTCAGATATAAGTACTGCTACCCTAGCATTTTTCTTTTCCATTCACATGAATATCTTTTTTCCATCTCTTTACTTTTAGTCTGTGTTTATCTTTGCATCTGAGATGGGTCTCTTGGAGGCAGAATAGATATGGGTCTTGTTTTCTTATCCGTTCAGATATCCTCTGTGTTTAGGTTGGAGCATTTAAGCCATTTACATTTAAGGTGATTACTGATAGATATGTAATTAGTGCCATTTTATTCTTAGACTGCTTTCTTCTGTTTTCTTTTTTCTTTCTCTTTTTCTTCTTATTTTTTTCTGAAAGGAAGGCCTTCAATATTTGTTGCAGTACTGGGTTGGTGCTAACAAACTCCTTTAGCTTTTTGTTGTCTGGGAACAAAAAAAATTGCTCCTTATTTTTCCTCAGTTTTAAATGATAGCCTTGCCAGATAAGTAACTTTGGTTGTAGGTCCTTGCTTTTCATCATCTTGACTATTTTATGCCACTCCCTTCTGGTCTGAAATGTTTTTGTTGAGAGTAATCAGATGCCAGTCTAATTTGTGCTCTCTTGTGGGTAACTACCTGCTTTTCTCTTGCAGCTTTTAGGATTCTTTCCTTGCCTTTAAGCCTTGTTTATTTTAATTATGATGTGTCTCCATGTAGGCAGGCCTCTTTGGGTCCAGCTTGTTCGGGATTCTCTGAACTTCCTGGACTTGTGTGTTTTTTTCCCTCACCAGATTGTGGAATTTTTCAGTTTTTCTAACATGAAAAATTTCTTCAAATAGGTTCTTCAAATTTATTTCTTCAAGTAGGTTCTCAATCACTCGTTAGCTCTTATTCCTATGATACAGATGTTTTTATGTTTCATATTACCAAAGATGTTTCTTAAACTCTCCTCATTAAAAAAAAAAGTATATTTGCTGTACTTCCTGGGTGTTTTTTTCTACCTTGTCTTCAAAAACACTGATTCTATCCTCTGTTTCCTCTAATCTGTTCTTTTTTATGCTTTCTACATCTTTTTCATGCTGTTGAGTATCCTTATTATCATTGCTCTAAACACTCTATCTGATAAATTTCTTGCCTCCATTTTATCTAGGTTGCTGGAAAGTTCACTCGTTCTTTCATTTAGGGTCTGTTTCTTTTATTCCCATTTTGGCTGCTTTGTATTTTCCACCTTAGCTGTTAAACTAATTAGTCCTTCAATCCATTGGTTAATATAATCAAGTTATAATCAGCAGCCTGGGATAAGTACCACAGGGCAGGGCTGAGTAATTACTGTAGGCAGGGCTATTGCTTCCCCTCTGGCTGATGCCATTCACAGAGAAGTGTGCTGCCTGAAGTTTGGGGGATGACTCAGCACACGGATGCTGGTGGCTGTTCCCTTAGTTTTCTCCCCAGAGCCACCAACCCCAGACTCTCCTCAAGCATCTCTAGTCCACTCTGCCCTCCCTTTGCCAGTGTCCAGGGTAAGTGGCTACAAATGAAATTTTGTGCTATGACTCTTTAAGAGGTTCTCTGTGTCTGCAGTCATCTCTCCCTGGCAAACAGAAACCCTGCTGCTTTCCATAGCTGGATATTATGTGAGTTCCTTCCCAGTTCTTGTGCTGTAGTCTGGGGAGCCCAACTTGGGATTTAGACCCTACACTTCTCAGGGATAATTTCCCAAGTGTTGAAATATCCCTCTGGCACTTCACCTGCCACCCATAGGAGCCCAGTCTCCTCCATACTCCCTACCAGTCACACTATGGTGAAGTGGTTTCTTCTGTCTGTGGTTATAAAGCTTCTCTCCAGCTAGTGTTCAGTTGGTCTTTCTGGATGATTTCTCTACAATTTAGTTGTAATTCCAGATTGGTCCTGGTAGGAGGTTAGTGTAGCTTCCACTTACTCCTCCACCATCTTGGATCTCAGCCATCACATCACCTTCCTGGGTAGACTTTGAAAAGTGTAAATTATATAAACAAGAATAATTCATATTGATCATCTACATTAGGCACCATGCTAAGAATTTTCCAGTTCAAATGCCATTTCACCTTAATGATTCTATCAGGCAAATGATCAGGAAAGACAGTCTTTTACAAAAAGTAAACTAGGGCTCAATAAGGTTAAAGGAAACTGTTCAGAGCCACTCAATTCATACTCGGTTGAATCTCTATACATACAATAGAAAATTTAATTGACACTCTGATTCATTTAGTATCACATTTTTATGCTTTCCCCCCAAAAGGAAACTTTAAAAATTATTCTATGATAAAGATCTATTTTAGTACTTTTTATGGTTTATACTTACAGCAATATACAATCTTATAGGTAATTAGTACTTAAAATTCCTTTCATATATACAGTTAAAAAAATTTCAAAAAGCTTTTATAAGTCAATGAACAAAAGGGATCAGATATTAACCTTTTTTTTGATGCTGTACTGTATCCTTAAATATGGCCTTGAGCAAATAACTTAGTTATTTGTTATTTTTTTTAATGTGTTATCTTGGAAGACAATTTGAATTCTTGGTGAGTGATAGATTCTAGGCCAGAATGCAGAAAAAGTGATTTTATGTGGAAGTGGGAGAAAGACAAAAGAAGGGAACTAAATAGCACTCCATTCATTATATAAATAGAAATAAATAACTTTGCTCATCTTGGAAGACTGATTATACATTAGGTTTCCCATCACAATTAGAATATGATTTATTTTTGGTAATGTATTTAATGATATTTATAAAGGATATAGTTCCTTCCTCTAAATTGTATGTGTATTGCTTATGTAGAAGAAAGAAATAAGGCTCCTTTATTAAAATTCTGTGTACTAGGTACCACTTTAAAAAGGTTTTAGAAATCTGCTTTTATGACCATAGACATAATATGGAATAGAGTACAGATATTTTAATGTTCCCATTTAATTTTTTCTTCAGTTTAGCCCCGACTGGTCTTAGTGGATTGAGCACCGGCCTGCAAATCAAAGGGTCGCTGGTTCGATTCCCAGATCAGGACACATACCTGGGTTGTAGGCCAGGTCCCCAGTAGGGGGCACATGAGAGGCAACCACACATTGATGTTTCTCTCCCTCTCTCTTTCTCCCTCCCTTCCCCTCTGTCTAAAAAGAATAAAATCTTTAAAAACAAGAACATAAATTTTTCTTCAGTTTAGTTTAAATGATCTTAGTAAATTTATCTCAGACCTTTCAGTTAAGTCTTTTCATTTGTTTGCTTGGAGTACTAAGTGCTATGTATTAATTGTTAAAATGAATGATTATATTTTATGCACAATAGGAATGTAGTCTCAGTGCTTTTTAATTAATGTGTAGGACAAAATTTTACCTATAACCATACTTCATCTTAACTCGGAAGTGCAGAATAATTTTATAGGCATATTTGCCACTTATTAATATCCCAGTAAATGTCCTCTCAAGAATTTGTTGCAAGCTTAATTAGTTCATTTTGTGTTTTTATTTTTTAAATTAAAATATTCCAATTCATGAAATATGCAAATTTTGCATATGTTTACATTGAAAGCATTGCCATAATTTATGTATGGTATGTTTTGTGCAAACTTTATTTTTATTTATCTTGGGAACAATTGTGTTAGTTTTATACTCACAGCATGCGCATAACTCATTCTGTCATATTCAGTGACTAGATCTGCATGCTAACTATCTGATCATTAAATTATTAATGATAGTGAAGATAGAGAGGCACCTGACAGATCTTAAATTTGTAAATTATGTACAATGGAGTCATATCTCCAGGAGTTAACTACACTGAAGCTTTACACTAACATTTTCCTCAGAATTCATGTTAGAAAAAAATCACAATTTGATACAGCCTTTTTTCTAAGTTTCTTCTATAGTTGAGTAAAGAAATAGATTCAAGATAATAAGTGGCAATCTGAAGTGCTCTCCATAATACCTAATACATTTTTTGTTCAAGCTCATTAATTAAGAGACTGAATTTTTCTTGAAAGTAAATAATTTGAACTCTAAATATATTTTACACATTACCTTTTGAGTCTAAATATATTTGTGTACTTGCCAAATCTAGCCTTCATTTACTGCTTTGGTCATTTTGGGAAATAGGTTCTGGATTAGGGGATGAGGAGTAAATTCACTGATGCTTGTCTTTGACTTTTCCACTCTCCTCCTCATGCAATGATCTCAGAAGAGAATGTTGAGAGAGCAAAGAATCCCTTCTGAAATCTGGGGAAGTTTTGCATGTGAACATTTCTTTTCATACATCTAGTCATGATAACACCTTTCTTCAGTGAAATTACATTAATACAAGTCTAATTCATTTTGCATTAGGTTCTGTTTTCAATTTGAAGCTTGGTACCTAAGTTATAATAACAAAAGCATTTATCAAGGATTTACTCTAAAATCTACCAAATTTTGAATAATACTAATAACTATTTTGTAAGATTGACTTAAGAATAAAATTACTTAATACCCACTTAAAATTTAATAAAATTAAAAGAACAATACTTTTAATACATATTAACCATTATTGTTATAATCTTTTTTATGGGATAAGTATTGTAATAAGGCCTTTATATGTATCACCTGACCTGAGTCACAGGAAAGTTCTATGTGGTCCATACTACTATTTCCTGTGTTATGTACGTAGAAGCTGAAGCAGAGAGAGGTTAGATTACATATTGGTCACATGGTATATAAAGGGGTAAGAACAAGATAGGAGAGATTTACTTTTTATTTGAACATAATTTAAAATATGAAAAATAACAAGATTCCAGTAAGCTTAAGATTTTAATATTTAAAATATCATAAAACTTTCCCACTAGTATATGATCACCTAAATGGTGTGTAGAAAGGATATGTACAGTATATTCTTCTAAGTGTATTCACTGTTCTAACTGGGGAACTGGCTCAATGAGCATTCATAATGGTTTTAAAAATATATATTAATACAGACAATATAACTATTGTGGTTATCCCCCAGAATAATCAATTTAAAAATAATAATACAATTCAATCGTTAGAATGATTTGACTAGTAATATAGTATACATTGTAGATTTACAAAGGAAAATTATTTAGCAGCAGTGGTATTGTGTTTTTATGTATTGGCCCATAAATATATATACATTTCTGCAGGTGATCTTTCCCTACCATTTTAAATGTTTATTCTTCTACCACAATCATTTCTCCATATGAACAGACATAATAAACAATTGGTACAGATAAAACTTTTTAAAAATAATGTTGAGCATTATAAATATTCTCATTGTCAAACATTTATTCTTTATATTTTCTAAGTATTTTAAAAATAAATCTGTCCTATTTTTGTTCTAAAATCATACTTAATTATTATCAGGTTATCTTTTCTAAAGTTTAGTTTAAAAAGAAACATGTTTAAATCTAGATTTTGTTCTTCTGCAGAAATTATTGCATATCATTTATTTAACCTCTACACTACTCAAAAATACTTTAATTCATTTTTTGAGATATGCACATTGCACAATGCAAAAGTGGACATTTGGCAATGTCATGGACAAGCCACTTGTCTTCCTTTATAATGGTTGTCCCATTTATTAATTTTATGTGTGTGGGCTGAAACCAGTTGTATACAAAACTTTTGGTATTATTGGCATTGAAGGCAGAACAGTTCCTAGTTAGAAAGATATGAGGCAACAGAAGAAAAAACAGCAGCTTGTACAGATGACATAAATGTCAAAGAAACTACACACTGTAGAATGAATTTAAGTATATTTTTCCTGAAAATATACAACACAAAACTATAAAATACAAGTTTATTTATAGTTTCTAACCTTATAAAGCTCATTATTTAGTTCACATTATATTTATTTCTCTCCAGGGGCTTTGTAATGTCATATACTGCAAAAAAAAGTAGTTTTCTCCATAAATTTTGTATAATTATTTCTAATGTTTGATCATAGTGATCTTCTTTCTGAAGCATTACTCAGCTTAAAGGGGAAAAAGTAGGCTCTTAAGTAGATTAAAAAATTCAAATTTAATGTTAGAATCAAATTATTTGAAGCATTAAGTACAAATCAATATGAGTCATTTTTACGTAGCACTAATTTCTAAAATATTTAGATAGTAGCGGTATTACGATATTTAAACAAATAAGTTAATAGCATGAAGGAAGAGCAATTCATTGTTTAGCATAGAAAATTAGTATCTAAAGATACAAGTTCTGTCTGGAAGTCAGTATAAGAATTTAATATTATCCATTCACTCATTCAATTTGCTTGGTCCTAAGAACTGTGCAAAAGTGCTGCTGCAGCTATATTACAAGTGTAAGACACAACTTTATTTTCAAGAAAATACATATTTAGGTGAAAATTAACTAAAGCAAGTAAATTAATTCAAGAAAAAAATAAAACTTCTGAATGAAGTAATTTAGGGCTAATTGACATGGAGAGACTTGTCACTGTTATTTGGACTTTGCAGGCACACAGGGAAAGAAGAAATTCTCACAGATGAAGGAACAGCACTAACAGAGGGTCATTTAGCACAGATGGGGGTTGAATTCTTCTTGATGACAGAAAAGAGAATACAATTAGGTGAGAAGAGTCTAGTAATTACCTCAACAAACTTTTAATGTCAAAACAGGAGTCATCTCACACAGCTTAAAAACTGATTTTCACATTTTTAAAACTTCTCAAAAATTATTTCAGAAACTTGCTTAGGTAAGCTGTCCCACCATTTATCAAGCTTTATATTAATAATAACTGATTTTCTGAGTCAACACTTTCATGCATTGAATAAAATAAGCCACTTGTAATGTAGAACTTGGCACTGATTAAATATTAATAAATTATTATCTCATTTAATCTTCATCCATCAGACTCCAACCACATTTATTTTGTCCAATCTTATGTTTTGGAAATCTTTCTCAGTTAATATACCTCCCCATCTTTTAATGTTCAGTCACTTAGTATGGTCCACAGTTACCACATAAAGTCCTGACCCAGTCTTTTAAAGTTGAAAAGGAAACTATATTTTTCTACACAGCAGTTTATACCTACCACCTTCCCCACCTCCCATAAAACTAACATTTAGTGAATGCTTATATTACATGTCAGACATTCTTCTAAGCCTTTTATGTACAATAACACATGCAGTCTTTGACTACCCTGAGAAATAAGAGTATTCACATCCTGAAGATAAAAAGGGTAAGAAATGTGGTCAAAATAAAACTGATAGCCATAAGTAATAAGTGGTTTAAATTTTGTATAAACATTTGTAAATCCAGAATTTCATCAGCAATTTCTTCCACATGAAAAACTTTTGTTGACTTTTCTGCTTCATTCTACTGCTTTTCTTCTATTTGTATGAATAACACATTGTTCCATTTCAAGACTGATTTCTTTTGATGCTCTTGACATCAATCATGATATCTGAACTGCTATGAAAAACTAGTGTGTGAGTTAATAGAGGCCAGGGGGTTGCAGTGTAACTCACTACAACACCTAATAGAAGGCACAACTCAATTACAGATAACTCACTAAAAGGAATTCATTTGTTCAATCTTGAGTATTCTAATTGCCTACAGATCATTGGCTGGGGATGAGTATAGGTTTTCCAGATTTCCTATGATCTATTTTCTATTGCCTTAAATTTTCACACAATTCAAGTGTTATAATACATGTAAAAGATTCATGCTGTAGTTTCTGTATCAGTCAGTTCAGCCTGCAACATACTATAGGCTCAGAAACTTAACATATTTCTCACAGTTCTGGAGGTTGGAAGACCAAGATCAGGGTACCAGCATGGTCCAGATTCCAGTGAAAGCTCTCTTCCTGGCTTGCAGAGAGTTGCTTGTAAGCTGTGACTTCATATGGCAGAGATATAGGTAAATAGATAGGATTGATTGACTAGATATATAGATAGATAGCTAATAGAAAGATGATAGATGACAAATAGGAAGGAAGGCAGGAAGGCAGGCAGGAAGGAAGGGTTCTGACATTTTTTCTTTCCTTATAAAGGCACTGATCTCATTATGAGGGCAACACCATCAAAACCTCATTTAAATCTAGTTTCTCTCAAAGATCTCATCTCTGAATATCACCATATTGGGGGTATGGCTTCAATATAAGAATTTTCAGAGGACACAATTTATCTACAGCAGTGAAAGAAAGAAGAAAGAAAGAAAGAAAGAAAGAAAGAAAGAAAGAAAGAAAGAAAGAAAGAAAGAAGCCTATTTTCCAAAGTTTCAAATGTGCTATATAAGTACATCACCAGCAAAGAGATAGGGAATTAACTAGAAATGCTAAATAACACCGGACTGTAATGTAGAATCACTTATACAGAGAAATTAAACTGGAAAAATCTCTATGCAGTCTGTTTCTAAAGGTGATAATTCCACTTACATACTTCTTTTTCCGAATTTAATTTTATATGTTTCTTTTGTTGTTGTTGTTGTTTTTAGTACTTTTTTTTTCTTTTTTAGATTTTTTATTTATTTATCTTTAGAGGGGAAAGGAAGGAGAGAGGGAGAGAAACATCAATGTGCGGTTGCCTCTTGTATGTCCCCTGCCGGGAACTGGCCTGGCAACCCAGGCATGTGCCCTGACTGGGAATCGAACCGCGATCCTTAGGTTTGCAGGCCCGCGCTCAATTCACTGAGCTACACCAGCCAGGGCTAATTTTATATGTTTTAACCATTTTATTCTTAAACTAAAATTTCTCTGAGTTTTCAATCACTTCTCACCAAAAATACTCTCTAAAATAAGCACAGAATATCAGTAATAAGAGGCTTTATTTTAAAAGTTGGTCTTATCATATATCCCAGTATCATATTTGGTCCAAATTTATTCTACTCCTCTCTCCATTCATTTAACTTTTGTTCCATAACTCTGATGGTTGTTACTTGGGGACTATGGTCACTTTTATGTAAGAGGCACTTGTTTTTGTTCATTAATTCTTCTTCTGTTCATTCCAGCTTCTCCTTACTTTTCTATTTCTTTAATATTGACATTGAATTTTATTTCTAGACGTATCAAAGATTTCTCTTAATTTAGCTTTAGCATCAGTCTTAATTAGCAATTTTCCACTCTGTTATTTAATTCAATACTTCATTTCTTCTAAATTGATGCTGAACTATTGATAATGAACTTGTAATCTGAACCCTAATACTTAAACAGTTTTTAGATAGTTTTTGTTATATTTTAGTAAGAAAACAGTAGTCCTGGCCAGGTTGCTCAGTGGTTTGAGTGTTGTCCTGATAATGGATTTGATCTCCAGTCAGGGCACATACAAGAAACAACCAATGGATGCATAAATAAGTGGAGAAACATCTCTCTCTTTCTCTTTCTCAAAATCAATAAATAAAATTAAAAGAAGAAAACAGTAAAAATTTTATATCAACCCTGCAAATAGGTGAATTAATATGCTTATTATATTACGTGTCCTTAGAGTTTTATTGTTGTTTTTAAAATTGTGATTGTTAACTCAAATTTTGCTGTGAGAACATATATTTTAATATATAATGACACTGCTGTGGCTAGTTGAGTTATGGCTCAAAAAAGAGCACATGCTATCTGATTCTATTTATATGAAATTCAAAATTAAACAAAATTAATTTATAGCAACAGAGGTCAGAGTAGTGGTACAAGGGAGTTTACAGAGGTGCTGAAAATATACCTTATTTTAATCTGGGTGGTAGTGTGTGTGTGTGTGTGTGTATATATATATATATGTGTGTGTGTGTGTGTGTGTGTGTGTGTGTGCAAATCTTTCAAAAAATGCATGCTTGAAGTTTACTGAATGTGTAAATTACACCTTAATAAATTAAACTATTGGATATATATATATACACACACACACATATATGTATGTGTATATGTGTGTGTGTGTGTATGTGTGTGTGTATAGTGACAATTTCTATTAAAAATAGTCTTGGAACCTAATTTTAAACCATTTACATAAAATAATTTAAATTTATTTTTACCTACCATTTTATTCAAACTGGAAATCATATATAATAATAAGATACTTATTGTAAAATAATTCTAACACTTTAATTAACAACTATGTAGCACTTATAATCTCTACATTCTTAGAAAATCAGATATTCTTTCTTCAGAGTTGGGCACTTATTATTTTAATGGGAAAAAATATCATATGCTTTATGATAAACTCCCCCTGCAATGATTTCATATAGAATCATGTAATTTAGGATTCTCTGTATTAAATTTTTAAATAAACTATTTTATGTTTTTTTAATTTTTATTTTAATTGTTGATTTTGTACAGTTTTCTGTCTTTTATTCTCACCCCAACCCACCACCCCAGCCCTCCCCACCTCCCTCCCATTCCCAACCCCCATATTTTTTGTCTGTATGTCCTTTATACTTTTTCCTGTAAATCCTTCCCCTTTTCCCCTGAGATTCCCTCCCCTCTCGAAATAAGCCAGTGAAAGATAAATAAACTATTTTAAGATTGACTTTGACTTATCTGAATATCAGAAATTACTGAACCTAAATATTATTATTTCAAATAATTTTCTCTTTAGAGTCTTTTAGTAAGAGTCCAGTAACCCTACCTAAAGGATGTTAAGCTTGAAAAGATTTAATTCTACACTTTTTTGTGTGTGTTTTGTGCATTGTTAAGTAAAAGAAACTGGTGATATACTGCCAAATCTAATGGAATTTACCCACTCTACTGTTAACAGAGTCTCCTGCAAATCATGGGGTAATGCTTGAGAATGAATAGTGGTCTTTAAAGACACATGATATATTATGTGAATAAAAATGCAGACTCAGCTATTGTAAACAAACTTCAGAAAGCTGTAATTCATTTTTTATTGTTATGACAGTAGGAGAGGGATGAGAGAAAGGATACACGAGAGATTACCATAATTTAGGTATGTATACCTAAATTACGTATTATCTCTGCATTGTTCAGATGATACTTATCTGATCTTCAAGCTCAACACTTGTTTTAGTTGCTAAGAATAGAAATCAAGGACAGACACAGCATTAGGAGCTACAGGACAAAAATTAAAAACATAAACAACAAGGTCAGTTTTTTTTAAAGAAATACATTTATAAGTAGACATTCAAAGTAGCATGCTCTATATTAATATTGTCTTTGAAACCTTAAAAATCCTGGGAGTAAATGTGGACTTATTTTCTTGATGAAATGAAGACTACAGTTTAAAATGTTTTCTTCATGTTATAAGAATATGTGTAGAACATTATGAATAATGTCAAATAAATATGTTAAAGATTACTTTCTCAAAAATCATATCATAATATGTCTGTAAATAGGTATAGATAGATTCCTTTATTTAAAAGTCTTATATATCTACGTATATCATAATATATCTATAAATATATCTCTTAATATATCAAGTGAATTGATCTGAAACCAATTCTAACAAATCAAATAGTCTTAATGTATAAAAAATGGAGAGGATGAACTAAATTACCTGAACTCTGCTGTGCAAGTGACGATTATAGGCAAAAGTATATTAAGTGAATCAATAAAATCTCTCACCAATAACGATGTACAGCCAAAGGCTCTTTCTTCAGTCCATCCACTCTGTACTGACGTCATATGATCCATATTTCTGTTGCAGAACTATTTTCTGCAGGCGGATTGATCTGCAACATTACAGCTGAGCAAGAATAAACACCAGCATTGGAACAGAGAATCCTTCTTCAAAACATCTCAACAATAGGAATGAATGTAACAAAAGAAAATGCAAGGAATTATAGACAAATTTAAAAAAGAATCAATTTGCATCCAATGCAACATGTTTGCAATAAAAGAGGATAAATAATGCATGCATACCAAGTAAAAATGTGTTGCTAGTTGCTTAAAAAGAATTATTATACCAAAATGAAGAAATTAACAAAAAGCTACCACTTGTATTGTCAATATTATGAAACTATTTAAAAGACCTACTAAATAGGGAGTGGGTTGAATAGAGTTAAAACAAAGTTACAATCAATAACAAAAATTTTTTGGAAGAAATAAGAAATGGCAGAAAAGGAAATCAACTAAACAGAAAATAAAAATTGAAAATATAACTAAAACAAAATATAAATTAGTAAAATAATTATAAACATAGGGTAAATGAATTACATATAAACAATATAAAATACGGAGTTTCTCCCAGTGCATAATTGAATTTTCCGAGGAAGAAAATAGAACAGAGAATAATTGTTAATAGAAAATAGACTATAAAAAAAATCGTAAGCCAAAAACAAATGAACTAATCTAATTTTAATAAAAAACTAGGTTTTCAAATGAAACAAAATTCTGACTAGAGAAAAACTGTAAGATACATCTAGGTAAAATATCATAATATAATGGAAGGGAAAAAACAAAGAATACTGATAGCGATTATGCAGAAAAATAGGTCACTTAAAAATCATTGAAAACTGCCCTGACTGGTGGTGTACTTCAGTGAATTGAGCACTGGCCTGCAAACCAAAGGGTCACTAGATCAATTCCCAGTCAGGACATACGCCTGGGTTATGAGCCAGGCCCCCAGTGGGGGCTATGTAACAGGCAACCACACATTGATGTTTCTCTCCCTCTTTCTCTCTCCCTTCCCCTCTCTCTGAAAATAATAAATAAAATCTTTAAAAAAGTAATTGAAAACAAAAAACATGAATATCAGATTTATCTGGAGTGGGGGGTAGCAAAATAAATTGTCAAACACTGACAAATTTTTCTGACTTATTAATAACTCAAAAAAATAAAATGCAGGAATTCTTTAGCCAGTTGAAGGTTTAATCACAACAAACTAATACTTAGATATTCAAGGTTCAAACATATTGTTCTCATGACACTTTCTTTTCACAAGATGTGCACTGCATACCTTCAAGGGATGATATGCATTGCTTTGCCATCAAATTTTACATAAATAGGAACTATAAAATTAACTAGATATTGAGATGAATAAGGAGGCAGACCATTGTCAAAAGCAAATTTGTGGCTGGTCCACTAAGATTTCTTATGCAATTCTGAGATCAGCAGAATCAGGATGGTACTGGCATTATTGTTCACAAAGCACTAAAATGTGTAGTATAAATATACATAACACTTATATCAGTAATAGGAAGGAAAAAACCTTAAGAGAACAACTAAAATGCTATTTAAACTAGTAGGAAAATTAAGTCTGATGGTTAGAAAATAAAAATGACAAATATAATATTGATAAATACTAGACATAATGCTTTAGAAAGTACAAAAGGAAAAAATGAATGGCAATAAAGAAAAAAGAAGGAATAAAGTTTAATAAAATTAATATTTTTAAAAATAACATTAAAGTGTTTCAAAATATTGAAAAATCCTAGAAGAAAACATAGGCAGTAAAATTTTAGGTACCTCATGTAACAATGCTTTTGCCAATACATCTCCTAGGGCAAAGGAAAAAGAGAGAAAAAAATAAAGAAACGGGACTACATCAAATTGAAAAGCTTCTGCACAGCTAAAGAAACCATCATCAAAATGAAAAGAGAATCCACTATATGGGAGAACATGTTTGCTAATGATATATCTGATGAAGGTTTAATTTCCAAAATATATAAAGAACTTACACAACTCAACACCACCCCCCCGCCAAACTATTCAATTAAAAAAGGAGCCTGAATAGACACTTCTCCAAAGAGGACATATACATGGTCTATAGACATATGAAAAAATGTTCATCACTAATCATCAGAGAAATGGAAATTAAAGCCACAGTGAGATATCACTCACATCTGTCAGAATGGCTACCATCAATAAACCAACAAACAAGTCCTGGCAACTATGTAGTAAAAAGGGGTCCTTGGTGCACTGTTGATGGGAATGTAGACTGGTACAGTCACTGTGCACAACAATATGAAGTTTCCTCAAAAAATTATAAATGGAACTGACTTTGATTCAGCAATTTTACTTCTAGGATTATATTCTAAGCATCCCAAAACAATGATTCTAAAGTATATATGCACTCCTATGTTCATAGCAGCAGTTATTTACAAGACCCCAAAACAGCCCAGGTGCCCATCAGTGGATGAGTGGATTAAAAAGCTGCGGTACATTTACACAATGGAAAACTACATAGCAGTAAAAAAGAAGGAACTCTTACCTTTTGTGACAGCATGGATGGATGGACCTGGAGACAAGTATTACGATTAGTGAAATAAGCCATTCAGTGAAAGACAAAAAGCATATGAACACATTTATATGTGGAATATAGTGAACAAAATAAACTAACAAGCAAAACAGAAACAGAGGGGAGGGGTACTAGATGTAAGAAGGTGAAAGGATTATTCAAAGAACATTTATGCATGACCCACGGACATTGCCAACTGTGTAGGATTGCCTGAGAGAGCAAGGGGGTACTGGGTGAAGGTGGGCAAAGGGGGAAATGTGGGAACAACTCTAATAGCATAAACAATAACATGTTATTAAAATTATTGTTTAGAAATGGAAAATAACTAAAGAAAATATGCAACCATTTATCAGAAAATCACACAACTTACCAAAGACACTAAAGATTTAAATAATGGAATCTTTACTGAAGAATGGAATAATGATCCATGATCATTATACTATGAACATGGAAAATGCACTTTATAAAAAATCTGTGAGTAAATTAGTAAAATTGTACTAAATATTCTAGTGTATTTTCATTTGATGTAAAATTATTCTGAACCTGTTTAAAATTTATCTTCTAAGGTATTAAAATGATTTTTAAAATGACAATACTAGCGTAGAATTGAATATGTAAATCCTACATATAGAATATATTAGAATATGCAGAAACATAAAAATACATGGATATTTATGAGGTGTGCCCAGAAAAAGTCCAGTCATTGTTAATATAATGAGCATTATTTATTCAACATTGATGTAACCTGGAAGCCAAGGAGAGTGGACTGGAATTCACAAGGGTGAACAATGACGACTTCACTGTGCTAGGCAGTGGGGATGGTAGATGCCATTGAGTGAGCATCTCTACTGTGTGGCCATCACATTCAAAATAACTGAGCTAGTAAAGCAATGATTCTGCACCAAATTTTGCATTAAGCTTAAACATTCCTCCATGGAAGGTATTCGGATGATTCAGAAGGCTGCAGCCATACGCAACTGGAGATTGGCAGCTTCACATGACAATGCAACTGCTCATGCATCACATCTCGTGCAGACTTTTATAGTGAAACATCAGATCACCCAGGTGACTCAGCCCTGCTATAGCCCAGATCTGGCCCCTGCAACTTCTGGCTTTTCCCAAAACTCAAATCACTTTTGAAAGAGAAGAGATTTCCGACCATCCATGAGATTCAGGAGAATATGTTTGGCAGCCCACGGCGATTGGGAGAACTGTGTGATGTTCTAAAATGTCTACTTTGAAGAGGACTGAGGTGTCATTGTCCTATGTACAACGTTTCTTGTATCTTCTATCTTCTTCAGTAAATGTCTCCATTTTTCATATTACATGACCTTCTGGACAGACCTCAGAGTTTATGGCCAAAAAAATTATTGATGAAAAAATAGTGTGGGAACAACTGCATGTCAAGAATCAAAATTATATTTTACATTTCAGCTCAAATTATAGACTAAGATATATTTTATTTTATTTTTTTTAAAGAATTAATTTCACATAAATTTCTTTTTTTTTTTCTTTTTTCTTTTTTTTTTTTAGATTTTTATTTATTTATCTTCAGATGGGAAGGGAAGGAGAGAGGGAGAGAAACATCAATGTGCGGTTGCCTCCTGTATGTCCCCTGCCGGGAACTGGCCTGGCAACCCAGGCATGTGCCCTGACTGGGAATCGAACCGCGATCCTTCGGTTCACAGGCCCGCGCTCAATCCACTGAGCTACACCAGCCAGGGCAATAGACTAAGATATATTTTAGGTAAAAATATGTTAATATGTGTTAGATGATACCATAAATCTATGTATGCATAATCTTATTGTTACAGATGGGGAGAGAGACCCAAGTCAGGAGGCCCTGCCCTCCCCTGCCTTGGTTCTTGCCTCATCAGCAAGAGAATAGTTCTAACAGGAGACAAACACATATAATGGAAATTAGATAGCAAGTTTGTTTATGTAAAACGCAACCTGGGAGTTGCAAGCAGGCACCCATTAAGTCTAAATGCCACACATATAGGGGAAAGAAAGTTGTTAGTAAGTTCGTTAGTTAGTGGGTTTGTTCTATACACTTGAGCCCAGGCTACAAGTGGGTACTTACCTAGTATAATTACGCCAACTATTGAGGATTGGGATTATATACCTCAGCTGGCTTCTAGAGGCACTCCTCCACAGCTACAGAGGCTTGCTTTCTCGGTTAGTAAAAGCTCTTCGTCTTAGTGAAATTGTTATAGAGGACCCCTTCCCCAGTACCTAATCTCAAGGAATACACCCTTTCTTCCTTTACATGATGTTTAGAACACCTGACAATCTAAATGAGATTGTTACAGAAGCTTACAGAAGCCCCCTTGTTAGTAGAGTTTCAAGGACATCCCTTTCTCCTGTGCTATTTTGCTTGTAACTCTTCAGACACCTGGCAATCTTATCAAGCTGAGCTCAGAATGCTGAGTTAATTGGTGAGACATGTCTTCAATTGCTTCAAGCCTTCTGTATTAAGTTCTTTGTTAGATGGTGATGGTGAGGGTACTGCCTTTATTGCCCCTCTGGCCACTCATTTCTAGCTGCAACCTAACATTTTCATGGCAAAGTATTTCAAATCATGACTGACAAATCAAGCGTCATAATACAGAATTCTGATACATTTGATTACATAAAGGTGTAAGATTTTTCTATGACTGAAAAGAGACCATGGCTAAAGAACAAATTAAAAAAAAAGAAAAAGAACAAATAAAAATAAATGCTCCCATTTAGAAATTTCTAAAATTCTTCATCTTTTTGTGGAGAGAGCTATTAAAACAGAAAATTAAAATGGAAAAATAGACAAAACTTCATAAAGAGACAAAATTAATTAAACAAATGGGGAAAAGCATTTAAACACATTTACGTTAACATTATTTAATAAACAAAATAATACTTTTCAATATTAGATTGGCATTTTTTAAAAAATTATAATACCTGATGTTAGTATAATGTAATATACTAACATGGCGGCTTTATTTTTTGCTCCATCAATACTTTTTTTGTTAGATGTATAGCCAATGCAAGAAATTAAGGAAAATTCAAGAGACACATAATAAAATGCTAAGGTAACAATAGCTCCTATAACGGATTAACTAGTTAATTAATGCTTGATTTTTTAAAAATACCCTCTTTTTTAAAAAATGCAGTTCAATGCGTGTATTCTTAGTTGGGCAATTTTCTTCCAGGTGGAGATTTATTGGCCCATAACCTTACTTATTCTGAGGGCGCTATCATTTTCAATTTGTATCATCTGAGACCGCTCTACAGGGTTATATGTGGGAGTTTTTATTGGTTGAGCCTTCATTCAATTGGCTGGAACACAAATCACATGGTCACTTTCAACTGCAGGTGACTTTCATAATGTTTAGCTCCATGCATTGAAAAAATAGGAAACAAGTTTGTTATCAGCTAGAAATCTCAGCTCCAATATACCTTTCTGACCACCAAGTATCTTTTTATGTCATTTTCCTTGCACAAATCACTGCCATAACCTATCAAAAGAGACAACCTAAAGACCCGTCAAACCAATATACTGAACTCGAAGACCAAGATCGTGGATATGCAAAATCCTCTTCATCATACTTGGGTTCATTAGTTAAGGAACAAATGAGCCAAAAGACTAATGCTCATCTCCACCCATAAAACACAATCATAGAACAAAGCCAGGAGAAGCCCCTCTTAACAGAAATGCTCCCATTTAGAACTAAAGGAAGAATGGCAAACACTGAGCAGTCACCAATCCTTAGCAATTATGGAGACATGCCAGACTGGCATTGAAAGATCCCTCTGCCTTGGCAATAGTTGTAATGACTTGCAGAAACTGGATTCTCTTCTGTTCATTTTTCTTTTACTTCCCCTAATTCTATACTATGGAAAATTCGACCTTGTAAGTCATACTCAGTGACTATGTCTGAAGTGAGTGTTTGAGAATATGCCTTCCATGGGGACTACATAGCTTGTATAGTCCATTTCTTGCTTTCTTTAAGTTTGGGAGTTAAGAAGTTGAAATTTCAAATACACTTTTTTCCTTCTATCTAGACATATGTTTTTTGGACACGATAGTTCTATCAAAAAACACAGAATACTCCTAATCTATGTGCTGTATTCATATGCCTATGTGCTGTATTCAAGATATTTTGAAGGCATAATTGCCAAGCCTAATTTATTTCTTCACTTTTTCCTTCCTCTAAAACCCTCTTTTAGACTGTAAGCAGCTACTTTGATCCTATCTGCAACAATGGGCTTGGAAGGGTAGGCAGTGCATTCAATCTGATCTTTGCCATAGGGCTGAGCCTTGGTGAATTTTGTTGCTAAAACCTTCACTTAATTTTATTCCTTACTATGCAATTCTCTAAATAGTCGATTTTCTGAACCTTTGAGTACCTCAGTGTCTGGACGTTCTTTTGATCTTTTCCATTTCTGCTTGAAAACTGGCTACAGTTTTCTGGCCTCATTTAAAACGCAGAATATGAAAGTATATCATTAATCTATATCTTTCCAACCATTTCCTCTACAGCCACAAGTGCAACAGACACTTAATCCTCAATGCTGAGTATTCATTTTCCTCCTCTATCAATACTTCTTAACACAATTTGTAACACCTTCCTCTCCTTGAAATACATTCTTCCCTTTGATCAACAGGAGTGTAATCTCCAGGATCTTTTCTATAGCCCCAGTCTCTCTTCCTCAGTCTGCTCTGCTAGAAGCACTCTATCTTCCAAAATTTTAAATATAGGAGTTTTTCAGAGCTCAATTTTCAGACCTTTTCTTCTATCTAGACTCACTTTTCTAGGGAGTTTATCAGTTTTCATAGCTTTAAATAACATTTATAAAATGATAAATCCCAAGTTATCATCTTCAGCCTCATCCTTTCCCATGACATAATTTTATTTTAAAAATTGTACAGTTTGTTCCTCTCACTAAAAAATATGCACACGTGTGGGGGGCTCTGCCCACAACCTCTCCACCCCCCATGCTGCCACTGATGAGAATAAGTCTACCAAGACATGATCTGCTTAGAGAGGAAAAGTGGCTAATCTCTCAAAGGAGAAGGGCCAAGAGCCTTTTCCTCAATGGGCTTTTATTTGGTCATTTTGCATAGGAGTATAGGCTCATTAATCATTGTCAGGCACTAAGTATCAAACAATAGATAACTGTAAAGAACTCTGAGGGCCTATTTTGAGTCAGGGCCAGATAGCTAAAGAGCTATAAAACTTTGAAGAACAAACTCACTTCTTGCTTGGATCCTTATTTAATTGAAAGCATTCTAAACAAAGCAGGTTTCACAGGATTTTACCTATTCTTTCTTAGGCCTAATCGCCCTAGGGAACCTGCCCTTTCCAGCATAGGGCGGCACTTACCACCGGCATTGTTTCAGGTTTAAGGCATTGTCTCAGGCTTAAATCAGGCAGGGTAAGCAAGGGAGTCAAGAGATTACCAGGCTTCTCACAGGTAGAATGAGGACTCAGGCTATGTCAGAGCTGAGGCTCCATCACCCTCTTTTGCTGTAGCCCCCCAAGTCCTTCCTTGGGGCCTCCACATGATCATGCATGTCTTAGGTCATTACCCTCCTGGGGGATCTTACCCATCATTGGTTAACTGATCAAGTATTGGGGGCCAGTTATGGATGAAGTAAAAGTAGCAGAAGCGGCACCCCTGCTAGGGAAATAAGCCTTGTTTCCTTAGTGGCTTATGGTCTGAAGGTCGCTCACTCAGCCTTAGCCATGAGGGTTTACAGCTTCTGAAACCTGGCAGGGCAGTTCCTAACACATGCACATGCACGTGCACACACGCACGCACACACACACACTTTCAGTTGGAGAAAAAGATGAAAGAAAGGCATAAAACTATGCAAAACCATATATGTGTATTTGTTTATTCAGTCTGTAAAGCATAAAGTCAATAGCAACAGTGATTGATGTGTAAAATGTTATATCCCCAGGTATCAGTATGCTATAGATACACACTAAATATTATAGATACACTATAAATATTTGTTGACTAGATGATTGGTATAATATACATTAATAAAATTTTATTTTAATATAGATGTGTTAATTTCAAGTAATGCATTCTGAATGCATATATGTACTCTATGTCTAAATAACACAAACTTAAGCAATGTTTTCTTCTCTTTTTTAGACCCCAATGCTCTGGCTGGCCAGACTGGCCCTGACCATGCTCTTATAGGAGGAATAGTGGCTGTAGTTGTGTTTGTCACATTGTGTTCTATATTTCTGCTTGGTCGGTATCTGGCAAGACATAAAGGTAAGGCATACTTGATAAAGCATTCTTAACTTTGACCAAAAAATTCTAAAGACCAGCCTTACCATGAAATATATGAGTGTGTGTGTGTGTGTGTGTGTGTGTGTGTGTGTGTGTGTGTGAGAGAGAGAGAGAGAGAGAGAGATTGTGATCCAAATACTGATTTCAGGAAATTCTTCATAATTTTACTCAACTTTAAAGTTAAATTAACTAGCAAAATAATGTTTAGCCAATAGCCAAAGGTCACAGAGTAAGTGAGAAAAAATGGAAGTAATTTCATGATTTATGTCTAGAACTGAAATTCAACTATACCATTGAGCATTTGTTTATTATTTCTGTAGGTTTATGGACACAAATGTGGCCATATTAGTGAGGAATAGAATAGTATTTTTTGTTGTTGTTGTTGTTGTTGTTTTTTCCAATGGGCTAGGTAGCAAACTATTGATATAATCTACTTTCAAATGGAGTTACCAAAAAGGAATGGTGACACATTTGATGTGATCATTATCAGCATCTTAACAAAGGACACTGATTGCTACAGCTGCATGAATTACATGGTCTGTATCCATCATTAAAGTAATCAGACAACTGTAATTGAACAACAATAAAATAATTTAAAAAAAGAATTAAGATGCAAATAAAAAAAAAGTAATCTAAGTTCTTATTACCCACTCCAGTTTGGCTGTTGCCTCAGGTTAACCTGGCTACAGCTTTATCTACAGCTTTTACCTAAAAGCTGAAAGAAAGTATGCGACTTTAGAAGGGTCAATTGTGTGGATTATTACACCTCAGAATATGTTCCAACATGTAAGAAAGCTGGCATAAGTCCCGTACTAAATGAATGTAGCTTTAATGCTGGCTATTTACCAGTCTCACAGAACTAACATATTTTTCTTCCAATACCCACAGGAACATACTTAACAAATGAAGCTAAAGGAGCCGAAGATGCACCAGATGCTGACACAGCCATTATCAATGCTGAAGGCAGCCAAGTCAATGCTGAGGAGAAAAAAGAGTATTTCATTTAAAATGCAGGCCAACATTCTGAGTTTTACTTACCAGGCTGGCTGCTGGAGAAAACTGGCTCTCATCTTTCAGAATTCATTTCTACCATCTTCTGCTACCTTTATTAACTTCCATACCGTACTGCTGTCAGTAGCCAGGATGTACCAGCAATCAGCTGCCGAAGGCATCATTCTTTAATCACTGTACCATCCATAATGCAGGACATTTCTTACTGCCTAAATTCCACACCATTGCTCTTTTAACATACAGTGCTTGAATATACAGCCTTAACAATGTTAATAATCTCCTTGGATCATGATATTGAATTGTTTTTATACATTGAAAAAAGTGTATGCAGAGTTTTTCTTGTTTGTTTCCCCTCATTTTCACCCCCTTTAAATCATGGACTTAGTTTGCCATTGGACAGCTTCACAAAAAAACAGAATTAGGTAAAGAGCTATTGTGCTTAAGTTTAATCAGACATTAAAAGTTTACAGACAATGTTTTCTACATGTCTTTCTTCAAAGGCATGTTTGGAAACATATGCCCTAGAAAACACAAACTGAAAACACTGTAGTATAGATTCTGGATTGTTTGCGATATACTGGTAAGGCTGTATCAATTTGCTATTTAAAAATATAGTATTTGATACAGGAGCCATGTGTATGAATTGTAATCCTGTCATGGTACCTTATATAATTGTATAGATCCCACCATTAGGTTATTTTAGCTTCATTTACTAATAAATTGTTACAAACATTTTACTGCTTGGGAATCACAAAGATCTCATTCATTTCTCTAATTTCACTCTGTAATTTATTTGCTCCATAAGGACTCACCTTCCTAAACGAAATTGAAGTATCCATAGGGCACAATTTTGAGACATTTTAGTATCTGTATATAGTGCATATAACAAATCCAATTAAACATTATTTGATACATATTCAACTTTTTGGGCTGTAGGTAGTTCAATCATAAGTGAGCATTTTCTAATGTCCATTATATCCCTTTAGATATTACTTAAACAAATATTATAAGTAGATAACATGTATTAGTATTTTGTCTGTATGTCCTAGCACTGTTCAACAACAAATTTTTCTAGTTCTTGTTAATTTTTTATTTCTTATACAATGGAAGCACAATGTTATAAGGAAAGGTAATTTTAAGCTAACAACCAGTGCACAGCCTCAGGTTTAAATTACAACCACAATAGAATAATAACCTAAAAATAAACTCTTAGTTTGCTAAAAAATTTGCAAGTTTTAATTTGGCAGTTCCATAGCTGCTTACCTATGTTGGTTTGCCAAAAACAAGTGTTTAAGACATGTTTTCTGTATAGATGAACTAATTCTTTATATTAAATTCCTGTCTATGCATTTTGTGAGGTACAAACTTATGAAGCAGTGAATGATAGAGAATCTCTGCCATGCTTTTACCTCCAAGGTGAAAGTCTCTTCCTCTCAATTATCTCTGAAATTTTGGTGTATTTAACCATTAAGAAATGCTGTATCCTTAAATATGACACAGAGTTCATCTAAAGTCATATTATTTCTTCCAGTAAAATACAATATTGTTAGATTAGTTCCCATTCAATTTATTATATGCTAAAGATTAAAAATCCAGTTAGATAAAAATTATTTTCCCATTCACAAGCATTGCACCTTTAAGAAGAAAGCAAGTACAACAGTATGGTAGCTCTACTTGTGATGTCAAAGCATGACGGCCTATGGTTTTTAAAGAACAATATCTTGGAATTTGCTTTGGGGAATTGAGAATGTTTGAGTATGACATCATATGTTAATATCAAATGAAAGACAAGGGTGCTGTATCTTAGATTATTTATCAGAAGAGTATAAATCTTTTAAATACAATGTTAGAGTTTTAAATTGTTTTCTTTTTATTGTTGAAGCATTTATCTTGTTATTTCTTACAAAAAGAAAAAGGATGATGTCAGTCAAGCAGCACTTTTTCACAATATACAAAACATAAATAATATGATGTGGTTGAGTGTTAACATAATAAATCATATACAGTATGGCATTTTAAGGAAATAAGTCTGCATTGATGTGATTGCATGCTTGTTTTTACAGTTCAATTCATACCATCTGTGGAAAAATGCAATAATATGTTAATATAGTATGGTAGTTTGAGAGAATCGGGTAGGTGCTACTAGACACATTGAAACTAGAATAGGTTTATAAACTGTTCATATCTTTCAATGCATAATCTTTAGAAAGACTCCACAAAGCAAAATTCATCCTGTTAGTACAAATGGAAAGTTTCTTATTACAAAAGTTGTATAAACTCCATCATCAATTACTATTTAAAGCCTAATTTCAGGATGCTCTTACAAAATTGCTCCTATTCATTAATGTATTTACATCTCTCTTCATTTTCTCTATATTCTACTTGGCTCCTGATGCTTAATTACTGTCTAAATAAATCATTCATTATTTCCAACACTGTAAAATTAGAAATACAAAATTGGTTGCCTTTCAAGATTTTTTGATTCTTTAACCTTTCAGAGTAATATAAAAACTCTTTAGGACTCTTTAAAATTAACTGGTATAATGTGATCTGTGAGCTCTAATCGAATATTTCACCAGTTAAAATAGATAGATTAGGTATCATTTTAGTTACTGAAAAAAATGGCAATGGAATTATATTTTCCTATTTTTAAAAATTATTTGATTCCCAACAATCAAAAAATAAAATATAAAAATCTTTGCTTGTTTCTATAAATTCCGGAATAAAATGAAATACCATTTTTAAATGGAACCCTGTCAAATTCAATGTCCAAACCATGCACACTTTTATGCACAGAGAACCAAATTCTGTCTCTGCTTAGTGAGCACAGAAGCTACAGAACTCAGTGGAAGGAGTATGCATGCACACACAGACTCGCAAATGGCCCTAGTAGAATATGGAACATTATTTTTTACCTAAAGTAGCTATTCTCTGCCAGTGTACTGTTTACAGTGTAAACTGATTGTCCTTCATCAAAAAAAGTGTAAGCAACATTTTTTTTTTCTGTTTTTGAGTCCTAGATAGAAAAAAATATATCAAAATTTGGAAGAAAAAGGAAAGTTTGTGAGTGAAAGAGCAAAGACAAAGAACATGAGCAGAGTTTTGAGGTGTGTGTGGGGGGGGAGTGAGAGAGAATGAGAGAGAGAGAGAGAGAGAGAGATTGATTACAACTTGTTTTCTCTTACTAGAGAATTCAAGAGGCAGTTTAAGGAACCTGATATTGGAGTTTAATCTAAAAACTGGGTAATATCATATTGATTTAAGATGTTCAATCTTGCAATGAAACCCCACAACTAAAGTAAAAAATAGAGAAAGAAAACTAACTTTCCTAAATATAGCAAAGAAGCTAACACCTCATTTATTTTTAATTTTATGTAAAAATATATAAATATCTCGATTAAAAGGACAGGTTCACTTGTAATTATGTACTCACGACTGTAATAGCATTGAGATTCCATATAGGCACATGTACAGCAGTTATTCAACAGTGATGGTTCTTCCATGTAATATAGCAGTTATTGTATAATATAGTGCCACTTATTGCAAAGTGTTACAAGGGGAACATTTAAAATACATTTCCTTTACTTTGGATTTAAAGGATAATTTAATGTACACTAAAGATGAAATTTCATATTAGGTTTTTAATTGTGAAGAAAATTAAAACCTCTATCTTACTGCAACTTCCTTGTCATAATGCTAATTACTCAGAGCCCTCTAAAAATGCCCAATATTACCCCCCTTTGCAAATGTAACCTGTGATAAATATATAAAAACAAACAAAAAACAATTGGCAATGACAGCTGAAATAAATGAAACGCCTAGTGACAATTACTGAGTAATGCTTTTTATTAAGTGGCACAAAGTACACACTAAAAACTATGCAAAATATAGGTAACTACAGTGTACGTACATGTAAGTATCTTGTACTTGCTGTTTATGGATGTTCGAAACCCATGTAATTATAATATGCATTTTGAATATTGGGAAAGAGGAAATCTTAGTGTAGATAATAGAATTTGTTGTGAAATATACACTGGCAATATTGAAATATACTCAGTGCAATACCTGCAATTCTATTGCTGGATACTTGATACAAAGGGATTTTAAAGAATTCTTCAACGAGATCCAAGGGGTTGCTAACCTTCACCTCCCATGTTCTAAATCATTAATTAAAAGTACAACTGACTCAGCTAAATGACGTTTTTCTTTCATAATCATTAACATTACAAAATAAAATTATTTGGCTTAGTTTTTAGCCTTATTAGAGAAAAAGAAACTTTTATTTATATCTAATTCAATTTACAATTATTAAACATTCTTTGAAATGCATACATGTTTTAATGAATTTGGGGACTTTTGTTACAAATACAAATTTATTCAATCAGATCATAGGTTACCTTTCATAGGTAATGTCACTATATTTTAGTGGACATTTTTTGTATCTTTTCATTTTCTAATCATTTTTCCCCTTCCCTATGCTACCCCAAACATTCCCTTTGCACTTATACCCTTCCAAAGGCAATGGATTGAAAGTAGCAAGATATAAACAGAGCTAAAGGGGATACCATGTAAGAATGGGTTCTAAACTGATCAGCATTTTTATGTGTTGAGATTATTAATATTGAATGCAATAGTTATTGGATATAGTTGGTAAGTTCTCCGCCATGCATACTTACAATAATCCTACCTCTCACTTTTAACATGGGCTATGATACTTCAGTATAAATAGAAGAAATAATTATTTACAAGGTATCCCAGGAAGCACTCATTGGAGGCTAACATAACAGTCTGCTCCCCATGCCCTGGGGATTCTCAAAAGCCAACTTGTTTTAGTGTATTCAACAGTGTATGGGTCTGCCTGTGTTTTTCTTTTTCTATCATCAACTTTTACTGTAGGCAAAATATTATAACTTTACAAGGATGGCTCTTCTCATGCTTATTTAATATTGCAATGTATTATAATTGTGTTGATTTTTAAAAATAATTTAAATGGCAACAATTTGCAGTCCAATCTATTTATTTAATATTTAAAATACAATTCCTTATAAATTAATGCTATGCTTTTAAGTAAAAATTATAAATATAGTTTATTTTGCCAAGCAGTGTTATCTAGGTAAGACAAAAATCTAAGTATTTAAGACTGGCTCCTTATTAACAAATAATATCTAAATAATGAATGCAAAATATTGCCACAAATAGCCACTTTATTTTGTCTGCATAGACACATCAACTTTCCAAATGATGGAATTTAATTATTCTAAAAGAAAATTACATTTCAAAAGCAGATTTTCCTCTAGAAAAAAAGGTACAAGAAAAAACTCAAATTATGACATTGAATCTATAGTATATGCTTGAAGTTAAAGATGTTTCTGTGTTATGTGATTATGTTATAAATAGTATTTGATCTAATCTTTATAATCTCTTCCATATATGTGCGTGTGTATGTATATACATATATATATAGACACATATATATGTATATGCTAGTTACAAGAAATGTATGGTTATTTTGGAGAGAATGGGCCCCAATGTGAAAAAGATGTAAAAAAAAAAAAAAACCCACTATTCCCCCCTATGAAATATGCTGTATATTTCAAAAGAAGAAAAAATTAAAAGATATTTGAAGATTGCAGGGGCAAAAGAAAAACCTACCAGGGCTCGGCACTTAAGCACTTTCCCACATCCAGGGTCAGGACAGCAGTGATTCCCACATGGACTTTTAAGTGCGGTATGAAATGCCACATTACGCTTCTCTTACACACAGTACTGTCAAACCTCAGATATTTTCTTTCTTCGGATGCTTTTCCTTGTACATGATACTAGTAGCCACTCTTCTCTTTATATTTGTTGATAGTGAAAGTTATATGCAATAAAATATTTGATGATTGAAAGCAGTGGTCACCAGCTGGTTAGAAAAAAAAAAAAACTATGAAATGTAAACTGAATTATTTCTTTATCCTTTTTACTTTTCTCTGTGTTTCTAATGTATTGGAAAGTACTCATAAATAGAAAAATAATTTAGACATTTTTCAAAACTCGTACTTTTTCTCCTTATAAATGTATAAAGTTTTAATCTCCTTACAAATTTATTCAACTGTACCTGTTGTACCTATTGTAGATTCAATGATGCAGTTAAGTAGTAACCCAAGGATGTATGAGTTTGTAATTACTAACCTATTTTCTTCATATTCAGTTCACATCAATATTTGTGAATTTGTTGTTTTGCTTTTCATTCAACCAAACAATATTCCCTCAAGAAAGCTCCATTTTTATCATAAACATTTCAATATAATCAACATTGGAACAAGTCTGCCATGTTAAAAATAATTTAAAAACTTATCTCTGAAAATTATACTCAAGAAATGCAGGTGTTTCTAGTAATGTAGTTTCAAAAATAAAATGTTCTATTTATATGATATGAAATTCATAGCTTTTGGAAGGGTATATTTATGACAGCATAAAAATAAATTATATGTTGTGAAAAAGATCCGTCAAAATCAAGCATATTGCACAGTTATTGAATATACTGTTATCATTAACATGTTCAAAAAACAAAATGCATATTGTAATATTAGGTACATGACACTTGCATGTTGATATGCCTATATACTTACAAAGTATTCAATGTGTACTTAGTGATGCTTAAACTATGTCATGTACAACTCTTACAAACATTCTTACAGGGTTCCCATTTGCACTTCATCTTTCAATAAAGTCTTGTCAGAAAAAAAAACCTGTCCAATATATATATATGGAAAAATAAAATTTGAATTTTAGTTATCTGTTGGACATTACTGAATTGTCTGTTCATTTAGTTCATTTTCTTAGGCTAGAAAACAGACATTGAAAGATGGAACTTTCTTTTTTCCCACTGGCAGGTTATAAAAGATTTACAAAACATATTCCTTTATGCCAAACATTGTTTTGCATATCTACTTTGAAGTGCATACATCATTCTTCATTTTAGATTTCCTCAATGATGCTCATTTTCCTGTAAGTTTCTAAATGAAAGTTTAAAAAAATTAAGCAGTAATAAAATAAATGTTATCTTATTTGTACAACATTTAGTCTTTACTCCTTGGAATATGTGAACCTTGTAATATGCTGACTAAGGGTTAAACAATGTTTCTGAGTTAGGGAAATTTGCTTCGGATTGCCAAAATTTCAAAACTCTGTAATTTTACATCCACTTATGTATGTCTAATAATGTTGACTATGAACAGAAGCAAAAATAGCTAAACCTATTTTTTTTTATTTTTACACTCCAGTGTTATACATTTCAACTACCTAAGATAATGCAATTAATAATATATCCATCCTAAGCTTATGCGAATAAGAATTTGAGATAAGCTTTTAAATTTATGGAGGATTTTCTTTGTGTCTTTGGAAGTTCACTTACCATAAGGTATTTTATAATCTACTTTAAATAACAGATTTTGTTATACAGGGTAAGCCAAAGGCTGTACAAGAATTAGTGTCATTGGGTCTGATATTTGTGTTAGACCATGAATATTCCATTAAAATTTATCTGTAAATACAAAGCAAGATTTTGTATCTGGTTTATTTTATTAAATAATATTTTATTTATTTTCATTCACTTTTTTTCTGAGCAAAAAAAGCCCTGTGATATGTGGTAGCAAATTTGATGCTATATTTAAGATCAAATTCAACACATCTTAAAGGAAACAATGACACTTGAAATGCATTCATAGATACAACATTTTTAATGATATCTCAAATACTCATTCTTACTCAGCTCTACAGCTATCTACACATACGACACTCATGTTTTGTAGATAAACCAGTTCTACATTTTCATGATGGCAATGGTTATTTCCGTCAAAATATTTTTGACACCTTTTTTTTTTTTTAATCAAGGAGTCATACTGGAAATTCTATCTATAATTCACTAAAGGGCAGCATTAAGTCTAGGTGCTCATAATAATTGCACAGTGGTTCTAGTCCAAGAGAGAGGTCTTCATTACATGAAAATCCTGGGGTGATGCTAAAAAATAACTGCACACCCATCTAAAGCAAGAAGTTCAAGTCCTGGCTGGTGTAGCTCAGTGGATTGAGCACAGGTCTATGAACCACAGGGTTGCTGGTTCAATTCCCAGTTGGGGCACATGACTGAGTTGCAGGCTAGGTACCCAACACTGATGTTTCTCTCCCTCCCTTCCGTACTCTCTAAAAATAAATAAATAAAATCCTTTAAAAGGAAAAACAAGAAGTTCAAGGAAATGTATAACTTTTTTTCAAACAATACTTTGGTTTGTGAAATGTAAAGGTATTTTTTCCCCTAATAGTTTAAAACCTAGCAAATAAAAAAGAAAGTTTAAAAATTAAGGGGAAAGCAGTTTCCTGTTTGCATTTTAAATGCCACTTACTGAGGTTCTACCTTGCATGTTATTTAATCAAAACATAACTATTGAACACCTACTCTAAGTATATCAAATCAGTCCCCCTCCTGAACCTGAACATAGTGCTTTATGCCTTCAAAACCCATTAATAATTAAATCATCCTTCCAAAAAGAGTAACCATTTTTCTGTGTCTTTGGCATTCCTATGTTGGAAGGAGGAGTGAGAAAATTAAAATAAAGTATAATTATGAAAGAAATCTTTTGATTTAATCAAAATGAAAAAAACAAATAGCCTATCTTTCAACCAGTATTCATGGTCTCAAATTTGATGGATATTTTCTCTAAAGATTTTCTATGTTAGTTTTTAAAAACTGATCCAATTAATAAGCTAATACTTTAATGTGCCATAAAATTTGGAATATTAACTCATCCTCTGAAGAGTGGCCATAACAATGACCAGAGTCGCTACGTTATTAAAAGCACTAAAAGCTTGTGTTCTGAACATACTATTAAAACTATAATTTGTTTTGTGTTTCTAAACTAAATCCATACACAGATGGACATGCCTATGATGTGAACACATGACCAATTTAAGAAATGCATTTTCACACAGGTTGTTGTTCGTATACTTTAATAATGTGATGTAGGCCTTATAAACTAATAAAATATTAGTTGCTAGAAATAAAATATTGCTTGAAATAATAAAATAAAATAAATATTGCTGGAAAACAGCATAAGATTTAATTAGTAAAATTGGTATGTCAGATATATGTCTTTTTTCCTCCCCAATTAAGAGGATGTCAGGACATAGAAAGTTTTTCAATGGGCTTGGATTAAAAAATGATTAAAAGAGAATTGGAAATTTTCTAAAGGTAAGTTTTACCCATTTGGCAATTTTGTCAAATGGGAACATGTCCTAATACCTTTCTGCCAGAGATCAGAGAAGCTTTGTGAAATGGGATCTCAAAGGGTCAGCAATCTATAAAGTGTAAAGAAAGGCTCAGCTGTAGGAGGGAGGGATGGATTTGGGGATCTAAGGACTTCCATTTCACCCACATATTCTAAAAATTACATTTCATTTGCTTCAATAAAGTAACTATTTAAAATTGAATCTGTTTTCATGAAAACAAAACCTGTCAACATTGTACCACTTGTTATAAATTGAATTCTCTGCTTCTGGCTGTTTCTTGCTCCCAAGCACTAAATAACACATACAGTGCCCCATGTGCCACTAAGTCCCTTCTTTGGTCTGTATGTGTTATAGAAGGCATTAGTATTTTTAATCCTATTATGCTTACAGATTTTCTTGCTAATCTGATGGAGTCATATAAAATAGGACATGAAAACATTACTTTGCTTAGTGATTGGAGCACATTTTAAGTCTAACCATGACTCCAGGCTAAGATTCTGCCTATATCTTTACACTAAAAACATCATATTTCTTATTTACTTTGTCTTTCTGGTACCCAACCACTACTTATAATCTTGGTTCTAAGGTATTGAAATATCAGTCTCTCCTCCCCTTCCTACCATACAGCTCCTAAAACCCTTGGAATTTCTGGAAATGACAAACATGTTTTTGTGTGCTCAAGATGACTGGTGCCTGAAGGTTCATGGGGAGCCTGAGAGTGGAGGTTTGCTGCCAGGGGACCCAACCAGGAGGTGAAGCTGTTGAAACATTTAGCCCCAAGACCTGACCTCTGGAAGAGGAGAGGGGCTGGAGTTTGAGTTAGTGACCAATGGCCAATGACTTAGTCAATCATGCCTGTGCAATGAGAAAACTATCCCGAAACTATGGGAATATTAAAAATCCCTGAAGTGTGGCGTTTCGATAGCTTTCTGGCTGATGAACATGTGAAGGTGCTGGGAGGGTGAGAACTGGGAGACAGACCACAAGCTATGCCCCTTTCTCCATACCTTTTCCAATGTGTTTCTTTTATCTAGTGGTTCCTGAGTTATATCTTTCATAATCTAGTTTCTCTGAGTTCTCTGCATTGTTGTAGCAAATAATCAAAACTGAAGAGGAGGTTGTGGAGACTTCTGATTGGTAGCCCTATCAGATAGAAGTTGTAGGGAACTTGGAGACTTTCAATTGACATCTGAAGTCAGGGCAGTCTTAAAAGACTAAACCCTTAACCTGTGGGGTCTGCACTAACTTCAGGCAGTTAGTGTCAGAAGTGAGTTAACCTGTAGGACAGGCATCTGGTGTCAGAAAATTGTTTGATGTGGAAATCTTCTCCCACCCCCAATACACATGCACACAGATTCCGAGAGAGCAGAGTGCTGCTTTTCCCACTGTGTGATTCCTTAAATTCATCTATTTTCTGCTTCTCTGGAGACAAAGACGAAATATCATTTTCCTACCAGAAGATAATTTTTTCACATTTTTTATTGTTGTTCAAGTACAGTCGTCTCCATTTTCCCCTCAGCACTCTCCCCCAAACCAGCTATCCCCACCTCCCACCTTCGATTCTTTGAAACTATAACTGTATTTTACGACAGAGGAGACTTGAGTATAAGAGGTCACATACATGCCAATTTAGTGGAAGAGCCAGATTTTGAACATAAATCTAACTACTGAACTCCACTGCCTCTTTATCGTGTAATTTCTGCCACTGGGAACACATAATTTAGATCATCCTTTTCCAACCTTTGCAGAGCATTATTAGGAGGGCTCTTCTGGCAGAGGCATAACCTGCATTGCAGGAATCTTTGAGTCACTATTGTTAAATGGTGTAGGATTCTGAGCTTCCCTTAGTGTCCTCACAAATTAATGATTAAAATACAATTGTGATGCAAATGGTATTTAATGAGCTTGCTGACAGTAAGTAGGAACCTAACCAGAGAATTATTATTTTTAATGGGAGTATATAGAGGAGAAAGGAACTTTTTAGGAACAGGATAATTCATGGAGGCTAGAACTGAATAACTTTCTATTAAAAGAGATTGTGGATACTCCAGTGGAACATACAGATATTGGGGAGTGAGTGCATAGTGCAAACAAACGTATTTTTCCAATTTATTTGACAATTAATTTGAAGCTCTAGATGCAAAGCTCCTGAAATATCTGTAAAAATTAGTGTAGATGGTCAAACCTCAATATGACAAACAAACTAAAGCAGCAAAGTCTGTTTATTGAGAAGATAGGCACATTTTGTCAAATGTATAAATATAAATCAGCTTAAATCCAAATTTATATAGCTAGGGGTCTACTTACATTTATAATCTCAAGCAGTACTGGTTTTTATGTAGAATGATTTGTTAGTTGAAGTTATACTCTCATGCTTGCTTCATGGCATGGGGGGTGTGTGGGGAGCTTCTCAGGGGAGTAGCACAGGATATCAACTCCAAATGGGGCCTCATGTTTGGGGTTTAATGCCCAGTAGCCATCTCAAAGTTTTTAATAATTTCATTTTAGAATTTGTTTTGTGAGTGAAGTCCTATGGAGTAATGGAGAATATTCTGGGGAATTGGGGCTTCAGCTCATGTGTGATTCAGCTTCTCACTGCTTATTTGCTCTGGAGGACAGGTTCTTAGCTAGGTACTTCCCAGCTATACTAGGTGATCTCTTCAACCCCGGCCCCAGATTGGAGCCTCAGCACAGGCGTTGGGAGGTTTGGTTCAGGATGTCCTTTTCCCAACAGTGGAGTTTCAGGTTTGACTAGGTGCCTATGAGAATCCGCATTCACCCTGTGAATTCCCTCAGGCCCTAGTGAGTACCACATTAAATGTCAGTAAAAAACAGCAATACAGGTTGAGAGAGACAGTACAGAAAGGAAAACTGTTTTGTTGTTGTTGTTTGTTTTTTAACAAAGAGTGTCACATCTTTTTGCAGGGAGCCCTGCAAATTATGTGGTAGTTAATTCTTACTATTTTAATAATATAGAAACAATATATTGTTTCAAATTATCTTCAGAATGATCTTGGACTGTCTTCAGATGCCTTGGTTGAATGGATATGTGGTAGGATAGGGAAATAGGATTTCTTCTCTTTTTTGGTTAAACATGCTATAAATCTTCCTATTTCTCCCTTTCGGGGGACACACAAGTCATGTTATTGTTTCAAAATCTTAAGGCAAAAAGTTACTTGGAAATTAGAATTTTCATTTTATGTTCTAACCTCAGTGAGAAAAATGAAACAACTACAAAAAGAAAAGCTGATATATATTTTTTTAAAAAATCAATAAACCAAACCATAAACATAAGATATATAGTCAAATGCTATTTTATGGCACTTAGAGAAGGGATTTGGCTAATTATTTCAGATTATTTTTTAAGACAATCTAATGTGACAATTGGAGTGTCCAAAAATATTTTAAAAAGCCAACAAGATAGCATAACCTGAATAATAGATTAAAAAGATTAAATAATAAATAGTAATCCAGCTCTTTATGATTAAATTTGAGAACCAGATGAAATTTATTTTCACTTCAGATTATAAACTTTGTGTTTTAATGAGTCCCAACAATGAATGATTCAAACCATTATCACTGACCTTGTTGAAAAGCAAATTTACTTATTCCCTCTGATTAGAACACTTCAATAATTCCCACCATTTTCAGATAAATTTATACACACATATTTTTCTAATTTAATCCTGTCTTTCCACCCAATTAGATTCCAATTATTCCCTCTACTTCTACCCATTATCCAGTTTTCTTTAAAATCTTTTATTTAATGAATACCACATGTTTCTTTACATTTTCCTCATTTATTCAAAAAGACTATTTAATCACTAAAGGATATCATGCATCATATATTTGGAGGTATAATACTGAGCAAATCAGACATTGCCTTTTCCTTTATATAAAATATACTCTAAGGAGGGGAACAGAAATTAGCAAAATATTCACAAAATTAATATATAATTGCTAATCCTGATAAACATGGTGGATATGTATAAAATACTATAGAAAATTAAAATAGGAAGGCTCACCAATTGAGGTGTCATGGACTGAGGAAGTTCTTGAGACAATATTTGGGTGTGTTGGAAGGTTTTAACCAAGTGAAAATATAAGGAAGAATATTAATTGAGGCAGAGAAAGCAGCAAATGTTCAGGGCTGAGGTAGGCTTGCTGTTTTTGCAAAATGGAAAAGATACTTAAGCAAAATTACGTGGCCTTGTATTTATATTTGTATCTATCACATGGCATGATTTCTCGTACAGTCAGCGTTAAATGTTTATTCACTACCAACTATATGCAATAGATGTATTATATAATGTGGGTAAAATACAATGTATAAACTAATGTGACAGGGCCTAGCCATTAAAACAGAAATCATTATACATTTTTAAAGAGTGTTACTTGCAAAAGTGAGAAGACAAACAGGGGCAGCGAGACAACCCAGGGATTAGCTACATCAGGAAGCTGTTATTCCCTGGCTGGAAAGAAAGTGGAAAACGCGGAAGCCAGAATCCTCCACCTGGAGCTACACCAACTGTGGGGCTTCAGACAGGATCTGTGCTGTGAGTAGAGGAGGGGTTCTTGAGTCAGGGAGGAGATAATTCTGCTCTCCCCAGAAAAAGAGCAGGAATAGCATGTTTTCTTTCCATCTTTGGCCTTCCACAAGAGCCTTCCAGATTACATCTGGGAGCCACATGACAGGGAGGCTTGGAAATGAGAATTTTTTACACTAAACAGCAGAAATTAAGAAAAGAAGAGGTATTTTACCAGCACCAAACAATTTCTGCATTTGTAGAATTTACACCAAACAATTTCTGCATTTGTAGAATTTATAACCTGCATTTGTAGAATTTACATCTGGGAGCCACATGACAGGGAGGCTTGGAAATTAGAATTTTTTTATACTACACAGCAGAAATTAAGAAAAGAAGAGGTATTTTACCAGCACCAAACAATTTCTGCATTTGTAGAATTTACAACCTAGTCAAGGAAGGTCATGCTTTCCTAGTGATAATTAGATACCAATGACAAAAATATTTTTTCTTCCTGAAAATCTGTGTTACATGCACAGATTTGAATCAATATCTATGTTACAAGGAAAAATAGTTCTAAATAAAACTTCAGATCCTTGATATTATATTATATTATGTTATATTATATTATATTATATTATATTACATAAATATATAAATGTTATATTCAATAGCTATGGTTTTTAACTTATTTCATTTATTGTAAGTACTCCAACTATTCATATGGTAAACTATTTTTATCCATTTGAAGACATTCCTAGATACCTTTATTTAAACAACAAATTCTAGTGAGCATCTGCTCCTTACTACAGATTATGCAATGTGCTACAGATATGAGGATGGCAAAGAGCTACCCTACTGTTAATGAGAAGTAGAGGGAGAGGAACCTTGAAATACAATCCCAGCACATGATTATTGAATACTACAATGACTGTAAAGAAAGTACTGTAATGTTGTAAGGAAAAAAATAACACTTTTACGTATATTGATGAGAATTATCCACTAGAAAAAGAAGACCAAAATTAGTGAATCAGTAGAGAGAGAAGAAATTTGGGTGAAAGATGACTCTGAGTAGATGTTAAGTATTGGAGCTGGTGGACCACTGAATGATTTAGCTTTATCCAGGAGCTTTATAATTTTTTTAAAAGAAAAATGGAAAGCAGAGTGATTAAGTCAAAGTGAGAGAGAGGAGAAAGTACTGGAAGAGAAAGGATAAAACAGAATTTGTTGGTGGTGAGAACAGCACCAGGTGTCAGACTGGTGGAGTCAGATCAGACCTTGGTTCAGTGACCTTAGTACTTGAGTTCTGATTAAGAATTCAGAGTCAAGACTCAAACTATAAGAAAAAGTTTATTTGGAAAGTGATATGGGTAGAAGAAGTGAGCAGTAGAAGAAATGGGTTTAGGAAACAAGTTACAGAGGCAAAAGGAGATCCCATGGAGGTTTAGGAGAAAAAGAGAGCCAAGAAATACGCCCTTGGGGAAGGGAGTGAAGAAAGGCATTGGCGTGCTCCCTAAGGAGAACTGCACTAAGTCCTTCATCCTGAGAGTATCTATCTGGAGGTTTCAGGGTAGGATCCCAATAAAATATTCACCAACTTTTCAGATGTGTTCTTTCAGGGTCATGGTCTCTACTGATTGGTCAGCACCAAAAACAGTGAGTCATTAGTCAATGCAGGTGGTCCTAATGTCAGCCAAGGTGTCCCTTGTCTGATTTTGCTGTTGTTCTGGGACTGGGGCTGAAACACAACTGAGTCCTAGATGTATTTGATACACACTCAGAACTTCATTATCCTGGAGGCTTAATGCTTCAGGGCTACTCTCTGCCCATCTTGTTTGTTCCTCCTCTAAGGTGGGTCTAAACCAAATGTCTAGCAATATACCAAGGGAGGAAAGGTCAGGGTAGGTTCTGAACCACAGGACCAGTGGCATAGAAGGCCGCGGGGCAAAACAGCATGATCACTGATATGCTAACAGGAAAAAGTTAACCTGGGTATGAGGTTCTTGTTTTCCCACCTTCTTTCCATTTTATAAAATTTATTGGTGACACTGGTTAACAAAATTACAAAGTTTCAGGTGCATAATTTCACAATACATTATTTGTATGCTATATTGTGTTTTCACCATCCTGAGTACAGTCTCCTTACATCACTATTTACTCTCCCATACCTTTCTTCACCGTCCCCTCCCCCCACCAGCAATCCTCATACTGTTGTCTATGTCCATGAGTTTTTTTTTTTCTTCTTTCTTTTTTTCTCAATCCCTCCATTCCCTCCAAACCCCACACACCCCCGACAGCTTTCAGCCTGCTCTCTGTCTATAAGTCTGTATTTTGCTTGATAGTTTAATTTGTTCAATAGATTCCACATATAAGTGAAATCACATGGTAATTATCTTTCTCTGACTAGCTTGTTTCACTTAGCCTAATGATCTCCAGGTCATCCATGCTGTCACAAAATGTACCACAATTTTTTTTACCCACCCATCTACTGATGGGCTTTCGGGCTGCTTCCAAATCTTGGCTATTGTAAATAATACCACAATGAACACAGGGGTGCATATAGTCTTTCAAATTAGTTTTTTTGATTTCTTCACATATATTCCCAGAAATAGAATTGCTGGGTCATAAGGCAGTTCCATTAAAAAAATTTTTTTTGACGTAACTCCATACTGTTTTCCATAGTGGCTATATCAATCTACATTCCCACCAACCATGCACAGGGATTCCCCTTTCTCCACATCCTTGTTAACAATTGTTATTGATTTATTGATGGTAGCCATTCTGACAGGTATGAGACAATATTTCATTGTGGTTTTAATTTGTGTTTCTCTGCTGTTAGAAGCATTGAGTGCCTTTTTATACGTCTATGGATAGAGGACATGAATACACACTGCTCCTAAGAGTTCACACAAGATGGCTTGTTTTCCTAGTTTCGCCCATTGCTAGGCATCTGGGGCTTTCTACCCTGGTAACCTTCTATACCTGGCCCATCATCCTTGTTTCACTCATGTCTGTCTAACTACCTACCACAAATTGACCTCTGGTACCTTGTGGGTTTGAATAGACTATGGGAATAAATGACAGGGGAAATGTGATATGATTGCCACACAAAATGAAGAACTCACTAGAATTAGTAGTCCTGCATTTAAAGACAGACCGGAGAGACTTATTGTGGGTTTTTATACAAATTTCTTTAGGTAGAAGGCTATATTCTGTTGCATATGTGTGTGTGTGTGTGTGTGTGTGTGTGTGTGTGTGTGTGTGTGTGTTTCTGTTATGTAGTTTAAAAACCAATCTATAGAGAAAGGCTATGGGTTGGAAAAAATAATGACATTAGAGATACGGAAAACAATGTGTGGACACCATCAGTGATGAGCTGCTTGGGAAGCAGGAGCACAGCCAGAGAATGGAGCATCCTGTTTGATTTGGGCATTTGGGGTAGAGCTAGGGGGCAAGTACAGACCTGGATGTTTTCAGGTGATGAGGGGTCTGAAGTGGCTTGGAGAGTTCATGGAGGATGCTAGGGAGTAGGTGAGCATGGAGCACTGCGTAATGTGCAAACCAGATTGAGAAGGGGTCAGGCTAGGGAAGTCCCATCCACATGCCTTTAGCTACCCCTCCCTTTAACACTGCCCAAAGTGCAGGGGCAGGGCTAGGAAGGCCTTGGCCAAGGCAGGTGCACACTGGCTGAGCCAAGTGATTGGGAGGAGTGGATGATTCTCCTGGCTTCCCCGGGACATTTTTCTCCAGCTGAGGCTTCAGCAGAGCCTGGGCAGGGGTGGGGAACAGGGGGAGGATCCCAACCTCCATCTGTGTGCTGCGCTCTTGGTTGACCAAGGTTGGTCTTTTTGATGAGAAAGATGAAGCCATAAAGGGGCTAGGAAATTAAATGATGTTTGCAAGTGACTGTACTGAGAAACTGCAACATCAATTAAGCAGAGAAGAAAGAATATGTAAGAGGGATGTTGACATGTAGAAAAAGCAGTGGATTTTAATTGTTGGATGGATACAATGGTTATTGGAGTTAGGTAGCAGAGAACATGAGAAAGAAAAAAGTTGGATACTTGAAATTATGAATTCTGGAATTTTGCCCCTGTTGGTATGGATGAAATCTACAACATGATCCCAAGAGTGAGAGCATGAGGTAAGGTAGACAGTAGTCACTAGAGAGGAGGTATAGGAAATTTGAGGTCAGATTGTTACTGAACAGCAAGTGGGGTCCTGCTACCCATCGCTACCCTCCAGGCAAAATTCCAGAGGCAAAGATTTGCTAATAAAGGAAAGGATTCTCTATTAACAAGCTACACAATTTTGGAATAACAGCTTTCCACATGTATTAGTCACTTAAGCTGATGAATTAAGGCTAAACTCTTTAACATCTGAGTTCTCCTACCACTCCCCCTATTAGTTTTTAATTGCCTTATTTCTATAGGGTTAGTTTATAAACTAAAATAACATAAGATACAAAGCTACACAATTTTGAAAAAATGGCAGGCTTCTGCCTCAGAGCTCCTCTCCTCTAGAACACCCAAAGGAGAATAACCCTGCCACCCTCTGCGGGGCCACCCTGATCCTAGGCTGTGCTGGAGTTTTCTTCTCCCATCCAAAACACTGTCCTTTGGGAACCAGAGACGGCAGCAGCATGGTCATTCAGGCATCTTCGAGGAAGAGAGCATAAGAGCCAGTTTCTGCCCTCCTTTTATTTTAAACCTTCTGGCCCATAATTCCATGTTCTCTGGTGGCATTCAGCTGTTCTGTCCTAGGCTGTTTACAATTGCCTGAGGTACCTCCTCCTCCACCACCCCACACTCCACATTGATCTGATGAGATCTCTCTGTATCAAGATTACCATCTAGCAGAGATTGAAATCACCTGGGATTGTTACTTATTGTAATGAGGGGTAGCCAACCAGGAGCAAGAAAATTGGAGGAATGATTGTTTGGGGATTAGTAGATAAAAGAAAGAAGCAGAAGCTATGTAATCTGATGAGATAAATTGCAAAACTGGATTGGGGATAACGCTGAGAGAATGATCTCCAAGCAGCGAAGATGAAGATAAAAGTTACCTACTCGACATCCCAGCCTGGTTCTATGAAGGCTTTGAGAGAAAACCGCCATCAGTTGTGCATGGAAATTAAGAAGGTGAGGACCCAGGTTTTTGGGGGTTTTGTGACACTACACATAAAATAGATAAAACACAATTATATTGATCCATATGAATTCAATTTAGAGAAAATAGGGGTTTTTCTAGGATTGTGCAAAGTTTTAGAGTTCTCCCTTGACTTCTGCTGATGTAAAAAACGTCCAAAATTGTGAAGAATTTTTGTAAGATTTTATCTGAGCCAAACTGACAACAATCGGCATAAAACAAGATTTCCAATGCTCTGGAGAGTGATAATTTTGCAGTTTCTTTTACGCTTTTGAAATTTAAGATGGGAACCTGAGGAAAATTCCATGAAGGTGGGAGAAAACAAGGCGGGAATTAGATTACAGAGTTGTTAACAAGATTTTGTGCTCTCTTCAGGGTGGTCATGATTATTTCAAAAGTACGTTAACCTAGATACACACACACACACACACACACACACACACACACAGAGGAAAGATACACCTTTTACTAAAGAAGTTATTTGCCTGGACGTGCCTACCCACAATGACCTGCCTGCCCAGGTAGAAATTTATGCTTATATTACCCTATAAAATTACTGTCCATAGAACCCCTTTTTGGTCCAAACTTCTGATTCTGAGAGCAGGGAAAATAGAGAAGGAGCATTTATATACCCATCACGGTGATCCTCTCTTGGCCCATGGTATTTGGGTGGGGAGAAGTAGGCTTACAGTTGTGAGTTTGAAAGAGTTTATTCTTATGTTATTATTTTGTGATTATTATGTTGATACTATTTACTTGTATTACAACTGTAAACTTACTCTGTCTGGCTCATATACCCCAGGAAGTAAAATTCCTTTACCTTAATCACCAGATAACAAGGGATCAAACTTATAGTTCAAAGCCCTATGAAATTATTTAAATTATCCAGTTTTAAATTGTTTATGCTGCCTAGCCTTGCCTTTCTCTTGGAAACTCAAAGGAAGACTCTAGCCTAATGCTTTCCCCTCACTTTTGTCCACACCCTCCTGACTATCCTGCTGTCTTTCCCATGTGGTGTGTTTTGCCTACTATCTCTGGCACCTGGGAGTATAATAAACTTTTTTTTCCTGAACCCCTCCTCTGTCCCCTTTAGTGGTTGCACCTGACTGACCATCTCTTAAAACAATACAAAGCATGAGGTCAAGGCTACTATTAAATTGAAGTAAAATAAATTTTGGACTCTCTTGACATTATAAATTTTAAAATCCAACAGGCCCTCTTTTCTGGCCTAACTCAAGCATTCATTTCTAAAAATATAATCTGTAGAAGCTAGAAACCATGGTTGCTGTCAGTTTTGGTGTGTAGATAGAGGTAGATATTTTGTGGATAAATAGTTATATTGTCATCATGACTTGTGGCTATCAGTGTCATAAAGTGTTCTTTTCTTGTGTAGTGCTTTTTGGCCTGATATTTACTTATATGATATATGGAAGAAAATTTCTGCTTTCTTATTGCATTAGTTTGCCTCATAAATCTTTGTTCATCCTTTTTAAAAAAAATCTATTACCTTGTTTTAAGTGTTTCTTTGGAGTACAGCAAAAAATTCAATTTTGCTTAAAGTCAGTTAGAAAATATATGTTTCAAGACCAATAGCATTTATTTCTATGAGCAATACATTTGATTTGAACTGTGCCATTCTCTGTTTTTAATATAGCTTGGTATTTACAAAGAAATATATAAATATATGTGATATATAATTTCAGTGTTTATCTTTATGTCAATAACTTTCATGATGCTTGGAGATGAGAGGTCGAATTTTTTTTTAGGTTAGGACAAATAGTAAATATTTTCAACTTTCTGAGTTATACGGTATTTCTGTCAATGACAAAACTTGTATAAATGTAACTCAAAAGCAATCATAGATATAATAAAGTGATTAAATTAATTAACGTGGGAGTGTACATATCTTTTCCAAGTTAGTGTTTGAATTTCTTTTGCATATATCCCCAGAAGTGGAATTGTTCTGGAGGTGCAATTACTGGATAAGGTAGTTCTGTTTTTTGTTTTGTTTTTGTTTTGTTTTTTATTGCCGAGGAATCTCATATTATTTTCCTTTTTGGCTGTACCAATTTACATTCTTGACAACAATGTACAAGGGTTTTCTTTTCTCCATATCTTTGCCAGCATTTGGTATTTCTTATCTTTTTAAAAAAGATTTTATTTATTTACTTTTTAGAGAGAGGGTAAGGGAAGGAGAAAGAGAGGGAGAGAAACATCAATGTGTGGTTGCCTCTCACGTGCCCCCACCAGGGACCTGGCCCACAACCCAGGCATGTGCCCTGACTGGGAATCAAACCGATGACCTTCTGGTTCACAGGCCGGTACTCAATCCGTTGAGTTATACCAGCCACGGCCCTTGTCTTTTTGATAATAACCATTCTAATAAATGTGAGTTGATAACTCATTGTGGTTTTGATTTGCATTTTTCTGATGATTATTGACATTGATCACCTCTTCATATATGTGTTGGCCATCTATAAGTCTTCTTTGAAAAAATATATTTTTGGATGCTATGCTCATTTATTTAATTGGATTGTTTGAGCTTTGCTATTGAGTTCTTTGAGTTTTTTTAATATATTTTGTATATCAGTCTCTTATTGTACATATGATTTGTAAATATTTTCTCCCATTCAGTATGTTGCTTTTTTATTTTGTAGATGGTTTGGTTTGTTATGCAGAAACTTTTTAGTTTGATTTAGTTTATTTTGGCTTTACTTGTTTATTTTGGCTTTTGTTGCCTTTGCTTTTGGTGTCAAAGGCAGAAAATCATCACCAAGACTGAAGTCAAGGAGCTTATTGCCTGTGTTTTCTTCTAGAAGTTTTTATGTTTAGGTATTACACTCAAATCTTTAATCCATTTTGAGTTCATTTTTGTGGATGGTGTAAGATAGTGGTCATTTCATTTTTCTCCATGTGGTTAAAAATGCCATTGAAATTTTTATAGGAATTTTATTGAATCTGTAAGTTCCTTAGGGTATTATGGACACTCTAACAATATTAATTTTTCAAATTAATGTGCACAGAGTATCTTTCTGTCTATTTGAGTCTCCTTTATTTTCTTTCATCAGTGCCTTATTGTCCTCCATGTTTATGTCTCTTTCACCTCTGGGTTAAATATTTACATAGGTTTTTTTTTTTGGAGGCCATGTAAATTGGATTGTTTATTTAATTTTTTTTTCTGATAGTTTGTTGTAAGTGTATAAAATACTGAAGATTTTTGTGTAGAGATTTTAACGTTTTATCCTGCAACTTTACTGAATTTGTTTATTCAGACAGTTTTTTTCATGGAATCTTTAGAGTTTTTTATATATGACATCTATCATCTGCAAATAGTAATTTTACTATTTATTTATTTATTTGGCTTAATTATTCTAGCTAGGGCCTGGAAAACTTTTCAGCTTTTCACCATTGACTATGATGTTAGTTGTAGGCTTATAATATGGCATGTATTATGTTGAGGTATATTTCCTCCATATATACTTTGAGAGTTTGTACCATAAGTGGATGTTGAATGTTGTCAAATGCTTTTCATAAATCTATTGAGATGACACTATGATTTTTATACATCACTTATTAATGTGATATGGATCTGATTGGTTTGCATATTGCGAAACATCCTTGCACCTCTGAAATAAATCCCACTTGATCATGGTATATGAACTTTTAATGTATTGTTGAATTCATCTGTGCTCACTAGGGATATCGGCCTATAATTTTCTTGTGGCATCTTTATCTGTTTTTGGTATTAGGATAAAGCTCACCTTGAAAAAACAAGCTTGGGATTGTTTTCTCCCCTTCTATTTCTTGAAAGAATTTGAGAAGTTTTAGTATTAATTCTACTTTGAGTGGTTAAATTCACCAGTGAAGCCGTCTGGTACTGGACTTTTGTTTGTTGAGACATTTTTTATTACTGATTTAATCTCCTTACTAATAATAAGTATATTCATATTTTCTGTTTCCTCATGATTCAGTCTTTGTAGGTTGTGTGTTTCTAAGATTTTATCCATTTATTTGAGGTTGTCCAATTTTTTTGTGTATGATTGTGTCTAGTAGTCTTTTATGATTTTTTGTTTTCCCAGTGTATGAATTGTAACATGTCTTTTATTTCTGATTTTATTTACTTGAGTTCTCTCTTTTTTTCTTGGTGAGTCTAGCTACAGAATGGAAAAATTTGTTTATCTTTTTAAAAAGCTTGCTCTCAGTTTCATCAATCCATTTTATTTTGTTTTTAGTTTGTATTTTATTTATTTCCACTATGATCTTTATTTTCTCTCTCTTCTACAAATTGTAGACCTTGATTTTACTTCTTTGTTTGTTCCTTAGGGTTTGAAGTGAAATTGTTTATTTAAAATGTCTCTTGTTTCCTAATGTAGGCCTTTATTGCTATGCACTTTCCACTTAGAACTGTAAGCATTTGCTGTATTCCATAGTTTTGGGATTTAATTTTCATTTGCCTCAAGCTATTTTTTGATCTATCTTTTGATTTTTTTCTTTGATCCATTGATTGTTCAGTACTGTGCTATTTAATCTTCAAATATTTGTGAGTTTCTGTTTTCTTCTTGTAATTGATATCTAGATTCTACCACTATAGTTAGAAAAAAACACTTGATATGATTCCAGCCTCCTTAATTTAATTAAAACTTGCTTTGTGGTCTACCTTATAAGCTATCTTGGAGGTTGTTTCAAGTGTGCTTAAGAAGAACGTGTATTCTGTTGTTTTGGAGTGGAGTGTTCTGTATATGCCTGAATCCATCTAATTAATGTGTAGTTTAAAGCCAACCTTTATCAGCTTTCTGCATGGATGTTGTAATTATGGATGAAAATCGTGTATTGAAAGCCCCTGCTATTTTTACAGTCTGTCTATTTCTCTCTTTAGGTGTGTTAGTGTTTGCTTTACATATATAGGTTCTCCAACATTGGGTGCATACATATTTACAAATGTTCTATCCTCTTGTTGGATCGACCACTTTTTGTCTCTTATTATAGTCCTTTTCTTAAAGTGTTATCTGATACAAGCAGAACTACCCTAGCTTTCTTTTGATTTCCATTTGCATGAAATAAAATATTTTTTTATTCTTTCACTTTTAGTCTTTGTATGCCCTTACACCTGAAGTAAATCTTTTATAGGCAGCATATAGATGGAGCTTGTTATTTTTTTTTAATCCATTCAGCTACTTTATGTCTTCACTGGAAAATTTAGTCCATTAACATTTAAAATAACTAATGATATGCATGTATTTATTGCTATTTTGTTAACTATTTTCTAGCTGGTTTGTAATTACTGTATTCCATTATTCTTCTGTTGCTTCTTTTTTTTATGATTTTCTGTAATGGAATTCTTACATTTCCTGATTTCTTTTCTCTCTCTCTCTCTCTCTCTCTCTCTCTTTCTCTCTCGTGTATGTGCTATAAGTTTTTGCTTGTGGTTACTAGGAGACTTATATAAAACAACTTATATTTATAGCAGTCCATTTTAAGTTCATAACTTAGGTTTGAAAATATTCTAAAGGTTTATGTTTTTTACCCCTGCCAATATTTTACAATTTTCATGTCAGAATACATTTTTATTTTGTGTATTTGTTTAAAAATTACCGTTATAGTTATTTTCCTTACCTTTGTGTTTTAACCTTTGTGCTAGCCTTTAGGTGATTAATCCACTATCTTTACAACATCAGATGATTCTGAATTTTACTATATTTATCTTTACCAGTGAGATTCATACTTTTATGTTTCCCTATTCTTAATTAATTCTCTTACATTTCAGCTTAAACAAGTCCCTCTAACATTTCTTGTAAGACTTGCATAGTGATAATAAATTCCTTTGTGTTTTGCTTATATGAAAAACTCTATCTCTGTCAATTCTAAGTGCCAACTTTGCCACATAGAGCATTCTTGGTTGTGAGGTATTTTATTTGTTTGTTTGTCTTCCTTTTAACACTGTGTCACTCCCTTCTGGACTGCAAAGTTTCTGCTGAAAAATCTGCTGTTAGTCTTATGGAAGTTTCCTTGTATATAACAAGTTTTTTTTCTCTTGATGCTTTTAAGATTTTCTCCATGTCTTTAACTTTTGACAATTTAATTATAATGTGTCTTGTTTTGGGTCTCTTTTATATTTTTAAACAAAAAAGAAATTGTAATTTCTTTTTAAACTATTTTATATGATATAATGACTCCTGACGATGTTTACAGCAAAATTTTGTTTAATGTCGGGTGACTGAAACCTGACTACATCAACTTTCATATTTTCACATAAGGAATTCATCAGAATTAAAATCTTTAGTTCTGTGAAAGACATTTTCAATCAAACAAAAAGGAACTCTACAAAATGGACAAATATTTGCACTACTACTGATTAATGGTCTTTTTTTCTTACAAATAAACAATAAAAAGACAATTCATGTGATTAAAATAAACAAATGAACTCTTCACTAGAGAGGATACACAAATAGTAAGTAAGTGCATTAAAAGGTACTGAATATTATCAGTCATAAGAAAAATGCAAAATAAGATAACAGTTACTCTTACACATCCACTAGATTGGCTATATTCAGGATACAAATGTTGGTGAGGATATAAACTGGAATCCTCATGTATTGCTGGTGAGTTACTTTAGGAAACAGTTTGGTAATTTCTTATAAATGCGAGCACACACTTATGATATGACTTGGGAAATTCAAGAGAAATGTATCTACTTGAGCCAAATAACAAACATACATTTATGTATGCATATTTATGAATATTCATAATAACAGTTTGATTCATAGTAGTGACATACTGGAAAGAACTCAAATGCCCATCAACTGGTAAATGTGAAAAATAATACAATATATCCATTCAGTTAATAGTACTCAATAGTGAAAAAGGAATGAACTCCTGGTTCAAAGCAATAACATGACTGGGTGAAATTCCAAAGAACTATATTCAGTTTAAGAAGCCAGACATACATGATACATACTTCATGATTCAATTTATGTGAATTTCTGAGAGATAATGCCATAGTGACAGAAAAGCAATCAATACTTTCTCAGGGACGGGGTTGAGAGGGAAATGACTGGAAGTGGCACAAAGGAACATTTTGGGTTATAGAGATGTTCTGTATTGTAACTATTGGCACTACACATTTTGTCAATAATTTCAAATTATACATGTAAAATTGGATATATTTGTTGCATACACCTATAAATTGGATATGTTTATTGCATATGTTTCTCAAAGAAGGAAAATGGAGACAGCTGTACTTAAACAATAAAAAAAATGTGAAAAAATAAAATGCAAGCCAAAAAATATTAGGGATAGGATAGAATATATGATATATCCTGCTGGGATCATTATCCATATGAAAAAATACAACTTTTCTACCCCTTACCATATTTGAAAATTAAGTATAGGCTGATTAAAGATGAGGGGAACAAATGTACTCAGGAAAGTAACCCAGAAAGCTTTTCTTTCTTGTGTAAGGTTTAGTGAAAGAATTGTAGAGCAAAGGTGAAAAAGGCAATACAAGATTTGGAGAAAGCATGAGTGCCAATTAGTTAGTGTACATTATAGTCTCTCTTGCCCTTTCTCTATTTTAAAATACTAAAACTAACAATTACAGTTTTTAAAATATTTCAAAAATGAGTGAAAAGACAGAGTACAAGCAGCTCTAAATTTTGACAACAAAGTCCTCTTTAAACAGAGGAACATCAATAGGTAAAATTAATTGTTAGTAATTTATTCACAAAGATTAATCCTTCTTGAAGAACAAGAAATGAATGTAGAATATTATGGCAGTGACCACAGCAATATTTCTGGTCAGGCATCACACTTCTTTTCATGGACAAATGGCATCTATAGTTGCTCCATTTGAATAAGGGAGGGGGCTTGTGACCGTTCCAACCCACGAAGTATGATGGAAGTCATACTGGCCTACCTTGAAGATGTTGTGAGTTCAGATTCAGACTACCACAATAAAGCAAATATTATAATAAAGCATGTTACACTATTGTTTTAGTTTCCCAGTGCATATGAAAGTTATGTTTATACTATACTATAGTCTATTAAGTGTGCAATAGTATTCTGTCATAAAAACAATGTAAACATCATAATTAAAAAAATACTTTATTGCCAAAAATGCTGGCCCCCACCTGAGCCTTCAGGGAATTATAATATTTTTGCTCCTAAGGGTCTTGTCTTGATATTGATGAAAATGCAATGATGCAAAGTTCAATAAAACAGAGAATTTCTGAATTATGTAAATTCCTAAGGAAAGTAATATCTAGGAGACAGCATCCCCTTGGTTATTCTTTGGAGCACATGCTTTGGAGCCTGACTATCCAAGTAATAAGTCCAGCTACCTTGAAGCTGCTATTTTGGAAAATTACAAAAAAATAAAGATACCAAGGAGTCTTAGCTGTTCTGGTGCTCAGCTAAGCCTTCCTAGCTGAGGTATCCCAGCCCAGACATTGGCATGTAAGTAAATGAGATGTCAGATGATTCCAGACTACTATCTTCAAACTGTCCCAGTTCACTCATATGGAGTGGAACAGAACAAGTTAGTCCTGTTGAAGTGCCAGCTCAGACAACAGATCTGTGAGAAAAATAACTTGTTTTATGACACTAAGTTTAGAGTTTTGCATACAGCATTAGATATGAAAAAGATTTGTCCAAAAATATAAGTTAAGTAGAAAACATAAAAGAGAAAACAATCTGTCAAATGAATAATGATGGTAAGTTTTTTTACTGTCAAATAAAGATTTGAGTTTCGTAGAGCATTGGGCATTTCGTGTTTGCATTTTCAGATAATTTATAAAGTGCAGACTAGGAGCCTTGAAAAGAGATCTGGAAGAGTTACAGATTTGGAAAATATTAGCTTAAAAATAATCTCTCTCACAAAAGCATATAGGTTTTACCTTCATGTTTTTAAGAATATGATCACTCCTGATTACAAGTTCGAGGTGATCCAGGGTGGGAAATCAAACAGAATTACCGTGTTCATTTTTCCTTCCAATTAACATCCGCCTGCTTACTCAAGTTCATGCTATCAACATTAATTCCTAGTTGTTCTGTCAGTTTTATTTAGGCTCTGTAACTTCAGGGTCATTATAAGTCAAAAGTTAAGTTGGAACTTGGAATGCATAATTTTTTTCTTTCTCTGTATAGAAATGAAAGATAATACATCTGTTTTTAAATTTTAATTTTTAAAATATAATTCAACAACTAATGGCTGAAGACAACAGCGAGTAATTGCTGAAGACCTGCTAGTTCTGTAGCCACCATGCAAACATTTATGAAAATTAAAAACGTGTTTTTCATCCAAGTTAACCTCACTGAAACTCTGATTCTTCATCTGTGAAATATGAAAATTATAGTGCTTTGCTCAAAGTATTTGAGGGCTTTAAATGATTTATTGCTTTTTGGACCACTTGTACATAGTCATATGACTAATAATTGGTATCTAATATAAATGTATCTTTCATGTATTACTGATAAATATTTTTAGGTAAAGAGATTCTTCCTGTTCTTTACACTTGTTAGTGAGATGTTGTATCCCTCTTGTCTGTGTTACTTTGTTGTTGTTTTTGTGTGTGTGTGTGACACTTACATGCAAATTGACCTCCAGGAAATTGCCTTGCCATCTGCCAGCTTTCAGTTTGCTGTGACCATTCTTGCTTTGTGACTTCCCAAAAAGCTACTGATTCTTACTGCCAGATAGTGGTTGTCACTTCCACATCTGTGCTGGCCTGCCCTTTTCTCCCTTTCGTACAAGGCCACAATCTCTGCTTCCTCCCTATAATTCTGCTTTCTCCACAAGGGTAATATAGTGTGGCCTTGCTCTCTTCTATCTATCTGGTCCCATCTGTATTGTATCTAACAGAAATTAATCCACATCCCTTGCAGGTGTGTGTTATTATTTCCTAGTTTATAGTTCTGATACAAGTGCCTCTCTTTCAGGATTGGTTTATGAAGAACTTGCATTCATGTTGATAACTTATCCAAAGTTAATCCAGGAAACATATTCAGACAATAAATGTTTTGTAAATATTGGTTTCATTAATGTATTAATGTGCCCCTCCCCTTCAAAGAAACAATTAATTTGACATGGAGTCTTCAGATGTTCTTGGCCAACTTCCAGGTGTTTAAAAATAAACACATAAAAGTATGCCTAAACATGTTAATTTCCTGTCTTCTTTTAACCCACTTACGTGTTCTCAGTTTTACCGAACTCTCTATTGAATGTGAATCATTTTTTTACTTTTGTTTTTCTTTATTAAAACTAGAAAAGAATGTTCTCTTGTTTGAGATTTAGTTCTGCACCCCAAAGTAGTTCCAACTGAGGGAAGAGTACATTGTGAAACACCGTGGGGTTTCTGACAGATCGCTAATTGAGAACTGTTGCTCTGCATTTGTGTGATGAGTGGTAGATACAAGTACTGGGACTTTACTCAGAAATCATGAGTAGTATGTAGGCCATATAAATTATTTCTACTTACCTCTGTTTACACTTTTTTTCTCTTACTGCATTAGGAATTATGTAAGCTTTATATAAAAGGTGACAAAAAGAACATCTTCCAAGTAGGAAAAATAAAATCTAAGCCTTGGAGAAATATGTATATATAAGTAAATTGCCTTTGCATGTCTAAAAGCCAAAATCAATTTTCTGAGTCCTGCTTACCAAATGACAATGTAAAAGCTAATGCTTCACCATGATCCATCTATGCCAGAATAGAACAAGCAAAACTGATTGCCTACCAGTAGAATATTATTACCCATTTTTTGTTAATTTTAATTTCTAATCTGGGCCTGGAAACACATCTAAGAGTTTAGTATAGTTTCTCTACTAAACAGAAAGATTTACCATAAATGAATTCTTGCGTAATGTTTACTTCCTATTACCATGACATTCTTTAATTGAGCTCAGAGTACACCATCATCCTTCCATCTTCCAAACCCCCTGAGTTATAAGCAATGTTTCTTCTTTTGTAGGTAAATTAATTTAAGCACTTAATCTTGCTATATAAGTTGTGTTCATGAACTATTTGCGGTGGCATTACCTACAAGCTTTTAAAAATGCAGAATCTTAGTCTACATTCCAAGCTTACTGAGTCAAGAGTCTGCATTTTGTTTTTTTGCCATTCTAAAAAAAATGTTTCATTATTATTTTCATAGGTCATTTTTATTTGTAGATATTTGTCAAATGATTTCAAATTGTATTTAGATTATATATAAATTTGAATAATTTTTAAGTGTTTAATGTCCATTTATATTTTTTTGCTTAGTGTTTTCTTTTTTAATTACTAATTATTGCATTTATGCAATGCTGCTATGGGTATCTTTTTCTCACCCTCATTAAAACCTGCCACCTGATCTAGTGCCAAGGTGATAACTAGGGTCAAGTCCCAGCATAACTTGGATGAGGACATGCTGGAGTAAGTAAAAAAGGGAAGAAACTCCATCAAAAGATTTTCTTATGTGGGCTAGAGTGTACTGGTAGAGGCTGAGAATATACTGCTGGGACTGTTTTTTTTTTTTTTTTTTTTTTTTTTTTTTTTTTTTTTTTTAACTTTTATATCTTCCTCTGGTCCAATGCCCCAGGAATTATTAGACCATTTTCTGTATCTTTGAGCTTGAATTTTCTTTTTGTTTTCTGTTTGCTTGCTTTATTTTGGTTTTTGATTCCATATCTAAGAAAGATCATATAATACTTGTCTTTCTTTGTCTGGCTTATTTCTCTCAGAATGTTTTCGAGTTCCATCTATGTTGTCACAGATGGACAAATTTGATTTTTTGCAGTGGCTGAATAATATGGATATCTATCTAGATATCTATAAATATCTATAGATATCTGCATATAGATACAGATATAGATAGATATCTATATCTTGGCCTCTACCATTACATGCTATAGATATCTATAGGTATAGATATCTATAGGTATAGATATTGATATCTGTTCTAGAGATAGATAGATAGATAGATAGACAGATAGATAGATAGATATCTCCATTCACTATCCATTTATTCCTTGATTGTCACTTAGGTTGTTTCTATATCTTGGCTATTATAAATAATGTTATGAACATAAGGTTGCATATATTTATTTGTGATAATTTTTTTTTGTTCCTTACATAAATACCTAGTTATGAAAATGTTAGGTCAGAAGGTCGTTCTATTTTTAATTTTTTGGAAGAACTGTAACAGAGCGTCTGCCCAGATCACTGGGGAGAGGAAGAAACTCCAAGGCAGTGTGAGAGCCTGCACTCCCACAGGGACCCCTAGGAGGGGTCAGGAAGTGCCCAAAGCTTGTGACAGACTTTCTGCACCCTGAGGCAACTGTAAACAAGCTAGCTTGGGCCAGCATTTGTTGCCCTGGCAACCAAGCGACACAGCCAAAGGCAGCTTGCACAGATCCAGAGGTCACTGAAAAGGTCACTGCACATGTACAATAAGGTGACACCCCACCTGGGGCAGGTAAGTGGTGTCCTCGCAGTTAGAATACCCTCCTACACACTTCCACATCATGATGGAGGGAGGAGGGGCAGGGACACAGTGCAGGTAATGCTCATGATGGCCTGAATTGGCTGGGAATTTGGACACTCCCAGAGTGTGCAGGATTTTGCCTAAAGATTTAAAATGGTGGGCACACAGAAGCCCCTTCCCTTTTTACTTTGACCTCACTTGCACAGTCAGGAGCCAGCCCACAGAGGCTGAGTCCCATGCACAGGATGTACAACCCACCAACAGTGACCCCACAGGATAGGGGGTTGAGGGGTAAAACACTAGACCCCGCTCACATTCTTATGTTTCTCTGCTCACATGGTCTGGAGCAAGCTTGTGTGGGATGCACACCCTGCCAGTGACAACTTAGGAGGAATGCTCTGGCCCTGCACCACAGGGCACAAGTCCTGGACTCCTGTCCTTCTCTTAACCCTGATAGTGTGCAGATGCCTGAGCTGGGAATATTTGCTCGCTCAGGGAGGTCATAAGCATCCTTGGTCAGCAAGACCCAACCCAGTGGACTTAACCCCTTGCACTATGGCTGCAAATATCTTGCAATGTGCACCAGCCCCAGGAGAGGGAGAATGCTGTGGCAAGGCAGTGGAGATGCTGGATTCACAAGTGTACACTCCAAAGGGAGAGAGAGCTCAGAGCTAGAGAGACTGAGACCCATCTTTGTAACAGTCTTGGACTACAGATAAGAATGGAAGAGGGTCTTGTGGCATGGATATGGATTTCAGTCTCTTTTAGGAACAAGAGGATTTTTGTTTTTTTTTGCAGAAGAGAATGGCTCGAAGTAGGGGAATTTCCAGCTCCCCAAATTGGGCACCCTGTTAATAAAAAATCTTTATCCTTCCCCACCAACCTCTGTTTTATGATTGTATATGGTTGTAGTTAGCCAAGTTACATTTTGCTCTGTACCAGAACCTCCATACTCTTTCCAACAGTGACTGCACTAATTTACATTCTCACAAATTTCACAAGGATTCCTGCTGTGGGCCTCTGCTCGCAGAGCTACCCTGCTGCCACAGATGATAATAAGTCTACCAAGACATGATCTTCTTGGGGAGGAAAGGTGACCAATCTCTCAGAAGAGAAGGATCTTGAACACCTCCTTCCCTGTGTCTTTATTGAGTTCAGCTCACACAGAGATACATAGTATGCAGGTAAAGCTCATTGACTAATGTCCAAAAAGCTACAGGCATAAAAAACTGACATCATTTATAGATAGTAGTTGAAGAAACACAGGGATTGTCTCTGGTCAGGGTCAGCTTCAGCTCAAGTGTCTGATTCATACCAACAGGGAAGAGCAAGCCTCAAAGGAAACAATATATATTCTTTCTCTGGCCAGATTCACCCCAGGGAGTCGTCTATTCCAGTACAAGGCCAGAGCTGCCTTTGACATTGTTTTCAGGCCGAGTCAGGCAGGGAGAGTAAAGCAGCCAAGAGATTAGGAGACTTTTTACAAATAGAATGAGGACTCAGGCTATGACAAAGCTGAGAAGTGAGGGTCTTTCTGCCCTTTCTCTATAGACCCCTAAATCTTTCCCTGATGGCCCTTCTTAGCTGTGCCTCTTTTAGGTTGTCCCTCCCTTGAGAAATCTTACCTGTCATTGGCTAACCAGTCATCCTCCCAAGCCAAGCAGCGGGGAGTGAGGGAGGCAGGAGCTGTGCTCCTGGCAGGAGGAAACGTTCTGTCCCCCTAGTGGTTAATGACGCCAAGGCCTTTTCACTCAGCCCTAGCCATGGGGCCTTTCTGTCCATTAATGAGGCTACACTCCCTGAAACCAGGCAGGACAGCTCCCAGCAGGCTCCCTTTTCTCCACACCCTTGCTAATACTTATTTCTTGTCTTTGATAATATCCTTTTGAAGAGGTATGAGGTGATACCTCATTTGTGGGTTTGATTTACATTTCTCTAATGAACAATTTTTCATGTACCTTTTGGACATCTGCGTATCTTTTTTTTAAATGTCTATTCAGATTGTCTACCAGTTTTTAGTTGCATTGTTTGTTTGTTTTTCTATTGAGTTGTATGAGGTCTTCATATAGTTTGAATATTAACCCCTTATTAGATATATGATTTGCAGTATTACTTCCATTAAATAGGTTAACTTTTCATTTTGTTGATGGTTTCCTTTGCTATACAGAAGGTTTTTAGTATGATGTAGTCCCATTTATTATTCATGGTTTTTTGGTTTTTTTTTTTTTTTTGCCTTTGCTTTTGGTTTCAAATATAGAAAATCATTACAGGGACATGTGTCAAGGAGATCACCACATGTGTTTTCTTCTACAGGTTTTATGGCTTTAGGTTTTACCTTTAACCCTTTGATCCATTTTAAATTAATTTTTGTGCATGGTATAAGATAATGGTCCAGTTTCATTCATTTGCATGGGGCTGTTGAGTTTTTCCAACACTATTTATTGAATAAACTGTCCTTTCCCAATTGTATATTCTTGGCTCCTTTGTCATACATTAATTGACAATATCAGGTGAGTTTATTTCTGAGCTCTCTATTCTGTTCCATTGATCTATTGGTGTTTTTTATGCCAATACCATATTTTTTATCACTACAACTCTGTATTATAGTTTGAAATCAGGAAATGTGAGGCTTTAAGCTTTATTCTTCTTCCCAAGATTCCTTGGCTGTCGAGTTTTTGTACTTTCATACAAATTTTAGAGTTAGACATATGCCACGCTTTTCAGGGTTGATATGAAATCCAGAGGGAAAAAGCTGTTTAAATTAAAAGTAAATCTAGTTTTTTAACTATATTTCCATAACTTTTTCTGTTTGTTAAATTATATGTTTATGAGTACTAAAATTCAGTGGAGGTTAAAGTGATTGGAAAAACAAGAACAGGTTTGGACTTCAAAATCTAGTCTCTGCTAATTGTCTTTTTGGTCTTGGTAAGTAATTTAAATGTACTTAGATTCTATTCTCCAGGGGGTGTTTTAAAGAATAGATAATGGCATTTTACATTGGTTTAGTCACCTCAGGGGAAAACCTGGTTTTAATAGCTACCACCTATAGAATCTTGCGCAGGTTATATAAATTTTGAACACTTCAATTTCACATGGATAAAATATAGTTCTTAAATAGTGTGTATAATTGTATTAACTTTTAATTTATGTTATTTTTTTCTTCCATAATTTTCTAATTTTTTTTTTTTTACATTTAATGTGGTGTATAGTTTGTATTCAGGAGTTCTGGTTTCAAGTGCTTATTCTGCCAACTCCTGGCTGTTGTCAACTCTAAACCTTACTTGTCTATTATTGGAATTGAGATCACAATGCCCAGATGAGTTAAAGCCTGTAAAAGTGTGACAACTACTGTAAAATGACATATACTGTGTTATTTATTTTAATTGTAGATGATAATTGATAATCTACTAATTCAATGAACAAATATTTGTTGAATATATAACAAGTTCTAGGCTTTGTGTTGGACACTGAAAAATGATACAAACAGGCTCTGCTTTAACGGGTTTACAAATTCATGGATAAAACAATCATATATATGGCAGTTGCGTAATGTGATGTATTTATGATAGTAGTAGGCACAGGATGATTAAAGAATGAACTTTCCTTGAGTAAAACCAGAATTCACTTGCCTGAATTTTACATGAAAATACTACATTTGAAGGTTCATTATTCTCTTTTCAATAATTAACTCCCATTTTGCCTATATGGTAGTTAATTTTACATATCAACTTGTCTGGGTCACAGGGTACCCTGACTTTTTGCCCAAACATTCTGGGTATGTCTATGAGGATGTTTCTAGATGAGACTAGCATTTGGATTGGTAGTCTGAGCAAAACATATTGCTTCCCTAATTGGAGTGGGGCTCATCCTATCACAGTAATATTTGAATAATACAAAAAGGCTAAGTAAGAGGGACTTCTCTGACAAAGGGAGCAGAGTCATTGGTCTATTCCATCCTTCACACTCAGACTGAAACAGTGGTTCTTTTTGGGTCTTGATCCCACTAGCTTTCAGGTGGACTGTATACCACTTGGTTTTCTTGATCTCCAGCTTGCTGACTGAGAACTTGGGACATTCTAGTCTTCGTAATCACGAGTCAATACTTTATATTAAATCTGTGTGTGTACACACAGAGACAAGCACAAACACATACATCATATTTGTTCTGTTTCTCTGGAGAACCTGGACTAATACATTCCAGTTTCAACCTAGATTCCTTATTGAGTGCCTCCCATCTCATTCCCCTAAACTTCCACCATTGGGTCACATCTATTAAATAACTGAAGCAAAGTAAAATGGTTTCATAGCCAGTTCAGATAAAACTTTTCTTTGACATTTGTGAGCTGTAGAAGAATGTGAGAAAAAATGATGGGTGTACCAATTACTGAGTATGTTTGCCCAACTTTTTTTTCCTTCAATAAAATGCTTTGAAACTTTATGCCATTCTCAACTCTTCTGGTATCTTGTAATTTGTCCTTTCATCTATACCTGTGCAGGAAATGATGACCTTTTATCTTTAACTTCAAAAGACATATCCCTAACTTAGCTCTACTTCTGGGTAAAAATTACACAGAATTGGCTAAACTATTACTGATGTGAGAAACACTGATGCGAAACCTGTTAGCTTCTTAGCCATATCCTTTTATAATTATGTTTTCTTTATGGTTCAAAAGATGCCAAATGCAGTTTACAACAGTGCTTGAAGAAGAGATTTTTTTGCCAGCAGCAAAATAGTTCAAGTAGGTTGTAAAATCTGCATGACCAAATTGAATTCAGAAAAAGTTATACACTTACTCCTGGAAGCAGTGATTAACTTTATTGGGGAAAAAATGCTCCCCAGTTAGTCTGTCAATCACAATGTCTAATTTCATTGATTTTTTTTTTCATTAAACAGGTATGGAATATAAAGTTGCTGATGTGTAAATTCTGAAATAGTTAATGACATCATAAAATGTAATAGCAGTTAAATGTGTAACAGATAGATATGGAAATATACTTGTATTTAAGAATGTATTATCTAGACTTAAACACTAAGCAAAATTTTCAAAGGGTTCTCCCTGGGGGCTAATATCTACAAGATTTCTACAAGAATGCATTCAACACACACTTTTTCTTAAAAAATATATGATGTTTTTTGAGAATTGGTTTTGCTTAGAACTTAGAATCACTGTCAAAAAATAAGAAGTATAAAACTGAAATGGGGGGGGGAGGGAGACCTTGGTGAAAAGGTATAATTTATTTGTGTACAGTGTTAATCATTAATTGTGTGCATGTATATTAATTATACAAAGAAAAGAACATTGAGCGGAAAATGGCTGTGTGGCCTTCATCACTAGAAATTAGAACTTTAACTACATGATATAATATCTCCAGGAGCTCTAGAATTTTAATTATCTTTCAGTATGTTAGACTTCATTAACAAAGAAATGTCAGTCTGAATTTCTTTGCTTAGGCTGCTGAAATTCAAATAATTGTATGTCCAACAGAGTTTATTCTTAAAGGTAAACAATAAAGATACAGTCTGTAAAATATAGAACTAATATATATTGGATTAATGTATGTTAATAGGTCATCATTTTATTAATAAACTCATTTTTATATTAACTGACAATGTTATTTGCAAATGTTAAATCTATCCGATTATAAGACATTATTACATTTAAAAATTGGAGAAATATTTTGAAGATGTATAGCATTAAATTACATTTATCTGTAAATTTGGGTAAGAATATTTAGTAATTGGGTCAGCTATTATGGAAAAAAGAGTGAGAGATAAGCAGTCAGGGCTTTTTCCATTCCCAAATTTTAATATACATTAAATATTTCTTAGAATGTATATATAATTCTAAAAATATATGTTAATATATGCCTGATAAGCATGAATTTACATTTGCATTATAGGAAGTGTGATGGATTAGGGAAGCATGATGGAAAAGGACAAATTTAATGTTCGAAAAATTAATATTTTGTTGTTTTTGCTTGATTCTAAAATTACAGTGACATCGATGCAAAAATAGAGAAGTGTGAGTCCTCCAATTTTATTCTTCTTTTTAAAGATTGTTTCAATTGCTCAAATTTTCTTTCATTTGTATATGATATTTAGATGAACTTGTTAATTTATGCAAATTGTGATAGCTAGGATTTTGAAAGGGAATAGATTGAGTTTGTAGATCAATTTGGGGAGTATTGCTATCTTATAATATTTAGTCTTTTAATCCATGTACACGGGCTATCTTGCTTTTTATTTAAGCCTTCTTTAAGATTTTTCAGTGATGGTTTGTGATTTTTCAATTTATAAATATTGGGCTGCTTTTGTTAATTTATTCCAAAATATTTAAATATTTTTGGTGATTATATTGTAAAATGAATTATTTTCTTTATTTTATTTTTGAATTATTTTTTGTCAGTATATAGAAATACATATGACATCTCTATATTTATCTTGTGTTATGCAACCTTGTTGAATTTCTTTAGTTCTAATGATATTTTTTTGAATCCTTAGGATTTTCTAAATCCTTGAATAGAGGTGGTTTCGCTTCCTCCTTCCACTTTAAATGTCTCTTTACAATTTTCTTGCTGAATTGCTCTGTCAAAAATCTCTAGCGTAATGTTGTGTACAAGTGTTAGGTATATTTGTTGTTCCTTATCTTAGGGGGGAAGCATTCAGTCTTCCACTATTAAATATGATAAGAATTACAAATTTTCACTGATACTCTTTATCACTGTGAAAAAGTTTTCTTTCTTCCTAGTTTGTTGGGTATTTGTATTATGGAAGGGTGTTGGATTTTGTCAAATGCTTTCTCTGTATCTGTTCAGATGATCATGTGAGTTTTGTTATTTATTGCCTTAATATGGTTTATTACAATGATTAATTTCCATATATTAAACCAAATGTGAATACTTATGATAAATTAAGTTTTGTTGTGCTGTCCTTTTAAAATGCTACTGGATTAGGTTTGCAAGCATTATTTTGAGATTTTTTTTAATCTATAAAGATAGGAGATATTGACCTGCAATGTTATTACTTGGGATGTCTTTCTGGGTTTTGAATCAAAGTACTACTGGCCTCATAGAATTGAGAAGTTCTTCCTCTACTTCTTTTTTCATGGTTAATGAAGAATGGTCTTTAACTGTTCTATAGAATTTGGTAGAATTCATCAATGAATTCATATGAATTGGATTCTTCATAGGAAGTTTATTATTATTTCAACAACTTTAGTTATTATAAATCCACTTAGGTTTTTTAAAAGTATTCTTGAGTCAGTATAAATAATTCATTTTTAGAAATTTGTTCATGTTATCTAGTTATCTAATATAGTGTTCATAGTATTTCCCCATTATTATCCTTTTAATTTCTGCAATAATAGTAATGATATCCCTTTATTTATTTTTATATTAATGATGCTTTTTTCATGACAGTAAAACTAAAGGTCTACCAATTTTGTTGCTCTTTTTAAAGAACAAATTTTTGGTTTAATTGATTTTTACCATTGTTTAACTCTTCTTTATTTCAATTTTTCTCTAGTCATTAACATTTGGGTTTAATTTTCCTTACTAGATTATTTTAATTATATTTTTATTTGTTAGAATTATTTTTTCAATAGCAGTTTTTGGTTTACAAAACATTTGAAAAGAAGATACAGAGATTTCCCGTATGTGGCCTGTCTCTACATGCATACCTCCCCAATAAACTGCATCTTTTACCAAATTGGTACATTGTATTTTTTTTTTTTTTATACCAGGGATGAGTCTACATTGATATATTGAAATTATCCAAAGTCCATAGTTCAGGGTTCACTGTTAGTGTATCCATAATTATAATATTGTACACAGTATTTCACTGCCCTTCAAATTCTCTGCACTCTGACTATTCAATCTCTCTCTTAATCCACCTCTGATAACCACTTTTTTTTATTGTTTCTCTAGTTCTACATTTTCCAGAGTATCAAATATTTGGAATCATACATTATTTTTCAGATTCACTTTTTTTTTCAATTAGTGGCATGTATTATAGGTTCCTTTATGTCTTTCCGTGATTCAAGAGCTTCTTTCTTTTTTAAAAGACTTATTTACTATTTTTTTTATAGTTTCCCCTATTTTCCCCTGTTGTTCTCCAGGGCCTCCACCCCCTGCCACAGTCAATCCCCACCCTCCTGTCTATGTCTATGGGCCATTTATACTCGTTCTTGAGCTAGGCCCTTCCCCTTATATCCTCCCTTCCCATCCCCGTCCCGGACTCCCATCTGGCCACTGTCAACTTGTTCTTTATTTCAATGCCTCTGGTTCTATTTCACTCATTTGTTTGTTTTGTTCATTAGGTTCCTGTTATAGGCGAGATCATATGGTATTTGTCTTTCATTACCTGGCTTATTTCACTTAGCATAATGCTCTCCAGTTCCATCCATGCTGTCACAAAAGATAGAGCTCCTTTTTTGTTTCTGCTGCATAGTATTCCATCATGTAAATGTACCACAGTTATTTGATCCACTCCTTTCCTGATGGATACTTAGGCTGTGCTTGGCTATTGTAAATAATGCTGCTATGAACATAAGGGTGTATCAGTTCTTTTGAATTGGTGATTCAGTATTCTTAGGGTATAATCCCAGCAGTGGAATCTCTGGGTCAAAAGGTAATTAACTCTAAATAATATTTTATTATCTAGATGTACCATAGTTTTTATCTATTTATCTATTAAAAGATATCTTGGTTGCTTCCATGTTTTGGCAATTATGAATGAAACTGATAAAAACATCTTTGTGCAGGTATGTTGTCATTTTTTCCATAAAATAAAAGACACATTTTTCATTTTCATCAATAAATATTGATTTGGATATTTTGAGTATGTCAGCTATCTCCCATGTGGTAGAATATTGATTATTCTCAATTAATGTCTCAATTTGGTAGCTACCAACTTCAATTGGTCTACTTGACCATGGAGCATCATCCTGTGAGAAATCTTTAGCACAAACCTTTGGAAACCATTTTTGACACATTTGATCAATCATAGCACCTTCTCCATATACTGCACATTTTTCCATTTCTGCTGCATTTTTACCTTTCTTGAAATAATAAAGCATAATATGCCAAAAATGATGCTTACTTTCTTCCATCTTCAATATTAAAATGGCTATATAAGACTTTACCAATTTAGATAAGCATTTTTAAATGCATGCTGATACGACAGCTGTCACAATACAATCTAACACATTTATTTCTAATGAAGTTAAAGACAAGTAAGAGCTACTAGAGCCAGCATACTGCAGAAATTGAATGAACTTTTTAGCCAAACAAATAATAGATGCTCATATTATCTGTAAACAATGATAGTTTTATGCCCTTTTTCCCAATTTCTGTATCTTTTATTTCCAACATGATGTTCAAAAACATTGGTAAAGGGGACATCCTTGCCGTATACCTCATCTTAGTGGAAAAGCTTTGAGTTTCTCACCATTAAGTGTGATGTAATTGCAGGTGGTTTTTAGTCTTTATCAACTTGAGAAAGTTTCTCTACTTTTTCTGAATTCTTATGACACAAAATATTTTTTTATGATCAAAAATATTTTTTCATATACTTGTTTGAAGATATAAACTTTAAGTATTGTTTTGGCTGTATTCACTATGTTTGGGCATATTTTGTTTTTATTTTCATTTATCTCAGAATGTTTTATAATTTCTCTTGCTGTTCCTTGGAACAATTTATTATTCATAATTAAGTTGTGTAATTTTAACATATTTGTGAATTTACCAAATTTCCTTTTGTATTGATTCTTAATTTTATTTCACAAAGCCAGAGAAACTACTTCATATAATTTCAATTCTTTTGAATTTATTGAAATTTGTTTTATTGACCTCCAAGGGTTTGATCTCTAAAATATATAACGAACTCCCATGACTCCACAACAGTAAGACAAACAATCCAATTAATACATGGGCAAAGGACCAAAACAGACACTTCTCCAAGGAGGACATACAGAGGGTCCAGAGACATATGAAAGGATGCTCAGCATCACTAAGCATTAGAGAGATGCAAATTAAAAACACAGTGAGATACCACTTCACACCAATGAGAATGGCCATCATAAACAAATCAACAAACAAATGCTGGAGAGGTTGTGGAGAAAATGGAACATAGTCCACTGTTGGGAATGCAAACTGGTGCAGCCACCATGGAAAACAATGTAGATTTTCCAAAAAAAAAAAAAAAAAAAAAAAACTAAAAATAGAGCTGCCTTTGACCTGGCGATTCCACTGCTGGGATTATACCCTAAGAATTGTGAAACACCAATCTAAAAGAACCTACGCACCCCCATGTTCATAGCAGCACAATTTACAATAGCTAAGTTCTAGAAACAGCCTAAGTGCCCATCGGTAAATGAATGGATCAAAAAACTATGGTACATTTACACAATGGAATTCTATGCAGCAGAAGGACAAAGGGAGCTCCTACCCTTCACCACAGCATGGATGGAACTGGAAAGCATTATGCTAAGTAAAATAAGCCAGGTGGTGAAAGACAAATATCATATGATCTCACCTATAAGTGCATAATCAACCAAACAAACAAGCAAGCAAAATATAATCAGAGATATCGAAATAAATAACAAATTGACCATAACCAGAGGGGAGGGGGTGAGGAATAATAGGAGAAAGAAGAGAAAGGGTTGTCAAGGAGCATGTATAAAGGACTCATGGACAAAGCCAAAGGGGGGTAGAATTGAGGGTAGAAAGTGGTCGTCAGTGGGTGGGAGGGAATTGTGGGGGAAAAATGGAGACTACTCTACTAGAACAACAATTAAAAAAAAAGAAACTTCTTTTATGACACAGCAAATGGTTTACATTGGAGAATGTTCCATGTGCACTTGAGAAAATGTGTATTCTGCTGTTGTTTATAGAATGTTTTATATTTATCTGTTAGATCTAGTTGGTGTATAGTATAATTCAGGTCTTCCATGCCCTTCTTAATCTTTGCTGTTTCATGCATTACTGAAAGTTTGGTCTTAAATTTTATAACTATTATGATTGAGTTGTCAACTTCTACCTCCAATTTTGTCACTTCTTGCTTTATGTATTTTGGTGCTCCATTATTATGTAAATATATTGCATGTTTATAATTTTCATGTTTTCCTGATGGACTGACACATTTTTACTCAAAAATATTCTCCAAGTAAAATTTTTGTTTCAATGCTTATTTTGTGGATATTGCTTGGTTGCATAAATTTTTACATCTTTGTACTTTCAATCTATTTGTGTTTTTGACTTCAAGAGTGTCTGTTCTATGATCATATACTATTGGATAATTTTTAAAATTTGTTCATTTCTGCTTTTGAATTGGTGTTCAGTTTATTTATGTTTAATGTAATTACTAAAAGTTTAACTTACATTAGCCATTTTGATAATTTTTGGTTTATGGATTATTTATTTAGTTTTATCATTTTTATTGCATTTTTTCCATTGCCATTTAACTCCCTTAAATCCTGCTCCCCCCAAATCACTACACTGTTGTCCATGTCCATGATTCCTTTTTCCTTTTAGCTTGTTCCCCTCACCCTCTAACCCCTTGACAATAGCTGTCATCCTGCTCTCTGTCTATGAGTCTTTCTCTTATTTTTCTTGTTAGTTCATTTTATCGGGGGTGATATTAGTTAATAAAATCATATAGGTTTCAGGTGTACAATTCTGTAATACATCATCTGTGTATTGTTTTATTTACCACTCCAAGTCAAGTGTCCTTCTACCACCATTTAATATTTATTTCCCCTATAGCTTCATCTACCTGCTCCCATGGCCCTCTGGAAGTCACTATGCTGTTGTCTGTGTCTATAACTATGATGTGTTTTTTTGTTTCCTGTTTACTTCCTTCACCTATGAGAAATGTCCATGATTTTACTACCTACGTTTCCTCCTAGGATTTTTATGATTTCAAGTTTAACATTTAAGTCTTTAGTTTATTTTATTACTGTTTATGGTGTAAGAAGGTAGTCTAGTTATTTTGCACATATCTGTCCAATTTTCCAAACATCATTTGTTGAATAGACTTTTACCTCATTGTATGTTTTTGCCTCCCATGTCAAATATTAATTGACTATAAAGATGCAGGTTTATTTCTGGGCTCTCTATTCTGTTCCATTGATCTAAATGTCTGTTTTTATGCCAGTACCATGCTATTTTGATTACTATGGCCTTGTAGTATAGTTTGGTATTAGATAGTGTGATTCCTTCCACTTTGTTCTTTCTCAAGATTGCTGTGGCTATTCTGGGTCTTTTGTGGTTTCGTATAAATTGTTGGAATATTTGTTTTAGTTCTGTGAAATATGCCATTGGTATATAGATAGGAATTGTGTTGAATCTGTTAATTGCTTTGGATAGCATGGAAATTTAATGGTGTTAATTCTTCCTATCCATGAATATGGTATGTGGTTCCACTTATTCATATCTTTTTCAAGGTTTTTTCCTCTGTGTCTTACAGTTTATGGGTCTTTTTCATTCTTGGTTAAGTTTATTCCTAGGTATTTTATTTTATTCTTTTTAAAGCAATTTTTAATGGGATTTTTTCTTAGTTTCCATTTCTGATAGTTCATTATTGGTTTATAAAAGTCCAATGGATTTCTGGGCATTTATTTTGTATCCTGCTACTTTATTGAATTAATTTATTACTTTTAGTAATTTTTTGTGAAATCTTTAGGGTTGTCTATATACATTATTATATCATCTGTAAACAATGACAGTTTTACTTTTTCTTTCCAATTTGGATACTTTTTATTTTGTCTTCTCATCTGATTGCTATACCTAGGATTTCCAGTGCTATGTTGCATAAGACTGGTGAAAAGTGGACATCCCTGTCTTGTTTCTGATCTTAAGGGGAAAACTTGTAGTTTTTGCCCATTGAGTATGATGTTGACTGTGGGCTTGTCATATATGGCCTTTGTTATGTGGAGGCATGTTCCCTCTACTCCCACTTTACTGAGAGTTTTTACCATAAATACATGTTGGATTTTATATGCTCTTACCGCAACTGTTGAAATAATCAATGGCTTTTTATCCTACATTTTGTTTATAAGGTATATCACATTTCTTGATTTGTAGTTATTATACCAACCTTATATCCCCTAATAAATCCCACTTGACCATGGTGTATGATCTTTTTAATATATTGTTGGAATCAGTTTGCTAATATTTTTTTGAGGATTTTAGCACCTATGTTCATCATGGATATTGGCCTACAATGTTCTTTCTTTGTAGTATCTTTATGTGGTACTGGAATTAGGATAATGCTGGCCTTTTAAAATGAGCTTAGGTGTTTTCTATCCTCTTGAAATTCTGGGAACAGTTTGAGAAGAAGTTTTTGTTCTCTCTGAATGTTGGGTAAAAATTCACCTGTGAGGCCATCTGGTCCAGTCCAGGACTTGTCTTACTTATTTTTTTTTTTAATTTGCCCTCTTTTTTTTGTATTCCATAGATATTTTCTAGTGTGTCATTTTAAATTTCTTGTTGTTTTTTTAACTATATATGTTAGTTATTTTTAATGCATACCTTGTGGATTACATTTGGCATCTTATTTACAAAAATTTTTAAATAATATAATGTGGCAAATATGAAAATCAAATTCCACCTCTTTTCAGAATATGTTGCTTTAACTGTTGTTGTTTCTCTTTGTTTAGTGACTTTAAAGGACTATTTCTGTCATGTAAAGCCACTGAAGTCTCTCATTACTTCAGTTGTCAGTTAATAATTAAAGATTTCCTTAAATGCTATTAGCCAATAATTCTTCCAGCATTTTGCTGAGGGGTTGCATGTATGTGTTGGTGTATGTTTTCAATGGTCTGACAGGTAGTTTAAAACTCTGCCTTAACTTTTATTTGCTTAAGCTGAGCCTGTCAGTTAGAAATGAGAGGTTAGGACTTTCTCCTGTCTTTTCTGGGCATGCGCACAGCCCTTCTTGCATATATATACATATAGCCTTCTAGGTTCCCAGGAATACATCAGAGAAATATGACATTTTATATCTCAGTGTTTTGCTTTTAAGATTTTGGTCAGCCTCTTGTTAGCCACACTCAGGCAGTTTTGATACTAAACAATTAGCCGTGATCACTGACCACAATGCCTTGGGGATGGTGCGTTCCCATGGAGTAAGCTCCTGAAGTCAGGTCAAATGAAGACAAACGCCTGATAAGGGAGCTTTCATCAAGCTGATAAACAAGTCCAATAATGACATTCTTGTGGAGAAGGTTTTGTGAGGCTCAAAATCTGTTCCATAGCTTCTAGGAGGCAGGTTTCATAACTTAATCATAACTGCAAGGTTATTGGTTTTCCAAGTTACTGAAGAGCTGGAGAGAAAGGAGTGGGTAGGACAAATTAAAATAACTCAAGCTCACTTTCTTTGTAAACTGAGATTCAGCTTAATAACTGTTTTTCACATACTTATAAGGCTTTAGTAATAAATTTCAGGGTTCTGAAAAATTTAGTTTTGACAGTTTTTATTAGTATTCTTCTTGATTTTTTTTTTTTTTTTTTTTGAGAAGCAGATTTTCAGAAATCTTTACTCTGACATTATGGACCATTATTTTTGTTTTTGTCCTTTTGTTTTAAAGGTCACTAAATCTCTTAGCTCAAGAATATAGCTCCAGTCTTGTCCCCACAGGAGCTGGGTGGGCAAATTGGGTACAAAGGTTGGAGCTGGGCAAAGCTCAGGCTCATCCTGCTTCTCTCCCGGACCCTGGCAGTGGTCGGCACCCCGAGGCCACTGCCTTTGATAAGACTGCTGGCGAGCTAGCTGTGCCTGAACCTGGCGTCCATGTGACTGGTATGGAGGATGTGGACGCTACAGTGCCGTCTTACCTTCTCCCTGTACGTGAACATGACAAGCCATGCCAGCTGGCCAGAAGTGACCACAGGCAACAGGAAGGAGAACCACCAGTGGTATGTTTGCAACAGAGAGAAATTATGTGAATCACTCCAGGCTGTGCTTGTTCAGCATTACCTTGATCAAGGAATGCAGATCTTCTTAAATAAAGACATCATTATATCACTTATTTGTGTCATCTGTTTTTAGTCTGTTTATGTGCAGAACATCTATCAATAGGTTGCTAGGAAGAGGCTCAATGTTTGTGTTTCCACCAGTTCAATTTCAGAGACTGCTTAAAATTAATCCAGACTGAAAAATGCATAAATTTCTTAATTTGGGTGCTGGAGATGGAGAAGTTACAAAAATCATGAGCCCTCAATTTGAAGAAAATTATACCACTGAGATGTCTGAAACTATTGCAACCAGTTGCTGTGAAAGCTAATACTCCACAGGCAGGTGCTGATGTAAAGGAAAAGTGGTTTATTTGCAGATGTCCACCACCTGGAAAATGGGGGACTCACATCTTAAAGCCCAGCTCCTGGAAGATGGGGTCTCATGTCACCAAGCCCACCTCCATCTCTCATTGGAGGCAGAATTTTTATATGGAGGGAGAGGGGAGTAGAACAAAGAGCTCAGGGAAGGTGGTTGAAAAGTTCTCTATGTGCAAATGAGCACAGTCCATTCTGATAAGGCCGGTGTGCATCATCCTGGTATAGTCATCCTGGCTTCTCATCATGCCAGCTTCATGTCATCCTGGATCCGTGGATGAAGGTCAGCAAACCTTTCAGAACTGAGGGGCTTGAAGGTCGGGATCTATCTTTTGAAGTGAATTCCTAGGATTCTTATACAAAAATGCTTGTCATCTACAAGCTACATATTAGTCAGAGTCAGCACTTGCAGAAACAATATCTAAAGAATGGTGGGGTGGATCATAAATTCCCACTGTTACGCTTATCCACTGTTACACTATGACACAGCAGCTTCAGAAGAAATAGATTGTTCAGTATAAATGAAGGGCAGAATACAGGGTTCCAGTATGATGTCATCAGCTTCTTGAGTTGCTGGGCTGCTGTGATCAGCCCTTGACTTTATTGGAAGATATCAGAAGTGTCTTGGAGCCAACTGGAGGCAAGGCTATCCTGGCCCTGGTCTTACCCTTTCATCCCTAGGTAGAAAATTTAGATGGCAAGTGGGAGAAACCATCAGAAATTTTGGAAATCAAGGGACAGAGCTGGGAAGAACAAGTGAACAGCCGAACTGAAGTTTTCAGGAAAGTGGGTTTGGTTATTGAAGCTTTTACCAGACTTCTGTACCTGTTTGAAGGGGACATGTACAATAACAACTACGTTCTAGATGTTGCTGTCTTTGTGCTCAACCCAGAGTAAACTCTCAGAGGCCACAGTCTTCGTTGTCCACCCCAAGAGTGCCCCCTCCTCAAGAGGGCTGGCATTCTCCATTACGTGAAGGGTGGGACCTCTGGGGACTGTCCTTCTAAATAACATGTAGGAACTTAAAAGGCCAAAATACTAATTATGTCTTTGTAATGTATAAAGGGAATGTTTAAAAAAACATCTCTTTGAGGATTTTTATTAGTTCTTATTAAAAAATTCAGGTTTCACTCCAATTACAGAAGATATTGTTTATACTTAATTGCAGTAGGCACTCTTCCCCGGTCCAGCCAGTTGAGTCATGATTCCGAATGGAAACAATAATTATGGATCATTTTCGAGTGAGGACTTGCAATAAAGTTATTCATTCAGTTGCAAATACTGGTTATAAGGTCTAGCCATTGGTACTCTTTCATGTTTAGACAGTCTTTCTGTCATTATTCAATAAAATGTTTTTAATCATGCTAATAAACTTGTTTTGGAAATTAAAAAAATAAAGATAATTAGCTACTAAAATATGAAGTGAGAAAAAATCAGAGTTGAAATGGACCCTGAGGATGGAGTAGGGTATAGTGACTGGAAGGGAAGACTGACGGAGATATCTGGTGATGAAGTTTCTATACCTCCTGACAGAGATTTTGGCTACACAAATGTAAGCTATGTCAAAATTAGTGAATGGACAGTTAACATATGCACAATTCATTGCAGTATGTAAGTTTTACATCAAAAGAAAAAAGTAAAAGAAAGTATTGATCTCCAGCAATAGTGTGTGTTGTAAAGTATCTAGAGGAAAATTTACTGATGTCTACAACTAATTTACTTGAAACATTTTCAAAATAAGATGAGTCATGGATGGAGGAGTTGATAGTTATATGAAAAAGTAAGTTTAGTGAAGGTTAATATTTATATAGTTATTCACTATGAAATCTGTCAAATTTGCCTTATTTTTTTAAAAAATTACAATGTTATCATAATAACTTTGAGTTATTAGGTTTGAAACATGTTTTAAATAGTGTCCCAATATAAATAATTAGTGTTTTCCAAATTAAGAAGCCCTGGAAACATTGGTAGAAAGCTGAAAACATAAGTCAATCCTTGTAAAAGGGATAAAGCTAAAATCCTCCAAAAGTTGAGGAAATGTTAAAAAAAGAAAAGAAAAAAAAAGGCAGCCATATCCCTCCTAAACTGTGAGGAGAGAAATTAGTATCATTTACAGCACCATATAGGTGCCATTTTGGAAGTTTTACTGTAATAGAATGAAAACATGAAACACTGCTTTCCATTTTTCAGTACAATTTCTGTAAAAATAAAAAGTAGATGAATCAGATATCAAACATTTATGAGACCAGTGAACACAATGGTTTAGTTCAAAACTCTGTAAAAATAAAACTGGTTCATAGGAATTTTGTGAGGTGAAAATTGTAAATGCCAAAATAAAAATGCAGTATGGTCAGTGTATACCAGGACCATCTTCTTCTTCCCAGAAACTTCATTAGCCCACAGTTTAGAATTTAACATAAAGTATAATGTATTATCATCTGGACCAGATTATTAGCCTGTCTTTTGCAGAACAGGTAGCTTGTTATTTAATGTGATTGCATGATAAAAAGGCTGGCTATGCCTTGTAAAAATGTATCAGCAGTTGCCACTACAGCAGAATCTATTACATAATTGGAAGCACAAAGTACTGCTTTTGGAGCTGAGAGGAAGAAATTGAATAGCTGGTTCATCATGCTGTTTCACAAAGTGGGAATCAGGACTGTAGGCAGTAACACACTGGCATCACAGGTCAGCCAGGCTGTGTGGATCGCTATACCTGAGAGAACCAGTGGAGCCCAGATACACTTGGCTCTTTAAGTGCTATTTAATCACCTTAGGAGATGTCTGCACTGTTTTTATCTTGCTCTCTTTTATGGAAAAACAGAAGCTCTTAGCACAATAAATGTACTGAATCTCTGCTATAGAGGGAATAAAAGAAAAAGAACTTCATGATAACCAAAAAAGACATTTTAATACCTATCTGGTACCTAATATAGAACCAGACACATAGTAGTGAGTCAGGCAATGTTTCCAGGTTAAATGAAAGCATGAATGAATGAGTGCATTTTTTTTGTCATCACACCTTAATAGAATAAATACTATTTGCAAGGATTTTTGCTGGATTGCAGTCAGGACACAAAGCTTCATGGTGCTGGATCTCAAGAAACCTATAATTTTTCAGGGAATTCTTACAAGTATTTATACCACAGGCAGAAAATGATAAGAGCTATTTGTGAGAGAAATTTTGAGAGCACTGGAGGATAGAAACAGCTAGGACCATCTTGGAAGTCTGTGAATTCAGTTGCATTTGGAAGGATGGTAAGACATCAATAGATGGAAAAGAGGTTGAGAAAATTAGGTATTATAGGTAAATTTAGGTAAAAGAATGGAATGGACTGGACATAAAATATGACTTTCTTTTTTAATCAGCTTTATATAATTTACATATAATATAATTTATGAATAGTTTATTGTTCAATAGGGTTTTATATACTTACAGTCTTTCATGACAAAAAATAATAATGAAATACAACATTTCCATCACTTGTAAAAGTTCTCTCACATTCTATACAAGAATCGCATTGCCCCCTGAAACATACTACAGAATCAACACAGATATATTATTTTATACTTTTAAACATCAGAATTCCAAAATAAGTCTCATGGGAATACAATCGAAGTATCGTCAGAGCTGCCGAAGGCTCCAGAAGGCATCTGTTGTCTCCTCCAGTCTCTGGAGGCTCTCAGTATTTCTTGGCTTGTGAACATGTCACCCCAATCTTTTGTTGTCTCATTGGCTCTCCTCTTCCTGTCACCCATCCTGTGCTCTCCTTCTGCTCCTTCTGACTCCTGCACCTGCTCACTCTGAGTGCAAAATGCCACTTGGATAATCCAGCACAATGTTCATCCCCATTCTCAAGGCTCTTAACTTAATCACATATGCAAAATCTTTTTACCATTTTAAGTAACATTCACAGGTACAGAGGAATTATGATGTAGAGTATTTGTGGAGGGAATATTACTGAGTTTTGATACCACTCCCCTGCCCAAAACCCTTGACCCTGGAAATCACCGATCACTCTTTTATATCACTGTAATTTTGCCTTTTCTAGAAAGTAATATAAATGGAATCATGCAGCATAAAGCAATCTTTTGTGTATGGTGTCTTTTTCTTAGCATGATGCTTTTGAGATTCATCCATGGTGTTGAGGGTAACAGCAGCTTTTTTAATTTGTATTGTGGCATAGTTACCATTGAATAAGTATGTGACAATTTGTTTATTTGCTCATCGAGTGATGCTCTTTTGAGTTTTTCTCTAGGTTTTGATTATTATAAATAAAGCTGTTATGGATATGAGTCAGTATTATTTTGAAATATGTTCTTATTGCTCTTGTTTAAAAACAGGCATTTGTAGAATACCTTTATAAGAAGCTGTTAAACTACTTCCAGTGAGGCTGTGCAATTTTGCATTCTCAGCAATGAATGAGAGATTCAGTTAAGACTGATCTTTACTGAAACTTGTTATTGTTTGTTAGTTTTAAGCCATTCTTTTTTCTTTTCTTTATTTATCTTAATTATTGTTTTTGTACAGTTTTCTGTCTTCTACTCCCATCCCAGCCCACCGCCCCAGCCCTCCCCACCTCCTCCCATTTCCATCCCCCCTAGTTTCTGTCCATGTGTCCTTTATTCTTGTTGCTCTAAATCCTTCTTCTTTCCCCTGAAATTCCCTCCCCTCTTCTTAATGGTATGCAGCTGTATCTCATTATTCTTTTTAAGTTTCAGTAATAACTATCTTTGTGTGTTTGTTTGCAATTGATGTATCATTGTTGTTTATTTTTTTTTTTGCCTATTTTAAATTGGGGTGTTTATTTTCTATTGAGTTAAAAAATAATGTACATATTCTGTAACACAAATCTTGTATTAAAATATGTTTCAAAGTATAATTCTCAGTTTGTTGATGCCATTTTTGTCATTAATAATGTGTTTTGAAAAGAGGAAGTTTTTAATTGTGATAAAATCCAATTTATATTTTTTAATTTTCTCTTTCATGTTTATTGTTATCCTTTCTCAGAATTATTTGCCTTATCCAAGGTCGCATTGATTTTCCTCATATGCTTTCTTTTGGAAGTTTAATAAAGTTAGGTCTTACATTTAGGATTTTAATTTACTTAAAGCTAATTATTGAATATGATGTGAGGTAAGAACAAAGATTTACTTTTATATGTATGACCAATTCTAGAGCAAAGGTGGGGAATGAATATGAAAGTATATAGGCAAGTGATATAAAATATTGTTTTAAATATGCTTTGTAGTTTGACTAATTTTAAATTTACAAAAATGATTGCAAAGGTAGTACATAATTCCCTGGAATCCCTTACTAGTTTGCATATATAGAAATGCCTAGGCCCTGGTTGGCGTGGCCCATGGGACTGAGTGCCTGACTGCAGAGCAAAGGGTCATGGGTTGATTCCCAGTCAGGGCGCATGCCTGGGTTGTGGGCTAGGTCCCCAGTAGGGGACATGTGAAAGCAACCACACACCAATGTTTCTCTCCCTCTCTCCCTCCCTTCCCTTCTCTCTAAACCTAAATATAAAATATTTTTAAAATGTCAAGTCTTCTTCATCTGTGTATCTTTAAATATAAGTGCTACTATCTTTTTTGTTTTCAAGTAGGACCTTCTCTAATTACTGCTTTCTGTTTTTTCTTTCTGGAATTTCTAAAGTTAGATAATGGGGCTCCTGCTGTCATTCTTTGTGTCTTCTCTTTGAACATTTGTCTCACTTTTTGAGAAATTTCATTGACTTCATGTTTTTTTACTGAGGTTTTAAAATAATTTTTTCATCACAATTTTAATTCTCAGAAGTCTTGTCATGAATGCTAGTGGCTCTGTTTCATACATATATTTGTGTTTTAGAGATATCATGCCTTAAGTTTTACTCTTCTTCCTGCTGTACCATTTCCTAAACACACATACAGGTGGTGTGTGTAACTTTTGTGCTGCTACTTTCTTTTTTTCTTTAATAATATAATTTATTATATTTATTAATTATGCTATTACAGTTTTCCCAGTCCCCCCCCCTTAATTCCCCTTCGCCTGCACACCCCCTCCCACCCACATCCTCCCCTCTAGTTCATGTCCATGGGTCATACATATAAGTTCTTTGTCTTCTACATTTCCAATATTATTCTTACCCTCCCCTGTCTACTTTCTACCTACCATCTATGCTACTTATTTTCTGTACCTTCCCCCCTCTCCTTCTCACACTTCCCTGTTGCTAACCCTCCATGTGATCTCCATTTCTGTGGTTCTGTTCTCATTCTAGGTGTTTGCTTAGTTTGCTTTTGTTTTAGGTGCAGTTATTAATAACTGTGAGTTTGTTGTCATTTTAACATTCATATTTTTTATCTTCTTTTTCTTAGATAAATCTCTTTAACATTTCATATAATAAGGGCTTGGTAATGATGAACTCTAACTTGACCTTATCTGAGAAGCACTTTATTTGCCCTTCCATTCTAAATGAAAGCTTTGCTGGATAGAGTAATCTTGGATGTGGGTCCTTGCCTTTCATGACTTGGAACACTTTTTTCCAGCCCCTTCTAGCCAGGTCTCTTTTGAGAAATCAGCTGACAGTCATGGGAACTCCTTTGTAGGTAACTGTCTCCTTTTCTCTTGCTGCTTTTAAGATTCTCTCCTGCCCTGGCTGGTGTAGCTCAGTGGATTGAGCGCGGGCCTGCGAACCAAAGGATCGTGGTTCGATTCCCAGTCAGGGCACATGCCTGGGTTGCCAGGCCAGTTCCCGGCAGGGGACATACAAGAGGCAACCGCACATTGATGTTTCTCTCCCTCTCTCCTTCCCTTCCCCTCTAAAGATAAATAAATAAAATTAAAAAAAAAAAAAAAAAGATTCTCTCCTTATCTTTAGTCTTAGGAAATGTAATTGTGATGTGCCTTGGTGTGTTCCTCCTTAGGTCCAACTTCTTTGGGACTCTCTGAGCTTCCTGGACTTCTTGGAAGTCTCTTTCCTTTGCCAGATTGGGAAAGTCCAAAGTTCTCCTTCATTATTTGTTTCAATAAGTTTTCGATTTCTTGCTCTTCCTCTTCCCCTTCTGGTACCCCTATAACTGGATGTTGGAATGTTCAAAGATGTCCTGGAGGTTCCTAAGCCTCTCCTCATTTTTTTGGAATTCTTGTTTCTTCATGCTTTTCTGGGTGGATGTTTCTTTCTTCCTTCTGGTCCACACTATTGATTTGAGTCCCAGTTTTCTTCCCATCACTGTTGGATCCCTGTATATTTTCTTTTATTTCACGCAGCGTAGCCTTCATTTTTTCATCTAATTTGCAACCAAATTCAACCAATACTGTGAACATCCTGATTACCAGTATTTTGAACTGTGCATCTGACAGGCTGGCTATCTCTTTGTTGCTTAGTTGTATTTTTTCTGGAGCTTTGATCTGTTCTTTCATTTGGGCCATTTTTTTTTTTTTTCTGTCTTGGCACACCTGAGCCACGAAAGGTTAACTGCCTAAGGCAGGTTCTGAGGAAAGAACTGATGCACCTGACTGACTCAGAACGTGCAGGTAAAAATGCTGGAGCAACTTGTCCCCATGTAAAGTCTACCTGTATCCACACAACTGCGAAAGTACATTCTTGGTGGAAGGGATCACAGCTCTTTTCTTTCCAAGTTTCCACCTGCTGTGTTCCTTCTGTGCTGTTACTTTCTTAAAAAGCTCATGAACCTTAATTGCCTGTATTTCACAAGAGAACATAAAGGTTGATTGGTGTCAATGGGAGAATTAAGTTAACTTCTGGGTTTTGCTGTAGGAAGAATGCGTAAAGAGCTGAGTGGAACTTTGGGCAAATGTGGAGAGAACTTTCTGATCCCTTGTCTGGTTGAACAATGCCATGATGCATGCAGTATGGAAAATCATCCTTATAAGACTTTTAAATAAACCCTTGTTCCCAAATCTCAATTATGATCTGCTACTTCTGACATTTCTAAGTCCTAACTGTAGTTCCCTTGGGTAAAAGACTATTTCTTGTCCATACTTACCTCTGGAAGCACATTAGGCTGCAGTTTATTCTTCCACATCTTAACATGTACTCCTGCACAGTTGTACTTTTATTGAAATGTCACATTTTCTAGTAATTTTCTAATTCCTCCTTTCTTATTCTCATCATTTGTGAATCACTTTGTAACAGTGATTCACAAATGGTATATAACCATTTTTTTAAATTCCTTTCCCAAAATAGAAAAATCTAATAATGCAAAACTTACACTGGAATTACATATTAGATTATGTCATCATGTTACCTGCTATACATTCACTTATTCATTCATGCTTGACCCTCATACGATGATGGATGTGTGATCATTGGGCCCTGAGTGCACTTACAGATTTAATTGCATGTGGAGCATGTGTACTCTGTGGCTGTGGTGACTGTAAAATTGCATATGTGCATAGGCATATATATTACTGCAAGAAAGGAAATTATACACTTATAAAATTTCAAATTTCACCCCAGAGATAGTAAGAAAAAGTTTTATTCTGATGATAACCCTTCAAAGAACGTATCAGACAGGGTGAGACAGTGTATTAGTGCTGTATAATCTGCTAAAACATAGTACTATACACATTTGAGTGCTTTTAAAACATTTTTAAAAAGTTAAAACATACCAAATATTTGAAACAGCTCTATAATGTTAGATACCTCGGATTATAGTTTGTAAATTACTGATCTAAAATGAACTCTAAAGCCTCTTGAAATAATCATCTAATTCTCCAAATATATATATACTTGAAGGTTCCTATTCAAAAAATTGTATAGCAAGTTTTATTCAGTATTTCCTAATATTTTACAGAGGATCACAGGATGAATCCATTAGAATGTTAAATTTAGAAAGAAAGAGCTCCAACTATATAACGAATTATGAAATGCTAAATGTATTTTGGTGAGTTATAATCCATGAGTACCTTACTTATGACTTGGTAGTTTCACATACTATAAGTCAGTTTCAAAGTAATGTACACAAAACTGTAAACCACATTCAGAAACACTGTCTTCACAGTTCTCCAGGGCAGTAAGTGAGAGTCTGGCTTTACGAGGGTCTAATAGAACTAAGAACTACTAGAGGGAACCAGGGAGTGTTGCAGCTTCTCTCTGGATTTTCCACTCTTTGACTTTATCTGATTTGTCTCTGCATATCTGTTTCAGTTTGTATTCCATTTCCCCCTGCTTCTCCATGAATATGGCAGATGATGTAGCCACCTCCTTATGTCCACCACCAACCTTTCACACCCCTGTTCCCCACACCTAATTGCTTACTTGTTGCATCTGGTATATAGCCTGTCCATGTGCTGATATTCTGAGTAGCCTCTCTGCCAATAGGGGTCCTTCCCTGGTTCCTTCAGCTTTGCAGAGTCACAGAATATGAAAAGGCTGCTGAGGCACCGTACTGGGGAGTGTTGGGTTATGGCTGAGAAGTGAGCAGTGAGTAGTTGTAGCTCTTAGGGAAAGGCAAACACACTGTTTATCACAGAATGTGTTTCTCTGCCAAAAATAAGTAGTCCTGGGAAGATCAATTCTCTATTTAATTATTAACAAGTAAATTAATAACTTTGTACTCTTGTATAGGAACTGGGTTAACATTATTTTGCTGGCACTTCAATGGGCTTTCCAAAACAGAAACAAGGTATTTTAGGCTTAAGTGCTATGAAAAAATTTCTAATATTGTATTGTTCTGTTATTTTGAAGAGGTCATCAGAATGTGACTCTGCTTATTTTGAATTTTTGAGTTTACATATTAAATGAGGTTGAATTCAAATTAAAACACTGACAAATCAAGAGTGAACTACATGTTTGCCATGCTTACTTTCCAGCTGATAGAAGTAATTACCAAAGTTGTTTTAGGGGGAGCTTTTGATAATGTTAGTAACCCTCTTGTAGTATAGTTGATACTCTAGAAAGAGAACAGCACAGAAATAAAGTTAGCATACTAATTCTTTTCCATGTGAGGTTTGAGGGTTTTAGGTGGGGCTTAATCAAAGTCAGCCTGTAGGTAGTGTTTCTGAGATTGGAGAAATAACACCTCATATTGGTGTGACATTGCAGAAGCAAAAAAGCATTTGAAGAGCTGGGATGATGGACTTTAGGATTACTGGATGAATAAATAAAAAGTACAAGTCTGGAGTTTCCTTTTTTGATTTAGATATTTGACTGCTAGACTATAATTTAAATAATATCCAAGGCTTCAGTAAATTACCCATATACATAGAAAATACAAAAAAAATCACCTCAATAGAATGTCTGAAAATTATTTTTCAAATAAGCCAATCATACATGGATCAACTTTCAGCCAAGGCTTAGTATCTAGAGACACATTCATATATTGTAGATATAAAGTTGGCATTTCAAGAGCTGATCAATGCATACTGCTTTAATAATCTGTGCTTAAAAGGACAAGAAGTTCTTAATTTCAATGTCAAAGCTGCTATTTTAGAGTTCATATTAGAGTCTTTACTAAAAGACTATTGACTAATTTTAGTATAAACTATTAAGATACTTTACTTTTAAAAAGTGGATGTAGTTGAGTGCCAAAAATGCCATTAGCAAAGGTAGAGTGCACACTGGAGACACTTCTCTTGTGCTGTCCTCAGTGAAGGCCTTCATTCTTTCAGGGGGACATTTTCCCCTTATTTGGGCCATTAACACTTTTATGCACCTTTTCAATGTACTGCAACAGGAAACACTTTTCCACGCTATACAGTTGTGATTTGGTAATATCTTCCCCCCTGCAAGTGCTGAGTTTTGTATCTCTGACACAACATACCTAGCGTACTATGCCAGGAAGTGAAGTTAATCAGGCTGTGCCCACCAAAGTTTTCATGGTTGGGTCAGTGAATTAATGAATGTCTATTACACCACCAGAAAGAGCAGTTACAATAGCAAATACCACAATACATAACTAAAATACAATAAGGAGTAATAGCAAAACTAGAAACATGTGTATTGTGAAATAATTTTTGACACTTCTTGTGTTTTTACATGACTGCACTGAATAAAATTCAATACCATGAAGCCCCATGGAAACTGCAGCGTAGGAGCTCCCCTCTACATGGTGGCAGCAGCCAGCTGCTCAGAGCAACAAATGGTGTTGTCTGTGGCTCCTGTAGCAACAGGCTGGGAGCATCTAATAGATTTTTCCTTTCTCTAACATTTTTCTCCCCCCCCCCAAGTTTTATAATGTTTGAGACATGTAAGTGATGAAAGAATAAGATACATCAAAACTGTCTCTATTATATTCAAGTCATTGTTCAGCTTGACTTCATTTAGTTCATGAACCTCTTTTTAAAAAGCACCAAGTAGCTCCCTTGCCTTAGCATGGTTAAGCAAAAAGTACAAGATTATACAGCTGGTCAGAAAGTAGAGCTGGGATTAGAACTCATGTCTGACTTTTAGAGTCTGTGACCTCAATATTCTGCAGTGCAGATCCCAGCAAATACCACAGCTACCCTATCCCACCTACCCTAAGTGAAGGTGACTTTAAAGGGAAAGAGGGTATAGGCAAGGAAGAAGAAAGAAAGGAAAGGAAAGGAGACACTTTTCCCCCTCCATTTTCACTGAAACCCAGTATGGTCTCCTTCACTTAAACAGCACAAATTTTTGTGTAGGGCCTGTGGATTGGAGGAAGTTAGATGAGCTAACCTTGCACAGCATGGTCCCTGTATTTTGGAAGGTGTAACAGTAACTAATCATAAGGCAAGTGCTAGGAGACTGGCTGCTCCGAATACAAGCAGGTAATAGTTTCACAGGTAGTTAGCAAGGAAACATTTAGTGAAGTCTTCAGTTAACTCAGTAACTAGCACCCTGAAATTATGAGTTTTTTTCAGCTTTTACATATACATGGGTGAGGTAAGTAGAAATAATCAGGAATTCTCAGTCCACACACTTACTGTTGTTTTGTTTTATTTAAACTTCTTAATAAAACAGTGAACATAACTAACACTTCAGAGAGTTCTAAGGTCTCTTAGAGGAATGTAACATGGCTATGACTCCACTCAACTACTAGCAGAGACGTCCATGAAAGTTTGCAGGAATGACTGTGCTATATAATCAAAACAAATGTTAACTCACAAAATCTGAAGACAAGAGCAATTTAAAGTTACTGGGGAGGCTAAGATATATGTAAAAAAACCACTGTGATGCAAAGCATTTAAATTGGTAAATTAGATTACCATTACTGCCAGAATAAATATTTTTAGTAATAAGGGAGAAAAGTTAATGAAATGAAAATTGAGTTGTTCAAGGTTAGGGAAGCAAAACTGATTAAAGTGTTTCAGCAACATCGTGATTAGTAGGATGACTCACTTTTGCACCAAGACCAATTTGAACTTACAGAAATTAAAATCGCAGTCTCCTAATAAGACAGAAAATATCAGATGAGGAATGAGCAATTATCAGTCAATTAGGTAAACTCTAATGTTTACCTAAAAAGTACATGCTTTAATCCAGTGCAGGAGGAACATTTTGCCAGACAATAATGCTTGGAGGCATTAAAAAACACCTGCTATTTTAAAAAAAGTTGTGCCTTGACAGATAAACATCAAACTGAAAATTATGGATATAAATTTCCATTGTTTGAATGCCTGATCCTTAGTATAAGATACAAACAAGGGCTATTTGTGACATACTGTCTTTGTTGTATAAGCAATAACTCTCTAATACTTGTTTACTAAGTTTATACTCTCATACAGATTGTGTTCATAAATGTATATGTGGGGGTTATCTATATTATTAAAAATTATTAAATGCAACAATTTAGGTGATGCAAACAAACTTTAACACTTCATTAAGCAGAGAGTCTCCATTTGGAGAACTGTAAAGTGGAGTGGAAAATTGAAAGCTTTTGTAGGGAAAAGAATAAAGAACAAGGAGGGGGAAATAGAAAATATCTGATTGATGGGGGCCACATAGTCAACCTTATTTGAAGTGAGAAGAAATAAGGAAATGAGTATAAACCCTAGAGTTGGCTTGGCATTTGGGGATTAGCTCCCTGGATATATTGTGTTTCTGGTCTAGCAGAGCATTTACAAGGACACAAATGTTATCTTAAATTTCAATTTGCTAATGTGGCATCCAGGCAGGAGTGGCTCCATCTTGGGTCTAGAAAGTTAATTGCAATGGTATCCACATACAGCAATTTCGTGTATGCTTTCTAACCAAAACTTGTCTTAAAAATTAAATTCTAAGCACCAAAAGTCATTTCATCCTTTCCCACTTCTAGAAATACATAATTAAACATAGGTATAATCTACAGAATGACAAAATATTCCATTTTGATATCTGCCACTGTATTAGTGTCCTATTGCTGCAAAACAGATTATCACAAAGTCAGTAGTTTAAAACAACCCAAATTCGTTATCTCACATTTTGTAGATGAGATTTGGGTTTCACAGGGCCAAAATCAAGGTTTTGGCAAGTTCTGTGTTTCTTTCTGGAGGCTCTAGGGTAAGTCTGCTTCCAAGCAGAGTTAAATCCCATGCAATTTTAGGACAGCCATCTTGTGAGCTGTCTGCTAGGGCTCATTCTTCTCTTCTTGAGACTTCCCTCATTCCTTGGCTCAGGGCTGCTTCCTCCATCTTCAGTCCAGTAAGGATGACTGGGGACCTCCTCCCCTCTGACTCACTTCTCTTTTGCCATATCTCTCTGCTTCCAGCTGACAAATTTCTCTGCTTTGAAAATTCAAGTGATAAGACTACCTGGATAATCCAGGATGGTAATCCCACTCACCAACAAAATCCTTTCCCAGTACTGCCTAGGTTGGTGTTTGAATCATGAGGGGATGGGAATCTTATAAGAATCCTCTTATAATTTTGTCTGCCGCAGTCATTGCCACTGATCTTGTGAATTTAAAAACTAAATTTAGGATATAATTTCAATGCCACCACAATTCATTGTGCTGATACACTTAAAAAACAAACTACTTCTATGTCTGTGAAATATGCCATTGGAACTTTAATAGGTATTGCATTGAATCTGTAAATTGCTTTGGGTAGTATAGACATTTTGATGATATTAATTCTTCCGATCCATGAACACAGTATATGCTTTCATTTGTTTGTGTCTTCCTTGATTTCTTTCTTCAGCGTTGTGTAGTTTTTTGCATACAGGTCTTTTACCTCCTTGGTTAGGTTTATTCCTAGGTATTTTATTTTTCTTTTTGCTATATCGAATGGAATTTTTTTCTTGATTTCTGCTTCTGCTGTTTCACTGTTGGTATACAAAAATGCCTTTGATTTCTGGATATTGACTATGTATCCAGCTGTTTGGCCAAATTCATTTATTGTGTCGAGCAGGTTTTTGGCTGAGTCTATAGGATTTTTCTATGTACACTATCATGTCATCTGCAAACAATGATAGTTTTGTTTCCTCCTTTCCAATTTGGATGCTAGAGCAAGGGACATAGAGGAAAGAATAAAAAAAATGGGATCTCATCAAAATAAAAAGCTTCTGCACAGCTAAAGAAAACAGTATTGAAATAAAAAGAGAACCAACTGTATGGGAAAACATATTTGACAATGATACCTCAGACAAGGGATTAATCTCCAAAATATATAAAGAACTTACAAGACTCTACTCTAAGAAGACAAGCAACCCAATTAAAAAATGGGCAAAGGATTTGAACAGACACTTCTCCAAGGAGGACATACAGAAGATCCAGAGACACATGAAAAGATGCTCGATATCTCTAGCTATCAGAGAGATGCAAATTAAAACTACAATGAGATACCACTTGACACCAGTCAGAATGACCTTCATAAACAAAGCAACAAACAGCAAGTGTTGGAGAGGTTGTGGAGAAAAGGGGACCCTAGTGCACTGTTGGTGGGATTGCAGATTGGTACAACCACTATGGAAAACAGTATTGAATTTTCTAAGAAAACTAAAAATGAACATACCTTTTGACCCAGCAATTCCACTGCTTGGATTATATCCTAAGAACCCTGAAACACCAATCCAAAAGAACCTATGCACCCCTATGTTCATAGCAGCACAATTTACAATAGCCAAGTGCTGGAAGCAACCTAGGTGCCCATCAGTTAATGAATGGATCAAAAAACTGTGGTACATTTACACAATGGAATTCTATGCAGCAGAAAGAAAGAAGGAGCTCCTACCCTTTGCAACAGCATGGATGGAATTGGAGAGCATTATGCTAAGCGAAGTAAGCCAGGCAGTGAAAGACAAATACCATATGATCTCACCTTTAACAGGAACCTAATCAACAAAACAAACATACAAGCATAATATAAAAAAAATCACTGAATTTGAGAAAAGTCTGAAAGTGACCTGAACGGGAGGGGAGGGAATTTCAGGGGAAAAGGGGAACGGTTTAGAGCAACAAGTATAAAGGACTCATGGACAAAAACTATGGGGGGTGGAAATGGGAGGAAGGTGGGGAGGGCTGGGGTGATGGGCTGGGGGTGGGGTAAAAGACAGAAAACTGTACAATATCAACAATTAAAAAATACTGATTAAAAATAAAAAAACTTCAAATAAATACAATAAAGATATAAATGTAAAAAAAAAGAACTACTTCAACATAAGCTGATTATGAATAATCTTTTCCCTGTGAAGAACTAATCATTTCTGAAACATATCTTGCCAATATTTGGAAATCTTTACCTTTATAAATAGTGAAATCCCATTTGGGCCCAAGTACTTGTGAGAAAATAATCTATTTTCCTAATTCTCCCTCATGAAAACAGTATTTAAGCAATCAGGTGTAAAGTCCTTCTTTTTTATTCTCTCTACTGTCTTGACTACATATATATCAACTTTAAACTTTTTCCAGTTTGTAGGATTTACAGAAATTCAATACTTTACTGCTAAATATTCAATATTAAAATATAATTTTTACTGCATTTATTATTTCACCTACATTCTTCATTCTAAACCTCACAATATTAAATGATTTGTCCAAAGTCAAATGACTGCCACTGAAAGCCAACTGTTATACTTACTTAACATCCCAAAATATTTCTTGGTATATATCATTTATTACTCAACATAGAAAATATACTTTTTTTATCTTTTTTACTTCCTAATTGCTTTTGTTTTTCTTTTTTTAAATTGTGTTCAAGTACAGTAGTCTCCATCACCCCCCGCCACTATTCCCCCCACCCCAGCCATCCTCACTTCCCACTCTTGATCCTAACCCCTTTTGGTTTTGTCCAAGTGTCCTTTATAGATACTCTTGAAAAGCTCAGTTTTTTAAAATATGTTTTATTGATTATGCTATTACAGTGGTCCCATTTTTTTTCTCCCCCTTTTTCCTCTCTGTCCTGTACCCCCAACCCTCCATCATTCCCCCACCTCAGTTCATGCCTATGGGTCATACATGTAAGTTCTTTGGCTTCTCCATTTCCCATACTATTCTTAACCTCCCCTTGCCTATTTGGTACCTACCATTTATGCTTCTTATTCCCTGTACCCTTTCCCCCATTCCCCCTCCTTCCCTCCCTGCTGATAACCCTCCATATGATCTCCATTTCTGTGATTCGGTTCCTGTTCTAGTTGTTTGCTTAGTTCATTTTTGTTTTTTGTTTTTTAGGTTAGGTTGTTGATAGTTGTGAGTTTGTTGTCATTTTCCTGTTCATAGTTTTTGATCTTCTTCTTTTTTCTTAGATAAGTCCCTTTAATATTTCATATATGAAGGGCTTGGTGATTATGGGTTCCTTTAACTTGGGCTTATCTAGGAAATACTTTTTCAACTAACAGCATGATTTGATTAGTCTTACTATTTTTAAAAGTTTTTTTTAAGACTTCTAATATTACTATCCTGCTTGCTTATAGTCACCTCTTTCCCAGGCTTGGATAATGTTCAAACTTATTGTATATAACATTTTTATTCGGTCATCAAGATTACTAAAATGTTCAGCACTGAACCAGACTAAATCTGACAGTGATCAATCAGTAACTCTGTGAGTGACCTTGTGCCTAGTAATGCAACCTGCTGAAGTGACAGATACACTATGTTGTACTCCAACTTCTCATGAGTTTCACAAGACCGAAAAAAGAGTCTTGTTGATGCAGTTTTATCAAATGTTTCTTTTTCTTGAAATTTCAAGCTTGTTTTTAATACTTTAACTAGGAAGTGGTATATGAGAATTTTCTATGTAGCTGTGTTTGTTACATTTATATGTAGCTTTAAAAATAATTACATATTTATGATCTTTTCAGTATTCTTCAGACACATTCAGCTTTTGCATAACACTAATTTATTTTAGATATTACAAGCTTGTATATTTGACTTTCTGTAATTTTTATTCTTTTAAAATAAGGTTGCATTATTTACAACCTTTTGTAGTTCATTCATCCATTTATTAAGTATTTATTGGGTAACTATGTTGTACCCTTAAGTGTTGGGGCCACACAATGCAAAAGATGAAATTCCTGCTTTTGTGCATTCTGACAAGGAGACAAAATAAATAAGAAATGGATAAAAATACTATTGGTTTCAGAGAGTATAGGTGCTATGGACAAAATAAAGCAGAGTAAATAGAGAGAGAACAAAGAGAGAAAGATGTGCTGTTTTACATTGGAGCTGGGGAGGAGGTGGAGGGAGGCCTGAATGATGTGCACCTGCGTCAGGAAAGGCTTTGCAGACAAAGGTCAGCAGGTGAGAGTCCCTGAATTGGGGATGAGCTTGGAGGCATGAAGCACAAGCAGGTGGGAAGTGATAGAATGCTAAGAAATGAGCAGACCCACCAATATTTCAGTGTGAGGGCTAAAATCCAAATGATACTTAAAAATCATATGTTTACAAATTTAAAAGTTATAATAAATCAAGCTACACTTGTTCCTAGCCAACATTCCCACTTCATGACCTGGAGGTTAAGGGGACCTGTTCTGGCTTCTTTGACCAGACCTGCCACCTACAAGCTGGATCAGGAGCACTGGTGTATTGAGGTTGGGCAAGGGGAACCTGGGCCCAAATCCAGGACTCTGGAGGCTGATTGGGTCCACCTGAGCCCAAGTCGGTGCCTGAGCTGTGTCAGCTCAACAGAGAGCTGAAAAAGGGCAGGTTTTGCTCCCTACGCCCAATTTTCCTGACTTGAGATTTCCAGGCTGCTTGAAAGCTTTCCAAGATTACACCACCCCAGAGGAAGTAGCACCTTTTGGAAGGCCTGGGAGACCCCAACTTTAAACAAAGGTATGCATTCTTCTCAGTTCCGTTCCTCACGTGATATGTCCTGTCCTCTAATTCTTGTTTGACAGTTAGTGAACTTCCAGAAATTGTTCTAAGGAAACAACAACAAAGAAAACTTTGTGAAGTATATCACTTGCTAATGTGCTGGAGGGTCCCAAGGCAGTAGTGAAGATGAGGGTTGAGAAGTGCTCAGGGCCATGCCTTGTGAATTTTAAGGCTGCACTGGAAACTCAGGTGTTAATCTCTATGTGATAGGAAGTGTTTAGAGAGTGGAATCTAGACTTAGATTGAAAGTGCCTCATAGGATTCCTCCAATCAATATGTGTTCCTCATTATGATCGACAAATTACACATTTCTTCTCTAAACATCTTGTCTTTGTAGAGTAAGTTTTGCATTGTATTTTGGGTGATTATAGGGTGTGAACGCCTCTTACGCTGGACTTTATCTATGGCAATACTGTGATACCTCTTATGACATTTTATATTTTTGTTGGTATTGTTTTATTTTGCAACAATCTTAAGCTGAACAATATTATTAGAAATATGGTACAAATAAATTATTTTTTCCTAACCATCTTAGAGTAGGTTATTAAAATCAAACTCCGCCAATTCCAAATACTTTACTATTTCCTACAAATAAGAATATTGTCCTATATAATCACAAAATAATTATTGAATTCCAGGGAAGGAGGGAGAGAAAGGGGACAGGGGACTGGGGAGATGGGAGAGAAAAGGGAGAAAGAGGGATCTTTATGGAGGCGATACCAAAGGGTAGTAAATACTACCCGCCAAATACTAACTGTATTTTCTTCAAAGCTCTTAAAGTCACTATATATTTGGGACCCGAAGTCACCCTTGACTTTTTGTAAAAATCATTTTCCTTTAACTCCAGCTTGTCAGTGAAATCCTGCATTTTCTGTCTCTAAAAAATACATTGAATCAGCTTCTCCCCATCTCTCACCTGCCACCACTTAGTCTAGCCAGCACCATCACTTGCCTCTGTACTGAACCTCCTGATTCTGACTCCAGTTTTAACAACTCCAATTTATTCTCCACATATTAGGCAGCTTAATAAAAGTATTTCAAATTATGTCATCTCCTTGGACTCACACTGCTTCCTTCAGCTTCTTCCCACTACCCTTGGAATAAATTTAAAATCCACATGGACAGTCAATTATTACACAAAGTATCTGCCCACTCCTCACTGCCATTCCCTGCTATTTCTCCATAGCCCCCAGCAATTCAGCCATGTGGACTTCTCATCAACTTTTAATGTATTCCAAACTTTCCATAGTGCAGAAATTGTCACATATTCTACTTCTTTTTCCGCCCCTTCCCCTATCCAACACACATACACATACCAGTTCCCATCATTTTTATGACTAATTTCTTTACATTCTTCTGGGTCCTTTTCTATATTATTACATTCTCTGAGAGGTCTTTAACTTTACGAGTTCACCCTTGGTTATTCAGTCACCTTCCATCTCTGCGTTCAGTGTTTTCAGTGCATGTCACACACACACACGTACACATTATGTGACTTACTTATTGTCTGCTTCTCATAGAGCAATAAGCTGGCAAAAGACATAATTCATGGGTATTTCATTAATAAACAAATGCCTGGTGTCACATAATTGGTAGTTAATAAATGGTTGCCTAGGGAGGAAAGGAGAGTTTTAAAAGTCAGGCTCTACTAGGTGTAAAATTGGGAGCTAAAAGAAAACTATCAATGGCTATTTGATAAGACTTAGTTGTTACTACAAATGGAGAAGGAGTAGAAATACATATATATTTATTTACTTATTTAATGAATTTGCAATAATCACTTATTAAATCCTTTCTGACAATGTGTAAAGCATGTTAATGAGAATGTTTGAGCTTCTGTCTGTTAGTATCTCACAAATAGGTTCTGATACCAAAAATATTAAAAATATTTATCAGAAATAGAGAAATTCAAATTACTTGTTCTGGATTTACGTTTTTTTGACATTTGAAATCTGAAGTCCAGATATAGATAAAAATCACTGATATTAATCTGCATAAAGAGAATAAGGATAAAATCTTGTGGATGACTAGTATCTATTAATCAGGAGGATCCATCAAGCAAAATGAGTTGTGGCATTACATACATGCATATTTGCATGCATATCTAATAACAGGATGTATCAGTCATGATTATTGACTAAAATAACAAAAGTGGCTCTGGTTAACTTCAAAGGAAAATAAATTATTGAAAGATTACTGAATGGCTAGTCTAAATGATTGGAAATCTGGAGAACCTGGCATAGAAAATTGACAAGAACTAAATGAACCTAAGACACTGGAGCAAGCCAGGGTCATGGAGCAAGGAGATGAGGCTGTGGCTACTGGTGAGCCTGCTCCTGGTTGCTCAGCCACTGCATCAATCTGAGCTTAGCCTCACTGCCAGTCCCTTAGGGATATCCCTATGATCTTGTTCAGCTTTGCAAAATTTGATTTCTCAAGATGGTTCTTTTTGGATAGGCATGCCTGCTTCCCTTCTAACTGCTTAAATAAAGGTAGGGGGTACTTGATTTACATCAAGGCAATGATAATACACTGAGTGCTTTCCCCAAAGTATAATGAGTGTGTAGACACTGGTAATCTTCAAGTGACAGTTGTTCACTGCACTCACCACAGCATTATGCGTTTTTGAACAGTAAAATTTTAATGTCTGAGTAATGTATTTGCATTGGCTCTGGTTAGTTTCATTGGAGGATGGGAATCTGCAACCAGGATTTATTGAGCATGGACCCTCACCATTAAGTTTCCAAGACTGCAGCTGTTAGGTTGCCAGGTCCTTGGGCTTGTATTGACTTCTCCTTCCCATGGGCACCAGAGTGAACTGTTTGCTAATCTTACACTTTACTTTCTTCAGGAAGTATTCAGAGTAGCTACCATATGCCTAATTCTAAAAATTCCCTAATTGATGAAGGTCACTGATTGATGATTAGTCTTCTAAAGTACTAATTGTTCATAGTACAAAAGAGCAAAGGCCCTGTAGAAATAATAGCCAAAGTTGGACACATGGGCCTAGCTTTTATGACAGCCAAATGGATACGAAAGATTATAATGGTACCTAAGCATCTGTTAAAACTAACTGTATCAATGATCTGTGAACCAAGCCATGCTTTTATGAGGGACTATTACCACTTCAGAGACATAATTATAGACTATAAGGTCAAACATTTACTTTTAGAAAGAGCCTCTAAGTATAAAATTACATATTGCTCTATAGCATTTTAGAATGTTATTAAGTAGAACCATATCCCCTTCAAATATAAAAATAAACAGAAGAGACATAACTCAAAAGGCATGTATCATATGTTACTTTTCTGTAGATGAAAGTTACAATTTTAATAGGATTTGCAGTTTGCAAATATGGCTTCTAAATAAAGTGTAACAATTAGTTTCAGGTCTGAATGAACTACATAATAGGCATAAATCAGATAAATGCTCTTTTACCCTGGAGTCCTCTTCAGGGGACATCTATCGATGGGGATCTGTAACAATGGAGACACTCCAGTGGCTCATGAATCTTATCTGCTAAATATAGTAGGCAATGAAGTCAAAGATCAATAAAAAGATTAATGGTTTTAATTACCCCTATGTAACCACTTGTGGGTAAAATTTTACTTGCTACTTTTACTGAGGGTAACACACCACAGTCAACTTTCCAGTAAAGCTAATTTGACTTTCTGCTTGGTAAATTGCTCGTTGACAATCTTGTAATGAGTCTGCTCTGTGTGTGACTGAATACTGAACATGCTTCCGCTTGCTAAAATCAGGGGAAAAAGGGCCATAAAGCTGATGAATGACACATAAACAATTTCCCTGTGAAAAGTACTAGGAAAAAAGACAATTTCCAAACAAAAGTTTCTCTGCTTGAGCTGTATGGAGCAAGCAAATGAGTACCAAATAAATGTGGTATTTATGGAGCTGCATGAACAATGCTAATAAATACTGACAGACATCTTCTGAAGATATATGGAGTAACTGACAAATGAAATTGCTTTCTTTTTGACAAAAGAAGAACAAAAATCCAACTTCAGTCTATGTAATTTGCTTATGATTATTGATGAATGCTTGGAGAGAGTACTACTTCATAGTCCATGTATGTATTTGTAAATACACATTAAAAAATAAGTGGGTTTCTTGAAATCTATATTACCCTATTAACCAATGTCACCTCAATAAATTTAATAAAATAAAATTAAAGGTTTCCAGCAGTTCTTTTTAAATTATACCCTGTTGTGCTGTAAGCTTTATCATAATAATGCCAGGGTTAGCACTTCTATACCAAGAATCAAGATAATACATTGTATGGAAGATCTATCAAGGGAGAATGAGTAGGACCATAGGTATAGTATTTTCTTTTTATTTTATTTTAGTTTTATTTTACTTGAAGGACAGATTTTATTATGATTTACAAAGAAGTTATCTTAAAATTATTCATCTTACCATATTTGTTTGCGTAATTTATATTAGCTTTCCTTTTCTTAATTAAGTTTATGGTTACGTTATAGTTCACTGATGGCGTAGTGCATCGTGCATCCACTACCAGCTCAGGGTCTTCTGCTAAAACTAGTTCAGGTGTGGATGATATCTCTCCCTTCAGGATGGTGAATGCAGAACCAGTGCAGGTGCAGGTGATGGCTCAGTTCTTAGTGGCCGTGTGTTGATTACCAGCTCAGGATCTTCTGCTATAGTTGGTGCAGGTCCAGATGATGGCTTCTGAGAAGCAGGCCTTTCCCAGCCATGTCTGAGTTCTGGAGACTTGTTAGAGCAGACCTTCTGCCCTCAGATCAGGCATAGACGTTTGTCTGCATAGAACTCCGCCTGGGTAAAATGAAATTTTCCTCCAGGGCTTGGGATAGACCTCAGGCAGAATGGTATCACTCCATATGCCACATTCGCCCAGCCAGCCACACACAAGTGGAGGATACGTAGGGCTGCCCAGGTGAAATCAGAGTGGTAGCCTGGCCTGAACTGGACTTACCTTGGGCCTTCCTGTGTTTGCTTTTGGGTCCCTCCGGGAGAAGCACCAGAGGCATCTGGGTTGAGACCTGACCCTATGTCTGCAGTATAGGAACAGACTGTAAGTGCAGAATTTCTTAAGGCCACAGCCTCAAGACCTGAGGAAATAATAAGACATGTTATTCTCTCCAGGGTTGCCATCCAAGTGAGCTGGGCAGGGCCTACTCCCAGGCCCCGGAATGTGGCTGCAGAAGGTTTCAAGTTCTGCTGGGCTCTGTCATCAGGAAGTGAAGTCACTGTCTGGGGTCTTCTATGAGGTTGGCCGAAAAGTCTGCTTAGCTTTTTCCATAAAATAAAATATACTTTTTTTATTTTCACCAATAATTTTATTGATTTGGATATTTTGAGTATGTTGGCTACCTCCCATTATTACTTTCTAGTGGATAGAAGCCAGGGGTGCTGCTAAACATATTCCAATACCTAAGACAGCCCCACAGCAAAGAATTATTTGGCCAAAATGTCAATAGTACCAGGAACCCTCACAAACCACTTTTGACATGTTGGATCAGTTACAGCATCTTCTCCATACACTGCACAAATCTTTTTTGTGTGTGTTTCAGTTGTGTTTTTACCTTTCTTGAAATAAAAAAAAAAAAAAAAAAAAAAAACTTAATGCACCAAAAAATGTTTTGTATTTCTTTCCATCTTAAATATTAAAATGGCTATACAAAAAATCACCAATTTTGATAATTTTTTTATGCATGCTGGTATGACAGCTGTCACAATACAATCTAACACAATTGGTTTGAAAAAAGTTAAAGACAAGTAAGTACTACTAGAGCCATTGAATGGAGAAAACTAAACAAACTGTTTGGCCAACCCAATACCTGGGAGTCCTCCTCAGAAAAGAGTTTCAGGGGCCATTCTGGGCTGCCTACTGCCTGTCCTTCACCCCGCACTATATACAGTCACACCATAATTGTTCATACACGTTACACCAACAAAGATGACAGGTTGCAGCCAGAGCCTCAGCTTTGAGGAAAAAAGCTGGGTTCAGATCTGGCTCCTCTTGATTTTGTAATTAAATTTATTGGGGTGACATTGGTTAATAAGATATGTTTCAAGAGTAAAATTTCATGATATGCTATCTGAGTATTGCATTGTGTGTTTACAACTCAAAGTCTAGTTTCCTTCCATCACCATTTATTTTATCCCCTTTTATTCTCTTAACCACCCCCAACCCCCTTTCCCTATGGTAACCACCATAGCGTTGTCTATAAGTCTTTTTGGTCTTGTTCGTTTTTTGTTTGTTTGTTTGTTTTTGCTTTTAATTATATACCCCACATATAAGTGAAATCATGTGGTTCTTGTCCTTTTTCATCTGACTTATTTTGCTTAACATGATACATTCAGGATCCATCCATGTTGTTGCAAATGGCAGTATTTCATCTTTTCCTTTGGTTGAGTAGTATTCTGTCATGTATATGCACCACATCTTCTTTATCCAGCCATCTATCAAAGAACACTGAGGATGTTCCCATGTTTTGGCTATTGTGAATAATGCCGCAATGAACATAGGAGTACATATATGTTTATGACTAAATATTTTCAAGTGCTTTGGGTAGGTATCCAGAAAAGGAATTGTTGGGTCATATGGTTGCTAAATTCTTAACTTTTTGAGGTGCCTCAATACTGTTTTCCATAGTGGCTGCACCAGTTTACACTCCCGCCAGCAGTGTATAAAGGTTCATTTTCTCCCACATCCTCAGGAACACGTGCTATGGCTTGTCTTGTTGATAATAGTCATTCCAACAGGTATAAGGTGGTATCATTTCAGTTCACATTTTTATTTCCTTTGGAATGTTTCTGTAATAAATTAATATATTACCATTACAAGTAGTGATTCTTAATATTGTAAGTGGAGATAGACCTCTAAAATTAGGTTATATAGGATCCTCTGAGAAACAGATGTAAAGATGGAATACAATGTGCAAGGATTTTATTAATGAAATGCTCGTGTGAGAGAAAATATGGAGAAAGATAAGTCCAGAAGAATTCTCAGACTGTAAGTTTGAGCTTCAGTGAAGGAGAGAGGGAAAGAAAGTTGGATGGGAAGGTTTAAAGGAGGCGTGACAAAGCTGTCAGCTAGTTCCTGAGCCATATTTACCTCAGAGTAGTCAAGTGTCTTCCAGAAATGTTTCTGTTTTAGCACTCTGCTGTATTTAGTTATTGGGCAGAAGAAGGCTATGGAAAGCCTGGCCTAAGCAAAGCAGAGTAATGGAATTTCAAATAAAGCATCTGGGGATCTTGATAAACTGGCTTCTCTTTATTTGGAGGTCTTCATATGTAGATATTGGCCTGGAAAACATGTACAAATATGTTCACAACACTTCTGGTTTCAGCTCCAGCATATGAGCTTGAACGTTCTTTCCCATACTGTAAAGTAAGAAAATATTGAACAAACTCAAAAGTAATAACTTCTCTTAGACCAGTAAGATAAATAAAATTGAACAATTAAATAAATCGTTGGCAGATGTGGAAGCCAGGTTTTTCATTTTTGAAGTAAGGGGGTAAAGACTTGCATGGGGAGCCCTAAGTAGTGTTGCTTAGTTGGTTGAGCACCCAACCGTGAACAGAAAGGTCTCCAGTTGGATTCCCAGTCAGGGCACATGCCTGTGTTGTGTGGGCCAGGTCCCCAGGTGGGGGCATGTGAGAGACAACCAATCAATGTTTTTCTCATGCATCAATGTTTCTCTCTCTCCTTCCCTTCTTGTCTCTCTAATAAATTGATAAAATCTTTTTTAAAAAGACTAGTATGGAGCAATGTTGGGATGATCCCTGTGGTAATATAATACAACCGAAGCCAAACATAAACAATGCTCATATTTAGCTTAATAGAAGTAGCGATGAAGATCTATCTATCTAGGTATGGATATAGCTATGGCTATAGATATAGATAGGTACATATACATGGGTTAGTGTACACATATATATTTTCTTACTCTGTTAGTTGAGACTGCCTAGAAGCAAGGATAAGGACAGTCTGAAAGGAACAAACATTCAGTGTCCAAATCTTCATTTCTAGAACTATTCCCCCGTATAAGGAATCCCCCAGGACTTCTTGGGAAAATGGCTAATTCTAGGGATGAGACCAAAAATATAGCACATAAAAATGGGGCTTTTTGTAACGCCCGAAAATAAGGAAGTGCTGAAGACAAGCACAACAACAAACTGGAGTATCAACAAACTGTGACAACAAACCGTGGTGTCAAAGGGACAGAAGAACCAACAGACAGGGACCCAAATGGCCAAAGGTGGAATAATTTGAGCAAGAAAATAATTGTTTATGTTCAGCAAGAAAACCATCGTCTACCTGTTAGTCTCAGACTAGTTAGTGTGGCAGCAGTTAAGAGCTGCTTTCTTTATTTCCCTTAAATTTCAGTGTTTACCTATAGAAATGTGTCTTTTTTATCTCTTGATAGTAAATAATTTCTGCCCCTACATCAAAACCAAATTCTCCTGTATTCTGTCTATAAAATATTGATTCTTGTACAATGAAGCTTTGTATATAAACATATAAAATTGATTACAGTGTTTTAATATTATTTTGAACAAATTGTTACCTATGAAATTAATTAGAAACAAGAAGAATAGAAACTTTTAATCTTCCCTTAATCTTTTTCCAGTGATCTTTCTCACTTAATATAGATCCAAAGTTCTAACCTATATTATTTTCCTTCTTTCTAAAAAACCTCTTTAACATTTCTTGCAAGGTGGGTATACTGGCAAGAAATTCCCTCAATTTTATTTGTCCGATAAAATCTTTATTTCTTCTTGACCTTTGAAAGATAACTTTGCAAGGTACAGAACTTTACTTTGATTTTTTTCCCTCACAACACTGAATATTTCACTTCACTCTGTTCTCGTTTGAATGATGTCTGAGGAAAAGTTGGATATTTTTAGTTTATATAATTTTCTTATAATTACTGATGTTTGAAGAGAAAACTTCTTCATAGACCATATGTGTTTTTATAAATCCATATTCAAGAATAAGTGGGTCTCTGAAAGCTTTCTAGCAATTCTTTTTTAAATTATGCCCTGCTAGGCCATCAGCTTTACTATAATAATGCATGGCTAACACTTCTATACAAAGAATCAAGGTACTACATTAAGTGGAAGATCTATCAAGGGAGAATGAGTAGGACCATAGGTATAATATTTTGTTTGTTTTTATTTCAGTTTATTTTTTGTGGTGTGAGGGGTGAGTGGTGTTATAGTTTTTTAAAGTCATCTTAGACTGATTTACTTTCCCACATTTTTTCCTGTATAATTTGTGTTAACTGTCCTCTCAATTAACATTATTAGAATATTCTTAATATAACACTACGTTAAATGATGATAGTCAAATGTTAGTAAGTTATTGAATACAAACACTCAGGAATGTCAGTACTGGTGGTGTGAATTCAGAGGGCCACTCAAGCCACAAGTGATGAAAGGCCTTGGAATTATATTAGGCAAATGCATAAGCATAATATTTTTTTTTGGAACTTCTCAAAGGAAAATAAAGACATTTTGGAGAACAGTTATTTTCGAACTGGCTGATCTGGGTTGATTTGCTCAACAAATCTGCCAACAGCATGTGACACAAGTGCAAACTGGCCACTCTGAAACTCTTGTATTTCTGGGGACAAGAAACCACATTGGGAGCACCACAATCTCAGAAAGCAAATGTTTACATGGAGTTTGGAGTGCAAAATGTTTAGTGGGTTTCAGTTCTGGTGAAAGCAAGAAGAAGGAGGAATATTAGCCATAGGAAGAAGTCATGTGGTGGTAATACAGACCTGATAAAACTCAGTCAACCTAGGGGTAAGATTTGGAACAAATATATTTTTTCAGTTACCTGGCCTTTATACCCTAGTTTTCTCAATCACCACATGTGTGTAAGGAAGTACATGACCTTGGGTTAGGTCTGTAGCTAAGGCAGACCTGGAAGGGCCTAATAGCTGACTGTGGCCTCCCAGCTACCCTTCTTTTTTTTTTTTTATTTTTTTTTCAATGCAGTTTACATTCAATATTACTTTGTATTAGTTTCAGGTTTACAATATAGCAGTTACACAATCATATAGTTTAGGAAGTGTTCCTTCTGATATTTCCAGTATCTATTTGGCATACATTGTTATCATAATATTATTAACTATATTTTATGCTGTATTTTACAGCCCTATGACTACTTTGTAATTACTAATTTGTACCTCTCAATCCCTACACTTTTTAAAATATTCTCACTGAAGATTTTTTTTTCCTTAATTGATTTTAGAGAGGAAAAGAGGGCAGGAGAGAGAGGGGGGAGAGAGAGAGAGAGAGAGAGAGAGAGAGAGAGAGAGAGAGAGAGAGAGAGAGAGAGAGAGAGAGAGAGAAATATCCATCAGTTGCCTCCCACAGGGGAATTGAACTGCAACCTACATACATACTCTGACTGAAAACTGAACTGCAGTCTTTTAGTGTATGGGACAACACTCCAATCAAATAAGCCACCAGGCCAAGGCAATCCCTACAGCACTAATAGCTGGGCAACAAGTCTTTACGGAAAGGAGGATCTGGGCAGCACATCTCTATTATCACTGCCCAGTCCTTGGGCTGCCCAGACACTCTTCTCCCTAAGAGTTCAGGAAACAGTTCCAATAGGATTCAGTGGACCACTTATTCTGAAAGGAAACTTAAGCCAGCAAGGGCAGTGTAAAAGAGTCTTGTCCTTACTGCTGCAGTTGGTTTGGGCACTTTTATTTTCTTTCTTTGTGTCCCTTCACCACTGTGCCATCAAGATCCCCCCTTACCCTCAGCTACCTCCTCTGCCTGCTTCAGTGGCTAACTTGATGATATAACTGAGATTCTCAACCCTGGGCAATGGGAACCCCAAATCACCATGTTGTTCTTGGACTGAGTTGATCTTACCTGTTCATCCAGGGTCCCAAATGGTCAGGGAGTACCAAAAATTGCTCACACATGTTCCTCCCTGCTCCCATTCTGTACCAGCAGCCCTGCTGATGATCAAGGTCAATTAGTCTGCAAGAAGTGGTGATTTTCTTCTTGCCTCCTGGTCTCTAGATATAAGAAATATAAAGTGCCTACACAGTACATAGTAGCAGTGGGTTTACATAATTCAATGGGCCACTTACTGTATGTCCAGGCAAGTTAGTGACTCTTTGGTGATCAGGACCTCTAATAATACCTAAGCCCAGAGCAGTGGAGACATGAAGCACGAAGCCCCACATGGAAATACTAGGAGTAAAATGTGAGGCAACTCCTGCTTCCCTGCCTGGATTCCAGATCTCATTTCCTGAAAATATGTGCAATGTTAAACATATGTGTATCGATGAAGTAGTTACAAAATACATAAATCATATTGACATTGTATTGACAATCGTATTGACAGAACTGGATAAATAGGTTTTCATAGTGAGAGAAAGCAACAACATAACCTAAAGTTGAATTAAATGCTTAAAAATAAAGTTCTGTTAAGCATATAAAGAAAACTATTATAGAATAGATAGTATGAATAAGTACAGAAATTAAAAAATTACCGCATACAGGACAAGATTATAAATAAGTTTTTAAGGAAAAATACCTTTTATTTTTTACTTTTATTGTTTTATTTTTGTAATTGCTGTTCAGTTGCAGTTATCCCACCTTTTCCCCCATTGCGCTCCCATGCCCTATTCCCCTCCCACTCCCACAGTGGATTCCCCCCATCGTCCATAACCATGTGTCCTCTATTTGTGTCTCTTGGCTTGCCCCTCCCTCTTTTTTTCCCCATCACCACCCTACCCCTTCTCCTCTGGTCACTGTCAGTTTGCTCTTTATTTCCAAGTCTCTGGTTGTATTTTGCTCATTTGCTTGATTAGTTGATTAGGTTCCACTTATAGATGAAATCATACGGTATTTGTCTTTCACCGCCTGGCTTATTTCAGTTGCATAATGCTTTCCAGTTCCATCCATGCTGCAGTCAAGGGTAGAAGCTTCTTCTTTCTTTCTGCTCCATAGTATTCCATTGTGCAAATGTATCACAGTTTTTTGATCCTCTCATTTACTGATGGCCACTTGGGTTGCTTCCAGCACTTGGCTATTGTAAATAATGTTGAGATGAACATGGGGTTGCTTAGGTTCTTTTGAATTGGAGAGTCAGGATTCTTAAGGTATAACCCCAGCAGTGGGATCAATGGATCAGAAGGCAGATCCATCTTTAGTTTTTTTGGGGAAAATCCGTACTGTTTTCCACAGTGGCTGTACCAGTCTGCATTCCCACCAGGAGTGTACTAGGCTTCCTTTTTCTCCATAACCTTTCCAACACTTGTTTGTTGATATATTAATGATGGCTATTTTGACCCATGTGAAGTAGTATCTCACTGTAGTTTTAATTTGCATCTCTCTAATGGCTAGCGATGTTGAATATTTTTTTCATGAGTCCTCTTTGGAAATGTGTCTGTTCAGGTCCTTTGCACATTTTTTAATTGGACTCTTGGTCTTCCTGGTATGGAGTCATATGAGTTCTTTATATATTTTGGAGATCAGTCCCTTGTCTGAGGTATCATTGGCAATGTTTTCTCAAATGGTTGATTCCCTTTCCATTTTGTTGATGGTTTCTTTAGTCCTGAAGAAGTGTTTTAGCTTGATGTAGTACCATGTGTTTATTCTTTCTTCATATCTCTTGCCCTAGGGGATGTATTGGTGAAAATATGCTTCATGGATATCTCAAAATTTCCTGCCTATGCTTTTCTCTTGGACTTTTATGGCATTACAACTGAAATTTAAGTCTTGTATCTATCTTGAAGTTTTTGTGGTGTATGGTGTAAGTTGGTGGTGTAGTTTCATTTTTTAACATGTACTTGTTCAGATCTCCCAACATCAATTATTGAAGAGGCTATTTTTATTCCATTTTATATTCCTGTCCCCTTCGTCAAATATTAACTGACCATATTGACATGGATTTATTTCTGGGCTCTCTATTCTGTTCCATTGACCTATGTGTCTGTTCTTACACCAGCACCAGACTGAAATCAAGGAAGAAATCAAAAACTTTCTGGAAACAAATGAAAATGAACTCACAAGAGTCCAAGACTTATGGGACACAGCAAAGGCAGTTCTGAGAGGGAAGTTCATAGCAATACAGGCCTACCTAAAAAAGAGAAAAATTTCAAATAAATGACCTAACCCTACATCTATAAAACTAAAGGAACAACGAAAAAGGAAAATACATTTTAAAATGATTAAATCACCCAAATATTTATCAAAGTATTAAAATCGTACTAAATTAACCACTTTTTTAAAACTGTGATTTTAAAAAATTCTCCAACATGAAAAATAATAAAAAATCACATCATAATTTTATGCTAATGTTAGAAAAAACTTCAATGAGGAAAAATTCTGGCAATTACTAAACTAAGCATTGAATTAAATACGTACAAAAAGAGTCATAGAATAATTATTAATACTATCAAAGTTAAGCATGAATAAATATGGAAGTTAATGAGATATAAAAGTAATATAAAGGAAAGGTAAAATACAAAGCTAAAAATTGGTCCTGAAACTAAACAGTTGCAAAACTTGAGGACATCTTATAAAGAAAATAAAATAAAAGATACTATAAATAATATTTGGATTGATGTTGACATAGGTTATGTATATAAGTATATATATTCAGCAGAGATTATATAGTTAGCTGTTTTATTAAATATTATTTTATTATTTATTAACATTAAAATTACAATTTAAATTTGAAACTTAGAAGAAATATAATTATTCATTTAAAACATATTCAACCTTGTAAAGAAAGAAAAAATCTCAATAGAAATATAACTATTAATACTATTTAATTCATAGGTAAGATGTATTTTTACCCCCAAATATATTTTTATTATTTTAAAGATTTTATTTATTTATTTTTAGAGAGACGGGAGAAGGAGGAGAAAGAAAGGAAGGGAAACATCAATGCATGGTTGCCTCTTGCATGCCCCCTACTGGGAACCTGGTCCACAACCCAGGCTAACTGGGAATTGAACCAACTACCCTTTGGTTCACAGGCCAGCACTTAATCCACTGAAACCACACCAGCCAGGGCTACCCACCAAATATTTTAAAACAATATGAGGCTCAGATGATTTTATAGATGATTTCTACCAAAAATTGATAAATATTTCAAACATAATCATTTTTTCTAAATAATGGAAAAAAGGAACTCTTCCAAATTTTATGTGGCCAACATAAACTTAATATCAAAATTAAGAATGAAAATATGAGGCAGGAAAATTACAGGTTACCCTATTGAATACAAATGCAAACACATTTATAGTAATGCAAAGTAAAATACAATATGTATATATGGCATGACCAAGTTAGGTTTATCCCTCTTATTCCAGATCGGTTTAATTTTAAGAAAATCTACATTGTAGTTAATCATATTAATGAATTAAATAAACAAAAATTGATGGTCATTTCACTAGATGCAGTAAAAGCATTGAATAAAATTCAGAATACATTCATAGTAAAATAATAAGTTCATTGTTAAATATCATAATGGAAGGAAACTGATAAAGGTTAAATGAGCAGGCATAATACTTAATAATCATGGTTAAAAGATACAATTTTAGATTAGCTAAATGATGCCTACTATCACTCTTTCTGTAAGAGAAAGGGAGAGAGGAAGACAAAGAGAGGGAGAGAGAGAGATTAGAAAGTATGAACTAGAACTCTCATTAGTTGTTAACTACATGACAATGTCTATGTCAAAATTATACCAAAAAAAAAAAAAAAGCTGTGAAGATTTATTTTTAGAATAAGAAGAATGTAGCAAAACTCTGTATAAAAATCTCAATATACATAAATCAATTGTATTTATTTTTACACATTAGCAGGAAAATGTTATAAATGTAAATTCTTTAAATGCCATTTAAAATAGCTACCCATAAAATAAAATGAGGTATCTAAGACTGAACCTAACAAAAGCTGAATTAAAATAGAATTATTATTAAACTTTTACTGAAAGGCATAAATTCTATGCGTCCCTTTAAAGAATCCCAGTGATCTTCTCCTTTGATAAACATGTAGAGTAGTCCCTTCCCATATGTACCAGCAATAGTCTCTGAAACCAATGCATGTGGTATGTTTCTTCCAAGTTTAGATTATAAAAGATCCTAGCTTCTATCCTGAGTAATCTCTTGCTCTCCCTTTTGAATCACTCATTCTGGGTAAAGCAAGCTGTGATGTGCTAAGTAGCCCTGTGGGTACTTGAACAAATAATCTCAAAAATCTGTGAGCTGTCAATTTGAGTTGGGCTCATTGGATGGCTCATCCCAACTCTGCATGATATTGGTTTGGCTTATTCATGCGTTCATGGACAGCTGGTAGTTGCTTGTCATTTCCATGTCTGGAAATAGACTGGTTATTGACATATATGATGGAGTTAACTGTGCTTATCTTCAGGCATCTAGCCCAGGTTTGTTCATATGGTGGTGGTTCTAAGGTTCCAAGGAGAAGCACTTGCATAAAGAGAAGCCAAGGCTTATCATGCAAGTATTTTGCAAACCTCTGCTTGCTTTTTTTTGTTTGAATTGGCAATGTATTATTCAGGGTTCTCCAGAGAAACAGAACTAGTGTGTGTGTGTGTGTGTGTGTGTGTGTGTGTGTGTGTGTGTGTGAGTGTGATTAATATATTTAATTTATTTATGTTAAGAAATTAGCTCATGAAATTATGAAGGCTGGCAAGTCCAAATCTGTAGAGGAGAAACCCCATGGTGAAGTTCAAGACTGAAGGCTCTCTGCTGCAGAATTCTGTTTTGCTCAGGGAACATTGGTCTTTTGTTCTACTCAGGTTTTCAGCTGGTTGGATAAGGCCCACCCACACTATGGAGGACCGTCTGCTTACTCAAAATCCACTAGTTCAATGTTAATCTCGTCCAAAAGCACCTTAACAGAAACATTCAGAATAATGTTCTACTATATATCTGGTACACTGTCTCACCCAAAATGTCACAGAACATTCACTATCGCAGTCTAATCTAATAAAGCTGACATAGTGAAGTCCAGATTCTACCTCACGAAAATATTTAAATGTCACTTTGTAAAAGAATATACTATATAGGAATGGAAAAAATGTGACCATTTTGGGGGGGTCATTTTGGCCAAATAATTCAGTATAATGGTTATATGTGGGAGCTAGGACAGTAGGATGAGCAAAAAGGATGTCTGTGTGTCTGGTCATGTTTTATCATATATCTGGGGTGGTAAATACTATACCAGTGCTTGCTGTATTGTACTTTATACTTTAAGTGCTCATAAAGAGGTAGAACATTCCACTTAGGTAGAATGTTCATATATAAACATTCACAAACATACATATTGTGATATTGCGGTTTATAATAGAAATGTGTATCTGGCACAGAGCTCATAAAACCATTGGAATTTCCTAAATTATGAGAGCAATAAAAAAGTACTTTATGTTAATGTGATGGCTGTTGGGAAATGCCTAGGCAGCCTAAGGATGGGGGTTGTGGGGGTTGGTTTTCAGGAAAATCAACCGAGTACTAAGGAGGTTAAAACTTTTAGTAGTTCTCCACCCCTTCCACCTCTGGTCAGAGGAGAGGGAATGGGGGAGTCAAATTAATTTATAATGACCAATGATTCAATCAGTCATGGCTATGTAATGAAACCTTTACAAAAAACCAAAAATGGGATTCGGAAAGCTTTTGGGTTGATGAACACATGGAGGACTGAGGAGAGTGGTGCGCAGGGAGGGTCATGGAAGCTCTGCACTCTCCCCACTTACCTCGCCCTGTGCTGATCTTCCGTATGGCTTTTTTGGGTTAAATCTTTTCATAATTAACTGATAATTTATGTAGCAAAATGTTTCTTTGGGTTCTGTGAGCTGCTCTAGCAAATTAATTGAACCTAAGGAGGGAATTTTAAGAACTTCCAATCTATATCCCTTTGATGCAAAGCACAGGTGACAATTTGGACTTGGCAAAAAGATAAATGTCTGGAATGGGGTGGGGACTAAACCCTTACCCTGTGGGATCTGATGCTTTCTCCAGGCACATAGTGTCAGAATTGAATTTAATTGAATTATAGGACCCTCAGCTAGTGTTCACAAATTGCTTGGTGATGTAGATGAAATGAAAGCCCTCACACATCAGAACTGTACATATATACATACATATACAAATTCAAAATATCATTGTATTATTATCCTTTCAATAAACTGTAGGAAAATTTGGATCTTAGACAAAGAAAATCATGGTTATTTCAGTCATTAGAGATGGATCAGAAACCATCACTGTGAAGGTAGACTCTCCATTTGCAGCAATTTTTATATCCTATTGAAGTAGATTTTATATTGTTTGCAGAGGGCCTTCTTTTCAAGTCACATCATATAGCCTCAGTACCTAGAAACAGCTAATTTCAACAAAGACACGCACATGTAATCACAGTAATATACTATCCTTTCTTTTTGGTAAAAGGTTTTTTGTCATGAAATATTGAAGATAAGTTCCCAAAGACACCATTTTCCTAATTAGATGACTAGCGCAGATAAGAAATACATACTTATTACTCAGAATTTGTTTGAACCAGGTGCAAGTGTATAAAACCTAAATTACATATAGGTGTATCATGTGAAGTTGATCTTAGAATACTTAAGACATAGAGCACAAGGTTCTTTTTTTTTCTTTTTTTTTAAGGTAATTGACATGAACCAAAATGTGATTGATGTAGGTCATGCTTATTTTGTACTTATGTTATCTAGAGACTATATTCTGTTAGATAGAATGACAATTGGATGCTCTGTTTCAACCACTGACTTGCAGATATATCTAAGCAAATCAGCTTTTAAGCCCCCAATTCCCCCATTTCTAAAATGAAATTTCTCATCTGATCTTTCTCTCAGAGTCTATGGATTATGATTTTTCATTCATATGAGTAGATTGACTTTTCTATTTTGTGATAGGGTATCACATCACTCCTAATCAGAGAAAGATTTTCACCATAAATAGCAAGATATTTTCCTCCCAATTTTCTAGCATTTAAAATGCAAGTGGTACTTGGGGAACTTTCTGTACTTGTAGATAAATTACCACTCAAGGGGATCTATTACTGATTTATTTTTTCACATACACTCTCTCTTATAAAGCAGAGAGAATGTTTTAAATACCATGAATCTTTTTGAGTTTTTAAAAGGTGGTTGTAAATGAAGCTAAGATGTACCTATTTGTATTCTCATATATTTATAATTTCATGGTATACATTTTTGTTGGGTAGATTAATAAGCGCATACCCATTTCTCCACCCAATTTATTTACTGAGTATCCAGTCAAAACTCTGTTTGTACTACAATATGATGTTTACAAACTTTGTATTCTGTCCAGCTGGATAAGATTTATTTTGGGAGAAGGAAATGCATCTTTATAAGTAGAACCTAATCAACAAAACAATCAAGCAAGCAAAATATAACCAGAGACATTGAAATTAAGAACAAACTGACAGTAACCAGAGGGAATAATGGGGGGAAAGAGAGAGGAGGGTTTTCAGAAACATCTATGAAGGACGCATGGACAAAGCCAAAGGGTGGTAGGATCAAGGGTGGGAAGTGGAGGTGGCTGGGGTGGGAGGAAAATGGAGACAACTGTACTTTAACAATAAAAAAAAAATACTTAAAAGAAAATGCATGTTTGAAAAACAAATAAAAATATTCTTAAATAAAGGGAAAGCAAAGTCAATATTGAAATGTTATGGTTCAAGGAATATTGCAACATGTTTTGAGATATAGGTAAGAATATAAACATTAAAAGTAATAAAACTCAACAAGGCTTCTGAACATATGATATTCCAAAGTATTTGAAATGAGTAGTGTTATATAGTAGATGAAAAACCTAGACACCATAGTCAGAGTGCTGTTACAGGGCTTAGAATAATGTCTCACATATGGCAATCACTACGCATGTGTTTGCTGAATTATGTCCAAATGGAGTCAATCACTGGCAGAATGAGCATTGTGATAACTCTTACATTTAAAGTGAACTTTGCTCCGATGTGTGAAACAAAAATATTGACAAACAAGTAAATGTTTATCAGTCTGTTTGAAACTTTTATTTTGATATATTTTGTTTTAATAGAGACAATCGAAAGTCCCTAAGAAACACCTGTAGAACAAACAGAAATGTACCTATACACAGTATTCCTATGTAACTACCCTGATTATAACATCTGGCGGAGCCTAGAAGGAGGCTTCCCTTACCTGAGAATGAATGGCTTGTATGCAAAGAGAGTTTTTGTGCTCCTTTTTCACTATTGTATATCATCTAGAAAAAAATACAACTTGGCAGACTTGTCTGTCAAATAAAGCATTTTGATCACAGACCTAATGGCAAAGATTAGCATCTGTTGGAATTCATTCCAAGAGTAATCTCCGTGGTCATGACCAAGGCCAAACATAGAAAGAGATAGTATGTGACCTCTGAACTCTGCCACTTGCATGATATTAAACAATGTAAACATCACAGAACTAAGCTTTTTTATATGTATTGAAAATCTGCTAAATACTATGCAACATCTCAGCATTTTTAAGGGAACTGTTGCCTGCCAGTATGTGTTTAAAGAAAGGCTGCTTAGAGAAGAAAGAAATCTGCACAGGGCATTATGGGATACAACCTTCAGCTTGGACATAATCATTAATTTCTGGTCGCATGACTAACAGATTATATAAACCTACAGTTTTCAAAAATGTTTACCACAACTATATCACTTTATAAATAAAATGAAGAAAGTTAAAAATTAATTATATATGAAAGATGTGTTAAAACAACAGAGAATTTCCCCTATGCAACAACTGCATATACAATAGATCCAGATTTTATCATAGAGCCATGAAAAAAGAAAAAGCTTTTCATCAGTCTGTTAGAAAATCTACAACAAAAGCTTTGGCATACTACTCCTCATACCTCAGCTAGCTCTTTTGTTAAGCTCAATAACCTGTGTAATTATAACCTGAAGGTTTGAATAAATATGTTGCTGTGTAAGTGTACATGGCATTTGGGGATGGATGGGAATATATGGAGGAAAAAGTAGAAAATGAGAGAGTTAGAGGATTGTCTTAGGTTGAGTTCTTTGGAGACAGAAGGAGAGGCAAAGATGCGGATGAAGATTTGTTGAGGAAGGATGTACTCTTAGAAGTGAAGAGATGGGAGCAGAATAGGACAGGGAAATAAAAACATGACAAAGATGTGTTCTTATCTGGAAACTGGCTTCTGCTTCATCCTACAGGATTTTGAAGCAGGAATTAAGCACAGAGTTGCTTTCAATTTGAACATACACATTATATAACCTGTGTTGGTCAGTCCTAAGATTCAGGGTGATGGCTCCCTTCTCCAGGGGTTTCTGCAGAGAAGGGGGCTGCTGGAAGCCTTGGCAACCGATACTCAACAGCTGGAGAATTAGGGCAACTGCTCAATTAAGGAGATATTGGTGAGGCACCAACATCATTATAAGGTGTTTAATTTTTGGAAAACTTCAATTTTTGTTTTTTATTTTTTTTATTTTTATTTTAATTGTTGATCTTGTACAGTTTTCTGTCTTTTATTCTCACCCCAGTCCACCACCCCAGCCCTCCCCACCTTCCTCCCATTTCCACCCCTGTAGTTTTTGTCTGTGTGTCCTTTATACTTGTTGCTCTAAACTGTTCCCCTTTTCCCCTAAAATTCCCTCCCCTCCCCCTCTGGTCACTGTCAGACTTTTCTCAAATTCAGCGTCATTGTTTATATTATGCTTGTTTGTTTGTTTTGTTGATTGGGTTCCTGTTAAAGGTGAGATCATATGGTATTTGTCTTTCACTGCCTGGCTTACTTCGCTTAGCATTATGCTCTCCAATTCCATCCATGCTGTTGCAAAGGGTAGGAGCTCCTTCTTTCTTTCTGCTGCATAGAATTCCATTGTGTAAATGTACCACAGTTTTTTGATCCATTCATTAACTGATGGGCACCTAGGTTGCTTCCAGCACTTGGCTATTGTAAATTGTGCTGCTATGAACATAGGGGTGCATAGGTTCTTTTGGATTGGTGTTTCAGGGTTCTTGGGATATAATCCAAGCAGTGGAATTGCTGGGTCAAAAGGTATGACCATTTTTAGTTTTCTTAGAAAATTCCATACTGTTTTTCATAGTGGTTGTACTAACCTGCAATCCTACCAACAGTGCACTAGGGTCCCCTTTTCTCCACAACCTCTCCAACACTTGCTGTTTTTGTTTTTTAAAAAACAGGAAAACAAGCAGGACTTCGTAGAGCAAAGGACATGGACTTTTGAGTCATATCTGGGTGATACGTTTCCAAATCCATCCCATCTTAATCTTTGCAAGTGACTAAAGTTCCAGGGGTATCCAACCTTTTGGCATTTCTGTGCCACACTGGAAGAAGAAGAGTTGTCTTGGGCCGCACATTAAATACACAAGCACTAACAAAACTGATGAGCAAAACAAAAAATGTTTGTTTGTTTGTTTGTTTTAATTTACAGGGCTTTATTTGTGTACATTTATTTTTTAATTTCCAAAACAGTTTTGTTTATTTTATTTTTTATTGTTGTTCAAGTACAGTTATCTCCATTTTTCCCTCACCACTCCTCCTGCCCCACCCTTGAAAAGGGGAAGGGTCATCCAAAAGAGGTTTTGAGTAAACTTACTATTTTGTGTTGGGCCTCATTCTCAGCCATCCCAGACCACATGTAGCACATGGGCTGCGAGTTGGGCACCCCTGTGACTAAACTTGGCTGAACTTCAGTTTTCTCAATTATAAAATGGGCGTAATGATGCCTCTGTGATGGGTGTGTAGTGTAAATTAGATATATTTCTGTAATATCTTGGGAAGTGTCAGGAACATCCCAGGTACTCAGTAAGTAGTAATTCCTTATCTTGTGACACTAATCACTTGTTTTAACATTTATTCTTTAAAATTAGCTTATATTTGTAGAGTGCTTAAGAGTTTGCTAAGTTCTTCTATACATTTTATTGTATTTAAACTATAAAGATTCTCTGAGGTCAGTAGGCCCTGCATTATTGATTTATCATCTTTTACAGGTCAGGAAATACAGATTCAAAAAGGGAATATGTGAGATAAACTGTATTAGTTATTTATTTCTGGTTAACAAATTAATTGTAAGCATAAGAGGCTTGTATAACACCTCACATTTATTATCTCATGGTTTCTGTGGCTTGGACATCAGGTATGGCTTTAGTGGGTTCTCTGCTTCAGGGTCTGTCACGGTCCACTAAAATCAGTGTTTGCCCAGCTGTCCCACAATGCTGTGATCATATATTGGTGTGGGCTGTGGTCACCTCAAGGTTCAACTAGGGCATGCTTCCCTTCTGAGTTCACTCACTGGGTGTTAGCAGGACATTGCTCCTCACAGTCTGGTAGACTGAGGGCCTTAGTTGTTTGTTGTATGGGTTTCTCCAGCATCACATCTTGCTTCATTATAGTAACCAGGCTGAGGAGAAAAAAGAGAGGAAGAAAGTAACAGTAAGAAAATACTACCAAGAGAGAAATTACTGTTTTTGTACTTTAAATACTGAAGTGATGTCTATAATTTTTATTGTATCCTACTCTTGAAAAGCAAGTCTTTGGGTCTAGCCCACATTTAATGAAAGGAGTATCACATAAGGATGTGAATTCCAAGTGATTGGGATCATTTCCAATGTGAGCTATATCAGAAGTGCCTACAGAAATCAAATTATTTTTTGGTGTCTACTATGTCCATAATTGGGCTAATATAATATATAACATAATCCATATAACAACATGGATACATAGATATTATTATTCTCTTTTTATCTTTAACAAAAGGACACTTTTGATTAGCCAGTTTCACAGGCGGACATTACTAGTAAGTAACAAATCTGTACTCAGATTGTAATGATGCAAATCTAATATAAATAGTCTGAAATCTGTTAGATGTCAAGAGTGGCAACTGATCCTTTCTTGTGTGTTTCAGAGTGCCTTGTTTTATAAACTTAGCATTCAAAACATAGTTGTTGAATAAATGAACTGAACAAAAATACTATCCAGAGAGCTATTATCCTTTACTTCTTTCATTTATTTTGTAGAAATTCCAAAATAGAATTCTCTACACATTGTGAAGAATGTGGATAAAATAAAGAGAATTATATTAGATGGTGAATAATACCTTCAATGTTCCTTTTTTAAAGATTTTTTTTTAAGATTTTTTTTTCTTTTAGATTTTATTTATTTATCTTTAGAGGGGAAGGGAAGGAGAGAGGGAGAGAAACATCAATGTGCGGTTGCCTCTTGTATGTCCCCTGACAGGAACTGGCCTGGCAACCCAGGCATGTGCTCTGACTGGGAATCGAACCGTGATCCTTCGGTTCGCAGGCCCGCGCTCAATCCACTGAGCTACACCAGCCAGGGCCAATGTTCCTTTTTTAACTCTTCAGCATGTGACAGAAAAATTTTCCCTTGTACAGGCAGACTGAATTTCATTCTGCCCAATGTGTCAATGCTTATGATTGCTTTATCATGCAGACTTATGCCACTCATAGCTTATCAGATTTTAAATTACCGTATGAATTTTCATAGTTAGACAATGTAGAAGACATCAGTAAAAAGCATCTAATCTTATTTTCAAAGTTAGATAAGAAACAATCAACACTTTAGAATGAAAGCCATACCCCTAAGCTGGAAAGTGAGAGCCTAACAATATTATCTAGACTAATCACCATTAGCTATTACAATCACAATACTTGTAAAAGAGAATCACTGGTTTAATTAATTGTAACTCCTTCAGGGTGAGAAGATCCAGAATCTGCCGCTTTATGGGAAAGTGGAGGTTGTTAGAACACATTCCAGGTTTCAATGAACTAATATATAAATTAACCTAAAATACATGATGAAAGGAATTCAAATGACATTGTAATTGTAAATTTCATCTCTATGTTTAATCTTATGGTAACAAATGAGTTATTTTTTTCTATTTTACCTATCCTTTTTTATGTAATTTTTACATCATTTTACATCCAGTCTTTTCATGAACATTTCACCCCTGGTGGCCAGGTAGGATCTTTAACATACAACAAAGCATCAGGGCAAAATGAATTGTACTGCAAAGTAAATTTATGTTCCATCTGAAATTCTGTGGTTGGCTAATTTCAGATTCTGTTTCCAGCCTTGATTATGTTTACCTACTGGTAGATGGTCAACTACTTGAAAGTAAGGAATGAATCATATTTATTTGTTTTTCTCACACCATATAACATGAAATTTTGTATTAAGTCAGGACTTAATAAGTATTAAAACATTTTTGATAAATAAAAAGTTGTCAATGCCTATGTAACTTTCAGCATCCCAATAATGGAGTAATGAATCCAATTAGTAACAAGTGCATAATGAAAGGACTTTAAAGATTCAGATGTTAGTATAAAACATAAGAAAATGGTATTATATAGAAGAAAACAATTCTTAAAAAAGGCTGATCTACATAAATGCTTATGCATAAAATGCATATGATTAGAAATCAGCTAATATTTTCATAAGAGTTTTTCTGTAGCTTGCAGAGTCATTAATTATTCAGTTATAATGGCTAATAAACATTTTAAAATATTCAATCTCACTAATAATTAAAGAAACAAAAATTAAGATAATAAAATTTTATTTTCATCTAAAATTAGCATTTTATCTGCAACAATGCTGTGCTAAAGGATCTGAAGAAATCATTCACAATCTCTCACACACATACACACCATACCACACCAGACTTACACACATTCATCTTAAAATAACCCAAGTGGTCAATAGTGTAAGAATGAATAAGAAAAGTATTACAGTATCAATAAAATAGGAAATAAACATTATATACATATTAAATATAGATTTAAAAGCATATTAAATTAAATAGAACCAAATATAATGAATGATTTTAAGACAATGAAATAATATTGAGAGAAACTAAAGGAGACCTAAATAAATGGCTGCACAATGATTATAGATTAAGATATATTGAAAAATAAAAAAAAAAGTAAATGGAGAAAATTTGGTAAAGATATTATCCTCAAACTGTCTGATAGATTCAGTAAAATCCTAATAAAAGTTCCCAGAATTGTGTGGGTATGTATTTATATGATAATTGACAAACTGGATCTACTTATAGGGAAATATGATTGTGGAGCCATTCTAAAACAAAATGGGCAGGACTTACTGTATGAGGTATCAAGACAGATTGTAAAGTTAGAAAGAGTGGTAATAGTACAAGAACAGAAAATTCAGAGTTCAGAAACAGCCCATGAATATATGTATATAGGAGTGGAAAAAATCATTATATATGCTTAGAGTAAAATTAAATAATTGAAACAAAGTGAATTACATGGCAGAATGCTTATGTTTATTGAAAATAAAAAAGATAAAAAGTTTTTCAATCTAGCCTTAACTATTTAAATTTAAATTACATAGGGAGAAAAAAACACCAAAATACTACCAGAGATCATCTCTAGATGATACTATTAGGATTTATGTCATTCTATACCCTTGTGAATATTATATATATGTGTGTGTGTGTGTGTGTGTGTGTGTGTGTATGTATGTATATATATATTTATAATTGAAAATAATCTCAATATTAAAAAATGGAAATACAGAGTAAGAGATAAACTCTTTGGGCATTAAACAACTTATCATCTCAAGTTATTAAATTATATTTAAATATAATTATTCTCATTTTTTCTAAAATCTTAGAGAATGTGAGAAATTGGAAGTAGGAAACTATTTAGATAGTTTAAAGGTTGATTTTAAATCTACAAGTAAATATTTATGACTTTAATGAAGGGGTCCTGGGAAATATGATAGAGAACAAATACTGAAATGTAGGTGATAGGAACCAGATGATTATATTTCCAGTTTGAACATTATGATCCTCATTTGCAAATACAGAGAACTACCAGAGACAAAATTCAACATCCACACCCTCCTCCAAGTCTTGCAAGATTCTTTGTGGGTGGGTATAACTTGAAGTTTTACAGAAAGTTCCTTTATAAAACAGTTCTTTTGAGCTGACTTAATTAATGATGTTTATGTTTTTCTGGAATTTTATAATACTGTACTTTATTAAATAAGTTATCTAAAAGGGAAATATTAAAGTATTTTAATTAAATGTAATCTTTACTTAGTTGTCTCTAATATGTATAACTGAAAAGTTCAAGGTATTTTTCATTTAAACCTATCATTTTTATGCATATATCCAAATATTTTAACCTTGGAAATAAGTAGTAAGCATGAGAGGATTGGAAAGGAAATGAGGAAAAGAATATTGGAAGATAAAGGAAAGGAGACACAATTGAGCATTTGTAACTACTTTGTTGAGCCAGGGTTTCTTTAAAAAAGAAAGTATGATAGGGGAGTCCCTATCATACTCCTTCAACATTGCTGACTGGGGCTGGCCTCAAGTCCTAGCTACAGGCATAAGCATGTAATTCAAGTTTGCAAAATCAGGTTGCTCTATCATCTTCTCCTGATCAAGTAATTGGGCCAGTTCCAGGGATGGAACATTTAGACTAGTAGAATTTTACTTGTTTTGTTTTTATGAATTTATATAGTCCAAGAGGAGAGAAGATATTTTCTCTCAATACTAAGACTGGAGCTCCTGATGTTGATCTATGTGCACTGTAAGGAGTCTTCTTAAGAATGAACCAGTACTTGATTGGGGTGGTGAACACATAATATAATATACAGATGATGTATGACAGAATTGTTCACCTGAAACCCATATCATTTTATTATGCATGTCACCACAATAAATTTAATAAAAAGAAAAGAAAAAGAAGAATAAACCAACACGAAGGAAAGTACATATGAGAGAGAAAAGGAGAGACAGAGACAGAGGTAGAGATTGGGTATCCTGGGACATAGGTAGAAACCTGTATATAGACATTTCTGAACACTTAGTTGCATATTGACATTAAAGTAGTTTAAGACAGTTTTGTCACTTGCAACAAAAAAGATTTCCATATACTCTGGATTATGCACTATATGTTACAACAAAAAACAATAAAATCTACATCTTCCCTTGCCACTAACCCCTCCAGGGGGGCTCAATTCTCCCCAACTGTAGTAAAGGTCAGTCACTTAGGAAAACACACATACAAGGTTCTACAGTTGCAATTTTTTTCAGCCAAGTATTACTAGGTCACAAGAAGAAATGATTCAACCATTTTATAATCTACTCTAGAATTTCTTCCAAATAATGACATTAACAAATAAATTAAGTGGGAAAATGTGGGTTCATAGAAACATTTGTGTATGCAAGATATGAGAGTCAGTGGGCAAAGTGTATAGAGCGCCAAAGTTCATGACCAGGCAGTCTCATTACAATGCCTACAATTTGCAATCCAAGTCTGAACATTTATCTGTTTCCTACTGCCAATGTCCCCTTCAGACGTGCTCTTAAGACAGTTAGCTGAAGCACATACCATCCCACTTCTCATTGCTGTTTACTTCATTTGTGTGTTGCCTTTTTTGGTAATGTTAGGTAAGGTCCTTGTAACTGGAACAACCAACAGTGGGGCTTGCACAGTGTTCTTGGCTGCTCTCACTTGTGTGAGAATTTCTTCCTCCTTATTCTTTCTCTACCATCTGATTATGAAAGCATCTCTGCCTTATTATGCTGATCAGGACAGTTCAGTGTAGCAGCAAAGGATTCATGTCAACATATTTCTCTTAACCCTAGGTCTTTACCTGCAGGTAGCTTAACAGTTATGAGCACGGGTGGTGGGGCCAAATTGTGAGGCTAGTGTACTGACCTTAACAATTACTAGCTCTGTGAAGAGGATCTAATTCACACTGATTTTGTCAAAAGTAATTAAATTACACTTTTTAATATTTACTTAAATTTTGCTTTTATTATTGTTTTAACATATTGCTATTATTATTACTGTAACTTTGGCTCTATGCATACATTTTACATAAGAAACCTTATGATTCTTAACCTCCTATAATAGAATACATTCTTTATTTTGAAATTCCATGAAGAAGCAGAGAGAAAAAGTATTTTTAAAACTCAGGTCATATGAGAAAAACTGGAGGAAATTGAGCCTCAGAGAAGTTAATTAACTGGACCTACATACAAGTCCCATATGAATATAGAACCCAATTTTCAAAATATTATACTACATTACAAGGCATCTTAGGAACATCAGTCAGTTGCCTCCCATTTGTGCCCTCACTGGGGACCAAACCCTCAACCCAGGCATGTGCCCTGACTGGGGGGGATTAAACCTGCAACCTTTCGGTGTAAGGGATGACCATCCAGCCAACTGAGCCACCTGGCCAGGACTGAAATCAAGGAGCCCTTTCAAGGTATGTAACACCCTCTGAGATTCTTGCCTGCAGGCTACAACATTTCAAAGATGAAAAGCTCAACTATGGTGGATATACTCAATGTATTTCTCAATAATTTAGTGAAATGATTAAAATTGTAAAACTATTTATTTAACAACCATTCAAACATTTACATCACTTGAAATTATATTTGAACACTATTCATAAATCTCTTTCTGTTAACATCCTGAATTCAGTCATTATCCTTTTGGCACATAGAATTTCTATGTAGGACCCAAGGCTGCAGAGTCCTCTGCAAGTCAATGCAATGTAGACTCTCCTCTGTTATGTTTTCATTGAATTATACAGCTATTTGGAAAGAACGCAAAATGTTTATTATCTGTGAATTTCTTAGATTTGTATGTGCATATAAAATACAGGTACATAACCTTATTTCTGCAACTCTATAAAGTGGCAAACTATAAAACAAAGAGCAATCTTTTCCCCCTTTTAGATTTGTTTTTTTTTTAGATTTTTTAAATATATTTTATTGATTATGCTATTACAGTTGTCCCATTTCTCCCCCATCATTCCCCTCCACCCTACACACCCTCTCCCACCCACATTCCCCCCTTTACTTCATGTCCATGTGTCATAAGTTCTTTAGCTTCTACATTTCCCATACTATTCTTGCCCCCCCCCATCTATTTTCTACTCACCGTCTATGCTATTTATTCTCTGTACCTTTTCCCCCTCTCTCCTCCTCCCACTCCCCTGTTGCTAACCCTCCATATGATCTCCATTTCTGTGGTTCTGTTCCTGTTCTAGCTGTTTGCTTAGTTTGCTTTTGTTTTAGGTATGGTTCTTAATAGCTGTGAGTTTGCTGTCTTTTCACTGAATGGAAGGGAAGATAAAGTGCTTCTCAGATAAGGTCAAGTTCAAGGAGTTCATCATCACCAAGCCCTTATTATATGAAATGTTAAAGGGACTTATCTAAGAAAAAGAAGATAAAAATACCCCTTTTAGATTTGATACCAAGTCACATTTGGTAACTAAACTTGACCTACTCTGATATAATCACTGATAGTCTTATATATCCCATTTGGTGTGAGTGTTGAGAAACGATGTGTTAAATTACAGAGTGTGGATGGACAGACTGCATATGTATGATATATACAAACCCATTGACTCCAAGGACTTCAGATAAGATTATAGACCTGTATTTTGTTCCCTTTTGGATTTAATTTGATCATTTTTCTTCTATTTTTTTTTTTTTTACCTACCTACTCTAAAAGGAATACTAGCATCTGTTACAAATTTTTGTGAAATAAAACCTGATATTGTTGGTCTTGAGATAGGAGAGTGAGAAGCCAGGAAACTTCCTTGGCAAATGGAATAGGGAATCTGAAACAGCATGACACAATGGCCCAGCAATTTACAGCCAGGTACAGATGGTCACTAGGGTGGAAGATCTAGAGTGCCTTGCAGGGGGCAAAACTGGGAAAGCAAGGACCTTGCCCCCAGGGTAACATTTCCTCCCTAGAGATAACATCTAGGCCCATTTCAGCTCCAGACCCAGAAAAGAGGCAAAAGCCAGTGGGCAGCACCATAACCAACCATGATGACTAAAGACCTCCTGCCCTGTCACTGAACAATTAGAGGAGACCAGGACCCTGAAAAGGCACACTTGGAGAACTGATGAATATTCTACTGAAAGCCTCCCCGGAGACCTCCGCTAAGGTTCCTGCCTGCAAGAAAGAGATAAAAGCCTCAAGACAAAGGACTCAGCATGCCTGCCTTCTCCCTCTGGGGACAAACCTGCACTTTCTTCTCTACCTCCCCACTGCCCCCCGCCCCCCCCCCCCCCCGCCTTATTTCTTCACAGGAACACTTTAAACTCTAAGGCAATGGGCAGCTGGCAGTTGTCCCATGCTAATCCCCTGAATTTATCCTCAAAACCCCCGTTTCTCTGATTTCCTAGTGAGCTAAGGCAGCCCAGCCAAGGCTCCCCTGTTGCTTCCTTTATGCTAGGCCCTTCCTTGTTTCACCCCAGCTTTAATAAACAGATTCTCATAGTCACCAAGAGTGCTATGAAATCTTTCCTACACAAAGTCAAGAGCCCACACATTACTGCAAGCCCTAGGCAGACCTGCTCATGGCCAGGCCTCTGTCCCGTAACAATCTTACATGTTACTTTTATTGGTTGACTCACTGATTCTTATGAGACAATAATAAAATTCCTTTTAGAAATTACTAAACAATACCTATGTTTAAAACAATTAATGTAATTAATTTGCTGAAATTAAATCATATTTTCTTTTATAATTGTATTAATTATATTAAAATATAATTTCTGTTTTTTCTATTTTATCTCATGCTTAATTTTTAAAAATTTTATGATTTGCTTTAAAGCTTTTAGAAAATACAAATCACCTTTTTTCTGTTTTGTGTTTTTTTTAATATATTTTATTGACTATGCTATTACAGTTGTTCCATTTTTTTTCTGCTCTTTATTCCCCTCTGCCCTATACCCACCCCCACCATCATTCCCCCACCTTAATTCATATCCACCAGTCATACCAAAGAACCAAAGTTCTTTGGTTTCTCCTTTTCCCATACTATTCTTACCCACACCCCTGTCAACTTTGTACCTACCATTTAGGCTTCTTATTCCTTGTACCATTTCCCCTATTATCCCCCCTTCCCCTCCCCACTGATAACTTTCTATGTGATCTCTATTTCTATGAATCTGTTCCTGTTCTAGTTGTTTGCTTAGCTCATTTTGTTTTTGTTGTTGTTATAGTTATTTTAGGTTCAGTTGTTGATAGTTGTGAGTTTGTTTTCATTTTACTGTTCATATTTTTTATCTTCTTTTTCTTAGATAAGCCCCTTTAACATTTCATAATAAGGGCTTGGTGATGATGAACTCCTTTAACTTGACCTTATCTGGGAAGCGCTTTATCTGCCCTTCTAAATAAGAGCTTTGCTGAGTAGAGTAATCTTGGATGTAGGTTCTTGCCGTTCATGACTTAGAATACTTCTTTCCAGACCCTTCTTGTCTGCAAAGTTTCTTTGGAGAAATCAACTAATAGCCTTATGGGAACTCCTTTGTAGGTAACTGTCTTCTTTTATCCTGCTGCTTTTAAGATTCTCTCCTTATCTTTAATCTTAGGAAATGTAGTTTTGATGTGTCTTGGGGTGTGCTCACTTGGGTCCAACTTTTTTGAGACTCTCTGAGCTTCCTTGACTTCCTGGAAGTCTATTTTCTTTGCCAGATTAGGAAAGTTCTCCTTCACTATGTTTTCAAATAAGTTTTCAATTTCTTGCTTTTCCTCTTCTCCTTCTGGCATGCCTGTGGTTTGGATGTTGGAATGTTTAAAGTTGTCCCAAAGGTTCCTAAACTTCTCATTTTTTTAAAATTTTTTATTTCTTCATTCTGTTCTGGTTAAATTTTTATTTCATCCTTCTGCTACAAACTGTTGATTTGAGTCCTGGTTTACTTCCATTCACTGTTGATTCTTTTTATTTCACTTCTCATAGCCTTCACTTCTTCCTCTAATTTGCAACCATACTCAACCATTTCTGTGAGCATCCTAATTACCAGTTCTTTGAACTCTGCATCTGATAGATTGGTTATCTCTCCATCTCTTAGTAGTATTTTTTCTGTAGCTTTGAGCTGTTCTTTCTCTTGAGGCATTTTTTTTCTTTCTTTCTTTCTTTCTTTTTTTTTTTTTTTGGTTTCAGTGTGCCTGTTACATAGCAAGGGGAGGAGCCTTAGGTGTTCCCTAGGGTGGGGAAACACGCATAGCTGCATTGTGATGCTGTATGTTGGGGAGGGGTCCAAGAGGGAACAGTACCTCTAGTTCAGCTCTCAGCCAGCTTTCAGTCACTTCCCCTGCTACCCACAAGCAAATTGAGCTCTTCTAGTGCTGATTCCCAGGTGGGTGATTTTGTGTACATTCTAGGACCTTGTGGGTGTCTCCAAGGAACTTTCCTATGAGTCTGGAAGTTTCTCTTGCTGCTGTCTCAACTCCCATAGGATTTTTCAGTCAGGGGTTTTGAGGCTTTATTTCCCTGCTCTGGAACCCTGGGTTGCATGGTCTATCTCAGTCCCCAGTTGTTCCTCCCAGTTTATCTGCATGCAAATGTGGGATCACCCACTCAGACAGCTGCAGCCTTGCCATGAGTCCTCTCCACCTGGCTGCTGTCTCCAGCCCTCCTACCAGTCTGGATGAATGTTTCTTGTTTAACTCCTTGGTTGTCAGACTATACAGTGTGATTTTTCTGGTAGCTCTGGTTATTTTTTGTCTTTAAACTTGCTGTTGTCCTACTTTTGGTTGTGTGGGGAGGCAAAATGTATTTACCTATGTCTCCATCTTGGTGGGGAGTTGTTTTTTTTCTTTTTTTCTTTTTTAAGAAGTAAATGTTTTGAAGCCATAATACTCTATTTAAATAACTTTATGTTTTACAGATATTTATTTTCCTGCTGAAATGACAACAAACACATTATTAAAATAATCCAATCATGAGACAATATAATAAGAGCAATTTAAAAAAATTTTATACACCTTAATAATTATTTTCTCCAGACTAACATTTTATTTTTTGAAACTATAGCAATTTTTTCCATTAGAGCAAAGCCTATATGCCAGGATTTTCCTACAATTAGTCCTGATAGTTTATTTCTGAGGCACTTGATCCCCCCTAATAGGTCATAGTTCATAAACCTGAAGTGGATAAAGATATAAAGAATAAAAGAAGTAAATCTCCTCATCATTATAAATACTATCCTCTTTGACTCTTCTTTCTTCCCCAAGGCTTAAATTTCCCAGTGAACAATTTCAGACAAGAGTGTTTCACTGTGGTCACTTCTGAGCTCACGGACTGTCATTTTCTCCTATGGACAATGCCAGTAATGAGTGTGAATGTCCCCTGGTGCTCTCTGCATAGCCTCCATCTATGCTCTTCTAGCCACTGAAATACTACTTTCCTTGCTCAGTGTCCTTACTTTGCTTCCTGCTCCTGCCTGCTGTGATGATGTGAAGCTCTCACTCCTTCAGGTTGCACTTCTCACTCACCTGGGACCTTCTCCCTACAATCTGTGAAAGCTCTTACAGGCTTCACGGATGTTTTTTGTTATATCTCACAGACAAGAAAATTGTAGAGTTGATCCCATAGTGTGACACCTTGAAGTGAAACCTGAGGGACATCAATAGTTCTTCATCTTCGCCCTAAGGCTTCCCCTCACAAGACAAGTTGTGGACATTGTGTCTCAGAGTATCACACTTCCTTCTCAAGGGTGCTGATAGAAACCTAGAGGAAGTAGCTCAATCTTCTGCATATTCTTGCATTTTGGCAATTCCTGCTGTTGCCCATCCAACATGCAGGATGATGAGGTAACAGACTCATACTGTCTTTTCCCCCAGACTTTCCTAATTAATGAACATAACTGTCCAAACCCTGCAAATCAGTAATTTTTGCCAGGGAGGGAGAATCCCATCTAGTTGGGGACTTAAAGTGCATATTAAAGGGCATATTAATATGCCTTCTTGTTGCCCCATCACCCTGTGCCTTGTTGCAAAGCAGCCCTTTTATTTTAGACCCGTTAGTACTTTAAGGTTCTAAAAGATCCCTGAGTTTTGTTTGTTTTTAATCTCTGACATAATTATTTTATATGTGTATGTTCTGTTAAAAATCTGCATTAAATAAAAACTTTTATTTCAAAAGCTTTAGCCCAACAAAACTACCTCCTGACTACTATTGTTCTTCATTTGTAAGCATCTGTTATCAAGCAAGTAATGCAAGCAGAGAGGCATTTAATACACAGCACGCTAAGTGTTTATTTGGGTACTCATTTAAAAGCTAGACTGCATGGGGTAGAGTGTAGAATGGCCACAGCTCTTGCTGTCCAACATTCAAGAAGTGTGAGTTGATGTGCTCCCTTTGAACTTGATTGCATAAGTCTTCAACATTTCACAGTGTGTAGAGACGTGTTAAATATCTTTAATTTAAAGTGAAATCAGGCTGTTCCCAGAAACAGTGGATGCTGAGCAAGGAGCAATCCGTTTGTGACCTGGATTTCAGAGTTGAGGGCCTCCTACTCTATACAATCTATTAACAGTGTCTAGTGGGGAAATACAAAGGAGAAACAACTGAGACTCAAACATGGAAAATGAGTATTACATCCCAGAATTCTTTATTTTAAAGGACGTTTTATAGAAAAGCTTTAAAGGTAAATGTACTTACTGGACTCTGAACAAGAGAGGGTCCATTAGCACTTTCAAAGGGATGTCAGCCTCAGTATTAGGAAGAAAACATAAAATTAAATTTTCTCACAGCATTTGCTAATGTGTCACCACTGTGTGAAGATACAGCCACAGGGAGAAAATTTACATTTACATTTTCTCACTAATTTGAGAAGCAAAAAAGAAAAGGGTTGGCTGGTTTTCTTGTGGCGATTGACTTTGCTGCTTCCCTGAAACCGGGCTGAGGAAGGCAGAGGCTGTGTAATAAATCTAGTCCTGCTCTGTCAGCGGGGAGACAATATTGCTATGCTAAGAGTTCTGGGGGCATAATCCCATAATTCAGTGGTTTCACTCCAATGCATGTTCCACTGCTTTTTCCAGTGATCTCATTTATAGTCCCAAACAGTCTCTTCCTGTCACTTCCCATTTGTGCTGATTTCCATGTTTTACTCTTTCCTTTAGAAATCGTCCTTGTTTCAACCCATCTTACTTCTGACTTGTTGTCATCTCTCTTTGAGTTGGTCCAACCCCTTTTCTCTGCCATATCCTTCAGTTGCCATCCCCTGAAGGTTAATGAGGTAGACCTTCTCCCAGGTGAAAATACACTGTGGAGAGTTTCTCCAGCTTGAGAATCATGACCATTCATTTTCTGTGTTTATGGCATATCTCACTTTCAGGAGTTGTGAGATGTTCAGGCTTTTCTTTTGTTACATCAGTCAAAATGACAGAGTTAGCCTTTGAAAAATCAAAAATAATCGGAGACCTTTTATGACTCACTCTGTTGTTTTTCTCCTCTGCTTTCCTGTAATGGGATTGGTGGTGGGCTGTGTGTGCTTATGTTCACAGGAGGGACAAGAGTCTGGAGGATGACCAGAGGCCGTAGTTGCTCCTGTCATAGTCACATGAGTTGAGAGTTATTTTAAGAAATAGCCAATGTCATGCATTTTAGCCAACCATACTTTGAATTTGAAATAAAAATTTCTTAAATTCTGACTTCTTCTTGATCTACCAGCTTTTAATGAGACCATTAAAGTTGTCCTTTCATGAATGTGGGCAGGATTATAGTTGGTTTTATATATGCAGTCTCTAGAAACTTGCTAAGATTTATCATTTAATTTCATCCAGATACTTTCCATAAATCCAAACCGATGGATTATATTCATGATTAAAAAGTAACGCATGCATACTCATTCAAAAAATACATTGTAAGTAAATAAAAACACATTAAAACAAACAAACAAAAAAAACCTGTGTAATGGGTATTGTTCCAGACATATTTCATTGCTAAGTGATTGTGTGAGTGTGGTACATACACTTATGAAACAGAAACCCCCTTTGGGGTCTATGACTCTATGGTTCTTTTTGCCTGCCACCCATAAGATCTGTGGCTCTCAGTGCCAGAGTTTGGTAAAAAGGAAAGGAACAGAGGTCTGTGGCTCACTTCTCTCATCTGGGAAGGCCTCCTGCAGTTTCCAGCACCATCAGCTGTGTGACCCCATCCCCAGTTCTTAATCCAAAACAGTGTGGCACCTCCTCATGGTTTGCCAGCGAGAGTCCTTTCACTCTCTTTTGACCTGCGAGTTCTAATATTGTTCCCTCACACATGGCATCCTGCCTCTTTTTAAAAATCCTGGCCTGGATCTTTCTCTGTAACCCCACTTCTGACTCCTCTCCCGATTGGCTACACCTGCTAGCACTCCCATATTTTTTTTCAGCCTTTATGGGCTGCCATCATTAGTTCAAGCAGGGGTGGCCCTGTGGTGTGAAGTGAACCATCTCCAAGCTCTCACACAGGTGCTGTAAGGGGTAGGGGGTGCCTCCTAGTTACATAATGAGTCAGAGTCACGCCTATATCCCTGGCCCAGGCAGACTATTCAGCATTACTATGAAGCTAGTCTGCTGTTATTGATGTGTAAAATAACTCTCAATAACTGTGCTGCTGCTTTACCCAGCCCCCCAACTAGGCCTGCTGGGGGTGGGGGGGTTTGGAGCTTCTCAGCCTACACCTCCTTCTGAAATTTGTTCAGCACCCATTACACTTATATAAGTAAATAGTATCAAAAATTTACTTTTAAAAAATGTGTACTAACTTTTTAGACTGCTATATCGAGGTCATGCACTATTTACTGCAATCACTTCCTTCTACCATTAATATTAATATTTCTTGAGTGGTTACCCTGCTCATACAACATTATATTCAAAACTGAGCTATATATATATGTATAGTATTTCATTTGTATAAATATTCAAATGTTTTATTTAAGGGCTACTGCATATGTGGATGAAGAGTGTGGATCTTGAAGCAAGAGTTTCTAGGTTCAAATCCTAGCTCCTCTACTTATTAGCTGTGTTATCTTTGTCAAGTTGCTCAGTTTCTCTGTGCATTCATTTTCTCATCTTAAAATAATGAGAACAGAAATTATAACTCCCAAGTAATGTTATGAAATTTAAATGTGTTAATGCTTATTAAAACACTAAGCCTAGTGTCTAGCGGAGAGTGTTTAACACCTGATAACCATTACCATTTTTTATAATTATATCTTCTCTAAATAAGTCTACTATTTATCAACTCTCATTTATTGCTTTTATCCCTTGCATAAAGATTTGTATTTCCTTTTACTTGATAGTTAAAAGACAAGATTTACTGCCATCATTTGTTATAAAATCAATGTCATAGAAGCCACTGGACTGGGGCCTGGCCCTGAGCAGGTCTGCCTAGTTGCAGCTTTGGTGTGTGGATTCTTGACTTCGTGTAGGAAACATTTCACAACCTGAGTCCAGGTGACTATGAGGATCCATTTATTAAAGCTAGAGACAGTAAAACAAGGAAAGGCTTGCATATAAGGAGCAACAGGAGAGCCAAGTCTGGGCTGCCTTAGCTCCCTGGGAAGTCAGAGAAAAGAGGCCTTAGAGACAGGTTCAGGGGGCTAGTCTGGGACAAGCTGCCAGTTGTCTATTGCTTTACAGTTGGTGAAGAAAGAAATGGGGGGGAAGAAGAAAGGAAAGGGAGTGGCATTGGCTGCTCCCCAGAGGGTGAGCCTGCACACTGGGTCCTTGTCTTGAGACTTTTGCCTCTGTCTCTTGCAGGTGGGAATCTTAGGGAATGTTCCAAGGGAGGCTTTCAGCAGCATATTCATCACTTTTCCAGGCGTGCTCTTTTAGGGGCATGGTCTCCACTGATTGGTCAGTGACACGGCTTGTCTTTAGTCATTGCAATTGGTTCTCAAGTCTTCACGCACCGGTTTTGCTGCTTTTCTGGGCCTGGAGCTGATCTACAACTGAGGCCTATATATTATTTCCAGGGAGGAAAGGTTACCCTGGGAGTGAGGTTCTTGTTTTCCCAGTTTTGCCCACTGCCAGGCAGTCAAGGCCTTCCACCCTGGTGACCCTCTGTACCTGGCAGGAAATTACTTATCCATTGTGTTGAGCTATCTGTCTCACTTTCACTATTTCTTTTGCTAAGGAATTTTTCTAGCTTCTTACAATCCTGAGTCAATTAATTTGAAAGTGATATTAAATATCTCTCTTAAGCTTTCCTTTTAACAGCCAACACTTAAAACTTACATAATCCTCCCATGTAGCTCTCTACAAACCCATTGCTGCTTTGTAGTGGTAACATTTCTCCAGATGTTGTGCTACCATAATTGCACCCCCCGTCAGTCAGTAGAGTTTGAGCAATTAACGAATAGTGATTATGTATCTGCTGTGAAACAGAATCAGGGTGGGAAGGTGAGGCAGATTTTTAGTTCTCTGAAAGGATGGCATCATTCGGAGAAGCATTTATGAACAACTCCTAAGATAAGATTCATCTACTTTGTTTTAAAGTAGATGAAGCAAATTTTGGAAGGTTGGGTTATGAAATGCCATGGGGGTTTCAGAAGAGTTCTGTAATGGAAAGAGGCTAAGAGGAAAGGAATTTCACTTTTCTATAATAGCCTTTGTTTATTCACGTCTCAACCCCTGCCTTTTCAAATCTCTTTAAAAAAAGCTTTAGGAAAAAAAAAGTTTGAGCGGAATGAAAACAGGCTCTCTAATTCTACCTTTTTATAATTCTGAAGCTACAACTGACCCTCCTCAATCTGGTCTTCCCTTTTAACATTAATTACCTTGTTATCTGAGAGATGCAGCAGCTCTCCCTGGTCTGCTTAGGAAGAATGCCAGCAGGGCAACAGTTGGAAGTGAATTACCATGATTGTTCAGGGCTTTAGAAAGCCCTCTCTGCTGTCTATTCTTCTTAGATTCCTGGTAGAGTTACTTGGGCATGTTTTCTAATTCAATATTCCTGTGTCCACTGTCCAGTAAACGTATGTTTATGCTCTATGTATATAACCAATTATACTGTGGCTAGGGGCAATGTCTCCTCTGGATTCTTCACGAGCCAATGATTAGAAAACCTGGTGTAGAACTCCTGGGCATGCCCTCAGTCAGGAGGTGAGGGGGAAAGGTTTATTCCAATTGCCTACATGTTTTGCTCCTTCAGTTAATTGGTTATGACCACTGGGGTAAGCAGGCATATTGCTTTGTGTTCCCTAATGCTAACATTTTTTTTCCCATTCAGTAAAGACTAGTACTTATTAGCAAAAATGTTAAGATTCAGAACCATGGTAAGGATATTGAAGTGAACACACCCAGTCTATTTACTTAGTTTGATTATTTTGACTGCATCCATTTGTCACTTCAGCTTAAGGCCAGTTTAGGCAATTTGATTAAATTGACTGGTTCTTTCACCGAAGTGACCAGTCAATGCTAACAAATTGGTTGTGTTTGTAGAAACTCATTAGGTTTTATCTCTTGCACTGTGTCTGCAACAGATATAAAATCAAGAGTTTGACACAGAATTTGCTTTTAGCTCTTAGGGCACAGAATGTGGAGAAAGGATCCTGTCTGGAATTTTATAGATTTGAGATGGGAAAAATAACCATTATTGATTTAGGCTACAAGTTAGCCCCAAGGTATTAATTATTATCAAGGCAATCATGTTTGTGATTACACTGTGCTATCTTGAATTTTTTTTTAAGTGTTTGGTGTTATTCTCACCTGGGTAGTCAATTAATATGTGACCTGGAGAAATGTCTACAGCAAGTGCCATGCAAATCATTTCTTGGAAGAGAAGAAGCTGCTTTCTTGCCAAGAGGATCAGTGCTGACCATCAACAGGATTCCAGTATTTGAGTTTCATTTATTTCAAATGTCGTGTTTGCTGTCCCAAGGGCCACATATCTTCAAGGCTTCTGCATGTCAGCTGTGTAATTGCTGTAATAATCTGGAAAAAAAGTTGGTAGCCTTTTACTATCAAGCAAAATAATTTTCCGGCATTTCTGTTTTATGTCCAAGCAACAGTTTTAGCTACTAGCTACATTAATTACATGGAATAATTCATAAGAATAAATTAGCAGATGAGTCTAACACCATCCTTTTGTGCTATTTCATTTTCATTTTAGGTAAAGTATACTCATTTTAGTGCATGTTTTTGGACACAGTAAACTGTGCTCTGAGCTGGGGAGTGCTGTCAGTGCCACTGGGAGAACCCATGGCATATATTCAGAATTTGGGACTGCAAACAAGGAGAGTGGAAATTAAAGCCAAGGAAAATTTCATAGAATGATTTATGGAGCTCACAGTGATAATCGGCTGCTGAGAACACAGGGCAGGAACCAGGGCAGAACCTGGGTTCCAGGTAGTAAGAAAGAATGGGTATTTACCTTAAGTCCGAGTTCTAGGAGAGATTCTGTGACTGGCTCCTCCAGCCTTTCTTCCAGTCTTGCTGACCATGTCATCAGAGTGCATCCAGTAGGGGACAGGTGGTTCTCCAGGGCAGCATTGGGATGGCTGCAAGAAGAAAAGGAAGTGGCTGTTAGATAATAAACATAATAAATGACCCCTTCATCGGGTCATAGAATAGGCATCTGGAATGAGAGTGGAAAGTTTGTGTCATCCCAAATGCAGACTGAGATCTCTGGCATTCTGTCACATAAAACTTTGATTTCTGACAGAACAAAATGGAACAAGATGAACTGTTCTTCAGTGTGCCATGGTAACTTTGCTATTTTAATTAATAAGGAGTTGAGTATTTAAGCTAAAGGGAAACTTAAACATAGTCTTGCTTGAGAAGAGGACTTTTTGTTTGTTTTGATTATTGACATATCCACTAAATATAGTACAGTGCCTGGAAGATCCAAATAATTTGTCAATATGCTCTGCAATAAGCAGCCTCTTTGGAAATCTTGCTTACTTATTTTTTGACATTCTGGCTACTTAAAATTAAAAGAGAAGCTACCTTTGTATATAAAAAATGGACTTTTTGAAAATTTACTACACCCACAGTCATAGTCTCATTAGAGTAATCCTGAGAACGTGTTTTTTTTTCAGAAGTTCAAACTTTGCTGAGTTTGGACTGTAAGGTGAGAACAAAATCATTCTGTCCTCTACTGCAGAAGCCTAGGACTGTATATGCCAATGTTTAGAGAAGCATGCCTGTAATATATAGCACTGCCTAAGCATTGTGTTTGATAGCTTCTATTTCTTGGGATCCTGAACATTTCATCTCATTAAAAAAATTTTTGAAGTAGATTCTAGTCCCCTAAAAGGAACATATCATTAATTGGTAACTCCTAAACATACCTAACAACAAAATGGTGAACCCCCATTCTTGTATTAGCATTGAGTAACATGAGGGAGGCATGAGTGTGGAGCTTCTATTAGTCTTTGGCAAGGCTACTGGGGTATGAGTAAGGAGGCTGGCAAAACAGGAATGATGTAGGGCTCGGCTTATGTTGCTAAGCGGATGGTGGAGCTATTCACTAAAAGGGAGACTACACAAGGAAGAGCAGGGTACAGGGCAAAGAATGTGACTACTACTCAGTGTGAGTGACTGTTCCCTATCTAATACTTCATCATTGTCAGGTATTGTGTCTTCCTGGACAATTCTGACTTTAATATTTTAAGTGTTGATTTTAAATACCTTGTGTTTGTTTATTGCTGTTTTGAATCTGAAACGGTCTGTCTTTCTGCTGGGATCTGTCCTATTTCTGTATTAGGTGTTGGTAGAGAAGCAGACCTCACCAAAGCCCCTGGGCTTCCACAGCACCAGAGTCGCTGCTCCCATCACACCAGGACATCACAGTGCCCTAGATTAGAGTTCACCGATTCAATGGTACATTTGGAAGTTCTACATCATTATTTTTTATTCATGTGTGGAAATTGCAAATCAATGCTTGGCATGGCCTGGAAAATTCTGTTTAATAATAAAACCACTGTAATTAGAGAAATACACAGTTTACTGAGGAAAAATAATCTCAACTAGAATCTGAAGCTTCATTTTTAGAACATGTTCTACAGTCAACCTGGTTGTTTTCAAAAACAAAATGATTTTTTTCAGTATAAGTATATTTTACACTATTTTTTTCTTTTTCTGAATCAATTATCGATGCCCATAAAGCACACATTGCCTCAAAGATCATCTGAGACAAATTCATGCATTCTTTATTGTATTGACTAAAAATAAGAGTTTCTTCCAAAAAAAGTCTCAGTAACCTATTTGTGAATGGGTGTTTGTTTCAGATAGCCCTTCTCTAAAATTACCACAAATATATACTTTTCTAACATTGAGTGGCCATTCTCAAGTCTATCTGTTAAAATAAATCTTTAACCAATCTGCTAGCGCTTATTGTTTCTACTACTCAATGCTGAAGCAGACAAAGTAGAAGAATCCATAAAGAAATCATACTTCACTATGGCCTTTCAATGATTCACAGCCCTTAATTTTGGGGGTCTTCCAACCCAACATCTTCTACTAATAAAAAGCTTTCCCTGTGATGTCATAGGCTGCAGGGCCTGGGTTTCCCTTCCTTCCTGAGTCATTTTTATTGCAGCCCAAATTAGTTACTGGAAGGAAATTAAGGGAGGGTACCCTTAGGATAGAATGCTTTTAGATTCTTGTAGAGAGAGTGACCATATAATTTCTCTTAGAAACCAAAGCACTTTGAGAGTGAAAGCAGACAATAATAAAATAAATAGAAACCTAGTTAGTCATAAGCAGATTGTCTAGGCCAAGTAGGGTGGACCCAACTTGCAGGTGGTATGTTTTTGGACAACCTGGCCAAGTATTTTTGACAACCTAATATGGGTCACCATACTTAACTATTGAACTGATAGTGTTCAATTTAAAATAAGTGGATAAAGTAGTAAGGCACATAATGGATATTCAGAAATTATAAAAACCAAGATTTTCCAAATGGGCAATTTAAGGCAAAGTTTCTTCAGATATGCAATGTTTTGTTAAATTCTTGTTAATTCACCTACTCAAGTTTTCCAATCTATTTGGATGTCATCATATCACCACTATGGCAAGAAGGACTATTTATTCTGCAACTTTAGTAACTGTTGTTTTTATCCAGATACCTAGGAAATCTTTGCTGTAGAGAGAAATACCCTGAAGCAAAAACCAACTTTCTCACCTGCAATTATATTATTCATGGCCAATCGAAAGCAAGAACAGTCACTGCTGTTCTATATTTTTGGTAAACCATGGGGAGGACTCTGGAGTATTCATACAGTATCAGTCCTTTGCTGCCTCAGTGGTCTCTGAATTTGCCATCGGCACTCCAGTGCAGGTTTCCACTCCTATCAACACACTTTAGTTATCTTCAGCCAAAGTGATGTCATGGCCCTGCTTTTTCATGAGCTGATATTTATTTTCAAAAGTTTGATTTCCTTGGATGAACAGCTTTCTCCCTGAATAGTGGAAAAACCATCAGTATCCTGCAGTCACATGCTGGGTCTTTGGTCAGGTACTGTGGGGGCCCCTGTCCAGGGTGCCAGATGTTGTGGGGGAGCTCTGCCTGCAGAGCCGAATCCCTCCATCACGGATGAAAATAAAACTACCAAGACATGATCTGCTTGGGGAGGAAAGGTGGTCAAACTCTCAGAGGAGGATGACCCAGAGCTCCTTCCTCACTGGGCTTTTATTGGGTTCAAATACACAGGAATACAGGTATGTCAGGCGGCAAGGATCAAACAATGGTTAACTTTTCAAAGAAATCTGAGGGCTTAATCTGAGTCAATGTCTGTCAGGAAAGGGGGTTGCCAAACTTTGGGAGACAATCTCATTTCCTCCTCAGACCCTTATCATTTAAGTGAGTGCACTCTTATCAAAGCAGGTTTCACAGGACTTTAGGAATTCTTTCTTATGCCCGATCACCCAGGGAACTGTCCTGGCCAGTACAAGGCTGCACCGCTTGCCCTCATAGTTTCAGGCTTTAAGCCGATTAAGAAGCAGAAGACATCTCCCAGACAGAAATGAGGGCTCAGGCTATGTCAGAATAGCCGGGGGCGAGGGTCCATCACATCCTCTTTGCTGCAGCCCCCCAGGTCCTTCCATGAGGGCCTCCCAAGTGGTTGTGTCTGGCTTAGGTTGCCCCTCCAGTGAGGAATCTTACCTGTCATTGACTACCAACCAAGCATTGGGGCCAGAGATGGATGAGGCAGAAGCAGTGCTCCTGCCAGGGAGATAAGCTTTGTCTCCTTAGTAGCTCATGTCCTCTTGACAGAACAGACCCAGATGAAGTGGGTCCCTTGGCTCTTACACAGCCCATGATGGGGTGAGGGTTACAACTCCTGAGACTAGGATGAACGGTCCGCAACAAGGCACTCCAAATTTTACCTCTGTGGAATATATATAATGCCAGCGAAAGTCTAATTAAGAACAAGTTACTTTTCATTACCTTAACCTGAAATCATAGAAGAAGCCTAGGCAATTGCATTGTAACAGAGTTCACAATGTTTGAAGACTTATTCTAAATATATAAAACAATGAGACTTTTGGAAAATATACTAACAAAAATGTTTCAGCAAAACTTTTTAATTTGAAAAGCCTAAGGAAGTAAAATTTACTAACTGGAAATTCAGTAATTAGAAATCTGGACATTAAATTTAAGTCTCAGATATCTTTTATGAGTTTAAGGAGGCAGATTTGTATGACACACTCTTTGATAGGAATGCCTGTTACTGATAGATGTAGAGGAACTATTAAGAACATATTCAACTTTCATCAATATAAAGTATTTAAATTTAATTCTGGGAATACTACCAGGGTCTTTCGAACTAAAACTTTTGAATTTCCTTTTAAGAAAGTATCTATTTGTAAGGATTGATATTTGATGACTTTTATTCTTTCCCAAAATGATCTCCCAATGAATATAAAGAGGAAATTTACATTTCTAATGGAATAAATCTCATTCTATCCTGCTATTTTCCTAAGGTTCCATTGGGCCCTTTTACAAATATAAGATTTATTATGGAAACTTGATGATTTACTTTTACTATACTTGTGTGCATGGGCTTCTACTGGGGAGATGCTGGTGACTTGGAGTGGGTATAGAGAGAGTGTAAAGATGATACGAGAGAGAAACACCAGTCAGTTGTCTCCAGTATGGACTGTGACTAGGGACCAAAGCCTCATCCTAGGTGTGTGCCCTGAATGGAACTGAACTTGCAGCCTTTTGGTGTACAGGACTACGTTCCAACCAACTGAGCCACGTTGCCAGGGTGGACATGTATGTTTTTGATGAAAATAAATCTTGGTAATTTTTATCCTTCTGCCTTCTTTCTGTTCTCCCATATAATATTAAATAAAGGAATGTGATTATCTTATTAACAGACTAGATAGTGTATGCTAGTACATTTTCAGAGCTTACATGGTGTGACAGGGTGTTTATATTACGAAATTCCTAGCTAGAAGTACACAAATAATTATTCTTGAACTAATCAGTTAATTATTGTAATACATCAGATATAGAACTGATTGTGGGTATGGCACTTAATTGGCCTAAAATGTTTGGTATCAATATATGTATAGTAATATATGTGTAGTAAGACTTGACATATGTGTCAATAACACTATATGAGTTAACAGTCTCCTACATGAACTAAAGCAACTTGAGCAGTTTCTTCTTTCATTCTTATGCTATTCCAATCCCTTTCATCTTTCTTTATATAAAATGACGAATTAATGGAACTATTTTCCCTTGGGCTGTATAATATAAAATAGATCCAAATCAGGATGGTTCGCTATTATAACAATAGTGACTAGCACAATTCCTAGCATATGATAGGAGAATGATAAATATTGATCAAATGAGTACATGAGTTAATAAGCAGATAAATATAACAACAGAATGCTACATCTTTTAGTTTATCTTGTTTTCTTCTCCTCTGCAAAGAAAAGACAAATAAAGTTCCAGAAATTCAGGTAGCACAGTAAAATATCAACTTCTGGGGACTTCTGACAACTTGTAAATATTATTCCTTTCCTCCTGCAAACTAAATCTATTTCTCATGCTTCTTGCTTGCTTGCTTTCATACCCACATACAAACAATTGGATTTTCTTGCTTTCCAACTCCAATAGAATCAGGTCAGCAGTGAGGATAGAAGCAATAAATCTCTTTATCTCTGTTGACTTTTATGGAACTGACATCTCTTAAAATATTTTTCTTGACTTTGGTGCTTTTTACTGACTGATTAGGCAGTATGGCACTGCAGTCAATTGAATCTTTCTAAATCTAATATTAAAAGTGGAAAAGGAAAGACCTGGGGGGCAACAGAATAAGTGAAGAGGACTAGAGAAGGTCCAGTAATTCCTTTTCAAAAAAAATCGGAAATTGTATTTAAGTGTTAGCCTTTCTAACTGCCTGAGTTACTGTTTTTATGGCTCTGACACTCTCTGTTTTCTATCATCAAGACAGCATTCCACTATTTTATGTTTATAGCAAACTCAGCTCCTGAAAATTGATTGATGATAAGTGCATTACAAAGTAAAATGTCCATCTCTAATGCTAAGTTAGAAGAAAACATTTCTCTATTGTGATGGAATAGACAAGTTATCTAAGATAATGGAATGTGTGGAACAAAAATGTAAGCTCCAGGAAATTTTATTTGTGTTTCGAGGTAAAGTTTTTAATTTGGGCATACTGGCATTTGCAAGAATGAATAACAAGAAAAAATCTGGTTTATTTAACTGCCATCCCAAGCATGGCCTCTTTTAACTTCTAAAAAGTATGGATACAGATGACACCGAGGGTAGTGATTGAAATGTGTCCAGATGCTTGAAGACATAATTAAATCTTAAAAACCCACACAGAGGCATTTGCTAAAGCATCGTGTCACTTAGCCAACTCTTTATAAAGAATTTCCAAAGTTTTTTTTTTTTTTTTTTTTTAATTCCCCTGGACAATATGAGAAGCAAAAACAAACAAACAAACAGCAATGAAAATTCTTCCATGCTCCTCCCACAAAGAAATAAATATCTTTCCTGAAGAGCTAGTCAATATTTGTACAATGAAATGCTGCATAGTATAAGAAAGTATGACAACATCATCTTGGAGGTTGATATCCAAGAGCTTCTCATTTCTTATTCTTTTCATGCAAGTTGTTTCCTCTATAGCTCATAGAGAGGGCTTAAGTTGGAAGCTGTCATAGCACTTAATAGCTTCTTGTTTATTTTCCCTGAAAGGCCCAAGGTGGCTTGGAGAAGAACCATTCAATGTCACTTTTTGTATTTTTTTTTTTTTTTACTGTAACAGCTTTCCAAAAATATCCAGTAGATACCTTGAAGAGAGGTAATTAAGAAACATGGTTTCATGCTAAAAATTACTAGTCTATATCATTTATTTTTATTAGATAAAGGTTTTCAATATTGTAAAATTTGCCCAGCTTCAAATTCAACCTGAAAAACTGAAAAGATCAAAGTCATTAAAAAACTTCATGTAGCCATAGTCAAAATAAAACTATGACCATAAGTCCCTAGATATGTCCATCCGCTTAATGTTAGATGGGTAGTCACAGAGATGGGTTTAGCTGGCAGAGTATTTCTCCTCTAATATCTTTTAATAGAAGAGAAAAATATTTACTATTTGACAATTCTAACACTAAAAAGAACTTTGTGATGCAAATTATCAATTCCTTCTTTATATTTGAGCTAGTTAACTTGGGACAAATTTTGTGATACAGTTTTGTAGTTGATTTAGAAGTTATCTAAAGGAAAATTCCAGAAGACCCTAATATAGAAGTTGTCCAGCAAGACATAACTACGTTTATGAATTCCCCACTTCCTGCACAGTGAAACTTGTTATTTTAACTATTTTTTATTTATACTTGTTCTTAGAAATAACAGAATTTGATGAGGTTTCCTAATGCTAAATGGATCTTTATCATCTATTTTACAGCCCACACCAAAAGTGATGATTCAGCTCCGTTTTCTTGATAGATGAACTTTTTTATGCAAGTTTCTCCCCTAGCATTGCTCATGATTGTTGTTAATTTTAGCCTCCTGGCAATTAAGAATCCTGATTTCCTCAACATCTACTTAAGAATTATTCATTAGGTAGGACACCAGGAGGAACAGATAACTGTCTAAGTATAGATAATTAAAAGTCACTGCAATCCCCCTCAAATATTTTGCCCACCTGTCAGGCTCTTTGGCGTAGCAAAATGATCTCTTTTGTCAATTTTCAGTTTTTCAATAGCTAAGAGGATTCTGAATGAACATCAACCTGTTTAATTGTTGGAAAAATAATTTTCAGAGCATCAGCACTTTCAGTTTCTCAGTGCAAATTATTAATTTGCTAAATATAAATAAAATGCAATTTGCCTGATACTTTGGAATATATTAACGTAAGTATGCAAATTGGAAAACTTCCTTCACTATAGTTGTGTTATAATTAGGCTAAACTTTAAAAGAAAGCAAAACAAAATAGCAAATTTGAAGTCATTTTAATAAGTCTTTTCCAGCTTCTGTCCCCTCCATCCATACTAACTCCATCTTTGCTTTCTTTCCCCTCCCCTTCTACCTTTCTCTCTATGAAGTTCACAGCTTTGAAACACACTATTATCTCATCTCCTACCTTTCCTTTCCCGCAGGTTCTTTCTATTACCTTTTTGTTAGATGTCTAGATAAAGTTGTTTTTTGGGGGGACCTCTGAGTGGTTTTTGGTAAGTGAATATTGATCAAATTTGGATTGGTCATCATTTCTGTCAGACTCAGTTTAGATGGATTTACAACTATATATGTATATAATTACATATTACAACCTTTTATAACTGATAATGTCTCAATTCTTCAAATTATAATTAAGTATAAATCAAAGCATGGGAATTAAGAAGTTCAAATAGGTAGTCATATAATAGCCATGGGGATGTAAAGTACAGTATAGGAAGTGGAGTAGCCAAAGAACTTACATGTATGACCCATGGACATGAACAAAGGTGTGGGGATTGCCTGAGGGAGTGGAGGGTAGGGCAAAAGGGTTTATTTGGAACAATTGAAACAGAATAATCAGTAAAAAATAATTTAATTTGTTTTCTAAGAAATCAAAGCACAAAACCCCCAAATATTATTTTCAAATTCTAGCCTGGTATTTTTTCTCAAAACTTATACTGTACCTGTCTTCTCTTTTAACTTCCCTCACCTTAAACCAAATTGGATCCTTTACCTGGTTATCTCATGCATTGAGCATTTTCTTCTCTGCACCTTCAGAACAGAGGGGGGCTCTAGATGGGGGCAGATCACTGTTGTGCACTGGCGTGCCTCTCCAGGTAGCCCCATGCCATTGATTGCCTTAACTTTGTATCACTGACATTTCATTTTTAACCTTGTAGCCAACCATATTTCCAGATATCCCCATCCTGTAACTTTCATAACCAATTTTTGAACTAAATGTAAGACTTTTTTATACTGTTCCTTTTAAATTTAATCTTGTTTCTCTGGACTAAGTATACCAGCATGTTGAAATAATTTTTTACGTCTTTCATTCATCATTTTCCTCAGGTATATTCCATTCTAAATTTGATAAGCATATTTCTGGTGTCATATCTTAGTCATTACTTTTTTTCATACAAAACAGGATTAAAGACAGAATCTTTTATCAAATGAGAAAAAGCACCTAGTCAGGTTGACATTAATTAATATGCTCTATGTATTCCTCTACCAGTTATTTCTGGTACCCAAGAATATTAACAAAGAACTGTCAAATATCTCAACAAAATTAAAATATACTGTGGCATTTTTCAAATCAATATTGTCAGTTAAAGCTTCTAAAAAGCAAGTCAATTTTGGAGTTACTCTTCCTTAATAAATCATTGCTGGTTTCCAATTATTTTAATTTCATTTTTAAATGATCATAAACTTCTTGTTTAATAATTCTCCCTATTCCAGCATTTCATGTGATTGTTATTTTACTCACTTTCACATTAGAGCTGTTTAACCCAGTCTATTAAAGCCTAGTTTTACATGGACAGACATCTCCAATAACATAATGGAGGTCATCTAGGAAAGGGAATACATGTTATAATTAGTTTTCCTGAAATATTTCTGTTCTGTTAAGTGAGGATGAATGAACAAATTTATTAAAATGCAATGAGTATTTTACAAATTATAAGTTAGTTTTTAAAAATTGCTTTATGATTAAATCAAATGACTATTTCATATTCAATGCTATACAGTACAGATTGTGAAGTAAAATTTTGTTAATTTAGTACCCTTAAGGTATGTAAAATCTAAATAATGAGAAAAAATAACAAATTAGTAATAAACATGCATATGTAATATGTTTTACATTCCTGCTATTTATTGGATGGAGACATAAAGGTAAGATATACTAGATCAGGAAAAATAGATTACTGATTAGGAAATCATACTGTATACCGTATCTCATTGGATCAGAAGGTTGTAATGGAAAAGATAAGACATAATTGTGGTATAAGACCTAAAATTAAGGTCCAGTATTTTGTGCCTCCATGATATCTGAGGGCCACACACAGCCTTTCTATAACTTCACCTCTGTACTCTGCTCCTGCAGAAATATGGTTCTCTAGCCAAACAGGCCTCCTCATTAAAGGGGCCAGGTAAATTTCTTGTTTATTCCGAAATAGCAGGTTTCAGTTCCCTGTTCGCCCATGGAGTTAATTCAAACCACCTAATCTTTCATTTGGAAGCAGGGAACACCCCGCCCTCTTGATAATATAAAATCTACCTCTCACAGTGTCTTGTTGTTCATCCCCTTCCTAAATTCAACCCTTGTGTCACCCCGCATGGCATGTGGTGGTCTCTTCCCCAGGTCTGTAGGTCTGTGAGTATATGTGACTAATAATCTGCTGTTGATAGTTGGGTGTTGTGCATTCAGCCATTCCCTTAACCTTCTGAGAGAATCCCTCCCTCACCAGTGCATGAATAGGAAGTGTTGTAAACATGAAGCCAGATCTTGAAGAATGCAGATATCAGCCCAAACAGGAAAGTGAGAAGGTATTGTGAGTGGGTATGGGGGTAGAATGAAGATAAGCATGACCATGGTGAATTTGTGGCACGAGATGAAGATTGTCCTGGCTAGAATAAAAGGTACTTTTAAAGGATAAATACATTTAAATAGAGATCATGATTCATAAAAAAATATTCAGGGGGGCTTGATTTAGTATGGTTTAAATTAATGAGTGTTTGCAAAAGGAAGTGCTTAAATGAAAGCATTATTTGAGGAAGATTAGAAATATGAAAACCAGAAAGTCATAAAATCTCAAAGTTGGTAGAAATTCTAGTCCTATATCCCTTTCATTGTTTGGCTTCCTATACCAGATTCCAGCCATGTGATTGTCCAGTATTAACTTAAGCTTGGGAAAAAAAAAATGCACACACACTGCCTGCTTCCTATGCCATCTTTGGATACATCTAATTTGTGAAAATGTTGTACTTAAATTAAATGCTTATACATGTTGTTCATATTTATAACTACTAAGATCCGGGCAACAAGTTTACTAAATCTTTCATGGAATAATTTTTTAAAGAAACATTTCTTGTACTGCTGCTAGGACCCAAACAAGCAAAGTAAATGACCTATTATATTACCCTTTGAGCAGTGAGCTGCAAAGCAAAATTCAAATACAGTTTTTTTCATTGAGGAGTCTTTTCATTATACTACTGTTGTCATTGACAAAGACGGTAAGGTATCTATCAATTACTTTTGCAATTGAAAAAGTATGGTCTAATTTTATGATGGGAAGCTTAAAGTAAAATGACTATATGTATTTTTGAACACGTGTATTCAGATTCTTTTCTTGTCTATAAGTATTACTGGACTTTATCAGCCTAGAAATGTATACAACTAATAAAAGTAATTACTATTTGTTTTTCAATGTAATCAGTTAAAGAAAATTTCTATTTTTTTTTTAAATAACTGACAGAGAGTCATTTGCAAAGATGAGTATTCTCAATAGGGAATGTACTGGTAATAATGACTCCATAAACCACTGTTGCATTAGTCAAATTCCCACAAGGAACATATGCATTCAAATGTTTTCAAAAACTTTAGATCCTCAAACTACAGAAGCTGATGCTTTTGAATTGCTTTGTAACTAATGACCAGCATAGTGTATAAAAAGTACAGGTCAAACTCAGAAGGCGTAGCTTTTTCATGTGAGAAGAGGTGATGGCTCCACATTTTGTGCTGTTTGTGTTAGAGTTATTTTGGTATCGATACAGACATTGTCATACATAAAGAGCCCTGACATATGAAAAGGTGCCTACCTTTTTGTTTTCATTTGAAAGGTTACTTTATAGGTTGAAATGTCAAATATATTTTGGTATGTATTCAAGTGTAATTCACATAGTTTTTTTTTTTCCTACCTAAACTGCAATCATAAATTTGAATATCACAGTAAGGTCTGAATTAGTTATTCAGGTGATATGATTTTTTCTACACAGAAATACCCTGAGGCATTATATTTTCTGTACTCATCTTGGTAACTAGAAAAAGGACTTTGTAGTCTTTGCTTGAAAATGAAAACTGCTGGGAAATGAGGGAGAGACGATGTATTCAGTTCTTTGTCCTGAGCCTCAGCTTGTGGGGCACACAATTCTACCATGAGGAATGAGTTCTGTAGAGTTTTTATGCCTGCATTATAAAAAATAGAAGTTTGAACTTGGGGTTATTTTCCCCTTTTTTATAACGTTGTAATGTTCTGGACAGATACATTCCAAACTCTAAGGAGCTATCTAAAACCTTTGAAACATAAAGACTGAAAATAACAGTAAGTTACAAACCAAAGGAGCTCTGTAAACTCTACAGTGGGAAGTCAGTTCATCACATTATCCTTTATATTTCTTTTCAAAGCAGACAAACTTTCCCAGGTAAAGTGTATTGTTAATAAAATACAGTACCAATTCCCATGACTGTGTATTGGTCTACACTCACCTTCTATTGTTGCCAAAAGACTTTTCAGGCAATTTCAAGTCCAGGTGCAACATGACCATGGGCTGGGGGTGGGAACTGGAATAAATAAAAATATGTGGGAACTAATAAAAGTTCTGAACATGGGCATGACTTACCTTATTCATAAGCTAATATTGCCCAAATGAGCAAAATATGGTTTAACAGAATATGTTGAGTAGCTGCTCAGTATAACATAGCTTTCCATTCCTATGATTGTTTATCTCCACTGTTATTAAAGGAAGTTGTCACGATTCTCTTTGGAGATAACAGGAGCAATTGATATAGACCTAAACAGATCTACGTCTTGAGGTAAAACAAAAATGTTTCACAGGTTTGGAAAGAAGGTTATTTTTAGAGAAACTCTAGCCTCTCAACTTTTGATTACCTTGGGAATGGCAAAAAGCATCTTTGGCAATACACCTGCATTCAAACAATTCTTTTTGTCATGGTGAAGATAAGATGTTTTGAAGTGGTTTGGCTGCTAGTGGATATGAGGCAGTGAAGCTCAAGCAGGAAAGGAGACCAGAGATGACATTTTCAGGTAACTAGTTCTTTATCTGGTTTATTAGGAATAGAAATCACGCTTTTTGGAATTTCTAGATTTAGTGTAGTCAAACTTATGTTTAAGGCTTACAGAATATGAGTGTAAGAATAGAAGCAGACAAAATAGAAACAGAAGCATGGATACATAAAACACACAGACAGCTGTCAGAGGGGAGGGGGTTTGAGGGTCTGGGTAAAGAAATGTGAAGAGATTAAGCAAAAAAAATATGTATATATATCACATAGACATGGACAATGGTATTGTGATAGCCAAAGGGAAAGGGGGAAGGGGGATGGGGTCAGGTGGAAGTACGCAGGGGGAGATAAATAGGGACAGAAAGAAACTTGACTTTGGACAGTGAGTGCACAATGCAGTATGTAGATGATGTGTTATTTTTTTTTTGACACTTGAAAACTGTACTGTTTTATTAACTAATGTCACCCCAATAATATCAATGAATCAAAAACAAGTAAACTTAAAAAAAAAAGAATAGAAGCAGAAAGATCTGTCAGGATGCTACTGCAATATCCCCTTGAAAGAATGTGGTGCCAAGATTCAGAAGGATTTTGTAGTCAAAGGAATAGATTTAGGATAAATTTCTAGGTATAATTAACATGGCTATCTGATGGATCAGTGTGTGATGTTCGAGAAATAGAGGGGCCTAAGATGACTTCCCCCACCTTTTAAAAAAAGTCTGAGCAACTAGGTGAGTGAAGGAATCTCACTTGGAATTGCAGACCATTGGAGAAGGAGTAGATTGAGAGACAAAAATTCAAATAATTTGATTTCAGACACTACATTATTTACCAAATTGGTAAAATTTGAGATGCCATTTAGACATCCATAAGGAGATGTGAGCAGGTAGAAATAAGAATATCACATCTAGTGATAGGCAACTGGTGAAATAGATGGCGACTAGACAGAGACATTTGAGTGCCATCAGCAGTAAGATATTTCTAGTCACGAGACTGGATGATAACAGGAGTGAATATAGGTAGTGAGGAGGTTCCAGGACTAAGCTTTCTGGCATAGAGAAAGTTTGTGGTAAATACTTTACCTGTGAGTCAACACCCTTGCCATGAAAATTTCTGATGCTACAATAAGCATTGCTACCTCTCCTCAGTTCCAGTAGTATTACCAGGCTGGCAATACTACTGTGCTCATTGTATATAGCCTTTAATGATGTGTTTTGTTTTCCTTAACTGAATAAAATTTGAGTTGAGGCAACAGTTAGTTCAAAGCTTTCTTTAAAAATTATCCAGCTTTTATTTTTTTCAGGTAAATCCTGATAAGCAGAAGTCAACATTTTATTGACTTACTGACTTGGAAGCCTAGCCACACCTATGTATGTTTGAGACATACCCATGTTGAATAGATGCAACCACGTTAGACCCCGAGACCACTGATGTCTCTCCTAAACAGTAAAATGAGATAGGAGGTCTAGGGAACTGTTTGATGTTATTTACTTCTCCCCCAGTTTACCTGAGAAGATTTGGAGGCATGCAGAACTAAGAACCAATGTGACTTCCACCACATCTTGAGAAGTACAGAAAAAATGCATTAAATATGAGTGATATAGGGGAGAAAAAATTGCTCTTTATCCCTTTAAGTTTATGGCTGAGAATCCTATAGTAAAGGACAGATTCATAAGAAAAATAATAATTTTATTAACATGTATACCTCATATATACATGTGAGATACCCAAGGAAAATAAGTAACTCTCCAAGGAAGCTTAAATTCAGGATTAAATACCATGTTAACAGGGAAAGGAGAGGGAAGATGTAGGAACTTAGGGGAGAGTAAATGATTTTTAGGAAAGATGAATGGGCTCTTAGAAGGATACAGGGGTGGGCAAAAGCTGGTCTACTGTATCATCATGAAATTCTTTTGAGTTAATAAAGCTATTGTAATAATCATAATTCACATGTCTTTTTCCATATGAACAGCTATAAAACTACTTTTGCCTGGCCCTGTATATGAGAAATATGATAGCTTGTGACAAAGTTTATCTGGGTGTGGTGTTGACTTCTACTCTCCTATCCTGGTAGAGGAGTTAGTCCTACCTGGTTGATAAAACTCCCAGAGAAGGGATTTGAAACAGTACAGTTCTTTTTGGCAGATATATCTTTAAGTAAATAAAGATAATTTAGAGAAAGTCTCTCCCTATATTTGCTTTTTAAAGTGCCTACAGCTTTAAAAAAATCAATGTATCAAAACTGCGTATTTTGGGGGGGCAAGTCCTACTACCCTTCCATGTTACCAGAGTTGCCCACTTATACTCAGTGTCTGAACGGCTTTCTCTGTGTGCTCCATATAGAAAAGACTTCTGTGAGCATCAGATTGGTACTAACACCTAGCCAGCATGCTGTACAGTAGCTGTTTGATCTTCAGTGTCTGCTTCCCCTGAAGAAAGTGTTCTGAGCATCTGAGCAGGAAACATAAGGATGCGTTGCTTCAAGTCTTTGGCACACTCCTATAGTGGAATGTATTTTATGGTCCCACAGTTCTGTTGTTCTAGGGGCTGAGACTCCTAGTAAGTTCTCCTGGTTCTCTATTACTGTGTAACAGAATGCCACAACATTAGGTGCTTAAAAATTATAACTGTTTCATTAAACCCTGCAAATACATGGTTTAAGAACTTGGGAAAGCATGGTGAGGTGATTCTTCTGCTCCACATGGCATGATTAGGTTCACAGGCCACAGATCGAAAAGTATTAACAAAGAGCTGACTTTAATGGTGAAGATTCTGGACTTTGAGTTGATTGTATGATGAGACTTCTGGGAACCTTAAAAGGAAATGTTTTACATTTGGGAAGTACGGAAATCATTGGAGGCCAGAGGTTAGACTATAGCATGGAGTCACTTAATAAGGTCTCTCAATGATCCCTACCTTCTTGTGTTCCTGCTCTTGTGCTATCTCCCTTTGAGAATGGGCTGAAACTGATGGTTTGTTTCTAACAGATAGAATATGGAAAAAGTTATGCAATGCCAGTTTCATGATGAGGTTTTAAAGACTATGACTTCTGTTTTGCTAGAAGATTCTCTCTGTTGCCTTCTCAGCATGCTTCTAAAAAGCAAGCCGTTTTACTTGAGAATCAGTATGGCAAGGAACTGAGGGCAGCCTATGGCCAATAGCCAGTAAGTAATTGAAACTGTCAGTTTGACAACTTTTCAGGAATAGGATTCTACCATCAGTCACATGACCATGGAAACAAATCTTTACTCAATGGAGATACGAGATGACTAAAACCCAACTTACATTATTTTTAAAAATACCTATTGATTTTAGAGAGAGGAGGATGGGGGAGAGGGAGAGAGAGAAACTTCAATTTGTTGCTCCACTAATTTATGTATTCATTGGTTGATACTGTGTATGTTCCATGGTCAGGGATCAAAACTGCAAGCTTTGCATATCCAACGATGCTCTAACCAGCTAAGCTACCTGGTCAGAGCTTGACATCTTGGTATAACCTGTGAGAAATCCTGAAATAGAAGTTCAGGGAAAGTTGTACCAGATTGCTGGCCTGCAGTAAATATGCAACAACAAATGTGTATTCTAAGCATCTAAGATTTGAGGTAATTTTTTATGCATCAATAGATTACTAATCCAGAACTTTTACTGTCTCCAGTTTTTGCTTCTCTTTGATTGTTGGCTTAGTTTGTATAGTGGTTTGGCTTCCTCCCTATGATGAGAACTTGGCCTTCAACTTCTTTTGAGTTTTATATATCATAGTTTTTGCCACTAAAAGACTAATACATCCTCTCTTTCATAAGGATAAGCATTTGGATATGTAAAACAAGTCGTATCACTGACTTTCTAAAACCCCTCACTCCTAGTGGCTCCCCAATCACACTTAGAATAAAATATAAATTTTCCATAGAAAATGACCTTACATGAGTAGGTGTTGCTTTTCTCACTCCCCACTTCATCTTTTTTTTAAATCTCCCCAACCCCACCTAACCCTGAAAACTCTGCCCTATTTTCTGTTCAGCATTGTACTTTTTATTTTTCTCAAACACACACACTCACTCGGCCCTATCCCACCACAATAGACTATCTGAAAAACTACATTCTTGCCTCAGTTGTTCTCCTTTCTGATCTTTGCTTGTAAATGATCTTTATTTTTTAAATTTTTTAGCAGTATTTTTTAATTGTTGATATTGTACAGTTTTCTGTCTTTTACCCCGCCCCCAGACCACCACCCCAGCCCTCCCCACCTTCCTCCCATTTCCACCCCCCATAGTTTTTGTCCATGTGTCTTTAACCCTTCCCCCTTTCTCCTGAAATTCCCTCCCCTCCCCCTCTGGTCACTGTCAGACTGTTCTCAAATTCAGTGTCTTTGTTTATATTATGCTTGTTTGTTTGTTTTGTTGATCTTTAGATTTTCCCATCCTTCTCATCTCACCAGAAATATTTCCTCTTTAGATCTGTCCCCACATTCAAGCTAAAATAGCACACCATTCCAGGACAATGGTACACATTTCACTATTTAATTTTCTACATAATATTTAACTGCTATTTGAAATCATATTATTTGTATACATATTTATTACTTGTATTTTTTATTAGACCATAGGTTACATAAAACCTAGTCATCTGTATTTCATTGCTGTAACTTCAAGATTTGTTGAACAATGAATAAATGAATGAATGAATAATGTAAGTAATAATGGAATTAGAATATTATATGTACTGTGAGTTCAGAGCATTATTTATTTTTTGCATGAGAAGTGGATGTTTTGAGAAGCCAACATAAGATTGGCGGTGACTTGTCATGGAGACGGGTTAAAGGGAATATGATAGACAGGAAACTGTCTGAAATACATCTTGTATAAAGTTCATTGAAATTCTCTTAGTGTCTGGCACAATTTCTTTTGAATAATACTAAAGAAATATAAATTTGGACATCATTTTGCAATCTACTTCTAAGGAAGAAGATCATGAGTTCAGTTTTGAACATGGGAGCTCCAAAGGGCTTTGGAGACAGCTTTATGTATATAATAAATAATAGTTGGATGAAGTTTCTCATACACAGAGGAGTGCTTTGAGATAATGATGTTTGTTGTGTGTTTTCTGCCGAGAATGAAACTGAGACCATGGCATGAATGAGATCTCCTAGGGAGAGAGCTTTGGGAAAGCAAAAATAGATTAGGGCCGAACTTTGATACACACCATTATTTATAGGCCTGGAGGAGAAAGAAGGGGACTGAATAAAATCCAGAGATATCAGAAAAAAATTATAAATAGAGGCTGAGGGAAATAATGTTTCAAGAAGGGAGTAGTAGCAACATATATTCAAAGTAAAGGTAAAGAGAAATTGGCCACTTACTTAAAAATTATAAAGGTAATGAAAGAAATTGAACACAGACAACAGTGTGAGGATTGCTGGGGGAAGGTTGGGTGGGAGAAGTAGAGGAGGGTACAGGAAGATAAACGGTGATGGAAGGAGACTTGAAGATGGGTAGTGAACACATAACACAGTGTACAGATGATGTGTTGTGGAATGCGGGATCTGAAACTTGTATAATTTTGTTAACCAGTGTCACCCCAATAAATCGTTAAAAAGAAAAACAAAGAAAGAAATAGGGGCTAAAGCCAGACTGAAGCAAATTGAAGAAATGGAAAAATGATAACTAAACTTTTGTATCTGAAGAAAAATTGAGAAAAGTAGAGATCAATTTGATGTTGGTGACACTGTTACTGACATGACTCATGTGCACCTTCTGCATCCTGCCTTCAGGAGCAGGTTTGGCCATTTTATTTAATCTCCATATGCTGGAAGCAAATCCAGCTTCTGATGTATATTTTCATCTGAAGTCTTTATTTAGTTGTATTTATTAGTCTTTGTTTTTGAACATCTATTTCCTCTTCTTTATTCTTTAATAATAGACCAAGAATAGTAATCATCCAGGAACTGACAATGAATTGTAATAAACCTGGAAGTGAGACTCCAAATTCAGCTTTAATATGTATGATAAAAGCTGTCTTCCTTTGAAGAAATTACCTGTAAAAGAGTCCTGGCTGGTGTAGCTCAGTGGATTGAGTGCCAGACTGTGAACCAAAGGGTCACTGGTTCAATTCCCAGTCAGGGCACATGCCTGGGCTGCAGACCAGTTCCCCAGTAGGTGGCACATGAGAGGTAACCACACATTGATGTTTCTCTCCCACACTTTCTCCTTTCCTTCCCCTCTCTCTAAAAATAAATAAATACAATATTTTTTAAAAATAAGCAAGTTTTACAAACTCTCTTAGCATTCTTCAATTCCCTCAATTTCATGAAATATGAAGGGCACATCTTACAGCCACTGTGAGTAACTTCCATTTTTAATTGTAAAATATGGGCATAGGTAAACAATTATCTAATCTTCTAGAGAGCTTTTTAATTATTAGAAATCTACTCACTTATTGTTTTCAGCAGAAAAATAATAAACAGATGTTATGTTTTTATATCGATTTAATTTTATGCAAATAAGTTAACATTCTATCTAGGTAAATATCACAGCATATCAAAATAAATTAATTCAAGTGAAACCAGATGAGAGCATATTCTCTTTTAAAATAAGTAATATATAATTAATATATTATTTTAATATGTATGTCTCTCACTTTCTACATAGATGAAACCATTTTTAAAAAAATAACTGATATTTTAGTTTCCACATAAAAGTTAAAGCACATAGTTATCCTAATGTTCAACTAAGAAATTTATTCCTAATTACGAGTTTCATAACAAAAGTTATTTTCTTCTCTGAGGAATAGAAACAAAGAAAGATTATTGTGAAAATACAGTTTGGTTTTTTTTTGGCAAAATGAAATGTGAATTTTCAAAAATAAGTTTGTCAGTAGGAGAGAAAGAAGACAATGCATCCACCCACTTCTTCTGACACCTGCTGTGCTTTGCAAATGATGATTTTTGGCATTTGCGCTACTGTAGGAAAAAATAAATAAAAGTGAAGCTCAGATAAGATCTGGTTCTAAGATATTATCTATAACTTCTAAATGACCAAAATAAGTCTGAAGTATGTACACATTAATGTTTGGCACCTAACTCATAGTTACTTTTCTAGATTCAATAATGCTATATACTATATAGATAGTATAATTTTAGAATCAAGTTGTTTTATAACATTTAAGAATACAAATACTTGTTTGGTGGTTTATTAAGAAAATGTTTAGGTACATTAAAAAAAAAACAAAAATCAAGTCTTGCTTCTGAAGTAAGTATGGATGATGTTATCTTTATGATAACTTTAGAAAATCAGTTTATGTGTTAGTGCCATAGCAGAAGTATTATTATAGCTCAGTAATTTAGTATAAGAAAAAGGTAAAATGTACCTTGAGTGAATATTTAGTAGTTAATCTATCTAACTTCACAGTGTAGAAGTAAAGCCTACATACTTTTCATAACTTTCTTGGGGCCATAGAGTTTTCTTGGAGCACATTCAGAAGTTGTACCAAATCTGACTCTTCATGGGGCTATATTATGTGTCATATATCAATATTAATTGTTAGAAGTTTATGTCATTCTTAAAAATGCAAATGTCAGGACACCAGTAACATACATTCTAATTCAGTTGGTCTTTGGAGTGACAAAGTCATCTCTGTGATGTGTAGACAGCTTAGGAAATAACAGCTTCATACTCAAAAATTGTCCGATTTGGTCACTATGGATCACAGAATGTTAACCTTGCTTGATGAAATAGATTTTCCATAGAAGAGTTGTGTCTAGATTGTGGTAGGTAGTAGCCTTAGGACATATTATACATGGCATGGGATGTTTCCATCATCATTTTGGAATCAACTTTGCTGTTCTTACAGCTGTTACTCAACTTATGTTGCTGCTAAGGAGTCAAAACCTCAATAGAAAATGTTATTGTATCATCAAATATATCATATGTGTTTGTGTGTGTATCTTTGCCTTTTTCTGAGTAACAATATTTCTATTGAGAAAACCATTTAACATATCAGGTTCATCTTTTCCTCTCAGCCCAAACTGCAGTTATTCAAACATCTTTTCATTAAGAGTAAAAGGTTTATTTCGTTACATAGATTTTTCCTCTCTCTATTACTAAGTGACTCAATACTAGTTGTGGTCCAATATTTGATATTCTCCCAGATTTGGAATGGAAAAAATAATATTAGGCATAAAGATATAGCATTGCTTCTATAAAATTGTTAATAGTACTTTTAATAACAAGAAACTATCTGTGATATGCATGCATACATAACTATACATAAGATAATATAAATAATAAATTATATATTGTTTTATATACATAGTTTAATTATTTCAGAACATAGATTTTTAAGTTGGTGAGCTATAGGCTTAGATTCTGTCTCTGCTAGTTTCTAATGTGATACTTTACCCATGTTACTTAGGTTCTCTATCACGTTCATTTCCTAGCCTGTAAAATTAGAGTAATATTTACTTGAAACATTATTTCAGGCATTAAATATGAAATGGCATGTAAAATTGTTAACATGGTGCCTGGGACATATAAGGCTGTTTATAACCATTATCAATTAATCGATAAGATTTCATTACTGCAAGAATCAATATGAGAGCTAGATTTAGTTTTCTGTTATTAAGTTTATTAAGCTTATTAAACTCTAGGAGTAAGTCATTATTATGTAAGATATGTATGATGGATTGTGTAAAAATGCTGGCAGAGGTATTTGGAGGTAGGGGAGACACATCATTTCTAAAATAAAATATATTCCAGGGAAGAAAAATTAACTTCAACTTTTAATGTAAAAGGGGTCCTGTATAACTTACCTCCAGATCGATTTCTTGAAGACATGGTGTCATAGAGTTACAAGTTTTATTTATTTCTTTGTTTGTTTGTTTGTTTGTATTTATTACAAAAGTCAGTCAGTCCTAGTGAGTAGAAATCAAGTGACAGCTCACACCTCTGCTATCTTGGGCATTCATGAGTCCATAACATGTCTGACAGTCATCCATGTTCCGCACCTACGGCAACAATACTGACTTTTCAACCACAGAGTACATCATTCATTCCATCTACTTGATTATCAAGAGTTTCCAGTGTAGGTGGAGTTTTTCTATGCGATTTTATAGGGAACATGAGTCCACTTCAAAGGAATCCATTTGATCCATCCATGCCCAACCCTTCCTCTCACAAGCAAAATGAGGTCTAACACAGTAATAATCTTTTTAATCTCTGTTTTGGCTTATTTGGTTATGCTAGATAAATCAAGTACCTTGGTTTCTGCTTACCTTTTAGGAATGTAATTTCTGGTAGGTCATTTTTTTGTCAAAATGATATGATATAAATATTAATTATTTTAGCTCACTTTTTTTGTCTTGCTGTTTTTGTTTTTCCTTGCTACACTTATTTTGTAATGTTTAACATACAGTTCTGGGGCTTACTGTTGTAGATTTTCTCTCCAATCCAAGAATTTGAGGATATTGGGCATCTGTAATTAGTAGGTAGCTTGGATCTCTCAGAGTATGAATCAGGCCACATATGTTTTTAAGGTCCACTCTGACCTGTAACTTAAGCATGTAGGAATTGGTAACTGGAAATTCTAACTCAGGGAGTAAGGTAAAATTGCAGCACAATCTAAATCACTCATACCTCATTCACTTCTACAGAGATAGGCTCCCCGATAACTTCCTTTTATTATTCATAGTTACACTAAACTTAAAGAGTGATTTCTTTCACAGGCCAGACAGTAATTTTAGGGAGAAAAATAAAAGGTAAGCTATTCCACTGAAGATTTTCTGGCAGATGTAAAAACAAAGCAATCACTCACACACACACACACACACACACACACACACACACACACACAAATAGCTCACAAAAACACAAAATACACGGATGTATACTCACTGTAATACATGGCTAAAAAAGAATTAAAGCAGCCCAGTAAGAACTAGTTCAAAGTTTTATAGAATTTATTTTCAACTATTTTAATGAAGTGTCAATAGAATTGATGATATGACTGAATATATTTCTACTTCACTGGAAAAATGTAAAAATTCATATACATAGTGCTAAATTATTATGGACTCAATAATAACTCTTAATTTGAATTTAGTCAACTTTCCTGGCTATGACCATATTAATGTCAGCTTGATATGGAGTTTTAAATGTAGCATTAGGTCTTCCTTTATTCTTAAAAATGAAAGTCCATTTATCCCCTTCAGAAAACATTTTTGCCACCTAACCCATGAAAGACAGAATATCTTGTAAATCAATTTGTGTTTTATGTCTGTTGAGGAAGCATTGCTGTAGTCTCAATAAAATCTTTAGTGGGAGAGTATTCTATAACCATCGTGCATACAAGTTTTTAGTTAATTAGATTTTTTTTATTTATTTATTTTTTTTTGGTGTTGAGCTTTGTAAGTTCTTATAAACTTTGGATATTAACCCCTTATTAAATGTATTGGCAAATATGTTCTCCCAATCTGTGGGTTGTTTTTTGTTTTGTTGACGGGCTCCTTTGCTGTGCAAAAATTTTTAATTTGATGTAGTCTCATTTTTTAATTTTTTTCTTTTGCTTCTCTTACCTGGGGAAATATATCCAATAAAATATATGTATAAGCAATGTCCGAGATTTGGCACCCTATGCTTTCTTCTATGATTTTTATGGTTTTGAGTCTAGCATTGAAGTCTTTAATCCATTTTAAATTTATTCTTATGTGTTGTGTAAGAAGGTGGTTTAGTTTCATTTTTCTGCACATATCTGTCCAATTTTCCCAACATCATTAATGAAAAAATTATCTTTAGCCCATTGTATGTGCTTTCTCCCTGTCGAATATCAATTGACTATAAAGATGCAGGTTCATTTCTGGACTCTCTATTCTATTCCATTGATCTGAGTATCTTTTTTTATGCCAGTACCATATTGTTTTGATTACTAGGGCCTTATAATATAGTTTGATATTAGGTAATGTGATTCCTCCAACTTTGTTCTTCTTTCTCAGGATTACTGTTGCTATGCAGGGTCTTTTATGGTTCCATACACATTTTTGAAATGCTTTTTATAGTACTGTGAAATACATCATTAGAATCTTGATAGGAATTGCACTGAATCTATAGACTGCTTTGGGTAGCATGGAGATTTTAACGATGTTAATTCTTCCTATCCGTGAACACCATATGTGCTTCCACTTATTCGTATCTTCTTTAGTTTTTTTCAGTGTCTTATAGTTTTCTGAACACAGGTCTTTTACATCTTGATTAGGCTTATTTCTAGGTATTGTATTTGAAGCAATAGTGAATATGATTTTTTTCTTAATATTCCTTTCTGTTAATTCATTATTGGCATATAAAAATGCAACTGATTTCTGGATATTGATTTTGTATCTTGATACTTTACTGAATGTATTTATCAGTTCTAGTAGTTTCTTGGTGGACTCTTTGGGGTTCCCTATGTGCAGTATCATGTCACATGCAAATAAAGACAGATTTATTTCTTCCTTTCCAATTTAGATGCCTTTTATTTTTTCTTCTTGTTTGATTGTTGTGGGTGGGATTTCCAGTACTGTGTTGAATAAAAGAGGTAACAGCGAACATCCCTATCTTGGTCCTGATCTTAAGGGGAACACTTGTAGTTTTTGCCTGTTGAGTATAATGCTGGCCATAGGATTGTCATATATAGCCTTAATTACATTTAGTTATGTTCCCTCTAGTCCAACTTTACTAAGAGTTTTTATTATAGATGGGTGATAGATTTTATCAAAAGCTTGTTCTGCAATTATTGATGTGATCATGTGATTTTTATCCTTCATTTTGTTTATGTGGCATATCATATTTATTTTTTATTGTTCAATTACAGGTATATCAATTTTTACCCCATGGCTCTCCCCTGCCCTATCCACTCTCCACTCCCCCAGTCAATCCCAACACCCTTGTCCATGTCCACAGGTCCTTTATAGGATATGTGTTCCTTGACTTAGCCCTTCCCCTTTCTTCCTCTGTGATCCCACTCTGCCTTCTCCTCTGGTTACTGTCAGTTTGTTCTTTATTTCAATGTTTTCAATGTCTCTGATTCTATTTTGTTCTCTCTCTCTCTCTCTCTTTTTTTTTTTTTTTTTTTTTTTTGTTACCTAGGTTCCACATACAGGTGAGATCATATGGTATTTGTCTTTCATTGCCTGGCTTATTTCACTTAGCATAATATTCTCCAATTCCATCCAAGCTGTCATGAAGGGTAGGAATTCCTTCTTTCTTTCTGCTGTGTAGTATTCCACTGTGTAAATGTACCATGATTTTTCAATCTACTCAATTACTGCTGATATCACATATATTGATTTATGAATGTTGTACCAACCTCGCATCCCTAAAATAAATCCCACTTGATCATGGTATATGATCTATTTGATGTATTGCTGTATTCAGTTTGCTAATATTTTGTTGAGGATCTTAGCAGCTATGTTCATCAGAGATAGTGGCCTGTATTTTTTCTTTTTTCATAGTGTCTTTATTTAGTTTTGGAATTAGGATAATGTTGGCCTTGTAAAATGAGCTTGGGAGCCTTCACCCCTCTTGAATTTTTTGAAATATCTTGAGAAGAGGTGTTAGTTCTTCCCAGAATATTTGGTAAAATTTACCTGTGAAGCCATCTGGTCCAGGGCTTTTATTTGTTGGAATTTTTTTTTTTTATTAATGCTTCAGTTTCACTAGATGTAATATGTTTGCTCAGCTTCTATCATTCTTCATGATTTATTTTTTGAAGATTGTATATTTCTAGGAATTTACCCATTTCATCCAGGTTATCCGATTTGTTGATATATAGTTGTTCATAATATTTTCTAACAATCCTTTGCATTTCTTTGGTGTCAGTTGTATTTCTCCTCTTTCATTTCTGATTTTTTTTTTTATTTGAGCACTTTCTCTCTCTTTTCTTGATGAGTCTGGTTAAATGTTTGTCAATCTTTTTAATCTTTTTAAAGAACATGTCCTTGATTTTATTGATCTTTTGTTTTTTTAAAAAAAAAACTCTATTTCATTTATCTCTGCTCTGATCTTTATTATTTCCTTCCCACTGAGTACTCTGTGCTTTGTTGTTCTTTTTCAAGTTCTTTAAGTGTAAAGTTAGATTATTTATTTGACCTTTCTCTTGTTTTTAGAGATAAGCCTGTAATGCTATGAATTTCCCTCTTAGGATTACTTTCCCTGTGTTCCACAGATTTTGGATTGCTGTGTTCTCATTTTCATTTGTTCAAGGTATGTTTTGATTTGTTCCTTGATCTCATTGTCGACCCATTCATTGTTTAAAAACATGCTATCTAGTTTCCATGTCTTTATGTATTTTTCAGTGTTTGTCTTGTGATTAATTTCTAGTTTCATAGTATTATGGTCAGAGAAGATGCTTGATATGGTTTTAGTATTCTAAATTTATTGAGACTTATTTTGTGTCCTAACATGTGGTCTAACATGTGTGCTTTAAAAGTATGTAAATTCTGCCCTGGCTGGTGTAGCTCAGTGGATTGAGCGCGGGCCTGCGAACCAGAAGATCGCGGTTCGATTCCCAGTCAGGGCACATGCCTAGGTTGCAGGCCAGTTCCCAGCAGGGGACACACGAGAAGCAACCGTACATTGATATTTCTCTCCCTCTTCCTCTCTCCTACCCTTCCCCTCTAAAGATAAATTAAAAAAAATAATAATAATAATAAAAAAAAATAAAAGTATGTAAATTCTCCTGTTTTGGTGTGAAGTTTTCTGAAGATATCAATTAAATCCATCTGTATCTGTTGAGGAAGCATTTTTGTATTCTCAATAAGACCTGCAGTGGGAGAGTATTTTATAACTATCATATATAAAATTTCGTTTTTGAGGATTGTACAATTTGAATCTCTTGAGGTCTTTTTCTAAAGCCAAACACTAGGACATTGTTTTGCTCAGCCTTTTGAAGTGCATTTTTCAGTAGTCCAGTGTGCCCTTGATGGACAATAAGACAATGTTTTATAACACCCCAATTAAGCCTCATAGAGTTAATGGGGAAGGAAAAAGGCTAAATATGAACACTGACCCATACAAACACTCCTTCAACCTTACTTTTTCCCATTCTCTGCACTAATGCACTCTTGGCTATTGTCTTATCTGATTGCCAGTTACATAATTTCCTGCCAGTAAGGTAGTACTGATCAATACATTAAATAGTTGGAACAAGTCATTAATATTTATCAAAAATATTATATACAATTCTTATTCATATGGATGGTTTGAAGATTGAGATTGAGTATACAGAAGACATTGCAAACTTTTTAACTACTAATTGAGGCTCTCCTGTAGGTGGCTGAATGCATTCTGGAATATACTTCTACTTCTAGCAAACTTCATATCTTATTAAGCTTCAAACACATAGCAATAAATTTTTTAAAGAGTATATTATTGTCAGTGAATAGATGTAGCTTTACCACATAAAAAGAGAAAAGGAGGGGAGATATTCAGGTGCTGTAATTGATGTTTTAGCTCTGGCAGTCAAGTGGAAGTTGAAGCTGTATGGATCACAGAGGTACAGGGGCCAGCACAGAACTGAGAGCCTAGGATGATAATGTACTTGAGGGACCAGACTTGTGATTTGGTATGGCAGAACTGTACCTGGTCCTCATTAATAAAGACAGTAGCTTGGAAGGCAAGTCATAGTCTCTGAAACCTCCAACTGCTGGTTAAATTGTACCTATGAGAAAAATTGGATCTGAGCTATGCCATTTGAGGGAGTGAGTCCTGTTTCACAATGCCTGTGCAACTAAGTTGAGATTTTTTTTTTTTTTTTTTTTTGGTCAGGCATTAGGAATTTAGGGTTTTTTAAGTTCTATTTCTGTTTTTATTTTTGTCTCTATTTAATTTTTAATTTTTTATTCTTTTAAAACATTTTATGCTTTCAGGAGCATGTTTATTGTGTTTGAGATGATACATCAGGGCTCTTTGAGCCTCAAAGGGTAAAGTGAAATCCCCTCATTACAAACTGACAAAAGTAAAAGGTAAAATATTTTTCACAACAGCCTTAACCACATACTCAGAAATAGATCTGGGTTTAATACAAATGACATAATTCCTAGTCATCTATGGCTACTTTCATAACTTCATATAGATAATGAATTAGGCTAAAATGCACTGTAGTATTTAGTAGGCTTCAGGACTAGTACCCTTAGTACATCACAAAATATATTTTGATATCACAAAGAAGACTTGCTAGTTGGCATTTTAAGCATAATTAATCTACAGCCACAAAGTTCTACTCTTGATGGCATTTATCTTTTTGTGCAGTGTCCTAGCCTCCAAAAGGTAAAAGCAGAAAGTAGGATCAGTATATCGTATACATGGAAGGCCATATTGTAAAGGCTGTAAAAATGTGCACCTTGGTGAGAAGATGTCATCTGCTCCTTCACACTGCATTCGAATTATGTGAATTATGTTGCCTATCTCTTGGTCTATTGTCTGGGTATCCTGTCATGTTCAGCTCTGTTGGTCAAATACTGAGTGGCTACACTCCCAACCAGAGGATCTGCAGGATAGCAGTCTGCTTTGAAATAGTCAAGGCAGGACTCCAGTTATATTTTAGGGTGTCCAAACAGATGACCCCCCTGACTGCTGATGTTGCAGTGATAGATTCTGGTGTGGGAAGTAACCTTCGGTGGCTTGGATAGATAATGGGATGAAAATGTGACACCCAGAGAAAACATACCACTTTTATATGCAAAACCTGGTGGGCGAAATACAGTCAATCTCCATTCATAAATGTTATCTCCTTTAGGCCCAGCACTGCAGTTAGGAGGAGGATCAAGGGCTATTTTAGGAAGCTCTTTCTGAATTCTTTTAACACTAGTGGATGAGTTAGCAATGGTTTTGCTAGAGAGTTTGGTGTTTCTCTTCACTGAATGGCAAGTTTTCTTTCTTTCTTCTCCTCCTCCTCCTCCTCCTCCTTCTTCTCCTTCTTCTCCTTCTCTTTTCCTTCTCCTTTCTCCTTTCTTTCTCCTTTCTCCTTTCTCCTTTCTTCTTTCTTCTTCTGGCTCTAGAGTGACTGGGTCTCACAGGTCTGCACCAGAACTACCACTGCTGATGCTGGGGCTCTCATCATCAGACCATTGCCTATCACTGGACATCCTGATGAAGTTATTACTTGGAAAACTTGGCTCCCTGCCTGGCCTGCTCACAAACCGCTGTGGTGTGGGGGCTATTTTTGTCTTTGTTTTAAATCAAAAGAACACTGCTAAACAATTAGAAGGGACTATCCTAGAAAAGAGTACTACTGAGGGTACAATAAGAACAGTGAACCACACTCAGTAGAGTAAGACTTGCTGTACTCAAAAATTATCTTCTCAGAGAAAATTTTCCTTAAAAAAAAAAAAAATCCCTGACTGCTCTATATAACAGTGCTATGTCACATTATATTCTACCCTTCAACGGGTGCTAATTTTCTGTTCCTTGCATCACTCCACCTGATATATTTCACATTTGTTTATTTCTCTTCCCTCTTTAGAATGTAAGCTGTATACATCAGTGTTATTGCTGGTTTTTCACATTACTACATATTCAAAGTCCAGAAACTATGCCTAGAACCCAATATGCACACAAATATTTGCTGAAATTATTGAATGAAAATTTGAACATAGTAAATATAAAACATGACGCCACCAATTTAAACATGAGTTTTAGAATAATTTGAATCAAAGAACAAGATAACACTGAAAACTTGCAGCTCTCTGTTTTTAGTTATATAACATATTTTGTATTATTTTGTAACCAGAAACTGTCAAGATTTGGGAAAACAGGCAAAGAAAGGAACTTTAAAATTACATAAGCTAGATTTAAAATAAAATTGGCTTTTTACATACTAAGATGAACAAAAATTGAATTTGTTAATTATCATGGTGGTCAGTGTTCACATTGTAGGTGACTCTATAAGAACACAAAATGACTGGTCAGAACACCATCATACCTTTTATCTCTGTCATAGGGCTTGCAACTATATATTGTTCTGTTCTGATCTTCTGAATTGTACTCATTGAGACTGTATTATTATCTTCATGTTCTAAAGGTTTTATTAATTCATTTTTAGAGAGGAGAAGGGAGAGAAAGAGAGGGAGAGAAACATCAATCTGTTGCCTCTTGAGCACCCCCTACTGGGGACCTGGCCAGAAACCCAGGCATGTCCCCTGATTGGGAATCGAACCAGCTACTACTTTGGTTGACAGTATGGTGCTCAAACCACTGAGCTATGCCAGCCAGGACAAGAAAGTATTATTATCTTAGAAGACATTTTACTAGAGTCTAATCTTTTCTGTAAATATATGTGTTCAGTTTAGATGTGATTAACAATGCAGTTAATTACAACATGTATAAATTGTATAGACTTAGTCAAAACCAGGACACAGGGTTAAAAAGATGTGTCTGACTTATATTTTTCATCAAAAATAAATTTTAAATCATAATATGTATTAATAATATTATTAATGAGTTAATAATATACCCATGTTCACCATTTACATGATGCATTAAACTTATTTTAAAAATGTATTGGTTTTTAACTTACAGTTGACTTTCAAAAGTAGTTTCAGGTATGCAGTATAGTGGTTAGACATTTATATAACTTAAGAATTGACCTCCCCCATAAGTTTAGTACCCATCTGGCACTATACATATTTATCACTATATTCCCTATACTATACTTTATAGCCCTGTGACTATTTTGTAACTGTTTTTTTTTTTTTTTTCTTATTAGTTCCTTTACCTTTTTCACCCAGCTCTATACCCCTATTCCCATCTGGCAACTAATAGTTTGTTCTCATATATATGAGTTTGTTTCTGTTAAGATTATTTATTATGATTTTTAGATTCCACATATAAGTGAAAGCATATGGTATTTGCCTTTCTTTGACACATTTCACTTAGCATAGTGCCTTCTAGCCCTATCCAATTGTTGCAAGTAGTGAGATATTCTTTTCTGATGGCTGAGTAATATTCCATTGTATACAGTACCACATCTTGTTTATGTTGCATTCACCGATGGGAGAAACAGATGTTCAGAAACTTTTAGGACTCAAAGGTGTTAATTTATTGGCCAAAACTTTTAACCTGCGCAGGGGTGAACCCTCAGAGTGTCTGGAGACACGATGCTCAGAAGAGCTGCAGAGGAGAGTCGCGCCTAACACTTACAGCTAAGCCTTTTTATAGATGCAAGCAAGCAAGCATTTCACAGAAGCAGATGTGGCTGTTAGCTATTGGCTATCTTTTAGCGTGTGGGATCTATGCGTTGCAGGGTTTGGGGAATGGGAAATTTAAACCTAAACATCTCCTTAAATGGTAATCTGCCTCAAGTTCTTTGTTCTCTGTTCTTGGACAGCCAAATCTCACAGGGACAGTCCTTTAGCTATTTTCCTGGTTCCAACAGTTTATCCATATGTGGAACAATGGACACTTAGGTTACTTCTATATCTTGACTATTGTATCTGAAATGTCTCTCTTTGTCTCTAGCTATAGCCTTTGTTTGAAAGTCTATTTTGCCCAATGTAAATATTACTACCCCAACTTTTTAAAGATTATTATTTGCATAAAGTATCTTTTTTCATCCCTTTACTTTAGTCTGTGTGTGTATTTCAATCTGAAGTGTGTATCTTGTAGGCAGCATATGTAAGGGTCTTGTTTCTTTTGCATTCAGCCACCCTATATCTTTTAATTGGAGTATTTAAGTTGGTTTTTTATTTAAAGAAATTATTGATAGGCTTACAATTATTGGTATTTTATTATTCATATTTTTATTTCTTCTTCCTCTTCTTCTTCTTCTTCTTCTTCTTCTTCTTCTTCTTCCTCTTCCTCTTCCTCCTCCTCTTCCTTCTTCTTCAAAATATCTTTTTTAACATTTCTTATAATACTGGTTTGGTGATGATGAACTCCTTATCTTTTTTTCTGTTTGGGAAGATTTTTATCTGCCCTGTAATTCTAAATGAAAGCGTAGCTAGGTAATCTTAGTTTCAGGTCCTTGTTTTCATCCCTTTGAATATTCTTTGGTAATCTCTTCTAACCTGAAATGTTTCTATTGAGAAATCATCTGACAGTCTTATGGGAGCTCCCTTGTACATGACTAACTGCTTTCCTCTTGCTGCTTTTAAGAATTTCTCTTTGCCTTTAACCTTTGGCATATTAACTACAATGTATCTTATTTGAGACTCTCTGTGCCTCTTAGACTTGCATGTCTATTTCCTTCACCAGGTTAGGGATGTTTTCAGTCATTGTTTCTTCAAACAGGTTTTTAAGTCCTTGCTTTCTCCTCTTGGAACCACTATGTTGCAAATGTTGTTATGCTTGAAATTTTCCTGGAGGTTCCTTAAACTTCCTTTTCTTTTTGTTCTTTTTTTCTGTTTTGATTCAGTGTTTTCCACTATCCTGTCTTCCGAATTGCTGATTATCCTCTGCTTTATCTAATATGCTATTGATTCCATCTAATGCATTTCTCGTTTCAGTTTTTGTAACCTTCATTTCAGACTGGTTCTTATTTATGGTATCTCTCTTTGTGTAAGTTCTCACTGATTCCGTCATTCATACTCTAAGTCAGGGGTGTCAAACTCATTTTCACCAGGGGTCACATCAGCCTCATCATTGCCTTCAAAACACTGAATGTAATTTTAGGTCTGTATAAATGTAACAACTCCTTAATCATTAAGCAAGAGCTTGGCACTGCTGGCAGGTAGGAACAAGGTGCTGGTCCAGATAAAACAAGATGGAGGGCCGGATTTGGCCTGTGGGCCTTGTGTTTACCACCTGTGTGTGCTCTAAGTTATTGAACATTCTCATAACCAGTGTTTACAACTCCGTATAAGTCATATTGCTTTCTCTCATTTTTTGTAGTTTTTTTTTTATGAACTTCTGTCCTACTCTTTCATTTGGGACATGTTTCTTTGTTTTCTCACTTTGGCTGCCTCCCTGAGTATTGCTATGTTTTGAATAGATTTGCTACATTTCCCAATTTTGGCAGAGTGGCCTTATGCAGTAGATGTCCTATGAGGCCCAGTGGTGCAGACTTCCTCATCACCTGTCTGGGTGGTCCAGGGGTGACCCTTGTGTGGGTCATGTACTCTCCTGTAGTAATTGATATTTGATTGTTGTTTGCACATCAGTGGGTATACCTGACCCTCAAATTGACCAACACTACAGCACATAAGCTGTAGTGCAAGGGCCAACCCAAGAGAGTGGGATTTGCTCAAGTGGGGCCATAGTGCCTGCCAAGTCCATCCTTTGGGTGTGTCATTTGTGGAGCAAATTGGGTGGTGCTCTGGTGTGATATGAAGCCAGCCACCAAGTATGTTAGTTCTGGGTCTTCTTGGGAGGGACTCGGGTGCAGGTACAGGTCTGCCAATGCCTGGCCTGGACAAGTACCACTTAGTAGGAGCAACTAAGAGATATGCAGTGTTAACTGCTTGTACTAGAATTAGAGGTGCCTGGAAGAGGCTATGCTGCAAACTGAGGCTGACTGTCACTAGAGTTGGGGGAAACTTAGCAAGAGGTACAAGTCAGCTGCCGATTGTTTGATGTTGTTGATCTTTGAGAAATTTTAAGAAAGTCCTCTGTATGGACTGAGTTTGGCAGCTTATTTGGAACATCCACTACAGGAGGTTTTGGCTGATGTATGGAAGGGTAGGGCAGGTTCTCAGGGAATCAGCAGGGTGGGGCAAGTTTGATGTAGACTCATACTTGGTTCCCACCTGTGTCTGTAGTCTGGGTGATGGGAGGGCTCAATGAAGGAACAATGGCACCTGCCTGCTCGTTGTGTGTGGAGAGGGCTCAACAAGGAACTGCAGTCCCTGCCATCATTTTAGTCCCAGAGACAGCTGCCCCTCCAACCCTCACTCTGAAGCCAGACAATTCACTTCCTCCCTGTATGTCTCTGGTCTTTTCAAAGCTTCTTCCTCAGCAATGGAGCTAAGAGGGAGTCAATTAGCAACTAAGTCTATGCACAGGCCCTTTATGAGGAATGCCTGGGAATCCAGCAGCCCTTTATCTCACCTAGATAGAATCCCCACTGATTTTCACAACCAGATATTGTGGAATCTCCTGTTCTTGTTACTAGAAGTTTGATTGTCTGACCTGGGGAGTCTGAAATGGGGGTGGGACTCCCTCATTCCTCAGGGGAAACCTCTGCAACCACATTATCCTTCCTGATATGGGACCAGTTCATTTCACCTCTTTACCCCTTCTTTCAATCTCAGTCTGGCTTCTTCTTTATATCCTTGGTTATAGGACTTCTATTCCACTAGTCTTCAGGTGTTTTTCAAAGGCGGCTATTCTATGATTTAGTTGTAATTTTGATGTGATCATGGGAGGAGGTGAGCATAGTGTTTACCTACCCACCATCTTGACCGGAAATTTCTACCATTTAAATTTTTTCTCAGTTATGCTGACTACCCCTCATTTTTGGTTTTTGTTGTTTAATTTTGAGATCTTGAAGATATTATTCTTAATGGTGATTTCCATGGTTATATTTACATCTAATGACCCTCCTCCTCCTACTTCTCCTTTATTACTTAAAACATCTTCATTATTAAAATGCATAATCCACTTAGTTTTTGCCAGCTATTCTTTTATGTAACATTTATTTGGAATATCTACATTTTTATTTAACCCAAATTAAGGATCACCATCTATTTAACCTTAATTCTCTTCACACAAAATGTTATAAAAGGCTGAAGCTGGAAAAAAAAAAAAAACATTCTTTCAGGAATTTCTCCCAGTTTGCTATGTATTATGAATCTAGAGTTTCACACTCTAATATAGTGACTCCCAGTGTGTGATCCAAGGTTAAACAGCATGAGAATCATCCAATAAAATGTTGACAATGTGATGTTCTGTGTCTCATCATTGACCTACTAACAGAAATCTCTGGAGATGGAGTACATAGTGATTTTAATGCATAATATACAGTCATGCAAACTTGAAAGAATACATTCTGAGAAATTCTTTGCTAGGCGATTTTGTTGTCCTGTGACTTCATTGGGTGAACTTACACAAAACTGGATAGTATATCACTTAGCATGATACTCTCCAATTCCTTCCATGCTGTCGCAAAGGGTAGGAGCTCCTTCTTTCTTTCTGCTGCATAGAATTCCATTGTGCAAATGTACCACAGTTTTTTGATCCATTCATTAACTGATGGGCACCTAGGTTGCTTCCAGCACTTGGCTATTGTAAATTGCGCTGCTATGAACATAGGGGTGCATAGATTCTTTTGGATTGGTGTTTCAGGATTCGTAGAATGTAATCCAGGCAGTGAAAGACAAATACCATATGATCTCACTTTTAACAGGAAGCTAATCAACAAAACAAACAAACAAGCATAATATAAACAAAGACACTGAATTTGAGAACAGTCTGACAGTGTCCAGAGGGGGAGGGGAGGGAATTTCAGGGGAAAAGGGGAAGGGTTTAGAGCAACAAGTATAAAGGACTCATGGACAAAAACTATGGGGGCTGGAAATGGGAGGAAGGTGGGGAGGGCTGGGGTGGTGGGCTGGGGCGGGGTAAAAGACAGAAAACTGTACAATATGAACAATTAAAAAATACTGATTAAAAAAATAATAAAAATAATTTTAAAAAGTCTAAAAAAAAAAAAAAAACTGGATAGTATACAATACAACCCAGGGTGTATTGTATTGCCTATTACAAGTCTGATCAGTATGTAACTATACTGTATACTCTTGGCAATTGTAACACAATGATAAGTATTTATGTATCTAACCATATCTAATAATAGAAGAGGCATAGTTAAAATACAATATAAAGGATAAAACATGGTACCCTTGTATAAAACACTACCACAGATGGAGCTTGCATGATTGTAATTTGCTCTTGGTGAGTCAGTGAGTGAATGTGAAGGCCTTGGACATTACTGTACAGCACTGTAGACTTTATAAACATGGTACTGTATACTTAGGTTATACTAAATACATAAAACAACATCAAAGTAAATCAAACATATGAAGCTGTTGCCAGCATAACACAGCACACTGTTTTAGAGCAAACATCTTTTTTATAAATAGAAGTATACAATAAAAGATATAGTGTAGTAAATGTGTAAACCAATAACATAGTGATTATTATTATCAAGTATTGGGTATTGTACATAACTGTATGTCCTATGTAGTTATAGTTATAAACACATAACTATATGTTTATATGCCTGGTAGTACAGTAGGTTTGTTTATACCCATATCACCAAAAACTCATAATATATTGAATTACAGTGTTTGGAAATCTATGACATGTCTAGGCAATAGGAATTTTTCAGCTTCATTACAATCTTATGGGACCACCATCGTATAAGTGATTCATTGTTGACCAAAGCATTGTTTTGTGGCTTAATGACTATACTTAGGGAATCTATGACTGTAGGAGTTCTAGGAACTTCATATATTCAAGGATAAATGAGAATAAAATGTCTCTGAATTATCATATAATTTTTCTTTCTAGGTCTCTCTACAGAATAAAATTGAGCAAAGAGGTACACGTTTAGCCTTCATAGCCTGCCATAGGAAGATAATAATTCAAGTTCCAGCTAGGTTTATAAATACCACACAGTAACCAGGCCTTATGATAAGACAACTCTTACTTTAAGGTAAATATATTATAATTAATTTAGTAGAGGAACTGAATATTGTATACTCTATAAATCTGGCATAATAGGGTTACATTAGCATTTATTGATATAATAATTCTAGATATTATAAATAGTATTACTAAGACTAATAAGCATTGTTAAATCACAGATAATAATTAATGAACTTTAGGTGTTTGCTTCGTAAAGAAGTATTTAAAATATTTGTCTCACAAGAAACATTAAATATGTATGAAAAACCAATCTTTCATAGACAAAAAAGCAATACTTGTTGTAAAGATCCAAGCTTTTAATATTTTACGCATTTTATTGATTAAATAATCCCCAAATGTTGTTGAAGGGTGGTGTGGTAGAATTAAAAACATCCAAACATAGCATTGAAAATGAAAAAATATTATTATTATTTATTCATGACTGTAAGAGTCCCACAAATTATAATTGAAAATGGCTTTGAACTAAATCTTGGGAGTTTAGCTTTCTCCTAGGGAAATCAATGCCTTATTTGTTCATATGGGACCATAGGGCATGGAATCAAGTCTAATTGATTATGACATGTATTAATCATGTATTTTCATAGACATTATATGATAGAAGTAGATGAATGTGGTTTACCTTAGCTGCATAAGATTTTCAGAAGATCCAAAAGGATTGTTCTGAGGATATGGCTCTGATGACAGCAAAACCAACTACATAAAAGTATGGGGACAAATCTTAAATGCATATATTCATTTCACTTTTTAAAATTAAATTTATTGTAGTGACATTGGTTAATAAATTTATATAGGTTTTAAGTGTACAATTCTAGGATACATTATCTGTTTATTGCATTATGTGCCCACCACACAAAGTCAAATCTTCTGATACCGTATGTTTGACCCCCTTGCCTTTGCTACCTCCTCATCCCTCTTCCCCATTCACAATAACTCTGTCTGTGTCTGTGAGACTTCTATTTGTTTTTCTTGTTTGTTAATTTGTTGCTTTCAGTTTTATATCACTCATATAAGTGAAATCATATAGTTCTTTTTTCTGACTGACTTATTTTGTTTAGCATTATATTCTCAAGATCTATCCAAGTTGTCCCAATGGCACTATTTAATCTTTTCTTGTGTCTGAATAGTATTCCATTGTATATGCACCAAAAACTTCTTCAGCAGGTTATTTATCAAAGGACTCTTCGTTGTTTTCATGTCTTGGCCACTGTTAATAATGCTGCAATGAATATAGGAATGGCCATATCTTTGCAATACATGTTTTCAAATTTTGGAGGTAGATAGACAGAAGAGGGATGGCTGAGTCACATGATAACTCTGTTCTTAATTTTTAAGGAACCTCCACACTGTTTTTCATAGTGGTTGTACCAGTTTACATTTCTACCAGCAGTGAATGAGGGTTTCTTTATTATACAACTTCTCCAACATTTGTTATTCCTTGCCTTATGAAAATGGCCAACAACCCAAGTTGTTATAAAGATTTAATGTAATAGCCATCAAAATCCCAACAGCATTTTTTAAAGAATAAAACAAAAAATCATCAGATTTAAATGAAACAACAAAATACTCCAAACAACCAAAGGAATGCTGAGAGAGGAAAAAGAAGAATAAAGCCAGAGGTTTTACAATCCCTGACTTCAAATTATACTACAAAGCAACAATAATCAAAACAACATGGGATTGGCAGAAAAACAGGCCCAGAGAACAATAGAAAAAAAATGGAGAGTTCAGAAATAAACTCACATGTGTATTGGCAAATAATTTTCAGCAATGGAACCAAAAATATACAATGAAGTGTAAAAAAGCCTCTTTAATAAATGATGCTGGGAAATTGGAAAGACACATGCAAAAGAATGAAACTAAACTACTGTTTGACCCCATATACAAAAATCAACTCAAAATGGATAAAAGACCTAAATATAAGACATGAAACAATAAATGACATAGAAGAAAATAAATTACTAAACTTAAGGACCTTGGTCTTAGGATTTTATGAATTTGACCCCAAAATTAAGGGACATAAAGGCAAAAATAAATGAATGGGACTACATAAAAATAAAAGTTTCAGCACAGCACAAACAAACAACAAAACAAAAATGCAACCACCAAATGAGAGACAATGTTTTTAAACAACAGCTCCAATAATGGATTAATAATATATAAAGAACTCATACAACTCCATATCAAACAAACAATCCAATTAAAACATGGTCAGAGAGCCCTGGACAGGTGGCTCAGTTAGTTGGAGCACCACACCATATACCAAAAGGTTGCAGGTTTGATCTCCAGTCAGGGCACATACCCATGCTGCGGGTTAGATAACCAGTTAGGGTGCCTACAGGAGGCAACAGATCTATATTTCTCTCTCACATTGATGTCTTTCTCTCTCTCTTTCATCTTCCTCTATCTCCATCTTCCTCCCTGCCCCCTTTCCTCACTCCTTAAAATCAATAGACATATCCTTAGGTGAAGATTACAAAAAAGAAAAAAAAAATGGGCTGAGGACCAGGACACTTCTCCCAAGAAGACTTATAAATGGCCAATAGATACAAGTACATGTAAAGATGTTAAACTTCACTAGCTATGAGGGAAAATGCAAATCAAACCTACAATGAGATACCACCTCATACATGTTGGAATGGCTACTACTATATATTTATTTCTTGGGTGCCCTCAAATGCTCAATTTAAAATATTTATATCCCGAACACTGAAGGTTAAATTCCATTATTGTGGTTGGGTTTTGAAAAAAAAGAAAAGAAAAGAAAGAAATCATGGATTATGTTGCTGCCTCAGAATTTAACTTTGCAGGAAATTCCAGAAGAAAGATTTCTGGCTCTAATATTTGCCATGACAGAAACTAAGGAAAGCCATCATCTTCTTCTCAGCCAAAACTCATTTTTTATTTTAATGACATTTTTATTTTAATGTTCCTTTTAAATGTATAAGTAATAAGAAATGTATCTAGAACAAATTTTTAATCAGTTCAGCATTGAGCTCAGCAAATTAATTAATATATAATTTAATTGAAATAAAAGAAAGGGAAATATGTCTTTTGAAAAATTCCTTTACTCCATAACTTTATTATCAGGTACTAAACTAAGTATTAGGATAAAGAAATAAAAGATACAAACCTACTACCAATAATTACCATCTAATGAGGGAACAAGACAATTATAACTTGAGGAATATCAGGGGAAACATTGGGAAGGGAGTTCAGTAAAATTCAAAGAACAATTAGGTACCAAGAAAAGAAAGTGAGGTAGTATGTTCTGGTGCAGGGCATTGTATGTGTGCAATTACACATATAAAGCATGGCACATTTGTGGGAATTTCTCTTAGGGGCTATGGTCTAAGAATAGTCTTTGAAATCCATCAAGATGAACCAGTATCATTAGTGTTATTTATGTTCCTGAACAAAAAAAAAAAAAAAAAAAAAAAAAAAAAGAAGAAGAAGTGAGTGAAATCTGATTCCATAACTCATAGAAAAAGACATTATTTAATTTTTAGTAATAAATAAATGTTTAGCAAAATATTTAAAATGTGTACTAAATTAAATTGACCAGATTGTTAAACTCTAAAATAGAAATTTAGTGCCTCATACCAATAAATTTATTTAGAACAAATATCTCAATTATCTTATATGTTTACTGTGGAAACCTATTTTATAGATTTATACAGTGGAAACGTTTTAAGAGGAAAAGGAATAGTGATCAAAGCATTATTTTAGCATTTGTTCTCCTACTTAAAATATATAGACTCAATACAGAACACTACTTATGTACTTTATGAATCAATTAACTTTTTAAACTAAGTGGATTCATTTCTAATGAACAGAGTATGAACTATTTCAGGCAAATCTGAGTTGTGTAGTGTTAACATAAGGAAAAGTATAAATAAATAGAGGAATATGAGTCTAGCCAAAGGTGGAAATCAGACCATGAGTGGAGTAAATATGACTTTTGGGATTTACAAATGTTAGTGAGGGTATTGGATGTGGGGTAGTTGATATCAGAGTTACATGATCAAAAATATTTATAATCTTGCCATTTAATAATCTTAGCCATACAGACTTGAAATTATTTTATGACATATAAATGAAAATTATGTTATCTTAACACAAATATCCATAACTTTTATAATAGATATCAATATGTTTATAATAAGCTTTTGGAAATAGACAGTAAGACCAGTATTCTGTTACTTGAGACATCAGATTCACTCTCTTCTTTATTCTAAAAACACTGAATGAATTTCACTTGTGAAGACAAAATAGTTCAATAATGAAGCTTGATAACACTGATAACATTGGGATGTTTGTGTTATAGTAGAATGAGTGCCCAGAGGGGAAATAAAGGCAGGGCCCTTGCCACTGCAATCGAACAAAGAACTTAATACAGAAGGCTAGAAGCAAAGACACATCTCACCTGCTGACCCAGAAGCTCTGAGCCTAGTTCTATAAAGCTGCCAGGTGTTCCAAACAAGAGAGGCAAGAGAGGGGGAGCTCTTGAAAGTCTGTGTATCATCTCCACTAGCTGCAAAAAAGGAAAAAAAAATTGAGACTGTGTATTGATTCCAAGGTCTGGAAAGAAGAAGGGGAGGGGACTACAGTACCCAAAGAAAATCCCATAAAAACAACTTTGGTTAATTGCCTACCTCCTGACATGTATGCAAATGAACAAATAGAATCTGGAACAAAATAAGGATTCGGGTCAACAGAATCCACCCATACCAATGTTTGTGTTGTCACATCTCTCCAGGAAAGCTGGCACTAGCTATTCTGGTCAATTAATATGTAATTTCTTTACCCTCACCCCACCAAATATATAACTCCTCAGAACAAAGGACTCACTCTCTTGGCTCTTGGCCCTCTTGGCCCTTTCTTGCCACATGGGGGCCCCTGAGCAGCTGGCCTCTGGTCACCCTAGTGCTGGTCACCCAGCCCAGTGCCACCCTTCACTTGTCACCTTTGCTTTTGCTTTCCCATTAGAACTTAATGTTAATGAACTTTGCTTGCATGCTAGTAGGTTTGCTGATCTATAATTCTTTACTGTGTTGGCAAGAAGAACTGAATTTCTGGTAGTTTTTCCCATAACACTTGCATGATCTGATACAATAGTAATCAATTTTATATCTGAGTCTCATTTGTCTGAGTGACCAGAAAGTATCTAAATAGCCCCTATTTTGAGGACAAGTGTATAGGAGTCTTTTAAGAACACAGAAAAAATATATATCAATCAAGGGAGCTAATGAAGGCATTTCCCTGCATAAGGCAGCATACGTTCCAACAGTAAATTCTGTTCACTGTCTTGAATAACATTTCAAATGTCTCTTAAGACACCTTCTTTCTTTTCACTAGCATTTCAAAATATTAAGTTCATCTAAAAATCTAATTAGAAACTCTTCGAGTAACCTCTACTTCTACTATTTTCAAATAAATATCTTTATTTCATATATGGTAAACTTACCCTTTCCTTCTGATTATAGTCTCTCGGGCATTTAGTCTCTAAGACAATTTCATAACATGATTATATTTTGTGTGTTCTTTAAATACAATTTTATTCCCTTTTACCTGACAGAGAAAGTGTTCTCATAAACTGTTCTCTGTTCTAAGGTCTGAATTTAAAACACAGTTTCGGAGTGGATTAAAAGAATAGTTAAAAATAACTTATTTTTAATTTATATTGTCGGTTAGAAGAAAATTAAGCCATAATTGTCATGATAGTGGTAATTTCTGCAGAATTAATATAATTCATCATTTCTAATGAACTTCATGAAATTATTTCTAAATGCTTATTTTTTAAGTTTTCTTTACAATAGAAAATATGTATTAATTTACATAATTACCTATGCAAGAAACAGGAAACCTTAAAAAGTGTGTGCTCTTGTGAAAAATATATTGAAAGGTAAAAAGCAGTTTATTATTTAAAAGTGTTGCCTTTACATTTAAGTGAGCATATAATTCATTTATATAATTCTTTATAAAATTCTTATTAGATATATGAAGAGACTATAGAAATGAAAGAAAAAAGAGAAAGTTGCCACTTAGCTCTAAAAAGTTTTGATTTTTAAGCTATTTTTAATCTGTATTTTATCTTTTCTTTTAAGATCTAAAATAACAAGATGAAAGAACTACAATTTGTTGAGTATACAACTACTATTCATTAGATACTGCTGGAGGCTTTGTTTGAAATATGCATGTCATTAAATATGTAACACATGCCAAATATGGTAAATACAGTTATTCCTAGTTGAAAGCAACAAGGCTCAGAGACTTGTGTGAAAGATTTAGAAGAGTATAGAAGACAATGATATAGGATACACACACACACACACACACATACAACACCATACTTTTTATATATATATAAAGTATATATATATATCATACTATATATATCATTATATCATATATATATAAAGTATGATATGGGAATAAAATACGGTATCATAATTTAAGTTATATAAAATTTTTATCAGTTCCTATCATAGAGTACACACTTAAAATATTGTTTTCCCTTTGCTTGGTTCTTTTCAATACAAAAACAGAGGGTAAAATTTGTAGAATGAAGTCTTGCCATTCTGGATTCATAGCTTACTTTGTCCATTAACTGAAGTAAAATTATTTATAAAAATCTATCTATAGAAATAGAAAATATGACTAACCTGTATATATTGAAGGAGATGGATTCAATAATCAAAACCTTCCTAAAAGAAGAGCTCCGTACCAAAGAGCTTCATTGGTGAATCCTACCAAACAATTGAAGAATTAATATCAATACTTCTTAAACTCTTCCAGAATGTTGAAGAAGAGGAAACACTATAACTTGTTTTGTGAAGCCTTCATTACCTGGGTACCAAAGCCAGATGAAGACCTACATGAAAACAGCAACAACAATAATAATAACTAAAATACTACAAACCAATATTTTAAAATTAATATTGATGTACATATACTCAACAAAAATGGGTTTGAATTAGCAAACCATAGTCAGCATAGTATTAAAAGGATTGCATACTATGACCAAATGAAATTTATTCCTAGAATGTAAGAATGGTTCAATAATTAAACAATTAAAAAATCAGGATAATATACCACATTTAAAGAATGGAGGAGAAAAATGAGCTCTCAGTTAATGCAGAAAAAGAAGCAACAGTGGTACACCGAAAACTATAAAATCTTTTTTTTTTTTTTAAAATTTTTTTTTCTTTTCTTCTTTTAGATTTTTTTTTTTATTTTTATTTTTTTTTATTTTATTATTTATCTTCAGAGGGGAAGGGAAGGAGAGAGGGAGAGAAACATCAATGTGCGGTTGCCTCTTGTATGTCCCCTGCCGGGAACTGGCCTGGCAACCCAGGCATGTGCCCTGACTGGGAATCGAACCGCGATCCTCTGGTTCGCAGGCCCGCGCTCAATCCACTGAGCCACACCAGCCAGGGCGAAAACTATAAAATCTTGCTGAAAGATTAAAGACATAAGTAAATGAAATACCCTCTGTGTTCATGGATTAGGAGACATAATGTTATTAGGATGTCAATACTATACAAAAAAGATCTGTAAATTCAACACAATACTCTTCAATGTCCTAATGATGTCTTTTTACTGAAATAGAAACCCCCATTCTAATTTTTTTTTATTTAAAGAGACTGCATATAGGCAAAGCAATCTTGAAAAGGAAGAACAAAGTTGGAGGACTCACATAGCCCAATTTCAAAACTTACTTAATATGTGCAGTAATCAAAAGAATGCCGTATTGGCATAAAGGCTGACATGTAGATCAATGGAATTGAATAGAGACCTCAGAAATAAACTCTCACATATATGATTGAATGATCTTCAACAATGTTTGCCAAGATCATTCAACAGGGAAAGAATTATCTTTCAATACATGGTGCTGGGGAGACTGAATATACAGTAAATAAATAAATGGATGAATGAATGAATGAATGAATGAATGAATGAATTTGGACTCCAACCTCATGGCATATACAAAATTAACTTAAAATGAGTCAAAGACCTAAACATAAGATCTAAAACTATAAAACTATTAGGAGAAAACACAGGGTAAATGATTCACTAGATTTGGCAATGATTTCTTGGATATGACATTAAAAACATGGACAACAAAGGTAAAAAATGGATAAAATGGACTTCATCAAAATGAAAAACATCTTTTGTATCAAATAACACCACCAATAGTAAGAAAAGACAACCCACAACATGGAAGAAAATTCTTGTAAACATTATATGTGATAAGAGATTAATATTTTGTGTACACAAGGAGCTTCTAAAACTCAACAACCAAAAACAAACACTTAATTTTAAAAATGGACAAAGGACTTAAATACACATTTTTTCAAAGAAGATACACAAATAACCAATATACACGTAAGATCAATATCACTAATGGACATCACTCATCATTAAGGAAATACAAATAAAACCCAAAATGAGATATTTCACATCCATTAGGATGACTATTGTAAAAAACAAAACAAAACAAACAAAACAAAAAGACAAAACACCAGAAAATAATACTATTGGCAGTGATATGGAGAAAATGGAAATCTTGTGCATTGCCGTTGGGAATTTAAGATGGTCCCACGGCTGAAGAAAATGTTACGATGTTTCTTCAAAAAAATTAACTATAGAGTAAACCTAGGAATCAGCAATGCCATGTCTAAGTGTATACCCCAAAGAGTTGAAAGCAAGTTCTCAAACAGATGTGTGTACACCGTGCTCATAGCAACATTTTTCACATACGCAAAAGGTGAAAATAATCCATTATTCATTAAAAGATGAATGGATAAACAAAATGGGGCATATACACACAATGAGATATTATTCAACCTTTAAAAAGAATAAAATTCTGATACATGCTACATCATGGATGACCTTTCAAACATTATGAGTGAAATAGGCCAGACATAAAGAAATATATCATTGTACTTATGTGAGCTCAATAGAATAATCAAATTTATTGAGACATAAAATAGAATAGTGGTAACCAAGGGCTGGGAACAGAGGGATAGAGAAATTTGTTGTTTAAGGAGTACAGTTTCAGTTGGGAATGATGCAAAAGTTGTGGAGGTTGATAGTGATGATAGTTGTACTACAATGTGAATGTACTTAATGCCACTGAATTGCACACTTAAAAAATGGATAAATTTTTCAATTTTACAGTATGTATATTTACCAAATATTTTATTTAGTATGGAAGAAAAATCTATACTGATGATTATCTGCTGTTATGATAAAGGAATGAGGAAAATTTGCTAATATCGGTAGAGATATTACTGTTAGCCTGATATGGTCTTTGTTCTTAAAATTTTTTCATGTAATTCTCATATTAATTTACACAACATATGTTGAATGCTTCATTATTTTTCTTTTGAAGAAGATGTTAAAAGTATGTGACTCAAAGTCACATTACATATATGTAAGTATTGGATGGAATTCTCAGAAGAATGCTACTCTGGCTCCAAAATGTATAGTCTTTTCAAGCATATGTTGACAATCTTAGGGGAATATTATTTTCCTGATGCAGACCCCGGCTCATGGGGTCCACCATTGTGGATGAGACATGAGACAAATTCACATGGACGACTGAGTCCTGTGGAGAAAAAGGGATGGCATGGCCACTCTCTCAAGAGGAGAGATCCCCAACCTTTGCCTTGACAGGTTTTTATTGGGTTTCAATTTGCACAGGAATACAGGTAAAGTTAATCAATTATTGTCAGGCAGCAAGGATCAAACAATAGATAACATACAAAGAGGGCTTATTCTGAGTCAGGGTCTGTTAGCTAAAAGGCTACAAAACTTTGGGAAAAAACTCATTTCCTGCGCAGACACTTATCATTTAATTGAGAGCATTCTTAGCAAAGCAGGTTTCACAGAATTTTATGTATTCTTTCTCAGGCCTAATCACCCTAGGGAGCCTGCCCTTTCCAGCACAGGGCTGTATCCACCACCAGCATTGTTTCAGGCTTAAGGCATTGTCTCAGGTTTAAGTCAGGCACAGTAACCAAGGCAACCAAGAGATTAGGATACTTCTCGAAGACATGACGAGGATTCAGGCTATGTCAGGATAGTCGAGGTGCGAGGGTCCATCACCCCCTTTTGCGGTAGCCCCAAGTCCTTCCTTGGGGCCCCCACATGATCATGCCTGGCTTAGGTCGTCCCCCCACCTTGAGGAATCGTACTCATTGGCTAACTGATCAAACATTGGAGGCCAGTTATGGATGAAGCAGAAGGAGCAGAAGCAATGCTCCTGCCAGGGAGATAAGCCTTGTCTCCTTAGCGGCTTACAGATCAAAGGTGGCTCACTCAGCCTTAGCCATGGGCGGGGGGATACAGTTCCTGAAACCAGGCAGGGCGGTTCCCAACATTTTCCTACATTCAAACAATAAAAGAATTTTCTCTACTTAAATTTTGTTCATTTTGCAGATGAAATGGTTTATAATCATGATAGATGTGTGCTATCATGACCAAGTAAGCTTTTACAAGCCAGGGAATGATTATAGTTTATTTATGATCATTAGTTGCATTTCCTATATGTACCTGATAATTACAGAAAACTTATTATTCATTATGCCATGACAAAATATACATATTTAAATTTATTTAATTGCATATATTTAAAATCATTAGTTTTTAACAGATATAAAGATGCTGTAAGTTACTATAATTTGACATAGCAGCTAGAAGCATACACAATACCTACCACCAAGCATACAATGTTACAGAGAAAAGCATTTTTGATAAATGCATTATTCTTGTAAATGTGTATTGTATTCAATTTACCAATTGAGTACTTGAATGATTAAGTCTGCTTGTCACTATTAATTATTAAATATATCATAAAGTTGTCATTGTCCACTGAGAAACAAATATTTAATAAATGATGAACATGGATTTCTAATTAGAGATCTTAGAGCATAATCTACTTATATAAATACATGGGGACTAATATATTATCATTGTAAATCACTTTCTAAAGAAGCCACTTAGCCTGAACATCCTCTTTTCTTAGAAGATCATGTCAAAATATTAGGAAAAAGAGAAATATTCTTAAAAGGTAACTTGAAGATGACATTTTAAAGTATTTTTACAGCAATGATGTCTCTATCAAAATCTTTGATTTTCAAGTGTGTATAATTGTCTTTCAAATTGTCAAAATACGGATATTTGTGGCACATTATACATTTAAACAAAAATGGAATATGGTTACTTTTGTTAATAATTAAAAAATTTTCTCTTCCTTAGGTCCTAAATGTTCCATACATTTAATCTATGTGCTACTTTTTATTTTCAAATGTACTTAAATATAAATATGTATTCTCACACAAAGCCTGCTGAAAAAGTGAGTTTTGAAACAAACTTAGGATGAATGTTAATCGATTACATTTACCCAAACCATCACCAACCTACCAATAAGGCAGAACTGGGCTTCACTTTCATTTTAAATTCTGGTTAAGAAACAAGGCAAAAAAAAAAAAAAAAAATAGAGCATTGCAATTCCTCCCTGATGAGAGGAAGCTGTGGCAATTCTTCTTTAGTTGCCTTATCCTGATGGAGACTAGGTCTTTTTCATCCAAATGCTGTGTGTGTGTGGTGGGAGGTCTTACTGGTTGGAAAACATTGCTGTTTTATTTTATTTTTTAATTTTATTTATTTATTTATTTATTTTTTTTAATGTGCGGTTGCCTCCTGTATGTCCCCTGACGGGAACTGGCCTGGCAACCCAGGCATGTGCCCTGACTGGGAATCGAACCTCGATCGTTCGGTTCGCAGGCCCGCGCTCAATCCACTGAGCTACACCAGCCAGGGCTGCTGTTTTATTTTGATTAAAAGATTGAATTAACAGGAGGGTCTCAAGAGATATTAAAAATAAATATGCAATGGGGATGGGGAAGGGAGGAAAACAGGGTAAAAGGTACAGGGAAAAAGAATAATTAGCAGGCACAAAATAAATGGGGAGAGATAAAAAAATGGTACAGGAAACAGAGGACTCAAAGAACTTATATGTACAACTCATGGACATGAACTAAGGGGGAGGGAATGCTGGAGGGTTGGGGGGCAGGGTGGAGGGATAAAGGAGGGGAAATTGGGAAAACTGTAATAGCATAATCAATAAATATACTTAAAAATAGTGGGAAAAAAACAAGCAAATACAACAATCGAAACAATTTACATACAAATACCTAAGTTTAACAGGCTGAATGACAAAAAATGCCTTTCCTCCTTAACAGAGAGGGCTTCATATTATATTTATTTTACAAAGTGTTTAATGTGTACAAAATAAAATATCTTCACTAGACAATGATTTCTTTTTTCAGGTGTTTAAGTTTTTGATAATTCAAATAGTCACAAATAGAGTGGAATCTTCATCTGAAATTTGAGAACAAAAGTGTGAAAGGTTGAATGAATTTGGCAAAAAGGTAATAACAGGGAGAAAAGAACATGGAAGGTGATAAAACAGCAGAATGGTTGGGGAAACAGTGAGGACAAAACAGGAAGTAGAAAGGAAATATGGAGTTGCTGTTCAACAGGTAATAGTTGCAACTATGCAAGATGAGGAAGTTAAACATTGTGTCCACAGTCAACATACTGTATTGTGCAGTTAAATATTTGCTGAGGGTAGATATGGCCTTGCAATATTAACATTAATAGACTTAGAAGGTAATGAATTATACAGATAAATGAATCAAGTAGCTCATTAATTGCTAACAATGAGATCACCAGCAAATGAAAAATAATATGAAGACACAAAATGTAGGGTATGCATGAAAATGAAAGTTTGCTCATATACTGATTGTGTGATCTAACTTCTAAAATTTAAAATAAAGAATGTATTGTGATAGAGCAAATATGATGAGCAGTTTATAGTGGAAGATCTATCAAAGGCATAATAGAATGGGATTACTCTGTTAAAAAGGGAGCAATGTCATTATGCGTGTGTGTATTAATCCTCTTTCTCAATTGCATCATAGTTTCCCTTTTATGAATGCTATAGCTATTGTTACCAGAGAGAGAATTATCAGCAGAGAAATAAATTATGATTGTTCTTTACATTTTAGATTGTTATGTAAATGTTTTTACACAATGAAAGTTACTCAGATCATGATTATTTCTATTCAAATTTATGTAGAGGTTCAGATTGATTTTTTTAAAAAGTATCATATGTTATGAGTCATAATCAAAGTCATTGCACATGCTATGAACCTTGGGAAATAGAAGGCTAGACAGAGGTACAACATTGAACGCGATAAATTCTTCCTTAATTTTAAACATTACTAGAGGTGGTTTTTAGTTATGAATTTTGCAACAAAATTGGTATATATTCAAATGTAATAGAGAGCATCCCAATTTTGATAACTCTGTATGATCATATTCTTTAATAAAGTTAAAGGATTGGGTCATATGAAATGTACACCCAGACTATACCTAGTGATGCTGGACATCTCTGTCATTCCTGGTCAGAGACAAATAATAGAACATAGGGAAATTGCTATAATCTTTCCTAAGGTTGTGGTGGCATATTTACAGGTCTGCATGAACTGTTGGATGCTTTCTCAGTTCATCATTTATGAGTAGTATCACCAGCCCTGTCAACAGTTATTCCTCTAAGGAGCAATCATCTACATCTTGAAATCCTCTAGGACTACAAAGTCATCTGCAACTAGCAGTTAGATTGACACTGCTTATCTGAGTCTCAACATGGCACTTGTGTTGTGATATAAACATCAGTTGCCATATGAAAATAGGGTCTGGTAGATTTTAGGAAAATCCAAGTGTTTGGCAAAGCAGCATTCTCTAATTTAAGTACTTGCCTTGTGGTATTTCCCTGCACTTTCAATATTAATACTTATCACAATGCATATATATATATATATATATATAATCAGTGAGCCAAACTAAAGAGCTAGTCTAATGTTCTGAACTGAAAAGTTAGAGATTGAGATGGGCTCTAGACATATGACAATTTTTTTATGGGAATTTACAAGCTAGAGATACTGATCATGATAGATGTGTCTTCAGGTCTACTAAGGAACTAGAATGTTAATATATGAATCTATTAGAATATACATCATTTTCTCCTTAAATCTGGAACAAAGAGTGCCCTTAATTTGAAAAGGAAAGTTTTAAAAAGTCATATCAATATGAAGTAGATGATTTGGACATTTTGCTGACACTTGGGAAATTTTTGTTTGGTAAGGAGCATTCTTCCTGCTTCAAACTTGATAGCCATAAGCAGAGACCTTGACTGAGTGATAAAAAGTATTAGTTTAGGTAATACACTTTGAAGCTGAAATATTATTGCAAAGTACTCTCAGTCTCTGGTTTTTACTTTCTCTCCATATATATGCATATATAATTTGATTAATTTTATTTTTAATTTAATTTTATGGTTTTTTTCTTTAAAATTATATGAGTTTTAAATTGTGCTGCTGTGAACATAGGGGTGCATAGGTTCTTTTGGATTGGTGTTTCAGGGTTCTTAGGATATAAGCCAAGCAGTGGAATTGCTGGGTCAAAAGGTAGGTACATTTTTAGTTTTCTTAGAAAATTCCATACTGTTTTCCATAGTGGTTGTACCAGTCTTCACTCCCACCAACAGTGCACTAGAGTCCCCTTTTCTCCACAACCTCTCCAACACTTGCTGTTTGTTGCTTTGTTTATGATGGCAATTCTGATTGTTGTCAAGTGGTATCTCATTGTGGTTTTAAAGATTTTTATTTATTTATCTTTAGAGGGGAAGGGTAGGAGAGAGGGAGAAGGAGAGAAACATCAATGTGTGGTTGCCTCTTGTGTGTCCCTTGCTGGGAACTGGCCTGCAACCCAGGCATGTGCCCTGACTGGGAATCGAACCGCGATTCTTTGGTTCGCAGGCCCGAGCTCAATCCACTGAGCTATACCAGCCAGGGCTTCATTGTGGTTTTAATTTGCATCTCTCTGATAGCAAGCAATATCGAGCATCTTTTCATGTGTCTCTGGATCCTCTGTATGTCCTCCTTGGAGAAGTGTCTGCCCAAGTCCTTTGCCCATTTTTTAATTGGGTTGCTTGTCTTCTTAGAGTGGAGTCATGTAAGTTCTTTGTATATTTTGGAGATTAAACCCTTGTCTGAGGTATCATTAGTAAATATGTTTTCCCACACAGTAAGTTCTCTTTTTACTTTAATACTGTTCTCTTTGGCCATGCAGAAACTTTTTATTTTGATGGGATCAAAAAACTGTGGTACATTTACACAATGGAATTCTATGCAGCAGAAAGAAAGAAGGAGCTCCCACCCTTTGCAACAACATGGATGGAACTGGAGAGCATCATGCTAAGCGAAATAAGCCAGGCAGTGAAAGACAAATACCATATGATCTCACCTTTAACAGGAACCTAATCAACAAAACAAACAAACAAGCATAATATAACCAAAGACACAAATTGAGAACAGGCCAACAGTCACCAGAGGGGAGAGGGGAGGGAATTTCAGGAGAAAAGGGGAAGGGTTTACAGGAACAAGTATAAAAGGACACATGGGCAAAAAACTATGGGGGGTGGAAATGGGAGGGAGGTGGGGAGGGCTGGGGTGGTGGGCTAGGGTGGGAGTAAAAGACAGAAAACTGTACAAAATCAACAATTAAAATAGAAATTAAAAAAATCAAAAAAATTATATAAGTTTTAGATGTAAAATTCTATAATATATCACCTGAATATTCTATTGTGTGTTCCCCTCCCCAAGTCAAGGTCAAGTCTCCTTCCATCAGCATTCAGATCCTCTATACCTTCTTCTATTTGTCCCCATCCTTCCCCTCTGGTAATTACTACACTGCTCTCTGTGTCTATGAAGGGTTTTTGTTTGTTTGTTTGTTTGTCTGATTTGCTTAATCCCTTCACCTTTTCATCTAGTCCCAAATCCCCCTCCCTTCTAATTTTTAATTTAAAATGTTATTTTAATTCATATAAAATAAATGAACTGTCATATATTATTGATGGTACACCATATTATTTTCATAATGCTTCATAGTGTTTTAACTGTACCTTAGAAATAGTGCTCTGTAATTTTTACAGAAAAAAAAAGCAGCTGCAACTCAGTTTATTTCTTGCTTTTGCAGTTTCTAGAAATATCATGTACTATTTGATATATAAAAGTATACGTAATAGTGGTTGTCAGTTTTTCCCTGGAGTTCTATCATATTTTGCTTTCTATATTTTGACAGTGTTAAAGTAGAGGCTGCTGGTTCTCCTCCACAATCTCTTCTTTACTTCTTCAAGTAGTAATAGCAGTTCGACAGATTGCCTTTGCCAGCCTCCTTTGTGTTTACTCATGATGTTATCAGTAGATATGAATCACAGCTAATGGGAAATAAGCAGTGTAATGCAGCATTTTTATGCCTTTAGATGGAAACTGGCAGAGACCTTTGGCCCTCTTGTTTCTTCTTTGTCTAGCCTACAGCACAGTTTAAAAATATCAGGTTCTTGGACCGAAAGTATGAGACCTATATCTAACTGTGATTGACAGATGAGGTAGAAGAAGCCTGGTCCTTAAAGACTTTTGAGTGCAAAATGTTCATACCATCACTGAATAGTCGCTACTGACCTTTAAATGTATGAGAGGAAAATAACTTGTTTCAGCTATTGCTGTTTTAAATTTTGGAACACATACTGCTTTATTTAATCCTAAAACTACAGTTTATTAGGTGTAAACAAATGTACAATTGTTATATCACTTTGGTTCATTGAGCATTTATCATTCTGTAGTGACCCCCAACTTCCCTAATACATATATTTTGCCCTAAACTCTATTTTTCTGATAGTAATATATCCCTCCAGTTTTTGGTTCTAACTTTTATTTTTGAAACTTTGGGGGTGCTTATGTTTTGTGTGAAATGTTGTTTGGTTTTCCCATTACATTTTCTAGGCTTTGTTTAGTTCACAAATTGAGTCCTGTTGATGTTTGTATATTTTGACTTAATTGTTCATCTTAGTGTTTTATGCTTATCCCACACTTTTTATTACTTTTTTCCTTTTATTTTACATGTCATTTGAAATGTTTGTTTCTTCCTATTTTCCATTGATTTTTATCTTGTGAAACTAGGGAGTTCTGAGTTTTGGCGGTCATGTTTCACGCACCATTCACTATGGATCTTTATCCCCTGAACAATTTCAAACACCTCAGAACTCTTTCACATCGTCAACTCCAGTGTGCTTCACAGAGCATTCTGGTTGTGATTTCACTTTCTTCTTTTTGTAGTCAAACACATTTGATATTGTTGTTGTCATTATATACAGATAACTTTTATTTAAGTTTTAATATATTTATAGCTTTTTTGTGACTTATACAACAGAAATGTGTCTCACGGTTTTGGAGGATAGATTCTGAAATCAAGGTGTCCCTAGGGTTTGTTCCTGGTGAGGGCCTTCTAAGGATCCATTCTAAGACTCTCCAGTTGGCTTATAAATGATACCCTCCGGCCACCCAGCATTCTTCCTGTGTTTCATGTCATCTTCCCAATGTGATTCTCCTCTGTTCTTTCTTGCATCCCATCCTTCTGGGATTTTTTTTTCCTCCTGAAATATATCCTTTAGAAGTTTCTCTGGGAAAGAATTATTTGTAGTAAAATTAACTGTGATCCACTGGAAAATATCTTTATTTTACCCTCATTATTAATACATGGCTTTGTTGTACAAGCAAATTTAAGCTGATGTGCATTTTGTCTGTAATTCAGAAGGTTTACTTCATAGTCTTCTTGTTTCCATTGTTGTTTACAAGGAAGCAAGTTTAATAGGTGCCATGTATCTATTAAATTATATCATTTTTACTGCTGCTTTTATGCTCTTTATTTTGTTCTTTTTATCAATGGCCTCTTGCAATATTATTATAATTTGTTTATATCATTTCACACACATTGTGGACCTTATATCTATAAGTTTATCTCTAATAGATCTGGGAATTTATTTAAAGAATTTTTAAAAGCAGTAAATTTTAATTAGTATTATGCAAATCTCAATATTACCACAAATTTTCTGAATAGAGAGTATTTCTTCTCACAAAATATGATTGTGGATAAAACAAATTTCTGTGGCTGTTAAACATTTATTTATGTAGCCCTGGCCTATGTGGCTATGTTGGTTGGAGCATTGTTCCATAGACTAATAGGTCATGGGTTTGATTCCTGGTCAGAGCACATACCCAAGTTGATGGTTTGATCCCTGGTCAGGGTATGTATGAGAAGGCAACTAATCAATGTCTCTCCCATATCTATGTTTCCCTCTCTCTCCTTTCTCTCTAATAGCAAGGCAAAAATTATTTATGTAAAATAAAAAATCATTTAGGGGACTTAGGTCGGTACATTTATACAATGGAATACTACACAGCAGAAGAAAAGAAGCTCCTACTCTTCACAACAGCATGGATGGAACTGGAGAGCATTATGCTAAGTGAAATAGGCCAGATGGTGAAAGACAAATACCATATAATCTCACCTATAAGTGAAACCTAATCAGAAAAACAAACGAGCAAGCAAAATAGAACTAGAGGCATTGAAATAAAGAACAAACTGACAGTAACCAGAGGGAAGGAGAGAGGGAGATAATGGGGAAAAAAGGGAAAGGGTCATCGAGGAACATGTATAAAGCACACATGGACAAAGCAAAAGGTGTGGTAGGATCAAGGGTGGGTGGTAGGAATGTGTGGGGTGTTGGCAGTGGTGTAGGGAAAATAGAGACAACTGTACTTGAAAAACAATAAAAAATAATAAATAAAAATTATTTCGGGGGGAACAAAGATGGTTTTGCATAAGAATATTTCCCTCCCCTTTATTTTCCTTAAACTAAAATGTTCTGAACTTTCTTTCAGATTTATTTAGGCGACAAGCCATCTTACTTAAGCGGCAAGGTAGAGGGGAGAAAATGTTACAAAATAAAAAGAGAAGATGACTCTTCTCATGGATATGCGTAGGGCACTACGTTTTTTCTGACTTATTAACGTCAATGTCATTCTTTAAAAAAAAAAAACTTATGGAGAAGCATGTAATATTGTTGGCATAGGAATAAGTATTTTCACCAATAAAATTAAATTATTTGCAGGCTTGAAGCTTAAATTTCCCCTTGAAAATAATAATACCTACATCTAAAATACTTAAAGAGTTCTGTGTGATGATTGCTGGGAGAATGGAGGTATGAGGGAACTAATGGATAATGGAAACAAATACAATAAAGATTAAGTCAAATTTAAAAAAGAGTTTTGAGACCAATTTGCTCATTTATTTTTATATATATATTAAACTAATAATGTAAATTATTTATTTATGACTCCTTTCTTGATTTTTTTGACATCTGCCAAAGAGATGAGTTATAAATGTAATGGAAAATCATCTAAATTAAGAGGAAAAAAGGGAATGATACCATTATTATATGGCTATAATATAAAGTAATTATTATTTTTAAAAAGTACAATGGGGAAATAGTTGTAAAATCATATAATAGCCTCCTATATTTCTAGCTCATGTACTTAGATATCTTTTAGAAATCAGGAGTAGATTAAATAGAATTCAATGCTGTTCTTGAAATATTAATTTTGTAATTGTAAGTTAGTGTAAAGTTAACCCTTATTCGCAGTCATTTTGGCTACTCTTATAGGTTCATGACTTGTGGCAGCTCTGTTGTACTGATCTTAGAAATAACACAAGCACTTACTCCAAATCTTTTATAATGAGATGATTTTAATCTTCAGTCTCCAACTCTAAACTGTTCTTACTAATATTTTGTTTCATTGATAATATTCTAGATTATTTCTTTAAAAGTAATGCCTATTTCATCTTTTCAGATATGTTTGATATTTTTGAAGAATTGTACCAAAGCAATGATTCACAATCTACTTTTTTCATTAAAAATCACCAAGGAACATGTATAAAGGACCCATGGACAAAGACAAAGGGCTGAGCAGGAGGATTGAATGTAGGAGGAGGGGGCAGGGAGGGCAGGGGGAAAGAAAGGAGGGGGAAATGGTGATAACTATAATTGAATAACAACAAAAAAGAAAAGAAAAAAATTAAACTATCAATGTCAAAGATATTTAATACTCCTATGAATTAATATTTTGAAGTTAAATTTCTTAACATTAAGTAGGCAGATAGTGTAAAATGTGTTTAATATATTTTAGCTTTCATTCAGGACATCAGAGTCTCATTCAGAAATTAATGTATCTATTTCACTAATATTTAATGTGGGAATGTGCCTATGAATTATAGAAAATAATTATAATTATTTTTATTGGTAATTTGTAATAAAACCTCAAATAAAACTCTATATCAACAGGGACAGGAAATTAAGTTACCTGTAATTTTTGGACTGTAAGACTTAATCACCCCCCCCCCCCCCGCTCCCCCAAATTTGGGAAGAATAATGGTTTTAATGCTGCTGTTGAGTTCTGTTTGCATTTACATTGGTGGAATATTATGTTATTTATATTATTAAATATTTTACCACATTTTTTTGCTTCAAAATTTTTTTTCCTATTTTCCTCCTCTAAAACCTGGGTGTGTCTTATGGTCCAAAAAATACAGTACTTAAAAATTTTATGCCCTCTTGAAGTTTACCATATAAGAAACATAAAATTAAATTAAACAAAATTGAATTAGGCAAAAAGTATTCAGTGGTTTAAAAAAAGCATCACATTAATTTAATGAAAAGAACAAATTCTCACTTCCAAGTAGTATAGGTTTTAGAGTGCAAATGAGATTCAAATAACAACTCAACTTAGAACACCTTTGGGCAAATTTTCTCATTTTTTTAAATTTCTATGTCCTCCCACCTTTCTCCCTGTCCCCAGGTTTTCTGTTTGCAAATGTGGTTATGATATTATCCCTAATGCAGCTTCTGGCACATGTCTCAGCTACTTCCAAAGAGTTCATTCTCATCTTCATTTGAGTATCTTCATTTGAGATAGGAATACTGAAAAATCAGAGAAACTAAAGTTAGGTGAAAAAAATCAGTCAGTCACCCTAGGGTAATTTCACTTTTCCTCTAGACTCCCCCAAAACAGAATTTATTTATAAGAAGTTGTGCATTTAGTCTTATGTATTTAAACTTCAGTCACCTTCAAAGTACTCTCCAATTGATGCAACACACCTGTCGAGATGTTTTTTTCCACTGCTCAAAATTGTTTCTGAGCTTGTCAATTTTGGTGCCTTTTAATGCTTCTGCCATTTTTTTTTTCTTCCATATCAGCAAAATGTTTCCCTCTGAGGAATTTATTCACCCAGGGAAACTGCAAAACAATTCTAAACATTGAAGTTTATTATCAAAAATTTTTTAAAAAGTTGTTTGGGGCATGAGATCTGGTGAATAGGGAGTGTGGTGCATGGGAGTCACGCCATTTTGGTTGAAAACTGCTGAACATTCAGCACAGTGTGGGCCAGTGTGCTCATTAAATGGCCCACCATGAAATGGGCAAATGCGTTGAAAGATTCCTCAGAAAAATTCACTGAAGCCAAATGCAGCTTCTCACAATAACGCCAGCTGACACACTGATACAGATGGGTTGCTGGAACACTCACCTAGCGGGGGAAGCCTGTATTATTAGGGGCCCACCCTTCAGAAGATAATTTTGTTTTTTGGGGGGTCCCCCTGATATATGACAAAAGAAATTGGGATAATTATATATTTTTAAGTAGGATTTATCTTACTCTTGCTTCTTTCCAAAAATAAAGTTTTCAGACAAATACCCACAATCAAATGAGAAGGTTCCTAGAAGCTCAGGGCTATAATTTAACTCAGGCAGGAACATGCTAGGGGTCACATGGCATTGACTTGGAATCACAGATCTCCTGGAGCCTATGGATTCCATTGTTTGATATGATAAGTTATGTTAGTAATATCTAAAACACAAAGTCATTATGAGGCTTAAATTAAAAAAAAAAATACATATGACATGCCAGGAAATCAAAAGCAATCCAAGAGATGCCAACAATTATTTGAATATATTAGTTAGAAGAGGATGGAGGGGTCATACCTCTACATAAAAGTAGTCTTAAAATATTTATTTTCACATTTTATAAAGAACTAAAAATTTTTAAAGATTAGAGTTATTGATTTTTATTTTTAGAATATTTTGCTCTTATCCTTGTTGGTGTAGCTGAGTGTGTTGTGGTTTGTACCTCAAACTGAAAGGTCACCAGTTCAATTCCCAGTCAGGGCCCGTGCCTGGGCTGTGGGCCAGGTCCCCAGTTGGAGGTGTGTGAGAGGCAACTGATTGATATTTCTCTTGCATATCAATGTTTCTCTCCCTTCCTTTCTGTCTTCTTTCTCCTGTCTCTAAAAATAAACAAAATCTTAAAAATAATATTCTTTGTAGAAGGAAATGTTAATGAGTTGTATTGAACTACACAAAGGAATATATGTTTGGAATAAAATTCACAATAGTGCATGATCCTTCTTTATATGAAATATTTCCATCATTTCACTATCCATGTATGAATATGAATTAATAATTGTGTAAATGGCATCAACTGGGAACTACATAGTAATGAAGGCTAATGCTTACTGCAACTTTACTATGACTATCAAAATACTGTATGTGTACTGTCTAGTTTAATGCAAATGACCCAAAATTCATTCTATGGGTAGTGGTAAAGACAGAGAAAATCAGAAAGCTTGGGGCATAGAGAATATTAATAAACTGTCATTTATGAAGGGCTAGAAAGTAGACAAGAGAAGATAAACATGGTCTATCAACTTTAGAGCCAGTAGCCTTTGTAATACTGTTACCCTTTAAAAAAGATGGATAGAGAAAAAGTGAAATATTCTCCATATATTTGATGGTTTCAACATTTAAACATGCATTCACTATATTATTCATCTATATTACCTAATTACATTACCTATATTTGAGTAAGCCTCTGTTTTGTACACCTTAAATTATATGGATAGAGAAGTAAACTTCAAAATAAAATTTTTCCTGGTTAAAATTAAAAAATTAAAAAACAATTTATTTGGGTTCATTTTTAGGGTAACTAAAAATATACATCTGAATGTCAAATTAAAAATATGTTGTAAAATAAATTTAGAATTTTAATATTAATAGTACCTCAGATTAATTACCAATTCTGATTTCAACTGACTATATAAATGAACAGTGAAAAGAATACAAGTTAAGTCTGTACAGTATCATTTCAGTTCACTTTTTATAACCCTAATTTAGGTTATGGTAATCATATTCTTTAATATGTTTTAAATTATTTTATTGTTCAATTAAGGTTGTCTGCATTTACACCCCACCACTTCCTCCCCACCCCAGCCATCCCCCTTCCCTCCTGTGCTTCCACCCCATCTTGGTTTTGTCCATGTGTCCTTTATAGTTGTTCCTGAAAACCCTTCCCTGCATTATCCACTCTCCCCTCCCCCTTTCCTCTGGTTACTGTCAGATTGTTCTAATTTCAATGTCTCTGGTTATATTTTTGCTTGTTTGTTTGTTTTGTTGATTAGATTCCAGTTAAAGGTGAGATCATATGGTATTTGTCTTTCACATCCTGGCTTATTTCACTTAGCATAGTTTTTTATATTTGTATAATTTATAAGAATGAATTGGAAATTAAGTTTTGCTGTAGGATTTTTATGCCTTTTATTGAAAAATGTATTATTTGAAAGACTTTCTTGTAAATTAATAGTAAGCAAATAGTGATGGAAAAGGAACCATCACTCTTAAAAGAAATGACCTATTTGATTGAGTCTCCTCTTTCACCTCACTGTAACTGACTGCAATGTGAGTAACATTGGGTTTATTTTTTATGCTTAGGAAAAGTCCATGGCCTTTTTTTTTCTGATTTAAATCACGTTTCAGTAATTAGCATGTAAATAAACTGCAACCTAATTTTCCTAATTAAAAAAATAGATTTAGTTGCTTCATATTAAAGATTCTCCTATTTTAACAACAGAACTTGGGCCTAAAATAAAAACTGTGTTACTTTACTTTTGGCGAGGGTCCAAAACCTTGGAGTCACTCATCTCACTTAGCACGTGAAAAGTAAACCTGATTGAAGTCTCTGTGTGGCCATGCTCTATGGATGTGAATGATTCTCTTTAGGTTTAATGCCAGTTATAATTCTGCCTCAGTAGGATGTCCCAGAGCATAGATACATGGTGTCTTTAATTACACTTACTTTTAAAATAGTAAGTGTATGAAATAATCCTCAGTATATGTAAATAAATAATAATGGAGTACTGCAGATCCCCCCACACACACAAAAAGAAGGAAAACCAAAACGAAACTTTTGGTAGATCAAGCATTTTCGTTAGGAATCAACAAATGTGTTGGCTCAAAAACAGTAATAGAGTAATTTTCTTTTTGCTGGCATAATAAAATGCTTAGAGCACAGAGGTTATAGAAAAGGACACAGAATTCAATCTGCTGCTCCTCAGTCATATAGCAAACAGGAACTTAAAGGAATCGCTCTGAAAATGAGGAGATTCTATGCTAAGGGAAGCTCGTTTGAGAAACTCAGTTTTTCAAGCAGAATCCTTATTTGTGTCTTCCAACTTTTTGAGGAATAGTTAAGAAATATAATTGTGTATATTTTAAGTGTACACCATGATGATTTTATATATACACACAGACACACATGTTGTGGAATGATTACCGAGCTCAAGGTAATTACTATTTCCATTGGCTTACATAGTTAACCCTTTTGTGTGTGTGGTAAGAATGCTTAAGATCAACTCTCAGCACCTTTGAAGTGTACAATTCCATATTATTAACTATGGTCACCATGCTGTATATTAGACCCACAGAACTTACTCTTCCTATAACTCAAAGATTGTATCCTTTTATGTATACCTGCCTACCCCACCCCATTCCCTGGCAACCATTATTTGTTTGAAAAAAAATTTTTTTTAGTTACACATATAAGTGATATCACATTAGATGCCATTTTGTCTTTCTCTCTCTGGCTAATTTCCTGTAGCATAATGCCCTCCAGTTTCATCCATGTTGTCAAAATGGTAATATTTCCTTCTTTTTATGGCTGAGTAATATTCCATTATATATTTATACCAATTTTGTTTATTCATGTGTTAGAGAAAATTTAGATTGTTTTTCATACTTTGCCAGTTGTGAAACTTATTTATGTTTTTATGTAGCTTCACTACAGTTTTATTTTAAGGCTTAGAAAAAAACTAGGGTAAGATAGCTCTATTGTATACGTACTTCTAGCAGTCCATGCTAAATGTAATAACAAATGTTTGAAATTAAAATTGTTAAACCTTTCCTGATAGTATGCATACATAAATCACATTGAAATGAACCTGGTTCTCAGTCAGGGGCCATTTTGCCACCTAGTAGACATTCACTGCTCAAGAGACACTTCAGGTTGTTTCAACTTGTTGGCAGAGGTTTATACTCACATCTAGAAGTCGAGGGTGTTTCTAAACATGCACAGAATAGCCCCAGCACCAAAGAATTAATGAGTCCCTGATGTTTGTAGTGCTATGGCTGAGAAATCCTGCAATAAGACTATTTCATGAATAAGCAACTTAATTTTATAACTTCAATCATTTAATAATTTGATGATTTGAGACAGTTGAATTGTAATTCCAGGGTATATCTGGAATGTCCAAAACTCATTATTAACCTATATTTTTAGTATGTTAGTAGGTTTTGTGAGAACTAGTTATTCATAAAGACCTGAATTTGAAGGCACCCAAACATCCAAAAGCACTACCATCATAAGTAAATCAATGCTGCCTGACTTTTCTCTTCCTTGAGCAGTTAAGGAATTCACTCACATTTCTAGAGAATTGATGTATGTAGCTTATCCAACATTTTTTTATTTATCATTTCAAATGCAACATAATCTCTTTGAAGAGTAGTGACACTGAGAAGCAAGGATAGCATACTTGTTACATTCTCTTTGCGTATTTAGAGAAACAAACACAGAATGTTTACTCTGCAGGAAACTTTAGAGATCATCTATTCTAATCCTCATATTTTATATATGGAGAGAATAATACTCAAAAAGGGGAAGTGTCGATCCAAGATTGCACAGCTAGTTAGGAGTAAAAGTAGATGGACTCTTACGTTATATATAACTATCAAAATGAGGTCATGATTTGATGACTCTGTAAAATTGAATCTATGTATAGTGAGATGTTATATTGAGATGATTTATAATGAATCTTGCTTAGCTGCAATGATTTGGAATTGTCCTTCATGACTGACGTGACCTCTTTTGCCATCTAGATAAGATGGAACTTGTGGCATAATGATTTTTTCCTTCTCTGGAATGTACTTTCTACATTCATACTGGAAACAACATTTTCAAGTCACAGCGTGCCATATATAGCATTCTACTGTAAATTATGTTATGCCTTGGAAGTTGCACAAGCGTGTATCCATATGTCAGAGAGATTATGAGGTGTGTCTCTAAAAATTCATTCCTATCCTCAAATCCATTAATCTATTACATTTTTGTTAAAAAAGTCTGTCCTTGAACAAAAACTTACATATAGACTTACAGATTTTTTCTTTCTTTTGCCTTATCGTTAAAATGATTCTCTTGGGTTTTGTGACTTCATATATGATTAGGATCATATGATCAAATTATTTTTCTTGTATTAATTTTTACCTCAAATTCAAGACTACTGATTTTGTCTTTAAATAGAGATTATAAAATGAATGGAAACTGCATCTATTTCTCTAAACAAGGGTATACAAAATCTGTATATCACATCAGTTTGAAGTGAAAAGCTTTATAGAATTATACAGAGAGGTTGAATGTAAAAAGGTATGTTCAAGTGAACTGAAATAATCATCACAATTTATTACCGCAATTTATCACCAGTTGATATAATTTTATATAATATTATGTTATCTATATTTTCATTGAGGCATTTTAGCAAACAAGCTTCATGGATAAGAAGCTTCAATAGAACATATTGGTAAAATGAACCTTTATATGTCCTCTATTTAGATATATATTAATAAGGTTTATTTTATAATCCAGTAATTAAAATTTCTGAAGAAAGACCCAACATGTTATGTTAATGCTACAGTGACTTAATATGAAGGTCCTACCTTTTTTTTATTTTTTAATTATATTTTATTGATTATGCTATTATAGTTGTCCCATTTCTCCCCCATCATTCCCCTTCACCCTGCACACCCCCTCCCACCCACATTCCCCCCTTTAGTTCATGTCCATGTGTCATAAGTCCTTTAGCTTCCACATTTCCCACACTATTCTTGCCCTCCCCCTGTCTATTTTCTACCTTTTATGTATAAATATTTTTAAAGATTTTATTTATTTAATTTCAGAGACATGGGAAGAAAGGGAGATAGGGAGAGAAACATGGATTAATTGTGAACGTGCCTGATCAGAGACCAAATCTGTAACCCAGGTATGTGCCCTGAGAATTGAACCTGCAACCTTTTGCACTGTAGTATGATGCCCAACCAACACAGCCACACTGATTGCAACTCTTTATCAAAGAATAAGTAGTCAATCCTTAGAATATTTTTATTTTTTTTCTTTTATTGATTCTAGACAGAGGGGAAGGGAGGGATAAAGAGAGAGAGAGACATCAATGTGAGAGAGAAACACCTGCCAGTTGCCTTTTGTATGCATCCTAACAAGGGACCAAACCCATAACCCAGGAATGTGCCCTAACTAGGAATTGAACCAGTGACCCTTGGGTTTGCAGGACAACACCCAACTGAACCACACTAGCCAGGGCTCTGCAGCAGATTTTATTGTTATTTTACAACTATCTCCTGTGTATAGATAATGTTAGAAGACAGTATTAATTATATAAAATACTATGATAATATGTAAAATTGTTCTGATATGATAACTTTTTAAGTAAGTTGTAAGGTATTTCAAAGTTGGTACCATATTTAGTATAATTATATTCAACAGAGAGGTTCTCGGCATGTCTTAGACATATCGTAAGGATTAAGGGTGTCAGTATATAATACCCCTTTCTTTCCATGTTGATTTAGAAACAATTTGAAAAAATAGGGTGCAAGAGACAGCTAGGTAGATAGGAAAATTGTTATTAAAATCGTATAGAGCCCTGACCAGTGTGGCTTAGTGGATTGAGCTCTGGACTGCAAAACAAAGGGTCACTAGTTTGATTTCCAGTCAGGGCACATGACTGGGTTGGGCCAGGTCCCCAGTAGGGGGCACACAAGAGGCAACCACACATTGATGTTTTTCTCCCTTTCTTTCTCCCTTCCTTCCACTTTCTCTAAAAGTAAATAAATAAAATCTTTAAAAAAAAAAACATATAGAATCTCTCTTTAGATTTTTGTCTAAAAGGGATTTACTACGTTTCTTTGTTCCACATTATCTCCTTCTCCTATACTTGTAAATTCCTCAGAACCTCCCACCCCAGGGAAAAGCAAAGTAACTTGACTTTTCAAGACTACTATCGACTTTTTGGCATTGATGAGGGTAAATATAGAGCAAATAACCAGAAATTAAACTTTTCAAGGCTTTAGTTCTACAAAGTCAAGAAAATGAACTAGACAGTGAATGACAGTTTCTTCTTACCCACCAGCAAGAGAGAAATAAAAGATAAGGAATGTAGCAAGGAGGGGTAGTCTAACACAAGTATACCTCCATCTGAAATTGTGATGTGAAAGAAAGACCAACGTAATATTCTCACCAACATAATATTTTCTAATAAAATATATTTTACTTGATAGATTCTTCCCTGATAAGATATTTGAATCCTTCTGGTACTGACTCAGTTTTCTGCCCCTCCAAAATGGGGGGAAATGTCAATATGTCCTTAGGGATTCTGTAGTTCTGCTGTTGGTAATCTACTTAGGAGGAACATGGAATTATATGGACAAGAGAAATTATGAAAATATAAGTTGATTATGAGGTAGAAAATATTTACAGTAAAGCACTCAATTTTTTCTGTTTAACATTTATAAAAAGAATCAAGATTAGTTTTGATTAAAGATTTGCTTTTGTTTAGATCTTAAAATATGTTTTATTGTTAACATTTGTGTTCTTCAATTATGCTAATGAAAAGTGCCAATATGGCCTGGCTAGGGTGGTTAGAGCACCAGACCAATATGCAAAGGTTGCAAGTTTGATCAGGAAACCTACAAGATACAACCAATGAATGAATAAATAAGTGGAAAAAGAAATAGAAGTTTCTCTCTCCCTCTGTCTTTCTCTCTGTGTGTTTCTCTCTCCCCGCAACTCTCTCTATAAACCAATAAATAGAATATTTTAAACAATTGTCATTATGAAGTATATTTTTGGGTTTTCGGAATTTTATGCTCAATTACCTAATGATTTTCACTGAGGAAAATTCAGATAGCATATGGAAGTTTGCAAACCACATCATATATTTCTTCTCCTAAATTAGTGAGGCTAAATACATAGATACAAAAAGAAAATAAGAAGATAAATTTTTAAATTTATGTTTTATTCTGAGTAACTTTAGTAGTCATAGTCCTTTTTAAAAATTTTATGATAAATAATTATGATGTTAAACTATCTTAAAGAGAATAATTGATAGGCATTAATAATGTAGTAGAATATGGAATTCATGGTTTACATTAATATTTCTCATTCATGTGTATTTGATAAAAATGTGTCTATATTTATCCCACTGATAGAGAAGTTGAGGTATGACCCAAAGAAACAAGTTTTAGACCAAGGAAATGTATGTTATTTCAACTGTTTTAGTTGGCTATATGTAGTGCTTCGAACTAAGAAAAAGATGAAAGGAAATATTTGTTTCTGTGTATGCTGCAGAGGTCCTTGTTGTCTAGATTTCAAGGCATCAGTTATATGACAAACCAAACCTGGGAGGACGACTAGCTAGCCTTACGTCACCATGATTCTAAACTATAATATCCTGGAATCCTGAAGCAATCTCTAAGCTAATCTACAAGATGTAGAGAACACAAAGAAGGAACATCTATGAATCGCTGTTTATTCTGGGAGTGATCCCAGAGCCTTCCTTTGAACACTGGGCACATTCTTACTCGTTCAAGAGGAGCTCCTCACAAGGCTTTATGACCGGAGTTTGAGGATAAGGGAGACTTCTCTTCTGAATCATAAAAGATGGTAATACAGTATCAACATTCATATTTTATCTTACAAATATTGTGTATAAATTAAAGAAAATATAGAGGTATGTTGCTAGAAGACAGAGTCCATAGTCCTCTCTTATTCATACTTTTACTTTCTACAAGTTTAATTTTTTGTGATCAACGACTGCATGAAAATATCCCAGAAATAAACAATTCATAAATTTAAAATTTTCAACTGTATGTCATTCTGAGTAGAGTGATGAAATACCACACCATTGCACTCTGTCCCACCTGGGATGCGAATCATCCCTCTGTCCAGTGTGTCCAAACTGTACACACTCCCTACCCCTTAGTCACTTAATAGCCCTTGGGGACACCAGCTTGCTGTCCTGGTACTGCAATGCTTGTGTTCTAGTAACCCTGTGTTTATTTAGTCATGGCCCCAGAGCTGATCACATAACTTTTATTACAGTATTGTTGTAATTGTTCTATTGTGTTATTAGTCGTTGTTACTCTCTTACTACAAATAATTTGTAAATTATTTTTTCATAAGTATATATGTGCGTATAGGAAAAAAACAACATATATAAAGGCTGTGGTACTATCTGCCATTCAGGCATCTGCAGAGGGTCTTGGAAAAAAAATCCCCCAGATACAGGGAAGTACTGGGTATGGATATTAACAGGATAAATTTATGTTATTTATCTTTCAGTTTACATAAACATATTTGATATATAAACATATATACTTGGTAGCTAAACTTTTGCTGATGAGAGTTTAATATGATTCTCAGGAAAAATAGTATTAGATGCTTTGAGAACATGAGTATCCATCACTGTCTCCTCTTCTCTTCTCTCTCTCTCTCTATCCCCCACCACCCCTCTTGGCAAAGATTTATCTGCCATGCTTCTGCTCAGGACAGTGGAGGTTATGTCTGACCAGGCTAAATAAGAGTAGGGTGGCAAGGCCATGACCTTTTTAGAAAATTCTCTGCCTGAAATCTCAAAAGACCTGCACAACAACATTGCATTTTCCTGTCTGTTCTGATTTCTGCCATCGCATTACTCAGGAGTGCTCTGTCAGTTTGGTGCTGCTGATAATATACTAGGCGCTCAGACTTTTGTATCAAATGCAAGTTCTTAGGAAACTATTGAAAGTGAAAAGAGAAAATTAAAGACTAAAGGGAGTATGCTTTTGTTCTATAGCAATACATTTACTCTATAAAGCAATGCATTTATCTATGCTTATGGTCTTTACTTCTATACTATATTAACCTTATCTGATTTATGCCACTTTCTGCCAATATGACAACAGAAGCACAAAGTTATAGAATCACGTAGAGTATTTGCTTTACTATTACTCCACCTACTGGAATTGCCCTTTACTGACCACAAATTCTAGGACACACACTTAAATAAAAATAAGGAGAGAATGAGAATTGGAATTATGTATAAGCACTGATAGAACTACTTAGTAATAATTTATTTAATAAGCTTATAATTTGAAATTAATAATTTTATTGGAGCATGAGTTGGGGTCTGTTCAGTAACATGATTCATTGTTTTATTCTATTATTTTAATGTTACCTCCCCTTTGAGTTCTAACCACATCATATAAAAACAATGTTATTTTGCTGCCAAAATGCTGCACTATGTATCATTGAAATGTGTATTATTTGCTTAGCAATCAGACATGCATTCATTATAAAAATAAAATGGAAATTAAATGTAAGCTCTCTGGTGTTTCTTAAATGTATTCATACAAAATAACTTTAGAGGAATACTGAAGTGTTTTGTTCAATTCAGTCCTACATATTGAGATAATTAAAATAATTTTTGTTACAAATGCAATGTAGAAGAATTTGAGTTACTACAAATCATTCATTCTAACTTAATAAGTTTTTCAGATCATATAGATCAGAACATGGAAATCCTCTATGTATAAAGATATTTACATTTATTTTTAGAAACATTTTACCTTATTTTCAATCTTGAAATACCTGAAGAATACAATATAATTTTATTATATTTAATTAGAATTTGGTTAGCACTAGGATTACATGTGATATTTATATGGAGCATGTCATTGAGCAGCTAATATATCTGTGGACAAGTATATTTTCAAAATTGTTAACTTAAAATAAAATACTGACTAAAAATATTTTGGGTATTGTTCATTATTAGACTCATTCTACTTTATGTCTTATTTTTAAAAGATTCAAAATCAGCTGTATTTATTTTTGAGGTGAATTTGAAAGTGACTTCCATTCATGACAATGTGGAAACAAATTGACTGATGCTGAACTAGTGCTAAATTTTGTGTGTATTTCCAAATGTGAATAAATATAACATGTAGGGGCTTTGTCAATACCCAGATTCACATTAACTTCTCTTGAATGTACATGAATAAAAACAACAGGACATACAACTTCATATCAATGTCTAATGTGCTTTGGGGCATTTTTCAGTATATTTCACTAACCAATGAAATATAGACTAACTTAAAAATGGATTTTTTTGTGCATATGCAATCATTCACAAGTATCATTGGAACATGGCAAAAATCAGATTGTGTTGTTTTTAGTGGAAAATATCCTTGTCTGAGCACAAAATAAGATGAAGTTCTTTTCTTCTACAGCACAATAAAAGCATGTATTAGATGCAAGTGAATCAACACAGCTGGTTGCTAGCATCACAATTAGGGATGCACTGGTTTGGATAAAATAAGAACTGCCCTGAATCTCTGCCCAAAGCTTGAACTGAAATGACCCTGAAATAAGTAAAATACTTTGTCAACTACTTTTTTTTTTTTGCCCGTTCTTGTTTCAAAGCCCCGTTTTTAAAATGAAAGTTTGGGGGTATCTATATCTATTAGTTTAAATAAGGAAGTTGAAAAACTACAGTTAAACAGACATACAAGAATACAACAAAACATATGCCAGTATTAAACTACCCAAATTTAAAACCTGAAACTGGCTAAAAATAAATTTTATTTTAAGTAAGTTCCTTTTGGGGTCTTTTTCTCAAATAAAGATTGGAAGATTTTTAGTTTTACTAATAGAATGCAAAATTGAATTTTTAATTTTCCACAAGATTTTTTTTTTATCCTCACCCAAGGACATTTTTTTATCATTGCTTTAAGAAACAGAGGAAGGGGGAGAGAGAACCATCAAAGTGAGAAAGGAACATCAATTGGTTGCCTCCCAAACATACCTGATCCAGGGACCATACATGCCCTGGCTGGGGATAGAACCTGCAACCCTTTGACTACAGGACAATGCCCTAAAAAAGCTGAGCCACACCAGCTGGGGCAATTTTCCACAAGATTTTTGAGGAATGTTTTCTTTCATATCAGTGTATATCTTAAGTTGTTTTATGTTTCTATAATCATAATAGCTCTGTTCTGATGGGTCATATTCTGAATAAACTAAGTAAATGTGTAGCTACCCATTCTGCAATATAGGTTACAGTACAGGAAAGAATATTAATCAAAAAGAATATGGTTCAAGTATGCACCTTATTATCAGAAATTGAGATGTCAGAGTAAAACTAATATTAGAGTTACAGATAAGCACTGCAGAGGAACCATAACTCCCAAATGTCCTTGAATTCTCAGTAAAATGCAGATATTACTATTAATGTTTTCACGCCGACACTGGCATTACATTTCTCTTAAGCTGGACTCAGTAATAAATCATGAAGTAGCTCATAACAGTTTGGTGTTTTTCCACCTCCTAACTAGTATCTCAGAGTAGACCAATATGATTTAAAGCCAATCAGCTGATATTGATAACGCAGTTTTTTTTTGTTTGTTTGTTTTTGTTTTAAGTGAATATAGAGAACATGCAAGGGCCATATTATTTGCTGGAACACAACGGGCTGAAAAAGAACACTTCTATGTGGGAGGTTGCCAGCCTTGTCCTAGAATGGAAAATGAAGAGATGAAAAAAGGAAATAGATTAATGAAGAAAAATGGGCAAAAAGGAGGAAGTTTCAGTGGGAAGAAGCAAGGAGACTAAGAAGGAAAAAACAAAAAAGAATTGTGAAGGACAGAGGAAGAAAAGAAAAAGAAAGGTGGAAAGGTGACAAGAGGAAACAAAAAAGCAGAGTGAAGAATGATGAGTAAGAAGCACAAAGTAAGGGAGAAGAAAGAACAAGTGAGGAATAAATGGGAAGAGGGAATAGAGAGTAGTAGTTACTCACTGGCTTCCTTACTGTTTGTTAATATCCTTATAAGGCTGAGAAAAACAAGCCTGCTCTGAAGCCTGCTCTGAGGGAGGCCTCCCTGCTTCTCACACTTTGAGTTCCAGGCGGGTAGTCCAGACAGCCCTCAGAAGCTTCTTCATGGGCACTGACCCAGGAAGATTGCTGTGCGGAGGTGATTTCAATATCCCCTTCAAATCAAACTTCTGCCCTTGTTTTATCCTGTATGAATAGTAAATCTCAAACTTGTGACAAATGAATTAGAATGTTGATGAAATAATAGGTATTAACTCAAGTACTATATTTTAAATTTTTTTAAAGATTTTATTTTATTTTATTTTTTTAGAGGATAAGGGAGGGAGAAAGAGAGGGAAAGAAACATATATGTGTGGTTGCATCTCACTCACCCGCTATGGGGGACCTGACCTGCAACCCAGGCGTGTGCCGTGACTAGGAATAGAACCAGTGACCCTTTTGTTCACAGGCCAGCACTCAGTCCACTGAGTCACACCATCCGAGGCGCAAGCACTATCTTTATTTCAGAAGATAATTTTTTTTTTGCTTATTACTTTTTTTTTTTTACTATTTTTAAGAAGCCTTGTCCTAAGGAATGGAGATAAAATATTCTTGTGGTCTTCAATCTTTTAGAAAAGTAAATACTTTAATTCATCAGCCTTTCTTCAAAACTCAACATCACATGGCTTGGAACTTACTCTATTGTGATACTATGATATAATAAGAAATATACAGGATCTGGCAGAAGTAACACCTGCTTGAGTATGGTTGGTAGGGTAATAATATGGCTGTGATAATTTATAGTTTTAATTTGAACATTTCACCTAAAATGTTATATGGTGTGCTTGAGTATGATATTGTTCTGTTAGAGAATTACATGCTTATGATTTGGTAATAAAAAAGGGGGCATTATTTGTGCTGGACCCTGTATATAATTTGGTCTTTCTCCAGGGTCCTGGCTAGAATTCCTAAAACCCTTGCAATCCCCTAAGTGGTTCTTAACTGTAATTTTTAAAAATTGCCTAAGAGCAATAGGACTGTCTTTTGTTATAATATTTGGTTTTTGTCCACAGTTTCTGAAACAGCTCCAGAGGAACAGAGGTGAAATGGTCACCTTTTGTTACTCACGACAACCCCCTTTCTACTACACCTGACTTTTTGTTGAGAAGTGACTTTGGAAAGTCCCTAAGTAGGAGGGGCTTTTTGCCAGGAGAAACAGCCAATGTTATCGGAGAGTTAGCACTATTATCCCCAACTTCAGACTTCCAGGGTGGGGAGGGGGTCTGGAGATTGAGTTAATAACTAATAGTTAATGATTTAATCAGTCTTGCCTAGGTAGTGATGCCTCCATAAAAACAGTAACTAAAGGGGTTTGGAGAGCTTCTGGGTTGATAAACTTACCAGGAAGGTGATCACCCAGATTGGGTGTGGAATCCCTATCCCATCCCTAGACCGTTTCCTAGGTGTCTCTTCATCTGGCTGTTTATTTATTTCCCTTAAGACATCCTTTGGGACACTGAATTTGAGAACAGTCTGACAGTGACCAGAGGGGGAGGGGAGGGAATTTCAAGGGAAAAGGGGAACGGTTTAGAGCAACAAGTATAAAGGACTCATGGACAAAAACTATGAGGGGTGGAAATGGGAGGAAGGTGGGGAGGGCTGGGGTGGTGGGCTGGGGGCAAGGTAAAAGACAGAAAACTGTACAATATCAACAATAAAAAAATACTGATTAAAAATAAAATAAAAACAGCCCTGGCTGGCGTAGCTCAGTGGATTGAGCGCGGGCTGTGAACCAAAGGGTCACAGGTTCGATTCCCAGTCAGGGCACATGCCTGGGTTGCAGGCCAGGCCCCTAGTCGGGGCCACGTGAGAGGCAACCACACATTGATGTTTCTCTCCCTCTCTTTCTCCCTTCTTTCCCCTCTCTAAAAATAAATAAATAAAATCTTTAAAAATAAATAAATAAATAAATAAATAAATAAAAACGATGTAAATTCAAAAAAAAGAAGAAAAAAAAGAAATTTCATTACAAAGACTTTGATAAAAAAAAATTAAAAAAAAGACATCCTTTGGAGTAAATCAGAAATAATAAGTAAAGTGCTTTCCTGAGTTCTGTGAGAGCTGCTGTAGCAGATTTTTAAACCTGAGGAGGGGTCATAAAAACCCCCAGTTTTTAGTTGGTTGGTCAGAAACTCAGGTGACAACCTGAAATTTGCTATTGGTGACTGAAGTTGGGGTGGGGGCAAGCTTTGTGGTATTGTCACTAACTCCAGGCAGTCTGTGTCAGAACTGAGGATGCTCAGTCACAGGGAACTAGAGAATTTCTTACCTGGAAAGCCACACTGAAAAAGTAAATAGAATGGTAAAATTAATTTTATTAATATATTTTATTTGCCTGGTATTTCTGAAATGTTATCCCTTTGATATGGAATTTGCAGAAAATTATTAATGAAATATTTTGCTTTTTTAAAAACTAAGTCATTGAAGTTTGGAATGTTATCTATACTTGCGGCACATCGTGCGGATCACCCATACTCCTGTCCATCAAACTGGTGGTATTATTGATTACCTCATTGCGCAGTGAAGCTCCAGTGGCAGGTTATATACAGTGCATGACATGGTTTCTTGAGTAATGTGGAGGTTCACTTTAAAAGAAAACATATTCTCAAGAGTCTCCCACTGTGGACAACTTTTACATTTGTTTAATTTTATATTCATTATAATGTTAAATATGTGCAAGCATGAATCTAGTGATACATTTCTCAAGCTTATAGCTCATATATATTTTAAGATCCACACAGATGTATTCTCATAAAACACAAATGCTAGTAATCAGCATAAATTTTATATTATGAATAGTATTTGCTTAAACTTTATGCTTGAAACATGAATTAAAACTTGGCTTGTCTGAGCATGTTCTTTTGAGTTCAACATGTCACATACTAAATAAAACTATACAAAACCTTTGGCAGTATACCACATAGAAATATTATTTGTTCCTAAAGGCAAGAGTAGACTTTTTCTTTTCTTTTTCTTTTTTTTGTTTCTACATATAAAGGAGATCATATGATAGTACTTGTGTTTCTCTGTCTGACATATTTAGCTATTTCACTTAGCATAATGCCCTCAAGGTCCATGCACATTGTTGCAACTGGCAAGATTTTATTTATTTTTATGGCTGAATAAAATATTCCATTGTGTATATATAATGTCACATTTTCTTTACTTATTTATTGATGGACACTTAGATTCTTTCCATATCTCAGCTATCATAAATAATGCTGCAATGAACATGGGGTTGCATATATCTTTTTGAATTAGTGTTTTGTTTTCTTTTGATAAGTGGATTTTTCTATATCGAGTCACCATTAGTCTTTTATTTAATCTGCAAATTAAAATAGTTCAATGTGGTGTCAATGTGATTTTGAAAACAAATTCGAATAATGAATTCCTTTGGTAGTTCTTGGTTAGAGGACAGTCATTCAGATAGTCCAGATATACTGAGCATTTTAAATGCTATCAAAATAAAAACAGAATATTCTTTTGTTTGTTTGTTTTTCATTTTTTATTGTTGTTCAATTACAATTGTCCCCATTATCCCCCCATTACTTTCTTCTGTCCTACCCGCACCCACCTCCCACATTCAATCCTACCCCCACCGCAGTTGTCTTTGTCCATGGGCCTTTTATATATACTCCTCAATGATTCTTGAATAGGATAGAGAACCCGTGAATTCTCTGTAACTTAGCTCACAGATGATCCTGTTTGAAATGCTGTTGTCACATTAGAACATTTTTTGTGATATCTAAAAGGTAATAGGGAATTATTTGAAGTCCCTGAGGACTTATAAAGTCAGTCTTAGATTTTAAAAGGGGAAATGCTTGTGAATATAGATAGATGTTGTACTTGTGTGTAAGAAACATGATTCTAAACTCATAAGATTTTTGATTGAAGAACATAAGAGTTTGACTATTTTTATTCACTCTGAAAAAAGTAACCATGGTTAAATATTATTATTCAAAACATTTTTTGATATTTTTTGAATTACCTTAAAAATGACTTAAGAGTTGCATGAGCAAATCACTTCCATTATTTGATAATTCCCTAACTTTTACTACTCAGTTATGCTCAAAGGTGAAACTACTCCATCACTGAGTATGTTCAACAAAGCAGTAAGTCTTTGTCCTAAGAGGGTACAACAGCTGACCTTTGAACAACACCTGTTTGAAACACCTAGGTTAACTTATACTCAATTTTTTTTTTTCATAAATACAGCTGGCCCTTTGTATCTGATGGTTTTGCATCTGCAGATTCAATAAACTGTGGATCAAAAACAGTATTTTTTGCATTTGCAACTGTGGTTTCCCAACCATGCATTCCCAACCACAAATTAAGAACACTGCTTTTTGCCCTGGCTGGTGTAGCTCAGTGGATTGAGCTCAGGCCTGCAAACCAGAGGATCGCGGTTCGATTCCCAGTCAGGGCACATGCCTGGGTTGCAGGCCAGTTCCCAGCAGGGGACACACGAGAGACAACCCTACATTCACATTTCTCTCCCTCTCCCTTTCTCCTACCCTTCCCCTCTAAAGATAAATAAATAAAAATCTTTAAAAACAAAAACAAACAAAAAAAACACTGCTTTTGATTTGTGATTGATTAAATTAATGGATGTGAAGGACTGACTGTAGTTAAGATTTGGGGGTGTTATATGTTATATACAAAAAACCCTTATATGTCGATTATCAACTTTGTGAATGTCAGTACTCCTAACCCCCTATTTTTCAAGGACGGCTGTACTGTTTTCTATCTTCAGTTGGTTGAATCCACAGATTAAAAACACACAGATACTAAGGGCCAACTGCAATTAAGTGTTGGGGGAGTCAAAAATTATACATGGATTTTAAATTGCATAGAGGTTGACACCTATAACCCCAGCATTGTTTCAGGGTCAACAATACTCACAATATTCACTTAAATGTACATAAACTGAAGCACTTGTTTTTTCTATGCAGACACAGTTTGATAGACATGATTTGAGTTTATTTATGCTTTTGTATGTAACACCTTTTTTCAAATATCTGAATCTTACTTAGTATTTTAAAAAATCCGTTATCAACTCCACTCTTTACAATTATATATATCCATATATATGTATACATACACACACATATATTATTTGTTTATAAAAATAGATGTCTGGAAAACAAGTTATTAGTACCTTTTACAGTGACTTCTTTTGCTAACTAAGAGACAAGGTAAGTTTGCATTCTTTGTGTGTTTGTATACGTGAGCATAAATTTAATTTTGTGTGCATCCATTCAGAAATGAGATCGTAATCTTGTTGGTTTTTAGAAGTTATAGAAACATATATGTAGTTAAAAAATGAGACATTGAAAAGTTTATAGTCTTCATGATAAAATGCTGATAACTACAAAGATCATAATTCCCTGGACATTACATTGATTATACATTTACAGCTAAAAAAATTTCTTGGTCAGGTATTTTTCAAAAGCCACACCCAGCTTAAGAAAATAAGACTGATTACAAAATGATCAATATACAAACAAAAAAAAATAGTCATCCAAGTGTGGTTTATGGAGTTTTGATTTCTTAGTATATCAGTTTGTGTTTTACAAAAAAAAAAAAAAAAGGGTTTCATGCTCAAATAACTTTAGGAAATCATGACTTAAAACCAGTTAAATAGATTGATATTGAATTTATCCGTGTATACCATATAATAATTTGCTTCATGATTTTCTGATAGGAGGTACCTGCCTACAGAGTTACAAAAAAGATTTTTACCAAGGTACTATTTCATTTTTCTTTAAGATCCTATATCTACATCACTAAGAAACAACATTTTTAATGTCTAATTTTTGTTATAGTTTTGCAGTCAGATGTTGATAGGAATATTTACTGCATTGATAGTAGATTTTCATCAATATTTATACAAATTTTTGTTTTCATGCCAATGACGAATAGAAAATTAGATTAAAGTTATTTTGAAATATTTATATTTTATTTTATAAGTTATTATACAAACTCATGTGCAACTATCATTACATAATGACCCAAAAATAAATATGAAGTCCTCAGCAAAATTTCTAACCTCAATGATAAAATTAGTTTATTTGTCATTGATTGAAAAACTTGTTTGAGTTTTAAATGATTGATTTTAATAAATAGAACTATTTATAATAACAAGATCGTTTTACTGTATTTTTTTCAGCAAATGGGTTTATATTTTTCTTTAGGTTGATTTTCTAAATCACCTATTTTGTTTGTCCTTTAATGTAGTTCAAAAAATTTGTCTTGGGTCTGATAGAAATGGATCATTCCTCCATTCATTCAAAAATTATTTATGTAAAACCGCCCATTTCCAAGTACATTCAGATGCTGAGGATAGAATAAAGCAAAATCCTGATATTGTAAAAGGTCATTTTTACAGATTATAGTCAATAAAACAATATGAAAATTAAAAATCTAATATTTATTATAGTGATGAGTGCTTTGCAGAGAAACAAAGCACCAAAGAAGACTAGGAAGTGCCAGGGGTCAGGGCATGTTTACAGTGTTACATAGGGTTGCCAAGGTAGTTGTCGGTCAGAAGGCAGAATTTGACAAAATGCTAGACTATATAAGAAAACAAGCATTTATATGTCTATGTAGTGGGAGAATATTCCAGACAGAGAAAAAAGGAACTACAAAAGCACTCAGTGGGGAATTTGTCCAGTGTTTGATAAGTAGCAGGGCATGAACTAAATGAGAAGGAGAATAGCAGGTAATGAGGTCAGAAAAGTAAAAGGAAAAAAAAAAAAAGATTATGTAGGACTCTCGAGGTCTTTGCTTTTATTGTGAGATGGGGAACCATTGGGAGTTTGGGGCCGAGAAATAACATGATCTACCTTATTTCTTAATAATACTCTGAACTGCGTTGTGAATAGGCAGTAGGGGAGAAAAGAGGAGCAGGAAGATAAATTGGAAGCTATTGTAATAATCCAAATAGATAATACAAGTAGTGTGAATAAGGGTGTTTATGGTAGAGATAGTATGAAATGTTAAGTTTCTGAACATATCTGAAAATAGAGACACTAGCAGTTTCTGATCAATGGACTGCAGAAGTGACAACAGGTTTTTGCTTAATAAAGACAGGAAAAGGAGATGGTGGAAGGGCAAGTGTAAGGAAACTATGAGGCTTCTAAATGGAAACACTGACTGGTAACTGCAGTGTTTTGTATGAAGTTCAGAAGAGAAGTCTGAATTAGGGGTATATTTCTGGGAAATGTCAGAATGGAAATAGGAGATAAGTCAGTGGAACTGAATGAGATTTCCAAGGAAGTGGGTGAAGACAGAACAAAAGAGGAACAAGGACTTATCCCTAAGGCCCTCCAAGTTGAAAAGAAAAGAGAATTAAGAAGTTTAGCAAGAAGGATATGGGGAAGAAATAGGTAGTAAAATAAGAGGAAACTAGGAAAATGATCTGGAAGTAAAAGTCAAGAGCATGTCAAAATAGGCCAAGTCACTCTTTCTGGACCTGGAGGAACAGGAGGCACCATCATGGGAGTGGACATTGGCCACAACAAAGACGGAAGGGTTTGGTGCAAAGAGTCCAAGTGCCAGGACATCTTCCTCAATATGTTGGTGGAGCTGCGCAGGTTTCTGACCATAAGAACCAACTCTACCTTTAAGCAAGTGGTGCCCAAAAGGTTGCTCATGAATTGCACCAATAGGCCACTTCTGTCCCTTTCCCAGGTGATCAGGAAGATGAAGCTTCCAAGCCATGAGGGCAAAACCTCAGTGGTTGTAGGGACTATAACCGGTGATGCCTATCCAGGAGGTGCCCAAACTGAAGGTGTGTACACTTGAGTGCAAGCAACCTGCCTAAAGCCACATCCTCAAGGCTGAGAACAAGATCCTCACTTTCAGCCAGCTAGCACTGGACTCCCCCATGGGCTGTGGCTTGGTCCAACTCTCTGATCCCACAAAGGTCAAGAAGTGCAGAGGCATTTTGGTAAGGCCCAGGAAACCCTTCACAGACACACCAAATCCTGTGCGCACTCCCTAGGCTGGAAGTTCCAGTATACCAGAGGCCAACTGGCCACCCACAGCAGCAAAAACTAACATAGAAAATATAGTCAGCAATGTTGTAATAACTGTATGGTGCCAGGTGTGTACTGAAAATATCAGTAAAGTACATGACTGTCTCACCACTATGTTGTACACCTGAAAATAATGCACAATATTATTCAATGTAAACTATAAAAAATTGATAGACATGTCAATCCCCTTGCCAATGATACCTGAGACGAGTGTTTGATCTCCAAAAATATATAAAGAACTCACATGACTCCACTCTAGAAAGACAAAAAAAAAATGCTTAAAAAATAGGCAAAGGACTTGAACAGACACTTCTCCAAGGAGGACATACAGAGGCCCCAGAGACATATGAAAAGATGCTCAGCATTGCTAGCTATCAGAGAGATGAAATTAAAACCACAATGAGATACCACTTCAACAAATCAATAAATGACAAGTGTTGGAGAGGATGTGGGGTAGAGGGAACCTAGTGTACTATTGGTGGGAATGCAGACTGATGCAGCCACTGTGGAAAACAGTATGGAATTTCCTCAGAAAACTAAAGATGGAACGACCTTTTGACCTGGCAACTCCACTGCTGGGATTATACCCTAAGAACCCTGAAACACCAATCCAAAAGAACCTATGCACCCCAATGTTCATAGCAGCACAATTTACAATAGCCAAGTGCTGGAAGCAACCTAAGTGCCCATCAGTAAATGAATGGATCAAAAAACTATGACACATTTACATGATGGAATACTACACAGCAGAAAGAAAGAAGGAGCTCCTACTCTTTGCAACAGCATGGATGGAACTGGATAGCATGATGCTAAGTGAAATAAGCCAGGTGGTAAAAGACAAATACCATATGATCTCACCTTTAAGTGGAACCTAATCAGCAAAGCAAATAAGCAAGTAAAACATAACCACAGACATTGAAATTAAGAATAATCTGACAGTAACCAGAGGGGAGGTGGGAGGGGAAAAGCAGAGAAAAGGATGAAGTGTTTACAGGAACAAGTATAAAGGACACATGGACAAAACCAAGGAGGGTGGAAGCAGGGGAGGGAGGTGGGGATGGCTGGGGTTGGGGGGAGTGGTGGGGAGAAAAGGTAGACAACTGTACATGAACAACAATAAAAAATAAAAGTAAAAAAAAGAATATTAAAAAAGAAATGTCACCTATAGCAAAAACATGAGCTATATAATAAAAAGATTTATTTCTTGGTCAAAGATAAAAAAAAAAAAGAAAAAGAAAGAACTTACCCCAGCTCCTTCTTTGTTATTAAAAGAGACTTTTGGGTGTTGATAGACAAAAAAAAAAAAAAAAAAAAGACTAAGTCAGATGAGAACTGAGAATTCACCTTTATCATTGACTTTGATGAGGGCAATATCAAGTAAAGTGGTAGGGATGACAGGCTGAAAGCAGTGAGTTCAAGAGAAAATGGAAGAAGGGAGGAAAGCAATAAATAGGGAATTAAACATTGAAATGTTTGCTGTGAAGAAGAAGGGAAACAAGGTATTTTCAAAGAGATAGAGCTATCAAGTTTGTATTTTGATTTTATTGATTTTATTTTTTAAAGAATGGAGAAATTACCGTTTGAAATGCTGAAGCTGTGTCCTGTGTGGATGAGAAAGAATATAATATGATATGTATGAGAAGATTTCTCTTAGAACACAAGTCAGCCATAGCAACAGGAGGGAAGGAACATGGGGCAGGTAGAGTGTTGAGCTGGTGGAAATTCCTTCCTGATGGCTCCTTTTTTCTCCATCAAATAGAAGATGATGTTATCATTCCAGAATGAGGACTGGGGAGATGAAAGTGTGAAGAGAAAAGAAAAAAATAGCTTTCTGGTAGCATGACATATTAACTGGTTTTAGGAAAATGCGTTTGATTTCTTGGCAACACTAATGAGCATGCTTGATGTTAATGATTATGAACTAAAAGTGAGACTAGTCACCATGGTTGGCTATTTCTCTAGCCATGTTCAGCTATGTGGGTAGGTGTGGAATAAGCAGGGATTTTTATTTAAATAGAAGGGAGGTTTTTGGTAAGTGGCTATGATAAAGAATGAAAAGTGCTGACACTTAAAGGATGATGATCAATTTCCCATGTATAAAAGTAATTGATTTAGTAACCATTTATTCTAATTTTATTATTCTTTAAATAATATTGGTGGTTAAAATGCAACACTGTAGAGGTGTTTAAGGCAGGAAAAAAAAAAAAAAACTCACATTAAAACCTACTTCAATTCCATGTCCCAGAGGTAACCACTATAAATAGTTTTGGGTCTATCCTTCTAGACATTTTCTATGAATATATAAACAGATAGATTTATTTAAACTAAATATTGCTTCACACCATTAATGTAGTTCTGGTACTTGACTTTTTTTCATTCACAATATATCACAGGCACACTTCTACACTGGTTCTTAGAGATCTATCTCATTCTTCAGCTACATAATATGCTATTGTATTGCTGAGCCATAATTTATTTTAATAATTGCTTTTCACTTTAGGTTATTTCCAGCTTTTGCTATTATGAATAATACAAAACGAACATCTTTATCTACAGAAGTTGATTAGTTCTTGAATTATTCCTCTAATGTAGATTACTAGGGGAAGTAATGCTTACTCAAAGCTATGTACTCTTTCATAGTTTCTACTAAATGATAGCCACAAAGAACGTAGCAGTTTATTCCTCTTCCAAGTTTTCATCAACACTAGATATGAAAAATACTTACAAAATTATGAGGATTTGAATAACCCTTTTCCTTTTATACTTAACAACTATGAAGCATTTTAAATATACAGGAAATTTTATGTAAACATGTAGATATTGATGAGATTAAAACCATTTTACAACTTCCGGCCCACATGGAGGCATAGGTGGACACACTGTGCCTCCTCTCACAACCAAAATCAAAGACAACAAAAATTTGGAACCAAAAAAAACCAACCAGAACATATAGAAAATTGAATTGTATGGAAGTCCAACAACAGTTCACCCAAAACAGTAAGAGGGGCAGAATCAGTGGCCGGTGCAGAGGGATCTCGGCAGGAAAAGTAGTGGCTAGTGGTCCCAGATGTGGAGGCGGAGGTTATCAGGTGAAGGGAGGCAATAAGCAGACCAAGGAGGTGCACAAGGCAGCTGACCATGGTCACACATTCAGATAAACTAGGCAAAAATGGGCAGCGAGACAGACTGAACAACCCAGAGCTCCAGCACTGGGAAATAAAACCTAAAAACATCAATTAAAAACACTTGTGGGGGTTGAAGTGCTGTGAGAGACTATTAGCCTCACAGGAGAGTTTGTTGGAGAGACCCACAGGGTCCTAGAACGTACACAAGCCCACCCACACGGAAATCAGCACCAGAAGGGCTGAAATCTTGAAAAGCAGGGACCTACATCCAAGATTGCTCTATCCAGCAAAGCTGTCATTTAGAATGGAAGGGAAGATAAAGTGCTTCTCAGATAAGGTCAAGTTCAAGGAGTTCATCATCACCAAGCCCTTATTATATGAAATGTTAAAGGGACTTATCTAAGAAAAAGAAGATAAAAAATATGACAGTGAAAAGACAGCAAATATACTCACAGATATTAACAACCACATCTAAAACAAAAGCAAATTAAGCAAACTACTAGAACAGGAGCAGAAACACAGAAATGGAGATCATATGGAGGGTCAGCAACAGGGGAGTGGGAGGAGGAGAGAGGGGAAAAAGGTACAGAGAACAAATAGCGTAGACAGTGGGTAGAAAATAGACAGAGGGGAGGGCAAGAATAGTGTGGGAAAAGTAGAAGCTAAAGAACTTATGGCACATGGACATGAACTAAAGGGGGGGAATGTGGGTGGGAGGGGGTGTACAGGGTGGAGGGGAATGATGGGGAAGAAATGGGATAACTGTAATAGCATAATCAATAAAATATATTTAATTTTTTTTACTATTTAGCTATTGTTTTAGGTCTCTATTTTATTTTACTTCACTTAATAGACTTTCTATGCGAATCTTAACTATTACCCTATATTATCTTTTCCCCTACCACAGAGATATTATACTGGAGTTTTGTGTTTACCATATTATATATTTTATTATCTTTTTTCTCTTTGCTAGTTTTATTTTTTAACATCTTAGTACTTTTATTTATTTATTTATTATTTTGTATTGTTCTTTAAGTACTTTTGTCTTCATTTTTAAACCAGCACGAGGGGAAGAATTTATGTTTGGTTCACTTTGAATTCCTAAATAAGATGAGAATGGCACATTGTAGCATCTCAAAATAATTGTCAAATAAATAATAAATGAATCAATAAATATATATATATATTATCACTCATGTCATTTCCCTTTACCATAAAGAAAAATATAGATAAAATTTAATTATGTATATTCTAAAAAGTGATATAAATGGAATCATACTATGTATTCTTTGCAAATTTATTTTTGACTCAATATTTCGCTTTTGAGACATAGTCATATAAATACATTTTAATCTAAGTCATCCATATATATCTCTTGTTATATTATCCATTTTCATTAGGATGATTTATTTATTCGCTAAGGGACAGTTAGGTTATTTTCATTTAGGTCATTACTCACTTTTTTACTTGTGTATGCAATTACCACAAATAAGAGAAATTTCCAAGCCATGGGTTGTATAAGTGTGTGTATATGTATGTTTAAAATTATACTAGTATTACTAAATTCTTCAAGGTAACAATATCAATTTACACTCCAGAATTCCTGTTTCTCTACACCTTCACTAACTTTTCTTATTCGGACTGAACCAAACTGATGAGATTGATATTGTACATAATTATTATTATTGTTACACATTTGCCTGATTAACAGTAAGATTGGGAATCTTTGAAATTTGTATCGGTCATTTGGACACCCTCCTCTATTTAGGGGCCTGTTTGTATTTCTCCCCTCACCAATTGTTTCCTTTTTCTTATTAGTCATATATGTATTGCATGTAGTAAATATACATATATATTCAGGATACTAATATACTATAAATGGATATAAAATTTATTGGTAATATTACTTTTGGTGTAAAATTATTAATTTTTTTCTTTACAGTTTTATTTTTAATCAATCTTTTTGCATTTATCTAAAAATTTTATGTATTTTAGTACACATTTCATTTTGATAAAAAAATAAATCTTTCATATTTTTTGCAAATAGTTGAAGTAGAAAAGATAACTTTGTGACAAAGGCAGTAAAATTGCAGATACCCCATGTAGTAATATTTTTGCTGATATATATCTTCAGCAAGGGAAATAAAGAAAAAATAATCAAATGATACTATATCAAATTAAAACGCTTCTGCATGGCTAAAGGAAACCAAGTATATGGGAGAACATGTTTGCTAATTATACATCGGACAAGAGTTCGATCTCCAAAATATATAAAGAACTCATACAACTCAACCAGAAAGACAAACAATCCAATGAAAAAAATGGGCAAATGACCTGAACAGACACTTCTCCAAGGACATAGAGAGGGCCCAGAGACATATGAAAGGATGCCCAGCATCACTAGCCAGCAGAGAGATGCACATTAAAACCACAATGAGATACCACCTCATACTGGTCAGAATGGCCATCATAAACAAATCAACAAACAACAAGTGTGACAAACTTGTGGAGAAAAGGCAACCATAGTGCACTGTTGGCAAGAATACAGACTGGTGCAACCACTGTGAAAAACAGTATGGAATTTCCCGAAAAACTTAAAAATGGAATTGCTTCTTGATCCAGTCATTCTTTTGCTGGGAATATACCCTAAGAATCCCAAAATACCAATTCAAAAGAATTATGCACTCCTATGTTCATAACAGTGCCATATACATTAGCCAAGTGTTAGAAACAGCGTAAGTGCCCATCAGTAGATGAGTGGATTAGAAACCTGTGGTACATTCACACAATGGAATACTATGTAACAAAAAGAAAGAAGGAATTCCTATCCTTTGCAACAGCATGGATGGAATTGGAGATTATTATACTAAGTGAAATAAACCAGTCCGTGAAAGATAAATACCATATGATTCACTTATAAGAGGAATCTAATGAAGAAAATTAACTAACAAGCAAAACAGATCCAGAGACATGGAAACAGGGAATAGACTGACAATTGCCAGAGGAAAAGTAGAAATGAGGGGAATGGTGGAAAGAAGAGGTAAAGATTAGCCAAAGAACATGGACATGGGCAATGGTGTGGGAATTAACTATGGGAGTGGGGTATGGGAGTTGGGGTATGTGCTGGGCAGAGGAGGGCAAAGGGGGAAATATTGGAACAACTATAATAGAATAAACAAAAGTTAAAAAAAAAACATGTTGAAGAAATGAAATTTTAAAAAAAGCATGTTTTAAAAGTCTAACTTCATGTATCCTGTATAGATAGCTAATTGTCTCAGAATACTCACTAATGGGTCTATTTTTTCTTACATGATTTGAAATGCTCATGACGTCAAACACAAAGCACCACCTATTATGGTATCAATCGTATATTGCTGCAGTAGCACTTTAATGTAACTTTAGTGGTTTAAAAGAATATGAACTTACTGCCTCACAGTTCTGCACGTCAGAGGTTCCAAATCAGTTTCACTGCACTCACGCCAAGGGAATGACATGTAGGTTCCTTCTGGAGATTCTGAGGGAGAAGTCCCTTTCCTTGCCTTTTCAGCTTTTGTCATTGCCTGTATTCTTTGCCTGGTGGCCCCTTCATCTTCGGAGACCATGACTTCAATCTCCACTTCCATCATCATCTCACCTTCTCTTCTGTAGTAAAGCATCCCTCTGCCTCTCTCTTACAAAGACCCTCTGATTACATTTAGGGCCCAGCTGGATAATCCAGGATCCTGACCCCATATGAAGATCCCTTTGGCCATATAAAGAAACATTCACTGGTTTCATCGGTTAGCACTTAGATATCTCTGGGGCCATTTTTCAGCCTACCCCAGTAATTTTAATAATATATTTTTAATAAGAAAGGAATGTTGAATATTATGAAATAGTTTTCCTTCATCTGTTGAATTTTCTTTTTTTCTTAAAGATTTTAAAATCTTTATAATCATTAAAATCTTATATCCTTCAAATTATTTTGACAGTGGTTATTTGCTAACATTTTAATTAAAATGTTAATTTTTGAACTTATACACATATTTTAAGTAAAAGTCACCTGTCATTTTTCTATGTATTTATCTAGTTTTGATACCAAAGTTATAAGTATTTGGGTATATTTCTTTTTTCTCCTAACATTAATTTTTCTCCTAATGCTAGTTTTAGTAGCTGTTTTTAAAAGACTTTTATAAGATACTTTCTTATAAAATGGCTGGACCTAGGTGTTTTTGAAATGCATAATGTGGAAGGTAAATAAATAAAGGTGAAAATTTTTACTAATTTGATTTTCTGAATGGTATGCTACTATTGAGATTTTATTATTTTTTTGTATAAGTAGTGGAAAATTACATTTTTCCAGCAAATCATCCATTTACATTGATTTTTTAGCTCAAGAATTTCCAAGCAGTGCAAATTATTATGAAAATTTACCATCCGAGAGGAGCATTAACAGTGCAGATCTTCAAAGTCCCAACAAAAGGATACAAGGCTCCTTAGTATCTCCCTTCTATGGGTGTATTTTCTTTCTAATCCAGTCATTCACTGGCTTGAAAGCTCTTCAATGGTTGGCCACACTTCAAATTCTTGACCATTCACAGATTTATGGCCTATTCATCTATCCTTGTGACTTTAAGAACAAACACTAATACTGCTTTTAGTTAGATGAATATAGGATTCCTTGGGTGATGACAGCATCGGCTTACATTCTTAGCAGTCCACACTTTGCTTCGGTTCTTGTCCCTTTTTCCTGTTCTTCTCTCCTCCTTCTTATTTTCTTTTCTATGAACAAAGCTATAATTCTATAATAATTTTATCTTCAATTTCTAGATGATTTCAGTGGTCAAGGTTTTTGGCAAATGACTCATATTGAGGAGTGAGAAAAGCATCTTTTAAAATATATTTAAAAAAACTTCTTCCTCTCTTTTTCTCCCTAAATTTCTCCTAATCTTGTGCTCATTTTTATTGAGTTTTAAAACTTTTATGATTTTAAGAGCTTTTGCACATTAAGGACATTACCCATTTATCTTATATTGTTTTCTATATATTTTATCCAGTTTATTGTTTAGTTTTTAAAATTGTTTATATTTTGTTGACATGTATCTCTAAAATTTAACAACTAAATTTTCTCTAACTACCTTTGAGTACTTTTATTATTATAAAGGATTTTACCAATTATAAAATAATCAACTAAAGTAAAATCACCTTTTATTTTAATTATTTTCTGTTTTTACACATATTTAAAACTTCAAGCATCTGGAATTTATTTAAGCTTTAGGAGTAAGTTTGGTATCTAGGCTTGTTTTGTCACAAATAATTAGGCATTTATTTCCAAACTACTTTTAAGTAATATGCCTTTTTACCATTCAAAATATTTATTTTAAAGATAAAGGAGCTCAGCCGGATTATAACTTACTACTATTGGTAATTAATAATTAAAAGGGGACTTAAGTTGAGATCTACATAAAAAATTCAGTCCTCTAACTACTTAATTATTCTATGATTCTGTTAGCATAGTAAAAAGTGTTTTATTATACATAGCACTTTGACATACCAAATAAATTTTTATTAAAAACATTTAAGTTTTGTTGTTGTTGTTAAGGACAAACACCAGTGCAGAATGTTTAAGTTTACACTTGTGTATGTGTAAATTAGTCCTATAAATGAAAAAGCATACAATTAATCTGAACACCTTTATTGATTAGCAACAGAAAAATGACAATGAAAAGCGAGTGCACATTCTAATAAAGAAAACAGCATTAAAGAGAAGTGAAACATATATAGGAGAAATTTAATTGGTGTGTATTTGCTCATAACATAAACTTTATATAGAGAAGTAGCTTTTAAAAATTGGAATTTGTAGAAATGAAATATAAAAATCTAACTAATTATTTTACCATACATACACAAATAATGAGTCTACCCTGATTTAAATATAGAGAGATTTGTTGCCCTAATTTTGTTTCCCTTTATTAATTGGTTAAAGTTATGACAATACTCCTGAAAATGAATGTAGGAAACTCAGATATGTATATATAAATAAGAGAAATTGTATTCAGTGAATACTTATTGAATTAAGGCAAATTAAATCTGTGTGTATTGGTGTATATATATGCTGCTATGTTTATTTTAAATCAATTACCATGTATTTGAGGTATATGAAAGGCATTATAAATATAGCTTCTGTTCTAAAATAACTTAATATTTGACAACATAATATATTAACACACAGAGATCATTTCAAACAGTATATATGTGTAGGAAAACAAATAAAGCCATATATGCTGAGAGAAGTGAGGGTGGTGTGGTCACAAATGATGAAGTAAAATTGTGAAGTTGAAATCTAGATGACTTTTCTGTGCCCTTATACATAACTTTATATCCAAGCTGATGTGTGACTCAGTTAGTTTAAAACACCGTATTTGTTTCTCTAAGTAAAGAATATATATGGAACATATATATGGAATGGAATATATATAATATGTGTATATATATGGAATATATATTGAATATATATTCAAACTTAAATATGGAACTATATATAGAGAATATATATATGGAATATATATATTGAAACTTAACAAGCATTGTGGTAAGATTTTACCCATTATAATGGAACAATAAATTAACATTAGTTGATCTGATTTATTTTTTTTTTAAATTTTGTTTATTTATTTTTAGACAGAGTGGAAGGGGGGAAGAAGGAGAGGAAGAGAAACATCAATGTGTGGTTGCTTCTCACACACCCGCACTGGGGACCTGGCCTGCAACCCAGGCATGTGTCCTGACTGGGAATCAAACTGGCAACCATTTAGCTCACAGGCTGGTGCTCAATCCACCGAGCCACACCAGCCAGGGCTGATTTGTTTTTTATTTTAACAACAACAACAACAACAACAAAAATAACAGCAGCCTAATTATTTCAACTATCTTATTTATAAAATATGCAACTTTGGTAAAGGTATACCAAAGTACATACCAAAGTATAAACTTTGGTAAATTTATATGTAGTAAATACAATAATAAAGCCAAGTATAGAGGTCTCACTATGAACAACAAAGCAAAAATTATTTGATGGTGGAGTCTGGTAAAATCTCTTTCTACGTATTTTATTTTAAATGAGGAAAGGGTGCACTGCAGTGTTGTGCAAAAAAGCATAAGGTTGGGATGTGGGGAACTAAAAACCTAGGTTGCGGTTCTAAGACTTTAACCTCCTTACTAGGTGATTTCTGGCCCACTATTGAAGTTCTCCAAGATTTGGAATCCTAAAATGTACTATAAGGAAAATGACAATATCCACAACACCTACTTCTTGGGTTGTTATGAGAATAAATTTAGAACTTGTAATAGAATTTACAAATCTGTGATCTGCAAAGAGGGTATCCTCAACCTTAATGCCTGTTTTGTGCTGCTCAGCATCTGCGGTGTGAAGAAAGTGTGCCCTTTAAAAATCAGTGGCACTGGGTTCTGGGACCCTAGATTCGTTGACACTGGAGGAAGCCTCTGTATCATTGTGGGGAGTGGTGGACAAAGATTTGGTATTTGAGTAGAGAATTTACAATATGCAAGGCTGGCCCTCGGACCCTTTCATTAAGATTTTATATTAGAAAAGGCATAGAGAAAAAGGAAAAAAAAAAAAAGATGTCCTGGAATTCTCAGTAACAATTTTAAAGGGAAATAGCAGTATAAAAGAGCAAAAAAGTTTATGATTCTTCATTTAAGCATGTGCAGGCACAAATTTAAAAAGAATGAATGTATTTCCACAGAAAAACACAAAATATTAAAACAAGGCAAACTTTAGAGCAGAATAGAAATGGAAAAGCCAGAAGCATTCTTACTACAGTTAAACTGAAAAGTGACAATTACTAAACTGCTATTTACAACACAAGCCTCAGGACAATGTTACTTTTCTGTAAAGAGAAGCCTGTATTTCTTTAAGGGGGAATGAACTATATTTCACACTTTAATATTAGGGCATAAATTTATAGGATATATGGAAGCATTTTATAAGATTGAAAATAAGAGGAGATACACTTTATAAAAAGATCTATCCTATTCAAATTTGCTGTAATGCTACAATACACAAGCCAAACAACTTTTATGTTTTGTAACTCAAAAAAGAGCATTTTTAACATTTAAATATGATGCATGAACATTTAATAACATACTTTATTTGTAATGGAAATTATAATGGTAGAGTATTAAAATATTAAGTATCTATAACTTGCATAAATAACTACTTGAAATGATTACCATCAAATTATATTCATTTAAAAAATAATGATCATTTCATATGTGTTGTTATATTGTTTCAGTTCAGACTCATGTTTCCACCATTGTGCCTTGATAATGCCTTCCATTTTTTCAGTAACACTTTAAATAAGACTTCTGCAGCTTCCAAATGAGACCTGATTCTGCCATTTTGAATTTATGCTTTTTCTTACCCATATATATTTAGTATGACCATCTAATATCACTGGTGCTAACTGCTAGAATTACTACACAATAATATAAAAATATTACAGTATTTCTCATACTTGTAAATGTCATACCAGCAATCAAACTGTCCATATATTTTATTGAAACACCTTGTTTCTTTCTACACCACTGCATCCTAATAACAAGATATGTGACCATCTGATGCATTTCATAGCGATTTAGCACCAAGTGTGGCTTTGAATATTAAAGGTATTTTTAGGCTGATTCCTAAAAATATAATGAAAAGCCTAAGGATAAAAGTTAGGGAGTATATTCATTACCCTTGCTCATATTTTTCTACATTGTTACCATGGATGATACATATAAACACAATTTATTTTCTCACCATTTCTTAGTTGTCTATAAAATGATGATTCAGTGTTAATTAAAATATTGCCTGGTTGATGAGGTTTTTCTGGCCAGTGAAATCTTCCCTGACAGTTAGATGTAAAAAACGTAATCATTTTAACACTTGTTAATTGTGCCCCCTGCTTTATTTTCCTCTTAAATTTTATCATCAAATAACATTCTATAATTTAATAGTATGTTCATTGTCTGTTTCTCCAACTGCAAAGTAAGCTTCATGAAAACCAAAGATCTTTCTTTTGTTTTTTAAATGTTTATCTTTCTTGTATCTGGCAAATGGTAACCACTAATTCTTGCTTTTTCAGTCAATAAATGAAAAAAGGATATAGCTAGAAAACTAGAAAGAGCAGCAACTAGTTAAAAATGAAATTTTAAACATTTACCTACTGTAAAATTTACTCATGTTTGCATGGATTTGTATGAGTTTTGATAAGTGCAGAGTCATTTAATCACCACCACAATAAAAGTTCAAAGCTGTTCCACTGGCCCAAAATACTTGTGTGGTTTCACTCCCCATATTTTTAATTCTTAAAAGCCACAGAACCATTCTCCATTTTTATAATAATGCCTATTCCAGAATGGCATAAAAATGGAATCATAATTTGTAGTCTTTTTAGTCCAGCATATTTTACTTCCTGTATTTTGTGGTTTATCCATGTTGTTGCACATGTCAGAGGCTCACTTCTCTTTATTGTTTAATAGTGTTTCATTACATAGCTATGCAATGGTTAGTTTTTCACAAGGGTAGGAAATGGAGTAGCTGAAGAACTTACACACATCACCTATGGACATAAACAATGGTGTGGGGATTGCCTGAGGGAGTGAAGGGTACTGGTGGGAGAGGGGCAAAGCAGAAAAAAATGGGACAACTGTAATAGCATAATCAATAAAATATAATTAAAAATAAATAAATGAATAAATCCATAAAAATAAATACAAAATTTTTAAAAAACTGCTATAAATATTCATAAGCTGGTTATCATTTCCCTTGGGCAAATACCTGTGTGCAAGGTACTGGTCACAGAGTTTGTTTATGTTTAACTTTGTAGTTTGCTATTGTTGTTGTTATTTTTTACGCATTTATTTGCTCATTTATTTTGATGAAGCTTCATTTATCAGTATTTTAGATAGATTACATCTTAGTGTCAGCCCTTAGAAGATTCTGCCTAAAACAAAGCCATAATCACTTTCTCCTATGTTTAGTACCAAAAGTTTTAGGTTTTACATTTACAGCAGTCACTCTTTATCTGTGGTTTCACTTTCTGCAGTTTCTGGTACCTCTAGTCAACTGAAGTCTGAAAATATTAAATGAAAAATTCCAGAAATAAAAATTCATAAGTTTTAAATTGCATGTACTTCTGAGTAGCATGATGACATCTACCTTCCCAGTCTGTACCACTGGGTACATGAATCATCCCTTTGTCCAGCTTTATATGCTTCTCCACCCTCCCCCTAACCCACCCTACAGTTAGCCACTAGTCACTTAATAGCAGCTCTCTCAGTTATCAGATTGGCTATCAAATACTCTTGCAGTGTTGTAGTCAATCAAGAAACTATTATTTTACTTAAAAATGACCTGGAAGTGCAAGAGTAGTGGTACTGGCAGTTCAGACATGCCAAAGAGAAGCTGTGAAATGCTTTATTTAAGTGTAAAACTGAATATAGTACAATAAGATATTTTGAGGGACAGAGACTATACTCACATAACTTTTATTATAGTATATTGTTATAATTGTTCTATTTTATTATTGTTGTTGCTAGTTTCTTACCATGCCTAATGCATAAATTAAACTTTATCGTAAGTATGTATGTATAGGAAAAGATATTATAGGGTTTAGTGTTATCCGCAATTTCAGGAATCAACTGGGACTCTTGGAACACCTGGTTGCAGATAAGAAGGGAATCCTGTATATCTATCTCCTGTTTTGAGCTAATATCTTTATAAAGTGTGAGATATGAATAAATTGTTTGTACATGGGTGTCTAATTATTTCAGTAAAATTTTTTGGAAAGACTATGCTTTCACCTTAAACTATTATTTAACCCTTGTCAAAAATCAGTCAATCATTGTCATATTTTTGATCATCTTTTTCTTAGATAAGTCCCTTTAACATTTCATATAATAAGAGCTTGGTAATGATGAACTCCTTGAACTTGACCTTATCTGAGAAGCGCTTTATCTGTCCTTGCATTCTAAATGACAGCTTTGCTGGAAAGAGCAATTTTGGATGTAGGTCCCTGCTTTTCAAGATTTCAAATATTTCTTTCCAGCCCCTTCTTGCCTGGAAGGTCTCTTTTGAGAAATCAGCTGACAGTCTGATGGGAACTCCTTTGTAGGTGACTGTCCCCTTATCCCTTGCTGCTTCTAGAATTCTCTGCTTCATTTGAATCTTGGCTAATGTAATTACGATGTGTCTTGATGTGTTCCTCCTTGGGTCAAAAATATGACAATGAAAAGACAGCAAACTCACAGCTATTAAGAACCATACCTAAAACAAAAGCAAACTAAGCAAACAGCTAGAACAGAACCACAGACATGGAGATCATATGGAGGGTTAGCAACAGGGGCGTGGGAGGAGGAGAGGGGGGAAGGTACAGAGAATGAGTAGCATAGATAGTGGGTAGAAAATAGACAGGGGCAGGGGAAGAATAGTATGGGAAATGTAGAAGCTAAAGAACTTATGACACATGGACATGAACTAAAGGGGGGAATGTGGGTGGGAGAGGGTGTGTAGGGTGGGGGAATGATGGGGGAGAAACGGGACAACTTTAATAGCATAATCAATAAAATATATATAAAAAAAAATCAGTCAATCAGTCATATATGTTGAATCCATTTCTGAACTCACCATTCTGTACTATTGCTCTATGTGTTTATTTTTTTTGACAGCACTGCACTGTCTTTTTTATTGTAGCTTTATAGTAAGTTTTGATATTGACAATGTGTGTTCACCAGCTTTTTATTATTTGTCATATAAAATTTAAGATAACCATTTTATACCTGCAAAATTAATCTACTGCTTTTTTTTTAATTTTGATTATGTTGATCTATAGGTCAATTTGAGGAGTGCTGATATATTATACTACTTTCAGTTATGTACTTAATATATTTCTTAACTTTTTAGGTCTTTTAATTTTTTTCATCTATGCTTAGGAGCCTTTAGCAGACAGATTTAGGCTATGTTGTATTAGATTTATAACTAAGTGCTTTATTTTGTGTGTGTGCTCTTATAAATAATTTTTAAAAATTTTGATTTCCAAGTCATTGGTACTACTATTTAGGAAATCAACTGAATTTTGTACTATTCACCTTGTATTCTTCACTTTTGACAAATTCACCTATCAGTTACAGAAGCAATCATAAATTGCCTGTAAATAGAGATTGTTCTATTTTTCCCTTTTCAAACCTCTATTTTGTTAATTTTTTTAGTTTATTAATATATTGTCAAGGACCATCATAATATTTAATGGGAGTAGGGGGCTAATTTATTATAGTATATTAGAATATTTTTAGTGCCTTAGTTTCACTGATTCTTTCTTCAATTATCCCTATTCTGCTATCAAGACCACCTAGCACATACGAAAATAGCTACTGTTTGTTTATTTATTTATTTATTTATTTATTTATTTTTCTATGGATATTTTGATGATGTTGAGTCTTGCAATCCATGAACATGGTATATGCTTCCATTTGTTTGTGTCTTCCTTAATTTCTTTCTTCAGTGTTGTGCCATTTTCTGAGTACAGGTCTTTTACTTCCTTGGTTATGTTTATTCATTTTACTTGTTGTTATATCAAAAGGGATATTTTCCTGATTACTGTTTCTGATATTTCATTATTGGTACACAAAAATGCCTTTACTTTCTGAATATTGACTTTGTATCATGCTGTTTTGCCAAATGCATTTATCAGGTCGAGTAGTTTTTTGGTGGAGTCTATAGGATTTTCTATGTACACTATCATGACAACTGCAAACAATGATAGTTTTGATTCCTTCTCTTCAATTTGGATGCCTTTTATTTCCTTTTCTTGTTTGATTGCTGTTTCTAGGACTTTCAATGCTATGTTGAATAGAAGTGGTGAAAGTGGACAACCTTGTCTTATTCCTGATCTAAGTGGGAAAGCACTAAGCTTTTGCCCATTGAGTATGATGTTGGCTGTAGGTCTCCAGTATATGGCCTTTATTATGTTGAGGAATGCTCCATCTATTTACACTTTGCTGAGTGTTTTAATAAAAAAATGGGTGCTGTACCTTATCAAATGCTTTTTCTGCATCTATTGATATGATCATGTGATTTTTTTGTCTTTGCTTTTGTTTATGATGTATTACATTTATTGATTTGTGAATATTGTACCATCTTTGCATCCCTGGAATGAATCCCACTTGATCATAATGTATGATCTTTTTAATGTATTGTTGAATGCAGTTTGCCAATATTTTTGTTGAGGATTTTGGTATCTATGTTCATCGGTGATATTGGCCTGAAGTTTTCTTTCTTTGTTGTGCCTTTATCTGGTTTTGGGATTAGGATGATGCTGGCTTCATAAAAATAGTTTGGGAGTCTTCCATCTTCTTGGATTTTTAGGAATAATCTGTGAAGGAGAGGCGTTAGCTCTTCCTTAAATGCTTTGCAGAATTCTCCTGTGAAACCATTTGGTCCAGGGCTTTTGTGTGTTGGGAGTTTTTTGATTACTGCTTTGATTTCATCAGTTGTTATTGGTCTTTTCAGGCCTTCTGCTTCTTCTTCATTCAGTTTTAGAAGATTATATTTTTCTAGAAATTTGTCCATTTCACCTAGGTTTTCAAATTTCTTGGCATATAGTTCTTCATAGTAATTTCTTAGAATCCTTTGTATTTGTGTGGCATCAGTTGTAATCTCTCCTCTTTATTTCTGATTGTGTTTATTTGGGTCTTCTCTCTTTTTTTCTTAATGAGTGTGGTTAAAGTCTTGTGGATTTTGTTTATCTTTTCAAAGAATCAGCTCCTGGATTTATTGATCTTTTGAATTGTGCTTTTAGTCTCGGTGTCATTTAATTTTGCTCTGATCTTGATTATTTCCTTCTTTCTACTTGCTCTGGGCTCTCTTTGTTGTTCTTTCTCCAGTTCTTGTAGGTGTAGGGTTAGGTTGTTTATTTGAAATGTTTTTTATCTTTTTTAGGTAGGCTTGTATCGCTATGAACTTCCATCTCAGGACTGCCTTCACTTCGTCTGATAAGTTTTGGATTCTTGTGAGTTCATTTTCATTTGTTTCCAGAAACTTTTTGATTTCTTCCTTGATCTCATTCTTGGCCCATTCATTGTTTAATAGCACGCACTTCAATTTCCATGAGTTTGGGTGTTTCTGAGTTTTTTCTTCAGGTTGGTTTCCAGTTTCAGTCCCTTGTGGTCAGAGAAAATGCTTCATATGATTTCAATTTCCTTGAATTTTTGAGGCTTTTTTGTGTGTCCTATCATGTGGTCCGTCTTTGAAAATGTTCCATGTGCATTTGAAAAGAATGTGTATTTTGCTTCTTTGGGATGAAAGGCTCTCTCTATATATATATCAGTTAAGACCATTTGATCTAGGACATTGTTCAATGCCACAATATCTTTGTTGATATTTTGTTTGGAAGATTTATCCATTTTTGACAGTGGGGTGTTAAAATCTCCTACTATAATAGTGTTGCTGTCTATATCTTTCTTGAAGTCCTCCTAGATTTTCCTTATATATTTGGGTGCTCCTATATTGGGTGAATATATGTTTATAATGTTTGTCTTTTTGATGGATTCTCCCCTTGAATATTATGAAGTGTCCTTCTGGGTCTCTTTTCATTGCCCTTGTTTTCAAATCTATTTTGCCTGATATGAGAATTGCTACACCGGCTTTTCTTTCCTGTATTTGCTTGGAATATTTTTTTCCAACCCTTTGCTTTCAGTCTGTATAGGTCTTTTGTTCTGAGGTGGGTCTCTTGCAGGCAACATATGTGTGGGTCATCTTTTCTTACCCATCCAGCTACTCTATGTCTTTTGATTGGAACATTTAATCTGTTAATATTTAAGGTTATCATTGATAGCTATTTGTTCATTTTTCACCCTGTGTACCTGTGTTGCTCTCTCTTTCACTCCTTTCCTTTTTCTTCTTATAGTAGTCCCTTTAGTAAATCTTGTGGGGTGGTTTGGTGGAAATGTATTCTTTCAGCCTTCTTTTGTCTGGGAAACTCCTTATTTCACCTTCCTTTTTAATTGAGAGCCTCACAGGGGAGAGTAATCTTGGCTGCAGGCCTTTGTTTTTCATTACTTGGTGTATCTTTTGCCATTCTCTCCTGGATTAGAGTGTTTCTGTTGAGAAATCAGCTGCCAGCCTTATTGGAACCCCTTTGTATGTTACATCTTGTTTCTCCCTTGCTGCTTTAAGAGTCTCCATTTATTTTTAATACTTGGTATTTTAACTATGATATGTCTTGGTGTTGTCTTCTTTGGGTTCATCTTGATTGGGACTCTCTGTACTTCTTGAACTTGCATGGTTTTCCCCCTCCAGGTTTGGAAAGTCTTCTGCCACTATTTTTTCAAAGAGTGTTTTCATCCCTTGATCATTTTTTTCTCCTTGTGGTATTCCTATGATTTGAATATTGTTGCATTTCATGTTATCTTGGAGTTTCTTTACGCTGTCTTCATATTTTTTGAGTCATTTTTCATGCAGCTGCTCTACCTGGGTGTCTTTTCCCCTTTGTCTTCTAGTTCACTAATTCAGTCTTCTGCTTATTCCAGCCTCATTGTTATTCCTTCTAGTGTGTTTTTTGTTTCCAAAATTTTATTGTTCATTTCTTCCTGGTTTTTGTTTATAGTTTCTATTTCTTTTTCCATACTGTTGTAGTTCTCATTCAGTTCCTTGCACTTGTCTGGAGTTCCTTGAGCATTCTTATAATCATTATTATCATTATTTTGAATTCTATATCTTATAGTTTGCTTGCCTCCATTTCTTTTAGCTCTTGTAGTGGAGAGTCTTCCATTTCTTTTGATTGCAGTTTCTTTTTTTGTCTCCCCATTTTAGGTGACTCTTTGTTTCTGTGCTTCCTGATGTTTTGTTTTGTTAGCTATCTTTGTAGGGTGAACTTCTATGAGAAGAAATTCTATGGGATTCAGTGGTGTGATCTCTTTGATCTCCTTGTCTGGATGCTCTAGGTTTGCCCTTTCTTCTGTTTGTGTGGGCTCTCTTGTTGTACATGGGTTTTTTCCTTTTGATGGATTCTTTGTTGGTCAGTTCTCTCCTCTAATGGGTATACTTGCTACTGTATATTTAATTTCTAAAATTTTCATTTAGATCTTTTATATGATTTTTATTTCACTGTTTTGAACTACTTTCCATTCAAGAATATTTATCTTTACTTCATGAATTATGTCTTTCAATTTCCTATAAAGTCTTTGTGTGATAATCCCATGGTCATGGTAATCATGGGTAGATACCTTTTTGTTTTTTCACTTGATGATGATTTTTTTTTTTTGCTTTGATATATTATTCTGTACTGTGAACATTTCAAATATTATGTTGAGGGATTATGGGCCCTAATTAAATCTTCTGGTGAATGTTGTTTGTTGTTATTGTTATTTTAGAAAGAAATTAGCATGACTAAATTCAGAAGGCTTGTTCTATTTCATCTTTCATGAGCAGTAATTTTAATGTCAATGTACCTATAAATTCAGCTGTATATTTGTGTCTGCCTGAGTCACTCAAGGGTTCATTTGAGACTAACCTACTATCTCTCATTTCTTCAATATTTCCTCCACAGTTTTCAGTTTTCAGGGTCCTCATTCCTCAGTTACTCTGGCTGGAAAATATTTCTCTCAGAATTTTAGTCCCTGTGAATCTCACTGTTCCATACATGTGGGACCATCACTGAGGTCAAATAATAAAAGAACGTAGAATAGTGGTGGTTTCTTACATACACTCTAGAACTCAAGAATCACTCTAGCTGAAGATAAGTGTTTTGTCTCTTCAGGAGTTTAGGGACCCATGCCTTCTCATCCCATAGCAGTGCAGTTCTGTGATTGAGGCTGGTTTGAGAGAAGGCTTAACAGGAAAATTGAAAGAAAAAAATGAACTTTTCTCTCAACCCTGGGATTGCTTAGTCTTTTTCCTGGTCTTTTGGACAGACAGAGGGATTCCCTAAGACATTTTGTTCTTTACCCACTGTATAGTTCTGCAAGTCAGATCACACTCAGGTCAAAACCAGTTAAGAAAGAGAGGGAGGGAGAGAGGGAAGGAAGAAGGGAGGTAGGGAGGAAGAAAAAACATTGGGGAAATGACCACCCTGTTGGTCATTCTTCAACTTTTGACTTTTCACACAATCTATCTGCTACTGTTTACTTTATAGAGTCCTCATGTAGTTGGTGATTGTATTCTGTACAGATTTTTAGTTATAATCAGTTAATGGGGTGAGGATCTAATGGGCATGTCCCATATCAATGAGAGCCAGAAATCAGAAAATGTAGCTTTAACTCTACATATATCAGTTAAATGTAACTTTAACTCTACATATACCAGGTCTTTACTTGATAACCTAAATGGAATATAATCACATAAATTTAAAGTGTCAATAATAGAAAGCATTAATGTATTTCTAGATGTAAAAAGATACAATATTGCTTGTGCAGTTTATTACCTATGTATTAGGATCTATTAAATAATTAATGTTAGATGAGAGATAAATGTGCATATTACATATTGATAATAATGGTATCCAAATGTAAGATGAGAACCAGGAGCTGAAGAGAAGCCAGAAATCTTCTTAATGTCACATGGCTAGAAAGAGAGATCACAATTGAAACTCACGTCTTTCAGATTCTGGTCTTTCGGGTCTGTCTATTGCATCTTGGTATCACAATGTCCAAGGGAAACACAGTGCACTCAAGGACTGGCTGGGCCAGCACTTTACTCAAACACAGCAAGGTCAGCTTCTGTAGGGGGTGCCAGTCTCTCATGGCCAGAGCATTCTTCTGCCAGTTGACTCAGACAGTTGTCTTGCATATACCCTTCTCAAGCTATAGCAAAAGGATTCTATCTCCTCTTGGATGACAGATATAGCAGTTGGAATGGCGGGTCCCATGTGTTACATACAGTTAAATAGAACAAGGTGTACACATTGAGTCTGAAACTGGGAGAAATATGCTGCTACAAGGTGATAAGCCAAGCACAGCCTGCCAGAGCTCTTCTTCTTTTGGTAAGGGAGTATTCCAGGCTCAAGGTCCATTCTTTTGAAGCCAAAAGTATGTAGAAAGATTGTACATATGAGACTGCCTTTCCCCATGATTTCATAGCCTTCTAAATACTAAAATGGCTTTGTAATAATTTATCTGAAGTAATTTTATTTAAAATTGGTTTAGAACCTGAAAATTAGGTACTTGTTTGACCACCATGGGGATCTCAAACACAGAAACCAGGGGTCCTGAAACCCAGCCAAAAGCTTTCTCTGATGATTTTTTAAAATAAATATTTATTAGAGAACCAAGATGGCAGAGGAGTAAGTAAAAGCTACACTAACTCCTCCCAGGACCAAATTGGAATTACCACTAAATTATAGAATAACCATCCTGAATAACAAACTGAATGCTAGCTGGAGAGATGCCTTATAACCAAGGACAGAGAGAAAAAGCCATATCGCCACAACATGACCAGTAGGGAGTGTGAAGGAAGTGCAAGAGGGCTGGCTGGGCTCCCACAGGTGGCAGCGGAAGTGCAGGAGGGATGTGTCAGTAGCCAGGGGATTCCCCTTGAATAGTGTGCCATCTAAATCTAAAGCTGGGCTCCCAAGCCTATAGTACCAAAACCAGGAAAAAAACATATATTTGTGAAAAGCAATGGGGTTACTGTTTGCAGGGGGAGAGAGCCAGAATCTCAGACAGCCTCTCAAAAGGATAAACACACAAAATTCTGTTTGCAGCCACTTATCTTGAGCTCCAGCAGAGGGATGGGAGGGTAGACTAGAGACACTTGAGGAGAGTCTGGGTCTGGTGACCCTGGGGAGAAAGCTGAAGGAACAGCCACCTGGACCCCTCTGCTGAATCATTCCCAATACAACAGGAGTTATCTCTCAGGCAGAGCAGTCCCTTCCAAATGGCGTCAACCTGAGGGGAAGCACCCTATCCACAGGTATTACTGTGTTCCACCCTGTAATGTTTATGCCCTGCTGCTGAGGTGTACAGCTGGAAGATTTGCATTCTTTAATGCTATGGAAAGCCTGATAGCAGAGGCAGATCACTGGGAGCTCTGCGGCTTCAGCTGACACACCCCCAGGCCTGGTACTGGTAAAAGCTGGCCTTTGTGCACGGCCTGGCTCTTTCTGACACACCCAGGCCCAGCAGAGGGAGCCACATGCTGTATATCACTGATTGTGGTTGCCTAGGGCTAGTCACAGTCAGGTTTTGACTTTGGCATCCATTACAGAGTCTTACAGATCTACCTAATACATAGAAACAAATACAAAGAAGCAGCCAAAATGGGAAGACAAAGAAACAGACCACAAATGAAAGAACAAGAGAATTCTCATGAAGAACAACTAGATGAAATGCAGGCAAGCCATTTATCAGATAGAGAGCTTAGAATAAATTATTATAAGGATACTCAGCACCATGAAAAAAGACAAAGAAATGATAAAAAAGGACCAGTCAGAAATAAACAATACAATAACTGAAACAAAGAATACACTAGAAGGAATAAACAGTAGGTTACATGAAGCAGAGGACTGAACCAGTGATCTGGAAGACAGGGTAGGAAAAAATACCCAGGCAGAGCAGCAAAAATAAAAAAATAATAATTTTAAAAAATGAGGAGAACTTAAGAAATATTTTGGACAACATGAAACATAGCAACATCTGCATCATAGAAATACCAGAAGGAGAAGAGAATGAGCAAGGAATTAAGAAACTATTTGAAGAAATAATGACTGAAAAATTCCCTAATTTGGTGAAGGAAAAAGACACACAAGCCCAGGAAGCTCAGAGAGTCCCAAACAAGTTGGACCCAAAGAGGCCTACACCAAGACACATGATAATTAAAATGTCAAGACTTAAAAAGAAGAGAATCCTAAAAGCCACAAGAGAAAAGCAGGTAGTTACCTACAAGGGAGTACCAGCTAGATGGACATCTGATTACTGAACAAAAAGTTTTCAGGCCAGAGGGAAGGGCATGAAACATTCAAGGCAATGAATAGCAAGGATTACAACCAAGGCTACTTTATCCAGCAAGGCTATCATTTAAAATTAGAGAAATAAAGAGATTACCAGACAAGGAAAAAAAGCTTTTCCTCCTTCAGAAAAAGCTGAAGGAGATTAACACCAAACCAGTATTGCAATAAATGTTAAAGGGCTTGCTTAAAGAAGAAGGAAAAGAGAAAGAAAAAAAAATAAAAACAGAGGAAAATAGTTTAACAATAAAATGGCAATAATTATGTATCTATCAGTAATCACCTTAAATGTAAATGACTTATATTCTTCAACCAAAAGACATAGGTTTGTTGAATGGATAAGAAAACAAGACCCATATATATGCAACCTTGAAGAGACCCACCTCATATTGAAAGATACACACAGGCTAAAAAGTAAAGGGATGGAAAAAGATATTTCATACAAATGGAAAAGAAAAAATTGGGTAGCAATTATATCTGACAAAATAAACTTTAAACGCAAGGCTATAGTAAGAGACAAAGAAGGACACTACATAATGATAAGGGAACAATCCAATAAGAGGATATAACCCTACTAAACATGTACAAACCTCACATAGGAGCACCTAATTATATAAAGCAAATCATGATGGATAAATCAGATCGACAGGAATACAGTCATAATCAGGGATATTAACACCCCTTGACTTCAATGGATAGACTTTCCAGGCAAAAAATCAACAAGGAGATAGTGACCTTAAATAGCGCACTAGAACAAATGGTTTTAATTGATCCCTTCAGAGTATTGTACCCAAAGGAGCAGAATATACATACTTTTCAAGTGCATATGGAACATTTTCTAGGGTAGAGCACATATTAGGACACAAAACAAATCTCAATAAATTTAAGAAGTTTGAAATCATATCAAGCATCTTCTCTGATCACAATGCTATGAAACTAGGAATCAGTCACAAGAATAACACCGAAAAACACACAAAGACATGGAAGCTAAATACCATTTTATTAAACAATTAATGGGTCAAAAATTACATCAAGAAAGAAATCAAAATATACCTTGAAACAAATGAAAATGAGGACACAACTATCCAAAAATCTGTGGGACACACAGAAAGCAATCCTCAGAGGGAAATTCATATCATTACAGGCCTATTAAAAAAAAAAAAAAGAAAAGCTCAAATAAACAATCTAAATTAACACTTAAAGGAACTTGAAAAAGAACAACAAACACAAAGCCTCAAGTTAGTAGAACAAAGGAAATAATAAATTTCAGAGAAGAAATAAATGAAATAGAGTTTAAAAAATGATACAAAAGATCAATGAATTCAAGAGCTGGTTCTTTGATGATACAAACATAATGAACAAACCTTTAATCAGACTTATTGAGAAAAAAGAGAGAGGAGCCAAATATATAATATCAGAAATGAAAGGGGAAATAACAAACGATACCAAAGAAATACAAAGGATTGTAAGAATACATTATGAGCAACTATATGCCAAAAAAAAACAAAAAACAAACAAACAAACAAAAAACTGGACAACCTTGATGAAATGGATAAATTCCTGAAAATGTACAATCTTCCAAAACTAAATAAGAAAGAATCAGAGAATTTGAATAGACAGATTACACCTAGTGAAACTGAAGCAATAATCAAAAAACTCCTAACAAACAAAGACCCCATACTGGATTGCTACACAGGTGAATTTTACCAAACATTCTGAGAATTAACACCCCTTCTTCCCAAACTATTTCATAAAATTCAAGAGTAGGGAAGGCTCCCAAGCTCATTTTAAGAGATCATCATTATCCTAATTCCAAAACCAGATAAAAATTATAGTCCAATATCCCCATGAATATAGATGCTAAGATCTTCAACAAATTGTTAGCACACTAAATACAGCAATGTATTAAAATGGTCAGACATGATGATCAAGGGGGATTTACTCCAGGAATGCAAGGTTGGTACAATATTCACAATGCAATAAATGTGATTCACCACATAAACAAAATGAAGGCTAAAAAACATGTGATCATTTCAATAGATACATAAAAAACATTTGATAATATCTAGTACCCATTTATGATAAAAACTCTCAGCAAAGTGGGACTAGAGGGAACATATCCATGGGGGAATTTACACACAGAGCCCCTCTGTCCACCAGGGATGAGAATAAATCTACCAAGACATGATCTGCTTGGGGAGGAGAGGTGGCCGATCTCTCAAAGGAGAAGGACCAAGAGCCCCTTCCTTAATGGCTTTTATTACATTCATAACACACAGGAATACAGGTAAAACTCATCAATCATTGTCAAGTGGCAAGGATCAAACAGTAGATAATATTTCAAAGAAATCTGAGGGCTTAATCTGAGACAGGATCTGTCAGCTAAGGGGTTATAAAACTTTGGGAGACAAACTCATTTCCTGCTCGGACCCTTATCATTTAAATGAGAGCACTCTTAGCAAAGCAGGTTTCACAGGACTTTACGAATTCTTTCTTATGCCCAATCACCTGGGGAACCTCCTCTAGCCAGCACAGGGCTGCACTTCCCTCTGTCATAGTTTTAGGCTTAAGTGGATTAGAACCAGGAAGCCAAGAGATAAGGAAAACTCCCAGATGGATTGAGGACTCAGGCTATGTCAGGATAGCAGGGGGCAAGGGCCCATCACCCCCCTTTGCTGCAGCCCCCCGAGTCCTTCCTTGAGGGCCTTTCAAGTGGTCATGCCTGTCTTAGGTGACCCCTCCCTTGAGGGAATCTTGCCCATCATTGGCTAACTGACCAAGCATTGGGGGCCAGTTATGGATGAAGCAAAAGCAGCGTTCCTGCCAGGGAGATAAGCTTAGTCTCCTTAGTGGCTTACAGTCTGAAGGTCACTCACTCATCCTTAGCCCTGGAGGGTTTACAACTCCTGAAAGCAGCAGGGCAGTTCCCAACACATATCTAAACATAATAAAAGCCATATATGACAAAACCACTTCCAGCATCATACACAATGGGCAAAAAGTACAAGTATTCCCTTTAAGATTGGGAACAAGATAGGGATGTCTGCTTTCACCTCTCTTATTCAACATAGCACTGGAAGTCCTAGCCACAGCAATCAGACAAGAAGAAGAAATAAATGGCATCCAAATGGGAAAGGAAGAAGTAAAATTGTCTTTATTTGCAGATGATGTGGTACTGTACATACAGAATCCCAAAGATTCCACAAAGAAACTTCTAGAACTGATAAATGAATTCAGCAAAATAGCAGGATGCAACATCAATATCCAGGAATTCAGCTGCATTTTTATATGCCAATAGCAATCTAACAGAAATTAAATAAATAATCTCATTAACAATTGCTATAAAAATAAAATACCTAGTAATAAATTTAATCAAGGGTATAAAAGACTTATTCTTGGAAAATTGTAAGACACTGCAGAAAGAAATTGAAGAATATAATAAGGGGAAGCACATACATGTCTGTGGATAGGGAGTATTAACATCATTAAATTCTCCATGCTACCTGAAGCAATCTATAGATTCAATATAATTCCTATCAAGATTCCAATGATGTGTTTCACAGAACTAGAACAAATATTTCAAAAATTTATATGGAACCACAAAAGGCCGTGAATAAAAACAGTGATACATGAAGAACAACGTTTGAGAAATCATGCCACCTAGTATCAAACTATACTATAAACCTAAGTAATCAAAACAACATGGTACTGACATAAAAAAGACACATAGATCAATGGAACACAATAGAGAGCCCAGAAATAAACCCACAATTTTATATTCAATGACTATTTGACAGAGGAAGCAGGCATATACAATAGGCTAAAGATAATTTATTCAATAAATGGTGTTGGGAAAATTGGACAGATATGTGCAGAAAAATTAAACTAGACCATCTTTTTATACCACACACAAGAGTAAATTCAAAATGGATCAAAGACTTAAATTGAAACCTAAAACCATAAAAGTCGTAGAAGAAAACATAGGCAGCCAGATCTCAGACATAGCTTGTAGAAATATTTTATCAGATATGTATATCCCCAGACAAGGGAAACAAAAGAAAAAATAAATAAATGAGACTACATCAAACTAAAAAGTTTTTTTTTTAATTTTTTTTTTTTTTTTTTTTTTTTTTTTAGATTTTATTTATTTATCTTCAGAGGGGAAGGGAAGGAGAGAGGGAGAGAAACATCAATGTGCGGTTGCCTCTTGTATGTCCCCTGCTGGGAACTGGCCTGGCAACCCAGGCATGTGCCCTGACTGGGAATCGAACCTCAATCCGCTGAGCTACACCAGCCAGGGCAAACTAAAAAGTTTTTTTGGCACAGCAAAGGAAAACATCAACAAAATAAAAAGGTAATCCAGAGGATTGGAGAACATATTCACTGATACATCTGATAAGGGACTAATATCCAAAATTTATCATGAAGTTATAAAACTCAACGCCAAAAAAAGAAAAATAAACAAAAAAGCAAACAATCCAATTTAAAAAAGGGCAAAGGACATGAGTAGATACTACTCTAAAGAGGACATACAGATGTCCAATAGACATATGAAAAGATGCTCAACATCACTATTCACCAGAGAAATGCAAATTAAAACCACAATGAGATACCCTCCCACACTTGTCAGAATGCCCATCAGCAATGAATCGACAAACAAGAAGTGCTGGCGATGATGTGGAGAAACAGGAACACTTTTGCATTGTTTGTGAGTATGCAGATTGGTACAGCTACCATGGAAAGCAATATGAAGATACCTCAAAAAATTAAAAATGCCTGACTTTTGACCCAGCAATTCCAATTCTGGGAATATATATGAAGGAAGCCAAAACGCTAATTCTAAAGAACATAAGCACCCCTATGTAGATTGCAGCATTTTTTACACTCACCAGGATATGGAAGCAACCCAACTGTTCCTCAGTAGATGAATGGGTGAAACAACTATGGGGCATTCAATGTAATGCTACTTGGTTTTAAAAAAGAAAACAGTTTTACTCTTTGCAGCAGCATGGATGGACCTGGAGAACATTAGGCTAAGTGAAAGAAGCCAGGCAGAAAAAGACAAATACCATACGATTTCACTCATTTGTGGAATCTAATGAACAAACTGAACTAACAAGCAAAATACAGACAAACTCATAGAGAGCAGGATGGCAGCTAAGGCTGGGGGGCAAGGTAGAGGGTGGAGGGATTGAGCAAAAAGGGAAAAGGTCTCATGGACATGGACAACAGTGTGGTGATTGTGGGGGATATGAAATAAGGGACTAAATGGTGATAAAAATACAATAAAAAGTATTAAATTACAAAAAGAGAAAAATAATATTTTTTTGGCCAGTTTTAACTGATAATCAGAAAGCCATGAAAGAATAACCTAAGAATTATTATCATACTAATTAACATGTTTATTTATAGTTTGAATGTATAATATAATTAGGTTCAATTTTATTTGAAAGGTCTAACTTAGGTCTCACCAGTGCCGATGCCTTGAATATAAAATCAAATGATCGCTTTTTACAATCCTGTAGCTAGGTACTCCTAGGTAATGAAAAACTGGCTGAAAGATTTAACTAGCTATTTCCAATGGAATGAGAAAATAGCTCATCAGAATAAATATATTTGAGTTTCAATATAAAGTCTTTATCTTTATAATCTTCTGTAGTTTTGAAATTTTTAACTTAGATTTTCCTTTTTTCTTGTTATGTGGCTGGCTATATATTTACCCACTTAAAATCCTTGGCCATTTCCCTGAAGGGAATAGAGGAGTCAGTGGACTGAATAGGATTAGCATCAAAAGTCACCTCTGCTTTCCCAAGCAGAGTTTAAAAATAAGATCATTGAATAATACGGGATTTAAGTTTCTACCAAGCAGGGTGGAGAAGGAAATTATTTGGATTTACACTAAAAGAGATTAGAGGGTGATTACAAATTACTGTGTTCTTTGTATCAGATTAAGGGGCTTGAAAGAGAAGATTTGCAGGAAAAAGTCAGGTTACAAAATTTTCCACCTGCTTCCCTAAATCTATCAAAGAAAGATCACTGTTTTCCTATATACTTCTGAGTCTGAGAGTACTGACTGAAGCAAACACAAAGAGATAAAAGTCCAGCAGTGTGACAGTATAAATTTTAATGAAAATTACCTTTGGGAAATGGTCAATATAGGAATCAGGGAACTGAGACAGGTAACCAATAATAACTTGTATACAGATCTCTTTATCTTAAAGAATCCCAAAACAGTTTCTAAGGAAGAAAAGGCATCATATTCAGGGGAAATACATCTATCCCTAGAGTGAGGCATTTATATTTAATATAGATTCTTGGCAGGGATGAACTAGACACAAAATCTCTCTTCAATTGTAAGGTTAGTTTACATTACTTAATCAAAGCTTGGATAAAAGAGTTTCTCTTTCACTTTACTAAGAGAGTTAGGGGAGGAAAAATGCCTATTTCAATCACCTCTAAAATGTTTTCCAGTAAGATATGAAACTGAAAGCAACAAATGAAGAAACAAGACAAACAAACAAACAAAACTCGAAGTCACAGACAACAAGGTGTTGGTTGCCAGAGAGAAAGGGTGTATCAGCTGAGTAGTGATAGGGAAAGGGGGCCAAATATGTGGTGACAGAAGAAGCTTTGACTTTAGGTGATAAATATACGATACAGTATACAGATGAGGTATTATAGAAGTGTACATTTGAAACCTATATACTTTTATTAACTAATGTCAGTAAAATAAATAAAAAATTATAACTGTTTCCCAATCAAACTGAAGTGGATATTTACTTACCTTTTTAACAAACTGTATTAAGACCATTAGTGATGAAGCAAAAGCAAGTACATGCACCATTTAAGTATCAGCAAGTATAAAGAAAAAAATCATTTTTAGATTGCAAAATATTTTATTTACATAAATTAACATTTCAAAACAGTGTTGGAAAATTATTTTATACAATCTATTGTTTTCTTTATAAAGATAGTAATGGGCCTTTGAAAGAGAATTGTTAAAATCTATTTAAACAAATTAGGACATGGAAAATTCTTGTACTTTTTAAAAATATACATCCAACTCTATTAACCTTTAAATCCATCTCTTTCACTTAAAATTCCAGTTATTCTGAAATCTGTAGAAAATTTTAGAGCAACAGCAAGAATATAAACAGTTTACATATGATTAAAATTCCGGAGTGGCTAAGTATCAATTAGCTTTTTGTTCTCCTTATTATCTGTCTTTATTGTAATGAATATTTTTGTTATAGACCTACACATTTAATTTTTATATGATGAGTTGAAATTTGGGCAATGAATTAAAATGACATACAAGTCAACTTTTGTATGAAGATAAGAACAAATGATAGATGTTTTCTTTCTGTAGAGGTAATTACTTATTCTGTGTTTATTGAACTAACAATAATTCTGGTTTCTACTATAGAGCTATGGAAGGATTAATAAGTATAATTGGTGAGAATTTACTAAACTGTAGTGAAGTAATTATTATTATTCTGAAATTGAACTGTAGACAGTCTGTGCTTTGCCAGGCCCATTAGTCTAAACATATTTATCATAATGAATACTGAATTGTTTGGTCATTTACCTAGATTAACTATTTTAAATAGTAACTCTGCATATTATTTGTGCATGCATGTTTAGTGTATGTATAGTGTACATATATTTTTCAGAGATAATATAGTTATATAGTTAGGTGCAGAGTTTATAAGACTCTTCAATAGCTACCTCTTTTTTAAAAAAAACACTTTATTGAGGTCTGATTGATACACAAAAAGCTGTATGTATTCATTGTAAATACACTTCATGAGTTTGGAGAGAGGTATATATTCACAAAAGCAATGCCACAATTTCTGTCATAAACATATGCATTGCATCCAAAAGTTTTTTCCATCCTCTTTATTTATTGTAATATTTTCCTCAAAAGTCATCTTGCATTATAACCTTGTTTACCACTAAGATTAGCATTCTTCTTTAATTATTTAGATGTTTTAATATAGTCTTAAAATTTTATGATTAAATTGAGTAGATAGTTCTAAATATGAGTCAATATTGCATACTGTTCATTTTTCAGAGTATAGTTCCACTCTGATAAGGACATTTCATTGTTGTCATAATCTGTTAAGTGTTTTATAAATGGAACTTTTAACAATGTCATAAAAACCAAACATTACTTTGAAAATATCAGTTCATTACTGATCTATTATTTAATTGAATAACAGCTTACTATAATATAAAGAGGAAAATGAATTATGTTTAGAGTAGTGCCTAGCATATAGTAAAATCCAAATAATTGTTACCAAATGTTATTATTCCTATTCATCTATTTTTTTTTTCAAATTAGGGATAATAATTAGCTCATTGGATAGCTTTGGAACAAGTGGGTTAATGAATTCTAATAATTTTTATTATTTTTTGATTGATGTTAACTAAAAATAAGTTAGTTATAGTTGGATAAAGACTGCTATTGTTGTTTTCACTCTCCATAGAAGGAGGCATCAGCTTGGATGAGTCATTTTTAGTGAAAATCTTATGGGTGGGTTGATTTGGGCATGTTGATAAAGAATAAGAATAATGTGTGATGTGGAGGGTATGTACCTACAAAGCCTTGGCATGAGTGTTCATGTTTGAAGCACTGGGAGAAGTCATTGATGTTCACAGGGAATTATCAAGGGTAAAAATATTAAATTAGTCATAAAATCTAATGATATGATAGAATAAAAGTTGGGAAGTCTTAAAAGGTAAGCAGCTTTCATATTTCCATAATTTAATTAAATTTTGTTATATGGAAGGTACATTTTCCCTTTGTAAAATTTCACATTGTTGTTTAGAAAATAAAATTTTCAAAAGTTTTGAGGATCAAATGCATTAGGAGAAAAATAATAATAACTTCAAGGTTCTGAAAGATTATAACAAAAGACATTAAAAAACAAAAGAAAGCTTAGGTTCTATATCTGTAAAGAGCCTTTTGCAGAATACCAAATATTTCATTTGTATTTATTTACCAACTAGATTTTACATTTGCAGCAAGAAAAAAATGTATTTTGAAATTTAGAGATTTAGTAAGTTTGGAATCATCACCTGCTATGTATGTTAAACTATTTCAAACAGACACACATATGTCTTATTAGAAAAGGAAAGAAATCATTGTCAGACATGGAATCAAGAAGAAAAGTGTATCAAATGCTTTTGCCTACTTGGGATATTTTGCTGTTCTCCTAAATTTTGGGACTGGTAATTGTCATTAATGTTGAGAGGCTGTGGAAATGACTTCCCTAGAAATCGGGACTCGGCTTGAAGCCCATGTGTTTTTCATGGCTTAGTTAAAGGCCTGCCTGGAGGCAAAGGATGGATAACCTGAAATAGAGTAAGAGACACAAAAGCGAGGATTAAGCCACCAGATTAGTGGTGGCCTTATGCTCCCTAGAAAGTTCATCAAACTGCTCATTTCCATGGGAAAAGATGCTTTCCTCAGTGGCTGTGGATTTTGTTAAGAGAATAATGCCACAAGTCTTTTTTTTTTTTAAATACCCATTAAAATCACTTGAGCAAGTAATTGTTCAAGGAAAATATTTTTGTTCCTGATATTAAAAAAACAAAAAAACAAACAAACAAAAAAACTAACTAACTAACATGGAACCTATTGTCTCCCTTTTTCTCACCTCCACCTTTCCATACTTCCTTACCCTCTTTCTTTTCCCTTTCTCCCCTTCTCCCTCTTCTTACCTTCTCTCCAACTCCATCCTTGACTCCTTTTTACTCCTTTCCTTCCTAAAAATTATTTTGAAATGCTTCACAAATATATATTACAGATGCTATGTTTCACTGGATGGCTTAAAAGATAACATTCTAAAAAGAAAAATCCTTTGAATTGAAGACATAATGTCTTATTTACATTGATTCCTATTCTTTTTAATTTATTATTATTATTTTTAATTTTTTTATTATTTATTAATCAGTATTTTTTAATTGTTGATATTGTACAGTTTTCTGTCTTTTACCCCGCCCCCAGTCCACCGCCCCAGCCCTCTCCACCTTCCTCCCATTTCCACCCCCCATAGTTTTTGTCCATGTGTCCTTTATACTTGTTTCTCTAAACTGTTCCCCTTTTTCCCTGAAATTCTCTCCCCTCTCTCTTCTGGTTATTGTCATACTGTTCTCAAATTCAGTGTCTTTGTTCATATTATGCTTATTTGTTTTGTTGATTGGGTTCCTGTTAAAGTTGAGATCATATGGCATTTGTCTTTCACCGCCTGGCTTATTTCACTTAGCATTATGCTCTCCAATTCCATCCATGCTGTCACAAAGGGTAGGAGCTCCTTCTTTCTTCTGCTGCATAGAATTCCATTGTGTAAATGTACCACAGTTTTTTGATCCATTCATTAACCGATGGGCACCTAGGTTGCTTCCAGCACTTGGCTATTGTAAATTGTGCTGTTATGAACATAGGGGTGCATAGTTTCTTTTGGATTGGTGTTTCCTAGAGGATAACATAGGCAGGAAAATCTCAGATATTTCACACAGCAACATTTTTACTGATATGTCCCCTAAAGCAAGGGACATAAAGGAAAGAATAAAGAAATGGGATCTCATCAAGATAAAAAGCTTCTGCACAGCTAAAGAAAACAGTATTAAAATAAAAAGAGAACCAACTGTATGGGAAAACATATTTGCCAGTGATTCCTATTCTTTTACTGATACAATAAAAAGGTTTTAAGCATGAAGCAAAACTGATTAAGTTACTTTTTAAAGAAGTAATTCTATACTACTATAAAATATTTTACAGCCTTATATAGTTAAAAATGGTTTTAAAATTATTGAAATCTTCTCTGTGTTTAATCTTTCCTTTACTTCAACCTATAACATAAAACTTTCTTTACTCTTGCTGAAAATGTACTTTTTATGAGACCATTAACTAAAAATATATAAATTCTTTCTAAACTGGTAAAAGTCTAACCCAAAGGATTTTTTCATTTTTTTCTTTCTGTCTTAAAGTGTAATACAAATTATTATTCTCAGAGAAAAACTAAAAATACATTAATTATAGTTATATTTAAATATTTCTATTATCAAGGAAAATTTACCTGTGAATTTACTTTAATGTAACACATTAGAATTGAATGCCATCTAATTGCTCTTGTCTTCACATCACCTATTTGTTCTTGCCTTTCCTTAGACTTTTATTTCTGTCTGGGATATTTATCTCCTTCTGTCCATCCACCTTCCATTGCCCTACTCCAGTTTCACCTCTCTGAAGGTGCATTTCTTGAGCCCTCTTTTATGATCTTTCTGTGTAATATGATATTATTCTTTCTTCTTAAAGTTCAAATTACTTTATCATGGAATTTCTTACTTTTTTCCTTGGAATATAAGTAGAAACAATAAATTTTATCACTTCAATAGACTGAAAACTTCATGAGGGCAGGGACAATTTCTATTTATGTAGATATAGCTGAGAACAGGACATTCAATGCCAGGTACGTAGATGTTCAATTACTATTTGTTGAATGAGTGGATGAAATGCCTTATTCCAGATCTGAAATGTAGAGGTTTTACCTCTTGTTATAAAGCCTCCATTTATTGTATTTTGTTCTAGTCTGTAGTAGTTGCATATATAAAAGGTAATTATTTAAGACCAGATTATTCAGTGGTGAATTTAAATAATTAATGTTACCAAAAAATTATGAGTATACAGGATATACAGCTGGGAGTTTCCAGGGTCAACCTGAAAATATTTTTAGAAAGCATATGCCAGACAATGAAATTCTCTATGCCTATTGGAGAAATAATTGAATTTATTTATGTCCTAACCTGATGCTTTTTATCCAATAGAAGAACCCGATTTGTATACATTATCTGTTATTTTTCTGTAATATTGCCTTGATATAAGAGCTATAACAATGAAAGCTCCTAGGTAATAAGGGGTAAAGATTAAACATATGATAGAATTTTTAGTTTCCATTACATCATTTAGAGATGGAAATCATGAGTTCTGACTTTATTTTCTGTACCATGTTGATTAAATTTGTAGCTGTAACAAATCCATTTTATCTATAAATGACCATCTTTTTTATATAAATATGTAATGGAAGTGCACTATAAAAATCTTGTATTTTTATTGTGAATGAATTAAAATTGGTGGAGCAACATTGCCAGGCTTACTAAATAAATATCAAAATAATTTGTAGTGTTCAAAATAATTTGCCATTTAAATGTATAGGTTATTGTCTTAATACAAATCAACCACACTATTATGTGTCTCAAAATGTGCTTATATATCTTACAGTTTAATTTTTAGGGTATCTTTCCTTTTTCAACTTTTATGTGATAAAGTACAATTAATTTATTATAAAAGAAGTAGTCTCTTAAAATTCAAATGTTATTAAACATTTTACTTAATGTTTTGAAAATCTAAATTCTTTTAGGCATTGTAGGTAGACTATATTGTCTTTATATCTTTCCACTTCATTAAATATATTTTATACCTCAGGAATTATATGTATTCTATAGGGATTTTTTTACCACTTAATTATATTAGGACTCCCATCATTCAATGTACAAGTTTCACAGAAGAAATGAAATCCAAGTAATTTTTTAAAAGATTTTACTTACTTATTTTTTTAGAGAGAGGGAAATGGAGGGAGAAAGAGAGGGAGGGAAACATCAATGTGTGGGAGAAACATCAACCAGTTGCTTCTTGCATGATTCCACCTAGGGACCTGAGCTACAACCCAGGCATGTGCCCTGACCAGGAATCCAACCAGTGACCTTTTGGTTTTCAGGACAATGCCCAACCCATTGTTGGTCAAGTAATTTAAAAACTGTCATTGGATTCAATATTTGTACCTATGGTAACTTTGGATTTTCTTATCTGTGAAAAAATAATAAGATTACCAAGAAAATTTTTTAGTAAAACTGTAAAAATAATATATGAAAAAATATATTTTATCTTGCAAACAAATCATTACCAGCTGGAAACATTTCTAAAGTGTACTTCACAATAGCATGCTCCTGATATTTTTAGTTTTTAACCTTGGACATTGTTCAAGCAGGTGTGTAGAGTTGTAGCAAAATAATTGAGCTAGAGTTTAAATGAGAGTCCAAAGATTTATTTTCCCTTTTCTTGAGTATTTAATTTAGATAAGGCTCTTCAATACAACCAAAATATTCTCTACTCAAAATGTATTATTTGGTATAATCAGAAGCAGAGATTCATCTAAGTGAACGTTGCCTTTAATAATTTCCCATAACTTTCTTCAAAAAAAGAAAACAGAACTAAAAGTAATATAGGATTGCCTACTATACTTTATGAACTTTATATTTTATGAACAAAGAATACTTTGTTATTCTTCACTAACAAAGTTTCATTTCTAAGAAAATGGAGGTAGTTTATCACTAGGCAAGAAGTTACTATGTAAACATTTTTTTATATTTGTGTTTGCTTTAAAAAAGAGCACAAAGAATGTCAAAAAATTTGCCATTGCAAGAAGCAGCAAATAAGTATGTTGACATTGATCGTGTTACTCCTCAGTTCAGAACCCTTCAAAGGCTCCCATCTCATTCAGAAGAGAAGCCCAAGTCCTTACAGAGGCAAAGACCTTTACACTTTACCCCCTCTACCTACCTTCTAGCAAATCCTCTTTGTCCTGTCTCTCAAGCCACATTTACCTGTTGATTTACCCTTGATTTTCAGTTCTATATTCTAGTTAATATGGCCACAAAATATAGTACTTCAAAACTTAACGGAGTAAGTCAACTATTACGGTTAGAGATCCTGTGTGTCATGTATCTGGAGCAAACACTGCAGGTATGATTTGTCACTCCTCCAGAATTCATGGGGCCTCAGCTAGAAGATGTCTGGGGACTAGAATCATTTAAGACTTGTTCATTTGCACACCTGGCAACTGATAAAGATTGTCAGCTGGGGGGCTTGACTTTTTCCACATCGTTTTCTCCCTATAACCCTTGAATGTACAGTAGTTTGGGATTCCTCATGGAATGGGTTTACTGAAAGAGAGAAAGAGAACTGTGAAGAAACTATTTCCTATCATGACTTATATGTGGAAGACATATAGAATCACTTCCACCGAATTCTAGTTGTTAAAGCAGTTACATCTGGGTCAAGTAAAAGGATAGGATATGAAACTCTTCTTATCGAGGCCAAAAAATGACCTTGGTAACATTTCTTTATCTTACTTAAAGTCAGAAACATTTGACACAAGTAGGTACTCCTTTCTTCTTGCAATGCTCTTCTCCTGACAACACATATTTAAGGTGTTCCCTTTTCTACCCAATTACGTAGCTTCCTCCTCTCTTGCTCTGCTTCTACCTTCTGTTTATCCTTTGAAGTAGTGATGAGACAGTGGACTTCTCTATTTTGTCTGCCCATTTTCCATACAAAATCTTGCTTGTGGCTTTAAATGTTAGCTCTATGGCAATGGCTTCCAAGTACATACATCCAAACTTCACCTCCTTTACTGAACTTTAGCTACATACAGACAAATGCCTGCTTTATATTTTTATTTGGATATCAGATTAGCACCTCAGAATTGACATGTCAAAATGAATTCATTTATTTCTTCCTTACACCCTCCTTCTTTTCATATTGGTAAATATTACCATGCACAGTGTAGTTCACATTCCTATAGTAAATCTAGGTATCGTTGCCACAATGTATTATGAATCTACCATTTTCTTTGTTTTTCTTTTAAAATTACTGACTTCAGGGAGAGTATAGGGAAGAGAGAGAGAGGGGAGAGAGAGAGAGAGAGAGGGGAGAGAGAGAGAGACATTGATTTGTTGTTCCTCTATGTTCACTGGTTAATCCTTGTCTGGACCCTGACCAGGGGTTGAAGCTGCAACCCCAGTACATCAGGATGCTGCTGCTACCAACTGAGCTACCCATCCAGGGTTGAATTGATACTTTTGTCTAACTCTCCTACTACAATTTTAGTTTAAATCATTAAAATCTCTAGCCTGGGTCATTGAAGTAGTTTCCTAACATGTATCCTCACACAGCAGGAACAACTTACAGTCCACCAAAGATTTAGGCTCTTTTTCTGACACGCAGTTGTTGCTTTAGCTGCGTAGTCAAGTCCTATATTTTAAAGTTCCTTGCAGAGGCAGGTTGAGAAGGGATGTGACGATTTCTCTCCAAGTGGTTATTTGTCAAAATGGATGTTACTTTTGAGCCAAGGTGGCTTAGAAGTAAGTGGACTTATCTTACCCTATCTTTTCCTATCCACTGGCTAAAATAAAGGATTATGAAATCCTAGAGGAAAAGGAGATGATAAAGAGAAGAACATAAATCTCTGAATCACTGTATTCAAAGTTGTCAGGCAAACATCCATACTGAGTTGTTATGTGAGCAAAAATATAATCTCCATTGTGTTAAATTACTTATATTTTGGAGCATTGTTTTCTATAGCAATCTTTGTCACATAAAGCATACTATTATACTATGCTTTCTAGGCCCTAAAGCAAGCCCTAAGAAAATAATTCAAAAAGCACAGTGAAAAAATATTAAAGGAATCAAAATGTTATATTAGGAATATCTACATAATTAAAGAGGAGGAAAAATTAGTAATGAGACATATAGAATAAACAAGCAGACATAAATCCAACTACCTCAAAATAGCATTAAATGTAAATGGATAAATCAATCCAATCAAAGTCAGAGGCTGTCAGTTGAATTTTTAAAAACAATCTATACCTTCTATAGGAGACATTTAGGTTTAAAAAAAAAGATATGTTGACAGCATACTATACTTTTATTCTCTACTTTCTTCCTCCAACTATTCTTCATTTAGAGTTTATTGCTTAAAATCACCTAATTGCTTTCCATTACACTTAGAAACAACAAATCCAAATTTCCTGTTTTGAGTTCAAAGACCTACATCAATGGTGTCAAACTCATTTTCACTGGGGGCCACATCAGCCTCGTGGTTGCCTTCAAAGGGCCGAATGTAATTTTAGGGCTGTACAAATGTAACTACTCCTTAACAAGTTAAGCAAGAGCTTGGCTCTGCGGCCGGGTAGAAACTATGTGCCAGGCCGGATAAAACAAGGTGGAGGGCCGGATTCAGCCCTTGGGCCTTGTGTTTGCAACCTGTGACCTATATCATAGGTTCATCAAGTAGGTCTTCAGAAGCATCAGGATCACCTGGGAACTCATTAGAAAAGCAAATTTTGGGCCCCATCCCAGACCTACTACATTAGAAAATCTAGAATATTACTTCAGCAATATGTCTTTTTGTTTGTTTGTTTTTACAAATCTACCCAGTTTGCTTCAGTTTGATATCCAGTGCTCTGTATGATCATTTAACTACCAAACTGCTCTCCACCCTCATTTTATTTTATTTTATTTATTTATTTTTAAAAGATTTTATTTATTTACTTTTAGACAGAGGAGAAGGGAAGGAGAAAGAGAGGGAGAGAAACATCAATGTGTGGTTGCCTTTCATGTGCCCCCTACTGGGGACCTGGCCCGCAACCCAGGCATGTGCCCTGACTGGGAATGGAACTGGTGACCCTTTGGTTCACAAGCCACGCTCAATCCACTGAGCTAGCTACACCAGCCAGGGCTTCACCCTCATTTTATACTTCTCTATTTTTCACTATCCTAGGGCCCCTTGTTTTCTTTCTCTCTGTTGAACATGCCAAATTCCTTCTGGCTTAAGGCTCTTAGAGTATTCGTTCCATTTGCCTGAACTAATTCTCCTTTGTTCTTCCTATGAGGGTCCCTTTCCTTTCATGTCTCATATCAAATGTTCTCAGAGAACCCTTTCCTTGTCCTCTTCTAGAGGAACCCTGTCCCATGGCCTGTGTCTCTTTCTCTCACCTTGTATTATTTGTTTTCTTCAGTTATGTATCACTTTCTAAAGTCACCTTGAAGGTTGATTGGTTTATCACTTTTTATGTATATCCCTCCTTTAAAGTATAAGGTCCAGAAATAGGAGCCTCCTTGTCAGCAGTCCCTAGAACACCTGAGTATAACTTAGAACACTCTCTCAAAGCCTCCTCCTTCCCAACATGTATTCAAAAAACTAGGTGAACATTTCTGAATCAGACATATCACCATTGTTGCTTTGACTTTCTTCCCATTAATTTTCTAGATTTCTGTAGGCCACATTTATTTCAGTTTCTCCAACGCTTGGGCTGCAGTTCCCCGCAGATACAATGCTACAACTTCTACTGTACAAAGTTTCCGGAAAGCATTGGTTTGGGCTTTGGATAGACAGGCTTTCTATCTTCTTTTTTTTTTTTTTTTTTTTTTTTTTTGGAGTATCCCTTACTTTTATACACAGTATCAATATGATAAATTGTATTGGTATGCCATAATTGACTGAAGAAAAAGCATTGCTGCAAATGAGATAAACAAGTTGTAAATTATAATCTACGCATGAGTTTTCACCTAGTCTGAACAAAACCTTTCAAGAATTTAATGGTTCCAAAGGGGAACTTTATGGATGCACTCAGTTCCTAGACTTGTTTTTATATCCTCAAGTTCACTCTCATCTTTAGGACTATACATCTTACATACATGTGCAAATTTCAAACTACACTTTCAGGGACCCTACAGGAGCTATGCTCACCTTGTATGCAATTTCCTCCCCTAATCCTTACATCCTACTTAATGTTCTCTAGAAAAATGTCTGTAACTCCAAAGCAAACTAGGAGAGCATTTTTGAGCTTCCTCCCCTTCAAGATCTCCCAACCAATGGTAGATACAGACATTCTTTATTATTGTTAATGTTGCTGGTATTGTTATGCCTTAAGCATGTATGATTTTTTGACTGGAGAAAATATTTGAAATAAAAATTAAGGTGCTATTTTGTTAATGGACTGAAGTGAGGCAGCTTCTACTATTAGGCTACATTTAGTTACAGAGTTAGAAAATTATTCTTAAGAACACAAATTCACATTAGTTCTTCCATTCGAATATATTATTGCAATACTACTTTTTTAAAAAGTCTTTCTTGACCACTATTTTTTTCTATACTGACAGTTAACTTATAAAATTTCTTATAAAATGACAACATATTCCTTGTGTCTATCTTGCTAAGATATTAAAGGTAGAAAGTGCAAAAGGAGTGTTAGTCATTCCTTTTACTGCTGAAAAATTGAAGCCCGATGAAAATACCAAGGATGATATATAAAGAGCACATTTACCCATTGTTTGGATTGAAGCCATAAGACTTTGAAGAAGTACATATTCAGAATTGAAGTTAGAGTATAAAACTCAGTGAAGATCTAAACATACGCATATATCTCTTTCTGTGTATTAAAGAATAATAATAAGGAATTAGATAATATATATTTTTCAAGAGAAAAAGAACTTCACAAGCAATATACAAACCTAAGAACCTATAGAAAAATATTTATTAAAAGATGATTGTATAAAGCATCTCTAAATATATAATAACCAAGTTAAATTGAAATTGACAAAATGGGACAAAGTATTTGTGATAGAGTTAGTCCTTCAAACATGTAATTTAAGAAAAATAAAATAGGCAACTTAAAGAGGAAATAGTGCAAAGAACTATAAGCATAAGAAAAGGTGTTTAATTTTGTTAAGTCAATGCCATTAAACATTTTAAATTGTATAATACCTATTATCAGGTGATTAAAAGGGAAATACTATTATACATTGTTTTTGTTCTGATTTCCGACTTGGGGACTGCAGCATGCAAGTGTTCACCATACTTTGAAATGTGTGTATTACTGGGGAATGATACCATTGCGGTGGCATGAGTTGTATCCTTTTTATCTTTGATGCACAACCAACTGGACATCCAGAACCAGACACAGTGTCTTGGCGCATTATAGCAGGGCACTGGGAGGTTTCTACACACATGTGCACCTGAAAGTGGTCCGACAGGTTCTCAGTGGGGGTTGCAGATACAAGGAAGATCATGAACCTGCCTCATCACTACTCTGCCATCAGGGGAAAAACAAAGCCTGGATAGTGCAAAAATATGGGAAAAAGAGAATTTGTAGAGGTCCAGCATGTCTGACTCAAGAGTCCAGCACCCTATCAGAAGGGGATTCAGATGAGTTTGGAGGCAGAGAATAGGGAGGAACTCATCCAGGTGGCTCCCTCCCCAGGGAAACACTGAAAGACATGGGGCTTTTGGTGAAACCAGTAGCAGTATCTCCCTGAGAGAACCAAAAAAACCAAAGTGGAAAGCCAAAATGGTGAGTGAGACTGCCTGGCTATATTAATGGTGTGTGTGGCTGTTAAAAATCAGGAAAGATATCTCAGCTATGAAAGTTCTTAAGGAGCAAAAGGTCCTGCCTCAACCAGGCTTCTCAACTCAGAGTTCCAGTGCTGTGATGAGAAGACCCTATAACTTCTGGCTGTGAAAGTAGGGAGGGATTGTAGCTGAGAGACAGAGTGGGCTGCTGGAGTCCTAGGAAGAGGACATATGGACTTATTCAGACTTACCACCTCTGAGCTCGACTGGTGGCACAGTAGCTGTAAAGTCACCAGGGACATACAGAACAAACAATTTTCTGGCTTCAGGATGAGGTCTAGAGGGGCAGCCTTCTCCCAGACAGTAATGCTGGTAGAAGCCATTGTTTCTTTGCTGAGCCATCCCTCTACAAGTGCAGTCATGGGCTATTTGTGATTCTCCATCAACAAGGCTAACCAGTTCACCGTGCCCTGATGATTCCTTGAGACCCTGCCCCACCCACATTTCTGGCTTGTCGAAATCACTTCCAGTGGTGTTCTCATACATACAGCCAGTTTGGCCCATGCTACAGACTTTCCTAAAATCTTTCAAAACTAAGCAAACTCCAAAAAAGCAGCACCTGGCCTCAGCATGCTTGTATCTCTTGGTAAGAAGCTTCAATCTTAGCACTAGACACAGCTGGACTCAGTTCACAGCTTGGCCTTACCTGGGTACCTCCGAGCCCCACATAAGTGGCAACCATCTGAAGATTGCTGTGTAGCTCATTTCTGGTAGCTACAGGGAGTAGCTGACCTTGGCCTACACCTCCTTAGGGCCCAGAAGCAGGCACTCATTAGACATCTTCAGACTATGCTTTAGTGGACTTAGCAGGCACCAAAGTGTCACTGAAGCAAGCTCTGCTCCATGCGGTCATCCCCTGCATAGCAGCTACTTTGCTGTATTCGCAGCCAGACCTTGAAACCATATCAGCCTGAGGGTCAGTCCCTCTCATTAATGTACCAACAGCAATCATGGCCCAACTACAATAGGAGGGTGCACACAGCCAACACGGTGAGCACACATGATGTGTCACACTCAGTTGACTGGGGAAGGCTTCACAACTGGATCCCAAATGACATGTACTATATTAGACTACACTACCAAGACCAGGAGAGGTAGACTACCAAGAGCAATATATAGAAACAAACACAGAGAGGCAGCCAAAATAAGGAGACTAAGCAATGTGTTGCAAATGAAAAAACAGAACACAACTCCAGAAAAAGAACTAAATGAAATTGAGGCAACAATGCACCAGATGCAGAGTTCAAAATAGTAGTTATAAGGATATTCAACCAACTCAGTGTGAACTTCAGTAAAGAAATAGGAAACATAAAAATGGAGATAGAAAACACACACACACACACACACACAAAGACTAGGAAAAAATGAAGAGCACAATAACTGGAATGAAGAATATACTAGAGGAAATTAATAGTAGGTAATATGAAGCAAAGGATTGAACCATCAATTTAAAATATATGATAGAAGAAAATACCCAATAGAAAAACAAACAAAAAAAGAATTTAAAAAAATGAGGATAGCTTAAAGGGCCTCTAGTGTACCACCCAGAAGACAAGAAGTAGCTGTTGGAAAGAATATGGGGAAAAGGGAATGCTTGCACATGTTGTAAGGAATGTAAATTGGTTCCCACACTATGGAAAACAATATGGAGATTCCTCAAAAAAATAAAAATAGAACTACCATATGATACAGTAGCTCTACTTCTGGGTACATAGCCCCCAAAATAAAAAACAGTGTATCTAATATGGATATGTGAACACACTTCCATGTTTATTGCAGCATTATTCACAGTAGCCAAGATATGGAAACAACCTAAGTACCCATCGAAGGATGAATAGATAAAGAATATGTGAGACATACACATACACACACACAGACAGACACAGTAGAATATTATCAGCCATGAGAAAAGATACATTATTTGCAACAACATGGATGGACCTTCAAAATATTCTGCTAAGTGAAATAAGTCAGACAGAGAAAGACAAGTGTTGTATGGTATCATTTTTATGTGGAATATAAAACAGCCAAACTTGTAAAAGCAGAATAAAATGGTGATATTGGGGGACAGGGGTTAGGGACATAAGACAGATGTTGTTTTATCAACAGCTGATACATTTGTTGGTGTAAATTTGGAACCAATAGTAAATAAGCCCCACAGATCTAGTGCAGAGTATGGTGAATATAGACAACAATATTGTATTATAATTATGAAACATTCTAAGAGACTAGAACTTAATTTTTCTAACCACTAAAATAAATGGTAATTATGTAACATGATAGAGGTGCTAATCTTTGCCACAATGGCAATCATACACAACATAAAATGCATCAAATTAACATGCTGCATACTTCAAATTTGCATAATGTTACATGTCACATATATGTTGATAAAAAAGAAAAATATGTAGTTATTCATAATATACTTAAGAATTTTGTCTTAAAATATGCAAATGCAGAAAGTATCTTCAAGAATATTTATTGCAACATGATGAATACAGTAAAAATTTGAGAAAACTCAAATAGCTACTAAAGAATGAATAAATTATTATATAAAATAATAACAGTGATCAATAAATATCCTTAAAAAGTAAAACATACAATAGCAACCATAAAATAGAATACATACATAATTATATGAATAATTTTATAAGTAATATATTAAGTGAGAATAAATAACATTACAGACCAGGATATATCTTATGATCACACTGAAGAGCAAATGTGTACATGCAAACTTTTAAGATGTTGTGTTATCTATCTGTATGTCTATAGAGAAAAATCTAGGAAAATATATAGAAATCCACATACATTATATTTTAGAGTGAATTTGGGTATGATAGAAAAATTCACTTTTTTCCATATTTAAAAAATATATTTTCAATCAGAATGCATTTAATTTTATATAATAATATATATCAATTTAAGTATATTTTATTGATTATGCTATTACAGTTGACCCATTTTTTTCTCCGCTTTATCCCATCCACCCTATACCCACCCTCCCACCTGCATTCCTCCTTTAGTTCATGTCCATGGGTCATACACATAAATTCTTTGGCTTCTCCATTTCCTACACTATACTTAACCTCCTTATCTATTTTGTACCTACCATTTATGCTTCTTACTCCCTGTACTTTTTCCCCCATTCTCGCCCCTACCCCTTCCCACTGATAACCCTCCACATGATCTCCATTTCTGTGATTCTGTTCCTGTTCTAGATATTTGCTTAGTTGTTTTTTTTTGTTTTGTTTTGTTTTTTTTTTTTAAGTTCGGTTGCTGATAGTCATGAGTTTGTTGTCATTTTACTGTCCATTGTTGTGATCCTCTTCTTTCTTTTTTTTTTTTTTAGCTAAGTACCTTTAACATTTCATATAATAAGGGTTTGGTGATGATGAACTCCTTTAATTTGATCTTATCTGGGAAGCACTTTATATACCCTTCTATTCTAAATGATAGCTTTGCTGGATAGAGTAATCTTGGAGGTAGGTCCTTGCCTTTCATGACTTTGAAAGTGACTTCCAGCCCCTTCTTGCCAGTAAGATTTCTTTTGAGAAATCAGCTGATAGTCTTATGGAAAGTCCTTTGTAGGTAACTCCTTTTCTCTTGCTACTTTTACGTTTCTCTACTTATCTTTAATTTTGGGTAATTTAATTATGGTATGTCTTGATGTGTTCCTTCTTGGGTCTAATTTCTTCGAGACTCTCTGAGCTTCCTAGACTTCCTGGAAGTCTATTTCCTTTGCCAGATTGGGGAAGATTTCCTGCTTTATTTTTTCAAATGAGTTTTAACTTTCCAGTTCTTCCTCTTCTCTTTCTGGCACCACTATAATTCTGATGTAGGAACATTTAAAGCTGTCCCAGAGGTTTCTAGCCCTCTACTCAATTTTTGGAATTCTCATTTCTTCATTCTGTTCTGGTTGAATGTGTATTTTTTTCTTTCTGTCCCAAAGCATTGATTTGAGTCCCAGTTTCCTTCCCTGGAACTTCCTTCCTTCCTTCATTGTTCATTCCCTGTATATTTTTCTCTGTTTCACTTTGGATAGCCTTCATTACTTCCTCTATTTAGCAATATATATTATTTTAAACATAGAATATATGTCTAGAGGTCCTTTTTGTTAGGTAGAAATTAAAAGTAATAGATCGTTATATTGATGAACAGAGATTATAAAATGGTGTGTTTTAGCTGTAATGGCTGTGGCCTAATTTAAAACTTGCTTCTTTCCAGTGTTGCTAAAATAGTTTTTTGTTCAATATTAATTATTTAATGTTTCCTTAAGCATATCAGTGCACTCATTAATCTTTTTTTATTTATTTAAGATGACTTATTTTATTAATTTTTAGAGAGAGGGGAGAGAAGGGAGAGAAACATCAATGTGAGAGAGAAACATCAATTGCTTGACTCTTGCTCATCCCAACCAGGGAAGAAAGCCACAACCCAGGCATGTACCCTGACCGGGAATCAAACCAACAACTCATCACTTTGTGAGCTGATGCCCAACCAAATGAGCCATACCAGTTAGGGCGACTCATTAATATTTAGAAGTATAATATATTATGGTTTGCATGCAGAAGTTTAATATTTTACTACAGTGTTATACAACATTTTTGACCAATGTACTATAATAATGTTAATTAAATAGTATCTATTTATTATATTTTTTCCAGGGGCAATTTTAACAGTGTTCTTAAAACACATTAAAGCATAACAAAATATAATTTAACAAATGTATTTTACATTTTGAATGCATCCACTTGGGTATCTATCACACATATTTAAAGCAGTATTTGTAATGTTAAAAGTCTTTTTTAACTGAATGCTGAAGCTATAACAATGAAGAGAAATAGTTAGAAGTAATAATTTAAAATAGAAAATGTAAAAGACCAATGTCACTATAGCTATAAACTATTTTAAAGAGACTTACTAAATATTATTTGTTAATGAATAACACACATTGAGGTTTTGATAATTCTATTTGTCTGTATCCGTATTTAAATGTGCTAAACAGACCCAAGAACACTAAAACCTTTTGAAATTGGTACTTGAATGAAAGAAATTGTGAAGATGTTGTTGTCTCATTTATTAGAAATGAAGTCTGAAGTCTTGCAATCTTCTTCCCTGGAGGGTTACTGAATGAGAAAAGAGTGATAAGAAAGAACTCGGTGTGACCCCTGCGGAAAGTTTTTTAAAAATCAACTAAGAGTACTTCGCTTTGTGAATCTGTATAATGCATTGAAGAAACTCAAAATGCCTGGCTATACACAATACATTTTAAAATGAAGATTGAGACAGTAATCTGTTTTTTAAATAGGATTTTCCTCCTCTTTCAACTCACCTATGGTAGACGACTATAGATGATCTCAGATTTGGTTATTATTGTAAACAGCGGCATTTTTTGAATTGGGTGCTTAGCCCAAATCATTGTCAGCTTATCCCAGCCTTTTCTACCTGCAGATGCTGACCTCTCAGCTGTGGGATCAGATCTGTTCAATTCCCAAGTAATTAATTAGTAACCAGGGTTTTCACAGATAATCTAGTTGTTACAAAATCTGGAATTAGCCTTGCAGCTGATCGCAGGGGTTTGGGTCTGAACTGGGCCAGTAACTTCTCAGAATAAACAAACATATGCACACAGGGTATAATTTTAAAAATATTTTCATATATGCCCTATTTTTACCACAATATTACCACTGTATTTTACTTTATGAACTCCTAAACACTGTGATTTTTGACGAGGGTAATGGCAAATGTCATAGCTCTGCTCTCTTTTTTCTTCTCAGCATGGGTTGGACTTGGCTTTATAATTCTGACTATTGACTTTTGGTTATCATTGTCTTTCTGCATGGTGACATCAACCAGGAACTAAAACATCTTCTGTTCTAATTTTCCAATGGCAGAATCTATATATTCATGAAGCAAAATGGCAGGGCACTCAATAATGAAGGAGCCAGTACTTGGTGCAGTCCAGGCCCTAGAACTAGACTAGGTAAGGATGTTGTACAAACTGCCCAGTAGCAGCAAACATCTGGGATGAAGTGTAGTGCAAGCCTTGTCCTAGTGTACGCCAGGGGTTAAACTGGGGAGTCTATACTCTCCTGTTAATTTCAAGGGAGTACAAAGACTGATGCCATTGGAATTGAAGCTGGGGGAGGGGAATGGGAAGAAAAAAATCAGATCATTTTCCAAAAAGGGGACTGGAGTGAACTGTGGTCATCTTTGGATGACTACATGCAGGTGGGCTGTGGTATAAGTCAAGGTTATTCTAGCTGTTCTTACAGACCAATGAAACATATATACTGGCTAAGGTGTGACTAACAATATTTCTTGTTCACATAATGTTACGAAAATGATATTGATGTTTTATCATCAACTATCTAGCAATAATTCAAGGTTTCTGATCTAGCTATGTACCTAGGAATGAGGAAAATGGGTGTGCTTAAACAGCTGGTCAGTTTCTATTATAAACATTCTTGTTTAAAGACATTGATTCTGATATATCTAGGTGTCTTAGATATAATGGTGCATTTCTAATGACATATGAACATACTTTGAAAGAGTATGAGTAACTGTGTATGCAAATGTTAAGGCAAACTACATGCTGCTATGCGTCCATTCTATCCTGATTATTGATACTGCCTCTTTTCTGCTATATGTTCTTGTGCTGTTCTTGTGTATATGTATTGTAGGTACCTATTGCTTTGTTGGAAAATAATTCTCTGCAGTGACCTCTGTGGGAGAAAGATACAGGTGCCAGGGACAAAATTTGAATTTCCACCTAGTCACTAAAAGATAAGAATGAGCAGAATTGTTAAACACATTCCATAGCTCTGGAGGTTGCCCCAGTTTTGTCACAGAAACTAATCAGGGGATTAGACAGCAAATGGTTTTCTTCATGGTATTGTTTGCACTATACACTGTACCTAACCCATAGCAGTTAAGTCCATTAATATTGAGATGTTAAAACTATAGGACCCTGGCTGGGTGACTCAGTTGGTTGCAGTGTCATCCCATGCACAAAGGGTTTCGGGTCTGATTCCTGGTCAGGGCACATACCTAGGTTGCAGGTTCAGTCCTGGGGTGGAACGTGTACAGGAGGTAACCAATTTATGTTGCTGTCTCTCTGTCTCTCTCCCCTTTCCTTTCTCTCTGAAAAAAAAAAAAAAAAACACAAAAATCAATGCAATCCTCAGGTGAGGATTAAAAAATAAATTAAAAAAGAGAATAATTGAAATATAATTTTGCAAACATCCAGTTAAATAGATGAAATCACCCTTTGTAGAGTTTCAGTGTATTGCTCTCAGCTGACTTCATCTTTGAGCAATATAAAATTCCTAAATGTGTGGGGTCATACCAGGTTCTCTCTTAGCACCCTTAGCAGTCTTTTGTAAGTTCAGTATTCCCTATGGAAGAAGAAAAAGAAAAAGAAAAAGAAAAAACAACAACAGATTACAGAGAGTTTAAGATGGCATTGCTACTGCTATGCAGATAACTGTTCTTCCCTTAACTTCAATTTTGTGATAAAAGTATTGGAGCCCTCTGTTCTCAGTTCTGACTCATGTAAACATCACCTCTGAATCCCCTCACAAGTCAGCACCTGAAGCCTGTCGAGCTAAAGTAAAGAAAATAACAAAAATCAATTATTGGTGCTTTTACAGCCTAATTTCCTTGCCATCTAAATGCAGATAAATAGAAAATCTAATTTTTATTATACCACACCTACAACTTTTAATAAATATTAATGTATATGACTGTGGCTGACCTCCCTCTAGACTTAAAATCAATCGTTGTTGATTAAGGTCTTTTGGGCAGCATTTCAAAGATGAAGACTCACTATTTATTCCCATTGCCTATTTTCTGCTTCCTGAACAGGTCGACAGTGGGCCTATTAAGAGAAATAAGGTATTGGAGCAAAAACTGCTCACGTAAAATTACTAAGATGAGTTATGCCTATTATATATACATGAGCTATGTAACATTTTAAATTAATTTTCATCACCTTGTGATTATAAACTCTGGTTTTCACTTTTCAGTGGCCATAAAAGAAAAGCTTGACAGTTTGTTTCACCACTTGCAACACCAGGGGAGCGATTAAAACCATTTTTAATTCTATAATGTTGTACTGGTTTTAACTGATTGATTCAAAGGAACACCCAAATCCATTAGAAATACATAGCACTCATTTTTATCTAAGGACAACTCTTGTGGCTTTGAATTTGATCACTAATTTAAATACAAAACGTTTGTATGCATGTTTATTCTTTAAAGAATCATTTGATACCAGATACAGTGTTAAACACTAGACTCAAAGGCAAGCAGCAGAAAGTAGAAAAACTAAGTAATATTGTTCAAAGAGTAAAAATACATGCTAGGTTGGAGCAGAGTGAATGCAACTGGATGGTAACAATAGTGTTAAATTACAGCATGAAAAAATCTGGGGTTTCATAAAACCTTGGCATCAGATGTAATGATCTAGAAGCCTATGCATCTCTCTCTCCACTGCTTTATGTGGGAGCAACTTAAAATGAGTAAGATTCCCCCAAGATACTGCATCTGAAGACAGAAAAGTACAGCATCAATCACTAAACCCCGAGGATCCATCTGGGGATAAGGGAGGATTTAGTAAATAAGATGCTGAATAAGAAAGTAAAGTTTAAAGCCTTCAAGAAGAGGTCAAAATTTGAAAATGGAGAAATCACAGGAACATCCTTTATACCCCATTCTGCTGGAAAATCAATAGGCCATAATTGAACATTTAAGGGACTGAGGATCAGGCTTACAGACAGACATCATTATTATTTTTTCATTGTTTTAATGAAGATCTCCTAATAGAGAAACTGATACGTTTCTTCTGTTTGTTCTTCCTTAAGCTGATGTACCATTTCCAGAATATCAATATATATTAGCTGTGTAACTGAATATAAATACCTGGACATACAAAGAGTGCTGAGAATATTAAATGGCAAATTAGCGGGCATGTAGTACTTGGATCAGTGTCAAGGACATATTTAACTGTTCCCTTCACCAAAACAACAGCTAAGACTGGCAGAAATTTAAAACAACCTAATGAATGCTGCTAATCCTAGACACAGATATCTGAAGTAAAAAGGGGAAGCTATAAAATATTACAATTATTTTATATCATTATAATATTTATACTAATAATATAATATGTAATGGTATATTATATATAATGGTATAGTATTTTACATGTATAATGGCATTATATAGGGATAGTGAGTTTGATTTCATCAAGCTCAAGAATGGGAGGTACATAAGGATCTTACCACTGCTTGTAATATGTTTTAAGAGAAAAAGTCTAACCTGTGCACTGGCATGTAATTTCTAAACCTTTGAGCCTCGCTTAACCTATATTGAATATTGCCTGTATTAACTTGTGGAGTTTAGAAACCACCTATTAGTCCTATGAGATAATCACATATCAAGAATTTGCCTTAGGTTTCTAGACACTATGACAGCATTGTGGATCTTTGGCAAGGTGTCTTCACTTTCCACGGCAGATTTAAAACACCGGTTTTTGCAATATTCCAAAATGGTAAACAACAAAAACAGCAAAGTATTATTTCCATTAAGCCTGTATATTTCATTTGCAGCATGATTTTAAAACTTCACAAAAATGCAAAGCCATAATCCAACCTTCAGGTAACAAACTGGCTAAATAAGTTTTGTATTTAATATGAAATTAGAAACATATCTGGTAACCATGCTAATATGCGGAATAAAAATAGGCACCTATGAATTCTAAAGTTTTGTTGCCATCGAGAGGTTCCTGCTGATAAGAAAATGACTGCAATTTACAGAGAAAAAAAACAGCTTTTTAAAAATTTCGTAAAGAGTAGTTAGGTAATATTTTAATATGTTTCAAATGTTTGTGAACATTATGAAATAGGATTTGAATACCATATATTGCATGCATGGTTTCTGTTTTCAACACATACATACTTTAGTACCTAGAGGGCTGATTTCAGTCAATTGCATCTCCTGATGGAAAATAATGGGACCTAATAAAAGGTTGTTTTATTTTGTAACTTTAGTTCTTAGCCATGGTATTTCTTCCATGAATTTGTTATTTTCAAGACTGGCCCAAAGCTAAAGTTTTAAGACAAAACCTGTCCTGTTTTGCCCTCCCCTCTACCTTTCTTAATTTCTTCCATTCCCTTTCTTTTTAAATTTAATCTTTATTGTATTTTGTCCATTGCCTTTCAGCCCTGTTATACCACCCTCCCCGCAACCATCACCATACTGTTGTCCATGTCCATGAGTCCTTTTTCCTTTTTGCTCAATCCCTCCACCCCCTGGAATCCATTCCCATTGTACCGCAACAAAAAAAAAAAAAAAAAAAAAAAAAAAAAAAAAAAAAAAAGATGCTCATATTGAAGTCATTATTTTAGTATTGTACAATTAAGTATAAACACTTTTTTAGTTATATTGTTACTTATCAAAAGTATTCAACAGAGTTAACCATTCCTTTTACTGCAGACAGTATTTTCCCTGGAATACTTGACACTATACCCTTTTGATAATCCTTCTTAAATTTAAGATTACCCCTTTATAGTCTCTTTTTCCAAATTCAGATCCTCAAAAGATTTCTAAAGCTGGAACACTTTGTCCACCTTTTCTCCCTCTTGCATCTATCCCTATAGCCTCAAATGCATTCTACACACTGACAGCATTCAAATGTATATCTTCGAACCTCTTTCCAAGTCACAAATTCCTAAGCCTCACTTCCTGCTTCACATTTCCTCTAAGACATCTCTATAGGATCTCATGTTTAAAATATTTAAAACTAGGCATTTTGTGTTTCCTAGGCCTCCTTTAATCTCCTTCCCTCGGGAGCCATCGACACCCTTCATCCTATTAATAGATCCAGAAATCTAGGAGTCATCCTTGCCCCATTTTTCTCCATCACCTACTCCACCCAGTGAAGTTCATAGGCCTCCTTACTCTATACTTCTTCTCTAACTAGTTTCTTAGTCTCTTCTTTTGCCTTCCCTCTCCATACCAATGAATTTTATTTTAAAACAGTGTTTGACATATTGAAATGGATAATAATAACTTAGAAACTTGCAAATCAAAATAACACTGTAGAGTGACACAAAAATTAAGCACTAGAATGTTACCAAAACTGTTGTATTTACCCCACATCCTGCCTTTCCTTAGAAGTTATCACTATCCCAAAATATTGGGTATATCTTTAATTTGCTTTGGTTTCAAAACTACTTTCTACACATGCTGTATGCTTAATAATTTGTTTACTCATGCCTCTTTTCCCAGTTTTATAAGTAGAGTATTCAACTATTTGTTGATTTCTGGGATTATTTTTTCTAGTCAAGATGCTATTTTTAAGATTTATTAATTCTGATCTGTGATTTATATAATGCTCTTAGTAATCTTGTAGAAAGTAGATTGCATTATGATACTTTTTTGTGATTTCTGCTGTTTGATTGTTTTCAAAATGATAAGATTCTGGCCACTGCCCACTTTTTTCATGTCACTACTGGACACGCAACTCTGTCCTAACACCATTTGAGATTTTCAAAACGTTCTTTAATGTAGTAAGTCTTTTTTTTTTTTTTTTTTTTGGTCGTTTTATTTATTTATTTATTTATTTATTTATTTATTTAATTTTAAAATCAGTATTTTTTAATTGTTGATATTGTACAGTTTTCTGTCTTTTACCCCGCCCCAGCCCACCACCCCAGCCCTCCCCACCTTCCTCCCATTTCCACCCCCCATAGTTTTTGTCCATGAGTCCTTTATACTTGTTGCTCTAAACCGTTCCCCTTTTCCCCTGAAATTCCCTCCCCTCCCACTCTGGACACTGTCAGACTGTTCTCAAATTCAGTGTCTTTGTTTATATTATGCTTGTTTGTTTGTTTTGTTGATTAGCTTCCTGTTAAAGGTGAGATCATATGGTATTTGTCTTTCACTGCCTGGCTTATTTCGCTTAGCACGATACTCTCCAATTCCTTCCATGCTGTCGCAAAGGGTAGGAGCTCCTTCTTTCTTTCTGCTGCATAGAATTCCATTGTGTAAATGTACCACAGTTTTTTGATCCATTCATTAACTGATATGCACCTAGGTTGCTTCCAGCACTTGGCTATTGTAAATTGTGCTGCTATGAACATAGGGGTGCATAGATTCTTTTGGATTGGTGTTTCAGGATTTTCTCACCTCAGAGAATTGCACCAATGGTTCGTTTCCTTTGTTAGGAATATGTTCTCTACCCTAACTAAACCCAACTCTTCACCTAGGATATTTCTCCAGTTTTTTCCAACAGCTTTGTGATTCCTGCCACTCAATTTACTCTCTTTCGCAAGAATTTTTTGTCTTTGTGAAACTCATTACAGTGAATAAACACTAGTTCTTTCTTTTATTTTCTAATTCATAATGTGAGGTGAGAGTGCTTATTAACTGTCTAAACCAGTAATTTTCAACCAGTGTGCCACAAGAATTTTTCAAACATGCAATTCTGACTATTTAGTCAGGGGCAGTGACCTCTTTTCCCTTAGATTGTCAAATAAAAAAGGGACAATAGCCAAAAAATATAGCTGTCTGGTATGAATGAATCAAAATTACACTTACTTTTGTCATATTTGTAAAAAATGTAATGTAATTTTTGGTAAGCTACAGAATTTTAGTAATTAGTGTATGTGTGCAATGAGATATAAAAAGGTTAAAAATCACTGGGCTAGACTATGATTGCCACGATGGTAGTCATTGCATGTTATTAATCCTACAGACTTACACAAGGTACCAGGCCTCATACAAAGCACTAAATGGAAGTGGGTGAAAATAAAAATTAATTCCCTGAAACCCATAGAACACACAGCCTAATAAAACAAGAGAGTTTTTTAACATTGATTTATATATAAATATAAATATAAATATAAATATAAATATATATATATATATATATATATATATATATATATATATATATATATATATATATATGGAGAGAGAGAGAGAGAGAGAGAGAGAAATAATTCAAATTCTGCCCCAAACTATTCATTCTAAATTTATGAGAATGACATTACCAAAATTGCAACATAGGTCACTCTCAACTTTGCTCCCCCTCATAAGAAAAACAACTAGCAACTATAATGGGCAGATCACCACTGAGAGAATCCTGGAACATGGGCGTGAGGCTGAAACACTCTCCTGAAATACAGAGATCAAGACAGACTGCCTTAGAGGGTAAGAGGAATAGCTACATGCTGACCACACTGCCCCTCTCCTTATGCAGGGGCAGCACTACATTGAGAGGTCTCCCCTGAGGCTACAGTTTCACTAGTGAGAAAAGAGCCCAGGATAGACACCCAGTTGCCCCAGCATTGTGGATCACTTCTTGGGAGTCCCCACTCCAGTTTTACTCCACAGGGATGGCAGGGGAATTACTGGGATTGACATCATGACAGAGAAGAGGGAAAGGGATTGCAAAATCCAGCACTTGGATATTGGCAAACCTGAAGCACTGAAGGAGTAGTCCCAACCAGAGAATTTGCTCATCTTCAGAGAAAAGGCAGCAGCACAGTCTGACCAGAGAATTCAGCAGGGTAGGTCTGTCCTATTCAGAATCCTAAGCAAGGAACCTTACCAAATCTGAAGGGAACTTGGGACATTGGTGGGCTTGAGTCAAGACCACAAACAAAGAGCATTATTGACCTTGGAGATGGTTCTATTTCTCTACCCAGGATGAGAAACTGATGCATCCCCCAACCATTACTGAAGACTGCTTTTACCCTGCCTAAGCAGGGAACAAGACAGAACATATGGAAAGCTACATAGCCCACTCAACAGCCCTGCTTACAGCTGCACTTGAACAGAGAGCACAGCCCATGGCATTGCCTTTCTGCATTGCAAATCAAAGACCTTATCTGGCCAGAAAATTCTCTGCAGCCTTGACTAACTCAATTACCCAAACAATGAGCCATGCAAGGACTCTTCTGCTGCCCCACTAGAACAGATGATTTAATGATCAAATTATCCATCTACTACTGAGTATTGTACCTAGTTCCAACCATCCAGTAATCTTGAACAGAACCCAGACAACCCATGGTCTCGCTTGTGCTGGGAATCAAATAAGCAGTCTAATACAGCTGTCCTCAAGTAGTGGTCTCACCTAAAAATAGATCCTAATAACAAGCCCAATCTGTCCAAAGGACATTACTGGTGAAGAATGGTCTGTGCTGATGCAAAACTGTAAAACCCGGAAGAAGACATTGCCTACTTAAATGCATAGATATCAGCATCAAGAATCTAGGATCTTGAAAAATGGATTAAGTATGACATCATAATAAGAAACTAATAAAGTTTCAATAACTTACCACAAAGAAATAGAGATCTACTGTCATACATAGAATTCTGAATAATTTTCTCAAAATTTAGTGAAATATAAGAACCCACAAACAACTAAATAAAATTAGGAAAATAATGCATGAACAAAACATGAAGTTCAACAAAAAATATATGATAAAAACAAACAAATCCTAGAACTAAAATATATAATAACTGAAAAATGAAAAATGAAATGAAAAGCTTCAAAAACAGTCTTGATTATGCAGAAGAAAGAATCAGTAACCTAGAAAGCAGGACATTTAAAACTGTCCAGTCAATGGAAAAACACAACAACCAACAACAACAACAAAAAAAATACTGAAAAAGAGTGAAGAAAGCCTAGCAGGCTTAAGGGAACATAATCAAAATAAACAGTATCTGCAATATGAGAATTTCAGGAGGAAAAGAAAAAGGGACAGAAAATATATTTATAGCAATATGACCTAAAACATCACAAATCAGGAGAGATAAATGGACATCCATATTCTGGAAGCCAATAGAACCTCAAATATGTTAAATCTGAATAGGGCTACACTGACACACACTATAATCAAATTGTTAAATGTCAGAAGAAAAGACTTCTAAAAGCAGCAAGAGAAAAAAGGGAAGACATTACATACAAGGGAACTCCAATAAAAATATTGGTGGATTTCTCAACAGAACCTTTGCAAACCAGTAAAGAATGAGATACTATCTTGAAAGAAAAAAAGAAAAAAAAAATCCCAGAAAAGAAACTCCAAGGCCAAATGACTTCCCTTGTGAATTTTACCAAACATTTATTGAGGAATTAATGACAATCTTACTCAAACTCTTTTTAAAAAATGGAAGAGAAGGGAGTGCTCCCCCAAATCATATCATCTTAATAGTCACTGAAAAACCATTTGACAAAACTCAAAATTTGTTCTCGGTAAACCACTTAACAAATTAGATAAAGAAGGTATGTACCTCAACATAATAAAGGCCATATGTGACAAGCTCACAGCAGCATTTACTCTATGGTAAAATGCAGAAAATATTCTCCTCAGATCAGAAAAAAGACAAGGGTGCCCACTCTCCTCACTCCTATTTAACGTAATACTAGGAGTCCAGCCAGAGCAATCAGATAAGAAAAATAAACAACAGGTACCAGAATTGTAAAGGAAGAATTGAAATTGTCTGTTTACAGATGACAATTTTTATACAGGGTAGGGAAAATATTTACATTCGTGAGTACATAAAACACAGTTTATTCTCTTATTATTATTTATTATTGTATTATTTTCCATATGAACAACTGTAAACCTACTTTTGCCCAAGCTGTATTTAGAAAATTCTAAAGACTCCACCAAAAAAAATACAACTCTTCAGTGTAATAAATAAATTCAGTATAGTGAAGTGACTGAAAGTGGGGCAAGAGCCAAGCAAGCAGCATTGTTCCCTCTCGGACCCCTCCCCCACATACAGCACCACAGGCAGCAATGTCGGTCATCCTACCCTGGTGAAAACCTAATGCTCTGCTCCTTACAATGTAACAGGCATGCCAAGACAAAGAAACATGGCCCAAATTAAAGAACAAATCAAAACAAGGCACACCAAGGCACATCATAATTACATTAGCCAAGATTAAAATAAGGAGAAAATTTTAAAACCCGGAAAAGGAGACAGTTATTTACAAAAGAGTTCCCATAAGGCTATCACTGGATTTCTCAAAAGAAACCTGGCAGGAAAGAAGTACTCAAAGTTATGAAAGGCAAGTACCTACCTCCAAGATTGCTCTATCCAGCAAAGCTATCATTTAGAATAGAAGGGCAGATAAAGTACTTCCCAGATAAGGTCAAGTTAATGGAGTTCACCATACCCAGCCTTTATTATATGGGATGTTAAAGGAAATTATTTAAGAGAAAGAAGATGATAAAAAATATGAAGAGTAAAATGACAACAAACTCACAACTATCAACCACTGAACCTAAAAAACAAAAACAAAAACTGAGCAAACAGCTAGAACAGGAACAGAAATCACAGAAATGGAGATCGCATGGAGGGTTATCAGTGGGGAGGGGGAGGGGGAGGAAGGGGGAAAAGGTACAAGGAATAAGAAGCATAAATGGTAGGCATAAAATAGGCAGGGGAGGTTAAGAATCATGTAGGAAGTGGAGAAGCCAAATAACTTATATGTATGACCCATGGATATGATCTAAGGAGGGGGAATGGAGGTAGGAGGCAGGGTGCAGGGTGGAGGGTGATAAAGGGGAGAAAAAAATGGGAAAACTGTAATAGCATAATCAATATAATTACTTAAACTAAAATAAGCATTAAAATTCAGTAATATTTTTATACACTAACAAATTATCTGGAAAAAAAAAAAACAAAGAAAACAATTCAATTTACTATATCATCAAAGGCAACAAAATACTTAGAAATAAACTGAACCAAGGAGGTGAAAAATTTCTCCACTGAAAACCACAAGACACTGATGAAAGAAACTGAAGAAGAAATAAATAGAAAGATAGTTTGTGTTCATGGACTGTGGAATAAATATTGTTTAAATGACAATACACCACACAGCTATCCATAGATTCAATGGAATCCTAATTAAGATTCCAATTATATTTTTTTTTTACAAAAGTAGAAAAAGTAACTCTAAAATTTGTGTGGAATCTCAGATCTCATATAGCCAAAGCACTCCTGAAAAGAGCAAAATTGGAGGCATCACATTCTCTGATTTCCATCTATATTATGAATCCATAGTAATCAAAATGGTATGGTACTGGTATAAAAACAAAACTATAAACAAATGGAACAGAATTGTGGGCCCAGAAATAAACCCAAGCGTATACAGTCAAATAACATTTGACAAGGCAATCCAGAATACTTAATGGAGAAAAGATAATCTCTTTGATAAACTGTGCTGTGAAAATAGAATTCACATGCAAAGAAAAAAGAAAAGAATAAGAATGTAGACTTCTATCTAATACCTCTCACAAAAATTTACTTGAAATGGAATAATGATTTTAAATGTAAGATCAGAAACTATAAAACTCCTAGAAGAAAACACAGGAAAAATCCTTTTAACATGAGTATTGGCAAGGTTTTTTAATTTTTTATGACACCTAAAACACAATCAACAAAGTGAAAAATAAAGAAGTTGGACTGCATAAAGCTAAAAAGCTTCCATACAGCAAAAGAAACAATCACCAAAATGAAAAGACAACCCAGATAACAGTAAAAACTATTTGCAAAGCATATTTCGGACAAAGGGGTTTACATGCAAAATATATAAAGAACTCATACAACTTAATAGCAAGAAAATAAATAATTTAATTAAACATGGCCAGAGAAACTAATAGACAATTTTCCTAAGAAGATATATGAATGGTCAACAGGTACCAGAAATGTTTCTAATCACCAGGGAAATTCAAGTAAAAACCACAATGAGATATCACTTCACACCTTTTAGAGCGTTATCCAAAAGAGAAGAGAAAACAGGTGCTGATGAGGATTTAGAGAAGAGGGAACCCTTCTACACTGTTGGTAAGATTGTAAATTGGTTCAACCAATGCAGAAAAATGATAGAGCAGTTTGTGGCAGACCCTTCTGCGTGGCGTGGGCCCAGCTCCCACTTGGAGATGCACCGGACCCACGCCCACAGATAGGTTCTCTCATGGGTAATCAGATTTGCAATATACCTAGGCTGCTTTGAGTCTTGCTTTTACTGTGACTTCCTAAAATCCATGCTAAAATCCATTGCAGGGACCAGTGTAACTGCCTCAACCACTTTTGCCTTTTCGTTTGCTAATATCCTTCTTCTGTGATGTGATGAGGGGCATTGGCTCCTTTTGTTGTAACTGGGGATAGTGAGTGAGGACCATCTTGTAATGTGAGGAGATAGAGAATAAAGGCCTGTCACAGCGGAGGCCACAGCTTTTGCTCCCCTTGAGAGAAAAGCCACGCTGTTGTCCTTTTTCCTCCATTGGATTCGGTAGTCCGTGTGTATGCTTTATTTCATCCATAATGACGTGGACACTGCTAGCCGGTGTCTGCATCAGCAGTTCCTCAGTAAGTTAAGAGTAGAAAAATTATATGACCCAGCAATTCCACTTCTGGATATTCTGGAAATATTCAAGCCATGTAATATGAAAATAGAGACACTATTGAAGAAGTTAAGAGATTAAAAAAAAAAAAAAAAAAAAAAAAAAAACATACATAGGACAATGATGCCTCAGTCCCCTTCAAAGTACACACCTTGGGACCTCACACAATTCTCCCAATTACCATCAGCTGCCCCATCATATTTTCCTGAATCTCATTGACAATCAGAAAGCTCTCCCCTTTCAAAGGTGATTTTAGTTTGGGGAAAAACTAGAAGTCACAATGTGCCAAATCTGGGCTACTGAGTCACCTGGGTGATTTGATGTTTCACCAAAAACTCTGCATGAGACATGATGTATGAGCAAGCACATTGTCATGATGAAGGTGCCAATCACCAGTTGCCCATAGCTGCGACCTTCTGAGTCATCTGAATAGTTTCTGCAGAGGAATGTTCAAGCTTAATTCAAAATTTTATGCAGATCCGTTGCTCTAGTGGCTCAGTCATTCGAATACAGCTGCCACACAGTATACATGCTCACTCAACGGCGTCTACCACCCCCAATGACTAAGCAAAGTTGTCATTGTTCACACATGCATATTCCAGTCCATTGTTCTTGGCTGCTAGGTTATATCGACATCGCATAAACTGTTCTCATTATATTGACAATAGCTGGATTTTTTTCCATATGAAGGAAAGAAACACACTATGTTGAAGAGATATCTGCATACACATGTTCATACCAGCATTATTTAAAGTAGCCAAGACACATAAACAACTTAAGTGTCCATTAACAGATGCATGGACAAAGAAGTCAGGGAATATTTATACAATGTAATATTCACCCACAAAAAAGAAGGAAATCTTGCCATTTGCAACAACATGGATGAATTTTGATGACAATATGCTCAGTGAAATATGTCAGATAGAGAAAGACAAATACTGTATGACCTCACTTAAATGTGAAATTAAAAAAAAAAAACCAGCTCCCCAAAAGAAACAAGGAAAATCATAGAAAACAATGCCAGATTTGTGGTTACCAGATGCAGGTGGTGGGATACTAAATTGGATGAAGGCAGTCAAAAGGTACGAAGTTCCAGTTATAAGATAAATAAGTATTAAGGATGTAATATACAACATGATGTCCATAGTTAGTACTGCTGTTTGGCGTATTTGAAAGTTGTTAAGAATATATCCTAAGAATTCTCATCACAGAAAAAAGGTAGTTTCTTTTTTAATTTTTCTTTTTTTATCGATATGAGATGATAGATGTTAAGTAAATTTATGTGCTAATCATTTTATAATATATGTTATGTCTAATCATTATGCTGCACACCTTAAACCTAAGCAGTACTATGTCATATCTCAATAAAACTAAAAAATATTTATATGTGTGCATCTTTAGACAGTGTAAGGGTAACCAGGAGCAAACCAAGATAATGCAGTAATTTCAGGTGATAGACCATCATTCCTTTTTTTTTTTTTTCAGCACACTCTAGCCTCTTCTTACACTGCTATCTTCTCCATATTCCATTATTTTTATTTTTATTTACAACCATCTTTATTTGTATCAATAGCCCTCTAGACCATAGTCTCAGAACTAAGTTCTGAAACCTTGGAAAAACCTTAATATTCATTAGTTAATGTCCAATTTTACTTTTTTTTAAGTTACACTAGTAATGATGGAATTGGGATTGTGGGCAGGACAGTAATTTAGCCTCTGAGAGGACTGGAGTTCAGGGATGATTGGGCATTTCCATGAGACTGGTGCCTGGCAGAGAACACAAGTGTGATCTGGGGACAAGGCTGATCTTGATCTAGAGAGTACTGAGGATAAGCATGAATTGCTCTCTTGATCTATCTTAAAATCTGGCTTCTGTGAAACTAGGCTAAAGGTTGAGGTTAAATAGTCTCAGCTATTCTGGTTGGAGGACCATAAAAGGAGTAAATTAGAAAAGCCATTAAAATAACCTTATGAATTCAGAACATTTAAAATGGGGATTGAATAATTTCCTATAAGAAAGACATTAATAATTGTAGCATAAAACAATATGCTTAGCTGGTTGAAGATTGTTCTAATGAGGCCAAGGTCATAGATTCATATAAAGGCCAATTAGCTTTGAATTAAAAAGAAATCTCCTCATGATAATGGATGCTACTTTTAATTTGGGTTTTTACAAATATGTGCTATAGACATATGAGAAGTAGGTAAAAGACTGAAGCAGCTAAGATCATGTATGTATGGATCTGGGGAAGTAATTTAAAGTACATATATCATTAATAGATGAGATACTACCACCTAGGTAATTTCATTCATTTTTATCAATTCAAACATACCAGTTAGAAAGCCCATATTTCTCTCTCAGGTTTATCTACTAGATAAGGCATTGGATAAACATGTTCTTTCATAGTAATAGTCAGGTTGGTAGCTATTTGGTGACAGTTTATTTCCCTTTCCCCACTTCCCATGTGGGTTATGTTTCAGACCAGCCACAAAGCTGAACAAACATGATTAGATACTGTAAACACAACGGTACCTGGCCCAGACAGGGACAAGACAAAATAAAGAGTATTTGGGACTTTGGTGACCTTAGCAGACTAAATAAACACATCTGCAGGGAAGTGTTGCTCATAGACTGCCAGATTTCAGCCTTTGTGCTAATGGCCAGCATTTCCAGGGCTGGATCTTTGCCACTAAGTTTTCAAACATTAAGTGAGCAATAGTCAAATAAAATGAAATCCACTTAGATTTTCTAAGTGGTTTATCCAGTTAAGAATATGGAATGATGTCCATGTTAAGGCACAAACATATAATCAAATTTTCTATTTCTTTGCATTTTCTTAAGTTTTTATACCTTATATTAACAGATATAGATGATATTTATATATTTTTCTTATATTTATTTATATTTAACTATATTTTCATATGTATGTGTATATGTATATGTATATGTATATGTATACACACACACATATACATCCACTAAATTTTATACAAATACATGGAATTTTCCCAAAGGCAATGTCATTGATATTACTCTTTCACTAGCTGGTATCAGGCATAGTTAGACTCATTAAAGCAAAGTTCTATTTTGAAAGTGAGTTTCTATTCATTCAAATACACCTTCCAGGATACAAAAGGATGATTTTAATTTAACACTATTAAGGTCCCAAACTGTGCTAATTTACTAAGATGAGAGGTCTACTTCTAAAAAAAAAAAAAAGCTTACTTTTTAGCACTTTTATATAATAGACTCAATATCAATTTTATCATATTATAAGCAGTCTACTAAGTGGACTATATACCAAATTCAATATATAACCATGCATCTTAGAAAAATAAAGTGAAAATTGAAGTAATACACCTGATGCTAGTAATTCTTGTATTTTGAATAATGCCACTTAGTTAAAATGCTTTAAACCTTTAAAAAATTTATACTATACTCACTATTATATTGGTTATTTTCTTTGAAGAGATGCTGGAGATGAGGGTGTTGGAGACCTCAGCATTCAGGTCTTCATGAACCAGGTCACCTTGGAATAGAAAATCGAGTCACATGAGCATAGGATCAATTCCCAGGTCAGGGGAGGTGTATGGGGGAAAAAGGAGCCCAAAAATTAACCAAGAGGGAGACATGGAGGAATCATGTACAGACATACAATAACTAAAAAATACACACTGAAGGAGACACCAAGGGCATGACAAGTTTAAAGAAGGTACAGTAAACATTGGGTCAAATAAAGCAAGGAGGTCCCATAAAATAAGGACTAACAGCTCTTCTTTTTTCAACATGCAGAAAGTCATTAATAATTTTTGCAAAAGGAAATGTACTAGGGACCTTAAAAAGGTCAAGGTATTAGAGGGGAAGCAGAAGCCTGCTTGCTATGAATTATAGAAAAAATGGAAGACAAAGTTTTTGTTTTTAATTTAATGCAGAAATGGGTTTCTAAGCACATTAAATTGATTGAAATAATTTGTTGAAGTTTCTAACTCCTTCACTGTAAGCTTTTCAAAGGCAGAAGTATGACATTTATTTTTTGTCCTTGCTTTGGAGTGAGTATTCAGTAATTCTTTGCTGAATTTTTGTGAATATTAAAAAAGAAAAAGATGTACATGCCTAAAAGTATTTACATAAAGAGCTTTTGGTTGTCAATCAGAGGGATGAAGTAAATGACCAATATCACCTTTGTTTGTGAGGTCTTTGCTTTGTTTCTCTTTTAATATAACAGAGGATCAAGTAGTATTAACAATTGTTAGCTTACTTATGTTACTTAAATTTCCTAGGAATATCTATGCTCCTCTGTTTATTAATTTAAAAAAACCCATAAAATATTTTAAAATGTCTTCAACTGAAATTTTCCCCAATGTCATCACCCCTAGATACAAAGCAAATATTTGTCTATAACAAAGCCTAAGTTTTAAAAGTTTTGGGTCACAATCTTTTCCACATTATACTATATGTCTGCCATACTCTCTGTATTCAAACTTTTAAATTATTTTGATGCATGGTTGGTTTCAATATGACACTGCATCTAGCTCAATCATAGCTTCATTAGGTAAATTCACTTTGTTTTGCAACTGGACTAAAAATGAAACTTAGATGTTCTGACTTTAAGATATATCTATATATCTCTATCTATCTACATCTATCTATATCTATTTCTATCTATCTATCTATCTATCTATCTATCTATCTATCTATCTATCTATCTATCGTGAAACTGAGAAAGTGAGACAAGAAAATTAAGCAAGGCCAAACTGTTTGGACAACTTATAGCCAGCTGGTGAATCACAAGAACTTATCTCCTCTAACCAAGGACACTTGAGAGTAAATGGTTTATACCCACCTCCCTGACCAGAAAATACATAGCTTAAATCTTCTCAGTCTGGATAAAGATCAGAGAGCTAATTAATGCAATCTGTGCCAGCTAAGCCCAAGGACAGAAGAAGTCAGGGGAATAGATAACAAAAGCTCCATTAAAAACCAGACACAGCTAAAATAAAACAGTATAGCAGACCAAAGAATATTCCCAAACCCCGCTATGTGCTCATTGCAGCACATCAGCCATATTAAAAATGCACCTGGAAAGCTGATGAATACTCAGCTGAAACCTTCCCCTAAGATTCTTACCTGCAGAAGAATAAAAAGCTTTCATGACAAAGACTCAGGGTGGGCTTGCTCTAGAGCAGGCCCATGCCCTTTCTTGGGCATAAACTTTCCACTTTCTTCTAAACTCTAAGGGTCCCCAAGAGATTTGCAGCCAGGGAAGCAGTAAGCAGTGGCAGCTCAACCTGGGCTTACCCCCAATCCTGTCCCCAAGGCCCCCCTTTCTCTGACTCACCAGGGAGCCTAAAGGCAGTCTCGCTTTGGCTCCCTCTTTTCCTATAACTTTTCTAGGGAGCCAAAGCAGAGCATTGCCTAGGCTCTTTCCTATTATATTTTCTACCTTAAATTCTTCCTTTGTTTCACTCTCCCCAGCTTTAATTAATGGCCTCTCAAAATCACCCAGACTTGTGTTGTGAAATCTTTCCTACACAAAATCAAGAACCCACACACTACAGGTCAGCCTGAGGAAGACTCGCTCAGGGCTGGTCCCTGTGTGGTAACAACCTCACCCACAATTGGAAACTGAATTTACAAGATTTAACTCCCTTAAAGTTCTATAACTATTAAGTAGTAGAGTCTTTCTGACTTCTCATTTGGACATTTTATTCCAACAACTTTATACCAAGTTACACAATATCACAAGGGAACACAGCAATTGGTTTGAAAATTAATGTTAAGGTAAAGGGTGAGAAGCTGCAATGGACTGTATTGTTTTTCCTCGATATGCATATGTTGAAGTAACAAACAATGTGATTGTTTTTGGATAAGACTTTTGGAGGAAAGTAAGGTTAAATGAGGTCATAAGGATGGGATCTTAGTCTGCTAGGACTGGTGGTCTTAGAAGAAGAGGAAGAGATCTCTCTCTCCCTCTCCCCCTGCAGAGAGGACAGAGAGAGAAGGCAGTGGTCTGCAGGCTAAGAAGAGGTCAGTTACCAGAATTTGACCATGCAACCAATCTGATCTTGGACCTCCAGTCTCCTGAATTGTGAAAAAAATAAATTTCTGTTAAGTTTCCAGGTCTATGGTATATTGTAATTGTATCCTGGAGGGACTAACACAGAAGGAAATACTATAACCTGTTTTACTATCTCTAAAGAAGAAATAAGGGGGAAATTGATGCAATCACTCTAGCCAAAACATTTCTTGTAGATATATTTTCATACCAGGTTTATGAATTTTCCAGTTCTGTTAATTCTCCCCTCATTCACCCACTTCTGAGTCATTTCAGATATCTTATGAGAAACAAAGGTAGCTTTATAAATCTGAGCAAGGAAATCCTTACATGTTCAGAAAATTTCCCTGCCAAACAATGAAAATGGTAGGCATGTAGAACTTTAAACAATCATCAGCAGATAAAAAAATTTTAAGTCTTACTTAACACAACAGATAGAAAGAAGGAGCTCCTACCCTTCACGACCGCATGGATGGAACTGGAGAGCATTATGCTAAGTGAAATAAGCCAGGTGCTGAAAGACAAATACCATATGATCTCACCTATAAGTGGAACCTAATCAACAAAATAAACAAGCAAGCAAAATAGAATCAGAGACATGGAAATAAAGAACAAATTGACAATGACCAGAGGGGAGGGGTAAGGAGGGTAATAGGGAAAAGAAAGGGAAGGGTCATCAGGAAACATGTATGAAGGACCCATGGACAAAGTCAAAGGGGGTAAGATCGAGGGTGGGAGGTGGGGGGTTTGGGGGGACTGGTGGGTGAGAATGGAGATAACTGTATTTGAAAAACAATAAAAATAATAATAAAATATAAAAATAAAATCTAACTTTAAATTTTTTGAAAACACATTTGAGTTACAGTACAACAATTTTTCATGCTGATGGCTTCATAAATACAGAAAGCACTTCCTTAGTTATCCCCCATCTACTGCCTAGTTTATTCACTATGCTGAGTTCCCATTGATTCAAAAATATAAAGTAGGAATTGAGAATTGGGCCAATGGGTAGGAAAACTTAAAAGTAAACATCCTTGAATTTGATGCAAGGCTGTTCTATAGATACATAATTAAATAATTAAAATAACTATTAATATGCATTTGCATAGAGGAATACATTTTTATGTGGATTTCCACATTGACTATATATACATATACACAGTGTTTTAAACGCATAAGTAATATAACTGCTCCTAGTTAAATTAAACTGACTAGCAGAAGTGGATGTTGACTGCTGTCTATACTTGCCTCTATTAATAACAGAATTTTAACAAATGTTAAAGTCAATTTTGCTAATCAAGTATGGTATTTATAAAGATTTTAAACCTGTACCCAAGTTAAAAACATATTTTAAAAAGACAAAGTACAGATGCTATGTTATGAAATTCACTGAGGGAAGTTGATAAAAATTTCTTTGGAAGTTCTCTCTAATAATGCCGATATAGTTTGTAAAACACTGTATCATTTCTACATAATTGTCCTCGAATTACTCCACCTGAGGCCTAATGTTGCCACAAAATGGGCAACATTTAATGATAATTCAATCTATTAATGTCAGTTTAACACCTAAGAGTTCTTGAAAAGCTAAGTTAAACTACATTTAATCAGCAGTATTACACTGCTGCTATTTAAAAACATGAATGACTGTTTCTTTAAAAAAATAGCATTTCTCATCATTTATGTCAGATTTGCATAGTTGCAGAGTTCTTTGAAAAGGCAAGGACATACTTTACTTCAAGTTATTTTTCCATTCCTTAAGTAATTATTAAAACTTTATTCAAGAACTTTAATTCTGACACTATTTTATGTAAAAGTAGAGCTATGTTGATGTGATGTAGAAAGTTTTTTTTAGTGAAAAATGAATCTTGCTCCTTTAATTTTTAGTAAAATCTACTGATAGATCTGTACAGCCCACCCAATTCAAGGGTAGTTTTTACTAAAATAATGTATTATGTTATTTTCAAAATAATGGATCAAAGTCTTTTGCTTTTTAAAGAAAATTATCCATATATATAATTACCCAAAGCTCTACATAGAACAGTAACATATAAATAAATTACAAATGATAAAACATTTGGTTTTTTGTATCAGTCTCTTTAGAGCTTGAGAATGAGTCACTGAGGTCATACTTCCAAGAATTTTCTCATGTTAAGAATCACCTAGAGGCTTGTGGAAAATAAAGAAACTTGGTACCCCAAGAAATTCACTAAACCAGAATTTCATCAGGGAGAGATATTTCCCCTTTCTAAATATTTTTTAGAAATTTTAACAAAAAATTTTAAACAAAAAATATAGATTAATATAATAAATTGCCATTCTTCAATGTTCAACTCTGATAAAAGAAGATGATGTTTAATATATCATGTTCTTCCCAATTTGTATGATTTGGGGATGATTCCAGACATCATATCAGTTCATCTACATATTTCAAAATGTATCTCATTAACTAAGGCTCTTCTTGTAACATAATAACATTACAATAACTAAAAACCACCAGAGTTTACTAAATATCATTTTATAGCTAGTCATTTTTCAAATTTTCTATTATTTCACAGATGCATTCTTGATGGTTTGTCTGAATCAAAACACACCAAGATTATATAATTCACTTGGTTCGTATATCCTTTAAGTCTTTTAATTTATAGACCTCCCTTTTTTTCTTACAATGTGTTTGTTGAAGGTGAGTATGTATTTTAATAAGAGTGTGCCCTGATTTTTGTCAGAGAAGCTCGGGAAGCTTAGAGCAGGGGGATTTAGCTCAGGGTATGGCATGTGCTCTCTTTGTATCGATTGTGCTTGCCTTTATGACTGCCTTACCTTAAACCCTAGCCACAGTAGTTGACTTTTCTGTTACTTGTTGCTCCATGTGTGGAGCACTGATAATACCTGTTGTCTTCTTCACAAGCATGCTCTGAAGATTAATGAGCTAGTATCGATAAAGCACTCTGAACTTGGGAGAAGAAAGACATATTTAAAAAGCTTGTAAGAACCTTTCAGCCTCTTCTTCAGGAGAGTGAACACTCTCCTCTAGCAAATGTACACTAGCCTATGTAAATTGTGCATTAGTGATGCAAATGATGGATACAAATCAAATTCTTTCAAACTAAAGAACTATAAATTACCAGGATGGAAGGATGGCTAGACAGACAGATAGAGGTATAGTATCATGTACAGAACAAAATAACTCATTTATACATTTAACTGTTTTCCCACATGGTTAGACTAATAGTCTAAATTTTTTCTTTGATATGTCTGAAAGTACTCTAAAATTAATATAATCTTTCATCATAAATAATAAAACAAAAACTATTAAATTCTAAAATATAGATTGTTCATATAATCTTTTTTTTTAATTTTTTTTTTAAGATTTTTTTTTCTTTTAGATTTTTTTTTTTTATTTATTTATCTTTAGAGGGTAAGGGAAGGAGAGAAGGAGAGAAACATCAATGTGCGGTTGCCTCTTGTATGTCCCCTGCCGGGAACTGGCCTGGCAACCCAGGCATGTGCCCTGACTGGGAATTGAACCGCGATCCTTCGGTTCGCAGGCCCGCGCTCAATCCACTGAGCTACACCAGCCAGGGCTGTTCATATAATCTTATTGCCAATAAATTTTAAATTTGTATAAACACATCATATAGAATCTATGGTATTTAAAATGTATTAGTAGTGAAGGGTCTGTACTATCATCCTACATAAAATCATATTTGTAGTTAAAGAGTCATCTTGGTAAATACAGGGAAGACAATGGGACTGAAAGCAAGGAAATCTCTGGTTTTAATATTTGTAAAGCAATTAAAGTATATATCTGGAGTATGTCACGTTAGCTCTGAGCTACAATATATTACAATAAACAAGTTGTTCTTCCTAATTCTAAAACTCTGAATTAGGGGAAATACTTTTCTATTGAAAGGCATTCTTTATTGCATTTTTATCAGTTGCTGCATTTCTGTTCAACTAAAATTAAGACTCAAAAATAATGAGAAATGTAGAGTGCAATTTAAATTCAAACTATTATCCCACTGTACTTCAGCTGCTGTGTGCTGATGAATTATCCACTACGAAGTACTTATTTATAAAATCATAGTCTTAGGGAACTCACCTGATGAGTATCTCCTTAGCTCATAAACTTCAACAGTAGTCATGTGGCAGGATTTATACTATTTGAAATTATTAAAGCACAGCCAGTAATTTTCTTTCAACTTATATAAAATAATTTATTATTTCAAAGCCATGGCTTTCTTACTAGAAAGCATATACAAGAAAAAAAAAAAAAAACCCCTGGAATTTTAGCAGTGAATGCTTAAATAATAGCCTTTCTTTCTTTTTTTTTTAAAGATTTTTATTTATTTATCTTTAGAGGGGAAGGGTAGGAGAGAGGGAGAGGGAGAGAAATATCAATGTACGGTTGCCTCTCGTGTGTCCCCCTCCGGGAACTGGCCTGCAACCCAGGCATGTGCCCTGACTGGGAATCGAACCGCGATCTTCTGGTTCGCAGGCCCGCGCTCAATCCACTGAGCTACACCAGCCAGGGCTTTTTTTTTTTTTTTTTCTTTCCTTTTAAAAGATAAATAATAGCCTTTCAAGTAACATTTTAAATAGGTCATCTGCATTTTGCATATCACTTAACATTTTACTATTGAAATGTCGGCCATGTTTCTCTTAAACAATGTCGTTATTGCTATCTATTCAAGTGAATGTTACACTGATATTTCTATTCCCTATTTTAAAGGCAGCAATCAGAAAGATTATCCACAAAGTAACAATAAAGTTAAATAGAATCAATGGATGACTATAGGAAGGAGAATTCTATTGCAAGTAGATTAAAACTAACATTTCTGTTCCCAATTCTGTTTTGAAGTCCTTATCTTAGAGGAGGATATGCAGCTAATGGGAGGCTTGACCAAAAGGGAAATATGAAAGACAATGAGAGGCTGCATTAATTAGGAAACAAAAATGGGTAAAATTAATCAAGAAACTTCCCAAATAAGTCAATAACTGACTTGGAATAGAAACATCTTGTTGGGGTTTCTCACCAGGGTAAAATCAAAGCCTATATAAGGAAGAACACAGGTGTCACTTCTTGAACTGTGTTCTTAATACAGTTCTTGAACTGTATGCATGCTTTTGTATTCAAGTATACTTTTGCCTAGCAAAGTGCTTCATAGTAGGCAAAACCAGAAATTCTGCCAGCCTGTCCCTTGGCCTCCGATTAACACAATGTAAAAGAAAAAAGTTATTTCCATTTTACAGTGGAGGAAACTGAGTTTTCAGGCTACAAGGACAGGGATGTATTGCTGTGCCTTTCTAGCTACACCTCTGGTGTAGTGAAATGGCCAAACATTCTGACAGCACTTCCTTTCTTTTTATCTTCAGAATCCAAGACACTTGCTCTTCTTTCTTTGTTTTTTCTTTTTTTTTTAATTTTTGAATTCAGTTGTCTTTTTAAAATTAAATTTATTGGGGTGACACTTGTTAATAAAATTATATAGGTTTCAATTGTACAATTCTATGATACATCATCTGCCCATCACCCAAAGTCAAATCACCTTCCATCATCATATATTGTCTTTCTTTACCAATTACTACCCCCTACCCCCTTCCCTTCGGTAACCACCATACCGTTGTCTGTTTCTATGAGTTTTTATTTATTTCCTTGTCTGTTCATTTGTTACTTTCAGTTCTATCCCTCATATGAGTGAAATCATATGGTTCTTGACTTTTTTCTGTCTGACTTATCTTGTTTAGCACGATATTCTCAAGATCTATTCATGCTTTTCATTCTCATCACCAATAAACAACAAAGCTTTCAGATCTGCAATATCTCTCAGATGCTATAGGAACACTGAGATGCATAAAAAGCAAAGCACATCTTGGACTCCTGACTTTCTGATATAGATTATAAACTTCTTGGAGCAGAGAATATGTTCATTTAGCTGCACAAATATAGCATCTTATTCATAGTGTTTATTTTTTTTAATCTGTTCATTGTTGAATGTTTACAACCACAATTGTTTACCACATGTTACTATGTATCCTTTGGTTTACTTCTGTTCTTTATTTTTTTCCTCTTTTATTTTTACTTTATTTAAATTCTTGTTTACTCTATTACAGTTGTCCCAATATTTTGCCCTCAGCCCTCCTCCACCTAGCATACACCCGACTCCTACAATCAATTCCCATGTTGTCCATGTCCCCGGGTCATTCATACATGTTCTGTGATTAATCCCTTCCCCTTCTTTCCACCATTCCTCCCTTTCCCCTGGCAGCTGTCAGTCTGTTCCGTGTCACCACGTCTCTAGTTCTCTTTTGCTCACTATTCTATTAGGTTCATTAGAATCCTCTTATAAGTGAGATCATATGGTATTTGTATTTTACTGACTGATTTATTTCACTTAACATAATAGCCTCTACGATGTTGCAAAGTGTAAGAATCCCTTCTTTCTTTCTTCTGCATAGAATAGCATTGTGTAAATGTACCACCATTTTTTAAATCTATTCATTTATTGATGGGCATTTAGGCTGTTTCCAATATGTGGCTATTGTATATTGCACTGCTATATGAACATAGGGTGCATATGTTCTTTTGAATTGATGTTTCATAATTCTTAGTGTATATTCCTAGAAATGGAATTTCTGGGTGAAAGGTATTTCAATTTTATATTTTTAAGGAAATTCCATATTATTTTCCACAGTGGCTGCACAAGTCTGTAGTCCCAACAACAGTGCACCAGGATTCCCTGTTCTCCATATATTTGCCAGTGCTTGTTTGTTAATTTATTGATGATAGCCATTTTGATAAGTGTGGGGTGATATCTCATTTCGGTTTTAATTTTCAACTCTCCGATGGCTAGTGATGTTGAGCATGTTTTTCATATGTATATGGGCCATCTGTATGTCCTCTTTGGAGAAGTGTCTATTCAGATCCTTTGCCTATTTTTTAAATTGAATTGTTTTCCTAGTGTTGAGTTATTTGAGTTCTTTACATATTTTGCAGATCAAACCCTCATCTGAGGTATAATTGGCAAATATATTTTCTATACAGTTGGTTCCCCTCTCATTTTGATGCTGGCTTATTTAGCTATGCAGAAGCTCTTCAATTTGATGTAGTCCCATTTGTTTATTCTTCCCTTTATTTCCCTTGCCCTAGGAAATAATATCAACCAAAATATTGCTACACAGGATATCTGAAATTTTACTGCCTATGTTTTCCAACTAGGACTTTTATGGTATCATGACTTATATTTAAGTCTTTTATCCACTTTGAGTTTATGCTGGTGTATGGTATAAGTTGATGATCTAGTTTCATTTTTTTTTTGCATGTACCAGTGTTGTTCTCCCAACACCATTTATTGAAGAGGCCATTATCACTCTATGGTATACTCATGCCCCTTTGTCAAATATTAATTGGCCATAGAGACATGGGTTTATTTCTGGGCCCTCTATTCTGTTCCATTGACCTATGTGTCTCTTCTTATGTCAGTATCAGGCTGTTCTGATCATAGTAGCCTTATAGTATAGTTTGATATCAGGTATTATGATCCCTCCAACTTTTTTCTTATTTCTCAAGATTGCTGTGGCTATTTGGGGTCTTTTTTTTTTTTTTTTGGTTCTATATAAGTTTTTGAAGTATTTGTTCTAGATCTGCGAAATATGCCATTTGTATTTTAATTTTAATAGGCATTGCATTGAATCTATAGATTGCTTTGGGTAGTATGGACATTTTAATGATGTTAATTCTTCTAATCCATGAACACAGTATATACTTCCATTTATTTGTATCTTCCTCAATTTCTTTCTTCAATGTTCTATGGTTTTCTGAGTTGAGGTCTTTTACATCCTTGGTTAAATTTATTTCTAGGTACTTTATTTTTTTGTTGCTATAGTAAATGGGATTTTTTCTTAGTTTCTTTTTCTGATAGTTCATTGTTGGTGTACAAAAATACCATTAATTTCTGAGTATTGACTTTGTGCCCCACTACTTTTCCAAATTGACTTACTAGGTGGCAAAATTCTTTGGTGGAGACTAAAAGGTTTTCTATATACACTTCCATATTGTCTGCAAATAATGACAGTTTTATTTCCTTCTTTCTTATTTGGATACCTTTTATTTCTTATTGTTGTTTGATTACTGTGGCTAGGCTCTCTAGTACTATGTTGAATAAGAGTGGTGCAAGCAGACACCCTTGTCTTGTCCTGATCTTGAGAGAAACACTTTTAGCTTTTGCCCATTGAGTATGATGTTGACAGTAGCTTTTTTGTTTATGACCTTTACTATATTGAGGTATGCTCCCTCTATTCCCACTTTACTGAATGTTTTGATCATAAATAGGTGCTGGATTGTTTTTTCTGCATCTATTGGTATGACCATGTGATTTTGTCTTTTATTTTGCTTATGCGATGTATCTCATTTACTAATTTGTAAATACTGTACCATCTCTTTATTCCTGGAATAAATCCCACTTGATCATGGTATATGATCTTTGTAATGTATTGTTGGATCTGGTTTGCTAGTATATTGTTGAAGATTTTAGCATTTATGTTCATCAGAGATATTGACCTGTAATTATATTTCTTTGTTGTGTCCTTACCTGGACTGGCATCACAAAAAGAGTTTGGGAGTCTTTCCTCTTCTTGATTTTTTTTTTTTTTTTTTTTTTTTTTTGGTAATTTTGAGGATAGGTATAAGTTCTTCTTTGAATGTTTGGTAACATTCAATTGTAAAGCCATCTGGTCCAGGGCTTTTTTTTGTGCCAGTAGTTTTTTGATTACTGGCTCTATTTTGCTAGTTTTAGTCTCTTCAGGTTTTCAGCTTTTTCCTGATTGGGTTTTGGAAGATTGCATGTTTCTAGAAATTTATCCATTTCACCCACGTCATCCAAATTCTTGGCATGTAGTTATTCATAGTAATTTCTTACACTCTTTTGTATTTCTGTGGTATTAGTTGTTACCTCTCCTCTTTTATTTCTGATTTTAGTTGTTTGGGTTCTCTCTCTCTCTCTCTCTTGGTTCATTGATTCTTTGAATTGTTCTTTTTAGTCTCCATGTCATTTGATTCTGCCCAATCTTAATTATTTCCTTTCTTCTACTTGTTCTGGGCTTTGTTTGTTGTTGTTACTGTAGTTCTTATAGATGTACAGTTAGATTGTTTATTTGATACTTTTCTATGATCTGTAGGTAAGGCTGTGTTGCTATGAACTTCCCTCTCAGGACTGCCTTTGCTGTTTCCCATAGGTTTGGAGTTGTGTGTTCATTTACATTTGTTTCCAGATACTTCTTGATTTCTTCCTTGATATCATTGTTAACCCATTCATTATTTAACAACATGTCATTCAATCTCTATGTATTTGAATATTTTTGAGATTTTTTTCATGAGGTTGTTTTCTAGTTCCTAGCCATTGTGATCTGAGAATATGCTTGATATAATTTTAGTTTTCTTGAATTTTTTATGACTCATTTTGTACCCTACATATGTTCTATCTTTGAGGATGATCAATATGCATTAGAGAAAAATGCATATTTTGCCTTTTGGGTGTGAAATGTTCTGTAAATACCAATTAAGCCATTTGATCTAGAATGTTGTTAAATGCTGTAATATTTTTGTTGTTTTTTTCGTTCAGAATATCTATCCATTGTTGACAGTGAGGTGTTAAAATCTTCTGCAATGATTATATTGTTGCCTGTCTCTTTGTTAAAGTACTCTAATATTTTCTTTATATATTAAGGTGCACCTATATTGGGTGTATATATGTTTATAAGAGTTATATCCTGTTGTTGGACTACTCCCTGAAGAATTATGTATCGATCTTTGTCTCTTGTTGTTGCTTTTGTTTTGAAGTCTATTTCATCTGATTATAATTAATGCTACCCCAGTTTTTTTAATGCCCATTTGCATGGAATATTTTTTTTATCCCTTTTAATTTTAGACTGTTCTGACATGGGTCATTTTTTCTTATCCATTCAGCTACCTCATGTCTTTTGATTAAAGCATTTACTTCACTTATGTTTAAAGTTATTATAATTTTTTGCCTACATTTATGTTTATTAAAAACTGACATAAACAAAACCCTTAAAAATAATATCTCAATGCACACATTACTTTGAAACAGTAATTTTAAGAGTTATTATCATTATGAAACCCTCTTCCTCTGCCCTAGCCACATCCTCTTCCTCTTCCTGCAATAGCTTCTTCTTTTTTAGATTTTACTATTGGTTCAAATTCACAAGTAATGTATCTAGAGGTAAACTGTCTGGCAGAATAAAATATTGAATGTTATTTCCTCGACTACTCAGTGTTTCCAGCTGTATGAGTTCACGGTTCCTCAGGGTCATTTTCCCAGCTACAAATGAGCACGCATGCTGACATCTACCTGTGATTGTTCCATGGACCTGTCTTCCATTCTTTGATTAGATGCTTCAATTTCATGACTCACTTTCATCAAAAATCTCATGAGCTTCATCCTAACGGAACTGTATTGTTTTCAGTCCAAGAGTGTATGAAAAACAATAGAGGACTCACAGACTGGGATATGAATGGCCAGAAATGCCTACTCCCTAAAGTTATTATTGATAAGTACTTATTCATTGACATTTTTCCCTTTGTATTTGTGTTCCTCTCTCTCTCTCCTTCACTGTTTCTATTTCTTCTAAAAGGGTCCCTTTCCACTGAGCCACGCAGGAAAATCTCAGATATTACACGCAGCAACATTTTTACTGATATGTCCCCTAAAGCAAGGGACATAAAGGAAAGAATAAACAAATGGGATCTCATCAAAATAAAAAGCTTCTGCATGGCCAAGGAAAACAGTATTAAAATAAAAAGAGAACCGACTGTGTGGGAAAACATATTTGCCAATGATATCTCAGATAAGGGTTTAATCTCCAAAATATACAAAGAACTTACACGACTCCACTCTAAGAAGACAAGCAACCCAATTAAAAAATGGGCAAAGGACTTGGGCAGACACCTCTCCAAGGAGGACATACAGAGGATCCAGAGACACATGAAAAGATGCTCGATATCGCTAGCTATCAGAGAGATGCAAATTAAAACCACAATGAGATACCACTTGACACCAGTCAGAATGGCCCTCATAAACAAAGCAACAAACAGCAAGTGTTGGAGAGGTTGTGGAGAAAAGGGGACACTAGTGCACTGCTGGTGGGAGTGCAGACTGGTACAACCACTATGGGAAACAGTATGGAATTTTCTAAAAAAACTAAAAATGGATATACCTTTTGACCCAGCAATTCCATTGCTAGGACTATGTCCTAAGAACCCTGAAACACCAATCCAAAAGAAACTATGCATCCCTATGTTTATAGCAGCACAATTTACAATAGCCAAGTGTTGGAAGCAACCTAGATGCCCATCAGTAAATGAATGGATCAAAAAACTGTGGTACATTTATACAATGGAATTCTATGCAGCAGAAAGAAAGAAGGAGCTCCTACCCTTTGCGACAGCATGGAAGGAATTGGAGGGTATCATGCTAAGCGAAATAAGCCAGGCAGTGAAAGACAAATACCATATGATCTCACCTTTAACAGGAACCTAATCAACAAAACAAACAAACAAGCATAATATAAACAAAGACACTGAATTTGAGAACAGTCTGACAGTGTCCAGAGTGGGAGGGGAGGGAATTTCAGGGGAAAAGGGGAAGGATTTACAGGAACAAGTATAAAGGACACATGGACAAAAACTATGGGGGGGGGGTGGAAATGGGAGGGAGGTGGGGAGGGTTGGGGTGGCGGGTTGGGGTGAGAATAAAAGACAGAAAACTGTACAAGATCAACAATTAAAATAAAAATTAAAATAAATAAATAAATAAATAAATAAATAAAAGGGTCCCTTTACCATCTCTTGCAGTGCTGGCTTGGTGGAGATGTACTGTTTTAGCCTTCTTTTGTCTGTGAAGCTCTTTATTTCACTTTCTGTTTTAAATGAGAACCTTGCTGGATAGAGTAGTCTTGGTCACCAATACTTGCCTTTCATTACTTGGAATATTTATTGCCAGTTCTTTCTGGCTTGCTGTGTTTCTATTGAGAAATCAGCTGCTACCCTTATCAGAGCTCCCTTGTACATTACTTCTTGTTTCTCCCTTGCTTCCTTCAAGATTCTCTCTTTGTCTTTAAATTTTGCTATTTTGGGGAAAGGATTTTTAGGAACATCTATAAAGGACACATGGATAAAACCAAAGGAAGGCAGGATCAAGGGTGGGAGGTGGGGGTGGCTTGGGTGGGGGAAATGGTAGAAGGGGGAAATGGAGACAACTGTAGTTGAACAAAAACTTAAAAAATAAATAAATAAATTTTTCCATTTTGATTGTTATGTGTCTTGGAGTAAGCCTTCTTGGGTTCATCTTGATTGGGGCTCTCTGTGCTTCCTGTACTTATATTACTTTTTCCTTAACCAAGTTAGGGAAGTTTCACATCATTATTTTTCAAAGAGGTTTTCTATCCCTTGCTCCTTTTCTTTTCCTCCTGATATTCCTATGATACAAATATTGTTACATTTCACGTTATCCTGAAGATCCCTTAAACTATTCTCATTCTTTTTGGGTCTTTGTTTTTCATTTTGTTGCTCTGTCTGGGTGTCTTTTTTCTACCTTGTCTTCCAACTTGCTGATTTGATCCTCTGCTTCATCTAGCCTGATTTTAATTCTTTCTTATGTGTTCTTCATTTCAGATATTGCATACTTCATTTCTAACTGGTTTTTATTTGTAGTTTCTATATCATTTTTTATGCTGATGTAGTTACCACTAAGTTCTTTGTAGTTCTTACTAAGTTCCTTGAGTATCCTTAAAACCATTGTTTTTAAAAATATGGAATTGCTTCACAAATTTGCAAGTCAACCTTGCATAGGGGCCATGCTAGTTTTCTCTGTATCATTCCAATTTTAGTATATGTGCTGCCAAAGTGAACACTACTTTTATTCTTTAAAGCTTTTTCTGATTAATTTTATATCTCAGAAGTGATTCACTTGTGTGTCACTTGCCATGAGCATTTCTGGTAGCTCTAATCAAATTCAATACTGTTTCTTTCATTCCAGAAAGCATATTAGAATGAGAATGAGAAAGTTTGACATTTTTATATCTATAAGCTCAGAACTATTTTCATCAATAGTTTCTTTCTTTCTTTCTTTTTTTCCTGCCAGTAACAAATTCCTTGTGACTCACCTCAGAGCCACTAGGGTCCTGTAGTCAAAACCAGTGTTTGTATACTACAAATCTGAGAGCTTGAGTTCAACCCATGGGAATCACTGCACTTCTACAATTGTATGACTTCTTCTCCACATCACTACTACCCTAAAATAGGGGCTACTTGACAATATTCCTATAAGCTCTGACTAAAATTGGAGACCTGTCTTGAAACCTGTTTCTGTATCTAAGCCACAAATGGGTCCTGCTGAAACTTTATGTCCACAACTGCTGATATTGGCTGCTCCTGTGCCTGCCATTCTGGGCTTTGCTTGCTCTGCCCCTAGATTACACATAACAAGGTCTTTCTTCCTAACCTTTTAAAATGCTCTTCTTATTTTGGACATAATCTCTATTGGTTGTCTCATTTCAGAAATACCAAATCACTTCATTCTCTATCAGATGTGTCTACTATGTTTGAATTTCTTAACTCTCAACTCCTCTCTCTCTCTCTCTCATTATCTCCCTGTCTTGTTATCAATTGTGGTGTGGCATATAAGACATGATTGTATTTTCTATCCTTATCTTGTTCTCTTATTTTTCAAATTTTAGAAAAAAGCAGCCTAAAATTCATGTTCAGTAACTAAAAGATTATTATGATAATCTTTGCATCTGCGTTGGAATTTGTGGCATTGTTATATCTAAATATTTCTTCATATATGTATGTCAGAATTTTTGGCTGTAATATATCTGAATATTTTCATCATATAAGGAAATGATTTTTTTAGAGAAATAAAAAGGCAGATCTCTTTACTATATTCTCTTCTAGTGGTAGGAAAGATAGGACAAATATTGTTTTGTAAAATTATATTCCAGAGCACTAATTAAAGATTTATTTCATGTGCAAATAAACCACATGTCCCTGCATTCTTTATGGAGATGCTTTACATTTTCTAATTATTTCTTTTACACATTCATTAATAACACAGAACAGTGCAGTCTGCATTAAGCATTTTCATAAATATGAAATATCCAGCTTCCACAGTGTTGAATCAACATTTTCAATATAATTATGAGTACTAACTGCACTCTGCAAAAGCTCAGGTATCATGAGTATGTTTCTAATTGTACACATGCATGTGCATATATATACATATGTGTGCACATGTCCTGAGCAGCCATATGTTTTTATCTTTATTATCACATCTATTATTAAAAATTGAAAGGTTATTGCTTAAAAGATATTGCTTAATTTTGAAAAAGCATTATCATCTCATCGACTTAACACTATGATGATAATTTATGATGAATTTTATCCACAAATCTTGTTTTTATTGATAATTCTACATGATCATAATTTTTTAATAATGTCAAAGAATAACATGTTTTTCACATGACTCCACTTTAGGAAGACAAATAATTAAAAAATGGGCAAAGAACTTGAACAGACACTTCTCCAAGGAGGACATACAGAGGGTCCAGAGACATATCAAAAGATGCTCAGCATCACTAGCCATCAGAGAGATGCAAATTAAAACCACAACGACATACCACTTCACACCGGTGAGAATGGTCATCATAAACAAATCAACAAACAACAAGTGTTGGAGAGGCTGTGAAGAAAAGGGAATCCTACTGTACTTTTGGTGGGAATGCAGACTGGTTGCAGCCATTGTGGAAAACAGTATGGAATTTCCTTAGGAAACTAAAAGCAGAACTGCCTTTTGACCTGGCAATTCCATTGCTAGAATTATATCTTAAGAACTCTGAAACATCAATCCAAAAGAACCTATGCACCCCAATGTTTATAGCAGCACAGTTTACAATAGCCAAGTGCTGGAAGCAACCTAAGTGCCATCAGTAAATGAATGGATCAAAAAACTCACCTTTAACAGGAACCTAATCAACCAAACAAACAAACAAGCAAAATATAACCAAAGACACTGAAATTGGGAACAGGCTGACAGTGACCAGAAGGGAGAGGGGAAAGAATTTCAGGGGAAAAGGGGAAGGATTTACAGGAACAAGTATAAAGGACTCATGGACAAAAACTATGGGGGGTGGAAATGGGAGGGAGGTGGGGAGGGCTGGAGTGGGAGTAAAAGACAGAAAACTGTACAAGATCAACAATTAAAATAAAAAATTAAAAAAAAACTATGGTATATTTACACAATGGAATACATTGCAGAAGAAAGAAAAGAGGAGCTTCTACCATTTGTGATGGCATGGATGGAACTGGAGAGCATGCTGATAAGTGAAATAAACTAGGCAGTGAAAGACAAATAGCATATGATCTCACCTTTAAGTGGAACCTGATCAACAAAACAAACAAGCTAGCAAAACATAACCAAAGACATTGAAATTAAGAACAAATGAACAGTAACCAGAGGGGAAATGGGAGGAGATAATAGGGAGAAAAGGGTGAAGGGTTTTCAGGAACAAATATAAAGGACACATAGACAATAGCAAGGGGAGGGTGGAATCAGGGGAAGAAGGTGGGGATGACTGGGGGTGGGGAGAGGTGAGGGGGAAAGGCAGAAAATTGTACTTGAACAACAATAAAATAAAAAAAGAATAATATGTTTTTCTTTCTTTTTAATTAAGTTTTTATCTTACAAAATGTGCCTGTATTTTTAGGTTGATCAAGATATTTCTAAAAATTACATGTTGGGCTTTTATTTTAGATGGGTATCTAAATATAAAAATAAAGAATTATAGATCCAAATATATTTCTAAATAAAGCAAATAGACAAATATAATCGAGGTGATTCTGTTAATATTTCACATTCTCTGTTATTTGAGTACCATAACAGTCCATTGAGATCCCAACCTCCAACCATGTCTCAACAATTTTCTATAGACATATTTACAAATGCAATTTTTTAAATAAATTACATGTTGACCACTGCCTCCCATAGAAGCCTAACCATAGAGCTACAGAGAACTGTCAGAGTAGTGATATTTTAAGAAGGTTATGTTATAAAATATCGTTCCAATAGTTTCCAGTAAAAACACAGAATCTGATTAAAGATGATACTTTTTATTTACAATGTGAGATAATACCTATAAAATCATATAATATATAGCCTGCATAATTATATAGAGTACATAATACTTGGTAATGATAATAAACAACTGTTGCTGGTTTATGTATTTATTATACTATGCTTTTCTGTTATTTTAGAGGGTACTTCTTCTACTTATAAAAAAAGATTTGCTATAAAACAGTGTACTTGTTATGCTGGTAGTTGCCTCATACATCTCATGTTTACCAAGCCTTTCATTGCATCATTTTTTTGTGTGCATTTGACTTCATTTTGTGTCATTTTGTACAGTAACATGCTGTGCAGGCTTATAACCTAGGAGCAATAGGCTATACCATGTAGCCTAGGTGTGTAGTAGACTATACCATTGAAGTTTGTGTAAGTGTACTCTCTGATAGTCACAAAATGACGAAATAGGTTAAGGACAGATTTCTCAAACCATATCCTTGTCATTAAGCAGCACATGACTACACTACCCTCTGTCCTGGTGGACACCTATCTCACTGACCCAAACATCAAACCCCTATTCAGGAGGTTTCAGTCTGATTGTGATATGTAGAGTAGCTGATAACTGATCAAACTACAAAATACAATAAGGGAATATTTGACAGTCATTCTAATATGCTTCTACTGTCGACAAGGGTGGGGACCTAATAGCTATGCTAGACTATCCAATAATCTTTTAAAAATGTTTTAACATATGACAAATCATATTTTGATATATTGCAACTTTTGGTAGGGATTTCCTTTTTCTGAAAAGCATGTTTTTCAAAACTGGAGATTATCTAATCTATTTCTCTACTCCAGTTTGTTTCAAACTATTATCTTATTCCCATACCTATGATTTATTCTTCTATTTTCTACAAACTTTACATAAAAAATAGTTCGAATAGCAGTCTCATTACTTTTATTTAGCTTAAGCGAAAAGGATAATACAGTTCTGTTATTCTTTTATGTCTTCCTCTTAAAATAGAATTCACTACTTTTTTCAAATTTTCATTCATTGTGTTAAAGAAAATAGTGTACATGTAATAGAAAACAGTATATATTATATGTACATATGTGTATACATGCATTCATGCATATAATATGTATTATGTATTTATATATTATACATTTGTATAATATATAATATGAGTTTTAAAAATTCTTAAACATATTTCAGATGATTACAATCCAAAGAGTTGATATCAAAATATTATTCTTTGTACCCTATAAAGTATCTACAAAAGATTTACATGTCTGTGTCAATGTGAGTGTGCTTGTATCTCCAAAATATTTTAGAAGTCAAAATTTTCATTAAAAAATATTCTTAAGGATATATAGCAATAATTGAATTTCTGAAAAAAGTGACCATCATACAACTATTGTAAGCAAACCAACTTGAAAAAAATTCTTGGGAAAACAACAAAAGCTCACTTTCACCAATGAGTGTTGGGCTAAGCAGATAGTGACTTGGAAGCTTTGTCAATAGATAAAAAAGATGGTAGCAAAGGTGGTAAATATTTTAAAGGAAGAGAGTGGAGTATGATGAAATGTTTCACATGGACATTAGGATATTATAGATTTCAAAATAGGAATTGTCATTTTTGGTCATGAAGGAATGATTTGTACTGGACTAGCTTTTTCACTGAAAACAAGTTTAAAAGTGAATGTATGAAATCTAAGAAATGACTCTTTAAATGTTGTATATCAAGACTGTAACCATTGAGAGATAAGAGTAATGAATAACCAAGATCAGAGCAGAATTAAATGACATAGAGACTAAAAGAACAATTCAGAGGATCAACAAATCCAGCAGCTGGTTCTTTGAAAAGATAAAGAAAATCAGGAAGACTTTAAGCAGACTCATCGAGAAAAAAAGAGAGGGGGCCAAATAAACACAATCAGAAATGAAAGAGGAGAGATTACAACTGGTACCACAGAAATACAGAGGATTGTAAGAAATTACTATAAACAACTATATGGCAAGAAATTTGAAAACTTGGGTGAAATGGACAAATTTCTAGAAAAAATATAGTTTCCCAAAACTTAATGAAGAAGAAGCAGAAACTTTGAACAGCCTGCTAACAGGTGGTGAAATTTAAGTAGTAATAATAAAAAAAAATTTCTGGCACACAAAAGCCCTGGACTGAACAGCTTCACAGGAGAGTTTTACAAAACATTTAAGGAAGAGCTAATCCCCATCCTTCACAGACCATTCCAAAAAATCCAAGAAAAGGGAAGACTCCTAATTCTTTTTATGAAGGCAGTATCATCCTAATCCCAAAACCAGATAAAGACACAACAAAGAAAGAAAACTTCAAGCCAATATCACTGATGAATATAGATGCTAAAATCCTCAACAAAATATTGGCAAACTGCATCCAGCAATACATCAAAAAGATCATACACCACAATCAAGTGGAATTCATCCCAGGAATGCAAGGATAGTACAATATTCGCAAATCAATAAATGTAATACATTATATAAACAAAAGGAAAGACAAAAATCACATGATCATATCAATAGATTTGGAAAAAACATTTGGTAAGGTACAGCACCCATTTATGATAAAAACACTCAGCAAAGTGGGAATACAGGAAGCATACCTCAACATAATAAAGGCCATATACGAGAAGCCTACAGCCAACATTATACTCAATGAGCAAAAAATTAAAAGTTTTCCCACTAAGATCAGGAACAAGACAAGGATGTCCGCTTTCACCATTTCTATTCAATGTAGTATTGGAAGTCCTAGCCACAGAGATCACACAAGAAAAAGAAATAAAAGGTATCTAAATTGGAAAGGAGGAAGTAAAACTGTTACTGTTTGCAGATGATATGATAGTGTGTACATAGAAAACCCTATAGACTCCACCAAGAAACTACTCAACCTAATAAGTGAATTTGATAAAACAGCAGGAGTCATAGTCTATATTCAGAAATTGAAGGTATTTTTATATACTAACAATGAAATATCAGAATCAGAAATCAGGAAAAAAATCCCTCACCTTTAACAGGAACTTAATCAGCAAAACAAACAAGCAAGCATAATATAACCAAAGACACTGAAATTGAGAACAGGCTGACAGTCACCAGAGGGGAGAGGGGAGGGAATTTCAGGGGAAAAGGGAAAGGGTTTAGAGCAACAAGTAGAAAGGACACATGGACAAAAACTAGGGGGTATGGAAATGAGAGGGAGGTGGGGAGGGCTGGGGTGGCGGGTTCAGGTGAGAATAAAAGACAGAAAACTGTACAAGATCAACAATTAAAAAAAAAAAAAAAAAAGACAGTGAAGGCCATACTCTGTATGCAGGTTTCACCTAGCTGAAGAGACAGAACCTGGTGTTCAGAGTCACTGAAGTGATGGGAATGAGGAGAGTAGACCTCAGTGATGGGAGCTATGCAGAAAAGGAACTCCAGGGACTTCCACAGTCTTGGTGGAGGTACCCTTGAGGGATGTTTTGCCAAAAACTAGGGGCTTTCAAAGGCTGAGACCTTACAAGCTCTGGTAAAATGCCATTACTGGGGAAAAATAACTACTAGTAACCTGAACAGATGGTGGACTACCTACAATGTTGGAAAAAAGTATGAGTTCTGATCTGTGAGACTGAAAAAATCTCATTAAAAGCCTCAGGCATTTTCGAGACAACCTATAAAGGTAATACTAAGTTCTTGCTGCAAATCTAAAATATGTTGGGAAGAATCAGTTCAACATCCCCACTGTTGGCCTCGTTTTTTGTAACACCAATTTATATTTGATTTAAATTTGACTTTCAGCATTATCACTTTCTTTCTTTGCTGCACCTTCATTATTGCTGGCTCATTTCCTCCATCATTTGCCCCTTTTTGGAAAATGTCAGTTTTCCCATGGGAAACAAAAAAGGCGACACAGTTATACACTTGGCTGTCTGTGTGTCAACTTACATGTACAGTGACCAGTCCTCAGTACACTTTGAAAGAAGCGATATGTTGGTCACTGAAAATGGTGTGTATCTATCTTTTACTGGTTTGTAAACCTAAGAGCTAGGTTTGTACTTTATGCAAATATTCATAATTAGAACACCGTGGTAACTGAAATATTCACCATGTTGTGGAGGGGTAGGTGTTATTTAAATAAACTTGAATAAATGAAATCTGCGTATATTAGACTGTCTTATTAGCTTTTAACAAACATTTTTTACCAGAAATGTACAGCCTTATTCTCAGTGTTAATACTAAATTTTATTAATTTTAATATTAGATTTATTTTAATTTTAGGGTGTTAGAAAGTTAACTATAAGTTATTGCATATTTAGTCACTTGTCACTTTCCCAAACTTATTTCTGAGTTAGGTCACCTCTGTGATGTATCTATCACCTGTGTGAAGAGCAACCCTACAGTGCTACCAACAGCCTCTTCTAAATTAGCAAGAGTAAGTATTAGTACAGTTCTTACTTGCAACTACTGGATGGAGACTCTTTTCTCATTCTTAGAAGTAAACTAATTTTGCTATAAAAGTCTATATAATTTTAGAAAATGTGATGTGGTAACTAGATCAAAACATTTCAGAGTGAAAATGGCTGTGAAGGTCAATCATCAGTTTGATTATTTGAATTAAGGATTCAGAGTAATTAGTGAATGAGAGTTTATGAAATCGGTGCTGGAATTCTTAACTTTTTAAAAGACTGTTTGAGTCAAATTATCCAAATCATATTTTTTGAGTGGCTTAGTTGGAACCTCATGAATATTTTGTATACAATGAGAGAAGTAGCATTTTCATACAATAATCAGCTCCTAAAAAATGGTGTAGTCTAGATAAACAGAAATGATGAAATTCATATAATTTTTATAGAAAAACAATATGAGTTAGACAGGGCATACAATTGTGCTACTAAGTTGTTGTTGTTTTTTTTTTTTTTAATGCTAGCCAAATAAAAATAGTAAGCAGTAGCTAACAACTATTTTCTAAAAAATATTGGAGGAGGAGAAATGAGTCTATTTTAAAGCATATTTGTTTGTTTTTTAAAAATTATTCTTCATCATTTGGCTTTTTTTTTTTTTTTTTTTTTTTTTTTTTAGTGAACATGTCATTGTGTTAATTTTATAATATATAAAATTATAGCTAAAAGTTACTCCAAACACAGTGTTCTAGAAAAGTGGTTTCTACTGGTTCAGCTCTTGGTATACGTAGCCCTTTTCTGTTATAGCTTAACAAATTACTATGAACTTAGTGGCTAAAAAATGCAGACATTATCTAAATTTCTTGGGTTAGGACTCTCAGAATAAATAGATTACTTAAGTTCTCTGCTTGGGGTCTTTTGTGGTTGAAATCAAAGTGATGGCCATGTGGCATTATCCAGGGTTTGGGGTTCTCTTCTTGGATCTTTTAGGTCATTGGGAGAATTCAGTTTTTGGAGGTTATAACTACTGACATCCTTGTTTTGCTGGCTGGCTATTAGGAGACAATTTCAGTTCTTAGAGGTCTGTCCCTCACAATATTCCCCCTATTCAGGCAAGGAAATTACTTTCTCTGATGCTTTTCCTCCCTCTAAGCATTCATTTGATTTGGTAAGACCAACCCAGGATAAGCTTTCTTTTCACCAACTTAAAGTCAGCTGGTCTGTAAATCATGAATGTGACATCACATTTTATCCAGTGGTTGTATTCATACTCAAGGGAGGGTTTATTGCATTCACTTTAGCATTGTGCCTACCACAGTTACATATCTTTGGAAGTAAGAATAGCTGCTAACTTGATGATCCGAACCTTCCACATTAGCCTAGCTTTCCTCTGCATTATTTTATGACATATATAAAAATAACATGGCAAATTATAGATGCAGGCACCCATTTTTGTCTGATGTGGCATCATTTTTTCCTAGGAGAACAAAGAAAAGAAGGTCAAAATTTATAGCCAATAATCAAAGAAAACCAAATGAATTCTTGTGTATTTCCAGCCCCAAAATACAGTGAATACATTCTAAATAAATACCTGACCCTCCATTCCTATTTCTCTAAGCTGAATCATTTTAAAAATCTTATTTATTATAGACACACCATTTTCTTCACAATATCTCTCTTGACTTATCCATTTACTAGCAAATCAATGTCAATGATAAAGATGTACAAAGAAAAGTCTTCAAATTTGATACAATTCTTTTTCTTTCATACCAGACTTGCATAACACACTGATGATATTTAACATCTCTGTTCCCTACCAAACTCTCAATTTTTTGAGCCATTCATTTGTAAGTATATTATGAGCACAGATATTTTTCTCTGTTAAATATCTACTCCTAACAACATTATAATTTAAGATATTAGACTACATTTTTTATAGTCAGTCTGATTCCTTACTTGTTTTGCAGGTTTTAAACTTACTCTTGTATTGTTTCTCATATCCCTTGATGTGGCAAAAAAAAAAAAAAAATCCAATACACTTACATGTTTATGTTCATAGTTATTGCACACATTTTTTTATGAGTCATCTTGTAGCTCCACAATTGGGATAACACTATAGCTCTACTGGGCTATTTTATGAGGCAATAATCTTGTTGCTTATGAGTGAACTCGATTACAGTCTTATAAAACTACAGAAGAAATGCTATTACCTTACAAATACTTTTGGTTGATCTTTCATTTATTTTTAAATTATATCCACTAAAGATATAGTTAGAACCAAAGTTCTTCAGGTACAGTGTAACTGAAAATCAAATTAGAAAAGCACAAAATAAAAATACTTGCTCATGTATGTGTCTTGAAATTTTCCTAAATTATGACTTGAACTTTTCTTTATTTGGTTACCTGGAATACATGCATGCCTCCTCATTTTTAAATGATATTTTGTGAAATATCTATAACATGAATACTGTTTAAAATAGTGAAACATCTGTAATTTATTTAGCCAATATTATTAAAGTGATTATTTTGTTTCTTGAATCATTGTTTTATACTTTCTATATGATCACAGGTGCTTCAATAAGTCAATATTGGATCAAAATATAAGTCAATGTTGGAGCTCAAGCTTCTTCCCTCTACTTCTAATGTCAGTTTCATCTCAGTTAAACAAAATTCTAAGAAAGACCACATTTATTGAAGATTTGTTGCTTTTAAGGAAGAGTGCAATATTATTGCTGAAATTAAGAGCTAACTACATCATGCGATCTTTCCAAGTACATGTATGGTATAGATACAGAACAGAGAAGCAGGCTGTAGCTGTTATGCAATTTTTTGTCCTTGAAACATTCTTCCCTACATAGTATTCATATGATTATACATATCAAATGCAACTAATCTAATTTGGGGTCTGAGTAACTGAATCATCAGGGATAAAAATATCTAAAGTCTATCCTGTTTTCCCTTATAGCTTAGATTTATCACTTAAAAAGTAATTTTGAGATACTTGTGATGTCATCAATACTTTAGATGTCATCTTTTTAATGCAACATAATTTTATAGCTTTCTTTTAAAAACTTTTAGTGACTTCAAGTTTTATAATTTCATCTGTTGACCACTTATACACCCAGATCCTCCCAAGGGGTCACTTGCGGATATTTCCATAGCAGTCCATGGCTTTCTGCATCTCTCTGCCTGAGG